>JALGPY010000041.1:0-1282105 GCA_023055425.1 Linanthus parryae | reverse complement strand
CTAGGATCTGAAAAAGCTACTTCTCATCCAATTCATCACTCTCTCTTCACTATAAATTCAGACAATCGCTCAACAAAATCATTCAATCGACGGCAATGGCAGCTTTATGTTGTAAGAAGCCTGTGTCTGTCATGGCGATGATCGTTCTTCTCGCTGCGATATCGATCTCAGGTGGAATACAAACTAGTGTGGTGATGGCACGCCATCTCCTTCAAGAGCAACCAACTCTCGCATGTCTCCCAAATTTGCCACAAATCCCAAGTCTGCCAAAAATCCCAAAGCTACCGACAATCCCAAGTTTGCCACCACTTCCAAGTTTGCCACCGTTCCCACGTCTACCAAAAATCCCAAGATTGCCAACAATCCCCGCTTTGCCGCCACTCCCGAGTTTGCCACCCATTCCTGATTTGCCTACGATCCCAAGTTGGCCAAAAATCCCAAGAATTCCAACCACTCCAAAAACTCCAGACATGCCGCCTCCGCCGCCACTGACAGGGACAACTCCGTTTCCACCAGTTCTCACGCCTCCATCCGCTCCTGTCCCAGCATCATCCCCATCAAAATGAGCCTATAAGATTAGCTCCTTCGAAGCACGATATTGGTTAAATATTACGAAATCGGTGTATTGCTATAAGATATCTTTCTGTGAATGTTATGTTTATATTGTGATTCACTGTATTTCTTAGTGCAAAAGTGGATCATGTGTAGTATGTTTGAACGGGGTGATTTGGTGTTTTTGGAATTGCTCAGTCATGGCGTTGATTTTGTGAGATCTTGTGATTCACTGCTATTCTATTTTTTCTTTCACAAAATATTAATCAAACACGCTTTGTAGCTGACCTTTAGCAAAAAAAAAAAATCCGGGGAAACTTAAAATTCTATCAATGGACTAAATTTGTGCTTGTGAGACCCATTACATCAATTGCAACAACTTTAGATGCCCAATGAGGCTCCACTATGATCCACTCCTGATCTAGTTGCGTTAAAAAAACCCTTCCTTAGCATGGAGATGAGCCACCTTATTCACCGTTATCAAATTCTCATCCTTCGTCCGTTTAAACATTGTGATAGGAATCAACCGATCCGACACCAAGCGCGACGCCAAGCATCTTAATTGATTATTTCTTATTTATTTACTTACATTTACTAATTAGTTTAGTTACGTTGTATATGTTAAATAACGAACCGGTTTTCTTGTCAGTTCTTTCCTGGCCCATAGAATCGTTAGGATTAGCACTTTTCTATTTAAACAAGTTGTATTCTCACATTTTACCAATCAATGAATGAAATAATCAGAGATTAGTGTCGTGTTTTCGAGTGTTTTGTGTCGTGTGGAGATCGGAGGATCTCGAATCCCTCCAGTTTAATAGCATCTCGCGGTCAAGTGGTGCTTTCATTGAGCTTCACCATCATTAACTAGTGATTTCATCATGTCGACCTTAACAAAGAGTGAATTGCGGGAAAAAAATCATGAAAAAGTTGGAAAAAATTGACTCACGCTTGTCCCAATTCGAAGTTTGCTTCACTGCCATCGCCAATGGATTCACTACCATTTCAGCACGGCTTCCCCCGACGCTACAGGCAGGGAACCCCCAACCGCCTGTGAGCCAGCAACAAATTACGCCACCGCCGCAGAGCACGCAACAGCTGTCGGACCAGACGACGCCGCAAACTGATACGGGATAGTATCAATATTATTTAGTTATTTAGTAAATTACTAGTTATTAAGTTATTTGTTATTTAACTATATTATTATTTAGTATTTATTTATTTAGTAGCCCGTAGAGAGGCCCATTAGGTTTAGGGTTAGGAGTTTGTCTATTTAAGCGATGTACTCTTTTATTATTATTATTCAGTCGATAAAATATCAGTTCTCTAAACCCTTATTTCTCCCGACTATTTAATATATCTCGGTCGCCTTTCGTCTATCTCTCTCAATTCTTATTCCCTAAACATGTCCAATATCTCTATCTACGATACTTCCACATATCATTCGTGCTTTCATTGTTAACAGCGGTCAGATATTATCTGCGTCGTTCGTTTCTCAAGCTTCATCACAATGGACCGTACATCAGAACCTACCATGGCAGATCTCGTGGCTGCCCTGAACAACTGCCTCAATACGATGCGTCACATCAACAAGGCACTAGGTGACGGCGGAGCAGCCCGATCTTCAACCATCCCCGCCGCCGCCGGAAGAAACACTGCGGCAGCAGCAGATCGCTGCCTCGCTGCTGCAGCCACCGGCCAAACCAACACAGCCGCTGCCTTCACAGCAAACCCAGTAGCCGCTGGTACCAACCCTGCCACCACAACCCCGCCAACCACAGCCGCCATCAATTCCGGCGTCCCAGACCCAGCCCCAACCGGCCGACCAAACAGCAGCCAACAACGACGTGAAACCCATCTCATCGAAGCCAATGAACAATCCAACACCATCGCAAAATTCACAGCAGCAGGAGGTACTGTTCAGGCCACCTGCACCGCCGGACATCAAATCAGCCGAGCTCTCCATTGTCGTTTTCCCGGCGCTCAAGTGCCCAACAGTGCCGGATTGTCATTTGGCACCCACGACCGCCGAAGTTTCTGTCGTCCAATCAACCGATGACCTACCATCGCAGCCCCAGATCCGACCTCCGCAAGGCCCCAATCGACCTCCAGTACAACCTCTGCAACTCCAATACCCTCCAGTACCCTCGAAACGCCGGCCACCTTCGAGCTTAAACCGCCTCTGCCGGCGGAATCACAGCCACCGGAACCATCCCTCCAACAACTAGTCGGACCACCAACCTCGACCTCCGACGACCACGCCACCGGCCTTAGGTAAAACCTCACTGATTCCGACCACAAATCGCGCCGGCAAATCCAAGATTTGACCGCCAATTTACGGCACTGCAACCACCCACCAATTTTGTCGCTGCAACAGTTGTGGATTCCCGTCTCCACGTGGTCCTCCTTGCTCCTCCATTCGGAGCCGTCACCTGCTGAGGCGTTCCAGGCAATTCCACCGAAACCGCCACCACCAACACGACATCTTCTCCAACCAGTTCTTAGGGCATCATTCAGTGGGGAAAATTTCAGCAGATGGGCTCCAATACCAGGGCAGCCACAAGATCTGCCATGGTAGGTTCGGACGTACGTTCCATTGTGATGAAGCTTGAGAAACAAACGACGCAGATAATATCTGACCGCCGTTAACAATGAAAGCACCAATGATGCGTGAAAGTATCGTAGATAGAGATATTGGACAGGTTTAGGGAAGAAGAATTGAGAGAGATAGACGAAAAGCGACAGATATAGATAAAAGAGTGGTGAGAAATAAGGGTTTAGAGAACTGATATTTTATTGAATGAATAATAATAAGAGTTTATCGCTTAAATAGACAAACTCCTAACCTGAAACCTAACGGGCCTCTTTACGGGCTACTACATAAATAATACTAAATAATAATATAGTTAAATAACAAATAACTCAATAACTAGTAATTAACTAAATAACTAAATACTATTGATACTATCCTGTACCACAAACCCAGCCACAAAGAGCGCTGAACACCGCCGGTCTCGTCAACCCATCCGGCTGCCGCCCAGGCGCCACCGGCAAACCCAACCCATACCGCAACGGGGATGGTTCGGACTCCAGACCACCCCCAGTCGTAGTCGCCAACGATTATGGACGACATCACATTGGATCAGCGTTTGCAGAAGACCTGGATGAAGGGAGACAACCACAGACGACTACTGATGACTTGAACCACAACTTGATTCAGTCGTTGCAGAACCAGAGGTGGCTCGAATCAATCGTCGGGTTGCTTTCGACTCAGTTTCGTCTTGAAGCAAACGTTTTCTTACATCCGGCTCCGTGTGACCCATCGCCTACATCTCAGCTCCACTTAGCCGTCGACTTCCGGTCGGCTCGTTCTTAGCCGCCGGCTACCAACTGGCTCCAAGTCAGCCACCAGCCTCTTTGCGGCTCAATTTTAGCATTCGATTACATCTTTTGCGCCCCAAGATCTTTCCTAGGGTATTTCAACCCTCTGTGTCCGTTTCATACCTCACTATTTTTAGATTCATCCTCCAAGGTGCTATTCCTGTCGTTCACCGTCAATTTGATCCGGGCAAACATATGCAAGCGGTACAAGAATAATTATGGACTTATTGATTATTTTTCACACGTTCATCTTGATGACAAGGTGCATTTCAAACGCAGGGGAGTTGATACGGGTCAACCGACGCCAAGCATCTTAGTTAATTGGTTATTGTTTATTTACTTCCAGTTATTAATTAGTTTAATTACATTGTATTTGTTAAATAACGAACCGAATTTTCTTGTCGGTTCTTTTCCGGGTCGTAGAGTCGAACTGTCTAAGTTATGGTTAACACTTTTCTATATCATATCGTACGTGGTAGGAAATATATCGTCAAATTATATAATAATTAAATTGAAAGACGTGCTCTCCGTTTCTACGAGCGCCTACACAGCTTGGGTCATCCCCAAAAAAGCCGGGTTTCCGGAGTGTGACCGAAACCCCCTCAAAAAGCAGTAGCCGGCCTTCTTCTCGATCATTAAATCGACCTACCAACAACTAATTAAGACTTGCGAGGAATTGAATTACGGTTGTTGCAACTTAATTCCTTGAAAATTACAAGGGAACTAATTAATTAGCAACCTATTTCTAGGTTACAGAGACAGATTGCTTGACACAAACAACCTTGTGCAGCATTAAATTTCATATCTGAATTTGGAATGCAGTCTAGTTCAGAAGTTGAAACTTCAACGCCATGATCAATCTGATCTCTGCATTTGCACAGTTATAAATAGAGGAACTCATCACTCTTGTTGCAATTAGCTATAACAATGGCAGGTTTGGCTCATCGTCAGAAACCCGCTATGGTCACAATGATTGTTCTTCTAGCGGCGATATCAAGCTCAGGTGTCGTAAAAACTAGCATGGCTGCGCGCCATCTCCTTCAAGAACTGCCGCCCAGGATTCCATATCCCTTTGATTGGCCAACTCTACCGTTTACAATCCCCAACATGCCAACTATTCCATCCATTCCTCTCATTCCGCCCCTTCTTATTCCACCCATTCCGCCTATTCCGCCCATTCCAGGGACAGTCGTGCCCACGCCTCCATCCGTGCCTTTCCCAGCATCATCCCCATTAAACTGAGTCCATACTACATCCCCTAAACATATACTTTCTTCATAGTAATGTTGGAGTCTTGCAATGGTGTTTTGTTCATTAATTGTTGCGTGGAACATTGGAGTTGGGGGTTTGAGGATGTTTTTATTGTTTTATATTGGCATCTCTATATTTTCTGTAGTTTGTAATCCGCTGAATTTCTGAGTAAACATGATTTGCATGTGCTATGTTTTAAATCGAATGATATTGTAATAATAATTCTATAATCATCGTGGGTAGTTAGGTCACGCTTTCTTTACCTATTTAGGTGATTTTAACTCTTTTTAAGAAAAGATAAAAGAATTTCCTTGCTTTGGTATTATTAAATTTGCTACAAAGTTTAGGCTATTAGGGTTTTTCTGGCTCCGATAATTTCGGAGATCTCAAGGTTTCACGAATGGCGAATACAGTGCGGCCAACCGGTGATTGCCGCCCTTAACAGCGATTGAAGAACTAGTCAAAGTTTTCAACGACGATTACTGCAACGAGTCGTTACAGCTGCTGGGGCCATGCTTGATCGCAGGTTTTGCGCTTCCAATAGACTTCAACACATGGGCCATGAAAAAAAATCATGAAGATATGGAAGGAAGAAGATGGTTTTACAGTGGATCACGTAAGTCCAAACAGGTTCATCTTTCAATTCTCCTCAAGATCGAACTTAGAACGCGTGCTTAAAGGCGGCCCGTGTTCCTTTGATGGAAATCACCTCTTTCTCAAACATGGGTTCCACGTCCAGGGGTTGAAGATGTAGTTTTTGAAACCCTGGACGTATGGTCAAGTAAAAAAAACCTGCCTATCAATCTAAGAAACGAAGGGGACATCAGAAGGGTCACGAAGAAGCTCGGTCCCATACTGGAAATTGACGACAGAAAGTTCGCAAGCCCTACAGGAGACTATTTTCGAGTCAAGGTCACTCTTAACCCTAACGAATCTCTGCAACGTGCATAAGCGTGTTAGGCCATAAGGTGTGGCCGCTGGACTATGTATACGAGCGAATCCCCCATGTCTGTGAATCTTGTGGGTGGATTACGCATCATAGTGAAGTTTGCTCAACCAAAGCTGCGAAAGGAGAGATCGGGGAAGCGTCGGGCTATGGAGATTAGTTAACTTTCCGTCCTCCTCCCAAGAAGAAAGGAGTGTTCACCTTTCTAAAGGGTCCTCCTGAAAGCTCTGATACGGAGAAGCATTTAGAGGAAGACTTTATGGAAGGTACAGAGAGAGAGGAGAACAGTGAAGTTGGGGAAGACATGTCTGACGCTCTCAATACCTCTCAAGATGGAATTAGTGTGTTCACTAACCCACTAGGTTATGAAGACCAGAGACCACACAATGAACCGGGAGCTGCAAAAAGCAAAGGCAAAGGCCTGGTGAATGCCACCGGTTCAGTCCTGGGAGCAAAGCGCCCTGCAAGAATGGCGAATTTTAGCCCAAATCCTCGAGACAAACAGACAGAGGCAGGAGGTCGGAGTAGAGGAAGAGGTTGTGGTATGGGGGGCAGAGCTAAAGGTCAAGATAACACCAACAGTGTGAATAACCAAGGAGGAATATACACTCTTCACTAGCACAGAGTCAGTCTATAGTACCTATTTTCGTGGTAAAGGAGCATACTGTTTCTAGCAAGGCCAACCAGGTTTGCTGTGAGCGGATTCCGATCGTGGATGGGGGAGTCCAAAAGTACCCAACTTCGGAAGTGGCCGAGGCTGTGAAGCAGCCTAGCCAAGAGCAATGAGTGTGATAAGTTGAAACGTGTGGGGACTTGGAAACCCTCGTAGCGTTACAAGACAAATGTTGTATGCAACAGAGATGAAGCATTTTCAAGACATGCTTGGTCTTCAGAATGGCGTATTCCGAGATTGTGTTGATCGTCGTGGCGGGCTAGCTATGATGTGGGACTCTGAGGTAAAATTTGATTTGATTAATTGGTCAAATTTTCATATTCAGGGTAATTTTATAGTTATTGATGAAGGAAAGCAGGGTGTTTTAACGAGTTTATATGGAGATCCGATCAGAGAAGAAAGATACAACTCACATAATCGTCATTGGTGTGTAGTAGGAGATTTCAATGCATTTTCTTCAATGTTAGATAAGGAAGGGGGAAGACTAGTCTCCTTCAGACAGATTGAAGATTTTTGTAACGTCATTGATCGTCATGATTTACGAGACCAAAGGTTTTTAGGTTCAAGATTCACTTGGACAAACAATCAGGGTGACGAGGCTTCGATCAGGGAGCGGTTAGACCGTTGCCTTGCGACATACATTTGGTCTGAAATCTTTTTGTCACAGAGGTGTCCGACCATGTACCACTTGAGATTTCGTGGAATTTAAGTATCTTGAGGAAGGTTCCAACTCGTAGAAGGTTTCAATTTGAAGCCATGTGGATTCATCACCACGGTTGTGAGACAGTTATTAGATATTCATGGGTTGTCCCGGGGGATAAAGTGAATACTAAAATCAGTGCTACAGCCGCGACTTTGAAGCATTGGGATAAAAATGTTTTTGGCAATGTCAGAAAGCAGTTAAATCAGCTAAGGAGTAGGCTGAGAGACCTCACGGACAGCCCTCAGTCCAGCAATGTAATTTCAGAGAAAAATGAAGTTCTCAACCATATCCTCCAAATCCTTTTAACGGAGGAGGAGATTTGGAAGCAACGTTCTAGAGAAAATTCGCTTTGCAAAGGAGACAAAAACGCAGGTTATTTTCATCGTAAAGCTTGGATTCTCCGTAACAGAAACTGGATCATGGGATGAGAGGATGATATGGGCAGCTGGCTGACAGAACCGGATCAGATAATTTCAGTGCTTGAAGGGTATTCCGGAGGCATTTTCACTACGTCCAGTCCGTCTCGGCAGCGTATGAGCACGGTTTTGGGGGGGTGTTACAGGGCTCCTCTCAGCCGATCAGAGAACTTATATGGATCAGATTTATACTCCGGAAGAGGTTAGAGTGTCGGTCAAACAGATGGCCCCTTCCAAGGCGCCGGGTCCAGATGGATTCCCAGCTCTCTTTTATCAGCGATACTGGTCTATTGTTGGGACTAAAATGTTGGAATAGATGCCCTAGATCCAATCTAATATTTAGTATGAACAATGTTATTGGCTAGAATATTCATTTATTATATATTGTGATATTTAATATAATGAAGTCCTTAGATACAATGTGTTGTTTATCTTAGATGTCCCTAGTTCGTTATATTGATTAATGGGATGATCAAATTTAGACTAGTATGGGTTGGATTCATATGGACATATCACGATCCAACACATGGGTATGCATTAGGAGTAATGGCATACTGGATTGACCCACAACGAGAAGGATACATTAGATTATGTTAAAGTCACAATCGTTTCTCGTAGTTCTAATATAATTTCAATCCTTAGACTTGAGATCACTAGATACTCTAGTCGTGAAATATCGTATTTTGATGTTATCAAACGTTGCACCGTAACTGGGTGACTATAAAGATAGCTATCGGGCATGATGGTAAGCAAGCTTAGAGATCGTAGTGATGTAGAGAGGATTTGTCCCTTCCACATAATGGGAGAAAATATCCACGGCCACTCGAGGGATGAGGCTTATTGAATGTCTGGCCAAACTCAGATAAATCAATATGGATATATTGATGTTATCTGTTTGCATAAGCCTATTCTCAGGATCGAGGAACAATTGATTGGATATACGAGTGTGACTATTTATGTCTGGTGCCCAATCCGGATATGGAGACAAAGGGATAGTGCAATATGAGATATTGGGCACAAAATGTTTCTCGGGATCATCGACTTATTTCTATTAGTTGGGTGCATGGATGTGTTGCTAGACACCGCTCCATGTTTGTAATAAGTTACTACCAATTAAGTAGAAACCTATGGGGTCACACATCAAATAGAGTTGAACTAGATTTGGGATTAACTAATATGATTAATTAATTAGAATGATCACTTTGCAACACCTTGCAAACTTAGTAGGACTAATTTACAAGGAGGGGACTAATCCAAGTTCATGTAGAACTAGGAAGGGCCTTTATGTAATAACAAGTGTTGTTGGTCTATATAAAGGAGGATCTAGCTTCCTTCCCACTAATGTTAATGCTCATAACATAAGTGAGTGGGAGAGAAAGCAAGAGAGGGAGCAAGAGCACAAGGGTCGAAGCCCCAGCGTCCGCCCCCTGTCCCGTAGGCCTCAAAGAGAGGGTCGAACCCCTCTTTGCCTCGTTTGTTGCTTGATTCCTTATTTCTTCTTCCTCCGGTCCAAGCTAGCACTTGAGAAGGAAGAATCTGGATCTAACCTCTAAACGTGGATCAACCCAAGAGACGAGAATATTATTCTTGGTGTGATCTCCTGAACCAAAAGGTACACATCTTCTATGTCCTTCATCATGTTATGAATGTCTCTTCCCGTGATTCTTGGTGGGCTTTGAGTAGGAATTAATTTTTTTTATTCCGCTGCGTTACCTACGTCAAAACCCAACAGTGGTATCAGAGCCACAGTTCGTAGTGCATAACATGATTTTATGTGTTATGATTTCAGTTTATACACTGTATTGTTAATTCTACGCTAAACAGAAATTAATTGGCATAGTAGATGCAAAATTGAATTTGATTCAATATAAACAAGATCTAATCTAACATTGGATGTTTGAATTAGTGAGTTTAATCACATCGGATGTGAATTATTGGGTTCTTGAAGATTGGGGTTCATGGGCACATAGTTGAAAAAGGAGTTTTTCAATTATGGAAACAATTATATGGAAACATTCATATGGAAACAACCATGCTTGGAAAAAAGGAAGGAAGGGAAGAGACTAGGACCGAAAACCTAGCTGTCCGCCCCTCCTCCTTGCGTGCCAAGCAAGGCCGCGGGTCACTAGGAAGGCCGGCCTTAGGCCGGGCCACGTGGCAGGCGGCGGTCCTCTTGGGGTTCAGCCCATGAATGGGTTGGACCCCTTGGACCCTTGTAACCCTAATTACCCAATTCAACTAAAATTAAACAAGCGCGTTAAAAAATTGGTTTTAAATGTATTATGTGCTTTGTTGCATGGTGAATGGATATGGCCTAGGTTGTGGTTGTTTATTGCTTTGTGGTTTGGTTTACGGCCTGCGAGCTGATCAAATTAATGTAATAATTAATTAGGTTTTACGGCCTGCGAGTCATTTTTATCCTCAACATGTGACGCTTTATTTATTTATTTATTTATTTATTCTAGGTGTTAGGCTAGAATTAGAAATATTTAGATGATAGCCAAGAGCATGGAGAAGAAGACCGGAGAACCAAAGAAGCCAAAAGACGAAGTGGACACCCTACCCTAGGCGCGCGGCTATGGTGGAGCACATGGAGATGAGCTTGTCACTTTAGGGCAAATAGATATTATCAATGGCTTGATAATATCTTAGTCTAGGGGCCATATCCATGCCACGTTATTTTATTTTGTGGATGTTTATTATTTATGTCTTGTTATTTATTTTTGTGTGTATGGCGATACTACAAGATAATAATAAACAAATATGGTCTTTATTATGGATTGCCCAATCCAAATAAGTAGATCATGTTGATTGGATCAACTAAACAAATTAAGAATGTTTAAATCCCTCAAATAAGATATTGCGTTTTGTCTTCTCTTTCCAAAACACCCTTCATGATCAGGGTTTATTAAAATTTGGGTTTGTCAAAGCAAGGCGATTTAATTTACCATGGTTTGTTGCGAACGACACAAGCTATTAATGTGTGCATGTTAAAGGAATAGGTTGGACACAACTGGGTAAGACTCAATTGGATTGATGAACCTATAGGCATGACAATTAGGCGTTATCCATGGGATAAAGAATAAAGAGTTATTCACCTAATTGGACCAAGAGTTGCATGGGATGCAATTGGAATGTTTCCTACCTAAATAACCTATTCTTGGGTGACTTGCCAAAGCAAGCTCAAGAAGAAGTAAAAAAGGGATCTTGGACCTACTAGAAAATATAATGATATATTCCGCATTAATGGCGAGGGCTATTAATCCGAGAAAAATAGTGGGAGCTATATTTAATGATCTAGTCATTTTTGAATATAGTTAAATTTTTCAAAATACTAAAATTGCATATTTCTCGTTTTGTAGAAATCCAAATGGCAAACAACAACTCATCGACTTCATCCCTCCGATCTGTCCTTGAGAAGGATAAACTGTCTGAAACGAATTTCCTTGACTGGTAAAGAAACTTGAGGATTGTGACACTCCAATTCCAGCCCCACCACAGGATGAGTCTGTTCTTGTCTGAAATAAGAGTTATTCACCTAATTGGACCAAGAGTTGTACGTCTTGGACACTCCAATTCCAGCCCCACCACAGGATGAGTCTGTTCTAGCGGAAGTAAGGGCACGTCATAAACATATTGATAATTCTAATGATGTGACTTGCATCATGCTTTGCACCATGACTGGTGAGCTTCAGAAGCAGCACGAGAACATGGAGGCCTATGATATGATCATACACTTGAAATAATTATTTCAGGAACAGGCAAGGCATGAACGCTATGAGGTGTCCAAAGCATTGTTCAAGAGTAGTCTTGCAGAAGGGAATCCAGTAGGGCCTCATGTACTCCGAATGATCGGGTACATTGGGAACCTTGAGAGACTGGGATTCCCACTTAGCAAAGATTTGGAAACTGATCTTGTCTTACAATTGTTTCCTGACAGTTATAATCTGTTCATCATGAACTATAATATGAACGAGATCAGTAAGACTCTACCAGACTTGTTGATCATGCTAAAGACAGCTGAACAGAGCATAAAAAAGGCAAGGGAAAAGCCATAATGATGGTGCATAAGAGTAAGGGAAAAGGAGTTTCCTCTTCTTCCAAAGGAAAGCGCAAGAAAATTGCAAAATCCAAGGAAGCCCTAAAGCCTAGTGGAGGTGTGGCTAAAGGTAAATGTCACTACTGTTGCCAGCCCGGTCACTGGAGGAGGATTTGCCATAAATATCTGGAAGATAAGAAGCTTGGAATAGTGATTCCACCACCACCAGGTATTTATGTTATAGACGTCAATCTTTCTATTTCTTCATCTTGGGGCTTGGATACTGGATGTGGTTCTCACATTTGTCGAAATATGCAGGATTTGAAAAGAAGTAGAAGATTGGCTAAAGGGGAGATATATATGTGCGTCGGGAATGGAGCAAGAGTTGATGCATTAGCTGTAGGTGTTTACGAGCTATCCTTGCCGTCTGGACTTATTTTAGAAGTAGACAATTGCTTTTATGTGCCTTCTATGAGCAGAAACATTATTTCCATTTCTTGTTTAGACGAGACGGGTTTTTCTATTTCAATAAATGACAAGTGTTGCTCCATTTATTTTGATAGTATGCACTATTGTAGTGCGCATTTGTCTAATGGATTGTACAATCCTTAATCTAAATAGTTCAAATTATAAAATAAATACTAAAATGATTAAAACTAACGATTTAAATCCAACATATCTATGGCACTGGCGTTTCGGCAATATAAATGAGAAATGCATATCTAGACTCCACAAGGATGGACTTCTAGACTCATTTGATTTGGAATCATATGAGACATGTGAATCTTGTTTACCATGACAAAGTCCCCTTTCAATAAGAAAGGTGAGAGGACTAGTGAGTTATTGGCACTCATACACATTGATGTATGTGGGCCGTTTCCCACGCCTTCCAGAGGTGGTTACACCTACTTCATTACGTTTACTAATAATTTCAGTAGATATGGATTTATATACCTTATGAAGGCCAAATCCGATTCCTTTGAATTGTTCAAGGAATTCAAGAATGAAGTAGAGAAGCAACTTGGTAAAAGTATTAAGGCTCTACGATTGGATCATGGAGGAGAATACTTAAGCCAAGAGTTTGATTAATATCTTATAGAGTGTGGGATAGTATCCCACCTCACTCCACCCGGAACGCCACAATGGAATGGTGTATCCGAGAGGAGGAATCGCACACTATTAGATATGGTGCGATCTATGATGTCTCAAACAGATCTTCCGATATCATTTTGGGGACATGATTTAACGGCAACTTTTACCATTAACCGTGTTCCGTCCGAATCAGTCATGAAGACACCATATGAGATATGGACTGGGAAGCGTCCCATAGTGTTGTTTATGAGGATTTGGGGCTGCAATGTCTATGTAAAGCGTTTACAAACAGACAAGCTCGGGCCCAAAGCGGATAAGTGTAAATTTGTGGGATATTCTAAGGAAACTAAAGGATATTATTTCTACAATCCCACCCAGAACAAAGTGTTTGTTGCTCGGACCGGCGTGTTTCTAGAAAGAGAGTTTGTCTCTAAAGAAGCAAGTGGGAGGACTATAGAACTTGAAGAGATTCAAGAACCACAAATCACTGAACCAATGGTGGAACATGAGCAGGAACCGCAAGTTGTTGTGGAAGAACCTGTTCAAGTAACACACGAACTCCGTAGGTCAGGTAGAGTTCGTCATGAGCCAGAGAGGTACGGACTTCTTGTGACTGAGCCCGATGACGTACCAACCTACGGGGAGGCCATGAAAGGCCTAGTCTCCAAGAAGTGGCTGGAGGCCATGAGATCCGAAATGGATTCCATGTACACCAACAAAGTATGGACTTTGGTGGAACCACCCGAAGGGGCTCGACCCATATGGTGCAAATGGGTATTCAAGAAGAAGACCGACATGGATGGAAAGATAGTTTCCTATAAGGGGCGATTGGTTGCCAAAGGGTATAGACAGATTCATGGTATTTACTATGATGAGACCTTTTCACCAGTCGCCATGACCAAATCCATTCGAATCCTACTTGCTATTGCAGCATACTACGACTATTAGATTTGGCAGATGGATGTCAAAAGAGCGTTCCTTTATGGGAACCTTCTTGTGGATGTGTATATGACACAACCGGAGGATTTTGAGGATCCATAGAATGCGAATAAAGTCTGTAAGGTGAAAATATCCATTTATGGATTGAAGCAAGCTTCTAGGATCTGGAATCGACATTTTGATGATGCACTCAAAGAGTTTGGCTTCATCAAGAACGAAGATGATCCATGTGTTTACAAGAAGGTTAGTGGGAGCTCTCTAGTATTTCTGGTCTTGTATATGGATGACATACTAATCATTGGAAACGATATTCCTACTTTGTAACTTGTTAAAGATTGGCTAGGAAAGTATTTCGCAATGAAGGACATAGGAGAGGCAGCCTATATACTTGGTATACAGATCTATAGGGATACATCTAGAAATATTCTTGGCCTGAGTCAAAGTACATATATAGACAAGGTGTTGAAGAGGTTCAACATGCAAGATTCCAAGAAGGGATTATTGCCCATGTCGCATGGAGTCACTCTTTCTAACAATGACTGTCCCTCCAATGAGATTGAGAAGGACCGCATGAGTAGGATACCCTATGCTTCGGACATTGGATCCATCATGTACGCCATGTTGTGTACTAGACCAGACGTATCATACGTGTTGAGTATGGTGAGCAGATATTAGTCCAATCCGGGTGAGAGTCACTGGATTGCTGTCAAGAACATCCTAAAGTACTTGAGAAGAACTAAGGATGAATTTTTGATATTTGGAGGTAAGGAATAGCTAAGTGTAATTGGTTACACTGATGCGAGCTTCCAAACCGACAAAGATGACTACAGATCGCAGTCTGGATACGTGTTTTGCCTGAATGGAGGAGCTGTGAGCTGGAAGAGTTCCAAGCAAGGGACAGTTGCTGATTCTACAACAGAAGCTGAGTACATTGCTGCTGCGGAAGCAGCAAAAGAGGCAGTTTTGATAAAGAAGTTTATCACTGAGCTTGGTGTGTTCCCTAGCATCGTGGATCCCATGGATTTGTATTGTGACAACTCAGGGGCGATCGCACAAGCTAAGGAACCAAGATCACACCAGATCTCGAAGCATGTACTTAGGAGATTCCATCTTATTCGTGATATGATCGATCGAGGAGATGTGAAGATGTGCAAGATTCCAACAGATGAAAATCTTTCAGATCCGCTCACGAAACCTCTTGTGCACCAAAAGCATGAAGGGCACGCCAGATCTATGGACATACGAGATGCACCAGATATGCTCTATTGCAAGTGGGAGAGTGTTAGACTAGATGCCCTAGAAGCAATCTAATATTTAGTATGAAGAATATTCATTTATTATATATTGTGATATTTAATGTAATGAAGTCCTTAGATACAATGTGTTGTTTATCTTAAATATCCCTAGTCCGTTATATTGACTAATGGGGCGATCAAATATAGACTAGTATGGGGTTGGATTGATAAGGAGATTTCACGATCCAACACATGGGTATGCATTAGGATTAATGGCATACTGGATTGACCCACGACGAGAATGATACATTAGATTATGTTAAAGTCACAATTGCTTCTCGTAGTGCTAATATAATTGCAATCCTTAGACTTAAAGTCACTAAATACTCTAGTTGTGAAATATTGTGCTCTGATGTTATCAAACGTTGCACCGTAACTAGGTGACTATAAAGATAGCTATCGGGCATGATAGGAAGCAAGCTTAGAGATCGTAGTGATGTAGAGAGGTTTTGTCCCTCCCACATAATGGGCGAAAATGTCCACGGCCACTCGATGGATGAGGCTTATTGTGTCTGGCCAGACTCAGATAAATCAATATGGAGATATTGATGTTATCTGTTTGCATAAGCATATTTCCAGGATCGAGGAACTATGGATTGGATATACGAGTGTGACTATTTATGTCTCGTGTCCAATCCGGATATGGAAAAAAAAGGGATAGTGCAATATGAGATATTGGGCACAAAAGGTTTGTCGGGATCAATGACTTATTTCTGTTAGTTGGGTGCATGGATGTGTTACTAGACACCGCTCCATGTTAGTCATAAGTTACTACCAACTAAGTAGAAACCTATGAAGTCACACGTCAAATAGAGCTGAACTAGATTTGGGATTAATTAATATGATTAATTAATTAGAATGATCACTTTGCAACACCTTGCAAATTTAGTGGGACTAATTTTCAAGGAGGGGACTAATCCAAATTAATGTAGAACTAGGAAGGGCCTTTATATAAATTAAAAAGTGTTGTTGGTCTATATAAAGGAGGCTCTAGCTTCCTTCCCACAAATTTCAATGCTCATAACATAAGTGAGTGGGAGAGAAAGCAAGAGAGAGATAGAAAGAGCACAAGGGCCGAAGCCCCTACGTCCGCCCCCTGTCTCGTCGGGCTCAAAGAGAGGGCCGAACCCCTCTTTGCCTCGTTTGTTGCTTGATTCCTTCTTCCCTCTTCCTCCGGTCCAAGCTAGAACTTGAGAAGGAAGAATCTAGATCTCACCTCTAGACGTGGATCAACCGTAGAGACGAGGACATTATTCTTCATGTGATCTCCCGAACCAAAAGGTACACATCTTCTATGTCCTTCATCATGTTATGAATGTCTATTCCTGTGATCCTTGGTGGGCTTTGAGTAGGAATTAAATTTTTTTATTCCGCTGCGTTACCCACGTCAAAACCCAACATAAAGTGGAAGAAATCTGTGTCAAAATTCTAAACGATGTGGACGATGTCCGCCACTTTAACCACACTCTCAGTGCCCTTATTCCAAAAATCAAACAGGTGCGTAAAGCGAGTGATCTGTGCCCGATTAGTTTGGGTTCTACTATATATAAAATAGTAACGAAGACGTTGGCAAACCGTCTCAAAAACATTCTTGATTCTTTGATCTCAGAAAATCAAAGTGCGTTTGTCCCGGGTCGTCTCATTACAAATAACATTCTGACTTCCTTTGAGAT
The DNA here is from genome assembly GCA_023055425.1 of Linanthus parryae. Taxonomy (NCBI): domain Eukaryota; kingdom Viridiplantae; phylum Streptophyta; class Magnoliopsida; order Ericales; family Polemoniaceae; genus Linanthus; species Linanthus parryae. Next base: position 1,265,148 of record JALGPY010000041.1, on the reverse strand, counting down.
TCTCCACTCTATGAAAAATAGGAAAAAGGGGAATGTGGGTTATCTTGCTCTCAAAGCAGATATGAGCAAATCTTACGATCGCGTGGAGTGGGACTTTTTTAGGGCAGTCATGGAACATATGGGTTTCTGGGAAAAATGGATCAAGGTAGTTATGAACTGCATCTCTTCTCCAACGTACAACTTGATGTAAATGGTGAGGTTCATGGTCTTATTACTCTAGAACAAGGTCTCCGCCAGGGGTGTCCGCTATCCCCCTATCTGTTCTTGCTTGTCCGCGAGACTCTTTCATGCCGCTAACTACCACTGTAGAGGAGGGTACTCTGTCTGGTACTAGGGCCTCGAGAGGGGGTCCAGTTATCTCACATTTATTTTTTGCTGATGATAGTCTGCTTTTCACAAAAGCTACTTTGAATTAGATAACTTTTTTACGCTCTATATTACAGGAGTATGAGGAAGTTTCGGGCCAGATACTGAACTTCGTTACATCATCAGTTATTTTTTCTGATAATGTTGATATGATTGACAGGGTCATCATGATTCACCTTTGCGGTGAACAACTGGTGGATCAGCATGATAGCTACCTCGCCTTGCCTACTACCTGTTGGTAGAAAGAAGAAAATTGTTTTGGTTTACCTCATGGAGCGGATAGGAAAGAAAATCAATGGATGGAAAGGGAAATATTTATCTGTTGCAGGGAAGGAAGTTATGATCAAATCAGTAGCCAAGGCTATTCCCAATTATGCTATGGGATGTTTCCTACTACCTATTCAAGTATGCCAAGATATGGAGAAGATAGTACGCCGATTCTGGTGGGGTGATGAAGACCGAAAGAAGATGCATTGTGTTTACTGGGATAAGATGAAACGACGTAAGCTTGAAGGTGGCATTGGTTTTCGTGATTTGTACAAATTTAATGTGGCTTTATTAGCAAAACAAACCTGGAGGATGCTTTCCTTCCCAAACAGCCTTATGAGCCGGGTCTTTCAAGCTAAGTACTTCAAGAAATCAAAAATCCTTGATTTTAAGATATCCTCTACTACCCAGGTTTCTTTCGCTTTGAGGAGCATCTTAACATGTTGAGATCTAGTGAAAACTAGGCTGATGTGGAAAATAGCGAATGGGAACAATGTAAAGGTCTTTGGCGGCTGCTGGATCCCTCGTGAATCCACCCACAAAGTGATAACGTCGTGCCCACCTGGACTGGACGATGTTAGAGTAAGTTGGATCATTAACTCCGATTCCGGGGAATGGAATAGTGATCGAATTCGAGAACTGCTTTGGCCTATAGATGAAGAAGTCATCCACTCTATTCCCATTCGGCGACAGGATTCTTTTGACTCCTTCTACTGGAAGCATAGTGAGGATGGTATGTATACGGTGGCTAGTGGTTATGAAGCACAAAGACGAAGATCGATTCCTTGAACTTCTTCTTCTTATGGGAGTACTCATGGTTAATGGCTGCAAAAACTTTGGTCCCTACGCATCCCAAAGAAATTAATCTTTACGGTTTGGAGGCTTTCTCTCAACTCTCTATGGGCAATGACAAGGCTGGTTTATAGAGGCATTCAAGAAAACACCCTATGTAAAATTTGTGATGAAGGCGAAGAAGACGAAGATCACTTGTTCACCGGGTGTTCAATGGCGAAACTGGTTTGGGAAAAATTGTTGGGTCAAAATTTCGGGCAAAAAAGTCGACTGACTTCCAGCAATGGCTCCGTTTTGAACTGGAGAGCGCCTTAGTAAATCAGTGGGAAACTTTAGTAGCGGGGATTTGGGCAATATGGAGTTGTCGAAATAAACTCAAATTCGAAGGTGTGATAAGTTCGGCTGATGAGATTGCGAAGCTAGCGCAAAACACATTGCATTGGTATAAAGAATGTCAGCTTCGGGGTGTGTTTGAAGACAATTGTCAACCCCAAATTCAGATATTTCGTCAATGGCGTCTTCTTCCAGTGGGTTTTTGCAAAGTGAATACAGACGCTGTGTGGCGGACTTTCGGAGTAGCTACTGGTCTCAGAGTGATTCTCAGCAATAATTCAAACAGTTTTGTGGGTGGTCGAACTCGAAGAATTCCGCAGTCCATAACCCCTCTGGTAGCAGAGCTCGAAGCCTTAATTACAGGGATGGAGTTTGCGATTGAGTTGAAGGTGGAAAAACTATGTTTGGAATCTGATTCTCTCACGGTGTGGAGCTTCTCAAAAATGGGCAGTGGGGCATATTCGAGGCATCAATGCAAGTTCAGAACTCAGAGAGCTGGTATTGAAAGGTAAAGAACTGTTATCCTATTTTGAAGAGGTGGAAGTGGCGCATGTCAGTAGAGAAGGAAATAAATCAGCCCACCAGTTTGCCAGAAGAAGATTAGAAGCAGGTGATTCTAGTTATTATTCAGAAACGCCCGTTTCAGCTATCGATGTAATCCGTGATGATTCTATGGGTTTGACAAACCCTGAATAAATTCGTTAGTTTTCCCCTCAAAGAAAATTGCTACAAAGTTTAGGTGCTTTTTAAAATATATATATATATATATATATATATATATATATATATATATATATATATATATATATATATATATATATATATATATATATATATATATATATATATGAACAAAGTAAAAAAGAAAAAAATGAGATAGAAAAAATTAACTTTTTAGTCTTAGAAAAAAATAAAGAAGTTATATAAAAACAGTTACAAGGAAAATGAGAAAAATTATAACTTTTTTTATGACTAAAAAATGTAAAAAAGTTACCGCATGGCCTTATATTAGGATCGTTTGGTTATGTATTAGGGTTCGAAAACTCAACATAAAGACACACTCCGTCACTAATTTCCGTTTTCCCTCAAAGAAAAAGAAAAGACAACGCTCGCCCGGTATTAGATGTAGTAGAGTAGAAGCAGCAAGGATGTAATTGTAAAGTCTTCAAACTCTAAGGACTGACAGGGTTATTAAGTTAAGTGTTAGTTAGGCGTCAAGATTAGTGGAGAGATTAGTTGTTAGTATAAACTAGAAAATTGTTCGTGCCCTCAGAGCACTACTCTAAAAAGTAATCCTAAAATGAACACTTGATGCATCTTATGCTTGAGTTTTCAATAATTAAAATTATCAACTCACATGTGTATGATATCCTCCTACAAATGCGGTCTAATATTTTGAAAAAACATATTTACCAAAGTTCTTACTATTTTCGCATTGTGTAACCTAAAACAATACTACTTAAAAAAAACAAAAAACAAACAAAAAACAAAAAACAAAAAACAATACTACTTAAATAAATACATTGCTCACAGAGAGCGAACGGAGGAGAAACCCTAACCGTCGTGCCTGATGAGTGCTCCGGCGAGATGACAAACGCCAAAGAGGCGCAAGACAGTGAAGTGCAACCAATGAGACCGTACACGGAAGAAGAGGAGGATGTTTTTAAGTTCGAAGAAGAGTTCTGCAACAAGGCGATAAAGGACTTTGAGAACGGTCTGGTAGGATCTTTCGTCACGCCTGGAACGGTTCAAACCTGGGCAATGAAGATGGTGTTTAAGAAGATTTGGATCAACGGAGACAAGGTGAATATCTTTGAAACTAGCCCTCATATCATCGTTTTTCAATTTCCGGATCGAGAAACAAGAGATAAGGTGCTTAATGGCGGACCGTGGACGTTTGATGATAATCTTCTGGTCCTATTGTCGTGGGATAGCCGAAGTAGCTATGATGTTACTATGTTTACAAGGCCAGATATATGGATCCAAGTAATCAACCTACCACCGTTCTTTCTGAAACCGGAGGCGGCCAAAAACCATTACTGCAGATGGGGGAGTTTATAGCCTCGGATGAAAGGGTGTTGTCTGGTCCATATGGAGATTACCTACGAGTGAGAATGAGATTTTGACATCATAAAACCATTGAAGACAGGGAGATTCATTGATGTTCTTGGGAATCAAAAATTGATCGACTAGAAGTACGAGAGAATCCCGTATGTATGCGAATGGTGTGGGTGCATATATCACTTTAGTGACAGCTGTGCCAGGAGAGAGTCACTACCGAAAGATCGACTACCAGGTTATGGAAGTTATTACCTTTACAAACCTCCACTGAGACGCAAAAGTGCAAAAAAGGAGTAAGAGGAGGACATACAAAAGAAGAAAAATGAGGCAGAAAGTATGGAGGAAGTGGGGAAGGGTAAGGAGACCTCAGGTTTCAAGGATGATGACAGGCAAGTCAAGAGGATGCAAGCTTGGGTTCTGACATGGATGAAGACAACAATCTGATGGATGGATCAAAAGAGGATAGGGGCAAGAAAGTCTATGAGAATCCACTAGCAGCCCATACTAGTGATAACAAGAAAATGACACAAGTACGAAACAAGGGGGGAGCAACAGCAGTAACAAAAGATCAAGTACCAAAGGGTTAACAAAAGAACAGAAAGCGAAGGAGGCGTTGGCCAAACGCAAGTCACGAGAAGTTAGCCTAACACCGAATGCAAAGGAGAAACAGCAGAATAGAAGACAAAGCATGGCAAGGATTGACAACCAGAGAGGTAATGGATTGGGGGTAGCGATCCGAGACATTGAGGAGGGAGGTGCCTTAAAAACCTCAAATGCAACAATGGCGGCGCCTGCCAAGCAGGGCCGCCAAGCGCAATGAATGTGTTGAGCTGGAACATACGGGGGCTTGGGAACCTCCGTAATGTTCTCAGCTTACAAAGCCTCATTCGAGGTAAGCGGCCCAAACTTGTTTTACTCATGGAAACAAGGCTGACGAGTGAAGAGATGGAAGAAGTAAGAAACAAGCTAGGGTTCTGCGCTGGCCTTAGTGTTGATTGTGTGGTCCGCAGTGGGGGTTTAGCGCTGCTTTGGTGTGATGATGTAGTGGTGAGCATGAGGTATAAGACTCGACACTGCATTAATTGTTTAATTAAGATGGAGGATGAGAAGCATTCTTGGCATTTTACCGGATTCTATGGGGATCCAGTAAGCGGTGAGATAGAAAACTCGTGGAAACTTCTTTCACGGTTGAAGATGGAGGATAACATTCCTTGGTGCGTTATTGGCGACTTCAACACCCTTACTAGCGCCGGGGAAAAGGAGGGAGGTTTGCCGGCAGATTATCAACTCATAGATGATTTCCGACAAGCACTCTATGGTAATGGATTATTAAACCTAGGTTACAATGGAAACAAGTTCACTTGGACAAGCAACCCGAGGAATGGGGTTCGGATCCGAGAAAGGTTGGATATAGCGGTGGCAAATTTGGCATGGCTTGACAAATTTGGGGGCGCGCAGGTAAACCACTTGGTTAGTACAACATCGGATCATGTGCCGATCGAATTGGTTTGCACGATATCAAAAGAAAGGAAAACCCGTTTTCTATTTGAATCAATGTGGTTGACCCATGAAGGTTTTCAAAGTTTCTTGCAGGAAGAGTGGAATACCGGAGGACAAGAGCCCATTGAAGACAAACTGGGGCACTTGGCAAAGAGATTGAAAAATTGGGAGGTGGAAACTTTCGGGAAAGTAAAGAGCAAACTGAAGCTGTTGAGGAGCCGAAGTAAAGATATGGAACAGGACGGGGTCAATACTAGATGGGATGAACTGGAAAAGATGAAGGAGGAAATCAATGAGGTACTAGCAAAAGAGGAAGATATGTGGCTCCAAAGGTCGAGAACGCAATGGCTAAAGAAAGGTGACAGAAATACTAAATACTTTCACACAAAGGCAACAATCCGAAGGGCGAGAAATTCGCTAAAAGGACTCGAGGACAACCAAGGAAAGTGGAGACAAGAAGAAGGAGAAATGGTGGGAGTCCTGGAAAGTTATTTCAATGAGATTTTCACATGGGCGGAATCCACGGCAGAACAGAACAGATTGCAGAACGGGTGTTGAGACGGCTTTGTGGCAGATGCACCCGTGGAAGTCTCCGGGTCTTGATGGCTTTTCGGCCGGCTTTTACCAAAAGCAGTTGGCAATCGTGGGAGATGAGTTAAGTAACACCTGTTTGGATATTATACATGGTAAAAGGAGTATCACGGCTTTTAACCAAACGCTCTTGGCTCTTATACCGAAAACCAAACAAGTGAGAAAACCTAGTGACTTAAGGCCAATTAGCTTGTGCTCAACTATATACAAGATAGTCACTAAGATGATTGCTAATCGTCTAAAATCAGTTCTTGATGATGTAATTTTAGAGTTCCAAAGTGCTTTCGCACCTGGAAGACTAATTACTGATAACATCTTAGTGGCGCATGAATTATTGCACTCCATGCGCACGAGAAAGAAAGGTAAAAAGAGGTTTATGGCGGTTAAACTTGATATGGCTAAAGCCTATGACCGGGTGGAGTGGAGTTTCTTAAAATCTACAATGCTCAAAATGGGATTTAGTAGCAGGTGGCTTAAAATGGTGCTCAATTGTGTTAGCACTTCATCCTTTGCGTTCTCAATTAATGGTGCTGTCAAGGGGTCAGTAATTCCGAAGAGAGGGCTGAGACAAGGGTGTCCCCTATCACCATACCTCTTTCTCCTTTGTGGAGAGACCCTGTCTAGACAATTTACGGCAGTTGTGGCTCAGATGAAATTATTAGGTCTTTCAGCCTCACAAGGCGGACCCATAATTTCCCACTTATTTTTCGCGGATGACAGTATTATCTTTACAAAAGCTAGTACTAATGATGTCATTATTTTACAGGAAATTTATAAAGAAGCTTCTGGTCAAATTGTGAACCTTCAAAAATCCTCGGCGGTGTTCTCAGGGAAGGTCCCGGATGAAGAAAAGTCAATGTTGAGCCAACTTCTTGATATCCAACAAGCCTCCAATCACGAACGTTATTTGGGACTTCCCACTGCAGTTGGAAAGATTAAGACGGTCAGCTTTGCGAGTTTGCCAGAAAAGGTAGTTGCTAAACTAAAAAATTGGAAACAAAAAGTCTCTCAGTAGTGGGCAGAGAGGTGATAATCAAAGTTGTGACTCAAGCGATACCGGTTTACACGATGAAATGTTTCCTAGTCCCAATACAGCTATGATCAAAGCTAGAAAACATGTGCAGCAATTTTTGGTGGGGAAAGAATGAAGGTCAAAGTGGAGGAAGGTGGATAGCATGGAAAATTTTGAAGAAACGAGTAGAAGAAGGGGGCCTTGGCTTTAGGGATTTACATTCTTTCAACAAAGCATTACTGGGAAAGCAACTATGGAGGATCTTATAGACGAATCCCTTACTCAGCAGAGTATATAGGTCAACGTATTGCTCAAACTCACCTGTCATGAACACGGAGCCGAAAAATATAGACTCTTTTGCGTGGAAGAGGATACTGAGTAGCAAATCCCTCCTGAAAAGAGGACTCAGATGGCAGGTCGGAGATGGAAAGTCCATATTCTGTAGAAACGATCCTTGGTTGTATAGACCGCATTCTTTCAAGCCGGTGGTACCAACGCAGGACACACAACCAAGAAGGGTGGCAGAGTTCATTACAGAAGACAAAAGTTGGGATACTGAGAAGTTGAACCAATATTTTGCGCCTATTGATGTTGCGGAGATAACCAGAATCCCAATTCCGAGGGTGGAGAGGCCAGACCGACTAGTCTGGCATCACACAGAAGATGGCACCTACAATGTAAGATCTGGCTACAATGAGATTCAGAAGATGGAAAAACAAATTGAAGGTCCAAGTCTGGAATCAAGTTGTTTTGGTTCAAACAGTTTTGGGGAATTAAATTTTCAAAAAAGATACTTACATACATGGTGGAGAGCTAGCTCCAATTCTTTAGCAACGGGGATTAATTTATCAAAAATTGGTCTTCAAACAGATGGTGTATGCCCTCTGTGTAATAACCAGAGGGAAACACACAACCATTTGTTCATGGAGTGCAAATTTGCAAAAGATATGTGGAGGAAGCTGTTCAGTAAAGAGCTCTACGATGGAAGGCCCCCCTCTGTTCAGCGACTGGCTCCCAAGCATTTTCGATGAATTAGGAATAGAGGGCTCCCAACGCTTTTGTCTCGCTACTTGGGCCCTGTGGAAAGAGAGAAATCAACGGATTTCAGCAGAAACGCAGGACTGTAGATGAAGTAATTGAAGCAACAAAAAGGCACTTAGCTGAGATTCGAAGTATGAAGAAAAATGAACCACATGATGCAGCCCCAAGCAGAATGCAAAATCGAAAGCTCCATAAGAGAATTGGGCGAAGTTAAACGTTGATGGCGCATGGGATGAAGAAACAGGAAAAGGGGGAGGGGGAGCAGTTCTACGTGACAGCCATGGACGATTTCTGGCCGGAATGAGCGCCCCTTTCTCCGATGTGAAGACGGCAATCGAGCCGGAAGATTTAGCAGCAGTGACCGGACTCAGGTTAGTGAAGAGACAAGGTTCTCGGTGGATAGAAATTGAAATGGATGCATTGAAAGTGGTCCAGAAGATAAGCAATTGGGAAAAGGAAAGACATAAAGATGCCTCGGAAACAGCCATCTTTATTGAAGAAGCAGTCAACTTGATGGCACAGATGGCAAGAGTAAAGATCAGATACGTGGGGCGCACAGGCAACGAGGTTGCAAATCAATTTGCAAAAAGAAATCTATTTTTACCAAACGTGACAGTTTGGCCCAATACAGAACCCAATTGGGCTGTTCAATTTCTTGCTAAAGATGTAATGGGTCTGCAAGACCCAATCCATTCTTAAGATTAATAAGAAATCGTTTTTCCCTAAAAAAAAGAATTGTGTAACCTGAAATTATTTACTACACGTAAACTTATTATTTTAAAATTGTGTGACATGAAATTAATTATTATACGTTACATAATTGGGAGGAACAATCAACCTATGTTACTACTTTAAAATTATATTATACATAGATCTATTTATTTAAAAATCTCTATTATCAAATCGAAAAAAAACAAGGAATACAATATATGTTCATGAGCACTGCCCATTACATAAAATAAAATATAACGAATTGCAATCTCCAAATATAGTTTGTAATTAGCAGTAACTTTTCTCTAAAGTTTATATATCATCCTTGCTCTACTCAAAACTCAACCTCCCAAGTGATTTTAAAAAATTTATTTTCAAAAATTTTCTTTCACAAAGTTTCTTTTCCAAATAATTGCCTTATTGAAATTCCATCTAAAGGCTCTAAATAATTTGATCTATAGGATGAAAAGCCATGAATAAATTATATAAGAAAATGAAAGATGAAATTACAAGGTTTTCGTTAACGTCTATAATATCATGACGAAAAGATATTTTTGCTTAGTGTAAAACTTCTTCATCTTCTTCTTCTCTCTCGAATATGTAATTTGTCATGATATCAGAGGATTAAAGACTCGCAGCCGCTTTTTTCCTTGGTTCCGGCAAGATTCCGACGGTTCGCCTCCACCTTTTACCACCGCTATCAATGCACATTTCGGTGTAATGAATGTAACACACGTGGATCACTTACTGTCCCAGCAACTTCTTTTACCGTACCACTGGATAAAAATGTTTAATCCTTGAAGGGGCTATTAGTAATTCACACGGTTTAACATATATAAGATTTCAACTCACAAATCTCCTATGTGGGACAGGATATCACAATCCCCAACAATATATACATCTAATCCACAATATAAATCCACAATATCTCAATGTGGGACGGATATTACACTCCCCTCCCCCCCACCTTATATGCTCGACGCCCTCGTCGAGTATGCCCAGTCACGTATCCCCTTGGTTGGCAGTGAACCACCACAGAGTTCTTGCGGGACCAGGATTGGCTCGATACCATTTGTAACACCCATGGATTACTGTCCCAGCAACTTCTTTAACGCGTATCATCGGATAAAATTGCTTAAGTCTTGAAGTTGCTAGTCGTAATCCACACGGTTTACCTTATACTACCTCTGTTTCGCCTGTTTCAGCCTACTTCACTTTTTGTCACTATTCACTGGGTTACTTTTATCCGGTGATTTGATTAGCAAAACGATACAAGAATTTGATAATCTTTGCATGGTGTTATAGAGGAAAGTTTATTCTAAAACACCATGAAAAAATTGTTAAAAAGTTACATCGTTTTGGTACCCAAATCACCAAGTCAAAGTGACTCAGTTACGGGTTAAAAAGTCAAACGCAGACGAAACAGACGAAACGGAGGTAGTACCAGATTTTAAACTCACAAATCTCCGATGTGGGACAAGATATTACAATCCCCTAACCATATATACATCTAATCCACAATCTCTCGATGTGGGACGGATATTAAAATGAATCTGAGTCATATTCGAGTTAAATTATCGAGTTTGCCAAGTTTTGCCAATTTTGCCAAGTTTACTCCATTTCTGCTCTTCTTGTATGTGTTCTTTGAGTTCGGCTACGGCTGATTCCCTTCCACCGGGTCTTGCATTCTTTATCACGAATCGCAAGCCACTTTCAATCAGAGCTTGACAATGGCAGTTATATGATCTGGCGAGCTCAGATTGAGGCGATGTTCGTCGCAAACTCCTTATACGAGCAATTAACAACACCGCCGCCTATGGCGACCTCGCATGGTTCGTCCAGTACTCTATTCCTAATCTTGCTTATAATTCTTAGCGGTTGATCGATCAACATCAGAAAAATCATGTCTCGTTGCCTCGATTTCTCATTCTGTACTACCACTAATTCTTCATTTGGGTACTGCATCTGAAATATGGCACTCTCTTGTGTTGCTATTCAACTCACTCTCTCGGTCTCACATTCATCACTTTAAACATCAACTCTACAGACTTCGAAAGAGATCAAAATGCATGGTTGACTATGAAACTCATGTTAGACATATTGTGGATCAAATCTTGCAAGTTCGAGAGACAGTTGATGATGAAGATTTGGTTATATATGTACTTTAGGCTTCCCGAGCTCATATGACATTGCAAGTCATACATTCGTCTCAGATCCTCACCGACAACAGCTAATGAGCTATATGTGTTGTTATCTGAAGAATTGTATGTGAATGGTTCCTCATCCGGACCTGCATCCAATTCTGTAGCTACACCTTCACATCACTCTGAAGCATTTTCACAAACACCTTCTCTGCATATCAATATTGATTTAATTTTATTTTTACAAACTTACCGATATTGATTGGTTGTAGTATAAATATTATATCCTACTATTTATAAGTAATAACTAACATTCTTTTTTTTTAATATAACACAACAGTGTTTAACATGCTACGAAGCTTTTTCTAGTAAATAAAGAGAAACAGGTATATCTTGAAATCGGATAGGACACCCGGGCTAGGAATCTGGGGCATGCATGTCATCTCATAGCATCATTGCACATGTATATACGGAGTAATAATATTTTGGACAGTCTCGCGTGCACCCGTTTTTATTTCCCATATAATTTTTATGTATGTTTCCGGTTTTACCATCTTTTTAAATCACGGAGTAATAATATTTTGTTGTCCAATTAAGTATAACTCCTTTTTGTGCCTCCCCTCACGATAAACATTTGAAGCCCACCAACTAATAAGCAAATTCAACGAGATCAATGCTTAGTCTGGCAAATTGTTTTTATATCTGTTTTTGGCATTGGAAGTTATCTGCACGAGTCTCCCAAAGGCCAAAACCAAATCAAGAAAACAAGTGGTTCACCTAAATTTACCAGCACCACAAAACTTGTGCAACTTACATGAGAGTCAGTCGAGAAGGTTTGGTTCGTGTTCCCATCACGTTGCATGTTTGCTTCGCTGTTTGCACATTTGTCAAATTTTAACCGGTGCGATCATCATGAAATAACACCAGTCATTTTCTCTAGAGTCAAATGACACAGAATGCAAGACTATCAAATTAATGAAAGCAATATACGTGTGTGTGTGTTGATTTTAGCTAAATATGGAAGATTGTATTGACAAACATGGAAGGTGAGCAAACCAGTGGTATCTCCTTATTTAGTCCCACCCACTTCTCATCAACTTCGTTGGTTTCTCCGAACTAATCAATGACAAGAAATCTATAAAACCCTAGAAATGCATGCAACTCTCTCCAAGAGCATAGCAGCAAGCTAACAACAGCCTCATTACATACCATTACCAATATCAAGCTCTTAAAATTCTCTCATCGCAATGGCTACTTATGCGTTCCATGGTTTATTTCTGACTTTGATACTCGCAATATCACTTTCAAGCATCCACACGACTCTAGCAGCGCGCCAACTCCTTCAGACAGGGCCTGCGACGATACCATCCTTCCCCAAAGTCCCATTCCCCACCATTCCAACCACCCTTCCTTTGCCCACTATACCAACATCCGCCGCCTTGCCAAAGCCAACGTTGCCGCCACTCCCAAGCACGCAGATTCCATCAACTCTGCCTAACATGCCAGTGTTTCCTAAGGTAGCTCTGCCACCACTACCCGGCTTCCTAACTTCGTTTCCTGCCAATATCCCAATCACAATCCCTTTCTTCTCACCACCGTCTAACTAATTAACAAGTATTGTACGTTGAGATCATGCATTTTATGGGGTTTTGAAGAGCTTTGGATTTTAAAATGTACCGTGTTACAATATTGTATTATTGTGTACTTTCTTCTTCTATTTGTTGAATGTGAGTCCGTTCATTTTCTTTTGTTGAAAGAGAGTGAGGTTTGTATTTTTTGTATTGTTTTGTTTGTTACCGATTGAAAATGATTAAATCCTTGTGTATGTGTTTATGACATTTGTTTATTGTCGTGCCAGATGAATGAACACTAGACTCGTCGTGTCCACCTTCTTTATGTGCGCAATTCATGAATTGAAACATAAATTAACAAGCTAATTATATAGTAGTATGAATTGAAAGGAGCTAAAAGAACAATGCTGACAAAAAAGCTTATTCCTTTCATATCTTGTTGTTCATGGTGGTGGTGTGACGAAGATTCGGGAATGGGTGTGGTTAGAATAATTAAATTAATTATAATTTATCTAAGAGGACCATATTCTGAATAAATTATTATTCAAGTTAATGTCACATGTCTAGAGCATAAAGTTTCTACAATGATTCTCAATTTTTTAGTTTTTGGCGAAGTAGCAGATGTTACCCGGCAATAGTCAGAAACTAATTCTCCCACAACGTATCGAATATTAGAAGAGTGCGCAGCCTTCCTTAAATGTAAAATTGTAGTATCTCTTTCATCCTCAAATGATTTACAAAATTACAGTCCAGTTATGTTTTCTCCGTTTTCACTGGAAATATCGAGTCACTCTACATCATGTTTTTTGGTCATATATATATATATATATATATATATATATATATATATATATAGAGAGAGAGAGAGAGAGAGAGAGACCATGCTTAAACTCTAAACTACGTTGAAAAAAAAATGTCACTCTATATTCTGATTTGTAATGTTTGTATCCTTTTTAATTAGAACTTTTCTCTCAAAGTTGACAACAGCGTCGCTTTGGCCGAGTGGTTAAGGCGTGTGCCTGCTAAGTACATGGGGTTTCCCCGCGAGAGTTCGAATCTCTCAGGCGACGTTTTAGTTGTTTTCTTTTTCCTCTCCTTTTATCTCTTTTCTGATACCATTTTTATTATTCTCCCATTACTGTATTTCTTTCTCAGAAACATTTTTGAAGATAGATCTGTCTCTATTTGAACGGATTGTCGCTCCAGGATCGTTGTCTTTCTGTTTTTTATAACGTTTTTCTTATGAGTCAAAAATGGAGGGGATCAGTTATTTGCTTTGAGAGTGATTGCAGGGAAGTGGTGGAGGCTGTGCATAATAGAGGAGGTACATGGAGTTTGATAGCAATTTTGGAAGATATTAAGAAGGGTTGAAGGCTTTAAATGCAGCTGCAGATGAAATAGTATTTAGGCTTGATGTTAAGTTTTTTCATGCTGTTAGAAAGGATAAGTTAATTTGGTTTTGTAGTCTCTTTTAATAAAGTTTTGGTTGGGAAAAAGAAAAGATTAATAATTAATGAATATACTTGGAAACGTCTTTCTTATGTGTTGAGATAAATGAATAGACTTGGGAAACAGTCTTTTGATAGGCTGTGTTCTTGTGGGTTTGGCTCCCAAAACAGAGCAAAGGTTTTTTATCAGAAGAAGGAGCAGTGGCGGACGCAGAAATTTGGTTGAGTGGGGGCCAACTTATAAAGAAAAACAACGATTAACAATTTAGTTTCATTCCTCGTTATTGTTTATTATTACTGTTTATAAAGAATATACTTGCAATTATTGTAATTACTTTTTCGTAAATTAGGAATTTAATCAAATCATATTGGACACTATATACTTACTTGAATATATAGTACATTAACGTGTATTTCTAGAAATTGAAAGGGAAAAATTGAGTTGATCCTAATTTTGAGGGGGGCCGACAACTAATTTTTTTTGAAAATACCAAAACTTTAATGGGGTAATTATGCAAATACAAATTTTTGGAGGGGCCGTGGCCCCCGCCCGCCCCTCCCTGTGTCCGCCAGTGAGAAGGAGAGCAAAGGTCAGTCAGTGACTTATTCCCCCAGAGGACACCTCTTTTGACTTCGCCTCTGTTGATTAATTATTACTTGAATCAGGTCCCGATCAAGCTCTCCCAAAATCTCTGACCTTCACTATTTTATTACAACATTTAGGTCAACACAAGAAACGTGGTTGGGACATCTAACAGTGTTTCTTTCTTTTTTACGACTAGTGAATGACCTATGTCCTCATGTTATTGCTACAGACTAGGCCACAGTCTCAAAAAACTGGCTAAAGTTGTACTAGTAGTATGTTTGATAAACTCTGATATAAAATGTGATGAGCAACTATTAAAACATTATAAAAATGGGAAAAAGATCCGGCAGTGTAACAGCTAATTTGTATGAAAAACAAACCAGTAAAAAGCATGACAAAGCTGGTGGAGTTGGTCAAAGCAACCGCTAATTTTCATGAAGAACAATCTTTTAAGAACGTAAAAATATCCAAATAAACCCATGTACTCAATTTTCTATCATAGAAGTAGATTACATCACATTAACTTAGTTCGTATCAACGAACGACCCAAAACATAATCATCTCACTCTTAACCACTTGTGAAAAGGGGTAATCACTCCTTCCAAACTGGAAGGGCTAAACGATCTCGACGTTTAGTCAAAATCCAAACGACAAGGCCTTTAAGCCGTCCGAATCAATAGACAGAAATTATACTATTAATCATCTCAACGTGTATAAATTGATGCTTGAAAGAGTCTCCGTAACCAACGACTTTAATACGTGTAGTTGGAACTTAGAAACAATAACTCTAACTGAATGATTTTTTGGCAGAAGTTTTGGGTCACTGATTGTATTTGCCATTTACAACAGATATTATTTATGAATCTTATACTAGTCTAATTCTAGCAGAGGTTTGAACTCTGAATGGATCTCATATAGGAGGCTTTGAATACGCTACAATTGAGCTAGCACCCTAATTGTATTGTGTAAGTTTGAAGGCATCTACAATTGATCTCTATTTTTTCTCTATTCTCAAATTTTTGTAGAAAAAATGGAGCAGCATAAAAAGCTTTAGAATAGTTAGGGTTTGTTCATAGAAAGGGAAAGAACATTCATGAAGATGAAGAGAGAATAAACCTCTGACTTGATTCATTCATCAATGAAGAGAAGAATAAATACGCTGAGATGAACGGTCGGATATACGACCGTTCACAAAACCCTAAGAGACTCTTATCAAGTAGACCACACAAGTTTACTATCTATTAAAAAAAGGTCTTTCTAGAATAATCAGAAGTTGTGGGCTTTAATGTTCTTGGGCTTCACATGAGTTTTGGGCCTTTATTGTTGGACTTGGACTTGATCTACTGCAACTGGACTTTATATTCTAATACAGCATCCGATCATTCAAGCTCTATTTCTTCATTTCTCCATATTTGGAGGAAAAGTTGGAGATTCTGATCTCCAGCTAAATTTTAAAATAAAGAATCTGTATTAATAACACAATTGTTCCTCCAAAAGATGTAAGTGATAATTTTGACCTAATTTTCAGCAGTTGAATTTCAATACGCCGATCTCAATTAAAATTATGATAAAAACGTACACTAAATACATTTTTTTAAATGATTACAACTTCATATAAAACATCTCATCCACCACTATTTCTACAAATAATATGTGAACTTATGGAATTAAAGATGCATTGAAAAATTAACAATTTAAAGAATCCTATATGGGGGAAATAATGAACAGTTCTTCAAAGAGTAGCAAACTTGTGGAAAAGCATCAGAAGGATACTATGGCGCTTGTGAAATAAAAGTGGCAGTGAAGAAACATAATAATCAACTGGAGGCTCAAAAATAACAATTCGATGTTTTGAATGAAGATTTATGTAATCTCTCACCATTTTCATGTATTTTTTGTACTTCTTATGTTTATGTATAGAACTTTCATTCAATAATATTTGTATGTGTTCGTTTTCATTTTTATAATAAAATATAGGCTTAATTACTTAATGCATACCCCCCATATTGTCAAAACTATGACATTTCAACGCCCACTTTTAGAACTCACTGATTACATCTCACATTTGCAAAATACATGTAAATGTTGTAGGAAAATTAATCTGCAAAATCAATAATGATAAATCAAGAACATGTCACCAACGATGCTCAAGAACAGATTGATGAAGAGGATTGCGTTGACGAACGCTTTCCTTACAGCAATTTTGCCCCTCCGGTGCTATCGGTTTTTGTAGAACAAATTGCCTCCCAGGACTCCTCTTGACGCAATCAACCGGCGTAGCAATTGCCCTTGATTGCCCGCACAGAAAGACTTGATGAACTGATTACTTGAGAGCAAGAATAAGATGGAGATTGAGAGTGAGAGAGTTGATTGTTGCGTTGGTTTGAATTGAGAACTCAGTTCTCAATTTATAGTCGAAGATGAAGATCGTTCAGCTGGGCAAAACGTATGCCCTCTTTACCTTCACGTACGTTATGTACGTGTCAACTAGGGCAAATTAGTTTCCAGGAGAATTAATTAGATGTGATAAAAATATAAACACCATATTATATATGGGTCGACCCACGACCCAGACCCATCCAAAGCGGTCCGCGCGTGTGTTTATTATTTTTATTCTACACAATGCTTTCCCAAAAATTGCAGCCTAATGAATCGTCATCTCAACACAAAATTACACAGACAATTTTTTCATTCACCTGAACTACATTGTACCGTAACACCCTCAATCACCGGGTTATCTCATGAGCTTAAGTTGTGCTCAAACTTCAACTCAAGAGATTATCGTACAATCCTCCACATGAATGACCAAATTGGACAATCAACAATCTCAGTCTCAAATAAACTGTCCTAAAGCTAATCGCATAAAGATAGGTGGTCATAAACCTTGAACCTTCTCTTAGCGACACACTACAGGATATGTTGGCTCACTAGTGCACCATAAGCCTTGAACTGCTTGCCAATGGTGAACACCAAGTCGGCAGTGCTCGCGCAATTAGGACTTCGAGTTATCTCGTCCTCATGAATGTGCTCATTTGGCTATTGAGAATCGTTTCCGGTTTCGTGAGTGCTATAGAGAATTCAGCCTATCAATTCTCATTGAGTCGGCCCCAGCTCCACTCATATAGGTGAACTGTGTCGGTACCTTGCTATACCAGATTTCATTAATAGTTTATCTCATCCTCGATACAATGCAAGACATCACATTATCAAGCCAAAGGAAGGGTCAGGAAAGAAACTTTCCAATAATCGTAATGTATCCCTATTCGTACATAGTTAGGTTGTCCCTTTAAACCTAAATCTTGGGATCTCCAGTCACTTAGGTATGGTTTGCCACTATGACAGATTTTTCAAGAGGCTTCAGACCCATTCCTTTTGATAAAGTCCAAACTTGCTCTCTCGGCAGTCCTTTAGTCAGCGGATCTGCTAGGTTCTCCTGAGACTTAACGTAATCGATATATATTATACTGTTTGAGAGCAACTGTCTAACTGTATTGTGTCTACGACATATATGTCTAGACTTGCCATTATACATAGCATTTTGTGCTCGTCCAATTGCAGACTGACTGTCGCAGTGTATGCAAATTGGAGGTACCAGTTTTGGCCACATAAGCAATCCTCTAAAAAGTGACGAAGCCATTCAACTTCTTCACTGCCTTGTCCAACGCAATGAACTCAGATTCCATCGTACACCTTGCTAAGCACGTTTGCTTTGTAGATTTCCACGACATTGCTGCTCCACCGAGAATGAATACATATCCACTTATGGATTTCGAGTCCTTCGTGTCTGAAATCCAATGGGCATCACTATAACCTTCTAATACCTTCGGGTATTTGGTATAGTGTTATCCAAGATTCTGAAAATATCTTAAATATTTGAGAACCCTTACTGCTGCCTTCCAGTGGTCTACACCAGGATTGTTCGTGAACCGGCTTAGCTTGCTAACTGCCTGAGCAATATCTGGTCTTGTACAATTCGTAATGTACAATAGGCTACTAACTACTTGAGCATACTGAAGTTTGTTAATCCCCTCTCCCGGATTCTTGGTAAGATGCAAACTTACATCAACCGGAGTTTTCACAGGTTTTCCTTTATCTTTTTCAAACTTATTGAGAACATTCTCAATATAATGTGATTGAGATAAATCATACCCTTCTCGTGTTTTAGAAATCTTTATTCTTAAAATCAAATCAGCTAGACCCCTGCCCTTCATGTCAAAGTTATTGGTTAACATCTTCTTTATATCATCGATGAACTTCTTTTTGCTACCCAAAATAAGCAAGCCATCGACATGCAAACAGACTAATACATAGCCTTCATAAGTGTTCTTAATATAGACGCATTTGTCACACTCATTGATGTTGAAATTCCCTGACATCGTGGTTCTACTGAATTTCTCGTGTCATTGTTTCGGAGCTTGTTTTAATCTATACAAGGATTTAACAAGTTGACAAACTTTGGCCTTTTGTCCTGGGACGACAAACCCTTCGGGTTTGTTCCATATAAATTCCCGCGTTCAGTTCGCCATTCAAGAACGCAGTCTTAACATCCGTTTGGTGAATCTCGAGGTCAAACAAAGCCGCTATAGCTATTAACACTCGTATTGAGGTTATCCGAGTCATCGGCGAATAGGTATCGAAGAAATCTATCCCTTCATGTTTCCTGAAACCCTTAGCTACCAGTCGAGATTTGTACTTATTAATTGATCCATCAGCATTCAACTTCCTCTTAAAAATCCACTTTCACCCAAGTGGTTTAAAACCATGAGGAAGGTCCACCACTTCCCAAGTGTAGTTTTGCATAATGGAATCAATTTCACTGTTAATTGCTTTCTTCCAATAAGGAGCTTCAGGACTAGAGATCGCTTGCTTATACGTCTTTGGTTCATTATCCATCACCCGGGTTATGAAATCAGGACCAAACGTTTTAGCAATTCTAGCCCTTTTCCCTCGTTGAGGTTCATCCTCTTAAGGAATTTCTTCAATTTCCGGGTCACTTACTCTTTTTAAAGGGTACTCATATTCCCTTTCCTTACATGGAAACACATCCTCAAAGAATGACGCAGTTCTAGCTTCCAATATAATGCTCTCATTATGTCAGGAATATCTGACTTGTGAACCAAAAACCGATACGCACTACTGTCATGCGCGTCCAATGAACACACAGTTCACTGTTTTTGGTCCTACACGAGCCTTTTTCGTAGGTGGTACTAACACCTTTTCAAGACACCCCCACACTCGAAAGAATTTATAAGTAGGCGGGTGGCCTTTCTGTAACTCATATGGAGTCTTATCAACATTCTTTCGAGGAATTCTATTTAGAATATGGTTCGCAGATAAGATTGCTTCCCCCCCACATATTCTGGGGAAACCCATAACTTAAGAGCATAGCATTCATCATTTTCTTTAACGTTCTATTCTTTCGCACAGCAACACCGTTTTTGTGGCAAATAAGGTGTCGTTTTTTGGTGAATAATTCCATTTTCAGAACACACTTGTTCGAATGGTGATTCATATTCACAACCCATGTCACTCCTAGTGACTTGATCTTCTTTCCAAGTCGATTTTCAACCTCACTTTTATAGTTCATGAATGCACTTATGACTTCGTTATTACTTCGTAATAGATATACATTGCCATACTTAGTGCAATCATCGATACAAGTGACAAAGTACATATATCCCGATCTTGTTTGAACAACTTTAAAATCACAAAGATCTGAATGTAGGAGTAGTACTTCTAGTGACATTGTGGAAAGTTAGTTTAGTTAATTTAGAACAAACTGCCTCCCATGACTCCTCTTGACGCAATCAACCGGTTTAGCACTTGCCCTTGATTTCCCGTACGGAAATACTTGATGAACAGATTACTTGAGAGCAAGAACAAGATGGAGATTGAGAGTGAGAGAGATGATTGTTGTGTTGGTTTGGATTGAGAACTCAGTTCTCAATTTATAGCCGAAGATGAAGATCAGTCAGCTGGGCAAAACGTATGCCCTCTTCACCTTCACGTATGTTATGTACGTTTCAACTAATGAAAATTAATTTCCATGAGAATTAATTATGTGTAATAAAAATATAAACACCATATTATACCTGGGTCGACCCACGACCCAGACCCGCCCAAAGCGGTCCGCGCATCTGTTTATTATTTTTATTCAACACAATTATTCCACAAAAATTATAGCATAATGAATCGTCATCTCAACACAAATTACACAGACAATCTGACCATTCACCTGAACTACGTAGTACCGTAACACACTCAATCACCGGGTTATTTCATGAGCTTAAGTTGAGCTCAAACATTAACTCACAAGATTATCTAACAAATGTCAAATAGGCAAAAGAGTTCGGTAGCCAAATTAACATACCCGGGAACATTCTCTCATAAATGTGATACTTCAGTATCACATACGATGTGCACTTGATGAAAATGTCATCGAAATCTTTTATTTGGTGATGGAATCTTATTACCAATTTGACGTAGACATGTATTTTATAAATGTGGATGCAATTAGGGAGTTCTAGAAGTGGTGGTTGTAATGTGATAGTTTCGACAAACTAAGGGTATGTATTAAGTAATTACGCCTAAAATATATTACAGGTAGATATAGCTTTCCAGACAAGCAGATCACAGCCACGTGGCAACAATCCAGCACACCTAGCTGTGCTCCATACACACCGGATCACTACCTATGCCGATCCACGTGGGGGCTGCAAGACAGGGCCCTCGCGCACCAACACCTGACCTGTAGGGACTTAGTGGTTTGGAGACTAGGGTAAGGCCCATCGCGCGTGTGCGACAACCAAGCTCGCGCGCGACCTCTGGTAACTGACTGATCGGTTCTAGGCTTACGTGTACCACAAACGCGGCTGATCTCATAACGATCTCCGGTACTTGCGGGCAGATACGTAAGGGTTCCTATATACGCGGTCGAACGTGCCGTTGGGGGTCTATCATTAAGCCGCCATTTATGGTACATTAACCCCCTCAACGGTCACTTCCCCACTATATATAGGATCGTTAGCTTTCCATTACACAAATGATGAGTACAGACTGGATATCACTCAGTTCTTGGAACGCTAAGCAACCTACTCTCTATCAGCCTACTGTCTCTCCCTCGAGCAGTTACCATTGCTTACCCTCTCCCTACACACACCCTACATCTCTATGTGTTCTTATTCTCTACTTGAGGTGCACACTTGGATCTCCCTGAGGGATTCCTGTGTTCACAATTTGGTGAACCTGACGTGAAACATCAACCTTCAATCTTTTCCAACTCTTCCCTAATGTCTTATAATGCACACGTCCGTGATGGTGATCGGTCCCCTTCCCATGAGGATACCTCAGGAGAAGAGGGACTTCTCAATACCACTGCCAATCACAGAGTCCATCCCATCCAGTGTCTCTAGAAAGGCCTGAAAAGAAATCCAGCACACCTAACTTTGCTCCATACACACCGGATCACTACCTATGCTGATCCACATGGGGCTGCGAGACAGGGCCCTCGCGCACCAACATGGGACCTGTAGGGACTTAGTGGTTTGGAGGCTAGGGTAAGGCCCGTCGTGCGTGTGCGACAACCAAGCTCGCGCGCTACCTCTGGTTACTGACTGAGAGGTTCTAGGCTTACGTGTCTCATAAATGCGGCTGATCTCATAACGGTCTCCGATACTTGCGGGCAGATACGTAACGGTTCCTATATACACGGTCGAACGTGCCGTTGGGGGTCTATCATTAAGCCCCATTTATGGTGCATTAACCCCCTCAACGGTCACTTCCCCACTATATATACGATCGTTAGCTTTCCATTACACAATTCATGAGTACAGACTGGATATCACTCAGATCTTGGAACGCTAAGCAACCTACTCTCTATCAGCCTACTGTCTCTCTCTCGAGCAGTTACCATTGCTTACCCTTGTACACACAAATTTTGCGCTTAAGCGGGTAAACACGGAAATTTGGCGACAAATGTCATTTTATTATTTATAAGCAGGATACAAATCTCTGAAACGTATTTCTCTAGTAGAAACACTACTCCTCTGATTCTTCTCGGGAATTTGAACTTGATGGGATGATTTTGGACGGTTGGATCTTCCACGTCCTTGATGGGACTTGACCGGCACGAGGGCTTATGGTCTTTTGCTTGACTTTGACTTGTTCTTCGCGGGTTCACCGTACTTCGATGTTCTTTGAAGATTTGATTTTCTTGGGGTGGATGGCTTGATCTTCAGGATTGCTCCGTCTTTGAAGATTCGACTATCGTTGTGGCTTATTCGTCAGGGCTTCGCCGTCTTTGGGATTTTCTTCCTTCAAAGTCTTTCCGCCTTCGAGGATCTTGGCTCCTTTGGGGGCTTCTCCTGTCAGAACTTTGCTAACTTCTCTTTTCTAAGCTTTGAGCTTGAGAGAAATTGTAGGAAAGTTGTAAGGAAAGATGTAGAGAAAGTGTTTTAGGTATAGAAAGGTATTGGAAGATGTTGGAAGATGTTGGAAGATGTGATTTTTCTTATGAACTTCCTCCTCTATTTATAGGGAGATAGAGGGGTCGTTGTGCATTTTTGTAATAATTTGGGGTACCCTATACAATTTTGTAAAGTCTAGGGGAGCTTGATGTATTTATAGGAAAGTCTATTTTGGTTGTTTTTCTTACAATAAATATACAATTACATTTGCAATAATCGTACACTTAAGACATTCTTCCAATGTAACCTCCATTTTAATCGGAGTTGATGTTTGCGACCGAGCTGGTCAATCTTGAGCTGCAATTTGGCACGTGGCGTCATGCAATTCGCCAGTCAGCAGTATTTGATACTGAATTTTCTTGTCGTGTTTCTCCATTTAGTCTTCATATTTGGATGTGATTTAGCACGTAAGTACTTTTGAGTAGACAAATTTTAGGTGTCTACAAATGTCCCCTCGAGACTTGTTCGCCAATAGCTGCAGCTGGCTGGGCGAGCACGTCTCGAAAACTTGATTTGTTTGTATCCTTTTTTTTTGTAAACAACTTGTGTTATCACTGTTCTCCTTGTGAACTTCTGATGTCTGCAATATGTCCATCCCCTCCAATAATACACCACCGAAATTTCTGGCTAATAAAGAATGCTTGGATGTGGTAAGCCTTATCCCCAGCCTCATCTCTTCTGAACTTTCTGGTCTATAAAAGAGAATCCATATCATCCACCAATTTACAACACCAACTGAGTCACTTCCTCACAGCTTCAAGCAAAGTTTTCACAGTAACTTGGCTGAAGATTTCAGCAGTGACTTGAACTTTTGCTTGAACCTGTCTTGGCAGTTAAACCCTCCAACAGTTGCTTATGTCACCGATAAACTTGAGCTAGTAAAGCTTTGTATGAGCTTTTACCGGTCTTGCGTTGTGATGAATGTTTCATTTCTTCTCTTCTTTTATTGTTCTGTCTTAGTTTTTCCGTTTGCCGGTGCAGCATGCTGCGGTTGCAGCCGTCCGATGTGCTGACCAAATTTTCACACCAACGTGCCTCCGTCGCGTTGGGCGTTGGACTCGGCGGCGAGTTCGATGGCAAACCTGGGCATTGTGTGGATAAGGTGAATCCAAGCAGCTTCCAGACGTGGATTTTGGAGCTGATTGAAGAGTGCTCGAGTTGAAGCTCCTTGTCGGCGTTTGTCGCCTTCTTCTGCAACTGGAGTGCACCAATTTTTGCAGCGACGGCAACGGCTAGCTAGGTGATGTCTAGCCTCGTCTGTTTGGACTTTTTGAGCTGTTATACGAATGTCATCGGTGGCGGACTGGCGGGGAGTCCATTTCATGTGCCTGAGTTCACTGAACTGCTCGTGTGGCGGCTAGGCGATTTGCTCGGCGCAACTCAGTCCCAGTAGCAAGGTGATTGCAGCTAGTTTATTTGAAGCAGAGAAGCCCAAGTGGAGCAACATGGCGGCGAGGCGAGTTCATGCAAGATTAACCAGCTGAGTTACGAACTCGAGACGTTGAGTGACTTTCGTCGCTTTGGCTGCCGGAGCAAGGTACCGAAGGCGGTGGTACCGCATTTAACAAAAATGGATTTTCTTCGGACAAGCCTAACTCTGTGACAGGAAATCCCGAAGTCCGTTGGAGGTAGCCATTGATATGGGTATGAAGCAGGGGAAGAGATAAGTGGGAAAGAAGAAAGGTGTGGCCAAGAAGAAGGCTACTGATGTTAGAAAGAGACAAATTGCCTACTGTGTGTGTATCAGAGACTTTATGTGCTCGTGTATGGTAGTAGGATATGAAAGCAGGTGAAATGGGCATGAAGATAAGAATGATAGAAGATGCCAAATGCTATCTTTTGATATACCCAAGCACCATGAGTTCCTGACTCCTTAGCCACATGTTTCTATTTTATTTTTACTATTTAGATTTCATAATCCTTTTTCGTTTCCACTCGTGTTGTTCTTTCTTCTTCTTATTTTTTTTGACCTCGTGATGTTCTTTTTTGGTAAAACAGAAACATGTACTTCGCCTCATTTTCAAGACAATGTTTTTTTTTTTTTATCATTTTTTTGTAAGTCTTCATTTTGTTATTAGGGCCTTTATTTCAGTAAACAGTAAACATGTTATTTTTTTAATATCCTTTTTAAATCTAAAAAGAAATTATTTCTTTTGAGGAAAAAAAAAAGAAATTTATTTGGAAAGCTAAGAAATGTACAACCCCCCTCTGGACTTGTTTATCTAACTTTTTTTGTCATCTTCAAGAACAGATTGTAACCGATTAAAATCTTTTTTATAGCAAGACATGTAACTTGCTACAACTAAATTTTCATAATGTAGTAGTAAAGGTAGTACACACAGGATAGTGCTCTAAAACGATCACTTATATGCGTGTGCATATATATACTTAGTTATCTTTTATCTATTTATTTTTATTTTCTTCTACTTTTTAAGCTTTGAAGGAAAGAGATAAATCTCGGGATTTACCTGTGGATAGTGAAGGCCTGATCTTGATTGATGGACAAGATAGAAAGCACAACTTCAAGTGTAGCGACAACCGTACTGAATTTCAGTGACTCAGCAGCCTGTGAAGTCGAAGTAGGCAAGCTAAACTTCAATTGATGATGAAGCACTGCCACCAGATTCATGAAGTCATTTTCGCATAACATTAACCAGTGAACCATCGCACATCAAAACTGAGGATGCGAGACATGATTTAATTTGATGAGGCGAGCGAGAATAACAACTTCGGTGATACGTCTTGGCTACAATAATGGGGAAACGGAGCGGCGACACCAATTTGAGGCGTTGGAGCAGCCACGTCTCGGCCTTTGGGGGCATCTTTGAGGATGTTAGGCAGCAACACCATCCTCGACTGGTAATGCAAGGCGAATACCTGTTTTGTGATCGGAAATGAAGCAAACGCCAACATTGAACAGTTCGAGTGAGAACACCGTTTTAGACGTGTCAAAGCGACGATGTTTGCGTTCGCGAGTCAGACCACCAATCTAACTTCGAGGAATCCGAATGATGGTATAAACTTTTAAGGAGTTTCATGACCATCAATGCAGGAGAACTGTAGCGAGAACATTGACCTTGACGAGCAATTGAAGTGATATTGTCCACTGAAAGGTTGCAGTCATGACACTATCTTTGCGGACGTAGAACGAGTCACCATTTTGAAGCATCGGGCATCCATGTCAGGAACTCAGAGTTCGACGTCATCGCCAATTTTTTTAAGGCAATTTGATCAACGAGTTGTGGACTAAACAGTCTAGTTTTCTTGAAACTGTCCGGACCACGATACTTTAATAGGCTCGGGCCAAAGTGGAAAAACACATTTGTTTTTGTTGTTATGACTGAACTTGAAAGGATATTCCAAGCTGCCTACGTACCCACGAGATGGGATCAAGTCAAACGTAGTTCATTTTTTTTCTTTTTTTTTCTTTTTTTTTTCTTTTTTTTTTTTTTTTTTTTTTTTTTTGCGGAGAAGATATAGGAACAGTTACCTCAGTGGTACTTCATCCTACTATACATCGCTGTTTCCTGCTTTTCCCAACGGTATAATAGCAACATAAGGATAAACCCGAACAACCAAACCAAAAGGAAAGGGAGCAAAGGCTGATTGATGAAGGAAAGGCCGAGGCGCGCAAAGAGGACCATCACGTACACGTATATGATCAGTACAATGACAATTTCCGAAGATATTTCTAAATATGTTTGAGGAATGAAGGTAGAATGTTATGGAGCTTCTATTTATAGAAACTCCAAGAGCATTGAATTTACGTTCCTGACCTCCCTACTAGCCGTTACACGGATAGGACAAAGGGTAAAAGTGACTTTTGGCCATTTCTAGCCGTTGGAGGGGCGGCCGACCGTTGGTGGTTGAGGTGGCAATGCCATCTTTGAAGCGTTTGGGCAACAATGCAATGCACTCGGGGTTGGACTTCAACGCCAATTTTTAGGAGGCGGGGGAAAATATTTTTTTTATTGGTATAACTGAACTCGGAAAGATATTCCAAGCTGCCTACGTACCCAAGAGATGGGATCAAGTCAGACGTAGTTCATTTGTTGTTTTTTTTTTGGTGATCTGCAGTTTAGGCTCGTGTATCGAGGAGCTTTCTTGGACTTCTTGACCTCTCTCATCATGGAGATGGGCTTCGAGGCCTAGCCGGTGGCAAGACCGATGCTGGAGATCTGGGCAAGTCTGTGACACGTTCAGCCTGGTGCAGCAACCATTCGATAGTTTCGCTGTCGGATCGATGGCCCAGCCTACGAGTGATGTAATGGACTCTAGCAGCGAGGGTCGCGGGCAGTATGATGTCCGCATCTTGCCTACCAATCAGAACTTGGCGTTCTCTTGCTCTTGGCCTTTCGGGTACCCTTCTCGAGGTCGAGGATGCATCTGTTGGTAGGGCTGGTGATGATGGCAATGCATGTGGCCATGGAAACGCCGGGAGGATTGAGCTTCTAGGCGGCGGTTGCGACAGGTATTCTTGGAGAGACCCAACTGGTGTACCTACCAAGGTTGCACGAGTGCTTGCGGCCACTGGTCGTGATGATGATGACGACGACGAGGATGACGACGATGTCCCCAGTGCCCACGAAGATGGTGAGGGAGGCGGAGTTTTGGTTGGTGACTCAGACATGGAGTTTTATTTGGTGTTGACAAAGGGATTCAAGCTATCTCGTTTTTGACAAGTAGCTCGAAGGAAGTGCTTTGAGATTTCAGCATATGATGAAGGCCTTGTATATATATACAGAGGAGGAGCAACTTTTGTGGGTACCAGATCCGGAAATGAAGCGGTAGCGTGCTGAATCATAAATGCGACGGGCCCCCTCGGTTTAAGGCTTTTGACTTTCGGGTCACAGTTTTGACTCGTGTGGGCCAGGAGTAACGTGCAGTTTAAGCTCGTGCGTCGAGGAGCAATGTGCAGTTTAGGCTCGTGCGTCAAGGAGCTTTATCGGGGTTTCTCGTCACGGAGATGGACTTCGAGACCTTGCATGTGACCGGATCGATGTCGGAGTGTCGCCTAAATCCAAGCCATGTTCTACTAAGCCCAGAATCCACTCGATTGTTTGACTGTCAGATCGATGGCCTCGTCTAAGAGTGATGTAATGGATCCTTCCGGCCATGCTTGCAGGCACGGTGATGTCTCCATACTGTCTGTCGACAAGGACACGACGATCTCTTATTGGTCTGTAGTATCTACTTCTCTGGTACGGATCTGTTGTTGTTGGGGCCGGGGCTAATGATGTAGTTCCCAATGTCCATGAGGACGGTGAGGGAGGTGGTATCTTTGCGGGTGAACCACTCATAGTGCCCTCTTTCAAATCGCAAGGGAACTCAATCCACAAGTGATGAACCTGAGGATGGTCTGAATCTTCGACTTCTTGGTTCAGTGTCTTATAAGGAGGAACGAGATTCGGCTACCACGACATATCCCGGGAGAGGAGGCGGTTGCTTGTTGGAGCATAAATGCAGTGGGCCATCACCAACTATTTTCTTTTCTTTTTTTTTTTTTCTTTTTTTGTTTGTTTGTTTGTTTTTTTATTTACAGGAATGACGTGTAGTTTAAGCTCGTACGTCGAGGAGCGATGTGCAGTTTAGGCTCGTGCTTCAAGGAGCATTGTGTGGCTCTATGGATAGTAGCGTTTCAGGAACTTCCCATTAATAGGGCCAAGTTCCATCCCATCCTTGTCGGTCAACATGTATGCACCACTTGAGTATACGTCTTCCACAACGTAGGGCCCGTCCCATTTCGAAGTAAATTTATCCCCTCGCCGGTGAATCGGGATGATGGATTGTTGATGCTCAACGATTCCAATATCAAATTCCTTCACTTCGTTGCTAGTTGACTTTACACCTTCTTCGTGTTGTGTGACCGCATCCACTCCAATAACGTTACTTGACACCGCACTAACCGAGTCACATGAGTACGGAATAGCGGATGTTGCATTTGCGGTGGCAGTTTCATGTTCTTCTTCGAAGCAAATCTTCCCTTCCTTCGCCAACTGCATAATCTTGTCCTTCAAGACGAAGCATTTTGAAGTTGGATGGCCGACTAAACGATGAAACTTGCAGTAATTTGAGTCGTCTACCATCATCGCTTCCTCGGGGCGTTTTGCTTCTGGGAGATCAAACTCTTTTAGCTTCATCAGTTGATCAAATATTCCAGGAACCGCAGAGTCTGGGAAGGGGTAAACTTTTTCTTGCAACTCTTTGAACGAAGGTCTTGGCCTTTGTGTTATTTGAAATCCATTGCCCCTTTCCGATCCATTTTGTCTCGGCCTACTAATTGATTGTGTCGGTGGAGTTGTGACGGCCAATGATTCTGTAACTTCTATTTTGGGGCCAAACTTGAACACTTTTCGGGAATCGCTTCTATTTCCATCCCTGCGAGAGTCATGCAAAGGAGGCCCATGACTCCCGTTTGCTGCAATGCTTAATTCCATATCGTGGGCGCGTGTGGCTAACTCCTCAAAGGTCTTTGGCTTGATCCCTTGGA
This sequence comes from Linanthus parryae, assembly GCA_023055425.1. Lineage (NCBI taxonomy): Eukaryota > Viridiplantae > Streptophyta > Magnoliopsida > Ericales > Polemoniaceae > Linanthus > Linanthus parryae. The sequence goes on along the minus strand of JALGPY010000041.1, from coordinate 1,235,773 downwards.
GGATATAGCGCAAGCCCCAGTGCATGCCTTGAATGCACATCTCGATCGCAGAACTTTCGCATAGCCGATCCTTACAGTTGAGACTTAAGTTCCTCCATCTGTTTATATACTCAACAACGGGTTCGTCCTTCCATTGACGGGAGCTTGTGAGTTCCATCATGCTAACGGTCCTGCGAGTGCTGTAAAATCGGTTCAAAAACTCTTGCTCCAATTGTTCCCAGCTATTAATCGATCTTGTCTCGATGTCACAGTACCAGTCGAAAGCATTTCCTTTAAGACTTCGGACGAACTGCTTGACAAGAAGATCCCCATCAGTTCCAGCATTATTGCACGTCTCGACGAAGTGTGCAATATGTTGTTTCGGGTTCCCAACTCCTTCGAATAGCTGGAATTTGGGTGGCTGGTACCCGTTTGGCATCCGTAGGTCTTCAATCCTCTTTGTGTATGGCTTGTTATATGTCGAAGAGGATTTCGAACCTTCTTCGTATCTGGATTTCACGACCTCCAAGATGTATTCTTTTAGTTGATCTACAGGGATCGAGCCTTCAGATGATGCTTGCGCGTGTTGGCAAGTATCATCATTTGTATTAGAAATCTCGACAACCTCTTTCTGCCTTCCTCGACGCTCATGAGGGTCGGTAGTGCGATTAGCCTCCCTTGGGTTTTCGAGCTTGCTTAATATGGATGCAAACTGGGTATCCCGGTTCCTCATGGCGGTAGATAATTCCTCAACCGTCCGTGTCAATCCTATGACTTGTTCTTCGAGGGAAACAATGCTCGTAGTCATCGCCGGCATGGTGCCTGTTTCGAAAGCAATTGCCTCATCATGTACCATAGGTGCTTTTTGTGGGTTCCGAAAGGCAGAAGTTGATTCAGAAATCTCTTCATGACTTCCTTCAGCATCAGAGTGCGTACGCCCATGTCCTGTCCCCGGCAAGGAGCCTTCTTCTCGCATTGATAGATCATGAACAATGCGACCTTCAAGTGGCACCTTTAAGAGTCCTTCGGTCGCCTTCGACTCTGGGCCGAGTCTGGAGGATTCTGCAACCGTCGATCTAGCTTTGCTTCGTGTTACACGATCAGTGACCTGTTCACCGGGACTTGTGGATGATTTGTCCAGGCCTGTAGACTTGGAGCCTCCCGTCTTGATTGGAATCTTCGGGATTTCTTCTCTCGAAGTCATCTTTGGGGTTTGTGTTTTTGGTGAAAAGAGATGAGAGGCAGAGATGTCCCACTGGGCGTGCCAGAATTTGTACACACAAATTTTGCGCTTAAGCGGGTAAACACGGAAATTTGGCGACAAATGTCATTTTATTATTTATAAGCAGGATACAAATCTCTGAAACGTATTTCTCTAGTAGAAACACTACTCCTCTGATTCTTCTCGGGAATTTGAACTTGATGGGATGATTTTGGACGGTTGGATCTTCCACGTCCTTGATGGGACTTGACCGGCACGAGGGCTTATGGTCTTTTGCTTGACTTTGACTTGTTCTTCGCGGGTTCACCGTACTTCGATGTTCTTTGAAGATTTGATTTTCTTGGGGTGGATGGCTTGATCTTCAGGATTGCTCCGTCTTTGAAGATTCGACTATCGTTGTGGCTTATTCGTCAGGGCTTCGCCGTCTTTGGGATTTTCTTCCTTCAAAGTCTTTCCGCCTTCGAGGATCTTGGCTCCTTTGGGGGCTTCTCCTGTCAGAACTTTGCTAACTTCTCTTTTCTAAGCTTTGAGCTTGAGAGAAATTGTAGGAAAGTTGTAAGGAAAGATGTAGAGAAAGTGTTTTAGGTATAGAAAGGTATTGGAAGATGTTGGAAGATGTTGGAAGATGTGATTTTTCTTATGAACTTCCTCCTCTATTTATAGGGAGATAGAGGGGTCGTTGTGCATTTTTGTAATAATTTGGGGTACCCTATACAATTTTGTAAAGTCTAGGGGAGCTTGATGTATTTATAGGAAAGTCTATTTTGGTTGTTTTTCTTACAATAAATATACAATTACATTTGCAATAATCGTACACTTAAGACATTCTTCCAATGTAACCTCCATTTTAATCGGAGTTGATGTTTGCGACCGAGCTGGTCAATCTTGAGCTGCAATTTGGCACGTGGCGTCATGCAATTCGCCAGTCAGCAGTATTTGATACTGAATTTTCTTGTCGTGTTTCTCCATTTAGTCTTCATATTTGGATGTGATTTAGCACGTAAGTACTTTTGAGTAGACAAATTTTAGGTGTCTACAACCCTCTCCCTACACACACCCTACATCTCTCTGTGTTCTTATTCTCTACTTGAGGTGCACACTTGGATCTCCCAGAGGGATTCCTATGTTCACACATGTAAATGTTAATTTTAATTCCATTTATCAGTTAATTAGAATAACATGAATATACATATATATTATTATTTACATGTAATGGTCAACATATGTCGATTAATAAGATTGTTAAATACTACCTATGTTTCCTTAGAAACAGTATACTTCACTATTTGTCACTATTCATTGTGTCATTTTGATCATCTGATTTGATTAGCATAACGATACAAGAATTTGGTAATCTTTTCATGGTTTTGTAGAGTAAACTTTACTCTACCACACCATGGAAAAATTTCAAAAAAAAAAATATATTGGTTTTGCTATATGAACCACCAAGTCAAAGTGACCCAGTTACGGGTAGAAAAGTTAAACCGTGATATTCCGGAAGAAACGGAAGAAGTTTTAATTTTTATAAATTATATGTACATATATGTTTTAAAGTTATTGTTTAAATCCATTCAAAAAAAATATAAGGATTTTGGATGGGTACAACTGTGTACTAACATATAGTGTTCGATTTGTAGATAATCAGAGCTAACAATTTTATAGGAAGTACACATGCAACACCCTCCAAATCATACGGCCAGCCGAACCGTATATTTGGAAACATGCATCCGTCCGAGGATATAAACCCCACTGGATACGGAGCAGGATCGCCGGTTCTTAGTTAATACAACCATCGATAATCCAAATATAAGTTATTACATATTCATAATAAACCATTGACATTGTTTAAAAAACATAAGTACATTACATTCGATATGAAAATTACTAGGTGATGCACTATACAGCCTGATACTTTAGCCATCCGCGTTGTGAACGTCCCCCACCTTACTCGTAACCTGCGGGTTTTGAAATAGCACAAGCCGACCGCAGGAAAACATTTAATCAGTAAAAACTGAGTAAATTCATACTGCAATATGTAAAACGAGTTTTGGCACAAAAGCATGTATATAAATCACACGATATTTAACGCATAGCAAAATGAGCTGCCACATATTAATCGATTCATTTTCTATTTCTTTAGTTCAGCTGGCATAGTGTTGCCCAGCGGGTGTCAAATGCCCCAGAGAGGTTACGGTGCAATATATATACCACGGAGTGCCTCTTGGGATTATCTAAGATCCCAATTCACCCGAGCGTTGTGGGATGCCCATACGTCAAATCCCCGCTCATAAACACGACTATGAGACCTTAAGTGTCGACACACCTATACCGTTGTAACCTGCACAGGTATAAGTAGTACTACATAGTTTCACAATAAAAGGAGGATCGCGACCCAGCGCCTCCGGCCTGAGCCGTAACATAACAAAATGGAGGATCGCGACCTAGCGCCTCCGGCCTGAGCCGTATCATAACAATATGGAGGATCGCGACCTAGCGCCTCCGGCCTGAGCCGTATCATAACAATATGGAGGATCGCGACCTAGCGCCTCCGGCCTGAGCCGTAATTTCCGCATCCTCTGTGCATTGCCCCAATTATATTACAGTGCATTATTCATTTTCATTTTCATTCCTCAAGTGTATCACTTGGATTTCCAGTTGTCATTCCACAACCATAATATTTGTACCCAAAATTCATGATTTTCAACCGTAACATTTAAGAGGAGTATTTCTCAAAATATAGATCACAATGTTTGATCAAACCCAAGTATCGCAAGTTGAGGCAATTTGTAACGCACACAAAATCACATTTTGATAGTTCAGGTATCGCACATATGAACTTACCGATGATAAGTAGCTCGCTGTATCTACGACAAGGGAGTCCTACCACTCGTATTCAATAAACTCGTCGTCTACGAAACCGTCGCCTACAAATTATAATTTCTAATCAATTCAAATCCCAACTAGCATGTGAAATGCAATTATGCTATGAATGTCCAAATTATTGAGTGGCCTTCCTTATTTTAATTTTCAATATAACCCCAAAACCCTCATTTTATTTATTTAAAATAATCTTCAAGTCAATTATTTTGTCAATCTATAATGTGGCTATTTTCAAAATGTAGCTAGGGATTATTAAATAATTCTTTTAGAAACTTGTATTTATTTAGTCACACAACTAGCCATACACCCCTCTAATAATATTTCACAAAATGATTTAGATAACTTAAATATATCAAAGAGTATAATTATCCCAATATCATTTAGTTCTACTTTATTTGTATTTATTTAACACTTAGGAGATTCTTAAAACAATATTTCTCTTTTGCATTTTAAATTCATAAATTTTTCCATAAATGAATATAGTTATTTATTGGAGGCATCATCCCAAGTTATAACCAAAAACTTTGTCCTTTAGTTTATTACACAATAGTAGTTATATGTTTATATATTTAAACCAAACATTGTGTTACTTGAGTAGTTTTATTTTCTTTTATTTATTTATTTACTTGTCAAAACGAATTACTATTTAGTAGCTAGTAAAACGCCTCATTCACAATTAATCATACCTGATAAATTTGTAAAATCAAACTCTACACAATATTCACTTCTTAAATCATTTGTACCCAAAGCATGTATTTGTATAATTATGAATACTAGTTTTAGTTGATTTAGTAAAATATTAAGTTTATAAAGAATTTCAGATTTGCTAAACTTCTATTAGGTCCCCCAAAATTTGTGGATGGTATAATCAATCACCCCCAACTTTCTGTTTATTACCAAAATCGCCCCCTCTCTACAACTTACGTACATCACCCCCTTACCCTTGAAAATCAATTCATGAATCTTCAACTACAGTGATACCCATGCCATTTCGACAATCAGAAACTCAAATTCAAGTTAAAATATGAAGATTTGAGCCAATAATCAACTGAAACGGTTACCGAATGGTGGATTAAACCGTCGCCGAAGTTTGTGTCGGAGCTCGCCAGAATTCGTGGAGTTCCGATTGTTGGGTGGCCGTGACTAGACAATTCTGGGTTCGGTCGGACCCCTAGGGACGTGGGAGATTCGCCGGAAGGGAAGAAATCGAGCGGCAAAGGCCGGCGGCTGGGTTCCCGTCGGGTCGGGTCTCCGGGTCCGATTCGGCGGTGGCTCTGATCACCGCTGCTTCTCCTTCGTCCTTTGTTTCTGGGTGAGAAGAACAGGGAGAATCAGAGAGAGAGCGTCAGAGAGAGAGGGAGAAGAGGTGGAGCCGATGGTTGCGATGGCGGTTGTTTTCCGTCGATTTGTTCGGCAGTGGTGGCGGTGCAAGGCCACCGCTGCTCCTGCCTTCTTTTCGCCGGAGAAACAGGGGAGAGAAGAGACAGGGGTTGAAGGTGGAGGTAGGGAGATAGCAAGTGGTAGCAGTGGGGTGGTTTCTGTCGAGTTATGGGTCGGCAGTGGCGGTGGTGCTACGCCACTGTTGTTGCCGGCTCTGTTCTTCTTCGGACGAGACAGAGAAGAGAGGGAGGGAGAGAGAGAGAGACAGGGGCAGAGAGAAAGAGAAAGAGAGAGACGGAGGAGCAGGTGGGTTTTCTTGGTGGCTGGGAGAAGAAGATGGTGGTGGTGGTGTTGGTGTCCGCAGTGGTCGTGGTCCTGGGTGGTTGTAGCTGCCTCTGATTTGTGGTGGCAGAGAAGGGGGATATGAGGGGATGATGATGAATGTGGAGGGAGAGGAGAGGTGGCAGTGGTGTTGTTGATGGTGGCGTCGGTGGTTGTGTTGTTTGTGATCGAGGGAAGAAGAAGATGATGGTGATGTTGGTGGTTTTGGTTGTTTGTGATGGAGGGAAGAAGAAGATGATGGTGATGTTGGTGGTTTTGGTTGTTTGCCGAAGGCAAAGAAGAAGAGGAGGGTGATGGTGTTGTTGATGTTGTGTGTTGTTGTAATGTAGGGGGGTTTATATAGAGAGCAATGAGGGTTGAAGGGGTGAGTTGGGAGAGTGTTTGTGAGTTTGTGTGTGTGTGTGCGCCGTGGGGGATGAGAGAGAGAGATGGGGAGGGTTTTGTGTGTGTTGTTTTTTTGTGTGTTGCTGTGAGGGGGAGGAGAAAACAAGAGTGAGAGAGGGAGAGAAGTGTTGTGACGGGGAGAGAGAGAGATAGAGGGGGGAAGGGTTTGTGATGAAGAAAATTAGAAAGGGGGTTTTGTGTGTGTTAGCCGAGAGAGAGAAGAGAGGAATAGATGGAGAGTTGTTTGTGTGAGAGGAGAAAAAGATGGGAAGTGGATGGTGATGTAGGGGAAGGAGAAAAACAATTGATCAGGAGGGGAAAGGAGAGAGAGAGAGAGTGTTGTAGTAGGATTATTATTAGATATTGGAATTGTTTGTATTATTATTATTATTATTATTATTATTATTATTATTATTATTATTATTATTATTATTATTATTATTATTTTACTATTATAGTATGTATACGTATATAAGTCTCGTATTATACGGGTATAAGAATACGGTATTATTATACAGTATAATACACTATTATTTATATTTGTTTATGTAAAAGACAACTACTCCCCCTTAAGTTTCCAAAATGCATGGTTTAGCCCCCGTATTTATAATAAACGTTTTAGAGAAATTGCACAATCACCCCCATTAGATAAATTCGGGTATTTCAACACAGATAGATGGAGAGACCAAGGAGATACATATGAAGGGTGAAAATAAGCAATATTGTACTGTGAAGGGGAGATACTGCTTTTTGGCATCAATTCAGTAATCACTGAAAGTAAAATCGATATGAAATAAGGAAAGGACCGTCCTAAATATACTGGTCAGACTAGGACAATCAATGGGAGCACATGGGTGTACGGACGGCCCACGAACCATTTTGATGGCGCCGTACCATATATCCGGAGAGGACTGTCACGGATGACATTAAACCTAGTATAAAGAAAATGGTAGAACAAGTTGGTTTTGCTGCACAGTACCAGTCGCGTCTGGGGTGGAACCCATATGCGACGGGCCTTATTCCAGCCAACAAACCACTAGAATCGCTGGCTCCCGTGCGAGGTGACATGTGTCTAATGATCTCTCCAAGTGAACGATCAAGTGCTTCAGAGGCACAAGGTGGGGACACCTGTAGGCTGCTGATAGGTCCATGTGGAAGAGACGCGACGACTCATTCTTGAATGTCTACATTTAGCCCCATTTGCGCATGGGCTAAGTTTCCCGAGGTCCATGCGCATCTTGCAGCCCTCTGGTGGCGTCTTTAGGGCTTTCGCAGTGCCTGGGTACATTTCGCAGCGCCCTAGTGATGATGAGTCAGCAGAATTTACAGTTGTAGCTTTTTGATAGGAATAGTAATCACGACAAAAAGTATTGGGAAGACCTCAAGGTGCCCGTGTCCCTTAGGTTCTTATCTGATGGTAGAAAATGACTGTCGATTAGCGTATTTTGACGGTTCGGATAAGCGCGTTGCGATTCGAAACGGATGCCTCTTTTTGCTGTTGGAGGCAAAAGGCTTCTTGAAGTTAAATCGTTTGAACTTCTCCTTGGGATCCAGGATTTTGAGATTCAGACGCCTAGTATTTAAAACAGAGTTGGCTTTCTTGACAAAACTTTACCAAATTCGTGAAGCATTGCTTAGAAGAGAGAAAAAATGTGTTTCCTGTGGTAGGATTTTCTACAGAGTGGGAAGTTCGTATATCCCTTTGCTTCTTCTTTGTGGAAGAGAAGATCGACGTTCTAGATCCATCGGTGGGATTAAGGGTTTATGGGTTCTCTCTTCTCTTCTAATTTGACTTTGTAGTTGGTCTGGCGGTGATGGTATGTCAGAGAGAGGCTTCAGAATTTGTTCCGGCCGTAGAGGCTCATTTGTGGGTTAACTGTAACACCCCTAATTCCCGAGAGAGTTCTTAGTGCAATATCAAGACTTTAGGGGCTAATTTGTAAATAGTTTTTCACGGCTTTAAATTGGGCATTTTGGAGTTTTAGCGATATTTGGACGTTGTTAGAATGATTTTGAAGCACTAGAAATGTTAGGGGTGGTTGTGCAATTCTCTGAAATTAAGTAGAAGCTCTAATTCTAGTTGTACCCAAAAGTTTAGAAAAAAATACACTTTCACCCCCCTTGCATGAGAGCCACTTGGCAATATCATTTTGACACCTCAATAGTGAGGTGGTAGCTAATGAACTATCCTCTCCTCCACCAGCAGATCATGGAGAGAAACCATCTCCCTCTTCCTCATCATCTCTCATCATCTTCTTCATTCATCTCCACCATGAAACCACCACCTCCACCAAGGAACTACCACCAAACAACCACCAACTCCCGACCTGCTACCACCCATGGTAGCCCTCACCACAAGGATCAAAACGCCCCAAACAGTTCGGGATTTCATCAAGAATCGAGTGAGATATTCGGGTTTGAAGGTAAGAACCCTAGTTCGGTTTTTCGTCGATTTCTCCCTCCTCTTTGCAACCCATCACAATTAACACATATATTCTTGTTTCTTGTGTCGAGGTGAACCTGGGAAGCACAAGCATGCCCTGCAAATTTCCGGATTTTGCTCCAGCCACCGTGCCGCCGCCGCCAAACCTCCATGGCCGACCGGAAATGGTAAATCCTTAATTTCTCTACCAAATTCGATGTTCCTTACATCAATGTGATCCCCACGACCTTAGGAATTCATTAGAAGCATCGAAATCTGCCCAGATTGTTGTTAGAGTCGAGTTTGATTTCACTTTTCACTCTTGGTTCGTTTTCCCGTCATGCATAAACAGCCGCTGTTCAAATGATCATATCTCTCTCGTTTTTTTATCCGTTTTGAGCGATTCTGGACTTTCTGGAAACCTCAGACAATTGGCTACAACTTCCGTGTTTTAAATTTTGTCAAATTCAGTTTCTAAACCACCTAAAAATCGTTTTGAAGTCGCTGCGTTTTGTGTTGTTGAATCTGTCCAAGTGCAGAATTTTTTTCTAAGTGTTGAAATCCTAGTTTTTCACCCAACTTTGGATCTCTGTAACTCCCTCGTTTTTGGTCCATTTTGAATGATCTTTAGCTTTCTGGAATCCTTGGAGAATTGGCTACAACTTTTGTGTTGATTTCTTGGTCCAATTTTAACTCTAAACCCTCTGTTTTTGGCTCCGAAGTGGCTGAAATGTTAAAGTTCTTCGCTATCAAAAACTCAGAATTTTTCTAAGTGTAGAACTACGTTGAAGTACCCATTTTCTGACATCTATAACTTCCTCAAATCTAAATGAAATCTTGTTTTTATTTCTGCTATGTATAGCTGGTACATAATATTTCATTTCATCGTCTCTGGGTCATCTTCAAATTTATAACGGATTTCTCACAAAACGAGCCTAAAGTTTCTAGCTTGAACTCGTGAAGCACTATCAAATTTTTCTAAGTATTGAATCGTAATTTTCATCCACCTTTGGCTAGCGATATTTCTTTGAATACTTGGAGTTTTTAGGAGTTCAAATATGTTCTGGAAAGCTTGGAATATCCTCTTCATTACCCCACCTTCATATTTCCTAAAATCTCCCTCATTTTACCACAAATCAGCTCCAAATTTGACTAGTTGAGATGATTTCACTCTATCTTTGACTTTCAATTTTCTCACTCTAAATGACATTTCTGGCCTTAGCGTTCTTCACGAAACTTGTTCGTATTCATATTCTGAGTCTAAATATCGAGTTTGACCAAGTTTGAATTTTCGAAAACCCTAGTTTGACTGAACTTTATAGGAGGGGCAAAATAGTAATTTCACTTAGCTTTGAACTGAGATTCGTTTAGTAACTTGGAGTTTGTCAGCATGTCTTGTATGCGTATTTGGATTACTTCTATGTGATTCTGGGCTAGTGTTGACCAAGACAAATGTTGGGGTCTTTTTGCAATTTTACCAAACTTTAGGGGCCTAAGTGCAAATTATTGAAAGTTGTAGATTTAGATGCTAAGTACATATGGGAGAGTTTAGATTCATTCTTAAATGTTTTTGGGCCAATATGAGTATAATTTGGGGACCGGGCAACTAGACCGTTTTGGAGTATGAGGGGCGTTTTAGTCATTTATCTTGCACGACCCGCACTCCATGGCATTCTTGCATACAACCTCATATAGAGGGTAAATTCTAATAGACTATATACTTGACTTGTTTATATCCAGCCGTTATTAAGGATCGTTCGAAGTAGACGTACGTGTTCGTGTTGCTGCATTTACTGTGAGATTCGGAGACGAGCGTTGTAGGAGTGCTAGCTTTGCTTTGCGCCTTTCATCGCCCAGAGGTAAGTACATATGTACGGCCTTTTTATATCAAAATATGTGTATGTGCTTGATGTTTCAAATGAATGTTTGTTATATGAAATAGTATGAGAATGCATGTTTTCCACTCGAAAGCTGTTAAACTATTTTATTCATCTCCTTTGAAAACTCTCGGAAATTACTTGTGAAATTTTGATATTCCAATTCTGGTTATGTGAAAGAGAAGAAATAAAATACCTCTAATAGACTTAGGACGATGTACAGAGTGCTGTTATTAATGGGAGGCGTCAAGCGATCCTCCATTTTCTTATGGCTAAGACCATTGAAGCAATGCTTCTTATTATTGGATAGAACGTTAATGTTCACAAATACGCCCCCGATGAGCCAAAATGTATCAAGATATTGAGGCCAAGGGGTTTATAGAGCTATAGAGTGCTACTTATACGTGTAAGGGTCACTACGGTATAGGGGTGTCGACACTTAAAGCCTTTTAGCTAATGTTATGAGCGGGGTTGACGAATGGGCTCCCTTAACGCTCGGGTGAAATAGGGTTTGATAGACCCTAGAAGGAACCCTTAGTGATTATTTCGTGATCCCTCTGTTTACATCGATCATGCTGGTGGCTCTTGACACGCCTCAGCTAAATTAAACTGTTGAGTGAAGTCGAAATTAAAATTGTCTACTTATTAATGTTGTTTGTGGCTCTTGATATGCCCTAATGGATTGAAATAAATTTTAAATCTTGGCTACTCATGAACTACTATCGTTATCAGTTCAAATGAACTTGTTTACTCTGGATATTTTACCAACTACTCTTGGTTTCGCAATGTTATTAAATTGAGAGGTTTTTGTTACTCGGTTACTTCAAGTTGATCCAAATTCTCCAATATGATAGTTTTACTGTTTAAATCTTCTGATTTGTTTCAACTCATGCTTCCGTGCCACTCGTTACTTTAGATGTCGTAGTGTGTACTTACTCAGTTTTTACTGATCAATTTCTTCAAAACTGCGTCGGCTTTTGCCATTTTAAAACCGCAGGTCGTCAATCAAAGTGGGGGATGGGAACGCTGGAACGAGAAGAAGAAGTATAGCTTTACTTAGATCACTTAGTAGATCACAAATGTTGTGTTTTAAATTGTACTTATTATCGAATTTTTGTTATGTACATTACGCGAAATGTAATCTTAATAGTATATTTCTACTTTTGGTTGTCGATTGTCTCTATAACCCTGAACCGAGATCTCGGGCCGTTTCATTAACCGTTGTTGGATGGCTATGATATTATCATGCCATTATATGCATGCCCCTTCCTTCAAATTTCATTGTTGATGATGATGTCGGTAAACTTACCCTTGGTTCTGAGAACAATGATGGCTAGGACTGGGCTTGGGTTGAGAAGATCCATCGTCTGGCAATTGATACCAAGCTTTATCCTTCTTTCAAAGTTCATTTTTAAGCTATTCCAAATAGTTATCGATTGATGCTCAAGTGGGAAAAGTGGGCTCTAGCTACCCATAAAAGGATTTTGGTTCGCCATGGGATCTTTGAGGCCATACGCACCAAAATAGGTTCTGATGTTCACGTGGTCTAGGATATGATTGATGTCTTGATTTCCCAGTGGTCTCGTTAGACCCATACGTTTCACTTCGCGCAGTATGAGGGAATACTTCCATTGGAGCATGTATCATGGGTGAATATAACTCGAATCAATTAGCTTGTATATTCGGGCAAAGCAACGAAGAAGCAAGACAAAGAGCGAAAGAAATGAATCAAAAAGCACGAACAAGAAACTCACAGCTGGTCGTACGACCAGGATGGTGGTTGTACGACTAGGTTGGGGCTGGGGGTTTTGGATTATTTCCTTGTACGTTTTGGTAATGTCTTGGGGTTTTTTGGGCACAATTCGGGTCCCTAGGTATATTAGAGTATAAAACATGGTTAGGACTTTATGTGTGTGAGTATGCATTGTGTGTGGTGTATTCAGGATGTAAATCAGGTTCCTCTCTCAGTAAAATCGGGTTATTTGGGGTTCGTGGAGGTAGCTAGCATTCAAGCTAGTGAAGCACGTTAAACTTTTTCTTTTCTGATGATCGTTTATTCATTCTTGTCTCTACCCGCTATTATAACAAAGGGTCAATTTACTTATCAACCACTTCCAGTTTGGAGTAATGATCCATGTATTACCTCCAGTATTGAAACAAGCTTATTGCCACCCACACCCCGTTGCTGATTGCAAGCAATTAACAACTGGGAGAACTATTCTGTCAAAAAACTAACTCTGTCAAGGGCATTTTTGTCTGTTAAATTAACAATTTTATATTGAAAGAAAAACTAAAGAACAAAAAGAATAAAAAGAAGGGTAGAAAGCAGATCGTAGAAGGTGAATTAGAAGAAGCAGACTGTTGAATCAATTATCTCTCTCTCCCTCGCTCTCATAATCATCATGATCTCTCTCTGGGTGATTAAGCTGCCGGAAGCCATGGTTGTTGGTGTTTGAATCGGGTCAGGTAGGGTTTTGTTGTGGTCGGCTCAAGCTTCGCTGGATTGAATGCCAACCAGTGCTATCAAGAGAGAATGAGCTCGTCGATCATTCTGGCGCCGGCCTCGAGGGTCTCTTGACATCATCTTCTCCTAGATGAATCTACTCTCGCTCGTTTTTCACCTTCTATCTTCTTTTCGGTTGTGACATTTTCCTTCCTTTTCCCATTCGATTCTTCTCCTTCTCTTCCATGAGGCCTGTCGATTTTAGGGTTTCGATTAATCATTTTTTTGTGGGTCTTCTCTTACTGATCCGAAGATCGAGCTCCTATGATGATTGAATCAAATTCAAAGCTGTGGCGAGTTGCAATTAGGTTCTTCTCTGATAAACCAACCAGTTTGATGCTTGATTTTTGTTGTCGGAATGTAATATTACATGACCATTTTATTCGTTCCAGCTCTCAATCTCTTTACCTCTCAATTTCGATGTGGTGGTAAGTGGTTGGAGAAGAAGTGGAAGGTGGAGGAGAAAAAGAAAACCTTTGCCAAAATCCGGACTTTTTGATGGCGGTGATGGTGGTGGTTATGCCGGATTCTGGGTTATATTGACGGTGGAGGTGGTTGTGAGGTGGTGAATGTGGTTGTTTTCTTTATGTTTATATTTTATTGATTCCACTACTTCACCCCCCACTTTCCGTTAACTAACGGAAAATTTTGGACGGAAATTTACTCCCATTGTTGATTGCTTGCAATCAGCAACTGGATGTGGCAATAAGCTGGTTTCAAAACTGGGGGCAGACGCAATTGATTATGGCTCATCCATTGCAGGAACTCACTGGATTTAGAACGACATTGAGCATCTGACGCGTGTGTCTTTTATGGCACGCGGTCTGGTGCGCATTCTCCACGAGTCGGTTTCTAATGTGCACCTATTTTTTTTCTTTGAGGCATGTATCATGCACGTATCAGGATTGCATCTGGCGCAATCTGTTTCTGGCAAGCGTTGGATTTTTGTGGCGCAATCAGGTAACTCTAGCGCATCTAGCACGAAAATATGGTCAAGCAATCATCAAGGGTGCATCGGGTTCTCGAGTATCTTGCACTTGTCGTGGTGCATTCTGGCGCTTGGTTGCAGCGCATCAGAAATAGATTTGGTCTCGTATCAGTGAAGTTATTCTTGTTGTAAATTGGATTTCTCTCTCAATATAATCGGATTATTTCGGGTTTGTGGCGGTAGCTAGCATTCAAGCTAGTGAACCACGTTAAATGCTCATCTTTTTCATTGTTCGTTTATTCGTTTATAACATGAACCATGAGATAACTACATGTTTTAGTATATATATTTTCTTTCGGAAAAGTTTGTTTTAAAATGATGTGTTTTTTTTTAGATTGGGGTTGAAACTTGAAACACTTCTCCCTCTTTACATGATTTTTATTTTTATTTTTTGATAGCATTTTAATTGACTTAGGGGTACAAGTGTACAATGACTTGGCACCTACCGGACTACTGGTCAAAGCTACCGGAAATTTGGAAGGGGGGACCCTACAAACGCGGAGATTAGAAATTTCCATGTAACATCATCAATTCCACTTTGGCTCTTAAAAAATAAATCACCAAAAGTCCACTAAGAACGGCAACTATGAAACCCCCGCTTTCCATCTTCACTCCCCTTTCCTTTCCTCCCAAACACGCCTTTATAAATTCCCTTCCTCCTCCACCCCCTCAAAACCATCTTCTAATTCTCTCTCCCTACAAAGAATTCTGTACCCATTGTTGCACAAGATCTGTGGAATTATATGTCTCAGAGGTCCGTAATTCCACACTCTGCATCCATCGCCTTCGGCCACCACTCTCATCTCTTGATCTCCAGTGAATTGAATTCCAACTCCAACTGGTCCAACTGAAACCCCTTTTCCTCTTCAATCGAAACCCAGAAAAACCCAATTTCTAGATTTGAATTTGAGACATGGGTGTCAAAGGATTCGTCGAAGGAGGCATAGCTTCAATCGTCGCCGGCTGTTCAACCCACCCACTTGATCTAATCAAGGTCCGAATGCAACTCCAGGGCGAAAACCACGCCGTCAAACCGGTTCTCCGGCCGGCCCTCGCCGGGTCGATCCCGGTCCCGGTATCGAACCCGGTTCCCAAGATCGGACCCGTCACGGTGGGGATCCGGATCGTCCAACAAGAAGGCGTCGCCGCCTTGTTCTCCGGCGTCTCCGCCACCGTACTCCGCCAGACGCTCTACTCCACCACAAGGATGGGCCTCTACGACATGATGAAAACCAAATGGACGGATCAAGAGACCGGAATCATGTCCCTGCCGAAGAAGATCGGCGCCGGACTCATCGCCGGCGGGATCGGCGCCGCCGTGGGGAACCCGGCTGACGTGGCGATGGTCCGTATGCAGGCGGACGGGCGCCTCCCACTCGCGGCGCGTCGTAACTACAAGAGCGTGGTGGACGCGATCTCGCAGATGACGAAAAGCGAGGGAGTTACTTCCCTGTGGCGCGGATCATCGCTTACGGTGAACCGCGCCATGTTGGTGACCGCTTCACAGCTAGCGTCGTATGATGAGATTAAGGAGTTGATACTGAGGAAGGGTGTGATGAAGGACGGGCTTGGGACCCACGTGACGGCGAGTTTTGCCGCGGGGTTTGTGGCGGCGGTGGCGTCGAATCCGGTGGATGTGATTAAAACTAGGGTTATGAACATGAAGGTGGAGGTTGGGAAGGCAGCGCCGTATTCGGGTGCGGTGGACTGTGCGATGCAGACGATAAAAGCTGAGGGGCCCATGGCGTTGTACAAGGGGTTTATTCCGACGATCTCGAGACAGGGACCGTTCACTGTGGTGCTCTTCGTCACGCTGGAACAGGTTCGGAAGCTGCTTAAAGATTTTTAGTTACGTTACAACGATGAGGATGATGACGAAGAAGAATAATTAATTTTGCCATTTTTTTCTTTTTTTTTCTTTTTTAATTGGGAATTGGTAAGAATGGGCTGTCTATTGTCTGGGTTCTCCAGCAAATTCGGAAACAATCAAACGTGTGTGAACATCACTATGATCTGTTGTGTTCTGTCTTTTGATTTTTTATTATTTTTTATTTGAAATTATTTCTTTTTTTTAAGGGAAATTATTTCATTCTTTGAACTATTATTATTATTATTATTATTATTATTATTATTATTATTATTATTATTATTATTATTATTATTATTATTATTATTATTATTATTATTGATTTGGTAAACTGTGTTGATGTGGAATTTTGCTTTCTTTGCTGTCAAAATTATGACTTTTATCGCTGTCAAAAGACACTTCCACGCTCTCTAACTTGACTGAAGGGCACTTTCACACTTCTAGTGTGAACTTACGCACATAGTTGGAGTTCGGATATATGTCACTAAAATAGTTGTAGGGGCAATTTTTTTCCATCGGCTTACACTTTCCGCATGCTAAGATGGGCGAATTTGCGTCCAAAACTATCTCCAAACTAATGACTTCACAATTTGAGAGTATAAGTTACTTGAAGTTTAGCACATTAAAAGGGTAAAAGCATCCTCCAAACTAGAAGGGATGAAAGTGTCTTTTGCCCTAATTTATTGGATCATGAAGACCTAATTTTTGAAAATATGTCTCTTCTTCTGGGAGCAGGTTAATCGAGAGAAAGGACTGGTTAATTTATTTCTTCCTTCTCTTTAGGATTTGGATTTTGTTTCAACAATACAATAGATACAACTCACTTGGGCAAGTGAATTGTGATGGCGATGAGCTCAAACCTTGTAAACTACACCGCTTGAAGTTAACTGCAAACCCTTTGAAAAAATGTCTCAAGTAGATTTCAATATGTTGCTGGCTCAAAATTAACGATCGCGATAAGCCGACAATGTTTGAGTCCTTGAGAAAACAACGATGTTGAGTACTAGACCATACATAGGATGATCCAACCAGTAATTCGACATTTTTGAATGTCTCGTTATTTTTTACAGAATAATTAACAATTTCATGTGAGAGGTACCTTGTTTTGGAGAGCCAAAAAGACTTCAAACATGTCTTGTAAAAAAATGATTAACAATTTCATGCGAGGTACCTTGTTTTGGAGAGTCAAAAAGACTTGGGAAAAAGTTACGGGTCAAATGCCTATCGCAAACCCTAAAAATGGAGTAATTTTTTAGTGCTCCAAAAAAGCACTACGTGTTAGTTGTAAAACACCACGTGGTGCTCTTTTGGAGCATTGAAAAATTGCTCCAAAAAGTGTCCCCATAGTGTGTAAGGGATCATCTTCCACTCAGTAGATGTATTAATTTTTGCAGTATAAGAATCTAAATTATGAAGTTATGAACCATTGCCATTTGTCCTTGGTAGGTCCAAAATAACGTCGGCAAAGCATTGAACATGTTAACTGAAGACAAAGTCAAGTGGGATATGTACGATGAATGGCATCTAAAGTATGAATAATAACCCATTCTTAACTATAATTAATACGCTATTAACGGGCAGGTTCTGTGAATTTGGGACAAAACAATTTCACGTGCAGCAAGCACAAGCGAATGATAGCATTGTACTTCCTATGTTTCTTATCTTTCTCCCAGTTTTGATTTTTAGCACTTTTTATCAGGTCATTTTGACCTGACGATTTGATTAGCGACAACGATGCAATTTTTTGTAAATTTTTATGGTGTGGTACAGTAAACTTTACTCTACAATATCACGAAAATTACATCGTTTTGCTCTCCAAATCACCGGATCAAAGTGACATGACTACGGGCAAAAAAATCAAAACTGGAAGGGAAAGAAGAAACATACTACTATTATTAAACAAGCTGCAACACTATTATTTTCATATATTGGCCAATTAGAGTAGAATTTTACAAGGGGAGAACAAATTCTGCAATTATTATTGTCATACATATCAATAATTGCAATTAGAGGGCTGCCTCTATGCTTCACAATTTTTCTTCACCATTTATTTCACCTCCTATGAGTCAAGATATGATTGCAGATAATTATTTATTTTAAGATCTTTTTATATTCAATCACCAATTATAAACATCAACATAGACGGTAAAATCAAGGGGTGAAGAAAAAATGGTGACGTTTAGCATTTCCCTTACAATTAACCATGCTCTAAAAGCTCTTGTTCTTCAATTGAAAAAAGAATAGCACTTCTCTCTCTATGAGTGACAACTACAATTTCACATTCCCTACGCTTTCGTTGGAGAATTCAGTTCGATCTCCGACGAACTTCGTTCTCAATCAATCAAACTTTAAGCGACGCGTCGTCGCTGGATCAAATGACTCTGAGGATGATGAATCACTCACTCGTAATTGTTCGTTTAGAGAAACTCTGCAGCGTCCGGCGTCGGGGATCTATAGGAGGAGGATCCGTTTCCAGTCGGTGAGGAGAAGGCCGTTCGTACTGGTGTCAGATCGGAAATCAGATCAGATGGTCGGATATGTGTTACTATCACTAGCTCAACTCTAAGGAAGCTCCACCATCAATGGAGTTGAGCGTTGATCATTAGAGTGCTAGGAAAGGAACCTCTCTATGGCTTACTCCATGATCGCCTTACTGCACAGTGGAAGCTACAACATGGCTTCGAACTTACAGATCTGGCTAATGGATGTTATTGTGTTCGTTTTTTCTGCTGGGAAGATTACGATAGGGTGCTCTTGAATGGACCTTGGATGGTACAGGGCAAGTATCTCACGGTTCAGAGATGGACTCAGCACTTCGATCCATATGCGCCGGAGGTGAGGACGACGCCAATCTAGATTAGATTGAAGGGACTTCGGGTGGAGTATTTCGAAGAAGAGACACTCATGGATGTTGGAGCTAATTTCGAAACAACAATTAAGGTGGATTGGAATACGATTACACTTTAAGGGGTAAATACGCTAGGATCTGTGTTGAGGTTGATCTCCAGAGTAGTCTAATCCCGTCAATTTTGGTAAATGAGAAAATGATTCCGGTTGAGTATGAAAGTTTGGGATTAATCTGTTTCGAATGTGGGGTTTACGGGCATCGAAAGGAAAATTTCTCTCTGAAGCAGGCGACGGTGCCGGAAAATCCTCAAGCAATTGGTATGGAGGTGAATTCTGTGTTGGAGGCTCCGGTAACGATGACGGAACCTGAACCAGTGCCGGCTCGGAGCCAGAGAAGGAGGTAGGTTTTGGGCCATGGATGCTTGCTGCTCGCAAGCCTAAGAAGAATAAGAGCTGTCCACGTGGACAGCAAAAAGGAGAAGAGCATGTAGGTAGTGCACTTGATCACAACCCCTTTTCGTCTCTGAATTTTATTGTTGAAGCGGATGATCTTGGTACTCCTAGTCGCACTGGATTGGAGCCGCGGAACACGCAATATCCCAATGAGGTGGAAAGAACGGTTCGTTTCCCGGCCAATCCCCAACCGCCACGTGGTGGATCGGGTAGGGGTAATTTTGTGATAACCCACATTTCTAAGTCATATTAGCACGTTAATAGTATGTGATTATATGTTAATATGTCATGTAAAGTTTGACTATTAGCTCATGAAAAATTATGAATAGCATGTTCTGTGTAAATAAACTAAAGTTGAATGCATTGTTTTATTATTCGAGTTTCATCTTGTAAGTTATATGATAAATGAATTATGTGCCTACTTGAAATCAATGATTAATTTAGTAAAAGTTAATTGTTGGGTGCTAAGTTGTAATTGCTATATCATTTAGTGTAAAGTATGAATAAGGAGAAAGTTTGAGGTGTACGAAAATAACTTAAATTGAATGCAATTGTTTATGCATATAATTACTACGTGGTAGTTTCCCTATATGGATCATATACGTAGCCATGTTCATGTATGTGTCGAATTTAGAATCGCATCGAATACTAAAGTTGGTAGAATTGTTGCACCAAATAGATCCCAAATATTCACCTAGCATGCTTGCCACATGTTCATATTGCCACTTGTATGCATGCATGAGAAAGTTTATTCCATCTCTTGACACATGTCTATTTCTCCCTCCATACACATGTCTCCCTCACCCACCACATGTCTCTTCTTTCACATTTCATTCCCCAACTCTCTCTAGAGACATGCAATGCTTTCTTCTTCTCCTTCTCAACCAATTTTCGGACTTTCCCCTTGACCCTCCAAAAACATGGTCCAAACATCACATTTTTGAGGTTCTAAGTGAAGAAAACCCATCTTGGGTGTTAGTATATAAAGTGGGTATCAAGTTTGGAGCATCTTCTTCAACATTGAAGCCCCTAGAAACCATTAATCATCGATTCTCCATAACCCTTCTCAAGAGCTTCATGAGTATGATAGGTAAGTTTAAGTCATTGCATATACATCATGTTGATTCTTCACATGTCATTCTTATGATTCCATGACAAATTTCTACTTGCATGTTAGGAGTTTATCATTCTTAAGACAAGTTTTAGCATGGATCATCTCATTTGTGTGATAGCATGGTGTATATATGGGTGCATGATCTTGATTCATCACAATCTCCATTATTTACATACACGCATGTCAAAAGCTAAGTTTTGATAGTTGCTACTTCTTAATTTGATGAAATAAATCTCAAGTCTTCTTGTCTTAGACATGATTTTATTCCTTGAAATATCATTATGTGTTTCTATGGTGAATTTCTAGTTGCATGTTCTTGATTCATCACCATCTTCATGATCTAAACACATGCATGGAAGAAATTAGAAAGCAAGATCACTTAATAGTGCTAATCACATTTTACATTTTATATTCATGTTATGTGTTGAATTCTCCTGCATATATGTCTTAGGGGTTTAATTGGGGCTAGAGGCATGAGTTCTTTGAAAAAGTTTGAATAAAATGAAAGAAGAAACATGAATTTTCCAACAGAAAAATCTGCTCTTGGGTAAAAAATTTGACCCAACTTTAGAGGGTCATAACTCACTCCTATGAACTCGGTTTTGGGCATTTTTTTGGTACTGTTTCAAAGCTATATGTGTCTACTATCATTTACAGTTGGTTTTATGCCAAAAGACTAGATTTTTTGTAATATTAAAAATACTAAAGTGTTTCCAATCTGAATTTTCTAAGTACTTGACAAATTTTATGTCATGTTTGATAATCAATTTGTGGTGCCTCCAAACCATGAAATGACATGAAAATAAGCATGCATGTGATTAAATATGTCTATTTTATGTTGTTATAATTTAGAAGTTCATAAGTTAGAAGGTTACATGAAAGTAAGCAAGTTTTGAAGCTAGTTTATGTAAGTTTCATGTTTTAGCTCATGATATGTCATCTTGCATTATGTGTTGCATTAGACATATCAATTGCATTCAATAAAGAATATAAGATCCATGAAGTATGTGAATATAGGAAAAATTAGTCCATATGCATCTAAAAGATGTAGATATGTGCTATGCTTGGATTGAACTCGTGCTAAGTGATTATATGTGTTATTTGTAGCACTCTTTGCTATCTATATGAAGTTGGAGTTAATGCTCACGCGCATAAGTTGGTCGAATTTGGACTAAGAAATATAAAGTGAATGGATTAAGCTCGCAAGGTGAGTTACCCTACCGCCCGAAGTTTGTATCGAACCTCAACTTTCTTACAAGTTTATGTATGTTCATGTTGTCCCTACTATTATGTATGTATGTATGTTTTTTACTCAAGTCAAATGTTTATGCCCCATGGATGCTAAGAAAGATAAATGAACGTTTCATAAGATAAAATACGCTTTCAAAACGGCCACGATTACCGGAGTGAAACCTCCTGTCGGGTATAGGCAGGCTACGACATTTTTTCCGGGGCAATATAAGCAGGCAACGCGTCGCCTCACGACCCGTCGCGATGGACATGTCCCTACGTTATGTTATGTTAAGTCACGAAGGTTACACGGGCCATAAGATAAGAAAATAAGCAAGCATGTTCAAGTATGTTAAGGTCTCCACGTGAGACAAAGCAAGGTTCCTACTTGGAACAATATGATTTCACACGACTCGAGTTAGGCTTTACGTTACGCTTTCTTTATGATACAAGTTAAGTTTTATGAATGCCATGATCTTTCAAGTTTCACAAGTATATGTATGTATGACTATGCCTTATGTTCATGTCGCTCCATGGGAAAGTTAGCCCCTTCTAGATTTTTTCAAACCTACAGAGAGGCGTAGATGTAACTCACTGAGCTAGTTGAGCTCACCCTTTTACGTTACCCTTTTTTTTCAGGTTTTAAGGACACGTAGAGCAAGAAGTATCAAGACGTTAAGTTGATATGTGATTACGTGCTCGATGATGTTATGTGCTTAGATGTTGAAAATATGCTAGTAGGCTTGGAGCTATATTCTGGAATACATGTTCGTAAATTGTTTAAGATTGTGAGATTTGTATAATTATGTATATAAGACTTTGTATGAGCCATTGTATGATACCTAGAATCTTTCCCGAGTTATGCTCTGTTTACGTTATGAGTCGAGATGGCTAAATGACATTAATTTTTATGTTCCAACTTTCTTTTCTTTACAAGTCAAATTGTCTATCAAGACGACCCCAAGTAAATTTATCTATTACGCTTCCGCAAAGTTTTTTTTTTCAACCTTTGGATCACGACTTTTCAAATTAACTGATTTAGCCTCTCGACGAGTCAAGGCCTCAATGGCGTGTCGCGCCCTGCTCCCGTTAACGCAAAGTTTTATTAATCGCTAATCGGGGTCGGCGGGAGGGGGATGTGACAAATTTGGGTGGAGCCCGGCTGAGAAACTGGGGTATCAGAAAGGGGATTTCCCTGTAAACCCTAATTTTCGTTCTCCGTTGGGTCCGATTGATTCAAATCGTCCTGCCGGGAAGAGCGCCTCTAGCCCGAATCTGGTGTTTCAGTTTGGTAAAGCTGATTTTGGGAGCAAGTCTTCTACAAATTGGAAAGGGCCAAAGTCTTTGTTGACGAATCATGGTTTAATCCCTAACAGGAAAGCCTCGCTGAATGATCGGCCTTCTCCCTCACATTCGCGATGAAGATCCTCTCCTGGAATTTTAGAGGTATTGGAAATAGAGCCACGGTGATATCTCTCATTGATCTTTGTGTTTATTACAAAAATTCGGTTCTGGTTTATTACAAAAATTCAAAGGACTCAGTTTGATATGAGTCACTTTGTGGAAGCTAGGGGTTTCTCTGGTGGTTTATGGTTTTTTTGGATAGCAGAGAAGTGAATTTAATTGTTTGTCAGTTACTAGTCAGTGTATTACTAGCACTGTGCAAATGCAGGATGGCCTTTTGTGGCTTTTTATTGCAGTTTATGCCAGCCCCTTGGCAGCTAGAAGAGAGGAGTTGTGGACTTATTTCAGGAGATGCATAGTTCTCACAATCTTCCTTGGATGCTGCTTGGTGACTTCAATCAAGTGCTTACAGATTCTGAGAAAAGAGGTGGTAGGTTGGTTAGCCAAAGGAAGTGTTCTGCTCTGTGGGACTGTTTAAATCATTGTGGTTTACAGGACTTGGGTTTCTCTGGACCAGCCTTTACTTGGTCTAATTCTCAAGAGGGCAGAATTATTAGGCAGAGACTAGACAGGGCTTTTTGTAATAATAGATGGAGATTGTGTTTTGCTGAAGCCCTAGTCAAACATGTTGTTAGGGGGAATTCTGATCATCACCCTATCCTTCTTGATCTTCTGGGTATTCCTGTTCAAGCTACTCATCTTAAGCCTTTTAGGATGGAGGCAGCCTGGTTCGTGGACCCTACTTTTAAGGACCTAGTAGGGAAGCATTGGACTCCTAGCTCTTCTTTTGCTAACATGGTCTCTCATTTCACTTTGGAGGCTAGGCAGTGGAATGTGGAGGAATTTGGGAATATTTTTGAAAAGAAGAAAAAGTTGAGGGCCAGATTGTTGGGTATTCAAAGGTCTATTTCTTCTAAAGAGAACCCTTTTTTGCTCAACTGGAGATCTATTTGCAAGATCAGGTAAACTCTGTGTTGCTTCAAGAAGAACTGTTCTGGTTTCAGAAGGCTAGGTTAATTAAGCTTTTACTTGGTGACAGGAAGACTAAGTATTTTCACCTTAATAAAGTTATTAGAAGAAGAAGAAACATGATAGCATTGATTAAGCTGGATTCAGGTGTTTGGTGTGATGATCTTGCTCAACTGAAAGAAGAGGTTACTGCTCATTTCAGGTATCTCTTCACTGATACAAGCCCTGCTTTGAGTGATCAGTTTGTTTGAAGGGTGGGTGTCTCTCAAACTGTGATATTGCTTGTTTGCACTCTCCTGTGACTTTTGAGAAAGTTAGGAAGGTGGTGTTTGATATGGGAGCCTATAGAAGCCCTGGGCCTGATGGGTTGCCACCCATCTTCTATCAACATCACTAGGAATTGATTCAGTCTACTGTTTTTTGTATGGTGGTGGAGGCTATCAGTTCTGGTAAACTGCCTACTGGTATAAATGATACTTTGTTAGCTCTCATTCCAAAGGTGGACAGTCCCACCTCTTTCTCCCAGCTAAGACCAATTAGTCTTTGCAATGTGGCTTTGAAAATTATAACGAAATTGTCAACACATAGGCTAAGGCCTTTTCTACAAAAGTTGATCAATCGTTTCCAAATTAGTTTTCTAAAAGGGAGGGCTGCCTCAGAAAAAATTGTGTTGGCCCAAGAAGTGCTTCACTGTATGCAGCATAAGAAGGGTAAGAAGGGTTTTTTGGCTATCAAAATAGACCTAGCTAAAGCTTATGACAAGGTTAAGTGGTCCACTCTTCAAAATATTTTGGAAGCTATTGGGCTGCCTAGTAATTGGTGTTCTCTCATTATGTATTCTGCTACAACTACCTCCTATAAGGTAATCTGGAATGGTGAACAGCAAGAGTCTTTTTCTCCTCAGAGAGGACTTAGGCAGGGTGATCCCATTTCACCCTACCTTTTTCTGCTAGTGATGGAATGCTTGGCCCAGAAGATTCATGTTGCTGCCTCTCAAGGGTTGTGGAAGGGTATTAAATTAGGAAGAGGTGGTATGATGGTTACTCACGATCTCCTGTTATTTGGAGAAGGCACTTCCAAACAAATTGATGTGATGAAAGATGTGCTTGCTGATTTCTGCACTGAGACTGGTTAAGACATCAGTTTTGATTAGTTTAAGCTTTTTGTGGCCCCTAATGTGCACAGAGCTTTGGCTAGAAGCTTGAGTGAGCATATTGGGGTTGTTCTCACTGCTGATTTGGGGATTCATTTGGGTGTGCCTCTTATTCATGACAAATGGAACAAGAGTAAGTTCCAATTTCTGGTTGAAAGCTTAGAAGGAAATTGGTGGGGTGGAAGCTTCCAAATCTCTCCTTAGCTGGTAGAGCCACTCTAATCTCTACTGTACTTCAGTCCATTCCAACTTATGTGATGCAAGTTTCTCTTCTGCCTAAATCTATTATAGATGACATTGACAAGCTGTAAAAAAATCTTATGGGGTGGCCCTGAAACTCATAGTAGACTCCCTCTTATAAGCTGGGATGCTGTTTCCATTCCCAAAGACAGGGGTGGAATGGGTCTCAGAAATCTTAACAAATTTAATCATGCTTTGGTGGCTAAAGCTGGCTAGAAAATTGTGTCTGGTGGTGATTCTAATTGTGCTAAAGCTCTGCTTCAAAGGTATGGCTCTCCTCTAGTTGTTAATGCATATTGTCAGGAGTATTAAGGCCATCAAGAGCAGCATTGGCAAAAAGGTGAGAAATGGGAGGTCCACTCTGTTTTGGATTGATCAATGGATTGGTCAATTCAAATTATTAGAGATAGTTGTCACTTTCCCTTCTGAAGAGGATCTTTTACTTATTGTGTATGAGTATTGGGATCAAGAGGGTGGCTGGCTAGTTGAAAAGCTGTCTCAAATGCTTCCTTCTGCAATTATGGATCTTCTCAGTATTGTCTCTTTAGTTGATAATGAGGAAGCTCAGGACCAGTTTTCTTTGCTAGGGTCTGCTTCAGGGGTTTTTTCTGTGGCTTTTGCATACAACTGTATGGCTGAGGAGTTTGTTATTCTCTACAAAGACCCAGGGTGGAGGAATATTTGGAAGAGTAAGGAATTTCAAAGGTGGAAGTTCATACTTTGGCCAATCAGGCATGACAGATTGACTACCCAGGATCTTAAAAAGAAGAGAGCTATTATTATTTCTAATATTTGTCTTCTTTGTAATTCTCATGCTGAAACTACCCTCCATGCCATTAGAGACTGTGGTTAGATTTTTGAGCTATGGAAGAAGCTAGTCCACCCTTCTTATTGGAATAGCTTCTTTGTTGTAAGTGTGGCTGACTGGAAGGATCAAAATCTTAGAGTGAATTGGGGTGTCAATACCTTGTTGGCCTCTTATCTTCATTACCACAGTGAGTTTTGCCTGGCTATGGCATAATTTGAAAACTCATAATGAGAACTTTAAACCCCCCCCCCCCCCCTCTCCTCCTCTCTGGATATGTTGGGATTTATTTTCAGTTACTGTAGAAGAATTGAGAAGGACTTGTCTATTTCTCCTATAAAGAAGCTGGTGGTGCTGTCTTTGTGGGAATAGTCTGCAGAAATAGTTCGGGCTCTTGGATTTGGGGTCTGCAAAGAAGGATTTGTGTGGGCTCTCTGCTTCATAGAGTTATGGGCCATTTTGGAAGGTATACTTGTTGTGCAAGAATTCAATGACTCAAATTGTATTGTGGAGAGTGACTCTTTATCTGCTCTGGAACTGATTCAGAAGGGTACAGCTCAACACCTGTTTTGGGGTATGATCTGCAAAATCAAAGGCTTGCTGGACTCAACTGCTAGTTCTTTGTGTCATACCTGTTTTGGGGTATGATCTGCAAAATCAAAGGCTTGCTGGACTCAACTGCTAGTTCTTTGTGTCATATTTAGAGGAAAGGAAATGTTGTATCTGATTTTGTTGCTGCTAGGAGTAGTCAGGTTCATTTTGAAAAAATTTTTTTGTTTTCTCCCCTTACTGATTGCCAGGACTTAATGCAATTTGATTGTGATGGTCTTGTGGTCTTGGATCGGTGGGGATGGTTTCTTAGTGTTTTGTACACTCCTTGTTTTACCAAAAAAAAAAACTCGTGTTCTTTAAAAAAAAAGCCCTCGTTGATCAGTTGGTTCACGATCAGTGAACTACCTAAGATTCTGGGTTACTGCTTCAGGTCACTAGTGACCATGTTTTAATACATAAGATTTGGGTTTGCTGCAAAACTCAACTTTGGCTGTTTGCCTTTGTTTAGAGGTCGGGTATGCATGCATGCTTGTCCTTAATGTTCAGCATTATGCATAGCATAGGCCCCCAAAACCAGTTAAATTGTTCTCTCAGCTGCAAGCAAAGCTAAAAACCTGAGTTTCCCAAATAGTACAACTTACAAACTATTGCACTATAGCCGCACTCAAAAAAATTGTAGATTCCCACGTCACAATAAATAAATAAATAAATAAATAAATAAATAAATAAATAAATAAATAAAATAAAATAAACAACATACATGTGCTGCATAAAGGACGAGGGAGCGAATCAAGTTCCTTTCAGTGTCTGCTGCTTTGTAGCCTAAATGGATATTATTGGTATGCATACAACCTCCACAGAAAAATTAAGACGTCTTTCTAAGCAAAACAGAATTTTAATGGTCTTGCATTCATCTATAAAAGCATTATCAGGGATACGAGAAATTCAGGAGACTGAAATGAAGGTTTTCTAGTTATCTTTGTCAAGTCTGTAAAAAAGAAGACGAAGAAAAAGCCCTATTTTATTCACAGACTAGCATGAAAAACTGCCAGTGGACCTATAAGTAAAAAAAGAAAATGTTTCATTACTATACTTCTTTTGTCTCATGCATACTGGCCAGCATAGAGAGCGACAGACCTAAAACTATTACTGTCATTCACTCGCCACCTGAGCCAAGGACCTGCTGCTTGATCTCTTCGATCTTCGTCGCCAGTTCTTCCCTATTTCTCTGCCAAAATACAAATAAAATCAAGTTAAAAATGTCACAGTTCGGCATCTAAACATGTACTAGGGCTTCGCAATTTTCTCTTGGGACCAAATTTATGAAGCCATACCTCTTTATAAGCTACATTTGATTTCTCAGTCAGTTCCTTTATGGTGTTTAAATACTAAGACTCTGGAAACATTGGGCCTTCGGTTAAACTGTACGACCTCCATTCCCTCTCTATCTTTTTGACTTTCAGGTCACATAATCCCGGTGAATAGACACTAGGAAGATAGAGAGTGAACGGAGGTAGCATTACTTAGCTTTTGATGGCAACTCAGCTCTAAAGCCTCATTGGAGACCGGCTCTAAGAAAAACAAACCACACTTGAATGAGACTTATTAAAAATACAGCATTTTCAAAGCTATTCAAAGGTTTGCAGGGGGTTAAACTTCTAAAATCTTGGTTTCTTTTTCCTAAAGCTCCAAGTCAAACTTTTATATCCTTAACAAGGTTAACCAGCGGTAGGGATGGCAACGGGTCGGATCTGGATCGGATCAGCCACTTCTCGATCCAGATCCGACCAGGAGAAATGGGATCCAGATCCGATCCAAATCCGTTCGGATCATCACCGGATTCGGATCAGATCGGATCGGGTTTCATTCAGCTGATCCAAATTCGATCCGTAGATCCATATAATAGGTTGTCGGATCGGATTTTGATCGGATCCGGCTCGAGTTTGCAATAAAATAGAAAAAATAACATAAAAAATAAACAATATTGCATACGGTAAGGCATGTTTATAAGTTATGAAGCCTTAAAAACAAAAGAAATAGCTTTGTAGATTGGAGTTACTATAGTATTCTTTTTGTAAATGTAAGTGGGAGGTAAAAAGGGTATATTTGTAAAGCACACATATACATCGGATCGGATCGGGTCGAAACCCGGTGGATCTGCCCTCAGATCCAAATCCAGATCGTTCGGGTCTGGCTTTTCAGATCCAAATCTGATCCATTTTCAATTGGATCGGATTCGGATCTGATCCGTTCGGCTCAGATCACTCGGATCTGAGATCGGATCGGACCATATTGCCATCCCTAACCAGCGGAGAGCCAGAGATAAAAATGAGCCTATTCACAAGCCACTATGATTCTAGAAGTTCATAGATATATACACTGGGCTGGTATGGGGACGATAGAAATCACCAATCTATTGAACTGATACTTCAGCATGTAGTTGGAAATTAAGAGAACTTTTTTGATGAAAAATCTGATGCTAAAAATCAGAGGTCTCTCCCAGTCCACGAACATGACCACTATCTACGAATATGTAGAACAACTATTTAAACAAATAGAAGCATATTGAGCTCCAACTATGTCGAAGCATCACGATTCTTCGAAGAGATTGCACTTAAAGATGGCTTATCATATTCCCTAACAGATTCACAAGCTCTATCGGTGTAATTCCACTGTTCCACCTATTATGTTGATTTACCAATCAGAACAAGATTCAAACTAGCCCAATCCTGAGTTCATTGGGTTGAAAAAGTTGGTTATCTAGCCAAATTCAGAGCCTGTTACACCAAATTGATATACTTTCATTTCCTGTAACTGGATAGTAACAAGGTGCTAATACTCATTTCAAATGTGAATTCGCTATTTCATTTGGCATTTATACATTGCCACCGAACAGAGCTCTAATAGTACTTCACTCAGCTTACTATACGTGCTTTATAAAGTCGAAAGAGGTCATATGAATACCTTGAAGATTAGATAGCGGGTGGTGAACCAGAGTGTATAGCCAAGACCCACAACTTCCAATAACTTGGGAAACTGAAATACAGAAAATGGAAGTCGGAATTAGGGCCGGAAAAAAAATCCTGCTACACTTGGAACTACATAGAGAACGGGAATACATACCACCGGAATAGAGTCGATAGCAGACACAATAACCGTAGCTATCCATAGAGCAGTTAGGGCACCTCCTCCAAGCAGAAGAAGAGAATAGGGATCTTCAGAATCCAACTGCAATCATAAGAAAGAATTGTAACAATCATTATAATGTGGCTGACATGCTTATAATCGTCAAAATATACTGCCAACAGTTGAGTAATTAAAAAGACGCAAAAAGACTTGAAAAAAGAGACCAATTCGAAACAAGTTCTACTTTGGATTCCAGTATCTAATTTGTAATTTCCATTGACTCATTGATATAGATTAACCTTAAATAAGTACATAATGACTATTAAAAATGAGCAAAAAAGTTCTGGAATACTGCAGGATATTCAGAGGCAACAAACGGCTCCAGATCGACATAATTTTCAAAATTTCAGTAAGTTCAGAAGACTTTCGATGAGTTGATAAAATTCATCATTGCAACCTTCTCTACTTGTTAAACCAACCAATGAGATATCAGTATAAAACACATGTACGAAGTAGAAAAAATATAGGGATTATTATAGTTAAGGCAGGAAATGAGAAACTAATTACTCCAAAAACATAAAAAGAAAAATAATTATTAAAAGAGGAACTTCTACAAAAATATTTACTATCAAGGCAAAAACATTAAATTTGGTACTACAAAGACACTAATACCCATAACAGAGTCCAATAATCAAGATACTACTTTTACTCTTATCATTAGATATGAAATAACACAATTTTATCAAAAAAGAAATAATAATAATAATAATAATAATAATAATAATAATAATAATAATAATAATAATAATAATAATAATAATAAATAGGAAATAGATCACTGAATTTGAAGTCCGATCAAGCTTTACTCTCATACACATTGAACGTAGGGTTTTGAAGAAATTTGTGTAGAAATTCAATACTTCAATTGCGCGCCCTACAGAAATTGCGACCCTATTGTTCCATATAGACTTCATTGGCAGTTTTGTACTCAAGTAGACGCACATGGAGTGAGGGAGTCCTCTTTCTCATGGCCTCATTTGACGGAAAAGTTTCACCGTGCTCGTCCTCTTTAAAACGACCAGGGACAAAAAAATTGATATGAGGTTTTCTTCTATGTTTCTTTTTGACCGTTTAGATAATGGAAGTTCGCATTATTTTAATGATAACTAAAAACGAACTATGGTGGAAACTTTGCTGGCGGACGTGCTTTGCTTTTTGAGCAATGGGGATGTGAGAATCTGGGTAAGGTTAGGGTTCCTATTAGAGTTGGAATGAGGTCTTTAGTTTCTTATCAATTGCTGTGTTGACTATTTAATTAGAATCTTAATTTTTTTTTCTCAAAAAAATGAAAATAAAATAAAAACAGATGGGTGAAAACGATTGAAAAAATTGAAATTTTCCGGGTGTTTTTAATGATGGGTATGATTGTCATTCCCGATTTTAAAATACAAGTTTTTGCCTTCTTAATAAATAGTCTTCTGAAAGTTCATCTCTCTATAATTATTTTCCATTTTCTGACCTTTGAGTAATTACTTTTTAGTCTACTGCCTTATTTGTAATAATCCCAAAAATATATAGATAGGTAAAGCAGCATATCATTATTCTCACACTACAAGTTTACATGTCTTACTAATTACTACTACTTCTTACAGGGTCCAAATAAAACCCAAGGGACAAAGTTATGGAGTTTCAGTTGCTCAGTTAACCGCTCAGGTTCGACATAGCCGTCGAGAATTCATCAAGCTTTTCAACAAAACTTTCAACAAACTGATATAAGCTCGTCATAGCAACCTCCAATGCGGCGTTCACTTGTCATAACAGTCACGAACAAATATTTTTTACTACGAATCATCCAAATATAGAAAACACTAGGGCAAAAGAAAAGGTAGAAAAATAATAGACACCAATGAAAATGTTCATAAAAGAAAAGTCCATTATCAGGAGACAAAAGGCTTTCAAAGCCAAATAATCAAAACACAAAACAAACAACAAAGTGTTTCCTCAAGTAATGAACAAACTCATTCGGTACGTGGAGGAAATTCTCAAAATTACATTGATACAAACTGTGCACCAGATATACATATCTTTTAAAATATCATTGGAAAATGATTGTCCGTTTTGCATCCATTTGGATTACAACCTTAGTTGGCTTTACGGGATTCTCAATAAGACCCCGAGGGGCAAAATTTTACTGTTTCAGTTGCTCAGTTAACCGCTCAGGTTCGACATAGCTGTCGAGGACTCATCAAGCTTTTAACAAAACTTTCAACAAACTGATAAAAGCTCATCATAGCAACCCCCACTGCCTCGTTCATTTGCCACAACAATGGGGAAAAAAGTCCTTTCCCACAAATCAGAAAAAGAAAACTCATAGAACCAAAAGCAAAAGAAAATGGAAAATAGTATAGAACATAAACCCTGATGAAAATGTTCACTTAAGAAAAGTTCATTATAGGGGGAGTCTCAACAAGACCCAAAGGGAAAAAGTTTCCAGAGTTTCAGTTGCTCAGTTAACCGCTCAGGTTCGACATAGCTGTCGACAACTCATCAAGCTTTTCAACAAAACTTTCAACAAACTGATATAAGCTCGTCATAGCAACCTCCTCTGCCTTGTTCATTTGCCGCAACAGTGACAAAAAAGTCCTTTACAACAAATCATCCAAAGACAACTAAAAGAAAATACAAAACCAAAGAAAATGGAAAATAGCATAGAAACATAAATGCGGATGAAAAAGTTCACACAAGAAAAGTTAATTATAGGGGGAGTCTCAATAAGACCCTAGGGGCAAAGTTCTAGAATTTCAGTTGCTCAGTTAACCGCTCAGGTTCGACATAGCTGTCGAGAACTCATCAAGCTTTTTAACAAAACTTTCAACAAACTGATATAAGCTCATCATAGCAACCTCCTCTGCCACGATCACTTGCCACAACAGTGACCAAAAAAAAAAGACCTCTACTACAAATCATCCAAACACAACCAGTTGAAAATACAAAAGCAATAGAAAATGGAGAAATAGTATACAACATAAACCCCAATGAAAATGTTCACATGAATAAATTCATTATAAAGAGACAATGGCTTTCAAAGACAAATAATCAAACACATAACAGACAACAAACAAAGAGTTTTTTCCTCCCTCGAGGAATGAACAAACTCATTGTGTAATCACTAACCAATCAAGCAAAAACTAAGGCACCTGGTTGAAATGCTCAAAATTACATTGTTACTTAAATTAGACACCAGATTGCCATTTATGTTCGAAATCACTGGAAAATGAAGGTCCACTTATGCCTCCATTTGGATTACAAGTTCTTTAGTAGCCTACTTATCCAAAAAAAATCCATAGTAGCCTACTTGGCCGAACAGATTTGAAAAAGATGTTTACAGGTTATCTCTATAACTCTAGTAAATGAACACATAATTTCATCTATCAATCAATATACTGAATTTGTATGCATTTGAACACATCATTTCATATATCAATCAATTTACTGTCATACACAAGTCTAATCCCCGCATAATTAAGATACTTCAGTAAGATTATTCACACAAGGATGAGAAATTACCTTCAAATCAAGCTTGTCCAGGAACTCAAACGCCTGTTCTTTCCCATTCAGCGACGAAGAATCTTCCGTGGATTCTTCCACCACTTCACCGGATGAGTTATTACCTTCCTGCACTTCATCTTTCACAGCCACAAATCGATCTGGACCAGTTGATGTTTCTTCAGAGAATGATCTAATCGAAGAGTCTTTGAAATAGAGCAATCCTGCGAAGAAAACAAATCCAAAATGAAAATAACAAATTGTAAATCCAACAAATTAGCTAACAAATGAGGGGGGAGAACAAACCTCGATGATTCTGAAGGATTGAAGGCTGCTTCAGAGCGAGAGAAGGTTTGGATCGGAGATGAGAAGGGTTTGCAGCGAAGAGGCTATGGCGGGGAAGGCTCGAGACGGTTCGAGCGACGCAGAGCTCCATTTTTTCAGGGTTTGGTTGCTCAGGGTTTAGAGAGTGAGAGCCAAACTTATAAGGGTTTGGTGAAGCTAGGGTTTTGGAGAGACTACAAACATCCGACGGTGACAGGAAGGCTTGGTGAGGATAATT
Source organism: Linanthus parryae (assembly GCA_023055425.1). NCBI lineage: Eukaryota > Viridiplantae > Streptophyta > Magnoliopsida > Ericales > Polemoniaceae > Linanthus > Linanthus parryae. The sequence continues at coordinate 1,201,928 of JALGPY010000041.1, read as the reverse complement.
CTCCTCGCGATGTGTGCGGATTTTCCGGAATTCTCACGGCGAAGTAAGAGGGACCGTTTCCGTAAATTTATTTATAATTACAGTATTTACCCGAATGTTAGGCTTAAATGCAATGCAAGAGGTCCTATGTTCGAAGCTAGTAGACGACAAACAGCCAAGTCCTCAACAAAAATGTTAGCCGTGAGTAAAGAAAGACCACTCCCTTCGGTTGCACATATTAACGTTTTTCCGTTGTAATAGATCTCCCGCTACTAACGAAATGCTAAGGAGGAACTATAGTTGAATGATTTTGAAATATTCCTTGTCATCTCCAGTCGAAGTTCACCTTCTTTTTTGTACCCTCTCTTTCATTTTTGGGTTCCATTTTGTTTTTCATAATGAACATTGCCTACCGTTCAGAACCTTGCAAAAAGAGGAATTGAAAAACTAAACAAGTGTACAAGAGGTGGTTCAAAAGGCGAATCAATATCCCACATCATAATGCACTACCAGAGCCACGGAAGTCTGGGAGGGGCTGTTTGGCTCAGAATACAAAAGCATGATTGGATTCGTCTTCAATCTTACTCAGTTTATTCTCAACCAAAACAGTATGATACAGATTTTGTTAATTAGGACCCCGTAATGATTTTTGACACCTGACAATTCCGGTAAAAAAGTCTCGAATCATATAGTGCATTATTGGTTCCCATATTGTTTATGTATTATCGTGACAGATATTTAATAATAAAGATTTATTCATTTTTTTATCAATATGGTGATACGTTTACATAATGAAATCCTTAAAGTACATGTTTTATTGGGTGTCCTTTATCACCCTATTCCTACTCTGCAGTGATGTTGCCTCGTGCTATCTCGGCGGCATTCGAGGACCAACGCTTTAAGGGCGTAATGGCCTCGAGTGGAGGACCAGTGGTCTCCCACCTATTTTTTGCTGATGATTCATTGTTTCTTACACAGGCAGATGAAGACAATATAAAAAACTTATTACATATTCTAAGGATTTACGAGCTTGCGTCGGGACACAAGATCAACTTGGAAAATCCGCAGTGGTGTTCTCCAACAATATCTCAGAAGCCAACAAGATATCCATCCTAGCTAGCATTGGAGTTGAGGAAGTGCAGAATCATGACTGCTATTTGGGTATGCCTACAACAATGGGGGAAAAGAAATCCATCACTTTCAGTTAAATATTGAAAAATCTAAGCAGTACTCTAGAAGGGTGGGAAGAAAACACTATGTCAACTGCAGGTAAAGAAATTTTAATTAAAGCAATAGCAGAGGCCTTAACAACATATGCAATGTCTTGTTTCCAACTTCGAAAGGGTGTGTGTGTGAAAAAATGGAGGCTATGGTCCACAAGTTCTGGTGGAGTAAGCTCGGGTAAGACAAAGGCATCAACTAGATTGCCTGGAACAATATGCAGCAGCCCAAAATCAAAGGAGGATTAGCTTTTAAGGAATTCCAAACTTGTAATCAGCGCCTTCTTGCAAAACAAGGTTGGACTTGAAGTCACTAGATACTCCTAATGCATTCCCATGTGTTGGACTTGATATCTCCGTATCAATCTACCCACATACTAGTCTATAGTTGATTGTCCCGTTAATCAATATAATGGATTAGGGATATTTAAGATAAACAAGGATACATTAGATTATGTCAAGGATACATTAGATTATGTCAAGGTCACAATCGCTTCTCGTAGTGCTGATGATATTGTAATCCTTAGACTTGAAGTCGCTAGCTACTCTAGTTGTGGAATATCATGCTTTGATATTATCAAACTGTAGGGTTTTGATTCATGGATCGCGCAAACGGAAGCATAATCAAACAAACAACCATGCAAAACCCTCCAAGGATCACAAGTCTAGATGCATAACGATAGTAAAGGTAAGAATTCATGAACACACCTTTGGGTTCTCCTTGATGACTTCAAACGCGAATAGCGTCACGTTCTCTATAGTTGATCCACGCCTAGAGTTGTTTCTAGATCTCCAATCTCCTTGGTGCTAGCCCGGAATGAGAGGAGGGTGAAGGAATCACGCAAAACGAGACATGAAGGAGGGGCTCGGCCCTTCTTTTTGGCCGACGGGGTGAGGGGCGGCGGCAAGGGTCGGGTTCGGCCCTTGTTGCTTGCTCTCTCTCTCCTTTGTTCTCTCCCACTCTTATTATGTTCTCTCTAGAGCATAAGTTATAAGGAATGAAGGAAGGAGGGTCCTTTATATAGTCCAACAACTCCTTGTTAACTACCTAAAGGACTTATTCTAGTCCTACTAGAATTCAATTTAGTCCCTTCCTTGCAAATTAGTCCCTACTAAGTTTGCAAGGGTTTGCAAAGTGATCCTTCTAATTAATTAATCCAATTAATTAATTCCAAATCTAGTACAACTCTATATAGCGTGTGACCCCATAGGTTCTATCTAGTTGGTAGCAACTATTTGCTAATATGGAGCGGTTTCTAGCAAAACATCCATTCTAGCCAACTAATAGAATAGTCATCTAGACAACCTTGCACAAGTAATTGTCTCATCCCTTTGCCTCCATATCCGGATTGGACACGAGACATACAAGTCACACTCGTATATCCAATCCCTAGTTTCTCGATCCATGGAATAGCCTTATTCGTGCAAATAACATCAATATCCCATATTGATTTATTTGAGTCTGGCCAGACATTCTATAAGCACTATCCTTCGAGTGGCCTAGGATATTTGCTCCCGTTATGTGGGAGGGGCAAATCCTCTCTACGTCCACTACGATCTCTAAGTTTGCTTCTCATTGTATCCAGTACACGCCTTTATAACTACCCAGTCACGGTGTAGCGTTTAACGCTACCAAGATCACAATGATCCACAACTAGAATATCTAGTGACTTCAAGTATAAGGATGACAATACCATTGTACCCGAGAAGCACTTGTGACTCAACATAACCCGTATGTAGCCTTCTCGGTGATGGGTCAATCCAGTGCAACATTCCGTAATGCACACCTATGTGTTGGATCGTGATATCTCCATATCAATCCAACCCCATACTAGTCTATAGATGATTGTCCCATTAATCATTATACTTGACTAGGGATATTTAAGATAAACAACACGATTGTAAATCTAAGGACTTCATTATATTAAATATCCAATAAATAATAAATGAATTTTCTAGCCATATACAAATTCATACTAAACTAGATTGCCTCTAGGGCATCTATTCCAACAGTCTCCCACTTGCACTAGAGCCAATCTGGCGCATCTCGTATGCCCATACTCCTAGTGTGCCCTTCATGCTTCCACTGCGTGAGAGGCTTCGTTAGCGGGTCTGACAGATTATCATCTGTAGGAATCTTGCATATCCGAACGTCTCCTCTATCGATAATATCTCGAATCAGATGAAACTTCCTGAGCACATGCTTGGACTTCTGGTGCGATCTGGGTTCCTTTGATTGCGCGATCGCCCCAGTGTTGTCACAAAACAACTCCACTGGATCCGCAATGCTAGGGACCACACCAAGTTCAGAAACAAACTTTCTGATCCAAACAGCCTCCTTTGCTGCGCCATTTGCAGCAATGTACTCAGCCTCTGTTGTAGAATCAGCCACCGTCTCTTGCTTGGAACTCTTCCAGCTCACCGCTGCTCCATTCAGGCAAAACACATATCCCGACTGTGATCTAAAGTCATCTCTATCGGTTTGGAAGCTTGCATCAGTGTAACCCCTTACACGCAACTCTTCCTCACCGCCAAACATCAAGAAAGCATCCTTAGTTCTTCTCAAGTACTTTAGGATGTTCTTGACAGCAATCCAGTGACTCTCACCCGGATTGGATTGGTATCTGCTTGTCATACTCAAGGCATATGACACATCTGGTCTAGTACATAACATGGCGTACATGATAGATCCTATGGCCGAGGCATAGGGAATCCTACTCATGCGTTCCTTCTCAATCTCATTGGAAGGACAACCACTCTTCGAAAGAGTGATTCCATGTGACATGGGCAAGAATCCCTTCTTGGAATCTTGCATGTTGAACCGTTTCAACACCTTGTCAATATATGTACTTTGACTTAGGCCTAGCAACCTTTTGGATCTATCTCTATAGATCTTTATACCGAGTATATAGGCTGCTTCCCCTAAGTCCTTCATTGAGAAACACTTTCCTAGCCAATCTTTCACAGATTGCAGCATGGGAATGTCGTTTCCAATGAGTAGTATGTCATCCACATACAAGACCAGAAAAGCTACAGAGCTCCCACTAACCTTCTTGTAGACACAAGACTCATCTTCGTTTCTGATGAAGCCAAACTCTTTGACCACTTCATCAAAACGTCGATTCCAACTCCTAGAAGCTTGCTTCAATCCATAAATGGATCGTTGCAGCTTACAGACTTTGTTGGCTTGCTTTGGATCCTCAAAACCCTCCGGCTGTATCATATACACGTCCTCGAGGAGATTCCCATAAAGGAATGCTGTTTTGACATCCATCTGCCAAATCTCATAGTCGTAGTATGCTGCAATTGCAAGTAGGATTCGGATGGATTTGGTCATAGCGACTGGTGAAAAGGTTTCATCATAGTCAATACCATGAATCTGTCTGAATCCTTTAGCAACCAATCGGCCCTTATAGGTAATCACATTACCATCCATGTCGATCTTCTTCTTGAAGACCCACTTGCACCCTATGGGCCGCGCCCCATCAGGTGGTTCCACCAAAGTCCATACTTTGTTGGTATACATGGATTCCATCTCGGATCTCATGGCTTCAAGCCACTTCTGTGAGTCTGGGCCACTCATGGCCTCCTCATAGGTAGTAGGCTCATCATCTATGAGCATCGTGTCACCGGAATCAGTTACGAGAAGTCCGTACCTCTCGGGTTTCTGGCGCACTCTACTAGATCTACGAAGCTCTTGTGTTACCTGAACAGGTGGACCCACAACTGCTTGTGATTCCTGTTCATGTTCCATAATCGGTTCAGTGATTTGTGGTTCTTGAACTTCTTCAAGTTCTACATTCCTCCCACTTGCTTCTTTAGAGACAAACTCTCTTTCTAGAAACACGCCGGTCCGAGCAACAAACACTTTGTTCTCGGTTGGATTGTAGAAGTAGTATCCCTTAGTTTCCTTAGGGTACCCCACAAATTTACACTTATTCGATTTAGGCCCTAGCTTGTCTGATTGTAAACGCTTTACATAGACATCGCAGCCCCAAATCCTCATGAACGACAGTGTGGGACGCCTCCCACTCCACATCTCATATGGTGTCTTCATGACTGATTTAGATGGAACACGGTTAATGGTGAAAGCTGCACTTAATAGAGCGTAGCCCCAAAATGATAATGGAAGATCGTTTTGACACATCATAGACCGAACCATATCCAATAGGGTTCGATTCCTCCTCTCGGACACGCCATTCCATTGTGGCGTTCCGGGTAGAGTGAGTTGGGATATGATCCCACACTCTCTAAGATAGTCGTCAAACTCTTGGCTCAAGTATTCTCCTCCACGATCCGATCGTAGAGCTTTAATACTTTTGCCTAGTTGCTTCTCTACTTCATTCTTGAATTCTTTGAACACTTCAAAGGATTCGGATTTTGCCCTCATAAGGTACACAAATCCATATCTACTGTAATCATCAGTAAATGTAATGAAGTAGACATAACCACCCCTGGCAGGCGTGGCAAATGGCCCACACACATCGGTATGTATGAGTGCCAATTGCTCACTAGTCCTCTCACCTTTCTTATTGAAAGGGGACTTTGTCATTTTTCCCAATAAACAAGCCTCACATGTCTCATATGATTCAAAATCAAATGAGTCTAGTAATCCATCCTTATGGAGTCTAGATACACGTTTCTCATTTATGTGGCCTAAACGACAATGCCATAAATAAGCAGGATTTAAATCATTTATTTTAATCCGCTTGGTATTAATGTTGTAGACAGGATTGCTTAGATCAAGGACATAAAGTCCATTAAATAATTGCGCACTAAAATAGTGAATATTATTCAAATAAAAGGAACAACAATTGTTCTTTATTGAAATAATAAAACCTTCCTTGTCCAAACAAGAAATAGAAATAATGTTTCTGCTCATAGCAGGCACAAAATAGCAATTATTTAATTCTAAAACTAATCCTGAAGGCAGAGATAGCTCGCACACGCCTATGGCCAACGCAGCAACCTTTGCTCCATTCCCAACGCGCAGATCTACCTCCCCTTTAGCCAATCTTTTACTTCTCTTTAGATCCTGCATATTTCGAAAAATATGAGATCCACATCCAGTATCTAATACCCATGATGTAGAGACAGTTAAATTGACATCTACAACAAAAATACCTGGTGGTGGTGGAATCACTATTCCAAGCCTCTTGTCCTCCAGATATTTTGGGCAGTTCCTCCTCCAGTGTCCAGGTTGACTGCAGTAGTGACACTCACCCTTAGTCACGACCTTGGCAATCCCACCAACAGGCTTAAGGGCTTGTTCCTTGGATTTGGCAACTGACTTGCCTTTGCCCTTGGAGGAAGAGGCAAACTTTTTGCCCTTTCCTTTATGTACCATCATAATGGCCTTGCCCTTACCCTTGTTGATGCTCTGTTCAGCCGTCCTCAACATGTTGAGCAAATCTGGCAGTGGTTTAACGATCTCGTTCATGTTATAGTTCATAATGAACTGTCCATAACTCTCGGGCAACGATTGCAACACGAGATCGGTTGCCAACTCTTGGCCGACCGGGAACCCAAGCCGGGCGAGATTCTCCAAGTACCCGATCATTCGGAGTACATGGGGTCCCACCGGGTTCCCTTCTGCCAGATGACATTTGAACAGTGCCTTTGAGACCTCATACCTCTCTACCCTTGCCTGCTCTTGGAAGAGCTGCTTTAGATGTTCGATCATATCGACGGCATTCATGTTCTCATGTTGCTTCTGAAGCTCAGAGGTCATGGTGCAAAGCATTAGGCAGGCCGCATCATTAGCGTCATCAACACGCTTTTGATACGCCTTTAAGGCAACAGGTGTCTGGTTCTCTGGACCTTCTGGAACATGCTCCTCTATTGCGTACAGTTTCTTCTCTTGCTTGAGAACAATTCTCAAGTTTCTGTACCAATCAAGAAGGTTGGTTCCAGAGAGCTTGTCCTTCTCAAGGACAGATCGTAGGGAATGTTGTGAACTCGATGAGTTGTTTGCCATTTGGAATTCTACAAAAGGAAAATACGCAAGTTTTAGTATTTGTGAATTTTTGACTATATTTAATAATGGCTAGTTTATTAAAAATAGCTCCCACTATTTTTCTACGGATTAATAACCCTCAAGATATTAATGCGGAAAATATCCTTATATTTTCTAGTGGGCCAAGATCCATCTTTTCATCTCCTTATGAGCTTGCTTTGGCAAGTCACCCATAATTCGACTACTTCTAGGTAGGAACAATTCCAATTGCATCCCATATGCAACTCTTGGTTCAATCGGGAAAATAACTCCTTATTTATCCATCCATATGGATAATCCCAATTGATTGCCTCTAGGTTTCTTAATCAAATTAATAGCCTAGTTGTGTTCAACCTCTTACCTAAACAATTGCACATTGTTACGTGCCATCGCATTCCATCATTAAGAATCAAGTCGCCATGCTTTGGCACGCACGAGCTTGATAAATAATGATGATAATGAGTGTTTAAATAACGAGAAGGCAAGAACACAATATTGAATTTTGAGGGATTTTTCAATTCAATTTTAATTGTTTTGTTGATCAATATCAACTAATCTATCTATTTGAGTTTGGGCACAACTCCAAATAATAGATCCGGGTTGTCTAATTATCTTATTATCCTAATTGCATGCATCGTCCATACACCAACCACAAAAATAATAAGACAATAAATAAACAACCACAAAACAGAAATTAAACGTGATGTGGATATGGCCTTTTCTAGACTAAGATAATTCCAAGCCAATGGAATTATCTATGAACCCTAAGCAAACACATCTTCATGCGTCTTGATCTTTTGGTCCATCCTTCATAGTCATGTGGAATGCTCCATGCTCCATGCTCCATCTTTTGTGGCTCCTTTGGCTTTGGGCTTCTTTTCTTTAATCTTGGCTAGCAATCTATTTTATCTAGCACTAGCTAATATCTATACTAAATAAAATAAATCTCACAAGTTGAGAAAAAAAAATGACACGCAGGCCATAAAACCCTAATTAATTATTACAGTTAATTGATCAGCTCGCAGGCCGTAAAACCAAACCACAAAATTAAACATCCACATCAAACCACATCCTAAGGCCATATCCAATCACCATGCGATTTGCACATAAACAGTTAAAATCCAATTTTAACGCGCTTGGTCAATTTTAATTGATTTTAGGATTTCTAGGGTTAAAACGGTCCATGGGCCCAACAATCCAATTGCCCGGGCCCAACAAAGTGAACCATAAGGCCCTAGGGCCGGCCCGGCCCAAAACCCGCAAGCTAGGCCCGCGGGTTAGGGCCGCCCGGCCCCTTAGGGCGCCAATCTTGGGCGGCAAGCAAGGGGGGCGGTCCCCTAGGGGGCCGAACCTCCTTATGGAGGTTGTTTCCAAAACAACCTCCTTGCTTGGAGCCCAAGTTTGGTTGTTTCCTTGTTTTGGGAGAACTCCTTCTTCCCCAAGGATGCCCAAACCCTAGATCTTAGATCCTAAAATTTCTCAAACTCACCAATTCATGCATCTAATGCAAAAATTGGATCTTGTTATGGGTAATTGTTGACAAATTGCATCCCATGCTTGATTTGTCTTGTTTTACGCGATAAACAACAATTAAGGTGTAAAACAACAAGAATGTAACACATAAACTACGTTTATGCTCTATGACCTGTGGCTCTGATACCACTGTAGGGTTTTGATTCATGGATCGCGCAAACGGAAGCATAATCAAACAAACAAACATGCAAAACCCTCCAAGGATCACAAGTCTAGATGCATAACGATAGTAAAGGTAAGAATTCATGAACACACCTTTGGGTTCTCCTTGATGACTTCAAACGCGAATAGTGTCACGTTCTCTATAGTTGATCCACGCCTAGAGTTGTTTCTAGATCTCCAATCTCCTTGGTGCTAGCCCGGAATGAGAGGAGGGTGAAGGAATCACGCAAAACGAGACAAAAAGGAGGGGCTCGGCCCTTCTTTTTGGCCGACGGGGTGAGGGGCGGCGGCAAGGGTCGGGTTCGGCCCTTGTTGCTTGCTCTCTCTCTCCTTTGTTCTCTCCCACTCTTATTATGTTCTCTCTAGAGCATAAGTTATAAGGAAGGAAGGAAGGAGGGTCCTTTATATAGTCCAACAACTCCTTGTTAACTACCTAAAGGACTTATTCTAGTCCTACTAGAATTCAATTTAGTCCCTTCCTTGCAAATTAGTCCCTACTAAGTTTGCAAGGGTTTGCAAAGTGATCCTTCTAATTAATTAATCCAATTAATTAATTCCAAATCTAGTACAACTCTATATAGCGTGTGACCCCATAGGTTCTATCTAGTTGGTAGCAACTATTTGCTAATATGGAGCGGTTTCTAGCAAAACATCCATTCAAGCCAACTAATAGAATAGTCATCTAGACAACCTTGCACAAGTAATTGTCTCATCCCTTTGCCTCCATATCCGGATTGGACACGAGACATACAAGTCACACTCGTATATCCAATCCCTAGTTTCTCGATCCATGGAATAGCCTTATTCGTGCAAATAACATCAATATCCCATATTGATTTATTTGAGTCTGGCCAGACATTCTATAAGCACTATCCTTCGAGTGGCCTAGGATATTTGCTCCCGTTATGTGGGAGGGGCAAATCCTCTCTACGTCCACTACGATCTCTAAGTTTGCTTCTCATTGTATCCAGTACACGCCTTTATAACTACCCAGTCACGGTGTAGCGTTTAACGCTACCAAGATCACAATGATCCACAACTAGAATATCTAGTGACTTCAAGTATAAAGATGACAATACCATTGTACCCGAGAAGCACTTGTGACTCAACATAACCCGTATGTAGCCTTCTCGGTGATGGGTCAATCCAGTGCAACATTCCGTAATGCACACCTATGTGTTGGATCGTGATATCTCCATATCAATCCAACTCCATACTAGTCTATAGATGATTGTCCCATTAATCATTATACTTGACTAGGGATATTTAAGATAAACAACACGATTGTAAATCTAAGGACTTCATTATATTAAATATCCAATAAATAATAAATGAATTTTCTAGCCATATACAAATTCATACTAAACTAGATTGCCTCTAGGGCATCTATTCCAACACAAACGTTGCACCTTAACCGGGTAACTATGAAGATAGTTATCGGGCATGATATGAAGCAAACTTAGAGATCGTAGTGACGTAGAGTGAATTTGTCCCTCCCACATAATGGGAGAAAATATCCATGGGACACTCGAGGGATGGTGCTTATAGAATGTCTGGCCAGACTCAGATAAATCAATACGAAGATATTAATGTTATCTGCTCACATAAGCATATTCCCAGGATCGAGGAACTATGGATTGGATATACGAGTGTGACTGATATATCTCGTGTCCAATCCGGATATGGAGACAAAAGGATAACACAATATGTGAACATTGGGCACAAGGTTTGTCGGGATCACTGACTTATTTATATTATTTGGGTGGCAAAGATGTGTTGCTAGACACCGCTCCATGTTAGTGATTGGTTACTACCAACTAAGTAGAAACCTATGGGGCTACACACCGGATGGATTAAATTTGATATTGGTATTAATTAGTTGGACTAATTAATAAAAGGATAATAACGCAACCAGAATCAAACTTAGTAGGACTAATTTGCAAGTGGACAAATCCATGTAAGGACATGATTGTATTAGGGCTTTTATGTAGTTAATAAAGAGTTATTACTATATAAAGGAACTCTAGCTTATTATTTCTCAAGACAATTCATTATTAAGAGAACTTAACAAAGAAAGAGAGAGAGAGAGAGAGAAACAATAGGACGCCGAACCCCCTATTGCTGCCCCTCACCCGTCGGCCACCAAAGGAGGACCACCCCTCCTTTGCCTTGTTTTGCGTGATCCGTTCCTCCTTCTTCCGTTGCTAGCACTACACGGTGGAAGGAATCCAATCAAAAATTTAAGGTGTGGATATTCACAGAGACGAAGATAGTATTCTTCGTGTGATCTCCCAAACTAAGGTACACATCTTCTATGCCCTTATCATGTTATGATAGCTTGCCTGTGATCCTTGGAGGGATTTGAGCGTGATTAATTTTTTTTATCCTGCTGCGTAACCTGCATCAAAACCCAACAGTGGTATCAGAGCCACAGGTCGTAGCGCATAACATGATTTTATGTGTTACTATTTTTCAGGTTATACACCATGTTGTTAATATTACGCAAAAACTGAAATTAATTGGCATATTAGATACAAATTGAATTTGATTCAAGACAAACAAGACCTAATTTAACATTGAATGTGAAGATTGGTGAGTTTGATAACATAGGATGTGAATAATTTTGGATCTAGGAACTAGGGATTGGGCACAAGCTTGGAAAAGGGGTTTTTCAAACTTGGAAACAACTAAGCTTGGGCAACAAGGCAATGAATTGATTTGAAAACAATTCCATCGGAAGGTTCGACCCCCTAAGGGACCGCCCCCCTTGCCTTGCCTCCCAAGCTAGGGCACAACCAAGGGGATGGGCCGGCCTAGCGTGCGGCCTAGCCGTGCGTGAGGCTTGTCCGACCGCCCCAAGGCCTTGCCTTGGTCCTTGGGTGGTTCGTCCATGTTGAATGGTGGACTCCTTGGACTATTTTGACCCTAGTTGCCTAATTTCAAACTAAATTTAACAAGCGCGTTAAAATTGGTTTGAATTGTATTATGTTCTTTGTTGCATGGTGGATGAATATGGCATAGGTTGCGGATGTTTACTTTTTGTGGTTTGGTTTACGGCCTGCAAGCTGAGCAAATTAATGTAATAGTTAGTTAATTTTACGGCTTGCGAGCTGATCATCTTCTCAACATGTGATGCTTTATTTATTTATTTATTTATTTATTCAAAATGTTAGACTAGATTAGAATATTTAGATGATAGCCAAGAGCATGGAGAAGAAGACCGGAGGACCAAGAAGCCACAAAGACGAGAGGACTCCCATCTTAGGTGCGTGACTATGGTGGAGCACATGGAGATATGCTTGTCACTTTAGGGCATATAGATATTATCATTGGCTTGGTAATATCTTAGTCGAGGGGCCATATCCATGCCACATTAATTTTTCTTTTGTGGATGTTTATTATTTATGTGTTGCTATTTATATTTTGTGTGTATGGATGATAGAAGCAGAACTTTAACAAGATAATAATAAACAAGATTGATCTTCTATTGTGGATTACCCAATTCAAATAAGTAGGTCATATTGATGAGATCAACCAAACAATTAAATAACGACTATTAAATCCCTCAATGGAAATATTACATTTTGCCTTCTCTTGCCTAAACACCCTTCATGATCAAGGTCCATTAAATTCGGGCTTTCCAAAGCAAGGCGTTTTAATTCACCTTGGTATGTTGCGGCGACACAAGAAAGTATTGTGTGATTTTTGAAGCAAGAGGTTGGACACAACTGGGAAAAGTCAATTGGATTGATGAGCCTAGAGGCATGACAATTAGGTGTTATCTAAAGGATGAAGAATAAGGAATTATTCACCTAATTTGACCAAGAGTTGCATGGGATGCAATTGGAAGGGTTCCTACCTAAATAACCAATTTTTTGGTGACTTGCCAAAGCAAGCTCAAGAAGAAGTGAAATATGAATCTTGGACTCACTAGAAAATATGTATGATATTTTCCGCATTAATGGTGAGGGCTATTAATCCGAAAAAAATAGTGGGAGCTATATTTAATGATCTTGCCATTATTGAATATAGTTAAACTTTTCAAAATACTAAAATTGCACATTTCTCGTTTTTGTAGAATTCCAATGGCAAACAATCACGCATCGACTTCACCCCTACGATATGTCCTTGAGAAGGACAAGTTGTCTGGAAAAAATTTCCTTGACTGGTACAGAAACTTAAGGATCGTCCTTAAGCAAGAAAAGAAATTGTACGTCTTAGACAATCCTATACCAGCACCACCCCAGGATGAGTCTGTTCTAGCTGCCGTGAGAGCACATCAGAAACATGTGGATGATTCTAATGATGTGACTTGTCTCAGGCTTTGCACCATGACCTCTAAGCTTCAGAAGCAACACGAGAACATGGAAGCCTATGATATGATCGAACACTAGAAAAAGTTGTTCTAAGAACAGGCAAGGCATGAGCGGTATGAAGTGTCAAAGGCACTGTTCAAGAGCAATCTCGCAGAAGGGAACCCAGTTGGACCTCATGTACTCCGAATGATAGGATACATAGAGAACCTCACAAGACTGGGGTTCCCACTCGGCCAAGAGTTGGCAACTGATCTTGTCTTGCAATCGTTGCCTGATAGTTATAACGAGTTCATCATGAACTATAACATAAATGAGATTAGTAAAGCTCTGCCGGACTTGCTAAACATGCTAAGGAGAGCTGAACAAAGCATCAATAAAGACAAGGGCAAGGCCTTAATTATGGTGAATAAGAAGAAGGGCAAGGGAGTTGCCTCTAATTATAAAGGAAAGAGCAAGAAAGTTGCAAAGTCCAAGGAAGCCCTGAAGCCTAGTGGGGGCATGGCTAAAGATGATTGTCACTACTGTAGCCAGCCGGGTCACTGGAGGAGGAATTGTCCCAAGTATCTGGAGGATAAAAAGCTTGGAATAGTGATTCCACCACCACCAGGTATTTTTGTTATAGACGTCAATATATCTATTTCTTCATCTTGGGTATTGGATACTGGATGTGGATTTCACATTTGTTGAAATGTGCAGGATTTGAAAAGAAGTAGAAGATTGGCTAAAGGGGAGATAGATTTGCGCGTCCGGAATGGAGCAAGAGTTGCTGCATTAGCTATAGGCGTGTATGAGTTATCTTTTCCTTCTGGACTTATTTTAGAATTAGGAAATTGCTGTTATGTGCCTCCTATGAGCAGAAACATTATTTCCGTTTCTTGTTTGGATGAGAAGGGTTTTTCTATTTCAATAAAGGACAAGTGTTGCTCCATTTATTTTGATAGTATGCACTATTGTAGTGCGCATTTGTCTAATGAATTGTATATCCTTGATCTAAATAATTCCATCTATAACATAAATACTAAGATGATTAAAACCAATGATTTAAATCCTACATATCTATGGCACCGTCGTTTAGGCCATATAAACGAGAAACGCATATCTAGACTCCACAAGGATGGACTTCTAGACTCATTTGATTTGGAATCATATGAGACATGCGAGTCTTGTTTATTAGGAAAAATGACAAAGTCCCATTTCAATAAGAAAGGTGATAGGACTAGTGAGTTACTCGCACTCATACATACTGATGTATGTAGGCCGTTTCCCACGCCTGCCAGAGGTGGTTACACCTACTTCATTACGTTTAATGATGATTTCAGTAGATATGGATTTGTATACCTTATGAAGGACAACTCTGAATCCTTTCAATTGTTCAAAGAATTCAAGAATGAAGTAGAGAAGTAGGTTGGTAAAAGTAATAAGGCTTTGCGATCGGATCGTGGAGGAGAATACTTGAGCCAAGAGTTTGACGAATATCTTAGAGAGTGTGGGATAGTATCCCAACTCACTCCAGCCGGAACGCCACAGTGGAATGGCATGTCCGAGAGGAGGAATCACACACTATTAGATATGGTGCAATCTATGATGTGTCAAACGGATCTTCCAATATCATTTTGGGGACATGCTCTATTGACTACGACTTTCACCATTAACCGTGTTCCATCCAAATCAGTCATGAAGGCACCATATGAGATATGGAATGGGAAGCGTCCCATAGTGTCATTTATGAAGATTTGGGGTTGAGATGTCTATGTAAAATGATTACAAACATACAAGCTCGGGCCCAAAGCGGATAAGTGTAAATTTGCGGGATATCCTAAGGAAATGAAATGATATTATTTCTATTATCCAACCGAGAACAAAGTGTTTGTATCTCGGACCGGCGTGTTTCTAGAAAGAGAGTTTGTCTCTAAAGAAGAAAGTGGGAGGACTTTAGAACTTTAAGAAATTCAAGAACCACAAAACACTGAACCGATGATGGAGCATGAAAAGGAACCACAAATTGTTGTGGAAGAACGTGTTCATGTAACACAGGAACTCCGTATTCAAGAAGGGCACGTCATGAGCCAAAGAGATATAAATTTCTCGTGACTTAGTCCGATGATATACCACTCATGGATGATGAGCCTGCAACCTAGGGGAAGGCCATGAAAGGCCCAGACTCCAAGAAGCGGCTAGAAGCCATGAGATCCGAAATGGAATCCTTGTTATACCAACAAAGTATGGACTTTGGTGGAACCACCTGAAGGGGCTCGGCCCATAGGGTGCAAGTGGGTCTTCAAGAAGAAGACTGACATGGATGGCAAGGTAGTTTCCTACAAGGGGCAATTGGTGGCTAAAGGTTATAGACAAATTCATGGTATTGACTATGATGAGACATTTTCACCAATCGCCATGACTAAATCCATTCGAATCCTACTTGCTATTGCAGCTTACTATGACTATGAGATTTGGCAGATGGATGTCAAAACAGCGTTCCTTTATGGGAACATCCTCGAGGATGTGTACATGACACAACCGGAGGGTTTTGAGGATCCAGAGAATGCCAATAAAGTTTGTAAACTGCAACGATCCATTTATGGATTAAAGCAAGCTTCTAGGAGTTGGAATCGACGTTTTTGATAACGCAGTCAAAGAGTTTGGATTCATCAAGAACGAAGATGAGCCGTTTGTTTACAAGAAGGTTAGTGGGAGCTCTGTTGTGTTTCTGGTCTTGTATGTGGATGACATACTACTCATTGAAAATGACATTCCTACTTTGCAGTCTGTTAAAGATTGGCTAGGAAAGTGTTTCGCAATGAAGGACTTAGGGGATGTATTTTATATACTTGGTATCAAGATCTATAGGGATATATCTAGGAAGTTGCTCGGCCTAAGTCAAAGTACATATATAGACAAGGTGTTGAAGTGGTTCAACATGCAAGACTCCAAGAAGGGATTCTTTCCCATGTTGCATGGAGTCACTCTCTCAAAGACTGATTGTCCTTCCAATGAGATTGAGAGGGACCGCATGAGTAGGATACCTTATGCTTCGACCGTGGGATCCATCATGTACGCCATGTTGTGTACTAGACCAGACGTATCATACGCATTGAGTATGGTAAGCAGATATCAGTCTAATCCAGGCGAGAGTCACTGAATTGCTGTCAAGAACATCCTAAAGTACTTGAGAAGAACTAAGGATGCGTTCTTGATATTTGGAGGTGCGGAAGAGCTCAATGTAATTGGTTACACTGATGTGAGCTACCAAACTGACAAGGATGACTACAGATTGTAGTCGGGGTATGTGTTCTGCCTGAATAGAGGAGCTGTAAGCTGGAAGAGTTCCAAGTAAGAGACAGTTGCTGATTCTACAACTGAAGCTGAGTACATTGCTGCTGCGGAAGCAGCAAAGGAGACAGTTTGAATAAATAAGTTTATCACTGAGCTCGGTGTGGTCCCTAGCATCGTGGATCCCATGACGTTGTACTGTGACAACTCTGGAGTGATCACACAAGCCAAGGAACCACGATCACTCCAGATATCGAAGCATGTACTTAGGAGATTCCATATTATTTGTGATATGATCGACATAGGAGATGTGCAAGATTCCAACGGATGACAATCTTTCAGATCTGCTCACAAAGCTGCTCGTTCAGCGAAAGCATGAAGGACACACTAGATCTATAGGCATACGAGATGCACCAGATTGGCTCTAGTGCAAGTGGGAGACTGTTGGAATAGGTTCCCTAGAGGCAATCTATATTTAGCATGAAAAATGTTTGGCTAGAACATTCATTTATTATTTATTGTGATATTTAATATAATGAAGTTCTTAGATACAATGTGTTGTTTATCTTAAATATCCCTAATCCATTATATTGATTAATGGGACGGTCAACTATAGACTAGTATGTGGGTAGATTGATATGGAGATATCACGTCTAACACATGTGTATGTATTAGGAGTAATGTCATACTGGATTGACCCACAGTTCTGTATTGTAATATTGTGATCCTTAGACTTGAACTCACTAAATACTATAGTTGTGTATTATCATGCTTTTATATTATCAAACGTTGCGCCTTAACCCGGTAACTATAAAGATAGTTATCGGACATGATAGGAAGCAAGCTTAGAGATTGTAGTGACGTAGAGATGATTTGTCCCTCCCACATAATGGGAGCAAATATCCATGGGCCACTCGATGGATGGTGCTTATAGAATGTCTGGACAGACTCAGATATATCAATATGGAGATATTGATGTTATCTGCTCACATATGCATATTCTGAGAATCGAGGAACTATGGATTGGATATACGAGTGTGACTGATATGTCTCGTGTCCAATCCGGATATGGAGACCAAGGGATAACAGAATATGTGAACACTGGGCACAATGTTTGTCGGGATCACTGACTTATTTCTATTGGTTGGGTGGCATGGATGTGTTTCTAGACACCGCTCCATGTTAGTAACTGGTTACTACCAATTAAGTAGAAACCTATGGGGTCACACACCGGATGGATTAAATTGGATATTGGTATTAATTAGTTGGACGAATTAATAAAAGGATTATAACGCAACCACAAGCAAACTTAGGAGGACTAATTTACAAGTGGACTAATCCATGTAAGGACATGATTAATATTGGGGCTTTTATGTAGTTAATAAAGAGTTATTACTATACAAAGGAACTCTGGCTTGTTATTTCTCAAGATAAGTCATTATTGAGAGAACATAACAAAGCAAGAGAGATAGAGCAACAATAGGAGGCCGAACCCCTATTGCCGCCCCTCACTCGTCGGCCACCAAAGGAGGACCACACCTCCTTTTCCTCGTTTTGCGTGTTCTGTTCCTCCTTCTTCCGTTGCTAGCACTACACGGTGGGAAGGAATCCAATCAAGAATCCAAGGTGTGGATATTCATAGAAACGAAGACACTATTCTTCGTCTGATCTCCCAAACTAAGGTACACATCTTATATGCCCTTATCATGTTATGATAGCTTGCATGTGATCCTTGGAGGGATTTGAGTAGGATTAATTTTTGTTATTCCACTGCGTAACCTGCATCAAAACCCAACAATTTATGGCTGCAAGAGGAAGGAAGGCCATCATCTGCAAATCAGCAAAAGAATCAGAAGCTTTAGCAGCGTGGGATTTGATAGAACTACACTAGATCTGGGCATGTAGAAGCTCCACATCGAAGGAGATGCAAAGACACTAACCGATGATATCAACAACATTATACAAGGACGAACGAGCTCAGATATCTCAGAGTAGGCGACATCATCCAACACATAGTGGAAAGAAGGGGGCAATTTCCAGATCTAGGAGTTTCTTTTGGAAATTGGAGTTACAATGAAGTAGCCCACGAGATAGCTAAGAAGGTGAAGGATTTCACTGAAGACCACACGTGGATTGATTCGGGTCCCCAATGGCTTCTAGATAAGGTTCATTATGAACAAACATATGTAATTTCTTAGTCATTTTATAACATATTCATTTAAAGACTGCGGGTTTGAATCCTGTCCCCGCCTTTCTCAGAGAACAATTAAATACATGTTTTATTTTTAAATTTCCTTAGTCTAGAATTATTGTTAATTATGATGACTATATTATCAAGACAAGTATGTGGGTAGATTGATATGGGATATCACGTGTAACACAGGGGTATGCATTAGGAGTAATATGGCTTATTAGATTGCCCCGCCATGAGAACACTACATGGATGTTATGTGATTGTTACACGTGCTTAGCATAGTGACAATGGTGTTGTGATCCTATGACTTGGCGTCACTACATTCCCTAGATGTGGGCTGACATGTTTTAATATCATCAAACATCACTATGTAACAAAGTGTTATGAAACATGTTGAGGGATGTGCGTGATGTAGATTGATTAGTCCCTCCAACATAACGGAGTAAATATCCATGACCACTCGATGTGTGTGACGAAAATGCATTGTCGTGTACAGATGAATCAATATGAGATATCGATGTCATTTGCAAGTCTAAGTCTACTCAAGAAATTGAGAAATTATATAGTATATATACAAGTGTGACACTCCATGCCTTGTGTCTAATCTGGATATATGGGCAAAGCGAGTATACGACACGGTAACATTGGTAACAGAGGTTCGTCAGATCATTGACATTCATATTACTTTGGTAGTACTGATGTATTGTTGGATATCACTCACTGTTTGTAATTGTTACTGCCAACATAATTAGGTACCTACAGGGTCACACACAAAAATGAATTAAATTTGAATTAATTTATCTTTAGTTGGACTTAAGAAAAATTATAGATTTTGAACATACATGTAAACTAGTCCTAATTGTTAGGATTAAAGTGCAGGTGGAATTCTTGCATCCCTACAAGTACTCTTGCATGGTGTATAGGGTTTAGACGTTTAGACATACTTTCATATCTGATACATAATATTTAGGGTTTTGAGAGATAGAAAAGTTCGAGCAGTCCGAGTTCAGCTAATTTCATGGGACGAGATCATTCATCTTACTCTAGCAGGCTCGCACAACCAAAGAGAAAGTCCATTGCAGATCGTTTGTGTGGATAAAGTAGAGGCGCAACATCTTTCACTATTCGTGATCGTCACCAGTAAGTGCAACTGAGGTACTGTGTAAAAATACATAGAGGTGAAAAAAAGAGTAGAGAGAAAATCGTGCATCACATTGATGCTGGATTCGAGAGTAGGTTAGGTTACACAAAGGAGTCATGTTCAATTGTACTCTTCTTTTCTTCTCACATATTTCATATAAACGTGCGTTATCGTCTCGTGGATGTAGACTTCGCCGAACCACGCCAAAAGTTTGCATTCTGGTTCGCGTTTGTCTTTCCTTGCATTTACGTGTTGATCAAACCGCTTATAACACGCACAACAAGTGGTATGAGAGTAAGCCAGTAAGGTCAGATTTGAGGAGAAATCGTGCAAATAAATCATGATATTGTTGGCCAGAAAGCATGGAAAAAGGATTCAAAATGTACTGATTGATTTTTAAAATCATTGGTACTTTCTGTTTATCCATCCTCACTTGCCGCTGACCTGAAGGAAGCCCATTTTGAAAAGAAAAAAATCCATTTATGTAACATGACTGTTTCTAACCATTGTTGATTCTGATTTAAAATGACAGATCAAGGCTATTTCTAACAATTGAGAGCTCTTTGATGAGATATCTCTGCGGTGATAATCCAATTTTTGAACGGTAGTTCAAACAAATAAAATTCTTTCCTAACATTCATACAATTAGATTATGGACAAATGGTCAAAATGGATCAACAATGAATTCACAAGGAGCTATCTCCCTTGCGAACGTTGTCGGTTAAGGCGTAATTCACTTGGTCCCCAGCTCGGTTGACTTCTTTATGTGTACTATAACAATTTTTGAACTTGGTTAAACCTATTGAAGAAAAAGGTACCGCATATATTTTTGGTCATGTTCCACTTTGCTAAACTAATTTTAAATGTGTTTCCATGGATTAGACGGAGCTCCAATTCTAGAGGCACAAAGATTGACCATGGGCCCCACTGAATTTCACTGAGTCAGGATAATATTTAAAAAGGGAATCCAAGCTCAACCTAGCCCACCAACCGGGAGAATACTAAGATTTTTGAAAAGTTCTAACCCCAACCCAATCCACCGGACGAAACATAAGTTTTATTTATTTAAAATAATAAATTTAAATAAAAAAGTAATAAAAAATATTTAATTTATTTTATGTACAAATATATGTCAATTGTCTGAAAGTATACATAACATATTTAACATGTCATAATGAAAGTACATAACATATTTAACATGTCAAATGAAAGTACACTTATGTTATTATATATACTTTTTTTTAGGGAAAGTACGTATATGTACTTAAATATAAATAACAAACATAATAAAGACAGACTCAACTTTCAATCACATGCTCAAGGCGGACTGAAATTTGTTGAACCCAATCCCGTGAAATTCCAAGGTGGGTTGGTCAGGCCACTGGCATGTGGACAACTCTACACAAAACCTTCTAACAACTTGATATTTGCATTGTCACTAATATGCAATAGTTTTCTCTCACAAAATGACAATAAAAATATGCAATAACTTTTATAATTATATCCACTTTGTTGGTTGAGATGAAGGTTTTTTTTTGCAAACCAACTATTTACATTATATTACACCACAAAAAGCCTTACAGGAGTTCCAAAAACAAAACGTAGGTGACACTTTATGTACAACTCTCTGTAGATGGAGAGTGATCAAAAGAGGAAACAGACTACTGTACACAAAAAGAAGATTCATATGTGGGATGACAGGGATGAAAAGCTGGTACTTTGTAAGACAACCCGGATGGACAAAAAGAGTACCAAGTTAAACCAAAACATCACTGCTTTCCCACACGTCCATGCATGGCTGCTGAAGTGTCCAAAAGAAGAAGATGAACTAGATAGGGGGGATGTTGGTGGAGTTCTCAAAAGCTGGAGATTGGAGACGTCCATGTTTAGCAAGCAGGTCCCCTGGTTGGTTGGTTTCCCGAACCGTGTTGCGAAGTCTCCATGGGGCGTGGGACTGCATGAGCTGCCTCCAATCATGCACCAGCGAAGTCAGCCAAGGAGAAACCACTTTGTTATTTGTGATAGATGTGATTGCCACAGTAGAATCAGATTCAAAAGTGATATTAGATATTTGTAACTGTTGAGCTAAGTACATGGCATCTCTGATAGCGAAAAGCTTAGTTACTAATTTTCGAGTGAAGTCTCTTATCCATTGTCCCATGTTGTTTCTGATCAATCCTCCACAACCGGCTGTTTTGGAAGAAGAGTCTGAACTACCATCAACATTAAATTTAAATTCACCATTATGTGGAGGATACCATTCATGATAATGAATTTGCGTAGTGCGTAACGGTGGAGGATCATGGAAGAGGGTATACTCTGTGGTCATTGTTAGGATCGATCTCTGGAGCGATTCAACAACGCAACGAAAAGCAAAGGAAAAATAAACGAACAAGAACAACACGATTTACGTGGTTCACCATATTGGCTACATCCACGCTCCACACCCACTTCACTATGATGAACGAATGAAAAAAGTACAAAATAATCTCTCAGCCTCTATCTGTGTGATGTGATACCCTAACCCTAGAGCTAGGTCAATTTATATAGAGATAGTAATACATGAATTGCTTGTAAGCCCCCTCTAATTTAGACTAGGTTACAAAACAGTCTTCACACTTAACAATCTCCCACTTGAAGACTGGTTAACTCTGAGTGTACTTCTCCCAGCTTCAATTCAACATCCTCCATGAGTGTGGACTTGGACCCTCATCATGCAACTAGGCCAACCGAAGTCGAGCAGGTTCTCAGCTTCTCCAAGTTCACAACCTTGGTAAACATATCCGCAAGATTCTGGCTCGTGTGGATCTTTTCCAATTTTATCACATCCTTCTCCAACAGTGAACGAATGAAGTGATACATGATGTCAATGTGTTTCGTCCTTGCATGAAAAGTGGAATTCTTCGCCAGATGAATTGCACTCTGACTGTCACTATACAGCTTACAACTCCTCTGCTTCTTCCCAAGTTCCCTCAAGAAACTCTGTAGCCAAACCATCTCTTTGCATGCTTCCGTAGCTGCTACATATTCGGCTTCGATAGTAGATAGGGCAACAATTTTCTGCAACCTCGAAACCCAACTGACCGCTCCACTTCCAAGTGTAAACACATAGCCTGTAGTGC
Source organism: Linanthus parryae (assembly GCA_023055425.1). Classification (NCBI taxonomy): domain Eukaryota; kingdom Viridiplantae; phylum Streptophyta; class Magnoliopsida; order Ericales; family Polemoniaceae; genus Linanthus; species Linanthus parryae. The sequence goes on along the minus strand of JALGPY010000041.1, from coordinate 1,178,996 downwards.
TCTTTCTTCTGTCCACATCACCAGCCATAACTGAATCAACATATCCTTTCAAACTGATCTCTGACCCTCCATAGCACAAAGCTACATCCTGTGTACCTCTCAGATACATGAAAATCCACTTCACAGCTCTCCAATGCTCCTTACCGGGATCTCTCATGAATCTGCTAACAACTCCCACTGCTTGGGCAATATCTGGACGTGTGCACACAATAGCATACATCAAGCTTCCCACAACAGATGCATAAGGAACTTTAGCCATGTAGTTCTTCTCCTCATCTGTAGCTGGCCTCTGGTCTTTCGAAAGTTTGAAGTGACTCGCCAACGGAGTACTCACTGGTTTAGCATCATGCATGTTAAATCTCTTCAAGACTTTTCCAACATAATCAGCTAGTGACCAAACTAGCTTCTTGCCAATTCTATCCCTGTTGATTCTCATGCCAAGGATTTGCTTTGCAGGTCCCAAATCCTTCATTGAGAACTCCTTAGATAAGCTCTCTTTCAACTTCTCAATTTCCCCCATGCTTGATCCTGCAACATGCATATCATCCACATATAACAAGAGAATAATGTAAGAATTCTTGAACCTCTTGAAGTAGCAACAGTGATCCCCGTGACACTTCTTGTATCCTTGCCTAGACATGAAGTTATCAAACTTCTTGTACCACTGCCTCGGTGCCTGCTTCAAGCCATACAAACTCTTCCTTAGTTTGTACACCATATTCTCTTTACCTGCAGCTTTGTACCCTTGTGGCTGTACCATGTAGATGTATTCTTCTAAATCCCCATGTAGAAAGGCTGTCTTGACATCTAGTTGCTCAAGGTGCAAATCTTCTACTGCCACAATGCTAAGCACTAGTGCGTTGGAGAAAAAGAAGCAGCAGGGCTGCTGCACGTGAGAAGGAGTCAAACTAGGGGTTTTTGGACGTTCCGGATCTGTTGGTCAGGTCATATTGTTGAGATTCTGCACGGTTTGAGTGGGAGTGATGGCGGACGACGGTAGATTCAAGAATGAGAAATTCGACGGGACGAATTTCAGCCTATGGAAGATGCAGATAGAAGACTATTTGTATCAGAAGGACTTGTACTTGCTGTTGGACGGAGTTGAGAAGAAACCAAGCGAAATTAAAGACGAACAGTGGAAGATTCTGGACAGAAAAGCCCTAGGACTCGTGAGATTGAGTCTCGCATCGTCAATTCTGTTCAATGTGTCGAAAGAAACACGACGAAGGGTTTGATGGATGCTCTCTCACAGATGTATGAGAAACCTTCAGCAGCGAACAAGGTGTTTCTCATGCAGAAGTTCTTTGACATGAGGATGGCCGAGAGTGGTAATGTTTCCCAGTACCTGAACGAGTTGAACATCGTCATAAGCCAGTTGGAATCCGTTGGGATTACATGCTTTGATGACGAGATAAAGGCACTGTTGGTTCTGTCCGGGTTACCTAAGAGTTGGGGTGGCGTAGTGACTGCTGTGAGCAATTCTGCTGGAAAAGACAAGCTAGGGTACGACAACGTGGTGAGCATGGTACTCGGTGAAGAGATGCGCAGGAAGAGCAGTGGATCTATCAAATCCTCTGATGGTGCGCTATATGTCGAGCAGAGAGGGAGATCAGCAGACAGGATCAGCAGACAGGAAGAACGGAAACAAGGGTCGAGGTCGATCTAAGTCAAAGTCAAAGTGGAAGAAAAAGGACATTAAGGACATTGAGTGCTACAACTGCGGTGAAAGCGGACATTTTGCAAGGGAGTGCAAGAATCCGAGCAAGAAGAAGAAAGACAACCACAAAGGTAATGATTCTACTAATATTTCTGAAAGTGATCCTGAAACATTAATATTATCTGTATCCTCAAAGGAGGATGTATGGGTGGTCGATTCTGGTGTTCGTTTCATGCGACAGGTAGAAAGGATATTCTTCATAATTACGTGCAGGGTGATTTCGGGAAGGTGTATCTCGGAGACGATGAGGCATGTAAGATTGTTGGGAAGGGAGAAATCCAACTGAACTTGGATAATGGAACATCTTTGCAGTTGACTGATGTCAAACATGTCCCGATGTTGAAGAGGAATCTTATCTCGGTAGGACAGCTTGCAGCATCAGGTTGCAAAACTACTTTTAGAGTTGATTCCTGGAAAGTAACAAGAGGATCTATGGTGATCGCACACGGTAAGAAGGAGGGTACTTTGTATGTGACTTCAGGAACGAATAGTACCATAGCTGTCGCGTCTTCTGATATTGGCACAAGTACCTGGCACCACAGGCTAGGACACATGAGTGAGAAGGGCATGCAGATAATGCTCAAAACAGGCAAGCTCAAAGGTCTGAAGGAACTTGATTTGGAGTTTTGCAAGGATTGTGTCTACGGGAAGCAGAAGAGAGTCAGCTTCACCAAAGTTAGCCGAGGTAGAAAGCTCAACAGGTTGGAGTTAGTGCATACAGATGTATGGGGTCCAGCGAATGTAGCTTCTAATGGAGGTGCGTCTTACTTTGTTACTTTTATTGATGATGCCACTAGAAAACTATGGGTTTACTTCTTGAAGCACAAATCAGATTTGTTTGATGTGTTTAAGAAGTGGAAGGCTACTGTTGAGAATGAGACAGGTCAGAAACTTAAGTGTTTGAGATCTGACAATGGTGGCGAGTATTGCAGCAATGAGTTTGAGGATCGAAACCTGGCTCTGATACCAGTTGTTAGGATCGATCTCTGGAGCGATTCAACAATGCAACGAAAATCAAAGCAAAAATAAACGAACAAGAACACGACGATTTACGTGGTTCACCAAATTGGCTACATCCACGGTCCACACCCACTTCACTGTGATGAACGAATGAAAAGTACAAAATAATCTCTCAGCCTCTATCTGTGTGATGTGATACCCTAACCCTAGAGCTAGGTCAATTTGTATAGAGATAGTAATACATGAATTGCTTGTAAGCCCCCTCTAATTTAGACCAGGTTACAAAACAGTCTTCACACTTAACAGTCATAAGATGTGAAAGATTAACAACTCCGTGAACATCAAAACATTTATTATAAAAAATACTTTGTTTCTGTTGATCCAAATAGCCCAAATGGTATAACCAAATAAAGTAAACCAATGGTTATTGGGAAAAGTGTCCATCTTAGGTTGTTGAAATTGGTCAGTAACCCACTGAACATGGGAGGGACTATCCCAAAAAGTGCAGTTCCAGGAGGTTATAAGTTGTTGCCATATCTTTTTAGTTTGTGTGGAATCCCTAAGGAGGTGTATATTAGTCTCAAGGTGGATCTCACATAGGGGGAAATAAGGAAAATAATTTGGACCGAGATTAGTATTGATAGGCATTCTGCCACAACATATTCGCCATATAAAATCTTGTATTTTTGGTGCCATGTGGAGTTTCCATATCCATTTATAGCTAATAGTGGACGGTTTATTTAACATGTCGTATATTTGTTTGATGCTGCAGGTACCATGGGAGGAGTTCCAGACAAGCCCATCTTATTTAGGAGTGATTGGGAGGTGAACGTATTAGAATTGATCAAGAATTTCTGTGGGGAGGGGGAAGGGGATTTGGTCAAGTTTCCAACTCCCATTTGAGTTAAGAAGTTGGGCAGCCGTGACTTCCTCAAATTTAAAAGGAAGCGCTCCAGCTAAGCTGTTTTTTAAGGGACCTATAGGAAGCCAGAAAACTGACCAAAAGAGAATGGATGAACCATTGCCAAAAGTTTTGATAACACTGTGGACGTAAAATGGTGTTTTTAAGGTTCATTAAATATTTCCAAAATGGGTTGTTCGATTTCGTGGAGATTGCATTGAGAAAATTTTGTTGGTAGAAATATCTTTGCATGAGGATCGAAATCCACAAAGCGTTATTATCGGAGCAGATGCGCCAACATAGGTGAACAAGGTGAGCTATATTATTTTGCCGAGTATTTTTAATATTCAGCCCCCATTATTGGTGAGTTTGGTAACTTTTTCCCAAGACGCGGCATGGAAGGAAGAGTTCCATACAAAACTCCACTGAATTTTATCTAATTCCATAGCAACATAAATAGGAAGCTTGGAAGTTTACATAGTATATTGTGCGATAGTAGTGAGACTGTAGCAACTAGCATTTTCCTCCCCGCTAAGTTAAGAAAGTGTGCTTTCCAAGAGCTAAGTTTTTGAAGGACTTTATCAATGAGGAATTGATAATTCGATTTTTTCCCAAATTGGGGAGGAGGGGGACCCCAAGATATAAGCCAAGTCTGTCTTTAACGTTAATATTGAGAATTCCAACACATTCATGATGGGCGTGGTTAGGAGTTTTGGCGGAGAATATAATATTAGATTTCTTAAAATTAATGGATTGACGCGACACCTGCCAAATGGTGTTGAGAATGGAAGCTAGGTTGTTGATATTATTTATTGAATCCTGACCAAATAGAATAATGTCGTCAGCAAAAAATAAATGGCTAATACCAGGCGAGGTCCTAGATAACTTTATAGGTTTGAATTGATTATGACTAACTGCATGTTGCAGAGTCACGGACAGACGGTTAAGACAAAGATTAAAAAGATACGGACACAGAAGATCTCCCTGTCGAATCCCTTGAGAATGGTAGAATTATCACCGCGGTCACCATTCCAAATTAGAGAGTAATGCATAGAGGTAATGCAGGCGTGCAAAAGCTTAATAAAAGGGACATGAAGTCTTAGACTGAATAAAGTATCCAAAATATAGTTCCAAGACAATTTATCATAAGATGGACTCAAATCTAATTTCGCAGCGAAGAGTCCATTTTTATTTTTAGTTTTATGAATTTTATAAACAGCCTCTTTAGCAATAATAATATGGTCGGAGGCTCTACGCCAGGGAATGAACCCAACTTGAAACGGCAAGATCCAATCATTTAGAAAAGGCCGCATTCTGAGAACTATAATTTTAGCTATGATTTTGTAAATTGTAGTACAAAACCCAATAGGCCTGAAGTCGGTAGCACTTTGAGGAGGATGGACCTTAGGGATTAAAACCATTAGCGTTTTGTTAAGGTGCATAGGGATATTCCTTGAAACCCAAACTTGATTAACAAAAGAAAGTAAATAGGTATTAATATTGTTCCAAAATTTCTGAAAGAAGAAGGGGTGATAGCTGTAGATAGTGCTTTCTGAGCTGACAGATCTTGGCCACGTGGCAACCATCCAGCACACCATATTGTGCTTCACACACACAGGATCACCAGCCGAGCTGATCCATGTGGGGGCTGCGAGACAGAGCCCTCGCATACCACTGCACGGGACTTGTAGGGACTTAGTGGTTTGGAGGCTAGAGTAAGCCCTGTCGCGTGCGAGCCAAGCCCGCACGCGACCTTTAGTAACTGTTTTGAGAGATTTATGGCACGAGCTCCATAAACCCGGTCAATCCGGTCAAACCCGGTCAACCTCGTAATGGTTCCGGTATTCGCGCACAACGTGCTGTAACGGTCCCTATATACTCGGACGAACGTGCCGTTATGGTTAAGCTAATTAAGCCGCCATCAATGGGCGCATTAACCACACTACAACGGTCACATTCTCTGCTATATATAGGACGTTACCCTTTCCATACAAAAGGAGAACACACTGGCCATACGCGGAAGCTCTGCCAAACCTCTGTCTCTCTCTCAGACATTTTTACTAACTTACTCTCTCCCTACACACAACCCTACTCTTCCTGTGCGATCCTTGATCCTCTACATACGGTGTACACGGAGGTCTCCCCGCCGGAATCTCTTGTGCACATTTTGGTGAACCCGACGTGAACTTACCAACAAAAGCAACCATGTCTCAGGAGGAAGATATCAGCAACAGATCGCCTTCCACCGAAACCGCCTCGGGAGAGGAGGCCCGCCGTACTCCTACCACTCCCAGCGAGACACCGACGCTAGAGTCCTTGGACGCCACTTTCCAAAGTCAGGCGAAAGCTCTCAAAGCGCAGTCTGCGCAACTAGAACGGATCTTGGCCGTTCTGGGCACCCTTGTACCAAATCCTTCATCAGCCGCCGCCGTCTCTCAAGGAGGAGGAGGCCCTACTGCTTCGGGACCGGGAGTGTCAACCACGCCTCCCAACCCCAACCTGCAAACTCCACCGGCGACTGCGCAGCTGCCTTCGATTCAGGGGTCAACGGCTCAGATGTTGCCTCTCGCTGCTCACACTCCTCAGCCCTCGGCTTTGGCGTCTAACCCTACTCTGAAGTACCCTTTGCCTCCTCCAACGGTGATCTGGGGCAATGAGAGTAGTCAGTATGTTCCTAATCCTTCGACGGCGTATGTGTCGCCTCCGCCTGCGGCAACCCCTCCTTCGACTACCGAGGGAAGCATTCCAGAATGCATGACGTCTCTGCAGAAGCGCATGGACACTATTCTGGCGCATCAGTCATTCGCGGATACCATTATCCAGAAATTAGATAACGATCCACCCATCCCACGAGAGATCTATCTCATACCTAACCCAGCGGGGTACAAGGCTCCTAAATGGGACAAGTTCGAGGATGTCAACGGAAACGCGCATGAGCATGTCATGCGTTTCATTGATGTCATGGGGCCATACGGAGCCGATCCCAAATTATTAATGCGAGAGTTCCCAAAATCTTTAGGGAACGTAGCGTACAAGTGGTACCGAACACTGGAAGCCGGATCCGTGAAGACTTGGGACGACATGGTCCAGAAGTTCTACACCAAGTTCTTCCAGATGGAAGAAAAGGTGACAATGATTCATCTCTCGCGGATGTATCAGAAGCGCGAGGAGGACGGGATCACTTTCATCAAGAAATTCAGGGCGAAGTCCTTGGAGTGCAAAGATCCAATGCTCGAGAGCCGGCTTGTAGAGATATGCCTGCAGTGCATGCGAGACGAATACAAAGGTATGCTCATTAATTTGCAAACACCTACGTTTTCAAAGCTAATTGAATGCACAAAGAACATCGAGCCTATAGTCGAGAGGCAGAAAAAGAAGAACGCTCCGGAGCGACCTTCGAGCGGCACCACCTACAAGATCGGGAGATTCAGTTACAAGAGGGGACGCGAAGCTGAGGTCAATACAGTTTCACCCCAGAAGCAAGCGAAGGTCGTGAACTTCGACGTACCACCCCTACCATGCTCGGTAGAGGAGGCAAGCGACCTCTGCAGGCAGTGGCGCAAGGACGGTGTCCTACTGCCGCTTGAGAAGATACCCTCCAAGGAGATGGTGAGAGACCGTAAATGGTGCGAGTACCACGGCAAGGTCATGCACCCCACGGCCGAATGCAAGAAACTCAGGTTCGCGTTTGACCAGAAGATGAAAAACGGCGAGCTGATCGTCAGTGATCACAGGAAGGATGTACGCAACAACCCACTTCCCGCTCATACGGAGCAAGGCTCGAAAGGCAAGGAGGTCGCCATGATCTCGATCGTAGACTTGGAAGAAGTCGCGGAGGATGGTCTACCCATCATTGCCGAAGTCCATGAAGACGAAGACTACAGCATGGACACAGAAGAGGAGCGTGCCGACCGGATGAAGGGGTCACACGGCTTCAGCAGATTCTTCGGCGAGATGAATTTCTCGGAAAAATGCCGGACGGAAATGACGAAGGCGATCTTAAGGATAGCGGAGGACTACGAGGAGGATCTTGTAGTCTCCAACGGGAAAGTCATCAGGTCGTCTCGCTCTACAGAAAAGATCATGACCTTTTCTACCAGCGACAAGAAGACAGATGCGAGCCACCAAATGCCTCTGTACGTGACGGCCATCGTCAATGGTGTCGAATTCAAACGAGCATTCGTTGATGGAGGAGCAGCAGTCAACGTCGTTTCGCTCCACACACTGAAGCTAGCAGGTATCCCCGAGCATAAGATCGTCAAACGTCCATCTCCGCTGATGGGATTCGGAAGCGACTCTAGAATGACGATCGGATGGATCCGCCTGGGCGTTCAGATTGGCAAAATCAAGTGTTCGGCGAAGTTCTATGTTATAGACGCGAACACTACGTACCACATGATTATAGGTCGAGCCTGGATTCATCGCTTCGACGCAGTCCCTTCGACGGCTCACCAGGTTATGAAATCTATCTGGAACGACAGAGTAGTCGAGATACCAGCTTCAACGAATCCATTCAACTTGGATGAAGCACATCTTAGCGAAGCAGTGTGGTTCACCGAGATGGCGGATGAGCAGACACCGGGACCATTCAACCCTACTCCTTTGCCTCTCTGGGAGGACATCAAGGATCAGTCACCTGCGGGAGTGATGGTGACAAGAGAAGATGCCAAGGAAAAACCGCTTGCACGCGAAGAGGCGCCGCGTATCGCATATCATCGGAAGAATGTGTATACCCAGAAGAGAATCGCAAAGCATGACCCCGAGGGCAAGGAGATAGAAAGCTTCTACGCCAATGGGAAGAAATGATATCGCATATGAAGGTGCGCGGGGATGTCCTCTCACGAGCATGGGGATATCCCTGGGCAAATCAATCAAATCGAGCAAATTCCGCCGACGGAAAAGCCAGCACAGGGCACTCCGGACGAGAGACTCAAAGAAGCGCCTGAATGCATGGAAGACAGGCCCAGACCACAAAAGCAAGAGCTAAAGGAAGTGTTCCTCAGCCCGAACGAGGAAAAGAAAAGGCCAGTCTTTCTAAGCGCGGACCTCACAAGCGAAGAGGAGCAAGGACTGCTACAGCTCCTAACTGAATACAAGGATGTGTTCGCATGGGAGTATGATGAGATGCCGGGACTGGATACGAGCATCACTATGCACCGCTTAGACATTATTCCAGGGTCTAAGCCGGTAAAGCAGAGCACAAGGAGCTTCAGGCCGGAGCTTAACGTGAAAATCAAGCAGGAGATTGTCAAACTCCTGGACGCCAAATTCATAGAGCCAAATCATCACCCCACGTGGCTGGCCAACATCGTGCCGGTGGTAAAGAAGAACGGACAGATCCGCATCTGCGTGGACTTCCGAGATCTCAATCGCTTCTGCCCAAAGGACGATTTTCCACTGCCCAACATCGATTTGCTTATCGATTCAACGGCAGGCCATCGCATGTTCAGTTTCATGGACGGTTTCAGCGGGTACAACCAGATCAAGATGGACCCCGAAGACGCGCGGAAAACTGCATTCATCACTCCGGTAGGGGTGTTCAACTACACAGTGATGCCGTTCGGTCTTAAAAACGCGGGTGCAACCTATCAGCGCGCCATGATGGCTCTGTTCCACGACATGATGCATAAAGAAGTGGAATTCTATGTGGATGACCTGGTGGTCAAATCCAAGCACGAAGCAGATCACCTCGCAGATCTACAGAAGGTGTTCAATAGATGCAGACGCTTTCAACTAAAGATGAACCCCATGAAATGTGCATTTGGGGTGACATCAGGGAAATTCTTGGGATGCGTAGTTCATCGCCAAGGAATCGAGCCTGACCCTGCGAAAGTATCAGCCATAACCGGCATGACGCCGCCCCATAACCAGAGTTCTTTGAAAACATTCTTGGGAAAGCTATCATATCTGCGAAGATTCATCCCGGCGATTGCCGAAATCACATGCTGTTTTAGTGCTCTCCTCAAGAAAGACGCCGTTTACGACTGGGCTCCGGAGCACGAAGCTGCATTCGGAAAGCTGAAGGATCTGCTGACATCCTCGAAAATAATGATCGCACCTCAACTGGGATCACCGCTCCTGCTATATCTGACGTCAACAAGGAGATCTATAGGAGCGCTCTTGGCTCAGGAGTACGAAGGTCAGGAAAGGCCTATCTACTATATTTCTCGCATCGTGCAGCCTGCTGAATCAAGGTACATAGACATCGGACGTCATTGCCTTGCTTTATTCTTCGTAATAGAGAAATTGAAACACTACTTCGCATCACATAAAGTAGTAGTGGTCACCAAAAGCGATCCCATACGATATCTGCTAACTCACACTACTTCCGGTGGGAGATTGGCGAAATGGTACATGACCATCTCTCAATATGATATCACATGCGTGAAACCGCGAGCGATCAAGTCGCAGGCGGTAGCGGATCTGTTGGCACAGTTCCCCGACAACAGCCACGAGCTTGTGATTGAAGAAGAGCTCGAAGGCCCTGAAATCTATGCAATCGACGTGCCCTATTGGACGCTCCACTTCGACGGGTCGTCAACAAGAAAAGGCGGAGGCATTGGGATAGTCTTGACCAAACCAGATGGGGAGGTCATACAGATGTCCGCGAAGCTCGATTTTGCAGTCACCAACAACGAGGCAGAATATGAAGCCCTCATAGCGGGACTGCGCGCAGCAAAAGCTTTGGAAGTGAGCAATCTGACGGTCATGGGAGACTCCAAGTTGATTGTCAAGCAAGCCTCGGGCGAATACGGTTTGAAGGAGATCAACCTTCTGTCTTACCGCACCCTAGTACAGAAGCTGGTACAGCAATTATGCGATGTGAAGTATGAGCACAAGCCCCGAGCAGACAACAGGCATGCAGATGCTTTGGCTACCTTGGGATCCAAGGCCAGTACAGACAAATGTCCCGCGAGGATCTCGATCGAAGTGCGGACATCGTCAGCGTTGGCAGAAGACGCGAGCGACGACGAATATATGGATGACACGGATTGGAGAAAAGCAATCCTACAAGCTATCGCAGAAGGCACAAGCAGTGAAAGCTGGACGCTCACCAAGGGGTACTGCATACATGATAACACCCTTTACTGGAAGGGTCCTGGCGGAATACTCATGCGATGCGTCTCCGAGCGAGAGGGACAACTGCTGTTAGAAAAGATTCACCAACATGATTGCGGAGAAAGCGAGGTGTCAATCTATCGAAAGGCTCAGAGATATGGCATTCATTGGCCAGACATGTCAACAGCCGCAGCCCTGATACAAGGGAAGTGCGAGAGTTGCGCACTAATCAAAGATTCTCTCCTCATCGCCCTAACCGATGACGACACAGATTGGAGGAAGCCACTCTTTGATTTTCTCACCCAGGGCATCGTGCCTGAATCGAGAAAAGAAGCCGAGAAATTGAAGAGGAAAGCATCTCGATATGTGGTACAGGAAAACCTGCTTTGGCGAAGAGGTCACGAGGGCAACTTGCTGCGATGTCTAGACGGCAGAGAAGCACAAGAAGTCATGGACCTTTCTCATCAGGTGGAACACCAAGGAGGTGCGAAACTATGCAGGCAGCTCCTCTCAATTGGATATTTCTGGCCCACGATGGAGGTCGATTGCCGCACCAAAGTACGACGCTGCCAGGAGTGTCAATTCAAAGGAAACCTAGTGCACGCTCCCGCCGTGGATCTACATGCATTAGGAACACCATGGCCATTTCACACATGGGATTCGGACTTCATCGGTCCCATCCGACCAACGTCGCACGGGAATCATTTCATTCTCACCGCAACTGAGCTATTCACCAAATGGGTGGAAGCAATACCACTGAAGACGGCAAATGCGCTAGCTGTGGTCAACTTCATCCAGGAAAGCATCATATGCAGGTTCGGAATCCCAAACACCATTCTTTCAGATAACGGTACTCCCTTTGTTAATCGCCAGGTAGCTGCGAAATTAGCGGAGTACAACATCAGGCAGATATGTTCTACCCCTTATTACTCGAAGGGAAATGGACAAGCCGAAGCGACCAACAAAACGCTGTTGAGAATTTTGAGCAAGATGGTCGCAGATGACCACAAGAAGTGGGCCGACTCTCTAAGCATAGCTCTGTGGGCCTACCGAACTTCTTCAAGGACACCCACGGGGCCTCGCCATTTCTACTATGTTATGGGGCCGAAGCTGTGGTACCTGTGGAGGTGAGAGTCAATTCGGCAAGGTTAGCCTTCCACGCACTTTACGAAAATCAACGCGATCATGACTTAGTCTTGCTGGAGGAAAAGCGAGAACAAGCCAAAAGGACCAACAAGCGATATCAAGAAAAAATTGCTCGCGCTTACAATAAGACGGTCCAGCGAAGAGATTTCGCAGTTGGAGACTTGGTCCTGCGCGCATCTGACCACTGCATGCGAGAAGCGACTCACCCAAAGTTCGCAGCCAATTGGGAAGGACCCTTCGAAGTCACAGAAGTCTTCGACAGTGGCTATTGCAGCATACGAAGGTTGCACAGCACAACCTCAACCCCGAGTTCAGTCAACATGCGCTGGATTAAGAAGTACTATCCCTGACTTCTCTTATTTCATGCGTTTTATTATAACATCGCTTAATCTCTTGTATGGTTACGATTTACACAATCTCCTCTCCCATATGAGAGGATTGTAATCTCATCTCTCCCATATGAGAGCGTTATAATAAAGAAGTTCTCCCAAATGAGAAACTTTATATTTCTGGATTGTCAATTGTGCTTCAATTTAGTTTGCTATAACTGTTAACAACGGGTTATCCGTCACAATAACAATCTATGCGAATGCGATCTTAACTGATCATTCAAGCCTATCTGTTACGATAGCAGCCTATGCAAATGCGATCTTAACTAATCATTCAAGCCTATCTGTTACGATAGCAGCCTATGCAAATGCGATCTTAATTGATCATTCAAGCCTATCTGTTACGATAGCAGCCTATGCAAATGCGATCTTAACTGATCATTCAAGCCTATCAGTTACGATAGCAGCCTATGCAAATGCGATCTTAACTGATCATTCAAGCCTATCTGTTACGATAGCAGCCTATGCAAATGCGATCTTAACTGATCATTCAAGCCTATCTGTTAAGATAGCAGCCTATGCAAATGCGATCTTAACTGATCATTCAAGCCTATCTGTTACGATAGCAGCCTATGCAAATGCGATCTTAACTGATCATTCAAGCCCATCTGTTACGATAGCAGCCTATGCAAATGCGATCTTAATTGATCATTCAAGCCTATCTGTTACGATAGCAGCCCATGCGAAAGCGATCTTAACTGATCATTCAAGCCTATCTGTTACGATAGCAGCCTATGCGAATGCGATCTTAACTGATCATTCAAGCCTATCTGTTACGATAGCAGCCTATGCGAATGCGATCTTAATTGATCATCTAAGCCTATCTGTTACGATAGCGGCCTATACAAATGCGATCTTAATTGATCTTCTGAAGCCTATCTGTTATGATAGCAACACATACGAAAAACGATCTTAATTGATCTTCTAAAGCCTATCTGTTACGATAGCAACTCATGCGAATAACGATCTTAATTGATCTTCTAAAGCCTATTTGTTACGACAGCAACTCATGCGAAAAACGATCATAATTGATCTAGTAAAGCCTATCTGCCACGATAGCAACTTACGCGCAAAGTAAGCTTACTTGATCTTCCAAACCTATCTGCGGTGATGGAGGCATTCTACGAATACAATAGCAATATTGTGAGAATGATCTTAAGTGATCTACAAAGGTCTATCTGATATGATAGCACAAAGGCTAATCACAAGCCCATCTGTCAAGATGGCGCAGCTGCGAAAATATGATCTCGAACGATCTAGTGAAACATCTGCGAATTCATATGGCAGATAGCAAATGCGAAAGCATTACATAGCATTATGCAAGGCGAAATATGCCGAAACGCATGCGAAATTGTATTTTGTTGTAACAAGGCAGCAGATAATACATAAGCTATTTATCATTATGAGTCGGAAAGACTTACAATTTATCTTTCTAGATAGCAGCTTACAAGCGAAAAAGCTCAAATCTAACTACACAGCCAACATGGCTTACAATACATTCGAAAAGTAGCTGACAAGTCAGCAGAAACACACTACGGGAATCCTAACTAAAAGGAATGGACCCACCGGTTCTAACACCGGCTGCGCAATACACAGATCTGCGGCCAAAGATCTATAGCAAAAGGGATGCTGCTGCAAAGAGATCAACTCGTCATTTGCTACGTCCCTAGCGGCAAAATCTGGGTAACGGTACGTCCAGGACCTCAAGAGGTGACAAAGGCCTCTGTCTGATCAAGATAGGCACCGGAGGAACCTCCTGTTCCGGCGCACTCCGCCGTGCGAAACAGGGGAAGCAGTCATTCCTCTGGTGATGGACTCCTTGTCATGATAGACAAGGGCATTGACAAGCCCCCTGAGTTCAAGAACGAAGAGGCAAGAAATCCTCCTCCAGGGATGCTGGAGGAGAATTCCGCCGTTCATTACGAGACGGTAGCACGGTCACTTCGGCGCTGCACCTCACCGGGAGGCGGCCGGAAACATGACCTGCAAACATAATACACGAAGAAAATTCTTCGAACACACATGAGATATCATCTCCCTCTTCTTTATGACGGTTATAAAGAGCAATAAGCCTCATAAAGCGGATCTTGGAAACTATTTCTACAGCACAAAGCGCAAACTCAGGATTTACAACTTCAAGTTGCCATGAATCAACGAAAAACAAGCGTTGAAGCCAGCAGTCGTAAGGACTCGCGGCAGAGCACATTTTTGGGATGAAGAACCCAAATGGCAAAGACAGGGTTTATATAGACCTTGTGAAGACTCTTCAGTTGCCAAAGATGAGTCAGCAGAATTTGAAAAGAGGGTAAGGCCAATCACTTACGCCTTGAAAAGCGGTAACAATCAATTACCCTACCAAAAGGCTACGACGATTCAGTTGCGTATCCTAATAAATGACGGATATTCATGATTCGGATGGACTTCCCAACGAAAGCGTGCTTATCTGCCGAGAAATTAGCGCGAAAATCAAGCAGAGTATCAATTGCTGATGTCATAATTGGATATGCACAGAGATATCCTATCAAATCCCGAAAAGGGCAAAACGGGCAAGTTGATTCTTGTTGTTAAAAAAAAGGGGGAGAAACCCTAGCAACATTACATTAATGTTTCAGACATTACATTAATGTTTCAGCTAATTTCCTTGCTATTTTCCAAATTCAAAAAGTCAAAAGCAAATTCTTGATCAAGGAGTCATTGGGTGCGAACTGATGGCTCAGCTTCTCTACCTGCTCCACTTCTTGCTTCAATTGGTCGCACTTGGCATTCATTTCATGATAGAGCTTCGTAGCTTCTTCAGCCTTTTGCTTCTGCTGCTCCACCTTCTGCTTTTCAGCTGCGAGGTTCTGGTGGCCGAGCTGGAAAGTTACGGCTGCGCGAATCAGAGTGACTCTTTTCATAAGAAATCTAAAACCCAGTCTGCCTTGCACTTTGGTAAGAAGATTTTCGCACATGCCATAAAGCAATTCGGCGCTCTGGACAGAAATGGTCTCGGGCGTGGCCGCAGACAGCTGCTCCAAAAGCCAAATGGCTTCGGTAAGAAACAGCCTCCTATCAAAGGGCCCTATCTCCAGAGATCTTGCAAACGATCGGGGGTAGGAGAGGCGCATCCGAACTAGCCAGTTCACGTCAGTTTGCTTCAAACCTGAAGCAATGTTAAAGCTAAGTTATGCTATCAAACTCGCAAATGCACCATGCGAGATGCGAACAGTGAATCATTACTTACCAGTTCCTTCGAGAATCTCACGAAGAGAAGGAATGCGCATTACTGGAGTCGTTGAAGACTGCCCTTGCTCCATAGCTCTCCTGTCAGCCGCGAGCTCTAACTCCTCATAGTTAGAAGGAAGAGTGTAGGCCGCACCAGCTGCGACTGCATTCCCAACCTGCGAGCCCCAAAAGCCCCACGCAGGAATAGGTGCCGCCGACTCAGTCATCGCCGGAGGCGAAGTGACAGCCGAGGTCGCTTGGCGAGGGATATTCTCAAATGCGGAAGCATCGGCAGTACTTGTCCTTACTTCCTCAGCGCCAGCATGGGCATCTTCATCCATTAGCACAGCACCAGCTTCAGCATCGTCGGAAAGTTCGATGATGTTCTCGAGAGGCTCACCTGCGTGATCAGTAGATGCGACGGGCTTCTCAGTATGAGGGCTCGGAATCGGAACATAGGACGCAGAAGACTGACTTCTTTGCTCCGGCGCGTGTTCCTCAACATTGCCTGCGATACAAAATGCGATGGTATGAGGTAACTCGCATTGAATAATATTTTGCTATCTTTACTTAAGCTAAGAGCAAGCACCTCCACGCGAAGGTGGGATTGAAGTCTCTTCGTCATACACTAAAGACGTGGAACCATGTCCTATTAGTGTGTCCTCACTAAGCAAGTCTTTAAAAGGAGCGTGACCTGGGATGCGAATAAACCAGTCATGATTCTGTCTCAAGTTGCTAAGGCCTAGTACATGCGTATCGCTCAGATGATTACCTGAAGGTTCCCCGCACTTGTCTACTAGCCAACGGCGAATGTCAGCCTTTGACACACCATGCTTTAACGCACCCACAATAACATCTCTATAAGTTACTGCGAGATTGAAGATCTCACCTTTATCGCCGCCTGCGATTTCCTCGAAGTCTGCTTGAGCTTGCTCCAAGGCTGCTGCATCCTCTTCTGGAACCTCATCTTCCTCCTCCGCATGAGGAGTCGCTACTTCGGGGAGTACATCTTTCTCGTCAACTGGACGCACTAAGTCGTCAACATGCTGCTCTTCGAGGCTCCGCTGTCTCACACGCTCGAGCTCCTCCTCTTCCCGCTGCCTTCTTCTTTCAGCAGCTTCCGTGGCTGTCTTCCGGGACTCAGCAAGAACGTCCTCGCTTATGGGATCGTCCGGAATGCCAGAATGGGTATCTCTCTTTTGTCTCTTGGCCAAAAGACCACCTATGGTCTCATCATCATCATCATCATCTGCGAAGATATGATTGATTTAGGAAAGAATTGCAAAGGAATTACGATAATGGGAAAGGAAATGCGACGGAGGTACCTCCTGATTCTTCCTCATGCATCACCACTGTTCTTTCTTCTTCTTCATCACTTTCTCTGGGCTCCTGCCTCTCTCCTTCTCCCTCCTGGTTGAATGGAACGAAAGTCTCAACTGCGAGCTCCTTCCGCGTTTTGCTGGGCATGCGACCCTTGCCTTTATCCTTGACAGAAAGGGACCTTCCCGGGGGAGAAGTTGGAGCACTTCTAGGGGAAGAAATTGTAATTCCCTTTTGCCTGGGTCTCTTCACTCTCGGCGCCGCAGTCGCTGGAGGGGACGGATCATCTCCGGGAGGAGACGAGGCCGGAGCATTGTCTATCAGCGAGTCAGCAAAAGCATTCATGACTGCGCGGACCTTGGTTTCGACCTCAGGGTCCATTCTCCATGCTAGCAGAAACGGCTGCTTTTGTCTTCTGGTGGCAACAAGGGTGTTAACCAATGACTTGGAGCGATCACCAGATGCGAATCTCCGCACATGACACTACAACAAACAATGCAGAATAAAGGCATCAGCATAAGGAAATCAAGAAGCTTAACGCACACGGAAAAAAAGTGCTTACCTTAGCAAATGCCTGACTATATCTGAGGACATGCGTGTCGCCCTTCTTAACTGCGGCGATCTTTTCCTTCAAGATGACGTCAGGGCACAAATGGTTCTCATGATCCAGCAACGAGTAGAAACCATACTCAGACTCGCTCAGACTGCAATTGGGGCGAAATGGGAAAGAATTTCTCTTGATCAAGGGGGCTCTACTTGGCTGCGCGGCCGACTGCGTCTCAATCCTCGTTTGCTGGGCGATCCAGTATGCGAGCCAGTTCTGAGAACAACCACCCTCGCGGGTCCCTGCAGGCTGCTTAAAGGGAAGATTGTTCATGAATACTGTCTTGCACTCCTTTGTCAGCAAGCGCTTATAGCAACCTCTGATAATGGACTGGGGCCAGATTGATGGTGCCACCGCGTCAAAGCCGAACTGGGGAGAAACTCGAGTGGGGTCAACATCCACGGTAATCCTCTCATACCTTGGCGCGAGCTCACGGATATGCTCTGCGAGGGCAGGAAGAGAACCTCGTAGACACCAGCAAAAGAACTCTCGATAGCGCTCATGGAAATGCGATCCCTCTTCGAAGAGGAGCTCTTCTGAGAAGACGACACCCTTAGAGGGGTACAGCTTTGGAAACCATCGCACGTTCTCAACACGTGTGGCATAGGGCCTGGCAGTAAACTCTTTCCGTTTGTCGCATATCAAGCTCCAAACGCACTTGGTGTTGTTCGCTCCAAACCACCTCGCAGCTCTGCCGCTGTTGCGCTCCTCCGTCTCGCCTGGGGGACACCACTTGTCGGGTTTGAGAGCAGTTGGGGCGTAGGATGGCCACCGCTCGAAGACCCACATTGTCAAAAAGGAGATATTGACAAAAGTCAGTACATCGAGGCGGCCACGCGACTCTTTCATGGCCAAAACCAGCTGATCAAGCCTGTAATACAACGTGCCCAAGACCAAGGGTCCGAGTGCGACTCTCTGGCCAAGGGCGAGCCTCACAGCAAGTGGCAGAACATGGTAAAAGACCCCATCATGTGGGTGACCGTCGATCAAGTACCTCGACAACCAAGCACAGAGGAAAGCACAGAGGGTCAAATGATAGCCTTTACCCTCCACATAATTCTCGGCCTCTGGGTTCTCACTCAGAAGCTTCTTAGTGATGCTGCTGTTCGCATAGTCTCGGAAGAAGTACTGCAACCATTTGTTCCAGGTATTCTTCGCAGACGTATCAACTAACTGCCAGTTTGGAAGGGCTTTCGTAGTAGTCCACCGGGTAGAGATTTTCTTTACCTCTGCCAGGCATTCCTCCATCTGCGTGTACAAGGCAATCTCCGCAGGCGTCCTCAAAGGACTCAAAGGGTCTACCTCACCCATGGGAGAAAGATCGTACAACATCTGCACGTCCTCGAGTGTAGGGGTAGCCTCGAACTCAGCAAAGTGGAATGTGTGAGTCGCAGGCGAGTAGCGGGAAAGAAGGTCTAGAAGCATGGACTGGTCCAGCTTCACGGCAGCACCCTTCATAGCACGAACAGCGAAGTATACTCCGGCTTCATCAAGATTCGCGGCATGATTGGTCAACACGTGGTCAATCCACTCATCCATGTAGTCCAATTTCTGGAAAAAAGCTTGGGTAGAAATCGCAGTGTAAGGGAAGTACCCATTCTCGATTCCCAATCGAACCACATCCTCGGAGCCAATTAACTCGAGCAAGGCTGAGTTAACCGGGCGAGTCAGTGTTAGCGATCCCTCAATTGGGACAGGAGCAGGCATTCTCTTCGCCTTAACCCTCGCATGGTAGAAATCTTGGCCACCTAAATAGGGGGCTTTTCGCCACAAAGCCTGCGGAAGATCGGGGATCTCTTCGTCCTCCTTGTTGGGTTTGGTTCCTTTTGTCTTGGCCATTCCTGCGAAAGAGCAAGAAAAAAAAGGGGGGAGAAATATGCTACTTCAGTTTGAATTTCGAGATTCAAGATCCACAGAAAGAAAGATGAACAGTTTCTGGTGTCAATTTCAGAAATTAGAGGGTTGCATTATCAGGGGATTTCAAAACCCTATCCAAGGTCCTCATTATTGAGAAATCAAGCCGCAATTGGATCCAAAGCTTGAAGCTTCTTCACAAGTTTCAACAGATTATATGGGTTTACAGATTCAACGCAGTTCAAAGCATACACTGGTATTTTAAATCGAAATTGAACAAGGCCAACCTTGTTTTTGCAAAGCTTGCTTGGATATACACAGTTGAAGAAGACGATTTGCAGTATTGAACTGATGGTTGATTATCTGAATCTGCTCTCGAAGATCTCCGGGTACCATTCACTTTAAGAGAAAGAAGTGATGCTTTGCAACAGTGGATACAAAGTATTTATCCAAAAACAATGAAGGGTTGCGTCCTTTCAGTAGTCGAATCGCAACCGTCACCGTCGAATCGCGCAATCACAGGACAAGCTGACGTCACGCCTAAAACCCTAAAAGCCAGACGGCACGACTCTAGGGGTTTTAGGTCATAATGGCACGCACGGGGGCTGAACTTACCCGTATTTGAATTGGTGCGTGGCGGCAACGCGTATGTTGGTTTCCGCGCATGGAAGTCTATACAGCTATGAGTCTTCACTCGCAGAAAGGGGGATAATGTAGATAGTGCTTTCTGAGCTGACAGATCTTGGCCACGTGGCAACCATCCAGCACACCATATTATGCTTCACACACACAGGATCACCAGCCGAGCTGATCCATGTGGGGGCTGCGAGACAGAGGCCTCGCATACCACTGCACGGGACTTGTAGGGACTTAGTGGTTTGGAGGCTAGAGTAAGCCCTGTCGCGTGCGAGCCAAGCCCGCACGCGACCTTTAGTAACTGTTTTGAGAGATTTATGGCACGAGCTCCATAAACCCGGTCAATCCGGTCAAACCCGGTCAACCTCGTAACGGTTCCGGTATTCGCGCACAACGTGCTGTAACGGTCCCTATATACTCGGACGAACGTACCGTTATGGTTAAGCTAATTAAGCCGCCATCAATGGGCGCATTAACCACACTACAACGGTCACGTTCTCTGCTATATATAGGACGTTACCCTTTCCATACAAAAGGAGAACACACTGGCCATACGCGGAAGCTCTGCCAAACCTCTGTCTCTCTCTCAGACATTGCTACTGACTTACTCTCTCCCTACACACAACCCTACTCTTCCTGTGCGATCCTTGATCCTCTACATACGGTGTACACGGAGGTCTCCCCTCCGGAATCTCTTGTGCACAATAGCCATCATAACCGGGGCTTTTATTAGGATGCATGACAAACACCGCACTTTTTAACACATCTATGGTGATTATATTAGTGATACCTAAAAGATTAGGGTCGGCCATGTAGTTGACTGGTATGTTAAAATGATGACCGAGATAGTTCGTACGAGCTTTGTAGCAATCAAAAAAGTGCTTATTAATATTAGTAAATATGCTAGAGGGGTTAGTGAAATAGTTCCCTGAATCATCTTTTAACATAGATATCACATTCTTTCGTCTTTTATGTAAAACAGCTATGTGGAAAAAACCAGTATTTCGATCGCCGTCCGTAACCCAATTGCAACGAGCGCGAAGTTTCTAGCACTCAAGCTCATCATTTTGGAGTTCCAAATATTGGGACAGCAGGTTCCTTTCATGTTAAATGGAGAGAATGGTGGTTGTAAAAGCATTTGTATCCTGAATTTGAGCTATATCAGTTTCCAAAAGATTTTTACGATGAAACAGATTACCAACTTCACATTTATTCCATTTAGAAATAACAGGTTGTAGTTTTTGTAACTTGTCCCAAAGTGTGCCACCAAAACTGTTCAGAAAGTTAGTAACCAGATGTTGAAACGAACCATAGTGCATCCAAAAAGATTCAAGTCTAAAAAATCTAGTCTTTCGTATGGGAACAGTCGGCTGTAAATGAAGGAGAAGGGGGTTATGGTCCGAAATCATACGGGGGAGGTTAATAATTCTACTATTAGGGAACTTAAACAGTCAAGAGTCATTAATTATACCACGATCTAAACGTTCTTGAATCAAATGAGGTGGCATGCGACGATCAGACCAAGTATAAGGAGGACCTTGGAAACCCAAATCTACTAAATTACAGTTAATCATACATTGTAATAAGGAAGAAGAACTGAAATTAAATGGCCGACCTCCCAGTTTTTCTGACAGACAAGTAATTTCATTAAAATCACCTATAAGAATCCAAGGTAGAGTGATCGTAGAGTGTAAAGTAGCAATAGCAGACCAACGAATTCTACGAATGATAGGGTCAGGAGAAGCATATATTGCAGTTAAATTAAATTTAGTGTCGGTTGTAAATAGTGCATTCGGAGCACATTGATCATCACCCACGTGGCAGCCATCGAGGAAGTCCGATGGTACTCCGTTACGACTATAAGATTGTCTTTATTTATTAGCACTTATCCATATCTTTATCCTTATGCTCGCATTTACATATATGGGGGCTGTGAGACAGGTTCGCCCTCGCATACTAACCGCGCTGGAGTTGTAGGGTTCAAGTGGCTTGGAGGCTGCACGCGAGCAGCAACTGTGCTCGCGCGCGACCTTTGTTAATTTTATGAGAGACTCGATGATCACATTACTATATACACGTTGCAAGTTCGAACGTGCCCTACATATACGGACAATCGTGCTAGCGTGTCCTATATATCCGGTCGATCGTGCGGCGTGCGAGGCAGTTACATAGCCGTCATATGCGGTCACGTAACTCCTACCAACCGCCACTCTAAGACCCTATATATAGGAACACTTGCCTCCGGTTATCGTTTCGGATCTTTTGCTAATCATCATACTGTCTCTCTCTGGAAATTAGTAAGAGCTTACTCTCCCCCTACACTTACTCTCAATCTCTCTGTGCTTTGTTCTTGTTCTTGTTCTTGTCTGTTGCAGGTGTACACTGAGATCTTCCCTCGAAGGATCTCTTGTCCACATTGGTTAACCCGACTTGAAACCACCTTCAAAGCTCCCAAACCAACCACTCTGCCACCATGTTTCACGACGGCTACCGTAGAGAAGGCCACCCGTCTCCCTCAAGGGAAGGAGTCACAAGAGGGGAGGCTCCACCCAACATCACCACCAACACCAACGTCCAGACACAAACAGCGACCGGAAGCAACCAAACCCTGGAAATGCTTAATGCAACAATCCAGAGCCAAGATAGGGATATGCAGGCCCAATCTGCACAGATAGCCCAGATCATGGCAATTTTGGGAGGTCTTGTGCTGAATTCCACCCAAGGATCTTCTACACCTCTAGGAGCATTAGTTGCACCCACGTCGCTGCACCGTCATTCACACCATTCTCATCCCAACCACCTCTCCCTTTGGGAACCCCACCAGGACAGCCATCCCCACCCCCACTCGCGCCTGTCTTACAACCAGAGCGCGCATCTGTAGGAAACATTTCCACTTATCCATCTTCATACCCAGTGCTGCCATCATGTGCGACTGGCATTCAAGCCAGTTCCACACCCCCTGCCCCCTATGACCCTAATATGCCCTACATACCAGGATTCGCTACTACCCCATCATCGATCCCAGGAGGAAGCGCGCCTGCTAACATGACAACTTGGAGCAGCGCTTCAGTAGCTTCCTCGCAAACCAGTGTTTCGCAGACACTGTCATCCCAAAATTCGATATCACACCACTAATCCCATGTGACATCTACCTGATGCCTAACCCTGTTGGATACAAGTCACCGAAATGGGAAAAGTTCGACGAGATCAACGGAAATGCGCAAGAGCATGTGATGCGATTTGTTGATATGATGAGCCCACACGGAATCGACCCACGACTGATGATGCCCGAGTTCCCAAAATCTTTGGGACCCGCCGCGTACAAATGGTACAGGACTCTAGAGGCAGGTTCCATCAAAACTTGGGAAGACAATGGTCAAGAAGTTTTACACCAAGTTCTTACAGATTGAGGAGAAGGTGACAACGATACACCTGTCGCGCATGCACCAAAAACATGATGAAGAAGTCGTCGCATTCATCAAGAAGTTCAGAACCAAGTCACTGTAATGCGTGGATGAGGTGGTCAAGAGCCGCCTCGTTGAAATTTGTCTCCAAGTCATGTGAGACGAATACAAAGGTATATTAATCAACTTGCAGATGCCTACTTTATCCAATTTAATTGACTGTACCAGGAACATAGAGCCTATCATGGAGAATCAAAAGAAGAGGTACTCGAATGATCGAGGATCGGGGGGACCCAGTTACAAAATTGGAAGGTTCAACTACAAGCGAGGAAGGGAAGTTCAAGTTAATGCAGTCTCGGCTCAAAATTAACTGCGAGATCCACCAAAGGAGCCGCTCCCACTGCCATGTTCGATTGGGAGATAACAAGCTTTTGCAAGCAGTGGAGGAAAGATGGGGTGCTACCGGCATTGGAGAATAAACCATTTGGAGAGCAACTGCGAGACCTAAAATGGTGCGAGTGTCATGGCCATGTCATGCACCCGACGAAGGAATGTAGGAAGGTGAAATGGCTAGTAGACAGGAAGATAAGAGAAGGATAGGTGGTCATCGATGAGCCAACCAAGGATGTGCGCAGCAGTCCATTGCCATCCCACTCACAACAGGAACCTAGGGGAGAAGAGGTGGCATGATCTCGATCTGCGATTAAAAGAAGTTGCAGATGGAGGCATTCCAGTTGCAGCTGAGATCTACGAAGATGAAGATTAAGCCATGGACACAGAAGACTCTCGAGCTGAACGGATGAAAGGCTCGCACAAATTCGAAAAGTTCTTTGATGACATGAACTTATCGAACACGTGCCGCAAGAAATGAAAAAGGCGATCCTGAGGGTGGCCGAAGACTTTGGAGAAGAGCTGCTAGTCTCAAACGGAGAAGTTATAAAAGCTACACGGTCGAGTGGCTTGGTAATTTCCTTCGCGCAAGCGGACAAGAAGACATATGCGAACCACCAGAGACCGCTGTACGTGACAACAGTAGTCAATGGTGTCGAGTTCAAGAGAGCCTTCATCGATGGAGGAGCAGAAGTGAACGTGATACCACTCAACACCCTTGAGTTAGCTGGTATCTAAGAAAGCAAGATTGTCAAGTGGCCATCGCCTCTGATGGGCTTTGGAAGTGATTCGAGGAAGACAGTTGGATGGATTCGCCTAGGAATCCAGATCGGCAAAATCAAGTGCTCTGCCAAGTTTCACGCGATCAATGCAAACACCACTTATCACATGATTATAAGTTGAGTGTGGATCCATCTCTTTGATGCTGTGCCGTCCATGGCTCATCAGATGATGAAGGCGATCTGAAAAGACGTATTGGTGGATATACCAGCCTCGGTAAATCAATTTACCTTAAATGAAGCGCACTTGACAGAAGTAGTTGGTTTACTGAAATGGCAGATGAGGAGATGCCAGGGCCTTTCAGGCCAACTCCCTTTCCTAGGTGGGAAGACATTAAAGACCAGTCGCCGACAGGGGTAATGCTGATGAGAGAAACTGAAGAAAAGCAGCCTTCGCAGGAAGAAGTGTCGAAGCTAGCCTACACGACGACGAATGTCTACACCCTCAAGAGAATCGTCACACATGACAATGATGGAAATGAGATAGAAAACTTCTATGCCAATGGGAAAAAATTCTATCGCATCTAAAGGTGCGCAGGGTCATCTTCGACCTCATCTATCAAAGATGTCCCTGAGCAAATTGATAAGTTCACAGAAGCGCCAGACAAAGACATTATCGAGTTGCCAATGGAGAAATTGAATGAGGCGCCTGAATGAATGGAAGACGAGCCAAAACCACAAAAACAAGAATTGAAAGAAGTGTTCGTGAGCCCAATGGAATAGAAAAAAAGACCAGTGTTTTCGAGCGCAGATCTCTGAGGAGGAACAAAGTTTGATGAAACTACTAATAGATTACAAGGATGTGTTCGCATGGGAATAAGATGAGATGCCCGGTTGATAACTCCTTAATAATAGTTATCATTCGTACACTTACATTGTTGTTTGTGTGCGTTTCGGTGAAAAGTGACAAGATTTGAGCCAAAATATGAAGAAAATGCACTTTTGTATGTTTTTGAGCTTTAATGCACAATCAGGCGTTTCTTAATGGTTTTGAGTATGATTTTGATAATGTATCACATTTGATCTCCGCGGTAGTGTTCGAGTTGTTGTTTGACATGAATTACGCATGTGGGAATCAAGTGGAGAGAAGAAACGAGCTTCGAAATAGAAGAAAAGACGAATTTGGTGCGTTTTGGATGTTTTCGCCAAATATTGGTCAATAATTGAGAAAAACGATAAAATCACCCAGAATCGGAAATTTCTCTACATGTATGAAGTCTACGTCGCAAGAGGAATCCAACGGTGCGAAAATCACATTTATCGGAGTCCGGAAGAAAGAGTTATGTCAAAAAGGATGCTCAAAGAGATAAAATGCGGCCAAAAGCAACCAGAAATTCCAAACACGCCTTTCGAGGAGCTAAATTTATGAATGAAGGGTTCCCAGGAATTTAGGAATGTTTTATAGCATAAAAGGAGTCTCGAGGTCGAGGAGATCTTTAGGAAAGCAAATGCACGATCAAAAACGCGAAAAACGGCAAAAAAATATGTTTTTGGGTGACCCAGACTTCTCTTCGTACGAAGAGATTTGTCTTCGTACGAAGAGATTATACTTAGCCAAATTTTGAGTTGCTGAAAATGTCTTCCCAAAAAAGCTTGCAGTACTTATCTGGGAAGGTCTTCCTACGAAGAGAAAAAGTCTTCGTATGAAGAATCTTCCTACGAAGGTCTTCCTACGAAGAGAAAAAGTCTTCGTACGAAGACTCTTCCTACGAAGAGATCGCCAGAAATAGCAGATTCGTTGGGGCTTTTGTGTAATTACTTGTTACTTGTTCTAAACACTATGGAAAGATATTAGAACGGGTTAGGGCATAGTTTTTCAGTATCTTTGAGTTGGAGACAAGTGCTTGGAGCTACGGGGAGCTTGGGAGACGCTTTGTTTGATCTTTTCTCTTCCCTCTCTCTAGTTTTTGGTTTATGATCATGAAAGTTTGTATCTTGATCATGTATTGTCGTAGCTAAACCCTCTTTTGATGGGGATTCTCATGTGGTAGCTAGGGTTTGGTATGAACTTGATGTTTTGAGATCACGATTCATGTTTGGAACTTAATCAATTATGTTTTTCTATTATTATGAGTAGTTTGTGTTAAATCTTTATTGTTCTTGCGAGTAGCTAACGTAGGTTCGATCTTAATTGGGAGTCACGCGGTAACTCCGTGATTCCTAGTCGGTAAATCAAACTATTCACCTAGCTTATATCATTACTTGGTAACTCAGTAGTGTTAGTTAGGATCGTAAGTAGACTAATACACGTAATGCATGCTTAAAATTGATTTAGGCTTGGTAACTCGGTTTAAATTGAATTTAGGCATAGACAACTATCGTTGTAACTCGGTGAGTTGTGTAGTGCTAGATTAATAATAGAAGACGTAATCGTGTTTCATGAATCAAATCATCACTCATATCATTCCTAGTGATCCCGAAGAGAATTCTCGGTATTTTTCCTCTTATTAGAAAAGTCATAAATCACTCTTTGTTAATCGTGAACCATTCCACTCGATTAATTGAGAACCTCGTTATTTTTATTTTTGTAGAATTAGAACAACAAACAACTTTGCGAATTGCCCACATAAGGTATAAGATAATAACTAGTTTAACAAAGTCCCTTGGGTTCGACAACCCGGATTTCCGGATTATTACTACACGCGAAAACCATACACTTGTGGTTAGATCGTGTCACCGGTCTGGATACAGAATTCACCATGCACAGATTGAATGTCATTCCAGGTTCGAAACCCATAAAGCAGAGCACGAGGAATTTTCGTCCGGAGAATAATGTAAAGATAAAGGAAGAGATAGTGAAGTTTCTGAACGCAAAGTTCATTAAGCCCAATCATCATCCCACTTGGCTCGTAAACATCGTGCCATTCTTGAAGAAGAACGGACAGCTTCACATTTGTGTTGACTTCAGGGATTTGAATCCATTCTGTCCCAAGGATGACTTCCCATTGCCAAAAATAGACTTGCTGATCGATTCTATTGCATGCCATCAGATGTTTAGCTTCATGGATGGATTCAGTGGCTACAATAAGATCAAGATGGACCATGAAGATGCGAGGAAGACAACATTCATCATACCTGTAGGGGTATTCCATTACACAGTCATGCCATTTGGATTGAAGAATGCTGTCACGACTTATCGGCGGGCGATGATGGCGCTGTTCCATGACATGATGCATCAAGAGGTTGAAATCTACGTGGACGACTTAGTCATCAAATCAAGGCAGAAAGAAGACCATCTGAAGGACTTGAGGAAGGTTTTTGAAAGATGCAGGAGATTTCAGTTGAAAATGAATCCCATGAAGTGCGCATTCGGAGTAACCTCAGGAAAGTTCTTAGGATGCGTGATCGGCATGGAATCGAACCTGACCCTGCAAAGGTGTCAGCTACCACCAGCCTACCTACACCTCAGACTAAAAGCGCTTTGAATACGTTCTTAGGAACACTCTCATACTTACGAAGGTTCATACCAGCAATTGCAGAGCTGACATTTTGCTTCAGCAATCAGCTTAAGAAGAATGCGATATATCTCTGGGCGGAAGAATACCAGACCATGTTCGAGAACCTGAAAGAATTGCTGACATCTCCACGATTCATGATCACGCCTCAACTCGGATCGCCTCTGCTCCTGTACCTTAATTCGACGAAGAAATCCATTGGAGCATTGTTGGCCCAGGAGTTTGAAGGCCAGGAGAGACCTATCTACTACATCTCGCGCGTAGTGTAATATGCTAAATTCACGTACACAGATGTTGAGAGACACTGCCTTGCTTTATTCTTTGTTATTGGAAAGTTAAAGAACTATTTTGCCTCCCATAAAGTAGTAGTAATGACCAAGAGCGACCCTATTCGATACTTGTTGGGGGCATTCTGCTCCTTGTGAGAGATTGGCAAAATGGTACATGACTATATCGCAGTATGACATCATGTGCGTGCGCCCAAAGGCCATTAAGTCTCAAGCAGTGGCAGATTTGTTAGCAAAATTCCCAGATGAGAACTATGAGCCTACGATAGAAGAGGATCTCGAAGGACCTGAGGTGTGTATGATAGAATCGCTCTACTGGAAGTTAAACTTTGATGGTTCATCAACAAGAGCAGGAGGAACTGGAATTGTCCTTACTAAGCCTGATGGGGAGGTCATCCAGATGTCAAACAAGATGGACTTCGCAGTAACCGACAATGAGGCCGAGTATGAAGCTTTGATCGCGGGCCTCCTCGCAGCCAAGGCCTTGGAAATTCAAAATCTGAATGTAATGGGAGATTTGAAGCTGATCGTGAAGCAAGCTTCGGGTGAATATGGGTTAAAGGAGATCAACTTGTTGAGTTACAGGTCGATTGTGCAGAAGTTGGTCCAGAATTTCCACTCAGTCAAGTACGGACACACTTCCAGATCCGATAATCGGCATGCAGATGCATTGGCTACTCAGGGATCGAAGATCAGTACAAACAAGTGTCTGGCAAAAATCTTAATTAAGGTCAAGACTGATCCTTCCTTGATCAAATACTTGTGCGAAGATGATCTCATTGAATGCGGAGATTGGAGAAAGCCTGTCATACGAGCGATCGCCGAAGGAACAAGCAAGGAAAGTTGGGTCTCCACAAAAAGATTCTGCATACACGACAATTTGCTTTACTACAAAGGACCGGGTGGGATCCTAATGCGATGTGTCGCAGAAGAGGAAGGTCGAGCGCTGCTAGAAAAGATCCATGAAAGCTCCTGTGGGGAAAATGAAGTCTCAATCTACAGAAAGGCTCAAAGATATTCACTGGTCTCAAATGCCATGTTATGCTTCAATTTTACAAAGCAACTGCGAGAAGTGTGCATTGGTGAAGGATTCCCTAGAGATTTCCGCAATTGATGAGGATGCTGACTGGCCAAAGCTTTTGATTGATTATCTGCGAGATGGAATCCTTCCAAGTGACAAAAAGGAGGCTAAAAAACTCAAGAAGAAGTCGACCCGATATGTTTTGATGTAAAATCTACTATGGCGAAAGGGACACGATGGGAATCTACTGAGATGCATAAACGGTCAAGAAATACAAGAGGTTATGGATCTATCTCATCAAGTGGAGCATCAAGGAGGTGCGAAGCTTTGCAGAATTTTTTTGACTGTGGCCTATTTTTGGCCGACCATAGATGCTGGCTGTCGCACGAAGGTGAAGCGATGCCAACAATGCCAATTTAATGGTAACCTTGTACATGCTCCCACTGTTGACTTACATGCACAGGGAACCCCTTGGCCATTTCATACTTGGGCTCTTTATTTCATTGGTCCCATTCGTCCTGCATTGCATGGAAACCAGTTTATTTTAACTGGTACAGAGAAATATATTAGATGGGTGGAAGTAGTCCCTCTCAAAGTGGCCAACGCGTTATCTGTTGTGAAGTTCATTCAGGAGAACATTGTCTATCGCATTGGAATCGCAAATACCATTTTTTCAGAAAATGGCACTCCATTCGTCAAGCGACAAGTTGCAGCAAAATTGTTGGAATACAATATCCGACAATTTTGTTCAACACCTTATTACCCGAAGGGAAATGGGCAAGCAAAAGCCACAAACAAGACACTCCTCAGAATCCTAAGCAAGATGGTCGCGGATGATCACAAGAAATGGTCAGACTCTCTAAGTATAGCATTATGGGCTTACCGCACGTCACCAAGAACTCCTAAAGGGGCTTCTCCTTTCTTTCTTTGTTATGGAGCTGAAGAAGTCGTTCCTGCCGAGATGGCAAAAGAAATACTATCCTTAGAGCTTTTCCGGAACTCTCTTGTACTTTGCTACTTTCCTCCCATATGAGGAACGCATTAATGATAAGGACTCTCCCATATGAGTGATAATTTATCAACTTATCTTGTGTCAACCATTTTCATTGCATTCAGTTAAATTTATATGCGACTACTTAACATTCATTAAGCCTATCTGTCTAGATAGCAGTGACATGCAATATTAAGCCTATATGTTTAGATAGCAGTAAAATTCATTAAGCCTGTCTGTCTAGACAGCAGCACAAGCCTATCTGTCTAGATAGCAGCGATACTCAATATAAGCCTATCTGTTTAGATAACAGCAATCCTTGCCTTAAGCCTATCTATTTAGATAGCAGCATTATGCGATTGAAATTCGATCTATTCAGATAGCACAAATGAACAAACTTAAGCCTATCTTTTTAAGATAGCAGCCATCCTCAATCAAGCTTGTCCCCTTGGGTAGCGGTAATATGCGATTGAAAGACTATCTATTTAGATAAGGAGCAAAAATGATGCTCAATATTTGAGAAATAAAAGCAAAGCGCTTCTTCATAAATGAAAGTCAGACGCACACAATTCCGCTTACATCCTTACAAATGTTAAAACTGCAAAAGCCATATGACGATAAAATGATTCGAAATTCTCACATCGAAATCAGATTGATTCAAAAGATTCAAGCTACAATCTGCAAAAAGCTACCCGACTAAACTATTGAGGATCTTCAAATAAATCCTTGAAAAGCGAGTCTTGAGCTCCTAAAGCTATAAAATCCTGGGCCCACTGATCCAAGTATCTCTTATGTTGCTGATGCTTCTTTTTCGCCTTTTCAAACTGTGCCACGTCCTTTTAAATTGCTTCCTTTTGGGAGAAAAGCTTAGCACTTTCCACGTGATACTTGTCATAACCGAACCTGAGCCTAACAGAATTGCAGATCATTTTCAACCTCTGAACGAGGAAATCAAAGTTGAGCCGGCTTTGTGAGACATGTTGAACACCTTGGACACTCTACAGGAGATATTGCGCATTCGCAAGAGAAATGGTAGCTGGAGTTGTTTTGCTTATCCTCTCTATGAGATCTGTTATCTTAGTGAGGAGATCTTTCCTATCCTTTGGCGCTATTTCCATTGCTCTCGCGAATGTCTTGGGATATTAAAGCCGTACTTTCATGAGACATTTTGGAGATAATTGCTTTAGACCCGCATTTTCAAAGAACAAATATTAGCACCCATAACTTATCACAATAGAACTACATATCTTATCATAATCACGCATTCATTTGGAGCATTATCAGTGCCTTCAACTATGTCTCGTAGAGAGGGAATCGAAATTGAATTTGCTGTAGCTTGATCCGTGCTAGAGGCCTCTACTTCGGCCAGTCGCTTATCAGCGATAACTTCTTAAGCAAAGTATTCCTCTGGAATGATACAACGTTCCAGAGTTAGTTGTGAGGGCTTCTGCAGCCCAAGCTCCCCAAGGGTTGTGAGCAAGAAGTTATTCTAGATTGAGATCTGATGATCGAGCCTCATGATGGGATTCTTCGCTCATTAGGACAGAAAGTGATAAATTTTCACTCTGCGTTCTTATGCTAATGCCATCAGAAGATCCGATATTCCTCAGCTGAGTAGAGTTGCCAGGATTTGTCGCAGCTGGAGGAGTTACTTCTGGAACCCCAGTTGTGGCCGCAGGAGTGGTCTCCCTTGTTGATGCATTCTGAGCAGGCTCATTTGCGAGCGCATTCATCTCTGTTGGCTTAGCATCCTCCATGTTCTGATCCAGCATATCCTCAGTCGCATTCCCTTCATTCTCATGCCTTGCCTCGTTCGATCTCGGAATTACACCACCAGATGCAAGAGGGGGAATCACATTCGCTTGGGGGCCTTCTGGCGCAATATTGGGTTGTGCTTCAGGAGCTAAAGAAGTTATCTCCGGCTGAGACTTAACCTGCTCAACATTGTCTCGAGTGGCCTCTGTCGAGGGGACACTTTCGGAAGCGACATTTAGTGTAACTTCACCAAGTGAAGTGTTTACCTCCCGAAGTGACTCAGTTCGAACAACATCTGCTGCCCTCACCTCCTCTCGATCTTGCTGAAGAGCCTCCTCTTCCTCCTACTCAACAATGAGGTCAATTCGCTCATCTTCAATGTTGATTTCTTCCTCAGCTTCTCGCGCCTCGGGAACCCATAAAACTCGCTCTTCCATCACTACATCTTCGTGGGGAACTCCGTTTGTGGCCTCGGGGATGCGAACTATAGCGCTGTGGATTCTAAGCGGCCTTGAACCTAGAACTTCTGTCAAAATGCAAAGTGGTCAATGATGACTTATAAACGATCCATGTTGCCAAACTGCGAAAGGGTTTGTTATGAAAGGCACCTCCACATTTATATGGGATAACTATATGAGTGTGATGCCGCAGATTATAATCATTTCCTTTTAACAATGCAAGGCCCGATTATATGCTAAAATACTATTACTTGTTGAGCATGAATACGACAAATTTGACTTTAGCAACATGAATTGCACTATTTAACTTATGCTTCCCAGCATTGATCCACTAACCAACAACGAATGTCACTTTTAGACACTCCATACTTTAAAGCTCGAAAGATAATATCTTGATAAGTTAAGGCAAAGCTGAATATAGTACCATCTTCATCTGCATCCCCAACAATCTCTTGAAATTCTTGCTGGGCGCGCTGAATTTGCACTACATTTGATAGCGAATGTTGCTCTTGATCCTTGAGACTCTTCCTCAGGGTTGCTCAACCTGAGCTTCCTCCGCCAGCCTTGCGCAGTCAGCCTCTTGTTCAGCTATTTCCCTTGGTTCCTCAATGGCTCCCTTTATAGCTCTTTCTCTATCAACTTCTACCCTAATTGGATTGGCAACTTCGACATTTCCTTGGTCTTCCTCCGTCTCTTCGCTATATGCGATACATATTCATCATAAATAAATTGCATTTAAGTTTGACTTGAGAAGGGGAAATTTACCTTCTCTAGAGGCAATGGTTGTACTAGGATTGAACTCCACAAAATTCTCAATACTAGTTTGTCGCGCTCTTGCCGACGTGTTCTTTCCTGGAGCTTGAGTCCTACTCTTGCCGTCAGATTTTGAAAAAGTTTCCTCAGCAGCGACTGGGATTCTCCTTGGTCGTTTTGGCTGTCTAGCAACGTTAAGCTCTATCACATCGACCGAAGAGTCCTCAGCCGCTGTTGTTCTACTTGAACCTCCCTCTGATTCAGTAGTCGATTTGAGGAAGGATGCATGCTAGTTGAATTCGCGCTTCAATTTATTGGTCCATTGCCACTTTGGGTTTGAGGATAATATTTGCCTTATCTTTCGATTTGAGATCATTAACAAATTCCTTAGTGCGATCCCCAAAAGTAAATCTTCTGAGATAACACTGTAAAAACAAAATTCCATTAGTGTTTACAATTTATCCTTGACAACTGCGATAAGAATAGTCAGAAAATAACCTGCTTGAAGTTATCAGCGTAAGCTTTTCTTTCGTTGTAAGAATTTGTCCTCACAGCAGCGATCTTTTCTTGGAGGATCAAGTTAGGACACAGATGCCTGTCCTCGTCCAGAAGCGAGTAATACCCATTCCCATTTGCAATACGAGAGTTGGATGACTTGAATGGATACTTATCCGTGCAGATGATAGGAGCCTTACCCAATGGTCGAACTCTAAGGGAAGACCTCGAAAGTCTGTAAATCTGTGAGTTCTAGAAGCTCGACTAGCTAGGGGTTGTCTCTCCTTGTCTCTCACCAGAGGGTTGAATGAATGGAAGCATGGCCACCAACAAGGTATTACATCTTCCATACAATAATCTGTTGTAGCAATCTCTCCTCATCTCATCAGGCCAGAAGGGGAAGCACCACAGCATCAAAACCAAACTGAGGACTCAAGCGAATCGGATCATAATCCACAGTAATGTGCTCATACTCCAGGCATTCGTTCGCACACTCCGCCAAGGCATGCAAATCTCCTCGCGCTCACCAGTTCAT
Source organism: Linanthus parryae (assembly GCA_023055425.1). Lineage (NCBI taxonomy): Eukaryota > Viridiplantae > Streptophyta > Magnoliopsida > Ericales > Polemoniaceae > Linanthus > Linanthus parryae. Next base: position 1,144,883 of record JALGPY010000041.1, on the reverse strand, counting down.
GAATCAGGACTAGTACCTTAGACCTTTGGTGACGAGGTCATTCGTGATTCGCCTGTAAGAAGCAGGGTACATAACCGCATGAGATACAATGTATTCGAACTCCTTAACATAGGGCCGGAACTCGAAATACTTTACATCATCGCAGATCAAGGACCACACGCATTTAGTTTTGTACCAGCGCCACACTCGAGGATATAAATGTTCTCTAGTAGCCTTGGGCGCATTCCATAATCGAACTCTTGCCCGGAGAGGCGCATACTGAGGCCACCTTTCAAACACCCACACAGAAATAAACACAACATTCACATAGGACATCACATCAACCCTACCGCGAGATTGCTCGACGTGTTCCATGGCGAGACCTAGTCGATGATATAAGTAGCCCAGCACTAACGGCCCAAGAGAGAATTTCGACCAAGGGAAAGGCGTACGCCAAGCGCGATAACATGGCAGAAAACCCCATCATGTGGTTGCCCATCAATCAGGAATCTTGATAACCACACACAGAGAAGTCCACACAGACTCCACCTATGACCTCGACCATCTAATGAGCTTACCCACTTTGGATTATCCTTGAGTATTTCTTGTGCGAGCTTTTGTTTTGAAAAGTCTCGATAGAAGTATGTAATCCACCTAGACCAAGCGTTCTTCATGCCTGTCTTTAGAAAGCAATGTTTGTCATTTGGAGTCTTCGAGCCCCACCTTGTCGTTTTATTCTTCACCTCGACAATGCATTCTTCCATCTGATGAAAGAGAGTAATCTCTTCGTCATCTAACAGAGGATTCAAAGGATCATTTGGTCCCATGCACGGAATCTCGAGCAGTATCTCCACATCTTCGAGCGTTGGCACTGCTTCCTGATGTGCAAAGTGGAATGTGTGAATTTTCCTTGACCATCTCGAAAACAGGTTCATCAGCATGTCATTGTCCAATTTAAGACTTAATCCTTTTGTGTCCCTAACAGCATTGTATATCCCTGCGTCAGTTAATTTCTTTTCATAATGATCCAAGATATAATCTGTCCATTCTTCCATCCAATCCAACTTTTCAACGAATGCTTGATGTCTTATCTCGTTGTAAGGATACATCCCAGCTTTGATGCAATGCCTATGAATTTCAAAAACACCAACATGGTCCCAATCGGCGCTAACGGATTGCGCAATCAGCAGCAAATTCTCCTTTGTTGGAGATATGGGGGGTGTGGTACCTTTCACAGTGGCGTGGTAGTAATCCTCACCACTCAAGTAAGGAGCCTTACGCCACATCTCCTTAGGAAGATCTGGTAAATCCTCATGCTCCTTGGAAACTTTGGTTTTGGCCATATCTATGAAATTAGAAGAACAAAAACATAAACGAGATCAAAGGTCTGAACGTCCCAAGTTCAAGAGAGATTCTCTCTTGAGTTACATGCAAATCTGGATTTAGCATTCTAGAAGTAAACCCAGATTGAGAATATAGAGTTTGATGCAAATGCAAAATCATGAGATATGTGAAAAGCAATCAGTAATATCTACTAACCTTGTTTTTGTCTAAATGATTGAAGTGCTTAATTAGCGACGTTGAACATTTTGTTGAAGGCTTGAATCTATTTTTGAAGACCCTCTCTCCTGCTCATAAATCTTGACAACAACAATGGCGTGAAAAGTTCTAATTGCTGGAGTAGAAGGGTTTATATAATGCCTAGTGTAGAGTCACAACCCTTCAAATCTTCCGAATCATTTTTACATTGGTAATCGGCAAAACTATGTGGACGGCGTTTGAGCACACACAACGTGTATGCTCTATTATAGACTATCCAACGTTACAGAGACATAAGCGTAAATGATGACGACTTTTGGGGGATAGGGTTTTCGAACTCAATTTGAATTGATTCGAGAATCTGCGTCGAGCCACGCATGGCTGATTTTGAGCGTCTACGCAACGACGCGCGTGACGTACGCGCAAAAGGGGGCTAGTGTAGATAGTGCATTCTGAGCACATTGATCATCACCCATGTGGCATCCATCGAGGAGGTCTGATGGTACTCCGTTACTACTATAAGATTGCCTTTATATATTCACACTTATCCATATCTTTATCCTTATGATCGCATTTACATATATGAGCGTTGTGAGACAGGGTCGCCCTCGCATACTAACTGCGCGGGAGTTGTAGGGTTCAAGTGGCTTGGAGGCTAGAGTAAGGTAAGTCGCACGCGAGCAACAGCTTTGCTTGCGCGCAACCTTTGTCAATTTTCTGAGAGACACGCTGATCACATTCCTATATACACGGTTGCACGTGCGAACGTGCCCTACATATATGGACAATCATGCTAGCGTGTCATATATATCCGGTCGATCGTGCGGCGTGCGAGGCAGTTACGTAGCCGTCATATGCGGCCACGTAACTCCTCGCAACCGCACTCTAAGACCCTATGTATAAGAACACTTGCCCCTGGTTATCGGTTCAGATCTTATGCTAATCATCATACTGTCTCTCTCTCAGGCAACTAGCAGGAGCTTACTCTCCCCCTACACCTACTCTCAATCTCTCTGTGCTTTGTTCTTGTTCTTGTCAGTTGCAGGTGTACACTGAGATCTTCCCCAGAAGGATCTCTTCTCCACATCGGTATTTGCTGCATGAATCTCAAGGTGAATAAACTGGAAGTTTCGATTCAGGAGACGGACATGCAGAGCCGGAGGATTCCAAAGCACCCAGATTCCTCATCTGCGCCCGATGGAATCAACTCTATGGAACCCTTAGAATCCAAGCGTGCGAGCTGCCTGGTCCGCTAGGGTGCCATTAGAGTGTGTTACCAGTACCATAAACACATCGAGATGGTAACGGTTGAGAAGTTGCTGAGATTGCATGGCAAATCTGGGACACAGAGTCCCGTTGCTGTTCAAAACGATCACTTGCATGTCGGGGGTTTGAGAAGAAGACCCAAGATCCTCAAAGAGACCGCTTATGTAACACCCCCGATTTCCAGAGGAGCCGCAGACCGGGAGGTGACCTCCGTACAGGGGATTTTACCCTTTCGTACAAGGAGTGGTAACAACAAACAAGTGAAACGAAACATCCAACTACTAATTCATTTTGATAAAAGTTTACAACATTCGTGACTGGTTCCAAACTGGACACCGAGTCTAACAAAATATATTTTACAACAAAAAGTGAAAGATCACATATGTTGGAATCAGTCACTTGTTACTTCATTTGCCCCTTGTTGGGTTGGGAGGCCCTTTGTTGGTCAAGGATGCCCTTTGTTGGCACGACTCTTCGCCTTGTTGGCTAGAGTCCCGTCTAGTACTCACCCTTCTGGCCTTTTGCTTCTTAAGGGGGTGTTTCAACACTTAAGGTCTAGTATGGATTAGGAGGCCCGTTGTTGGTTAAGGAGGCCCTTTGTTGGTCATGGAAGCCCATCGTTGGCTGGAGATATTACTTAGATCTCTCCTATCGCGAAATATACAAGGCTCTTTCGTTCATAAATTAGAAACTTGATATTTACTGTTTTCTGATTAACACGCTGCTTGTGAGAGATCTTTATTTTCAAGAACATTCCACATTTGGAAACTTATGAATATCTAGAAATTGAATTGTCTATTTGTGAAACCACATCTCTTACTGGAAGTGATCATTTATAAATTGTTCTATCATTTATGAAATCTCGCAAACTCTGATGTTGATACTTGTAAACAACTCAAACTCTTTGGAACACGTAACCCAGCAACCTTTCTAGCCATTCTATTTTACATGCTAAGTTGTATATTCACTCAGTTTTTACTGATACTCAAAAAACTGCGTCCTTGTTTCTTTTAAATTCCCCGCAGGTTTATGATTGGTTGCTTGGGGTAACGCGCTGGGATCACGAACACGTTCTCTCATGCAAACAGTAGAGTTTTGAAATTAACCGGAGAGATCACTTTTTGTTGTAAAATATATTTTGTTAGACTCGGTGTCCAGTTTGGAACCAGTCACGAATGTTGTAAACTTTTATCAAAATGAATCAGTAGTTGGATGTTTCGTTTCACTTGTTTGTTGTTACCACTCCTTGTATGAAAGGGTAAAATCCCCTGTACGGAGGGCACCTCCCGGTCTCCGGCTCCTCAGGAAATCGGGGGTGTTACATTTGGTATCAGAGCAGTGACATCCAGTAGGACTGTAGGGAGAAAACGTCTAAAACTAAGATTTTTAAAAGTAACTAATGCTAAGTTTGAACTTGAACTGGAAATCAATAGGGCAAGACAAACTAAAAGGTAAAATCTAAATAAGCCGGGGATTTTGGGTTTGTCTCTTGTTTATCCTTGCATGCCTAACTGATATGTGTTACTTCTCTATACTTTCACTCCATTTTCAAGCCTTAGTGCTTATACATGTTCGAATGACCAGTGACTGGCTGGGGGTCAATCCCACCCACCCTCATCCTTAGTTTTCAGATGCTATATTCTGCACTTGTATGTTTCCTGCTTACATAACTTTAGGGTGTTTCACCCTTGCTTTGTGATAAATTTTTGGTTGTGCTTTGTTATATGATCATTTACTTGAGATAACTCTTTTCTCGGATTTTGTGCACCTTGATGAGATATGTTGGGTTATTGAATGCTATGTGGAACTTGTTTATGTGATGTCATCGTGTTCGGTTAAAATCGTTTCCTGTGTATTTTTCATATCGATCCAGTGTGCACATCCCTGCTTAGTTTAATCGGTAGACAATAGTGTAGGGCGCATGAACGATAGGCAACAACGCTACGCCACCAGAAGCAACGCGTCTACCCAAATGGAAGGGGAAGCGGCATTGGACCCACAGGTGGCTCTGCTGATGGCTCATATGGGTCAGTTTGTGCAAGCCATGAACCACAATAATCAGAGCAATCAAAACAACAATGTGGTCGCTGAGCGGGAACCAGACTGGAATAAGAAGATAGCTCAGCGGAACCAAAGCAACTTTTATGGGAAAGAAGATCCAGTACTGCTCGAAATTGGATCAGGGACTTCGATAAAATCTTCCATGCAATGGAATGTCATGAAGCACGCAAGGTCAATGAGGCGGCCTTCTATTTCAAGGACAAAGCCGATAACTGGTGGACAGCTAATCGAGCAAGGCTCGTAGCTCAGGAAGGCTTTAGCTGGGAGGCAATGAAAGCTGCTATGAGAACAAACTTCTATCCAGAGCACGTCAAGGAACATAAGTATAATAAATTCATCGCGCTAAAGCAGGGCAATGACTCCGTGACGGACTACTATGACAATTTCGTGGAGTTAGCTCGGTTCGCTGAAGACACAGTGCCAACAGAACGACGCATGGTTACCCGCTTTATAGCAGGACTGAAGCTTGAAGTACAGAGGACAATGCTAACCAGAGGCTATGATACCTTGTCAGAAGCCTATGGTGTAGCAGCGAACATATGGAGAATCGATGAGACGCTGACCCTACAGTTGGGAAAAAAGAAGCTAGAAGGTCAAGAGGCTGGTAACAATGGCCAAGGAATATACAACAAACAAGGAGCGGAGAAGCGCCTCAAGTCTGGCAATGGTGGGGGAAGACAGAACCAGATTCACAAGAATAGCGAAAACCACTATAACCAGGTAACGAAGCCCACACGTCACTACTATTGTAAGAGATGCAATGGGGACCACCCAGGAACTGATTGTGATGGAAACAAGGTTACATGCGACTACTGTGGCATCAGAGGCCATAGAATGTACGAATGTGACAAAAGAAAAGTAGCGGACCAACAAGACAACTATCGAGGGAACACGCAGAACTACCCAGGCAATGGACGGAACTATCAAAAGAACCGTCCGAACCAGAATGGCAACGGCTACCAGCAGTACAATCAGAATGGCGGAAACCAGTTTCGCAACAGCCACCAAAACTTCAGGAATGGCGCAGTGGGCCAGCAGGGCAACTACAACGGGAACGGAGCACATAATGGGAATGTGGTCGTCAATGGCAACAACAGCAACCATGGAGCTGGCAACAACGGGAACGGGAATGGAAGGAATGCAACTAAAGGCAACAAACAAAGGTCAAGTGGCCAAATCTTTATGATGAACCAAGTCGAAGATGAAGCGACATACAACATGGGGACATGTACGATCTCTGTCCACTATCACCCTGCATATCACTTCATATTAGAAACCTGTAGATACCTCTAGAAACTCTTTCGAGCTTCGAGGACGAAGCTCAATCCTAAGTGGGGGAGAATGTAACAACCCCGTTTTGCCCTTGCATTTCATGTGCCTGCTAATTGTTGTTTTGTTAGTTGTAACATCAAATAGAGACCCGTAAGTCCTAGTACTGCGTCCAAGCTTCGAGGACGAAGCTTAGTCCAAGGAGGGAAGGATGTAATACCCGAGAATTTCCTTAGGGGCATTTCAGTATGCCATTACGTAAACTAGGTCTTATTATAAACTAATTTCTAAATCGTTAAGTTTTAAATTATCAATTTTATAAATTTAATTGAATTCAAGCAACCGTTTCATTTAAATATATTATTATATCTCAATTCTTGTTCATACATAAATTTTTACATTTAAAATTTTTATTTAGTTAGTTATATGGAAATATTAATATTATCAAACGTTTTCGATAAAATTGTTTGCGAAGTTTTTATATCGAGAATCGTGTTAACTACTCGTTTCGCTTTCTCGTCTCGTACCTAAACCACCGCGTCACCTGTGAACTTGCCAGACCCAATTCTTTTTCCTTCCCCTTCATTTCTCTTCTATTTTCTCTTTTTTTTATTCCTCTGTTTTCTTCAACCTGACAGGAGGTGGGTTTGCCGCCCCTAGCCTCTGCTCCCTTTCACCATCAGCCGCCTACTCTACCACCTCCCATCAAGCTCCTATCTTCACTTCTTATCCTCTCTTTTTTTGGCAACACCACACCAATCAACTACTACCTCTGTTTCGCCTGTTTCAGCCTACTTCACTTTTTGTCACTATTCACTGGGTTACTTTCATCCGGTGATTTGATTAGCAAAACGAATCAAGAATTTGGTAATCTTTGCATGGTGTTATAGAGGAAATTTTATTCTAAAATACCATGAAAAAGTTGTTAAAAAATTACATCGTTTTGGTACCCAAATCACCAAGTCAAAGTGACTCAGTTACGGGTTAAAAAGTCAAACGCAGACGAAACAGACGAAACGGAGGTAGTACAACAACTCACCTCCCAATTCCCTCTATCTCTCTGTTTTCTTTTTCCGAGAACAAACCCAGCTGAAACAGAGCACCACCACCGAACCCACTGCCACCACAATTCCCTCCACCTCTCAGCCCTCTATCTCTCTGTCTCACTCTCCTCCTTCCTCCCTCCCTCTTGACAAAAACCCAGCACCAACAAACAACAACAACAACAACAAGAACACCAACGACACCAACACCGCCACCACTTGAAACCCCCCGAAGCCACCAATCACCGCCACCTCCGCCTCTCTGTTCCAGAACCGAAACCCAGCACCACCAATACCCCAACCCCCTCCTCATCCTAAACTCCTTCACCACCGAACAGAGGACCCCCCCTCCAATCCTCTGTTTTTATTTCCCGAACCCGACGACAACGCCACCACCGTAAACCACACCCGTTCGGACTCTCTCTCTGCCTATCGTCTCTCACTCTCATTAGGACTCTCTGTTGCGCCTCAGACCTAGCTCAGCCCCAAGGCAAGCCCCAAGACCAAGCACGGCATCAACCTCCGAGACCACCATCGTTTTGCCGGCGAATTTTCCGATTCGTCGATTCTTCGTCTTAGGGTAAAATTTCTCTATGCACTTGTCATTCCTAAGGTATTGTTGTTGTTGGAGCATGTACAATTGTATGGGTGTATGTGTATATGCATATTCGGGTGAAGATGGGTTGGAGAAGATGGCACAATTGAATTAAAACTTGTTACAGGGGGTTATTTGTGTTCAATCCGAAAAGTTGAGGGTATAGTGTGTAAGATGTTGAAACTGTTAATCTTGTAGTAGGGGTGCTTGTTGTATTTTACAGAAACTGAATTTTTGGTTATATTTACATTTTGCTTATTTATCTTAAATGATTAAATAAAGTTAATTAAATTAGTTTCTTAACAAATTAATGAAAATAAACCGTTTTGTAATGAAAATACAATAATAGAAATTTTACGTAAATCGGAAATTAGTATTAAGTCAATATTTAAAATTTTTTCCTTGAAAAATAAGTTAACGAAAATATATTGTTTATATATATAGAAATATAAAATCGATAAAGAATAATGTTTCCATTATCAAATAAATGTCAATTTCATTTTGTACAAATGAATAGTGAGTTTTTGGAATGTTTACATATATGAATATTATTTGTTTTATTAATAAATAAATATGTTTAATTAAACGCTATCTTTATAAAAGTAAATTAGATTATTTATAAATTAAATCGTAATTGTAAAATATTAAGGAACTAATTTCCTTTATTGGAAATATCACTTCTACCATTAAAATAGCTATTATTTTAAATTATATAAATGGGAATTCTAATTTTCTTGTAATTTCAAAATATCGTAATGGAGTCTTAAATAGATTTATATCCTTCATCTTTTAATTTTCTAAACATCGTTTTAGGGACATCTGACTTGCGATCAACTGAGAATTTAATTTCTAAACCTAATTGGGGTTTATAAGTACTTTCGCTTGTATATCAAATAGGACACGTGCATCGTCATACGTTTGTCGATCGAAATTGCTTATAATTAGGACTATTTGTGTTTGTGTGTAGAGCCCGTCGTTGAAGAACTAGGCATAGTGTACGAGTAAAGATTTGCTAGCGTATCTTCGGCTCTCACGGTGAGTAAACATGCTTAGTATTGCGTACTTGCCTTCTTTCGTGTCAAAACGTCTTGTCTCAAAATATACATGCGAGTATACATGCTAAGTTTTACGTACCGATTTCTTTCATGTGATCTACTTGCTTATTTGAAAACAACTGTCGTACTTTATTATGAAATTGCTAAACCTGTCGTACTGGTTTTGAACCGTTATTCTAGTACTCGTATTCAAATTGCTGAACTTACTGTTCAAATATCACTAAGTCAGAATTCATTAACAACATAAAGTGAAAGATCACATATGTCGGAATCAGTCACTTGTTACTTCATTTTCCCCTTGTTGGGTTGGGAGGCCCTTTGTTGGTCAAGGATGCCCTTTGTTGGCACGACTCTTCGCCTTGTTGGCTAGAGTCCTGTCTAGTACTCACCCTTCTGGCCTTTTGCTTCTTAAGGGGGTGTTGCAACACTTAAGGTCTAGTATGGATTAGGAGGCCCGTTGTTGGTTAAGGAGGCCCTTTGTTGGTCATGGAAGCCCATCGTTGGCTGGAGATATTACTAAGATCTCCTCTATCGCGAAATATAATAACAAGACTCTTTCGTTCATAAATTGGAAACTTGATATTTACTGATTTCTGATTAACACGCTGCTTGTGAGAGATCTTTATTTTCAAGAACATTCCACATTTGGAAACTTATGAATATCTAGCAATTGAATTGTCTATTTGTGAAACCACATCTCTTACTGGAAGTGATCATTTATAAATTGTTCTATCATTTATGAAATCTCGCGAACTCTGATGTTGATACTTGTAAACAACTCAAACTCTTTGGAACACGTAACCCATCAACCTTTCTAGCCATTCTGTTTTACATGCTAAGTTGTATATTCACTCAGTTTTTACTGATACTCAAAAAACTGCATCCTTGTTTCTTTTAAATTCCCCGCAGGTTTATGATTGGTTGCTTGGGGTAACGCGCTGGGATCACGAACACGTTCTCTCATGCAAACAGTAGAGTTTTGAAATTACCGGAGAGATAACTTTTTGTTGTAAAATATATTTTGTTAGACTCGGTGTCCAGTTTGGAACCAGTCACGAATGTTGTAAACTTTTATCAAAATGAATAAGTAGTTGGATGTTTCGTTTCACTTGTTTGTTGTTACCACTCCTTGTACGAAAGGGTAAAATCCCCTGTACGGAGGGCACCTCCCGGTCTCCGGCTCCTCTGGAAATCTTCCCTGAATGATGTCCAAATCCAACGGAGCTTGATCTTCATCTGGTTCCTTGTTGTTCACGTTAAGGAGAATATCTTTAAAGGAACATCCATGGTTCCGAGGAATTTGTTACTTGAATCTTTGGATCTTCTCGGTGCTGTTGTTGATCTTCTCGCGATTCTTGTGCTCGTGGTCTCGGCTGATGGTTGATTAAAGTAGTTTATGTGGTGTTGGATTGTTGGTAGAGTTGTTCGGTGGAGGAGAGGGTGGATGGCGTTGAGAGCATTTTTGGAGGACTTGTTGAGATGAAGGTTCTAGTCAAGTTAGAGCATTTCAAATACATTGTTTACTCAATGGTTATAGTTAAGATTGAAAGCATCTTAGACTCTCTATTTGATTCTTTATTCTAACGGATCTCTATCATGTTCTCTACATTTTAACCAATCATTTAACTAACACTATTTGAGTACTCATGAATAGTTCAAATAGAAACGTACGATTTTTATAAAATCATTAATAATTGCACATGATAGTACTAGGAGATGCTCTTATTCATGATTTTGATTAATCCTTTAAATTAAGTCTCTCCGTATCTGAATTGTGTGTAATATATTGAGGGTTATCCCTTTCGAATATGGATCATATCGTCTATTATTCCTTCTTCGCAAAAAATGGTGATTCTCTTTTGGTTGAATATAGACTCGGCGGTGCAGCGTGCTTTTTATTACTAGTCGTATAGAGCACAGTTGAAATGTGCAATCTTGTGATGGGTGATGTTGCAGTTCGCTTTAGAGCCCGGAATATGGGAAGCTTCCTTCGATCCCGGTACTGTTATGACAGTAGCTCGACAATTGTAGCATTCGTTTGGCCTTACATCCTCTCGATCTGCCGAGAAAATAGATTTAAGTAGGGACGTTCCCAGAAAACTTTCGTAAGGGGGGGGGGGTGTTAAATACAAAGGGGAAAATTTGGGTGCACAATGTTATTTTATAAATGTAAGGGTGGTCGCTAATATATGGTTACGTAATATCCCAAAGTACTAGGATAATTTTCGTAAATTTCCAAAGTATAGGGGGCATGGCCCCTGTTGCATTAAGCACAGGTCCGTTCCTGGATTTAAGCCTATCTCCTAATAAGGAGAGGAGAGCAAGAGAGTTTCCACCAGAGGTACGTATGCAGTGGCAGAGCAAGGAAATCAAGTCAGACGGGACAAGATTCGCTAAGTCAAAAGTCAAAGTTAAAAGTCAAAGTTAACAGTCAAACGTCGTTATATTTCATAAGCAATTATATACACAAACATCGAATTAAATTCTCACAAGTCACAATTTGTTTCTTTTTTCGAGGAGACAATGAATTTTTAATGGTAAATGGTAAATTTGCAAAAAAAAGAATGCAAAAACATTGTTGTTTGGGAGGAGAATCAAACCCATGCAATAGGATTTGCCAACTACAACAACTAACCACATGGGCAACTTGACAATTTAGAATTTTAAGGGGGGCGGGGCAAAATTCTATATTACTTCCGATTTAGTCATAAAAATCTATACAACTAGGGGTACTCGTAGAAATTTTTAAATTTCAGGGGGCAATTCCCCACTCCCCCTTCCCCCTACATAGGTTCGCCCCGTACGTATGGTGTAAATTCAGAAGCACACAAGTAATAGATCAAGTTAAAAGGGTGACATGTAGAAGTTTTTTTTTTTTTTTGTTTAGTACAGTATCTTTTCATGACTTAAAAATCATCCGTTCTAAGCAAAACTCCGTGGCGCGATAAAATTTCTGCCTGATGAAAGATAATTGGAAGATACAGAAGTGAAGGTTGTGGTCTTGGTGCTGTTTTGGACGTAACTTTACAGGTATCAGAACGGCGATTGCGGCCCTGGTCTGGAAAGATCTAGACAGACACGCTATGCCCGATCAGGGTCCAACTTTATCCTCAAATTTTTTATTTTGACCAGATAAACAGACGTTTTCAATTATTTTGTGCCATTTGTAGTAATATTTGAATTGCTTATTAGGACCTCGTTCTGAACCCGATCCGGGTCAAACTTTTTACAACATGTTTCTTGCAATAAAGCCAACATTTTTAAGCCAATCTCAAAATTTTGCCATTTTGCCCTAATTTAGAGTTTTCGGCTATAACTATCCGGCTTGTGGGAAGAATTCAACAATTTTGGCTATTGAACAATCTCGAAATCCTAGAGACATTTTCTCTCGATTTTCAGCATCTTCTTTCGTTGTTTCTGCTGCTCAATGGTCAGCGTATCGCCGGTGTCATGTTTGTATGTTCTTGGTGATTTAATTTATGAGCTCGGCAAGGAAAACCGTTTGAACTAGGGGTGCAAACGAGCCGGGTCGAACTAGGGGTGTTCTAGCTCGACTCTTTAAGCAAAGCAACCCACTAGCCAAACCCGTAACACGTCACACTTTTGGCTCTTGCGCGACTCTCGAATTTCTCTTGCGACACAAAGATTTTTTTTGCAAATTATGAATATTAAGGGAAAATAATATTTCATTTATTTCTTTTTTTGAAGGAGATTTATTGATACTAAACAAGTCATTTCTAAATACAATCATAATAGTGATGAAATAATGATACTACTTACTTTGGTGAAATGGCAAAATAATCAGAATGTTTGCATTTTTTTTGGAGGATTGTACATATATTTTTTCCAGATAATGTTTGCATATTATTACTACAAATAAAATCAACGTGAAAAACATTAAATAATGTCATATATTGCATATCACAATAATAACTATGTAATGAATATGCATGCTTGTAATACATTTTTTAGGAGAATGCTTATTATATTTTAATATAATAGAACACATATATAACGATATGATAGATTATATCAAATTATGCAGCTAGAGTTGTAGCTCAAGTGGTAGAGCGTTGGAACAAGTTCCGGGTTCAAACGTAGTTGACGACAAAGCAATTTCTCAAAAAAAAAAAAAAGGATTATATCAAATTAAACGAGGGGGCTTTAGAGGTAACAAGTTGAACCTCCCCGTATTCAAGCTCATCAGCCGTTTAACTCACGAACCCAAACATAGGCTCAAGCTTGGCTTGTGGAGCCTTCGAGCCGAGCATTGACTGGGCCCGCTCTCGAGGTTGTTATAGGTGCCGACCCAATAACAATCTACACGGAGGGTAAGGGAGGGGTGTAAAGGTTCAGAAGTTTGGCCCAATAAATGCGTAAAGTGTCAAATGTGAAACAATGACGGTTTGGATGTTAACGTCATTCTGTCTAAACACAAGGAGTGAAAGTGTCATTTCACAGTTACTTGCAGATCAGGTAATTGGAAGATGTACTGATTAGAGCGCATAACAAATATAGAGTATGTCTGCGTACTAAGTCCAATACGTCTTGAAACAATATGTATTCTTGAAACAGCAAGTAATCAATCTTTGTAGTAAAACCCAAAAACAAAGATATGGCGATGATGATGATGATGAAACAGAGAGGGACGAAAGTGTTTGATCAAGGGCCGAAGAACGGCAACGACGGAGAATCATGGATCAGAGGCGCGTGTCTTGGTAAAGGTGGCTTCGCCTCTGTGTATTTAGAGACTAGAAATAAATCCAAGACCAACAAGTTCAACTCTTTTCCGCCGCAGATGGCGGTTAAATCCGCCGCATATTCTGCCTCATCTTCATTGCAGAGCGAGCGAAAAATACTGCGTAAAGTGAAAGATTTTCGTCATGTGATTTGCTGTTTTGGAGAAGAAATTACTAACGAGGGGAGGGTTTATAATCTGCTATTGGAGTACGCTTCCGGAGGTTCTCTATATGATCTGATCGTCAAGAAATCAAGCGGTTGTGGATTGCCTGAATATGAAGTGAGACGACACACAAGGTCCATTCTTAAAGGAATTAAACATCTTCATGATTGCGGATATGCACACCTTGACATCAAACCTGATAACATCTTACTCGTTCCTCGTGCTTCGGATTCTACAACTTATGCAACTAAAATTTGTGATTTTGGTTTGGCAAAGAAGATTAAACAAAGAAACAAGAAGAAGCACAGCGATGATGGCGTGGATTTGAGAGGCACTCCTGGTTATATGTCCCCGGAGGCTGTGGTTGAAGGCATTCAAGGACCTCCTTGTGATATATGGGGCTTGGGTTGCGTCGTTCTTGAGATGCTGACTGGGAAGAGAGTAGAGGTGTCGTTGGGAACACCTTTGATTCCTTGCGATATATCGAAAGAAGCAAAGGAGTTTCTTAGAAGTTGCTTCTCGATCAAGGTTGAGGATAGACTAACTGCTGGAAAGCTTCTAGAATTGCCATTTGTGTCGCTGCACCCCACCGTAGTAACCTCGCTTCGAGACAAGGGAACTATGAATGGATTCAGCAGCTTATGTAGGATGATTGTTCCGTCAATGGGTAAGACTAACTGGGATGACTATGCCCGGATAGGGCAGTGTTGATGAATCGTCGTGCATCTTTCAAGAGAGGTAGAGGACCATGAACGATGCAAAGTGGTTTGATTGATTGTATAGCTTCAACAAATGATAGATGATGTTGCCTTAAGTGAAAGTAATGACACCGAGACTGTAGCAATGGATAGTGTAAGTGATATCCTAAGTGTTCTGTAAGTCTGTAACAATGTTTTTACTCGGTTAAACCTATTGAAGGAGAAGGTACCTCCAAATATATTTTGGTTATGTGCCTGTTTGCTAAGCTGATTTTGGACGCGTTTCTGTCAAGTATATACTACATGCACAACCTTCTGACATCTTGCCATCCGCATTGTAATTAATATGAAATAGTTTCTTTATTGTTAGATCCTATGTTAGGATCGGTTGGAGCGATTCAACAACGAAACAAATAGTGAAACAAAAATAAATACAAACAGGACTCCGACTATTTTACGTGGTTCACCAAATTTCTTACGTCCACAGTCCATACCCACGTCACTATGATGAACGAATGAAGAACACAGCAAATCTCTCCGCCTCTCTCTAGTGTCCTTTTATACCCTGACTGTAGTGGTATAGCTTACTTATGAAATTGAAAGCTCCTCAACTTTTGGCTAGGTTACAAAAATGTCTTTACACTTAACAAACTCTCACTTCAAGACTGAATAATTCCGATTGTGCTTCTTCCACCTCAATCCACCATCCTCTATGAGAGTGGACTTGGCCTCTCATCATGTAACTATGACAACCGAAGTCGAGCAAGTTCTTAGCTTCGTCAAGGTCACAACCTTGGTCGACAAATCCTCGTTATTATGGCATGTGTGGATATTCTCCAACTTGATTACGTCTTTATCCAACACTGAACGAGTGAAGTGATACGTGATGTCAACGTTCTTTGTCCTTGCATGAAAAGTAGAATTCCTTGTCAGGTGAATTACACTATGACTATCATTTTTAGCTTGCAACTCTTATACTTCTTTTCAAAGTCCCCCAAGAAACTCTTTATCCAAATAATCTATTTGCACGCTTCCGTAACTGCTACATATTCGACATCAATAGCCGATAGGGAAATAATTTTCCAGCAACCTCGAAACAGAACTTGCTGCTCCATTGTTAAGCGTAGACACATAACATGTAGTACCCTTTCTCTTATACACATAGCCACATCAAAGGCAAAGCTGAATATAGTACCTTCTTCATCTGCATCCCCAACAATCTCTTGAAATTCTTGCTGGGCGCGCTGCATTTGCACTATAGTTGATTGCGAATTTTGCTCTTGATCCTCGAGACTCTTCCTCAGGGCTTGCTCAACCTGAGCTTCCTCCGCCAGCCTTGCGCAGTCAGCCGCTTGTTCAGCTATTTCCCTTGGTTCCTCAATGGATCCCGCTATAGCTCTTTCTCTGTCAACTTCTACCCTGATTGGATTGGCAACTTCGACATTTCCTTGGTCTTCCTCCGTCTCTTCGCTATCTGCGATACATATTCATCATAAATAAAATGCATTTAGGTTTGACTTGAGAAGGGAAATTTACCTTCTCTCGAGGCAATTGTTGTACTTGGATTGAACTCCACAAAATTCTCAATACTAGTTTGTCGCGCACTTGCCGACGTGTTCTTTCGTGGAGCTTGAGTCCTACTCATCTTACTTGCCGTCAGATTTTGAAAAAGTTTCCTCAGCAGTGACTGGGATTCTCCTTGGTCGTTTTGGCTGTCTAGCAACGTTGAGCTCTATCACATCGACCGAAGAGTCCCCAGCCGCTGTTGTTCTACTTGAACCTCCCTCTGATTCAGTATTCGATTTGAGGAAGGATGCATGCTGGTCGAATTCGCGCTTCAATTTATTGGTCCATTGCCATTTTGTGTTTGAGGATGATATTTGTCTTATCTTTCGATTTGAGATCATCAACGGATTCCTTACTGCGATCCCCAAAAGTAAATCTTCTGAGATAACACTGTAAAAACAAAATTCCATTAGTGTTTGCAATTTATCCTTGACAACTGCGATAAGAATAGTCATAAGATAACCTGCTTGAAGTTATCAGCGTAAGCTTTTCTTTTGTTGTAAGAATTTGTCCTCACAGCAGCTATCTTTTCTTGGAGGATCAAGTTAGGACACAGATGCCTGTCCTCGTCCAGAAGCGAGTAATACCCATTCCCATTTGCAATACGAGAGTTGGATGACTTGAATGGATACTTATCCGTGCGGATGATAGGAGCCTTACCCAATGGTCGAACTCTAAGGGAAGACCTCGAAAGTTTGTAAATCTGCGAGTTCTAGAAGCTCGACTAGCTAGGGGTTGTCTCTCCTTGTCTCTCACCGGAGGGTTGAATGAATGGAAGCATCACCACCAACAAGGTATTACATCTTCCATACAATAATCTGTTGTAGCAATCTCTCCTCATCTCATCAGGCCAGAAGGGAGGCACCACAGCATCAAAACCAAACTGAGGACTCAAGCGAATCGGATCATAATCCACAGTAATGTGCTCATACTCCAGGCATTCGTTCGCACACTCCGCCAAGGCATGCAAATCTCCTCGCGCTCACCAGTTCATGAATCAGGACTAGTACCTTAGACCTTTGGTGACGAGGTCCTGCGTGATTCGCCTGTCAGAAGCAGGGTACATATCCGCATGAGATACAATGTATTCGAGCTCCTTAACATAGGGCCGGAACTCGAACTACTTTACATCATCGCAGATCAAGGACCACACGCATTTGGTTTTGTACCAGCGCCACACTCGAGGATATAAAAGTTCTCTAGTAGCCTTGGGCGCATTCCATAATCGAACTCTTGTCCGGAGAGGCGCATACTGAGGCCACCTTTGAAACACCCACACAGAAAGAAACACAACATTCACATAGGACAGCACATCAACCCTACCGCGAGATTGCTCGACGTGTTCCATGGCGAGATCTTGTCGATGATATAACAAGTCCAGCACTAACGGCCCAAGAGCAAATTTCAACCAAGGGAAAGGTGTACGACAAGCGCGATAACATGGCAGAAAACCCCATCATGTGGTTGCCCATCAATCAAGAATCTCAATAACCTTACACAGAGAAGTCCAAAAAAACTCCACCTATGACCTCGACCCTCTAATGAGCTTACCCCCTTTGGCACTGATTCGTGATGTACGAAGTGGAATGTGTGAATTTTCCTTGACCATATCGAAAACAGGTTCATCAGCATGTTATTGTCCAATTTCAGACTTAATCCTTTTGTGTCCCTAACAACATTGTATATCCCTGCGTCAGTTAATTTCTTTTCATAATGATCCAAGATATAATCTATCCATTCTTCCATCCAATCCAACTTTTCAACGAATGCTTGATGTCTTATCTCGGTGTAAGGATACATCCCAGCTTCGATGTCATGCCTATGTATTTCAGAAACACCAACATGGTCGCAATCGGCGCTAACGGGTTGCGCAATCAGCAGCAAATTCTCCTTTGTTGGAGATATGGGGGGTGTGGTACCTTTCACAGTGGCGTGGTAGTAATCCTCACCACTCAAGTAAGGAGCCTTACGCCACATCTCCTTAGGAAGATCTAGTAAATCCTCATGCTCCTTGGAAACTTTGGTTTTGGCCATATCTATGAAATTAGAAGAACAAAAACATAAACGAGATCAAAGGTCTGAACGTCCCAAGTTCAAGAGAGATTCTCTCTTGAGTTACATGCAAATCTGGATTTAGCATTCTAGAAGTAAACCCTGATTGAGAATATAGAGTTTGATGCAAATGCAAAATCATGAGATATGTGAAAAGCAATCAGTAATATCTACTAACCTTGTTTTTGTCTAAATGATTGAAGTGCTTCGATGTTGAACAGTTGGTTGAAGGCTTGAATCTATTGTTGAAGACTCTCTCTCCTGCTCATAAACCTTGACAACAACAATGGCGTGAAAAGTTCTAATTGCTGGAGTAGAAGGGTTTATATAATGCCTCCTGAAGAGTCACGACCCTTCAAATCTTCTGAATCATTTTTACATTGGTAATCGGTGAAAACACGTGGACGCCGTTTGAGCACACGCAACGTCTATGCTCTATTATAGACTATCCAACGTTACAGAGACCTAGGCGTAAATGATGACGACTTTTAGGGGCTAGGGTTTTCGAACTCAATTTGAATTGATTTGAGAATCTGGGTGGAGCCACGCATGGCTGATTTTGAGCGTTTAAGCAACGACGCACGTGACGTACGCGCAAAAGGGGGCTAGTGTAGATAGTGCATTCTGAGCACATTGATCATCACCCACGTGGCATCCATCGAGGAGGTCTGATGGATCTCCGTTACTACTATAATATTTTCTTGATATATTCACACTTATCTATATCTTTATCCTTATGCTCGCTATTATATATATGAGCGTTGTGAGACAGGGTCGCCCTCGCATACTAACCGCGCGGGATTTGTAGGGTTCAAGTGGCTTGGAGGCTAGAGTAAGGTAAGTCGCACGCGAGCAGCAGCTTTGCTCGCGCGCGACCTTTGTCAATTGTCGGAGAGACTCGATGATCACATTCCTATATAAACGGTTGCACGTGCGAATGTGCCCTACATATATGGACAATCATGCTAGCGTGTCCTATATATCCGGTCGATCGTACGGCGTGCGAGGCAGTTACGTAGCCGTCATATGCGCCACGTAACTCCTCTCAACCGCACTCTAAGACCCTATGTATAAAAACACTTGCCCCTGGTTATCGGTTCAGATCTTTTGCTAATCATCATACTGTCTCTCTCTCAGAAAAGTAGCAGGAGCTTACTCTCCCCCTACACCTACTCTCAATCTCTCTTTGCTTTGTTCTTGTTCTTGTCTCTAGCAGGTGTACACTGAGATCTTCCCCAGAAGGATCTCTTGTCCACATCGGTATGTGCTACATGAATCTCAAGGTGAATAAACTGGAAGCTTCGATTCAGGAGACGGACATGCAGAGCTGGAGGATTCCAAAGCACCCAAATTCCTCATCTGCGCCCGATGGAATCAACTATGTGGAACCCTTGGAATCCAAGCGTGCGAGCTGCCTGGTCCGCTAGGGTGCCGTTAGAGTGTGTTTCCATTAACATAAACACATCGAGATTGTAACGGTTGAGAATTTTCTAAGATTGCATGGCAAATCTGGGACACAGAGTCCCATTGCTGTTCAAAACGATCACTTGCATGTCGGGGGTTTGTGAAGAAGACCTAAGATCCTCAAAGAGACCACTTAGCTGCTGTAGATAGTGCTTTCTGAGCTGACATATCTTGGCCACGTGGCAACCATCCAGCACACCATATTGTGCTTCACACACACAGGATCACCAGCCGAGCTGATCCATGTGGGGGCTGCGAGACAGAGCCCTCGCATACCACTGCACGGGACTTGTAGGGACTTAGTGGTTTGGAGGCTAGAGTAAGCCCTGTCGCGTGCGAGCCAAGCCCGCACGCGACCTTTAGTAACTGTTTTGAGAGATTTATGGCACGAGCTCCATAAACCCGGTCAATCCGGTCAAACCCGGTCAACCTCGTAACGGTTCCGGTATTCGCGCACAACGTGCTGTAACGGTCCCTATATACTCGGACGAACGTGCCGTTATGGTTAAGCTAATTAAGCCGCCATCAATGGGCGCATTAACCACACTACAACGGTCATGTTCTCTGCTATATATAGGACGTTATCCTTTCCATAAAAAGGAGAACACACTGGCCATACGCGGAAGCTCTGCCAAACCTCTGTCTCTCTCTCAGACATTGCTACTGACTTACTCTCTCCCTACACACAACCCTACTCTTCCTGTGCGATCCTTGATCCTCTACATACGGTGTACACGGAGGTCTCCCCGCCGGAATCTCTTGTGCACATTTTGGTGAACCCGACGTGAACTTACCAACAAAAGCAACCATGTCTCAGGAGGAAGATATCAGCAACAGATCGCCTTCCACCGAAACCGCCTCGGGAGAGGAGGTCCGCCGTACTCCTACCACTCCCAGCGAGACACCGACGCTAGAGTCCTTGTACGCCACTGTCCAAAGTCAGGCGAAAGCTCTCAAAGCGTAGTCTGCGCAACTAGAACGGATCTTGGCCGTTCTGGGCACCCTTGTACCAAATCCTTCATCAGCCGCCGCCGTCTCTCAAGGAGGAGGAGGCCCTACTTCTTCGGGACCGGGAGTGTCAACCACGCCTCCCAACCCCAACCTGCAAACTCCACCGGCGACTGCGCAGCTGCCTTCGATTCAGGGGTCAACGGCTCAGATGTTGCCTCTCGCTGCTCACACTCCTCAGCCCTCGGCTTTGGCGTCTAACCCTACTCTGCAGTACCCTTTGCCTCCTCCAACGGTGATCTGGGGCAATGCGAGTAGTCAGTATGTTCCTAATCCTTCGACGGCGTATGTGTCGCCTCCGCCTGCGGCAACCCCTCCTTCGACTACCGAGGGAAGCATTCCAGAATGCATGACGTCTCTGCAGAAGCGCATGGACACTATTCTGGCGCATCAGTCATTCGCGGATACTATTATCCCGAAATTAGATAACGATCCACCCATCCCACGAGAGATCTATCTCATGCCTAACCCAGCGGGGTACAAGGCTCCTAAATGGGACAAGTTCGAGGATGTCAACGGAAACGCTCATGAGCATGTCATGCGTTTCATTGATGTCATGGGGCCATACGGATCCGATCCCAAATTATTAATGCGAGAGTTCCCAAAATCTTTAGGGAACGTAGCGTACAAGTGGTACCGAACACTGGAAGCGGGATCTGTGAAGACTTGGGACGATATGGTCCAGAAGTTCTACACCAAGTTCTTCCAGATGGAAGAAAAGGTGACGATGATCCATCTCTCGCGGATGTATCAGAAGCGCGAGGAGGACGGGATCACTTTCATCAAGAAATTCAGGGCGAAATCCTTGGAGTGCAAAGATCCAATGCTCGAAAGCCGGCTCGTAGAGATATGCCTGCAGTGCATGCGAGATGAATACAAAGGTATGCTCATCAATTTGCAAACACCTACGTTTTCAAAGTTAATTGAATGCACGAAGAACATCGAGCCTATAGTCGAGAGGCAGAAAAAGAAGAACGCTCCGGAGCGACCTCCGAGCGGCACCACCTACAAGATCAGGGGATTTCAAAACCCTATCCAAGGTCCTCATTATTGAGAAATCAAGCCGCAATTGGATCCAAAGCTTGAAGCTTCTTCACAAGTTTCAACTGATTATATGGGTTTACAGATTCAACGCAGTTCAAAGCATACACTGGTATTTTAAATCGAAATTGAACAAGGCCAACCTTGTTTTCGCAAAGCTTGCTTGGATATACACAGTTGAAGAAGACGATTTGCAGTATTGAACTGATGGTTGATTATCTGAATCTGCTCTCGAAGATCTCCGGGTACCATTCACTTTAAGAGAAAGAAGTGATGCTTTGCAACAGTGGATACAAAGTATTTATCCAAAAACAATGAAGGGTTGCGTCCTTTCAGTAGTCGAATCGCAACCGTCACCGTCGAATCGCGCAATCACAGGACAAGCTGACGTCACGCCTAAAACCCTAAAAGCCAGACGGCACGACTCTAGGGGTTTTAGGTCATAATGGCACGCACGGGGGCTGAACTTACCCGTATTTGAATTGGTGCGTGGCGGCAACGCGTATGTTGGTTTCCGCGCATGGAAGTCTATACAGCTATGAGTCTTCACGCGCAGAAAGGGGGCTAATGTAGATAGTGCTTTCTGAGCTGACAGATCTTGGCCACGTGGCAACCATCCAGCACACCATATTGTGCTTCACACACACAGGATCACCAGCCGAGCTGATCCATGTGGGGGCTGCGAGACAGAGCCCTCGCATACCACTGCACGGGACTTGTAGGGACTTAGTGGTTTGGAGGCTAGAGTAAGCCCTGTCGCGTGCGAGCCAAGCCCGCACGCGACCTTTAGTAACTGTTTTGAGAGATTTATGGCACGAGCTCCATAAACCCGGTCAATCTGGTCAAACCCGGTCAACCTCGTAACGGTTCCGGTATTCGCGCACAACGTGCTGTAACGGTCCCTATATACTCGGACGAACGTGCCGTTATGGTTAAGCTAATTAAGCCGCCATCAATGGGCGCATTAACCACACTACAACGGTCATGTTCTCTGCTATATATAGGACGTTATCCTTTCCATAAAAAGGAGAACACACTGGCCATACGCGGAAGCTCTGCCAAACCTCTGTCTCTCTCTCAGACATTGCTACTGACTTACTCTCTCCCTACACACAACCCTACTCTTCCTGTGTGATCCTTGATCCTCTACATACGGTGTACACGGAGGTCTCCCCGCCGGAATCTCTTGTGCACAGCTGCGTAACTTTTTGCCTCCACAGAGAGAACCCGTCAGGTTCCATGTTGAGGGTAAGAACCTGCCCCATGGACCCCCACCCCTCCTCCTCTATGTTGTGCCAGTGGGTGAGTATGAGACTTGTGGGATGAAGCGCTGGTCTTATACGGATGATTTCGAGATCGGGTCTGCAAGCCGAAAGTTCCAGTACGAGCTCTTCCGTGCCGATTGTTTGCAAATTTGGGATAGGAGGAATGAGGTTCTGTATCTCCGGTGGTGGAGAACGGTAGCGCCTGTGTCTCTCGTAGCGGTGTGCATGGACGTTCTATAGGGGGTGGGAGTTGGGGCTTCCCCTGAACCTGTTCCTGGTCACCGTTGTCGGAGATGGTGACCGGCAAAACTCTAGTACCAGTTGATCCGTTGATGGGAACCTTTCCCGCATTGCTTGAGGCCCTTGCATGTGCCTCATCCTCGGTGGAGTGTGGGTTAGAGGCATCGCCGTCTGGTTCGCCGACATGTGGCCCAGAGTCTGTGACTGTGTCCATTTTGCAGATGCCTGACGGTGTAGTGGCACATGCAGGATGAAGGTTGAGGGAAGTTCGGGTTTTGTAAGATGGTAATCGCCGGACTTAGAGGGTGTGCATACAAATCACGTGGAATCGGATATGGCAGAACTGCGGAGGGTATGAACGATGGCAATTTTGGAGGCGGTGGGAGTACCGATTCCGGTGTCGGTGGCGAACTGGTGTTGTTGTCGGAGGTCTGAGTTGGAGTGTCTTGTGCCATTTTTGTGGGGAGATTGAGAAGAGCTAGGAGAAGAGAGGGAAACGAAAGTTGATGACAGAGGAGGGGAAACTCAAGAGACTGGATTAGAAGGAATTGTTTTATGGGAAACCCTAGGAGGAGAAGTAGGGATCGCCTTTTGAGGTGGGGTTGATGCATCTGGAGTTGGATTTCCTAAGGCAGCAAAATGATTATGCCAAGGAGAGTGGAAGACTTCGCGCGTGTGTTTCACTTGCCTACGTGGCATATTGGTATCTATCTGTGGAAGATCATTTTAAGAGTCCTCTGAGTTCCGGAGAGCGGTTTTGGGTGGGCCCCTTCTCGATACATGCATCCAAGTCCATAGGACTCCTCATCCGACGGTGGAGAAGTTTTCTTGATCACATCAACTGGATTTTTTATACTATTTGTTGAGTTAACGTGCCAGTTATGGCTAAAAGTAACATCATTAGGTTTTGAATTAGTTTCTGTACTATAAACACAAGTTTCTTTTCCGTGACCTACCATCCCACAGTTGTAACAAAATAATGGTAAATTTTCATAAATTATCGGTTGATTGAATGTGGGAAACAGGATAATTGTGGGGAGGGGTTTTGAGATATCCATTTGAACACAAATCCGCGCATAGTTTCCTCTAGTAGCAGAGGCTGTGGCTGCATCAATTCGAAGGAGTTGTCCAATTTTATTTGAAATATTTGTTAGTGCTATTGTGTCAAAGTATTCAATGGGTAAGCTTTCGATTCTAATCCATAGCAGCATAGAGGAAATTTTGGCTGTGGCTGCTCGGAAGTTCGGAACCCATCTTTGATAAAATAAACAGTAATTCCCCAAGTACCATGGTCCTTCATATAATAATTTATCATAATCTTCTTTAACCAAGAATGAAGCGAAGTAAAAGCCTTTGTCTATGTCAATTAGTGAAA
This sequence comes from Linanthus parryae, assembly GCA_023055425.1. Classification (NCBI taxonomy): domain Eukaryota; kingdom Viridiplantae; phylum Streptophyta; class Magnoliopsida; order Ericales; family Polemoniaceae; genus Linanthus; species Linanthus parryae. The sequence goes on along the minus strand of JALGPY010000041.1, from coordinate 1,120,464 downwards.
AGTCTTGAGATAGCTTCCAAAGTCCGTTCAATCTTTTGAAGATATTACAAGACGAACCTTAATGACCAATAATTTTGATGATAATAGATTGTCCAATCTCTTCATTAATTTTTTATAGTGATTTTGATCAACTGGGAACGATAATAAATCATTGGTATTATTGATAACAATAGGAGAAGGAAAACTTCCCTGAATGATGTCCATATCCAACAAAGCTTGATCTTCATCTGGTTCCTTGTTGTTCACGTTAAGGAGAATATCTTTGAAGGAACATCCATGGTTCTGAGGAATTTGTTACTTGAATCTTTGGATCTTCTCGGTGTTGTTGTTGATCTTCTCGCGATTCTTGTGCTCGTGGTCTCGGCTGATGGTTGATTAAAGAAGTTTATGTGGTGTTGGATTGTTGGTAGAGTTAATCGGTGGAGGAGAGGGTGGATGGCGTTGAGAGCATTTTTGGAGGACTTGTTGAGATGAAGGTTCTATTCAAGTTAGAGCATTTCAAATACATTGTTTACTCAATGGTTATAGTTAAGATCGAAAGCATCTTAGACTCCCTATTTGATTCTTTATTTTAACGGATCTCTATCATGTTCTCTAAATTTTAACCAGTCATTTAACTAACACTATTCGAGTACTCATGAATAGTTCAAATAGAAACGTACGATTTTTATAAAATCATTAATAATTGCTCATGATAGTACTAGAAGATGATCTTATTCATGATTTTGATTACTCCTTTAAATTAAGTCTCTCCGTATCTAAATTGTGTGTAATAAATTGAGGGTCATCACTTTCGAATGTGGATCATATCGTCTATTATTCCTTCTTCGCAAAAAATGGTGATTCTCTTTTGGTTGAATATAGAGTCGGCGGTGCAGCGTGCTTTTTATTACTAGTCGTATAGAGCACAGTTGAAATGTGCAATCTTGTGATGGGTGATGTTGCAGTTCGCTTTAGAGCCCGGAGTGGGAAGCTTCCTTCGATCCCGGTACGGTTATGACAGTAGCTCGACAATTGTAGCATTCGTTTGACCTTACGTCCTCTCGATCTGCCATGAAAATAGATTTAAGTAGGGACGTACACAGAAAACTTTCGGAAGGGGGGGGGGGTGTTAAATACAAAAGGGGAAAATATGGGTGCACAATGTTATTTATAAATGTAAGGGTGGTCGCTAATATATGGTTACGTAATATCCCAAAGTACTAGGATAATTTTCGTAAATTTCCAAAGTATAGGGGGCATGGCCCCTGTTGCATTAAGCACATGTCCGTTCCTGGATTTAAGCCTATCTCCTAATAAGGAGAGGAGAGTAAGAGAGTTTCCACCAGAGGTACGTATGCAGTGGCAGAGCCAGGAAATCAAGTCAGACGGGACAAGATTCGCTAAGTCAGAAGTCAAAGTTAAAAGTCAAAGTTAACAGTCAAAACTCGTTATATTTCATAAGCAATTATACACACAAACATCGAATTAAATACTCACAAGTCACAATTTGTTCCTTTTTTCGAGGAGACAATGAGTTTTTAATGGTAAATGGTAAATTTGCAAAAAAAAGAATGCAAAAACATTGTTGTTTGGGAGGAGAATCAAGCCCATGTAATAGGATTTGCCAACTACAACAACTAACCACTTGGGCAACTGGAAAATTTAGAATTTTAAGGGGGGCGGGGCAAAATTCTATATTACTTCCGATTTAGTCATAAAAATCTATACAACTAGGGGTACTCGTAGAAATTTTTAAATTTCAGGGTGCAATTCCCCACCCCCTTCCCCCTACATAGGTTCGCCCCTGTACGTATGGTGTTTACCTATAACATTTTGTATATTGTAAATTCAGAAGCACACAAGTAATAGATCAAGTTAAAAGGGTGACATGTAGATGTTTTTTTTTTTTTTTTTTTTTTTTTTTTTTAGTACAGTATCTTTTCATGACTTAAAAATCATCCGTTCTAAGCAAAACTCCGTGGCGCGGTAAATTTACTGCGTGATGAAAGATAAACGGAAGACACAGAAGTGAAGGTTGGGGTCTTGGCGCTGTTTTGGACGTAACTTTACAGGTATCAGAACGGCGATTGCAGCCCTGGTCTGGAAAGATCTAGACAGACACGCTATGCCCGATCAGGGTCCAACTTTATCCTCAAATTTTCATTTTGACCAGATAAAAAGATGTTTTCAATTATTTTGTGCCATTTGTAGTAATATTTGAATTGCTTATTAGGACCTCGTTCTGAACCCGATCCGGGTCAAACTTTTTACAACATGTTTCTTGCAATAAGGCTAACATTTTTAAGCCAATCTCAAAATTTTGCCATTTTGCCATAATTTAGAGTTTTCGGCTATAACTATCCGGCTTGTGGGAAGAATTCAACAATTTTGGCTATCGAACAATCTCGAAATCCTAGAGACATTTTCTCTCGATTTTCAGCATTTTCTTTCGTTGTTTCTGCTGCTCAATGGTCAGCGTATCGCCGGTGTCATGTTTGTATGTTCTTGGTGATTTAATTTATGAGCTCAGCAAGGAAAACCGTTTGAACTAGGGGTGCAAACGAGCCGGGTCGAACTAGGGGTGTTCTAGCTCGACTCTTTAAGCAAAGCAACCCACTAGCCAAACTCGTAACGCATCGCACTTTTGGCTCTTGCGCGACTCTCAAATTTCTCTTGCGACAAAAAGATTTTTTTTTGCAAATTATGAATATTAAGGGAAAATAATATTTTATATTTTTTTTGAAGGAAATTTATTGATACTAAACAAGTTATTTCTAAATACAATCATAATAGTGATGAAATAATGGTACTACTTACTTTGGTGAAATGGCAAAATAATCAGAATGTTTGCATTTTTTTTGAGGATTTCACGTATATTTTTTCCAGATAATGTTTGGATATTATTACTACAAATAAAATCAACGTGAAAAACATTAAATAATGTCATATATTGCATATCACAATAATAACTATGTAATGAATATGCATGCTTATAATACATTTTTTAGGGGGTGCTGATAATTACAGCACAACAAACTATAGTTACAGCAAAATATTTTTGTGTGTGACTTATTTGCCCCGCACTAGTAAATGACATATATCCCAGATTTCATTATTTAATATTAAACAAAAAAATACCCCAATTTCCAGGGTTAGTTTATGCTTTCTGCGACCATTACACCTCTCTGCCTCTTGAATCTGCAAGAAGAAGACGCACCCGGTAACTCTCTCGCTCCCCCTCTTTCTCGCAAAAACAACAATAATATTTGGGGATTAAAAGCACGACATTCGAATCACTGAAATAAGTCAGAACATAAGCATCGATCAAAAACCCAATTTGAAATAGAGGAGTCTGAGGACGCTTTCTCTCCTGCTCCTCTTACACTTCTTTGTCAACTCGGTTTCATTTTACAGATATATAGCCATGTTTGGGTTCGATTCTAGAGGCACGACGAAGATTCTAGGTTTTGATTTTGTTATCAAATTTCTGGGTTTTATTTTGCGTGTTCAAATGCGAGAGAAAGAGATTACTAGGTTTGACATGAGGAACCAGGTGCCGGTTCAGGCGTCATTGAAGTGCTCTGATCGTGGTTGACTGAGGTGCTATCAGGATTTTAAATTGGTTTTATGTGTTCCGAATGGGGTTTGATTGAATCAGAAAATGCGTTGTTTGTTTTGTTTTTTGATTCCAATTGCTTTCGTTGGTGTTTTGGTTAATGTCTGTGGTGGTTTCCCATTTTGATTTGTGATGTAAACAGAGGGAGATTGAGCATGAAATAGGCAGAAAAGTAAAGATCCAGTTTGATTTCATTTGGAGTTCATTGTAATACTCTTGTTGTCGAGGAGGTCGGGGGTTGGGTCAGGTGAAGGTCGATTGGGTAAAGATGCAGTTTGATTTCATTGAGCTCTGTTAGATGGGGGTACAAGACAAGAGACATGTTGTGTTTATCTGTTGTTAGATTGGGTCGAACACGGCATCGTATTGGTTTTTTTGCGATGGAAAAGAGGGAGGTTGATGGCGGTGATGGATGTCTTCTGCTTGTGGCTGTGTGGGGCTTTGCCGGAATCAATGGCTGACGAGAGAGAGAGAGAGAGAGAGTTGACCGGGAGAGAAGCAGCAAGGTGTAATGGTCGAAGAAAGCATAAATTAACCCTAAAATTTGGGGTATTTTTTTCTTAACATTTAATAGTGAAATCTGGAGTATATGTCATTTACTAGTCAGGGGTAAATAAGTCAGATACAAAAATGTTGTGCTGTAACTATAGTTTGTTGTGCTGTAATTATCAGCACCCTTTTTAGGAGAATGCTTATTATATTTTAATATACTAGAACACATATATAAAGATATGATAGATTATATCAAATTTTGCAGCTAGAGTTGTAGCTCAAGTGGTAGAGCGTTGGAACCCTACATAAAGTTCCGGGTTCAAACCTAGTTGACGACAAAGCAATTTCTCAAAAAAAAAAAAAAAAAAAAAAAAAAAATTATATCAAATTAAACGAGGGGGCTTTAGAGGTAACGAGTTGAACCTCCCCGTATTCAAGCTCATGAGCCGTTTAACTCACGAACCCAAACATAGGCTCAAGCTTGGCTTGTGGAGCCTTCGAGCCGAGCATTGACTGGGCCCGCTCTCGAGGTTGTTATAGGTGCCGACCCAGTAACAATCTACACGGAGGGTAAGGGAGGGGTGTAAAGGTTCAGAAGTTTGGCCCAATAAAGGCGTAAAGTGTCAAATGTGAAACAATGACGGTTTGGATGTTAACGTCATTCTGTCTAAACACAAGGAGTGAAGTGTCATTTTACAGTTACTTGCAGATCAGGTAATTGGAAGATGTACTGATTAGAGCGCATAACAAATACTACTATAGATTATGTGTGCGTACTAAGTACGTAGTTCAAATCAGAATCAGATATGGACTATTTCCCCGCTATCAGTCCAATACGTCTTAGACTATAGTTTCTACTAGCTTCTCCTATAAATACCCCTATCTTCGAAACAATATGTATTCTTGAAGCAGCAAGTAATCAATCTTTGTAGTAAAACCCAAAAACAAAGATATGGCGATGATGAAACAGAGAGGGACGAAAGTGTTTGATCAAGGGCCGAAGAACGGCAACGACGGAGAATCATGGATCAGAGGCCCGTGTCTTGGTAAAGGTGGCTTCGCCTCTGTGTATTTAGCGACTAGAAATAAATCCAAGACCAACAAGTTCAACTCTTTTCCGCCGCAGATGGCGGTTAAATCCGCCGCATATTCTGCCTCATCTTCATTGCAGAGCGAGCGAAAAATACTGCGTAAACTGAAAGATTTTCGTCATGTGATTTGCTGTTTTGGAGAAGAAATTACTAACGAGGGGAGGGTTTATAATCTGCTATTGGAGTACGCTTCCGGAGGTTCTCTATATGATCTGATCTTCAAGAAATCAAGCGGTTGTGGATTGCCTGAATATGAAGTGAGACGACACACACGGTCCATTCTTAAAGGAATTAAACATCTTCATGAATGCGGATATGCACACCTTGACATCAAACCTGATAACATCTTACTCGTTCCTCGTGCTTCGGATTCTACAACTTATGCAACTAAAATTTGTGATTTTGGTTTGGCAAAGAAGATTAAACAAAGAAACAAGAAGAAGCACAGCGATGATGGCGTGGATTTGAGAGGCACTCCTGGTTATATGTCCCCGGAGGCTGTGGTTGAAGGCATTCAAGGACCTCCTTGTGATATATGGGGCTTGGGTTGCGTCGTTCTTGAGATGCTGACTGGGAAGAGAGTAGAGGTGTCGTTGGGAACACCTTTGATTCCTTGCGATATATCGAAAGAAGCAAAGGAGTTTCTTAGAAGTTGCTTCTCGATCAAGGTTGAGGATAGACTAACTGCTGGAAAGCTTCTGGAATTGCCATTTGTGTCGCTGCACCCCACCGTAGTAACCTCGCTTCGAGACAAGGGAACAATGAATGGATTCAGCAGCTTATGTAGGATGATTGTTCCGTCAATGGGTAAGACTAACTGGGATGACTATGCCCGGATAGGGCAGTGTTGATGAATCGTCGTGCATCTTTCAAGAGAGGTAGAGGACCATGAACGATGCAAAGTGGTTTGATTGATTGTATAGCTTCAACAAATGATAGATGATGTTGCCTTAAGTGAAAGTAATGACACCGAGACTGTAGCAATGGATAGTGTAAGTGATATCCTAAGTGTTCTGTAAGTCTGTAACAATGTTTTTACTCGGTTAAACCTATTGAAGGAGAAGGTACCTCCAAATATATTTTGGTTATGTGCCTGTTTGCTAAGCTGATTTTGGACGCGTTTCTGTCAAGTATATACTACATGCACAACCTTCTGACATCTTGCCATCCGCATTGTAATTAATATGAAATAGTTTCTTTATTGTTAGACCCTATGTTAGGATCGGTTGGAGCGATTCAACAACGAAACAAATAGTGAAACAAAAATAAATACAAACAGGACTCCGACTATTTTACGTAGTTCACCAAATTTCTTACGTCCACAGTCCATACCCACGTCACTATGATGAACGAATGAAGAATACAGCAAATCTCTCCGCCTCTCTCTAGTGTCCTTTTATACCCCGACTGTAGTGGTATAGCTAACTTATGAAATTGTAAGCTCCTCAACTTTTGGCTAGGTTACAAAAAAGTCTTTACACTTAACAAACTCTCTCTTCAAGACTGAATAATTCCGATTGTGCTTCTTCCACCTCAATCCACCATCCACTATGAGAGTGGACTTGGCCTCTCATCATGTAACTATGACAACCGAAGTCGAGCAAGTTCTTAGCTTCTTCAAGGTCACAACCTTGGTCGACAAATCCTCGTTATTATGGCATGTGTTGATCTTCTCCAACTTGATTACGTCTTCATCCAACACTGAACGAGTGAAGTGATACGTGATGTCAACGTTCTTCGTCCTTGCATGAAAAGTAGAATTCTTTGTCAGGTGAATTACAGTATGACTATCATTTTTAGCTTGCAACTCTTATACTTCTTTTCAAAGTCCCCCAAGAAACTCTTTATCCAAATAATCTATTTACACGCTTCCGTAACTGCTACATATTCGACATCAATAGCCGATAGAGAAATAATTTTCCAGCAACCTCGAAAATGAACTTGCTGCTCCATTGTTAAGCGTAGACACATAACATGTAGTGCCCTTTCTCTTATACACATAGCCACATCTAAGGAAAAGCTGAATATAGTACCTTCTTCATCTGCATCCCCAACAATCTCTGGAAATTCTTGCTGGGCGCGCTGCATTTGCACTACAGTTGATTGCGAATTTTGCTCTTGATCCTCGAGACTCTTCCTCAGGGCTTGCTCAACCTGAGCTTCCTCCGCCAGCCTTGCGCAGTCAGCCGCTTGTTCAGCTATTTCCCTTGGTTCCTCAATGGCTCCCGCTATAGCTCTTTCTCTGTCAACTTCTACCCTGATTGGATTGGCAACTTCGACATTTCCTTGGTCTTCCTCCGTCTCTTCGCTATCTGCGATACATATTCATCATAAATAAAATGCATTTAGGTTTGACTTGAGAAGGGAAATTTACCTTCTCTCGAGGAAATTGTTGTACTAGGATTGAACTCCACAAAATTCTCAATACTAGTTTGTCGCGCACTTGCCGACGTGTTCTTTCGTGGAGCTTGAGTCCTACTCTTCTTACCTGCCGTCAGATTTTGAAAACGTTTCCTCAGCAGCGGTTGGGATTCTCCTTGGTCGTTTTGGCTGTCTAGCAACGTTGAGCTCTATCACATCGACCGAAGAGTCCTCAGCCGCTGTTGTTCTACTTGAACCTCCCTCTGATTCAGTATTCGATTTGAGGAAGGATGCATGCTGGTCGAATTCGCGCTTCAATTTATTGGTCCATTGCCATTTTGGGTTTGAGGATGATATTTGCCTTGTCTTTCGATTTGAGATCATTAACGAATTCCTTACTGCGATCCCCAAAAGTAAATCTTCTGAGATAACACTGTAAAAACAAAATTCCATTAGTGTTTGCAATTTATCCTTGACAACTGCGATAAGAATAGTCAGAAGATAACCTGCTTGAAGTTATCAGCGTAAGCTTTTCTTTCGTTGTAAGAATTTGTCCTCACAGCAGCTATCTTTTCTTGGAGGATCAAGTTTGGACAAAGATGCCTGTCCTCGTCCAGAAGCGAGTAATACCCATTCCCATTTGCAATACGAGAGTTGGATGAGTTGAATGGATACTTATCCGTGCGGATGATAGGAGCCTTACCCAATGGTCGAACTCTACGGGAAGACCTCGAAAGTTTGTAAATCTGCGAGTTCTAGAAGCTCGATTAGCTAGGGGTTGTCTCTCCTTGTCTCTCACCGGAGGGTTGAATGAATGGAAGCATCGCCACCAACAAGGTATTACATCTTCCATACAATAATCTGTTGTAGCAATCTCTCCTCATCTCATCAGGCCCGAAGGGAGGCACCACAGCATCAAAAACAAACTGAGGACTCAAGCGAATCGGATCATAATCCACAGTAATGTGCTCATACTCCAGGCATTCGTTCGCACACTCCGCAAAGGCATGCAAATCTCCTCGCGCTCACCAGTTCATGAATCAGGACTACTACCTTAGACCTTTGGTGACGAGGTCCTGCGTGATTCTCCTGTCAGAAGAAGGGTACATATCCGCATGAGATACAATGTATTCGAGCTCCTTAACATAGGGCCGGAACTCGAAATACTTTACATCATCGCAGATCAAGGACCACACGCATTTGGTTTTGTACCAGCGCCACACTCGAGGATATAAAAGTTCTCTAGTAGCCTTGGGCGCATTCCATAATCGAACTCTTGTCCGGAGAGGCGCATACTGAGGCCACCTTTCAAACACCCACACAAAAAGAAACGCAACATTCACATAGGACAGCACATCAGCCCTACCGCGAGATTGCTCGACGTGTTCCATGGCGAGATCTAGTCGATGATATAAGTAGCCCAGCACTAACGGCCCAAGAGCGACTTTCGACCAAGGGAAAGGCGTACGGCAAGCGCGATAACATGGCAGAAAACCCCATCATGTGGTTGCCCATCAATCAGGAATCTTAATAACCTTACACAGAGAAGTCCACACAGACTCCACCTATGACCTCGACCCTCTAATGAGCTTACCCCCTTTGGCACTGCTTCGTGATGTGCAAAGTGGAATGTGTGAATTTTCCTTGACCATATCGAAAACAGGTTCATCAGCATGTCATTGTCCAATTTCAGACTTAATCCTTTTGTGTCCCTAACAACATTGTATATCCCTGCGTCAGTTAATTTCTTTTCATAATGATCCAAGATATAATCTGTCCATTCTTCCATCCAATCCAACTTTTCAACGAATGCTTGATGTCTAATCTCGATGTAAGGATACATCCCAGCTTCGATGCCATGCCTATGAATTTCAGAAAAACCAACATGGTCCCAATCGGCGCTAACGGGTTGCGCAATCAGCATCAAATTCTCCTTTGTTGGAGATATGGGGGGTGTGGTACCTTTCACAGTGGCGTGGTAGTAATCCTCACCACTCAAGTAAGGAGCCTTACGCCACATCTCCTTAGGAAGATCTAGTAAATCCTCATGCTCCTTGGAAACTTTGGTTTTGGCCATATCTATGAAATTAGAAGAACAAAAACATAAACGAGATGAAAGGTCTAAACGTCCCAAGTTCAAGAGAGATTCTCTCTTGAGTTACATGCAAATCTGGATTTAGCATTCTAAAAGTAAACCCTAATTGAGAATATAGAGTTTGATGCAAATGCAAAATCATGAGATATGTGAAAAGCAATCAGTAATATCTACTAACCTTGTTTTTGTCTAAATGAAGTGCTTAATTAGAGATGTTGAACAGTTTGTTGAAGGCTTGAATCTATTGTTGAAGACTCTCTCCTGCTCATAAACCTTGACAACAACAATGGCGTGAAAAGTTCTAATTGCTGGAGTAGAAGGGTTTATATAATGCCTCCTAAAGCGTCACGACCCTTCAAATCTTCTGAATCATTTTTACATTGGTAATCGGTGAAAATATGTGGACGCCGTTTGAGCACACGCAACGTCTATTCTCTATTATAGACTATCCAACGTTACAGAGACCTAGGCGTAAATGATGACGACTTTTAGGGGCTAGGGTTTTCGAACTCAATTTGAATTGATTTGAGAATCTGCATGGAGCCACACATAGCTGATTTTGAGCGTTTACGCAACGACGCGCGTGACGTACGCGCAAAAGGGGGCTAGTGTAGATAGTGCATTCTGAGCACATTGATCATCACCCACGTGGCATCCATCGAGGAGGTCTGATGGATCTCCGTTACTACTATAATATTGTCTTTATATATTCACACTTATCCATATCTTTATCCTTATGCTCGCATTTTTATATATGAGCGTTGTGAGACAGGGTCGCCCTCGCATACTAACCGCGCGGGATTTGTAGGGTTCAAGTGGCTTGGAGGCTAGAGTAAGGTAAGTCACACGCGAGCAACAGCTTTGCTCGCGCGCGACCTTTGTCAATTGTCGGAGAGACTCGATGATCACATTCCTATATACACGGTTGCACGTGCGAATGTGCCCTACATATATGGACAATCATGCTAGCGTGTCCTATATATCCGGTCGATCGTACGGCGTGCGAGGCAGTTACGTAGCCGTCATATGCGCCACGTAACTCCTCTCAACCGCACTCTAAGACCCTATGTATAAAAACACTTGCCCCTGGTTATCGGTTCAGATCTTTTGCTAATCATCATACTGTCTCTCTCTCAGAAAAGTATCAGGAGCTTACTCTCCCCCTACACCTACTCTCAATCTCTCTTTGCTTTGTTCTTGTTCTTGTCTCTAGCAGGTGTACACTGAGATCTTCCCCAGAAGGATCTCTTGTCCACATCGGTATTTGCTACATGAATCTCAAGGTGAATAAACTGGAAGCTTCGATTCAGGAGACGGACATGCAGAGCTGGAGGATTCCAAAGCACCCAAATTCCTCATCTGCGCCCGATGGAATCAACTATGTGGAACCCTTGGAATCCAAGCGTGCGAGCTGCCTGGTCCGCTAGGGTGCCGTTAGAGTGTGTTTCCATTAACATAAACACATCGAGATTGTAACGGTTGAGAAGTTTCTAAGATTTCATGGCAAATCTGGGACACAGAGTCCCATTGCTGTTCAAAACGATCACTTGCATGTCGGGGGTTTGTGAAGAAGACCTAAGATCCTCAAAGAGACCACTTAGCTGCTGTAGATAGTGCTTTCTGAGCTGACATATCTTGGCCACGTGGCAACCATCCAGCACACCATATTGTGCTTCACACACACAGGATCACCAGCCGAGCTGATCCATGTGGGGGCTGCGAGACAGAGCCCTCGCATACCACTGCACGGGACTTGTAGGGACTTAGTGGTTTGGAGGCTAGAGTAAGCCCTGTCGCGTGCGAGCCAAGCCCGCACGCGACCTTTAGTAACTGTTTTGAGAGATTTATGGCACGAGCTCCATAAACCCGGTCAATCCGGTCAAACCCGGTCAACCTCGTAACGGTTCCGGTATTCGCGCACAACGTGCTGTAACGGTCCCTATATACTCGGACGAACGTGCCGTTATGGTTAAGCTAATTAAGCCGCCATCAATGGGCGCATTAACCACACTACAACGGTCATGTTCTCTGCTATATATAGGACGTTATCCTTTCCATAAAAAGGAGAACACACTGGCCATACGCGGAAGCTCTGCCAAACCTCTGTCTCTCTCTCAGACATTGCTACTGACTTACTCTCTCCCTACACACAACCCTACTCTTCCTGTGCGATCCTTGATCCTCTACATACGGTGTACACGGAGGTCTCCCCGCCGGAATCTCTTGTGCACATTTTGGTGAACCCGACGTGAACTTACCAACAAAAGCAACCATGTCTCAGGAGGAAGATATCAGCAACAGATCGCCTTCCACCGAAACCGCCTCGGGAGAGGAGGTCCGCCGTACTCCTACCACTCCCAGCGAGACACCGACGCTAGAGTCCTTGTACGCCACTGTCCAAAGTCAGGCGAAAGCTCTCAAAGTGTAGTCTGCGCAACTAGAACGGATCTTGGCCGTTCTGGGCACCCTTGTACCAAATCCTTCATCAGCCGCCGCCGTCTCTCAAGGAGGAGGAGGCCCTACTGCTTCGGGACCGGGAGTGTCAACCACGCCTCCCAACCCCAACCTGCAAACTCCACCGGCGACTGCGCAGCTGCCTTCGATTCAGGGGTCAACGGCTCAGATGTTGCCTCTCGCTGCTCACACTCCTCAGCCCTCGGCTTTGGCGTCTAACCCTACTCTGCAGTACCCTTTGCCTCCTTCAACGGTGATCTGGGGCAATGCGAGTAGTCAGTATGTTCCTAATCCTTCGACGGCGTATGTGTCGCCTCCGCCTGCGGCAACCCCTCCTTCGACTACCGAGGGAAGCATTCCAGAATGCATGACGTCTCTGCAGAAGCGCATGGACACTATTCTGGCGCATCAGTCATTCGCGGATACCATTATCCCGAAATTAGATAACGATCCACCCATCCCACGAGAGATCTATCTCATGCCTAACCCAGCGGGGTACAAGGCTCCTAAATGGGACAAGTTCGAGGATGTCAACGGAAACGCTCATGAGCATGTCATGCGTTTCATTGATGTCATGGGGCCATACGGATCCGATTCCAAATTATTAATGCGAGAGTTCCCAAAATCTTTAGGGAACGTAGCGTACAAGTGGTACCGAACACTGGAAGCGGGATCCGTGAAGACTTGGGACGATATGGTCCAGAAGTTCTACACCAAGTTCTTCCAGATGGAAGAAAAGGTGACGATGATCCATCTCTCGCGGATGTATCAGAAGCGCGAGGAGGACGGGATCACTTTCATCAAGAAATTCAGGGCGAAATCCTTGGAGTGCAAAGATCCAATGCTCGAAAGCCGGCTCGTAGAGATATGCCTGCAGTGCATGCGAGATGAATACAAAGGTATGCTCATCAATTTGCAAACACCTACGTTTTCAAAGTTAATTGAATGCACGAAGAACATCGAGCCTATAGTCGAGAGGCAGAAAAAGAAGAACGCTCCGGAGCGACCTCCGAGCGGCACCACCTACAAGATCAGGGGATTTCAAAACCCTATCCAAGGTCCTCATTATTGAGAAATCAAGCCGCAATTGGATCCAAAGCTTGAAGCTTCTTCACAAGTTTCAACAGATTATATGGGTTTACAGATTCAACGCAGTTCAAAGCATACACTGGTATTTTAAATCGAAATTGAACAAGGCCAACCTTGTTTTCGCAAAGCTTGCTTGGATATACACAGTTGAAGAAGACGATTTGCAGTATTGAACTGATGGTTGATTATCTGAATCTGCTCTCGAAGATCTCCGGGTACCATTCACTTTAAGAGAAAGAAGTGATGCTTTGCAACAGTGGATACAAAGTATTTATCCAAAAACAATGAAGGGTTGCGTCCTTTCAGTAGTCGAATCGCAACCGTCACCGTCGAATCGCGCAATCACAGGACAAGCTGACGTCACGCCTAAAACCCTAAAAGCCAGACGGCACGACTCTAGGGGTTTTAGGTCATAATGGCACGCACGGGGGCTGAACTTACCCGTATTTGAATTGGTGCGTGGCGGCAACGCGTATGTTGGTTTCCGCGCATGGAAGTCTATACAGCTATGAGTCTTCACGCGCAGAAAGGGGGCTAATGTAGATAGTGCTTTCTGAGCTGACAGATCTTGGCCACGTGGCAACCATCCAACACACCATATTGTGCTTCACACACACAGGATCACCAGCCGAGCTGATCCATGTGGGGGCTGCGAGACAGAGCCCTCGCATACCACTGCACGGGACTTGTAGGGACTTAGTGGTTTGGAGGCTAGAGTTAGCCCTGTCGCGTGCGAGCCAAGCCCGCACGCGACCTTTAGTAACTGTTTTGAGAGATTTATGGCACGAGCTCCATAAACCCGGTCAATCTGGTCAAACCCGGTCAACCTCGTAACGGTTCCGGTATTCGCGCACAACGTGCTGTAACGGTCCCTATATACTCGGACGAACGTGCCGTTATGGTTAAGCTAATTAAGCCGCCATCAATGGGCGCATTAACCACACTACAACGGTCATGTTCTCTGCTATATATAGGACGTTATCCTTTCCATAAAAAGGAGAACACACTGGCCATACGCGGAAGCTCTGCCAAACCTCTGTCTCTCTCTCAGACATTGCTAGTGACTTACTCTCTCCCTACACACAACCCTACTCTTCCTGTGCGATCCTTGATCCTCTACATACGGTGTACACGGAGGTCTCCCCGCCAGAATCTCTTGTGCACAGCTGCGTAACTTTTTGCCTCCACAGAGAGAACCCGTCAGGTTCCATGTTGAGGGTAAGAATCTTCCCCATGGACCCCACCCCTCCTCCTCTATGTTGTGCCAGTGGGTGAGTATGAGACTTGTGGGATGAAGCGCTGGTCTTATACGGATGATTTCGAGATCGGGTCTGCAAGCCGAAAGTTACAGTACGAGCTCTTCCGTGCCGATTGTTCGCAAATTTGGGATAGGAGGAATGAGGTTCTGTATCTCCGGTGGTGGAGAACGGTAGCGCCTGTGTCTCTCGTAGCAGTGTGCATGGACGTTCTATAGGGGGTGGGAGTTGGGGCTTCCCCTGAACCTGTTCCTGGTCACCGTTGTCGGAGATGGTGACCGGCAAAACTCTAGTACCAGTTGATCCGTTGATGGGAACCTTTCCCGCATTGCTTGAGGCCCTTGCATGTGCCTCATCCTCGGTGGAGTGTGGGTTAGAGGCATCACCGTCTGGTTCGCCGACATGTGGCCCAGAGTCTGTGACTGTGTCCATTTTGCAGATGCCTGACGGTGTAGTGGCACATGCAGGATGAAGATGGGTTGAGGGAAGTTCGGGTTTTGTAAGATGGTCATCGCCGGACTTAGAGGGTGTGCATACAAATCACGTGGAATCGGATATGGCAGAACTGCGGAGGGTATGAACGATGGCATTTTTGGAGGCGGTGGGAGTACCGATTCCGGTGTCGGTGGCGAACTGGTGTTGTTGTCGGAGGTCTGAGTTGGAGTGTCTTGTGCCATTTTTGTGGGGAGATTGAGAAGAGCTAGGAGAAGAGAGGGAAACGAAAGTTGATGACAGAGGAGGGGAAACTCAAGAGACTGGATTAGAAGGAATTGTTTTATGGGAAACCCTAGGAGGAGAAGTAGGGATCGCCTTTTGAGGTGGGGTTGATGCATCTGGAGTTGGATTTCCTAAGGCAGCAAAATGATTATGCCAAGGAGAGTGGAAGACTTCGCGGGTGTGTTTCACTTGCCTACGTGGCATATTGGTATCTATCTGTGGAAGATCATTTTTAGAGTCCTCTGAGTTCCGGAGAGCGGTTTTGGGTGGGCCCCTTCTTGATACATGCATCCAAGTCCATAGGACTCCTCATCCGACGGTGGAGAAGTTTTCTTGATCACATCAACTGGATATTTTATACTATTTGTTGAGTTAACGTGCCAGTTATGGCTAAAAGTAACATCATTAGGTTTTGAATTAATTTCTGTACTATAAACACAAGTTTCTTTTCCGTGACCTACCATCCCACAGTTGTAACAAAATAATGGTAAATTTTCATAAATTATCGGTTGATTGAATGTGGGAAACAGGATAATTGTGGGGAGGGGTTTTGAGATATCCATTTGAACACAAATTCGCGCATAGTTTCCTCTAGTAGCAGAGGCTGTGGCTGCATCAATTCGAAGGAGTTGTCCAATTTTTTTGCAATATTTGTTAGTGCTATTGTGTCGAAGTATTGAATGGGTAAGCTTTTGAGTCTAATCCATAGCAGCATAGAGAAAATTTTGGCTGTGGCTGCTCGGAAGTTCGGAACCCATCTTTGATAAAATAAACAGTAATTCCCCAAGTACCATGGTCCTTCATATAATACTTTATCATAATCTTCTTTAACCAAGAAGGAAGCGAAGTAAAAACCTTTGTCTATGTCAATTAGTGAAAAGTCTTGAGATAGCTTCCAAAGTCCGTTCAATCTGTTGAAGATATTATAAAACGAACCTTCATGTCTAATAATTTTGATGATAATAGAATTGTCCAATCTCTTCATTAAAATTTTAAAGTGATTTTGATCAACTGGGAACGATAATAAATCATTGGTATTATTGATAACAATAGGAGAAGGAAAACTTCCCTGAATGATGTCCATATCCAACAAAGCTTGATCTTCATCTGGTTCCTTGTTGTTCACGTTAAGGAGAATATCTTTGAAGGAACATCCATGGTTCTGAGGAATTTGTTACTTGAATCTTTGGATCTTCTCGGTGTTGTTGTTGATCTTCTCGCGATTCTTGTGCTCGTGGTCTCGGCTGATGGTTGATTAAAGAAGTTTATGTGGTGTTGGATTGTTGGTAGAGTTAATCGGTGGAGGAGAGGGTGGATGGCGTTGAGAGCATTTTTGGAGGACTTGTTGAGATGAAGGTTCTATTCAAGTTAGAGCATTTCAAATACATTGTTTACTCAATGGTTATAGTTAAGATCGAAAGCATCTTAGACTCTCTATTTGATTCTTTATTTTAACGGATCTCTAACATGTTCTCTAAATTTTAACCAGTCATTTAACTAACACTATTCGAGTACTCATGAATAGTTCAAATAGAAACGTACGATTTTTATAAAATCATTAATAATTGCTCATGATAGTACTAGAAGATGATCTTATTCATGATTTTGATTACTCCTTTAAATTAAGTCTCTCCGTATCTAAATTGTGTGTAATAAATTGAGGGTTATCACTTTCGAATGTGGATCATATCGTCTATTATTCCTTCTTCGCAAAAAATGGTGATTCTCTTTTGGTTGAATATAGAGTCGGCGGTGCAGCGTGCTTTTTATTACTAGTCGTATAGAGCACAGTTGAAATGTGCAATCTTGTGATGGGTGATGTTGCAGTTCGCTTTAGAGCCCGGAGTGGGAAGCTTCCTTCGATCCCGGTACGGTTATGACAGTAGCTCGACAATTGTAGCATTCGTTTGACCTTACGTCCTCTCGATCTGCCATGAAAATAGATTTAAGTAGGGACGTACACAGAAAACTTTCGGAAGGGGGGGGGGGGTGTTAAATACAAAAGGGGAAAATATGGGTGCACAATGTTATTTATAAATGTAAGGGTGGTCGCTAATATATGGTTACGTAATATCCCAAAGTACTAGGATAATTTTCGTAAATTTCCAAAGTATAGGGGGCATGGCCCCTGTTGCATTAAGCACAGGTCCGTTCCTGGATTTAAGCCTATCTCCTAATAAGGAGAGGAGAGTAAGAGAGTTTCCACCAGAGGTACGTATGCAGTGGCAGAGCCAGGAAATCAAGTCAGACGGGACAAGATTCGCTAAGTCAGAAGTCAAAGATAAATGTCAAAGTTAACAGTCAAAACTCGTTATATTTCATAAGCAATTATACACACAAACATCGAATTAAATACTCACAAGTCACAATTTGTTCCTTTTTTCGAGGAGACAATGAGTTTTTAATGGTAAATGGTAAATTTGCAAAAAAAAGAATGCAAAAACAGTGTTGTTTGGGAGGAGAATCAAGCCCATGTAATAGGATTTGCCAACTAAAACAACTAACCACTTGGGCAACTGGAAAATTTAGAATTTTAAGGGGGGCGGGGCAAAATTCTATATTACTTCCGATTTAGTCATAAAAATCTATACAACTAGGGGTACTCGTAGAAATTTTTAAATTTCAGGGTGCAATTCCCCACCCCCCTTCCCCCTACATAGGTTCGCCCCTGTACGTATGGTGTTTACCTATAACATTTTGTATATTGTAAATTCAGAAGCACACAAGTAATAGATCAAGTTAAAAGGGTGACATGTAGATGTTTTTTTTTTTTTTTTTTTTTTTTTTAGTACAGTATCTTTTCATGACTTAAAAATCATCCGTTCTAAGCAAAAATCCGTGGCGCGATAAATTTTCTGCGTGATGAAAGATAAACGGAAGACACAGAAGTGAAGGTTGGGGTCTTGGCGCTGTTTTGGACGTAACTTTACAGGTATCAGAACGGCGATTGCGGCCCTGGTCTGGAAAGATCTAGACAGACACGCTATGCCCGATCAGGGTCCAACTTTATTCTCAAATTTTCATTTTGACCAGATAAAAAGATGTTTTCAATTATTTTGTGCCATTTGTAGTAATATTTGAATTGCTTATTAGGACCTCGTTCTGAACCCGATCCGGTTCAAACTTTTTACAACATGTTTCTTGCAATAAGGCTAACATTTTTAAGCCAATCTCAAAATTTTGCCATTTTGCCCTAATTTAGAGTTTTCGGCTATAACTATCCGGCTTGTGGGAAGAATTCAACAATTTTGGCTATCGAACAATCTCGAAATCCTAGAGACATTTTCTCTCGATTTTCAGCATTTTCTTTCGTTGTTTCTGCTGCTCAATGGTCAGCGTATCGCCGGTGTCATGTTTGTATGTTCTTGGTGATTTAATTTATGAGCTCAGCAAGGAAAATCGTTTGAACTAGGGGTGCAAACGAGCCGGGTCGAACTAGGGGTGTTCTAGCTCGACTCTTTAAGCAAAGCAACCCACTAGCCAAACTCGTAACGCATCGCACTTTTGGCTCTTGCGCGACTCTCGAATTTCTCTTGCGACAAAAAGATTTTTTTTTTTGCAAATTATGAATATTAAGGGAAAATAATATTTTATATTTTTTTTGAAGAAAATTTATTGATACTAAACAAGTTATTTCTAAATACAATCATAATAGTGATGAAATAATGGTACTACTTACTTTGGTGAAATGGCAAAATAATCAGAATGTTTGCATTTTTTTTGAGGATTTTACGTATATTTTTTTCAGATAATGTTTGGATATTATTACTACAAATAAAATCAACGTGAAAAACATTAAATAATGTCATATATTGCATATCACAATAATAACTATGTAATGAATATGCATGCTTATAATACATTTTTTAGGGGGTGCTGATAATTACAGCACAACAAACTATAGTTACAGCACAATATTTTTGTGTGTGACTTATTTGCCCCGCACTAGTAAATGACATATATCCCAGATTTCATTATTTAATATTAAACAAAAAAATACCCCAATTTCCAGGGTTAGTTTATGCTTTCTGCGACCATTACACCTCTCTGCCTCTTGAATCTGCAAGAAGAAGACGCACCCGGTAACTCTCTCGCTCCCCCTCTTTCTCGCAAAAACAACAATAATATTTGGGGATTAAAAGCACGACATTCGAATCACTGAAATAAGTCAGAACATAAGCATCGATCAAAAACCCAATTTGAAATAGAGGATTCAGAGGACGCTTTCTCTCCTGCTCCTCTTACACTTCTTTGTCAACTCGGTTTCATTTTACAGATATATAGCCATGTTTGGGTTCGATTCTAGAGGCACGACGAAGATTATAGGTTTCGATTTTGTTATCAAATTTCTGGGTTTTATTTTGCGTGTTCAAATGCGAGAGAAAGAGATTACTAGGTTTGACATGAGGAACCAGGTGCCGGTTCAGGCGTCATTGAAGTGCTCTGATCGTGGTTGACTGAGGTGCTATCAGGATTTTAAATTGGTTTTATGTGTTCCGAATGGGGTTTGATTGAATCAGAAAATGCGTTGTTTGTTTTGTTTTTTGATTCCAATTGCTTTCGTTGGTGTTTTGGTTAATGTCTGTGGTGGTTTCCCATTTTTATTTGTGATGTAAACAGAGGGAGATTGAGCATGAAATAGGCAGAAAAGTAAAGATCCAGTTTGATTTCATTTGGAGTTCATTGTAATACTCTTGTTGTCGAGGAGGTCGGGGGTTGGGTCAGGTGAAGGTCGATTGGGTAAAGATGCAGTTTGATTTCATTGAGCTCTGTTAGATGGGGGTACAAGACAAGAGACATGTTGTGTTTATCTGTTGTTAGATTGGGTCGAACACGGCATCGTATTGGTTTTTTTGCGATGGAGAAAGAGGGAGGTTGATGGCGGTGATGGATGTCTTCTGCTTGTGGCTGTGTGGGGCTTTGCCGGAATCAATGGCTGACGAGAGAGAGAGAGAGAGAGAGAGAGAGAGAGAGAGAGAGAGAGTTGACCGGGAGAGAAGCAGCAAGGTGTAATGGTCGAAGAAAGCATAAATTAACCCTAAAATTTGGGGTATTTTTTTCTTAACATTTAATAGTGAAATCTGGAGTATATGTCATTTACTAGTCAGGGGTAAATAAGTCAGATACAAAAATGTTGTGCTGTAACTATAGTTTGTTGTGCTGTAATTATCAGCACCCTTTTTAGGAGAATGCTTATTATATTTTAATATACTAGAACACATATATAAAGATATGATAGATTATATCAAATTTTGCAGCTAGAGTTGTAGCTCAAGTGGTAGAGCGTTGGAACCCTACATAAAGTTCCGGGTTCAAACCTAGTTGACGACAAAGCAATTTCTCAAAAAAAAAAAAAAAAAATTATATAAAATTAAACGAGGGGGCTTTAGAGGTAACGAGTTGAACCTCCCCGTATTCAAGCTCATGAGCCGTTTAACTCACGAACCCAAACATAGGCTCAAGCTTGGCTTGTGGAGCCTTCGAGCCGAGCATTGACTGGGCCCGCTCTCGAGGTTGTTATAGGTGCCGACCCAATAACAATCTACACGGAGGGTAAGGGAGGGGTGTAAAGGTTCAGAAGTTTGGCCCAATAAAGGCGTAAAGTGTCAAATGTGAAACAATGACGGTTTGGATGTTAACGTCATTCTGTCTAAACACAAGGAGTGAAGTGTCATTTTACAGTTACTTGCAGATCAGGTAATTGGAAGATGTACTGATTAGAGCGCATAACAAATACTACTATAGAGTATGTGTGCGTACTAAGTACGTAGTTCAAATCAGAATCAGATATGGACTATTTCCCCGCTATCAGTCCAATACGTCTTAGACTATAGTTTCTACTAGCTTCTCCTATAAATACCCCTATCTTCGAAACAATATATATTCTTGAAGCAGCAAGTAATCAATCTTTGTAGTAAAACCCAAAAACAAAGATATGGCGATGATGAAACAGAGAGGGACGAAAGTGTTTGATCAAGGGCCGAAGAACGGCAACGACGGAGAATCATGGATCAGAGGCCCGTGTCTTGGTAAAGGTGGCTTCGCCTCTGTGTATTTAGCGACTAGAAATAAATCCAAGACCAACAAGTTCAACTCTTTTCCGCCGCAGATGGCGGTTAAATCCGCCGCATATTCTGCCTCATCTTCATTGCAGAGCGAGCGAAAAATACTGCGTAAACTGAAAGATTTTCGTCATGTGATTTGCTGTTTTGGAGAAGAAATTACTAACGAGGGGAGGGTTTATAATCTGCTATTGGAGTACGCTTCCGGAGGTTCTCTATATGATCTGATCTTCAAGAAATCAAGCGGTTGTGGATTGCCTGAATATGAAGTGAGACGACACACAAGGTCCATTCTTAAAGGAATTAAACATCTTCATGAATGCGGATATGCACACCTTGACATCAAACCTGATAACATCTTACTCGTTCCTCGTGCTTCGGATTCTACAACTTATGCAACTAAAATTTGTGATTTTGGTTTGGCAAAGAAGATTAAACAAAGAAACAAGAAGAAGCACAGCGATGATGGCGTGGATTTGAGAGGCACTCCTGGTTATATGTCCCCGGAGGCTGTGGTTGAAGGCATTCAAGGACCTCCTTGTGATATATGGGGCTTGGGTTGCGTCGTTCTTGAGATGCTGACTGGGAAGAGAGTAGAGGTGTCGTTGGGAACACCTTTGATTCCTTGCGATATATCGAAAGAAGCAAAGGAGTTTCTTAGAAGTTGCTTCTCGATCAAGGTTGAGGATAGACTAACTGCTGGAAAGCTTCTAGAATTGCCATTTGTGTCGCTGCACCCCACCGTAGTAACCTCGCTTCGAGACAAGGGAACAATGAATGGATTCAGCAGCTTATGTAGGATGATTGTTCCGTCAATGGGTAAGACTAACTGGGATGACTATGCCCGGATAGGGCAGTGTTGATGAATCGTCGTGCATCTTTCAAGAGAGGTAGAGGACCATGAACGATGCAAAGTGGTTTGATTGATTGTATAGCTTCAACAAATGATAGATGATGTTGCCTTAAGTGAAAGTAATGACACCGAGACTGTAGCAATGGATAGTGTAAGTGATATCCTAAGTGTTCTGTAAGTCTGTAACAATGTTTTTACTCGGTTAAACCTATTGAAGGAGAAGGTACCTCCAAATATATTTTGGTTATGTGCCTGTTTGCTAAGCTGATTTTGGACGCGTTTCTGTCAAGTATATACTACATGCACAACCTTCTGACATCTTGCCATCCGCATTGTAATTAATATGAAATAGTTTCTTTATTGTTAGACCCTATGTTAGGATCGGTTGGAGCGATTCAACAACGAAACAAATAGTGAAACAAAAATAAATACAAACAGGACTCCGACTATTTTACGTAGTTCACCAAATTTCTTACGTCCACAGTCCATACCCACGTCACTATGATGAACGAATGAAGAATACATCAAATCTCTCCGCCTCTCTCTATGTTGTGAAAAACGAAAAATATGCAGAAAGAAAGAATCGAAACACACAGATTTACGTGGTTCGGCAAAACAGCCTACTCCACGAAGTTGCAGAGATTTCACTAAAACAGACGAATCGTCTCAGAGAGAATTACAAGCGAAATCAGAACGCTCAACATAACATGCTACGAACCCTAAGAACTCTATAAATAGACAACCTATCAAACCGGGCCGGATCCAAGCCCAAACGGGTCAAAACGGGTCAAAATATTTTTTTCGGGGGCGCTGCCCCCGAACCCCCGGAGACATGTTCGTGATCGCTACGGCTTGGGCCTACCGGCCCAAGCCTTCGCTCCACGAATCATGTCTCCCTTTTCGGGTCGTAGCAAAACATGAACCGGGTCGATTCATAAAACGGGTCGCCCAGGAACCAGGGCTCCACCCCAACAATTCTCCCACTTGGAGACTGGTTCAACATCATGTACCAGAACCACATCCCCTAACATAATCAAGCTCCATCCCTGCAACTCAACTCATCTTCTTCAAGAAAGAAGACCCACTGAAGCTGCGCACAGCTTCGTTTCTCAACAGTAACAACCTTTGTGAACATGTCTGCTGGATTCTCACTTCCACAAATCTTCTCAAGCTGAACCTGACCATCATCAAGTAACTCACGGATGAAATGATACTTTGTCTCAATATGCTTGGTCTTAGAATGGAACGCTGGATTTTTAGCAAGAAAAATAGCACTCTGACTGTCACTGTGAAGTGTGTCATTCTCCTGTATCTTCCCCAACTCTCCTAAGAACCTCTGCAACCATACCATCTCCTTTGCAGCTTCCGTGATAGCAATATACTCAGCTTCCGTTGTTGAAAGAGCAACAACCTTCTGTAAGTTAGAACCCCACGACACTGCCGTACCACCCAAGGTGAACACATACCCTGTAGTACTCTTCCTCTTATCCAGATCACCAGCAAGATCAGCATCAACAAAACCCTTAAGTTTCAAAGCACCTCCACCGAAACATAAGCACGTGTCTGAAGAACCTCTCAAGTACCTTAAGATCCATTTAACTGCCTCCCAATGTTGCTTTCCTGGATTACTCATGTACCTGCTCACAACTCCCACTGCATGGGAAATATCTGGCCTAGTACAAACCATAGCATACATCAACGAACCAATAGCCGAGGCATATGGAGTCTTACCCATGTGTTCCCGTTCTTCAACTGTCTTTGGTGAATCATCTTTACTCAATCTAAAATGACCCCCCAACGGAGTGTTCACAGGCTTAGCCTGATCCATGCTGAATCTGCTTAGTACCTTCTTCACATACTCTGTCTGGGACAAATACAGAGTACCTCTGGCTCTATCTCTGACTATCCTCATACCAAGAATCTGACTTGCAGGGCCCAAGTCCTTCATGGCAAACTGTGTAGACAATTTCTTCTTCAAGTTGTTAATCTCATCCAAACTAGATCCTGCGATCAGCATATCATCAACGTATAACAACAAGATAATGTAGGAGCCATCAAACTGTCTAACATAGCAACAATGGTCTGCATGACATCTCGTGTACTTTAAGTTTCACATAAAACTATCAAATTTCTTGTTCCACTGCCGAGGAGCTTGTTTCAGACCATACAAGCTCTTCTTCAACCTGCACACAAGATTCTCATTTCCCTGTACCTCGAAACCCTCTGGCTGATGCATATACAATTCTTCCTCCAAGTCACCATGAAGGAATGCAGTCTTTACATCTAACTGCTCAAGATGCAAGTCTTCTTGAGCAACCATACTCAGCACCAACCTGATAGTTGTAAGCTTCACAACAGGTGAAAATATCTCAGAATAATCAATTCCCTGCTTCTGCTGGTACCCCTTCACAACAAGCCTTGCCTTATATCGTTTACTTCCATCAGATTCATTCTTCACACGATATACCCACCTGTTATGAAGTGCCCTCTTCCGAGTTGGAAGTTCAGTTAACTCCCATGTCTGATTCCGAAGTAAAGAATCCATCTCATCATTCATTGCTGACTCCCACTTGCTAGAGTGAACATCCTGCAAAGTCTCTGCATAAGTCTCACGCTCACCAGCATCAGTCAACAATATATAATTAAGACTAGGGGAGTAACGCTCTGGGACCTTTCTGTTCCTAGTCCCCACCCGAGTTCTAACATAGGTCTTCAGAGGAGTGTTCTTGTCCTTTGCAACTGGCTGTGACTCAGTAGTGTCAGGCACACTAGACTGATCATGCGGAACATCATCACTGGGAGTGACATCCTCAAGAATATCAGGACAAACATACGAAGGAGTAGCTGGGACTTTATCCTTTGTATCAATAGCAACACTCGCCCTATCCTTATACATCATCTTCTCATTGAAGATCACATCTCTGCTTCTTATAATTTTCCTGTTCTCAGCATCCCAGAATATGTAACCAAATTGTGCATCTCCATAGCCAATAAAGAAACAAATCTTGGACTTTGCATCTAGCTTACTACGTCTGGCAGCATCAATATGAACATAAGAAACACAACCGAAAACTTTCAAATGATCAAAACTAACCTCTTTTCCGCTCCATACTTCTTTAGGCAATCTGAATTCCAACGGAACTGAAGGTCCACGGTTTATGCAATAAACCGCTGTGCTAACTGCATCTGCCCAGAAAGTCTTCGGTAACCCAGAACAAAGCCTCATGCTTCTAGCTCTCTCATTGATGGTCCTATTCATGCGCTCAGCCACACCATTTTGTTGTGGTGTCCCGGGAAGAGTATTTTCGAGTCTAACTCCATGTGTAGCACAATAATCCTTTAGTCCACCATCAATGTATTCTCCACCATTATCAGATCTCAAACACTTCAATTTCAAACCCGTTTCAGTCTCAACCATGGCTTTCCACTTTTTAAAAGTTTCAAATACATCAGATTTATTTTTCATAAAATAAACCCATACTTTCCTACTGAAATCATCAATGAAAGTGACATAGTATTGAGATCCTCCTAGCGACGCTACTGGTGAAGGACCCCACACATCTGTGTGCACGAGATCCAGCTTGCTTGATCTCAAGGCACGACCGCCTTTCAAGAAACTGACTCTCTTCTGCTTTCCCATAATACAGCTCTCACAAATACCCAGATCAACAGACTTCAGCTTTGAGAGCTTACCTTGGGACTGCAATATCTTCATACCTCTATGACTCATATGACCAAGTCTGCGATGCCACAAATCAGCGTCTTGCTCAGCTTCAGCAACTGCTACTGTATCACTCGGTCCCGAAGTCATGTACAAAGTTCCTGTTTTCTTACCACGAGCAAGTATCATGGAACCTTTCAAAACCTTCCATGCACCACTTGAGAAGACCACAGAGTTACCATCATCATCAAGCTGTCCCACCGATATCAAATTCTTCTTCAGTTCAGGAACATGTCTCACCTTCCGCAAAGTCCATACAGAACCACTTGCAAGCTTGACATCAATATCACCCTGACCAACAATATTCAGCGGCTCCCCATCTGCCAAGTACACCTTTCCGAAATCCCCAGCAGTATAGTTCTGCATAATTTCACGGTGCGAGGTAGTATGGAAAGAAGCACCCGAATCTAATATCCAATCATCAACGGGACTATACACAGCAAGAAGTAAAGCATCTTGAATTTCATCACTGACTGCATTCACCGAATTCCCAGACTTTCCTCTGTTTTTCTTCGGTGCCTTACAATCACTCTTAAAGTGACCTGACTTACCACAGTTCCAGCAATTAACCGTGCTTCCATCCCTTGTCTGCGATTTTCCACGACTGGTACCTCCATGCTTAGATTTTGATCTTCCCCGATTATTATTATCATTCCTTTCGTTGCTTCTGCCACGATTATCAACATTATAGGCTGAACCCGAAGGTTCACCAGAATCTTTACGACGCACTTCCTCAGCCAGAATTAAATCACGTATGTTATCATACTTCAACTTTTCTTTTCCAGCAGAATTACTAACAGCAGTTCGCATAGATTCCCAACTATTAGGTAATGACGCTAATAGTATCAAAGCCCTAACCTCATCATCAAAGTTAATTTCAACAGCAGACAATTGATTCGTAATTGTATTGAAATCGGTAAGATGTTGAGCAACCAACATACCTTCTGTCATCTTCAGATTGAACAGACGCTTCATCAAGTACACCTTGTTATTAGCAGACGGAGTCTCGTACATTCCTGACAACGCCTTTATCAGCGAAGCTGTAGTAGTCTCCTTAATAACGTTGTGCGCAACCGACCTTGACAGCGTCAACCGAATAATGCCCAGAACCTGTCGATCCATAACCTTCCAGTCTTCCTCCTTCATGGCTTCAGGCTTTACCCCCTCCAGTGGAGCGTGCAGTTTCTTCCCATACAGATAGTCCTCTATCTGCATCTTCCAGTACGCATAATCTGTGCCGTCGAACTTTTCAATTCCAGAACCTTTCATCTCATCTGCCATCGTTTTTCCCAAACCCTAGCGAACCTGGCTCTGATACCAGTTGTTGTGAAAAACGAAAAATATGCAGAAAGAAAGAATCGAAACACACAGATTTACGTGGTTCGGCAAAACAGCCTACTCCACGAAGTTGCAGGGATTTCACTAAAACAGACGAATCGTCTCAGAGAGAATTACAAGCGAAATCAGAACGCTCAACATAACATGCTACGAACCCTAAGAACTCTATAAATAGACAACCTATCAAACCGGGCCGGATCCAAGCCCAAACGGGTCAAAACGGGGCTTGGGCCTACCGGCCCAAGCCTTCGCTCCACGAATCATGTCTCCCTTTTCGGGTCGTAGCAAAACATGAACCGGGTCGATTCATAAAACGGGTCGCCCAGGAACCAGGGCTCCACCCCAACACTCTAGTGTCCTTTTATACCCCGACTGTAGTGGTATAGCTAACTTATGAAATTGTAAGCTCCTCAACTTTTGGCTAGGTTACAAAAAAGTCTTTACACTTAACAAACTCTCTCTTCAAGACTGAATAATTCCGATTGTGCTTCTTCCACCTCAATCCACCATCCTCTATGAGAGTGGACTTGGCCTCTCATCATGTAACTATGACAACCGAAGTCGAGCAAGTTCTTAGCTTCTTCAAGGTCACAACCTTGGTCGACAAATCCTCGTTATTATGGCATGTGTGGATCTTCTCCAACTTGATTACGTCTTCATCCAACACTGAACGAGTGAAGTGATACGTGATGTCAACGTTCTTCGTCCTTGCATGAAAAGTAGAATTCTTTGTCAGGTGAATTACAGTATGACTATCATTTTTAGCTTGCAACTCTTATACTTCTTTTCAAAGTCCCCCAAGAAACTCTTTATCCAAATAATCTATTTACACGCTTCCGTAACTGCTACATATTCGACATCAATAGCCGATAGGGAAATAATTTTCCAGCAACCTCGAAAATGAACTTGCTGCTCCATTGTTAAGCGTAGACACATAACATGTAGTGCCCTTTCTCTTATACACATAGCCACATCTAAGGAAAAGCTGAATATAGTACCTTCTTCATCTGCATCCCCAACAATCTCTGGAAATTCTTGCTGGGCGCGCTGCATTTGCACTACAGTTGATTGCGAATTTTGCTCTTGATCCTCGAGACTCTTCCTCAGGGCTTGCTCAACCTGAGCTTCCTCCGCCAGCCTTGCGCAGTCAGCCGATGTTCAGCTATTTCCCTTGGTTCCTCAATGGCTCCCGCTATAGCTCTTTCTCTGTCAACTTCTACCCTGATTGGATTGGCAACTTCGACATTTCCTTGGTCTTCCTCCGTCTCTTCGCTATCTGCGATACATATTCATCATAAATAAAATGCATTTAGGTTTGACTTGAGAAGGGGAAATTTACCTTCTCTCGAGGAAATTGTTGTACTAGGATTGAACTCCACAAAATTCTCAATACTAGTTTGTCGCGCACTTGCCGACGTGTTCTTTCGTGGAGCTTGAGTCCTACTCTTCTTACCTGCCGTCAGATTTTGAAAAAGTTTCCTCAGCAGCGGCTGGGATTCTCCTTGGTCGTTTTGGCTGTCTAGCAACGTTGAGCTCTATCACATCGACCGAAGAGTCCTCAGCCGCTGTTGTTCTACTTGAACCTCCCTCTGATTCAGTATTCGATTTGAGGAAGGATGCATGCTGGTCGAATTCGCGCTTCAATTTATTGGTCCATTGCCATTTTGGGTTTGAGGATGATATTTGCCTTGTCTTTCGATTTGAGATCATTAACGAATTCCTTACTGCGATCCCCAAAAGTAAATCTTCTGAGATAACACTGTAAAAACAAAATTCCATTAGTGTTTGCAATTTATCCTTGACAACTGCGATAAGAATAGTCATAAGATAACCTGCTTGAAGTTATCAGCGTAAGCTTTTATTTCGTTGTAAGAATTTGTCCTCACAGCAGCTATCTTTTCTTGGAGGATCAAGTTAGGACAAAGATGCCTGTCCTCGTCCAGAAGCGAGTAATACCCATTCCCATTTGCAATACGAGAGTTGGATGAGTTGAATGGATACTTATCCGTGCGGATGATAGGAGCCTTACCCAATGGTCGAACTCTACGGGAAGACCTCGAAAGTTTGTAAATCTGCGAGTTCTAGAAGCTCGATTAGCTAGGGGTTGTCTCTCCTTGTCTCTCACCGGAGGGTTGAATGAATGGAAGCATCGCCACCAACAAGGTATTACATCTTCCATACAATAATCTGTTGTAGCAATCTCTCCTCATCTCATCAGGCCCGAAGGGAGGCACCACAGCATCAAAACCAAACTGAGGACTCAAGCGAATCGGATCATAATCCACAGTAATGTGCTCATACTCCAGGCATTCGTTCGCACACTCCGCAAAGGCATGCAAATCTCCTCGCGCTCACCAGTTCATGAATCAGGACTACTACCTTAGACCTTTGGTGACGAGGTCCTACGTGATTCTCCTGTCAGAAGAAGGGTACATATCCGCATGAGATACAATGTATTCGAGCTCCTTAACATAGGGCCGGAACTCAAAATACTTTACATCATCGCAGATCAAGGACCACACGCATTTGGTTTTGTACCAGCGCCACACTCGAGGATATAAAAGTTCTCTAGTAGCCTTGGGCGCATTCCATAATCGAACTCTTGTCTGGAGAGGCGCATACTGAGGCCACCTTTCAAACACCCACACAAAAAGAAACGCAACATTCACATAGGACAGCACATCAGCCCTACCGCGAGATTGCTCGACGTGTTCCATGGCGAGATCTAGTCGATGATATAAGTAGCCCAGCACTAACGGCCCAAGAGCGACTTTCGACCAAGGGAAAGGCGTACGGCAAGCGCGATAACATGGCAGAAAACCCCATCATGTGGTTGCCCATCAATCAGGAATCTTAATAACCTTACACAGAGAAGTCCACACAGACTCCACCTATGACCTCGACCCTCTAATGAGCTTACCCCCTTTGGCACTGCTTCGTGATGTGCAAAGTGGAATGTGTGAATTTTCCTTGACCATATCGAAAACAGGTTCATCAGCATGTCATTGTCCAATTTCAGACTTAATCCTTTTGTGTCCCTAACAACATTGTATATCCCTGCGTCAGTTAATTTCTTTTCATAATGATCCAAGATATAATCTGTCCATTCTTCCATCCAATCCAACTTTTCAACGAATGCTTGATGTCTAATCTCGATGTAAGGATACATCCCAGCTTCGATGCCATGCCTATGAATTTCAGAAAAACCAACATGGTCCCAATCGGCGCTAACGGGTTGCGCAATCAGCATCAAATTCTCCTTTGTTGGAGATATGGGGGGTGTGGTACCTTTCACAGTGGCGTGGTAGTAATCCTCACCACTCAAGTAAGGAGCATTACGCCACATCTCCTTAGGAAGATCTAGTAAATCCTCATGCTCCTTGGAAACTTTGGTTTTGGCCATATCTATGAAATTAGAAGAACAAAAACATAAACGAGATCAAAGGTCTAAACGTCCCAAGTTCAAGAGATATTCTCTCTTGAGTTACATGCAAATCTGGATTTAGCATTCTAAAAGTAAACCCTGATTGAGAATATAGAGTTTGATGCAAATGCAAAATCATGAGATATGTGAAAACCAATCAGTAATATCTACTAACCTTGTTTTTGTCTAAATGAAGTGCTTAATTAGAGATGTTGAACAGTTTGTTGAAGGCTTGAATCTATTGTTGAAGACTCTCTCCTGCTCATAAACCTTGACAACAACAATGGCGTGAAAAGTTCTAATTGCTGGAGTAGAAGGGTTTATATAATGCCTCCTGAAGCGTCACGACCCTTCAAATCTTCTGAATCATTTTTACATTGGTAATCGGTGAAAATATGTGGACGCCGTTTGAGCACACGCAACGTCTATTCTCTATTATAGACTATCCAACGTTACAGAGACCTAGGCGTAAATGATGACGACTTTTAGGGGCTAGGGTTTTCGAACTCAATTTGAATTGATTTGAGAATCTGCATGGAGCCACACATAGCTGATTTTGAGCGTTTACGCAACGACGCGCGTGACGTACGCGCAAAAGGGGGCTAGTGTAGATAGTGCATTCTGAGCACATTGATCATCACCCACGTGGCATCCATCGAGGAGGTCTGATGGATCTCCGTTACTACTATAATATTGTCTTTATATATTCACACTTATCCATATCTTTATCCTTATGCTCGCATTTTTATATATGAGCGTTGTGAGACAGGGTCGCCCTCGCATACTAACCGCACGGGATTTGTAGGGTTCAAGTGGCTTGGAGGCTAGAGTAAGGTAAGTCGCACGCAAGCAGCAGCTTTGCTCGCGCGCGACCTTTGTCAATTGTCGGAGAGACTCGATGATCACATTCCTATATACACGGTTGCACGTGCGAACGTGCCCTACATATATGGACAATCATGCTAGCGTGTCCTATATATCCGGTCGATCGTACGGCGTGCGCGGCAGTTACGTAGCCGTCATATGCGCCACGTAACTCCTCTCAACCGCACTCTAAGACCCTATGTATAAACACACTTGCCCCTGGTTATCGGTTCAGATCTTTTGCTAATCATCATATTGTCTCTCTCTCAGGCAAGTAGCACGAGCTTACTCTCCCCCTACACCTACTCTCAATCTCTCTTTGCTTTGTTATTGTTCTTGTCTGTTGCAGGTGTACACTGAGATCTTCCCCTGAAGGATCTCTTGTCCACATCAGTATTTGCTACATGAATCTCAAGGTGAATAAACTGGAAGTTTCGATTCAGGAGACGGACATGCAGAGCCGGAGGATTCCAAAGAACCCAAATTCCTCATCTACGCCCGATGGAATCAACTATATGGAACCCTTGGAATCCAAGCGTGCGAGCTGCCTGGCCCGCTAGGGTGCCGTTAGAGTGTGTTTCCATTAACATAAACACATCGAGATTGTAACGGTTGAGAAGTTGCTGAGATTGCATGGCAAATATGGGACACAGAGGCCCATTGCTGTTCAAAACGATCACTTGCATGTCGGGGGTTTGTGAAGAAGACCCAAGATCCTCAAAGAGACCACTTAGCTGCGTAACTTTTTGCCTCCATAGAAAGAACCCGTCAGGTTCCATGTTGAGGGCAAGAACCTGCCCCATAGACCCCCACCCCTCCTCCTCTATGTTGTGCCAGTGGGTGCGTATGAGACTTGTGGGATGAAGCGCTGGTCTTATACGGATGATTTTGAGAGCGGGACTGCAAGCCGAAAGTTCCAGTACGAGCTCTTCCTGCCGATTGTTCGCAAATTTGAGGTAGGAGGAATGAGATACTGGATCTACGGTGGTGGAGAACGGTAGCGCCTGTGTCTCTCGTAGCGGTGTGCATGGACGTTCTTTAGGGGGTGGGAGTTGGGGCTTCCCCTGAACCTGTTCCTGGTCACCGTTGTCGGAGATGGTGACAGGCAAAAATCTGGTACCAGTTGATCCGTTGATGGGAACCTCCCCCGCATTGCCTGAGGCCCTTGCATGTGCCTCATATTCGGTGGAGTGTGGATTAGAGGCATCACCGTCTGGTTCGCCGACATGTGGCCCAGAGTCTGTGACTGTGTCCATTTTGCAGATGCCTGACGGTGTAGTGGCACATGCATGATGGAGATGGGTTGAGGGAAGTTCGGGTTTTGTAAGATGGTCATCGCCGGACTTAGAGGGTGTGCATACAAATCACGTGGAATTGGATATGGCAGAACTGCGGAGGGTATGAACGATGGCATTGGTGGAGGCGGTGGGAGTACCGATTCCGGTGTCGGTGGCAAAATGGTGTTGTTGTCGGAGGTCTGAGTTGGAGTGTCTTGTGCCATTTTTGTGGGGAGATTGAGAAGAGCTAGGAGACGAGAGGGAAACGAAAGTTCATGACAGAGGAGGGGAAACTCAAGAGACTGGATTAGAAGGAATTGTTTTATGGGAAACCCTAGGAGGAGAAGTAGGGATTGCCTTTTGAGGTGGGGTTGATGCATCTGGAGTTGGATTTCCTAAGGCAGCAAAATGATTATGCCAAGGAGAGTGGAAGACTTCGCGCGTGTGTTTCACTTGCCTACGTGGCACATTGGTATCTATCGGTGGATGATCATTTTTAGAGTCCTTTGAGTTCCGGTGAGCGGTTTTGGGTGGGCCCCTTCTTGATACATGCATCCAAGGTCCATAGGACTCCTCATCCGACGGTGGAGAAGTTTTCTTGATCACATCAACTGGATTTTTTATACTATTTGTTGAGTTCACGTGCCAGTTATGGCTAAAAGTAACATCATTAGGTTTTGAATTAATTTCTTTACTATAAACACAAGTTTCTTTTCCATGACCTACCATCCCACAGTTGTAACAAAATAATGGTAAATTTTCATAAATTATCGGTTGATTGAATGTGGAAAACAGGATAATTATGGGAGGGGTTTTGAGATATTCATTTGAACACAAATCCGCGCATAGTTTCCTCTAGTAGCAGAGGCTGTGGCTGCATCAATTCGAAGGAGTTGTCCAATTTTTTTGCAATATTTGTTAGTGCTATTGTGTCGAAGTATTGAATGGGTAAGCTTTTGAGTCTAATCCATAGCAGCATAGAGAAAATTTTGGCTGTGGCTGCTCGGAAGTTCGGAACCCATCTTTGATAAAATAAACAGTAATTCCCCAAGTACCATGGTCCTTCATATAATACTTTATCATAATCTTCTTTAACCAAGAAGGAAGCGAAGTAAAAACCTTTGTCTATGTCAATTAGTGAAAAGTCTTGAGATAGCTTCCAAAGTCCGTTCAATCTGTTGAAGATATTATAAAACGAACCTTCATGTCTAATAATTTTGATGATAATAGAATTGTCCAATCTCTTCATTAAAATTTTAAAGTGATTTTGATCAACTGGGAACGATAATAAATCATTGGTATTATTGATAACAATAGGAAAAGGAAAACTTCCCTGAATGATGTCCATATCCAACTGAGCTTGATCTTCATCTGGTTCCTTGTTGTTCACGTTAAGGAGAATATCTTTAAAGGAACATCCATGGTTCTGAGGAATTTGTTACTTGAATCTTTGGATCTTCTCGGTGCTGTTGTTGATCTTCTCACGATTCTTGTGCTCGTGGTCTCGGCTGATGGTTGATTAAAGTAGTTTATGTGGTGTTGGATTGTTGGAAGAGTTGTTCGGAGGAAGAGAGGGTGGATGGCGTTGAGAGCATTTTTAGAGGACTTGTTGAGATGAAGGTTCTAGTCAAGTTAGAGCATTTCAAATACATTGTTTACTCAATGGTTATAGTTAAGATCGAAAGCATCTTAGACTCTCTATTTGATTCTTTATTTTAACGAATCTCTATCATGTTCTCTACATTTTAACCAATCATTTAACTAACACTATTCGAGTACTCATGAATAGTTCAAATAGAAATGTACGATTTTTATAAAATCATTAATAATTGCACATGATAGTACTAGAAGATGCTCTTATTCATGATTTTGATTACTCCTTTAAATTAAGTCTCTCCAAATCTAAATTGTGTGTTATTATTCCTTCTTCGCGAAAATGGTGATTCTATCGAAAATGGTGATTATATCGTCCTTTAAATTAAGTCTCTCCACTTTCGAATATGGATCATATCGTCTATTATTCCTTCTTCGCGAAAATTGTGATTCTCTTTTGGTTGAATATAGAGTCGGAAGTGCAGCGTGCTTTTTATTACTAGTCGTATAGAGCACAGTTGAAATGTGCAAACTTGTGATGGGTGATGTTGCAGTTCGCTTTAGAGACCGGAATGGGAAGCTTCCTTCGATCCCGGTACGGTTATGACAGTAGCTCGACAATTGTAGCATTCGTTTGGCCTTACGTCCTCTCGATCTGCCAAGAAAATAGATTTAAGTAGGGACGTACCCAGAAAACTTTCGTAAGGGGGGGTGTTAAATACAAAAGGGGAAAATTTGGGTGCACAATGTTATTTTATAAATGTAAGGGTGGTCGCTAATATATGGTTACGTAATATCCCAAAGTACTAGGATAATTTTCGTAAATTTCCATAGAATAGGGGTCATGGCCCCTGTTGCATTAAGCACAGGTCCGTTCCTGGATTTAAGCCTATCTCCTGATAAGGAGAGGAGAGCAAGAGAGTTTCCACCAGAGGTACGTATGCAGTGGCAGAGCCAGGAAATCAAGTCAGACGGGACAAGATTCGCTAAGTCAAAAGTCAAAGTTAACAGTCAAAATTCGTTATATTTCATAAGCAATTATACACACAAACATCGAATTAAATACTCACAAGTCACAATTTGTTCCTTTTTTCGAGGAGAAAATGAGTTTTTAATGGTAAATGGTAAATTTGTAAAAAAAAAGAATGCAAAAACATTGTTGTTTGGGAGGAGAATCAAACCCATGTAATAGGATTTGCCAACTACAACAACTAACCACTTGGGCAACTGGACAATTTAGAATTTTCAGAAGGGCGGGGCAGAATTCTATATTACTTCCGATTTAGTCATAAAAATCTATACAACTAGGGGTAATCGTAGAAATTTTCAAATTTCAGGGGGCAATTCCCCACCCCCTTCCCCCTACATAGGTTCGCCCCTGTACGTATGGTGTTGGATTGTTGGTAGAGTTGTTCGGTGTAGGAGAGGGTGGATGGCTTTGAGAGCATTTTTGGAGGACTTGTTGAGATGAAGGTTCTAGTCAAGTTAGAGCATTCAAATACATTGTTTACTCAATGGTTATAGTTAAGAACGAAAGCATCTTAGACTCTCTATTTGATTCTTTATTTTAACGGATCTCTATCATGTTCTCTATATTTTAACCAATCATTTAACTAACACTATTCGAGTACTCATGAATAGTTCAAATAGAAACGTACGATTTTTATAAAATCATTAATAATTGCACATGATAGTACTAGGAGATGCTCTTATTCATGATTTTGATTACTCCTTCAAATTAAATCTCTCAGTATCTAAATTGTGTGTAATAAATTGAGGGTTATCACTTTCGAATATGGATCATATCGTCTATTATTCCTTCGTCGCGAAAATAGTGATTCTCTTTTGGTTGAATATAGAGTCGGCAGTGCAGCGTGCTTTTTATTACTAGTCGTATAGAGCACAGTTGAAATGTGCAATCTTGTGATGCGTGATGTTGCAGTTCGCTTTAGAGCCCGGAATGGGAAGCTTCCTTCGATCCCGGTACGGTTATGACAGTAGCTCGAAAATTGTAGCATTCGTTTGGCCTTACGTCCTCTCGAATCTGCTGAGAAAATAGATTTAAGTAGGGACGTACCCAGAAAACTTTCGTAAGGGGGGGGGGGGTGTTAAATACAAAAGGGGAAAATATTGGTGCACAATGTTATTTTATAAATGTAAGGGTGTCGCTAATATATGGTTACGTAATATCCCAAAGTACTAGGATAATTTTCGTAAATTTCCAAAGTATAGGGTGCATGGCCCCTGTTGCATTAAGCACAGGTCCGTTCCTGGATTTAGGCCTATCTCCTAATAAGGAGAGGAGAGCAAGAGAGTTTCCACCAGAGGTACGTATGCAGTGGCAGAGCCAGGAAATCAAGTCAGACAGGACAAGATTCGCTAAGTCAAAAGTCAAAGTTAACAGTCTAAAGTCGTTATATTTCATAAGCAATTATACACACAATCATCGAATTAAATACTCACAAGTCACAATTTGTTCCTTTTTTCGAGGAGACAATGAGTTTTTAATGGTAAATGGTAAATTTTCAAAAAAAAAAGAATGCAAAAACATTGTTGTTTGGGAGGAGAATCAAACCCATGTAATAGGATTTGCCAACTATAACAACTACCCACTTGGGCAACTGGACAATTTAGAATTTTAAGAGGGGCGGGGCAGAATTCTATATTACTTCCGATTTAGTTAAAAAATCTATACAACTAGTGGTACTAGGAGAAA
The DNA here is from genome assembly GCA_023055425.1 of Linanthus parryae. Classification (NCBI taxonomy): domain Eukaryota; kingdom Viridiplantae; phylum Streptophyta; class Magnoliopsida; order Ericales; family Polemoniaceae; genus Linanthus; species Linanthus parryae. The sequence continues at coordinate 1,083,463 of JALGPY010000041.1, read as the reverse complement.
TTTTCAAATTTCAGGGGGCAATTCCCCACCCCCCTTCCCCCTACATAGGTTCGCCCCTGTACGTATGGTGTTGGATTGTTGGTAGAGTTGTTCGGTGTAGGAGAGGGTGGATGGCGTTGAGAGCATTTTTGGAGGACTTGTTGAGATGAAGGTTCTAGTCAAGTTAGAGCATTCAAATACATTGTTTACTCAATGGTTATAGTTAAGATCGAAAGCATCTTAGACTCTCTATTTGATTCTTTATTTTAACGGATCTCTATCATTTTCTCTACATTTTACCCAATCATTTAACTAACACCTATTCGAGTACTCATGAATTGTTCAAATAGAAACGTACGATTTTTATAAAATCATTAATAATTGCACATGATAGTACTAAAAGATGCTCTTATTCATGATTTTGATTAATCCTTTAAATTAAGTCTCTCCGTATCTAAATTGTGTGTAATAAATTGAGGGTTATCACTTTCGAATATGGATCATATCGTCTATTATTCCTTCTTCGCAAAAATGGTGATTCTCTTTTGGTTGAATATAGAGTCGGCGGTGCAGCTTGCTTTTTATTACTAGTCGTATAGAGCACAGTTGAAATGTGCAATCTTGTGATGGGTGATGTTGCAGTTCGCTTTAGAGCCTGGAATGGCAAGCTTCCTTCGATCCCGGTACGGTTATGACAGTAGCTCGACAATTGTAGCTTTCGTTTGGCCTTACGTCCTCTCGATCTGCCGAGAAAATAGATTTAAGTAGGAACGTACTCAGAAAACTTTCGTAAGGGGGGGGGGTGTTAAATACAAAAGGGGAAAATTTGGGTGCACAATGTTATTTTATAAATTTAAGGGTGGTCGCTAATATATGGTTACGTAATATCCCAAAGTACTAGGATAATTTTCGTAAATTTCCATAGAATAGGGGGCATGGCCCCTGTTGCATTAAGCACAGGTCCGTTCTTGGATTTAAGCCTATCTCCTAATAAGGAGAGGAGAGCAAGAGAGTTTCCACCAGAGGTACGTATGCAGTGGCAGAGCCAGGAAATCAAGTCAGACGGGACAAGATTCGCTAAGTCAAAAGTCAAAGTTAACAGTCAAAAGTCGTTATATTTCATAAGCAATTATACACACAAACATCGAATTAAATACTCACAAGTCACAATTTGTTCCTTTTTTCGAGGAGACAAAGAGTTTTTAATGGTAAATGGTAAATTTGTAAAAAAAAAAGAATGCAAAAACATTGTTGTTTGGGAGGAGAATCAAACCCATGTAATAGGATTTGCCAACTACAAAAACTAACCACTTGGGCAACTGGACAATTTAGAATTTTAAGAGGGGCGGGGCAGAATTCTATATTACTTCCGATTTAGTCATAAAAATCTATACAACTAGGGGTAATCGTAGAAATTTTCAAATTTCAGGGGGCAATTCCCCACCCCCTTCCCCCTACATAGGTTCGCCCCTGTACGTATGGTGTTGGATTGTTGGTAGAGTTGTTCGGTGTAGGAGAGGGTGGATGGCGTTGAGAGCATTTTTGGAGGACATGTTGAGATGAAGGTTCTAGTCAAGTTAGAGCATTCAAATACATTGTTTACTCAATGGTTATAGTTAAGATCGAAAGCATCTTAGACTCTCTATTTGATTCTATATTTTAACGGATCTCTATCATGTTCTCTACATTTTAACCAATCATTTAACTAACACTATTCGAGTACTCATGAATAGTTCAAATAGAAACGTTCGATTTTTATAAAATCATTAATAATTGCACATGATAGTACTAGGAGATGCTCTTATTCATGATTTTGATTACTCCTTCAAATTAAATATCTCAGTATCTAAATTGTGTGTAATAAATTGAGGGTTATCACTTTCGAATATGGATCATATCGTCTATTATTCCTTCATCGCGAAAATAGTGATTCTCTTTTGGTTGAGTATAGAGTCGGCAGTGCAGCGTGCTTTTTATTACTAGTCGTATAGAGCACAGTTGAAATGTGCAATCTTGTGATGCGTGATGTTGCAGTTCGCTTTAGAGCCCGGAATGGGAAGCTTCCTTCGATCCCGGTACGGTTATGACAGTAGCTCGAAAATTGTAGCATTCGTTTGGCCTTACGTCCTCTCGATCTGCCGAGAAAATAGATTTAAGTAGGGACGTACCCAGAAAACTTTCGTAAGGGGGGGGGGTGTTAAATACAAAAGGGGAAAATATTGGTGCACAATGTTATTTTATAAATGTAAGGGTGTCGCTAATATATGGTTACATAATATCCCAAAGTACTAGGATAATTTTCGTAAATTTCCAAAGTATAGGGTGCATGGCCCCTGTTGCATTAAGCACAGGTCCGTTCCTGGATTTAGGCCTATCTCCTAATAAGGAGAGGAGAGCAAGAGAGTTTCCACCTGAGGTACGTATGCAGTGGCAGAGTCAGGAAATCAAGTCAGACGGGACAAGATTCTCTAAGTCAAAAGTCAAAGTAAACAGTCTAAAGTCATTATATTTCATAAGCAATTATACACACAATCATCGAATTAAATACTCAGAAGTCACAATTTGTTCCTTTTTTCGAGGAGACAATGAGTTTTTAATGGTAAATGGTAAATTTGCAAAAAAAAAAAAGAATGCAAAAACATTGTTGTTTGGGAGGAGAATCAAACCCATGTAATAGGATTTGCCAACTATAACAACTACCCACTTGGGCAACTGGACAATTTAGAATTTTAAGAGGGGCGGGGCAGAATTCTATATTACTTCCGATTTAGTCATAAAAATCTATACAACTAGGGGTAATCGTAGAAATTTTCAAATTTCAGGGGGCAATTCCCCACCCCCTTCCCCCTACATAGGTTCGCCCCTGTACGTATGGTGTTGGATTGTTGGTAGAGTTGTTCGGTGTAGGAGAGGGTGGATGGCGTTGAGAGCATTTTTGGAGGACTTGTTGAGATGAAGGTTCTAGTCAAGTTAGAGCATTCAAATACATTGTTTACTCAATGGTTATAGTTAAGATCGAAAGCATCTTAGACTCTCTATTTGATTCTTTATTTTAACGGATCTCTATCATGTTCTCTACATTTTAACCAATCATTTAACTAACACTATTCGAGTACTCATGAATAGTTCAAATAGAAACGTTCGATTTTTATAAAATCATTAATAATTGCACATGATAGTACTAGGAGATGCTCTTATTCATGATTTTGATTACTCCTTCAAATTAAATATCTCCGTATCTAAATTGTGTGTAATAAATTGAGGGTTATCACTTTCGAATATGGATCATATCGTCTATTATTCCTTCATCGCGAAAATAGTGATTCTCTTTTGGTTGAATATAGAGTCGGCAGTGCAGCGTGCTTTTTTTTACTAGTCGTATAGAGCACAGTTGAAATGTGCAATCTTGTGATGCGTGATGTTGCAGTTCGCTTTAGAGCCCGGAATGGGAAGCTTCCTTCGATCCCGGTACGGTTATGACAGTAGCTCGAAAATTGTAGCATTCGTTTGGCCTTACGTCCTCTCGATCTGCCGAGAAAATAGATTTAAGTAGGGACGTACCCAGAAAACTTTCGTAAGGGGGGGGGGGGGTGTTAAATACAAAAGGGGAAAATATTGGTGCACAATGTTATTTTATAAATGTAAGGGTGTCGCTAATATATGGTTACATAATATCCCAAAGTACTAGGATAATTTTCGTAAATTTCCAAAGTATAGGGTGCATGGCCCCTGTTGCATTAAGCACAGGTCCGTTCCTGGATTTAGGCCTATCTCCTAATAAGGAGAGGAGAGCAAGAGTGTTTCCACCTGAGGTACGTATGCAGTGGCAGAGTCAGGAAATCAAGTCAGACGGGACAAGATTCGCTAAGTCAAAAGTCAAAGTAAACAGTCTAAAGTCATTATATTTCATAAGCAATTATACACACAATCATCGAATTAAATACTCACAAGTCACAATTTGTTCCTTTTTTCGAGGAGACAATGAGTTTTTAATGGTAAATGGTAAATTTGCAAAAAAAAAGAATGCAAAAACATTGTTGTTTGGGAGGAGAATCAAACCCATGTAATAGGATTTGCCAACTATAACAACTACCCACTTGGGCAACTGGACAATTTAGAATTTTAAGAGGGGTGGGGCAGAATTCTATATTACTTCCGATTTAGTCATAAAAATCTATACAACTAGTGGTACTAGGAGAAATTTTCAAATTTCAGGGGGCAATTCCCCACCCCCCTTCCCCCTACATAGGTTCGCCCCTGTACGTATGGTGTTGGATTGTTGGTAGAGTTGTTCGGTGTAGGAGAGGGTGGATGGCGTTGAGAGCATTTTTGGAGGACTTGTTGAGATGAAGGTTCTAGTGCATTCAAATACATTGTTTACTCAATGGTTATAGTTAAGATGGAAAGCATCTTAGACTCTCTATTTGATTCTTTATTTTAACGGATCTCTATCATTTTCTCTACATTTTACCCAATCATTTAACTAACACTATTCGAGTACTCATGAATAGTTCAAATAGAAACGTACGATTTTTATAAAATCATTAATAATTGCACATGATAGTACTAAAAGATGCTCTTATTCATGATTTTGATTAATCCTTTAAATTAAGTCTCTCCGTATCTAAATTGTGTGTAATAAATTGAGGGTTATCACTTTCGAATATGGATCATATCGTCTATTATTCCTTCTTCGCGAAAATGGTGATTCTCTTTTGGTTGAATATAGAGTCGGCGGTGCAGCGTGCTTTTTATTACTAGTCGTATAGAGCACAGTTGAAATGTGCAATCTTGTGATGGGTGATGTTGCAGTTCGCTTTAGATCCCGGAATGGGAAGCTTCCTTCGATCCTGGTACGGTTATGACAGTAGCTCGAAAATTGTAGCATTCGTTTGGCCTTACGTCCTCTCGATCTGCCGAGAAAATAGATTTAAGTAGGGACGTACCCAGAAAACTTTCGTAAGGGGGGGTGTTAAATACAAAAGGGGAAAATTTGGGTGCACAATGTTATTTTAAAAATGTAAGGGTGGTCGCTAATATATGGTTACATAATATCCCAAAGTACTAGGATAATTTTCGTAAATTTCCAAAGTATAGGGGGCATGGCCCCTGTTGCATTAAGCACAGGTCTGTTCCTGGATTTAAGCCTATCTCCTAATAAGGAGAGGAGAGCAAGAGAGTTTCCACCAGAGGTACGTATGCAGTGGCAGAGCCAGGAAATCAAGTCAGACGGGACAAGATTCGCTAAGTCAAAAGTCAAAGTTAACAGTCAAAAGTCGTTATTTTTCATAAGCAATTATACACACAAACATCGAATTAAATACTCACAAGTCACAATTTGTTCCTTTTTTCGAGGAGACAGTGAGTTTTTAATGGTAAATGGTAAATTTGCAAAAAAAAGAATGCAAAAACATTGTTGTTTTGGAGGAGAATCAAACCCATGTAATAGGATTTGCCAACTACAACAACTACCCACTTGGGCAACTGGACAATTTAGAATTTTAAGAGGGGCGGGGCAGAATTCTATATTACTTCCGATTTAGTCATAAAAATCTATACAACTAGTGGTACTAGGAGAAATTTTCAAATTTCAGGGGGAAATTCCCCACCCCCCTTCCCCCTACATAGGTTCGCCCCTGTACGTATGGTGTTGGATTGTTGGTAGAGTTGTTCGGTGTAGGAGAGGGTGGATGGCGTTGAGAGCATTTTTGGAGGACTTGTTGAGATGAAGGTTCTAGTCAAGTTAGAGCATTCAAATACATTGTTTACTCAATGGTTATAGTTAGGATCGAAAGCATCTTAGACTCTCTATTTGATTCTTTATTTTAACGGATCTCTATCATGTTCTCTACATTTTAACCAATCATTTAACTAACACTATTCGAGTACTCATGAATAGTTCAAATAGAAACGTACGATTTTTATAAAATCATTAATAATTGCACATGATAGTACTAGGAGATGCTCTTATTCATGATTTTGATTACTCCTTTAAATTAAGTCTCTCCGTATCTAAATTGTGTGTAATAAATTGAGGGTTATCACTTTCGAATATGGATCATATCGTCTATTATTCCTTCTTTGCGAAAATGGTGATTCTCTTTTGGTTGAATATAGAGTCGGCGGTGCAGCGTGCTTTTTATTACTAGTCGTATAGAGCACAGTTGAAATGTGCAATCTTGTGATGGGTGATGTTGTAGTTCCCTTTAGAGCCCGGAATGGGAAGCTTCCTTCGATCCCGGTACGGTTATGACAGTAGCTCGAAAATTGTACCATTGGTTTGGCCTTACGTCCTCTCGATCTGCCGAGAAAATAGATTTAAGTAGGGACGTACCCAGAAAACTTTCGTAAGGGGGGGTGTTAAATACAAAAGGGGAAAATTTGGGTGCACAATGTTATTTAATAAATGTAAGGGTGGTCGCTAATATATGGTTTCGTAATATCCCAAAGTACTAGGATAATTTTCGTAAATTTCCAAAGTATAGGGGGCATGGCCCCTGTTGCATTAAGCACATGTCCGTTCCTGGATTTAAGCCTATCTCCTAATAAGGAGAGGAGAGAAAGAGAGTTTCCACCAGAGGTACGTATGCAGTGGCAGAGCCAGGAAATCAAGTCAGACAGGACAAAATTTGCTAAGTCAAAAGTCAAAGTTAACAGTCAGAAGTCGTTATATTTCATAAGCAATTATACACACAAACATCGAATTAAATACTCACAAGTCACAATTAGTTCCTTTTTTCGAGGAGACAGTGAGTTTTTAATGGTAAATGGTAAATTTGCAAAAAAAAAGAATGCAAAAACATTGTTGTTTGGGAGGAGAATCAAACCCATGTAATAGGATTTGCCAACTACAACAACTAACCACTTGGGCAACTGGACAATTTAGAATTTTAAGAGGGGCGGGGCAGAATTATATATTACTTCCGATTTAGTTATAAAAATCTATACAACTAGGGGTACTCGTAGAAATTTTCAAATTTCGGGGGGCAATTCACCACCCCCCTTCCCCCTACATAGGTTCGCCCCTGTACGTATGGTGTTTGATTGTTGGTAAAGTTGTTCGGTGTAGGAGAGGGTGGATGGCGTTGAGAGCATTTTTGGAGGACTTGTTGAGATGAAGGTTCTAGTCAAGTTAGAGCATTCAAATACATTGTTTACTCAATGGTTATAGTTAAGATCGAAAGCATCTTAGACTCTCTATTTGATTCTTTATTTTAACGGATCTCTATCATGTTCTCTACATTTTAACCAATCATTTAACTAACACTATTCGAGTACTCATGAATAGTTCAAATAGAAACGTACGATTTTTATAAAATCATTAATAATTGCACATGATAGTACTAGGAGATGCTCTTATTCATGATTTTGATTACTCCTTTAAATTAAGTCTCTCCGTATCTAAATTGTGTGTGTAATAAATTGACGGTTATCACTTTCGAATATGGATCATATCGTCTATTATTCCTTCTTCGCGAAAATGGTGATTCTCTTTTGGTTGAATATAGAGTCGGCGGTGCAGCGTGCTTTTTATTACTAGTCGTATAGAGCACAGTTGAAATGTGCAATCTTGTGATGGGTGATGTTGCAGTTCACTTTAGAGCCCGGAATTGGAAGCTTCCTTCGATCCCGGTAAGGTTATGACAGTAGCTCGAAAATTGTAGCATTCGTTTGGCCTTACGTCCTCTAGATCTGCCGAGAAAATAGATTTAAGTAGGGACGTACCCAGAAAACTTTCGTAAGGGGGGGTGTTAAATACAAAAGGGGAAAATATGGGTGCACAATGTTATTTTATAAATGTAAGGGTGGTCGCTAATTTATGGTTACGTAATATCCCAAAGTACTAGAATAATTTTCGTAAATTTCCAAAGTATAGGCGGCATGGCCCCTGTTGCATTAAGCACAGGTCCGTTCCTGGATTTAAGCCTATCCCCTAATAAGGAGAGGAGAGCAAGAGAGTTTCCACCAGAGGTACGTATGCAGTGGCAGAGCCAGGAAATCAAGTCAGACGGGACAAGATTCGCTAAGTCAAAGTCAAAGTTAACAGTCAAAAGTCGTTATATTTCATAAGCAATTCACACAAATATCGAATTAAATACTCACAAATCACAATTAGTTCCCTTTTTCGAGGAGACAATGAGTTTTTAATGGTAAATGGTAAATTTACAAAAAAAAAAAAAAGAATGCAAAAACATTGTTGTTTGGGAGGAGAATCAAACCCATGTAATAGGATTTGCCAACTACAACAACTAACCACTTGGGCTACTGGACAATTTAGAAATTTAAGAGGGGCGGGGCAAAATTCTATACTACTTCCGATTTAGTCATAAAAATCTATACAACTAGGGGTACTCGTAGAAATTTTCAAATTCAAGGGGAAATTCCCCACCCCCTTCCCCCTACATAGGTTCGCCCCTGTAGGTATGGTGTGTGTGTGTGTGTTTTATTTTATTTTTTATTTTTTTTTTTTTATTTTTTTTTTTTTTATAGTATCTTTTCATGACTTAAAAATCACCCGTTCTATGCAAAACTCCGTGGCGCGAAAACTTTCTGCGTGATGAAAGATAATTGGAAGACACAGAAGTGAAGGTTGGGGTCTTGGTGCTTTTTTGGACGTAACTTTACAGGTATCAGAACGACAATTGCGGCCCTGGTCTGGAAAGATCTAGACAAACACGCTATGCCCGATCAGGGTCCAACTTTATCCTCAAATTTTCATTTTGACCAGATAAACAGACGTTTTCAATTATTTTATGCCATTTGTAATAATATTTGAATTGCTTATTAGGACCTCGTTCTGAACCCGATCCTGGTCAAACTTTTTACAACATGTTTCTTGCAATAAGGCCAACATTTTTAAGCCAATCTCAAAATTTTGCCATTTTCCTCTAATTTAGAGTTTTCGGCTATAACTATTCGGCTTGTGGGAAGAATTCAACAATTTTGGCTATTGAACAATCTCGAAATCCTAAAGACATTTTCTCTCGATTTTCAGCATTTTCTTTCGTTGTTTCTACTGCTCAATGGTCAGCGTATCGCCGGTGTCATGTTTGTATGTTCTTGGTGATTTAATTTATGAGCTCGGCAAGGAAAACCGTTTGAACTAGGGGTGCAAACGAGCCGGGTCGAACTAGGGGTGTTCTAGCTCGACTCATTAAGCAAAGCAACCCACTAGCCAAACCCGTAACGCGTCGCACTTTTGGCTCTTGCGCGACTCTCGAATTTCTCTTGCGACAAAAAGGATTTTTTGCAAATTATGAATATTAAGGGAAAATAATATTTTATTTATTTCTTTTTTTGAAGGAAATTTATTGATACTAAACAAGTCATTTCTAAATACAATCATAATAGTGCTGAAACAATGGTACTACTTACTTTGGTGAAATGGCAAAATAATCAGAATGTTTGCATTTTTTTTTGAGGATTTTACATATATTTTTTCCAGATAATGTTTGCATATTATTACTACAAATAAAATCAACGTGAAAACATTAAATAATGTCATATATTGCGTATCACAATAATAACTATGTAATGAATATGCGTGCTTATAATTCATTTTTTAGGAGAATGCTTATTATATTTTAATATAATAGAACACATATATAACGATATGATAGATTATATCAAATTATGCAGCTAGAGTTGTAGCTCAAGTGGTAGAGCGTTGAAACCCTACATAAAGTTCCGGGTTCAAACCTAGTTGACGACAAAGCAATTTCTCAAAAAAAAAAAAATATATTATATCAAATTAAACGAGGGGACATAAGAGGTAACGAGTTGAACCTCCCCGTATTGAAGCTCATGAGCCGTTTAACTCACGAACCCAAACATAGGCTCAAGCTTGGCTTGTGGAGCCTTCGAGCCGAGCATTGACTGGGCCCGCTCTCGAGGTTGTTATAGGTGCCGACCCAATAACAATCTACACGGAGGGTAAGGGAGGGGTGTAAAGGTTCAGAAGTTTGGCCCAATAAAGGCGTAAAGTGTCAAATGTGAAACAATGACGGTTTGGATGTTAACGTCATTCTGTCTAAACACAAGGAGTGAAGTGTCATTTTACAGTTACTTGCAGATCAGGTAATTGGAAGATGTACTGATTAGAGCGCATAACAAATACTACTATAGAGTATGTGTGCGTACTAAGTACGTAGTTCAAATCAGAATCAGATATGGACTATTTCCCCGCTATCAGTCCAATACGTCTTAGACTATAGTTTCTACTAGCTTCTCCTATAAATACCCCTATCTTCGAAACAATATATATTCTTGAAGCAGCAAGTAATCAATCTTTGTAGTAAAACCCAAAAACAAAGATATGGCGATGATGAAACAGAGAGGGACGAAAGTGTTTGATCAAGGGCCGAAGAACGGCAACGACGGAGAATCATGGATCAGAGGCCCGTGTCTTGGTAAAGGTGGCTTCGCCTCTGTGTATTTAGCGACTAGAAATAAATCCAAGACCAACAAGTTCAACTCTTTTCCGCCGCATATGGCGGTTAAATCCGCCGCATATTCTGCCTCATCTTCATTGCAGAGCGAGCGAAAAATACTGCGTAAACTGAAAGATTTTCGTCATGTGATTTGCTGTTTTGGAGAAGAAATTACTAACGAGGGGAGGGTTTATAATCTGCTATTGGAGTACGCTTCCGGAGGTTCTCTATATGATCTGATCTTCAAGAAATCAAGCGGTTGTGGATTGCCTGAATATGAAGTGAGACGACACACAAGGTCCATTCTTAAAGGAATTAAACATCTTCATGATTGCGGATATGCACACCTTGACATCAAACCTGATAACATCTTACTCGTTCCTCGTGCTTCGGATTCTACAACTTATGCAACAAAAATTTGTGATTTTGGTTTGGCAAAGAAGATTAAACAAAGAAACAAGAAGAAGCACAGCGATGATGGCGTGGATTTGAGAGGCACTCCTGGTTATATGTCCCCGGAGGCTGTGGTTGAAGGCATTCAAGGACCTCCTTGTGATATATGGGGCTTGGGTTGCGTCGTTCTTGAGATGCTGACTGGGAAGAGAGTAGAGGTGTCGTTGGGAACACCTTTGATTCCTTGCGATATATCGAAAGAAGCAAAGGAGTTTCTTAGAAGTTGCTTCTCGATCAAGGTTGAGGATAGACTAACTGCTGGAAAGCTTCTAGAATTGCCATTTGTGTCGCTGCACCCCACCGTAGTAACCTCGCTTCGAGACAAGGGAACTATGAATGGATTCAGCAGCTTATGTAGGATGATTGTTCCGTCAATGGGTAAGACTAACTGGGATGACTATGCCCGGATAGGGCAGTGTTGATGAATCGTCGTGCATCTTTCAAGAGAGGTAGAGGACCATGAACGATGCAAAGTGGTTTGATTGATTGTATAGCTTCAACAAATGATAGATGATGTTGCCTTAAGTGAAAGTAATGACACCGAGACTGTAGCAATGGATAGTGTAAGTGATATCCTAAGTGTTCTGTAAGTCTGTAACAATGTTTTTACTCGGTTAAACCTATTGAAGGAGAAGGTACCTCCAAATATATTTTGGTTATGTGCTGGTTGCTAAGCTGATTTTGGACGCGTTTCTGTCAAGTATATACTACATGCACAACCTTCTGACATCTTGCCATCCGCATTGTAATTAATATGAAATAGTTTCTTTATTGTTAGACCCTATGTTAGGATCGGTTGGAGCGATTCAACAACGAAACAAATAGTGAAACAAAAATAAATACAAACAGGACTCCGACTATTTTACGTGGTTCACTAAATTTCTTACGTCCATAGTCCATACCCACGTCACTATGATGAACGAATGAAGAATACAGTCAAATCTCTCCGCCTCTCTCTAGTGTCATTTTATACCCTAACTGTAGTGGTATAGCTAACTTATGAAAATGTAAGCTCCTCAACTTTTGGCTAGGTTACAAAAAAGTCTTTACACTTAACAAACTCTCACTTCAAGACTGAATAATTCCGATTGTGCTTCTTCCACCTCAATCCAACATCCTCTATGAGAGTAGACTTGGCCTCTCATCATGTAACTATGACAACCGAAGTCGAGCATGTTCTTAGCTTCTTCAAGGTCACAACCTTGGTCGACAAATCCTCGTTATTATGGCATGTGTGGATCTTCTCCAACTTGATTACGTCTTTATCCAACACTGAACGAGTGAAGTGATACGTGATGTCAACGTTCTTCGTCCTTGCATGAAAAGTAGAATTCTTTGTCAGGTGAATTACACTATGACTATCATTTTTAGCTTGCAACTCTTATACTTCTTTTCAAAGTCCCCCAAGAAACTCTTTATCCAAATAATCTATTTGCACGCTTCTGTAACTGCTACATATTCGACATCAATAGCAAATAGGGAAATAATTTTCCAGCAACCTCGAAACCCAACTTGCTGCCCTTTCTCTTATACACATAGCCACATCTAATACACAGTCACATCTAAATAGACATAGCCTTTCAAGTTGATCTCTGACCCTCCATAGCACAAAGCTACTTCTTGTGTACGTCTCAAATACATGAAGGTCCACGTCACAACTCAAATTATCCTTACCAGGATTTCTCATGAACCTACTGACAACTTCCACTGTTTAACAGATATATGGCTTCTCTAAAACGTATCATACATCAAACTTCCCAGAACAGATGTATCCGAAACTTTGGCCATGTAGTTATTATCCTCATCTATTGTCGGACTGGTCTCTCAAAAATTAGCTGAAAACATAAATTCATCTATCTTCACAAGTAGGTTCTCAATCACTCCAGCTGCACACACTGTTGACTGTTCTGCAAGTTGTAAGCACACACTAGATGGACATGGATCTCCAGTCCCAAGTTGCTTGAACAAAGATAAAGTAAAAAAAGGCTTACACCAGTTCCAAATCGCATAAAGATTTAGAACGATATGCATCCCAAACTTAACAAGAAAGAATAACACTTCCTGAGTTTCTCAACTTTGGGATTTCACTTTGACTAACGGAACTACATGCCTCAGTTGAAGTAACTCTCCCATTGTCATATATTTTTTGTTTTCCCCAAATCACTTCCTTCAAAAAATTGTTGTATTAAGGCATATGAGTAAGCACTTCAGGCACCAGATTGTTGATACGGTGTTGCTTGAAAATGTCAAGAAAATGGCCATAAATGTGTTCATCACCCTCTCTTTTAATATGTAAGGGAATTGATACCTTTTTAATCACACCATATGTAACTTCAGAAATTGTACCTTTTGAATCATCATCATCTTTTGCCACGTCCTTGATTGGGGAATCGTGGTCTTCTTGTTTAAAGCATCATCATCAATGACCTTCTCCTCAATAAATTTTACACTTTCCACTTGAACATGCGAATGAATAGGGGGGTCATTTGTGTTGGGTTTTGATTCATGGATGCGCAACGGAAACAATAATTAACCATGCAAAACCCTCCAAGGATCACAAGTCAAGAGACATAACGATGGTAAAGGAAGAAATCAATAACACACCTTAGGGTTCTCCTTTGATGACTTCAAACGCGAATTGTGTCACGTTCTCTATAGTTGATCCACGCCTAGAGTTGATTTCTAGATCTCCCACTCCTTGGTGCTAGCCCTGAAAGAGGAAGAGGAAGAAGAATCACGCAAAACGAGATCCTTTGTGGCCGACGGGGACGGCGGCGGGCTAGGGGGCCGGCGGCTCCTCTAGCTTGCTTGCTCTCTCTCCTTTTGTTCTCTCCCACTCAAGTTATGATCAATTATGAGCATAAGTGTGGGAAGGAAGGAAGTAAGGTCCTTTATATAGTCCAACAACTCCTTGCCAACTACCTAAAAGACTTATTCTAGTCCTACTAGAATTCAGTTTAGTCCATTCCTTGCAAATTAGTCCTTACTAAGTTTGCAAGGTTTTGCAAAGTGATCCTTCTAATTAATTAATCTAATTAATTAATTCACAAATATAGTTTAGTATGAATTTATTTGTGGCTAGAAAATTCATTTTATTATTTATTGGATATTTAATATAATGAAGTCCTTAGATTTACAATTGTGTTGTTTATCTTAAATATCCCTAGTCCAGTATAATGATTAACAGGACAATCATCTATAGACTAGTATGGGGTTGGATTGATATGGAGATATCATGATCCAACACATAGGTGTGCATTAAGGGTGATGACGCACTGGATTGACCCATCTCCGAGAAGGCTACATACAAGTTATGTAGAGTCACAAGTGCTTCTCGCGGTGCAATGGTATTGTCATCCTTAGACTTGAAGTCGCTAGATATTCTAGTTGTGGATTGTTGTGATTTTGGTAGCGTTAAATGCTACACCGTAACTGGGTAGTTATAAAGGCGTGTACCGGATACAATAAGAAGCAAGCTTAGAGATCGTAGTGGACGTAGATAGAATTTGTCCCTCCCACATAACGGGAGAAAATATCCTAGGCCACTCGAGGGATAGTGCTTATCGAATGTCTGTCAAGACTCAAATAAATCAATATAGGATATTGATGTTATTTGCACGAATAAGGATATTCCCATGGATCGAGAAACTGTGGATTGGATATACGAGTGTGACTTGTATGTCTCGTGTCCAATCCGGATATAGAGACAAAGGGATGAGACAATTACTTGTACAAGGTTTGTCAAGATGACTATTCTATTAGTTGGCTAGAATGGATGTTTTGCTAGAAACCGCTCCATATTAGCAAATAGTTGCTACCAAATAGATAGAACATATGGGGTCACACGCTAGATAGAGTTGAACTATATTTGGGAATTAATTAATTGGATTAATTAATTAGAAGGATCACTTTGCAATACCTTACAAACTTAGTAGGGACTAATTTGCAAGGAAGGGACTAAATTGAATTCTAGTAGGACTAGAATAGGTCCTTTAGGTAGTTGGCAAGGATTTGTTGGACTACATAAATGACACTCCTTCCTTCCTTCCCACACTTATGACCTTATTGATCAAACTTGAGTGGGAGAGAACAAAAAGGAGAGAGCAAGCAAGCAAGGAAGGAGCCGCCGCCCCTCCCTCGCCGCCGCCCCTCCCCGTCGGCCATAAGGAGGCCGAACCTCCTTGTTTAGGTCTCGTTTTGCGTGATTCTTCTTCCTCTTCCTCTTTCCGGGCTAGCCCCAAGGATTGGATGTTCTAGAAATCAACTCTAGGCGTGGATCAACTATAGAGAACGTGACACAATTCGCGTTTGAAGTCATCAAAGGAGAAAACTAAGGTGTGTTATTGATTTCTTCCCTTACCATCGTTATGTCTCTTGACTTGTGATCCTTGTAGGGTTTTGCATGGTTTATTTTGTTTCCGTTGCGCATCCATGAATCAAAACCCTACAGTGGTATCAGAGCTACAAGTCCTAGAGCATACACGTGGTTTATGTGTTACGTTTTGATAGTTTTACACCTTAAAATTTTTGTTTATCGCGTAAAACAAGACAAATCAAGCATGTGATGCAGTTTTTCAATAATCTATCATAACAAGATCCAGTTTTTGCATTAGATGCATGAATTAGTGAGTTTGATAAATTTTAGGATCTAAGATCTAGGGTTTGGGCATCCTTGGGGAAGAAGGAGTTCTTTCCAAACAAGGAAACAACCAAACTTGGGGACCAAGCAAGGGAGTTGTTTTGGAAATAACTCCCAAAGGAGGTTCGGCCCCCCTAGGGGACCGCCCCTCCTTGCTTGCCGCCCAAGCAAGGCTCGGCCTAGGGGCCGGGGCAGCCCTAGCCTGCGGCCTAGCCGCGTGGGCTAGGGGCCGGCCGGCCCTAGGCCCTTGCGGTTCTCTTCTTTGGGCCCGGGCAATTGGATTTTGGGCCCTATGGACCGTTTTAACCCTAGAATATCCTAAAATCAATTAAAATTGACCAAGCACGTTAAAATTAGATTTTAACTGTTTATGTGCAATTCGCATGGTGATTGGATATGGCCTTAGGATGTGGTTTGTAGTGGATGTTTAATTTTGTGGTTTGGTTTACGGCCTGCGAGCTGATCAATCAATTGTAATAATTAATTAGAGTTTTATGGCATGCGATCCATTTTTTCTCAACTTGTGAGATTTATTTTATTTAGTATAGTTATTAGCTAGTGCTAGATAGAGTAGATTGTTAGCCAAGATTGAAGAAAAGAAGCCCAAAGGAGCCACAAAAGATGGAGCATGGAGCATTCCACATGACTATGAAGGATGGACCAAAAGATCAAGACGCATGGAGATGTGTTTGCTTTTAGGGTTCATAGATAATTCCATTGGCTTGGAATTATCTTAGTCTAGAAAAGGCCATATCCACATCACGTTTTATTTATGCTTTGTGGTTGTTTATTTTATTGTCTTATTATTTTGTGGTTGGTGTATAGATGATGCATGCAATTAGGATAATAAGATAATTAGACAACCCGGATCTATTATTTGGAGTTGTGCCCAAACTCAAATAGATAGATTAGTTGATATTGATCAACAAAACAATTAAAATTGAATTTAAAAATCCCTCAAAATTCAAATATTGTGTTCTTGCCTTCTCGTTATTTAAACACTCATTATCATCATGATTTATCAAGTTCGTGCGTGCCAAAACATGGCGACTTGGTTCATAATGATGGAATGCGATGGCACAAGCTAGTAATGTGCAATTGTTTAAATAAGAGGTTGAACACAACTAGGCTATTAATATGATTAAGAAATCTAGAGGCAATCAATTGGGATTATCCATATGGATGGATAAATAAGGAGTCATTTGCCCAATTGAACCAAGAGTTGCATATGGGATGCAATTGGAATTGTTCCTACCTAAAGTAGTCAAATTATGGGTGACTTGCCAAAGCAAGCTCATAAGGAGATGAAACATGGATCTTGGCCTACTAGAAAATATAAGGATATTTTCCGCATTAATATCTTGAGGGTTATTAATCCGTTGAAAAATAGTGGGACCTATATTTGATAAACTAGCCATTATTGAATATAGTCAAAAATTCACAAATACTAAAACTTGCGTATTTTCCTTTTGTAGAATTCCAAATGGCAAACAACTCATCGAGTTCAAAACATTCCCTACGATCTGTCCTTGAGAAGGACAAGCTCTATGGAACCAACTTCCTTGATTGGTACAGAAACTTGAGAATTGTTCTCAAGCAAGAGAAGAAACTGTACGCAATAGAGGAGCATGTTCCTGTAGGTCCAGAGAACCAAACACCTGCAGCCCTAAAAGCATATCAAAAGCGTGTTGATGACACTAATGATGCGGCCTGCCTTATGCTATGCACCATGACTTCCGAGCTTCAGAAGCAACACGAAAACATGAATGCTGTCGATATGATCGAGCATCTGAAGCAGCTCTTCCAAGAGTAGGCAAGGGTTGAGAGGTATGAGGTCTCTAAGGCATTGTTCAAGTGTCATCTGGCAGAAGGGAACCCGGTGGGATCCCATGTACTCCATATGATCGGGTACTTGGAGAATCTCGCCCGACTAGGGTCCCCGGTCGGCCAAGAGTTGGCAACCGATCTCGTGTTGCAATTGTTGCCTGAGAGTTATGGACAGTTCATCATAAACTATAACATGAACGATATGGTGAAACCACTGCCATATTTGCTCAATATGTTGAGGACAGCTGAACAAAGCATCAACAAGGGTAAGGGCAAGGCCATTGTGATGGTGCAGAAAGGACAGGGCAAAAGGTTTGCCTCATCCTCCAAGGGCAAAGGCAAGTCAGTTGCCAAGTACAAGGAACCTGCCCTTAAGCCTTTTGGTGGCATTTCCAAAGGTGTGACTAAAGGTGAGTGTCACAACTGCAGTCAGCCTGGACACTGGAGGAGGAACTGCCCAAAATATCTGGAGGACAAGAGGCTTGGAATAGTGATTCCACCACCACCAGGTATTTTTGTTGTAGATGTCAATTTAACTGTCTCTACATCATGGGTATTAGATACTGGATGTGGATCTCACATTTTTCGAAATGTGCAGGATCTAAAGAGAAGTAGAAGATTGGCTAAAGGGGAGATAGATCTGCGCGTTGGAAATGGAGCAAAAGTTGCTGCGTTGGCCGTGGGCGTGTGCGAGCTATCTCTGCCTTCAGGATTAGTTTTAAAATTAAATAATTGCTATTTTGTACCTGCTATGAGCAGAAACATTATTTCTATTTCTTGTTTGGACAAGGATGGTTTTATTATTTTAATAAAGAACAATTGCTGTTCTTTTTATTTGTATAATATTCACTATTTTAGTGCGCAATTATTTAATGGACTATATGTCCTTGATCTAAGCAATCCAGTCTACAAAATTAATACTAAGCGGATTAAAATAAACGATTTAAATCCTGCTTACTTATGGCACTGTCGTTTAGGCCACATATACGAGAAACGTGTATCTAGACTCCATAAGGATGGACTACTAGACTCATTTGATTTTGAATCATATGAGACATGTGAGGCTTGTTTATTGTGAAAAATGACAAAGTCCCCTTTCAATAAGAAAGGTGAGAGGACTAGTGAGCAATTTGCGCTCATACATACTGATGTGTGTGGGCCATTTGCCACGCCTGCCACGGGTGGTTACGTCTACTTCATTACATTTACCGATGATTACAGTAGATATGGATTTGTGTACCTCATGAGGGCCAAATCCGAGTCCTTTGAAGTGTTCAAAGAATTCAAGAATGAAGTAGAGAAGCAACTTGGCAAAAGTATCAAGGCTCTACGATCGGATCGTGGAGGAGAATACTTGAGCCAAGAGTTTGACGAATATCTTAGAGAGTGTGGGATCGTGTCCCAACTCACTCCACCCGGAACGCCACAATGGAATGGCGTGTCTGAGAGGAGGAATCGTACCCTATTGGATATGGTTCGATCTATGATGTGTCAAACCGGTCTTCCATTATCATTTTGGGGCCATGCTCTATTGAGTGCAGCTTTCACCATTAACCGCGTTCCATCTAAATCAGTCATGAAGACACCATATGAGATGTGGAGTGGGAGGCGTCCCACACTGTCGTTCATGAGGATTTGGGGCTGCGATGTCTATATAAAACGTTTACAATCAGACAAGCTAGGGCCAAAATCGGATAAGTGTAAGTTTGTGGGGTGCCCTAAGGAAACTAAGGGTTACTACTTCTACAATCCAACCGAGAACAAAGTGTTTGTTGCTCGGACCGGAGTGTTTCTAGAAAGAGAGTTTGTCTCTAAAGAAGCAAGTGGGAGGACTGTTGAACTTGAAGAGATTCAAGAACCACAAATCACTGAACCGATTATGGAACATGAACATGAACCACAAACAGTTGTGGAGCAGCCTAATCAGGTAACACAAGAGCTTCGTAGATCTAGTAGAGTGCGCCAGGAACCCGAGAGGTATGGACTTCTCGTGACCGATTCCGGTGACACAATGCTCATAGGTGATGAGCCTACTACCTATGAAGAGGCCATGAAAGGCCCACACTCTCAGAAGTGGCTAGAAGCCATAAGATCCGAGATGGAATGAATGTATACCAACAAAGTATAGACTTTGGTGGAACCACCCGAAGGGGCGCGGCCCATAGGGTGCAAGTGGGTCTTCAAGAAGAAGATCGACATGGATGGTAATGTGATTACCTATAAGGGTCGATTGGTGGCCAAAGGATTCAAACAGATTCATGGTATTGACTATGATGAAACCTTTTCACCAGTCGCTATGACCAAATCCATCTGAATCCTACTTGCGATTGCAGCATACCATGACTATGAGATTTGGCAGATGGATGTCAAAACAGCATTCCTTTATAAGAATCTCCTCGATGACGTGTATATGATACAGCCGGAGGGTTTTGAGGATCCAAAGCAAGCCAACAAAGTCTGTAAGCTGCAACGATCCATTTATGGATTGAAGCAAGCTTCTAGGAGTTGGAATCGACGTTTTGATGAAGTAATCAAAGAGTTTGGCTTCATCAGGAACGAAGATGAGTCTTGTGTCTACAAGAAGGTTAGTGGGAGCTCTGTAGCTTTTCTGGTCTTGTATGTGGATGACATACTTGCAACAACCCCCTTTATCCGGCTCAGGACGAGACCGGGAGGGCGATGTTTAATAGAAATGGCGGAGATCAAAAACAATATAATCCACAACACATATTTATAACATTAAACAACTATATTAAACTTTAAGTCTTACACATTAGCTTTCTCAAAAAAAAAAAAAGTCTTACACATTAGCTGATTACTATTACACACTAATTAACTAACAATTCTATATCAACTAATGGTGGCGTTCATATTCTAAGTGAGTCTCGCGCCCCTTCTATTCTATAATTCCCCAGCTCCTAGACCTGCGGTGGGAAGAAAACAACAAGAACCGCAGTTTTCAAAGTCAGCAATAAATACTGAGTGAGATACATCTTAGCATGTAAAAACAGGAAGTACGAGATATGTTGCTGAATCACGAGTTATATAAAATAACAGTAACAGAGTATAAGTAAAACAATATAAGAGTTTGCAACGGCGATAACCAATTATGAATGTCGCAAGAGTTAAACCACTTATTTAAATTCACACCCGTCTTACTTTTCCAACATTGGGGCAAAGAAGTTCAGTGTGTCGCGCTGTAACCCGGGTAGACCAGAATAAAGTAAAAGATGGTACTGGTGTATAGGGGGTTCAAGAACCCAAACCTCTCTACCAAGCGTTGTGGATTGCATTCCGCGTCCCGGTAGCCATCATGACCACATCAGACATCTAGACCTTAAGTGTTGCAACACCCTCCTAAGAGCGTCAGTCAAAGGAGTGGTATCTAGAAGCAGTACTCCAGCCTATGGCGAAAGGAGTCGGGGGCACACGGATTCACGCATTTTGGGGGTTTAAAACCCAAGGGATCGAAACCCGTGATAAGTAACATAACTGGTTCCAGTACAGGCGAATTCTTCCACTTCACGTTATTAACGATTTATTATTTATCATGTGACAGTTTCAAGGAAACCATTCCGAAATGTAAACAAACTCAAGCAAAACATGTGAATCACAAACACATTTTGAGAAAATTTATAAAATTAACTTTCGACACGAAAGAAGCTAGGAACACAAGGCTAAGCACGTAAACTCACAAGTACAGTTTGAGACAAGACATAAAATCATGTTTTGACACGAAGGAAGCAAGGCACACGAGGCTAAGCATGTAATCTCACCTTACACCGAGATAGCGATTCACAATCTTCACGGGTAGTTGAAGTAGCCTATGTATACGAATCAGTCGCCTACAATTGACAAGTCTCTAGTCACAATGATGCTACTTCCAAATAAACTAATGCATGGATGTTTGTCTAGGTCGGGTACTAAGTCCATACCAAATTATCCTAATAAACCGGTTTCAAGTGGTATACTCACGTGCAGATTACAAGCTCAACATGAATATCATTCTAAAAGTCACTAATGCGCATATAATGATGCTCACATATCAAAATAAGTCCAACAAAACATTTGGAAGTTCAAAAATTCAAATTTTTTAAAACATTTGAAACTACAATTCTGAACCCTGAATTTAGAGCCACATATACCATATCAAAGCATCTCCTAAAATTGTGAAATTAATGTATGATGAACCTACTTGTGTCTACTTTCATAAAAACCAAGAAAATCATGCATAGCTATTATAAAACTCAAGTTACAAAAATAAAAAAAAAAAAACTGCTATGCAGAGAAGAGTTTGGCAAAAAGTTTCAACTTGACAAGGGGATTACTACAACTTCCAGAATAGCAATAAAGCTCATCTTCTCCAGAATGAATCCCCTATGTGTCTAGTTTCCCCACAAGAAAGATTGGGTGCTATAATTTACTGTAAATGAGGGTTTCAATAAAAATAGAAAGATTGGTCCAGAAACAGATTTTCAGAAAACATGCAACTTAAAATGAGCATATCTCCCTAACCAAAATAGATATGGAGTTGATTTTTTTCTCAAAATGACCCCCTCTGAGTCTAGTTTTATAAAATTTAAGATTTAATTTTTTTACAGAGACAAAATTTGAAGTTATACTACGTTTTTGACAAACTTGTCAGATTGTAACAACATTTAATTTTGCCAATAACACTCAAAACATGATCAAAACAATCCTTTGGTACATGCAACTATAAGGTAACTTGATGTATACCTAGATACTACCAATTAGACAAGCAAGAAGAGATTCACATCATGTATTTGAAGGATCATGTGAGGGATTTGAAGAATTCATGCTCAAAAGTTACAATTCAAGACACAAAATACACATGCAAACAAAGATCAAGTAATCTCCTATCATGAATATGAACTATCTAAATGATCTAAGTATGAAAATGAAGAATCAAGTATGGGAGTGAAGAAATATAAGATGAAATGTCATTAATCTAAGCTAAACATGGACATGCAAACATGCATTCAAAACTAGAAGAAACTTTACCCCAAGATTCAAGAAATGGTGGAGGAAAATAGTGAAATTGGCCTTCAATCCTTGAGGAGAATGATGAACTAACTCCCCTCCATGGTTATACCAAGCTTGGAATCAAATTTTTCATACTTGGGAGACTAGAAAATGGAGTTTTGGTGGAGTTTTTATGGAGGTCAAGCTCCAAAAACGGGAATGGAGTTTGATGGGAGAGGAGGGAGCTTCTTTATGTGTTTTTAAGGAGAAAACCATGTGAAAATTTAAGAGAGAGAGATATGGGATGTGATGGAGATGATAGAAGGAAGGTTAGTGTAATGAGTGAGTAAGGGTAGTGTGAGTTGACCAAGTTAGTGGAAAATTTCTTGGAGAGCATTATAAATCTCCCAACTAGCTAGTGGGGTATAAAATTAGAATATCAAGGAAATGAGGATTGATATGCACATGTTAAAATTGATGATATGTAAAAATCACACAAACGAGAGGGGTAGAAATGCAATTCCAATTACCATCTAGCACATAAAACATAAATTTCACATTAAAATAAAATTACCAAATAACTCTAAGTAAATATTATGTCTTTAAAAAAAATGAACCTTTAGAAAACTAAAGAAAACAAGTCAAGAGTAAGTTTGAAATAATTTTTTTTTTTTTAAAACTCAAGTATTTGTTTTACTGAAATTACAAAATAACCCTTAGCAAAAATACGGGGTATTACAATACTAGTCATTGGAAACGACGTCCCCATGCTGCAATCTGTTAAAGATTGGCTAGGGAAGTATTTCTCAATGAAGGACTTAGGGGAAGCAGCCTATATACTCGGTATAAAGATCTATAGAGATAGATCTAAGAGACTGCTGGGCCTAAGTCAAAGTACATATATTGACAAGATGTTGAAACGGTTCAAAATGCAAGATTCCAAGAAGGGATTCTTGCCCATGTCACATGGGATCACTCTTTCGAAGAGTGGTTGTCCTTCCAATGAGACTGAGAAGGAACGCATGAGTAGAATTCCCTATGCCTCGGCCATATGATCTATCATGTACGCCATGTTATGTACTAGACCAGATGTGTCATATGCCTTGAGTATGACAAGTAGATACCAATCCAATCCAGGTGAGAGTCACTAGATTGCAGTCAAGAACATCCTAAAGTACTTGAGAAGAACTAAGGATGCTTTCTTGATATTTGGCAGTGAGGAAGAGTTGTGTGTAAGGGGTTACACTGATGCAAGCTTCCAACTGAAAGAGATGACTTTAGATCACAGTCGGGATATGTGTTTTGCCTGAATGGAGCAGGGGTGAGCTGGAAGAGTTCCAAGCAAGAGACGGTGGCTGATTCTACAACAGAGGCTGAGTACATTGCTGCAAATGGCGCAGCAAAGGTAGCTGTTTGGATCAGAAAGTTTGTTTCTGAACTTGGTGTGGTTCCTAGCATTGCGGATCCAGTTGAGTTGTACTGTGACAACACTGGGGCGATCGCGCAATCAAAGGAGCCCAGGTCACACCAGAAATCCAAGCACGTGCTCAGGAAGTTTCATCTGATTTGAGATATTATCGATAGAGGAGACGTTAAGATATGCAAGATTCCTACATATGAGAATCTGTCAGATCAACTAACAAAGCCGCTTACGCAGTGGAAGCATGAAGGGCACACTAGGAGTATGGGCATACGAGATGCGCCAGATTGGCTCTAGTGCAAGTGGGAGACTGTTGGAATAGATGCCCTAGAAGCAATCTAGTTTAGTATGAATTTATTTGTGGCTGGAAAATTCATTTTATTATTTATTGGATATTTAATATAATGAAGTCCTTAGATTTACAATTGTGTTGTTTATCTAAAATATCCCTAGTCTAGAATAATGATTAACAGGACAATCATCTATAGACTAGTATGGGTTGGATTGATATGGAGATATCATGATCCAACACATAGGTGTGCATTAAGGGTAATGACGCACTGGATTGACCCATCTCCGAGAATGCTACATACACGTTATGTAGAGTCACAAGTGCTTCTCGCGGTGCAATGGTATTGTCATCCTTAGACTTGAAGTCGCTAGATATTCTAGTTTTGGATTATTGTGAATTTGGTAGCGTTAAACGCTACACCGTAACTGGGTAGTTATAAAGGCGTGTACCGGATACAATAAGAAGCAAGCTTAGAGATCGTAGTAGACATAGATAGAATTTGTCCCTCCCACATAACGGGAGCAAATATCCTAGGCCACTCGAGGGATAGTGCTTATAGAATGTCTGGCCAGACTCAAATAAATCAATATAGGATATTGATGTTATTTGCACGAATAAGGCTATTCCCATGGATCGAGAAACTGTGGATTGGATATACGAGTGTGACTAGTAGGTCTCGTGTCATATCCGGATATAGAGACAAAGGTATGAGACAATTACTTGTACAAGGTTTGTCAAGATGACTATTCTATTAGTTGGCTAGAATGGATGTTTTGCTAGAAACCGCTCCATATTAGCAAATAGTTGCTACCAACTAGATAGAACCTATGGGGTCACGCGCTAGATAGAGTTGATCTAGATTTGGGAATTAATTAATTGTATTAATTAATTAGAAGGATCACTTTGCAATACCTTGCAAACTTAGTAGGGACTAATTTGCAAGGAAGGGACTAAATTGAATTCTAGTAGGACTAGAATAGGTCCTTTAGGTAGTTGGTAAGGATTTGTTGGACTATATAAAGGACACTCCTTCCTTCCTTACCACACTTATGACCTTATTGATCATAACTTTAGTAGGAGAGAACAAAAAGGGGAGAGCAAGCAAGCAAGGAAGGAGCCGCCGCCCCTCCCTCGCCGCCGCCCGTCCTCGTCGGCCACAAGGAGGCCGAACCTCCTTGTTTCGGTCTCGTTTTGCGTGATTCTCTTCCTCTTCCTATTTCCGGGCTAGCACCAAGGATTGGAAGTTCTAGAAATCAACTCTAGGCGTGGATCAACTATAGAGAACGTGACGCAATTCGCGTTTGAAGTCATCAAAGGAGAACCCTAGGAGATGCTCTTATTCATGAATTTGATTACTCATTTAAATTAGGTCTCTCTGTATCTAAATTGTGTGTAAGAAATTGAGGGTTATCACTTTCAAATATGGATCATATCGTCTATTATTCCTTCTTTGCGAAAATGGTGATTCTCTTTCGGTTGAATATAGAGTCGGCGGTGCAGCGTGCTTTCTATTCCTAGTCGTATAGAGCACAGTTGAAATGTGCAATCTTGTGACGGGTGATGTTGCAGTTCGCCTTAGAGCCCGGAATGGGAAGTGACGCCGGGTTAAACACCGAGTGCGGGTTCACAGCGGAATCAACAATGAAAAGGCAAAGAACTAGGGCACAGAGCTCTCAAGAGTTCTGAATAATTTCATTAATCAAAGTCGAAGTCTAAATTTACCCACAAGCCGGGTATAAATAGCTGAAAAGTCTAATAATTCGAAATATGGTAAAAATACTAAATTTAATGCTAAATAATAAATTTAACCTAATAAAATATTCAACTATAAGATTTACCCTAAACGGGTTTAAATGAGAATCTTAATTAAAGAAATAAATATTTTGAAAAAATAGAAAACTCGCGATTTCGACCTCTAAACGGTCGATTTTGACCAAATAAAGGCAGTGCCCGTGTTATGTCACAGGTTCTTTTTAGAACGTCGTTTCTGATCAGAATTATGTATGGTTCAACCCAAATCTCGCATCCTTCAATTGTGCCTCAGATTCTACGCTTTGACCGAAACTGCTTTTCTGGACGCGAATGATTAATTCTCCAATTTTCTCCTGCATCAGTCACCCCCTCTTCAAAAGAACTCGCCCTCGAGTTCAAAATAGGCTCTTGAAAGATATGAGGCACCATAAACGGATCATAATAAAGAGATGGAAATTTGAACGGAAAAATTACATCTTTCTCTAATTGAGCCTCAACATCGTCATCTTCATGTTCAACTTGATTAAATATTTGTGATGGAAAATTGAATGAACATGTATCTGAAATTAACTCATAAAGAATCAGGACATATGAAGTATGATCATCATCCTCCAGATTCAAAGCTTCCTCATCATCTCCATTATCGTCATAAATTGGAGGTTTCGACCAATCAACAATGCATTCACTTGAAGATTAACTAATCTTAACAAAAATTGCATCATAGGAATTATACTTGAACTCCTTAACAACTGGTTCTTCTTTTTCGCCAGGAAAATTAAAACAGTTACCGCACTGTGACATACCGGAATAATCTGGCACATCAGTCTTCAAACTCGCTCCTCCATAACGTTCGCTCCAACCACCGGAATCACCATTGTAGTGGGTCTCGAATGCGGGCTACGAGTCTTGATCAAAGGCCTTGCACTCCTCGAATTCCCATGCCGCTAAGTGTCGAGTTAAATCTGCAACTCGCCGCTGCAAATACCGCACGACAAGGCTATGGGTTAGGTCTTCAATTTGCCTTTGCAAATCTTGTATCATCATAACGTCTTGGAAGTTACGACTCCGTTGGGGGGCCTCCTCAGCCAGAACCTGCCCGCAGCCGCCATGACCTCTACGCACCATTGTCGATGATGATCTTCCTTCCAAGTCGAACTTGCTCTGATACCAAACTGACGCCGGGTTAAAAACCGAGCTCGGGTTCACGGAGGAATCAACAATGAAAAGGCAAAGAACTAGGGCACGAAGCTCTCAAGAGTTCTGAATAATTTCAATAGTCAAAGTCTAAGTCTAAATTTACCCACAAGGCGGGTATAAATAGCTGAAAAGTCTAATAATTCGAAATATGATAAAAATCCTAAATTTAATTCTAAATAATAAATCTAACCTAATAAAATATTTAGATATAAGATTTACCCAAAACGGGTTTAAATGAAAATCCTAATTAAAGAAATAAATATTCTGAAAAATAGAAAACTGGCGATTTCGACCTCTAAACGGTCGATTTTGACCAAATTAAGGTAGTGCCCATGATAATTCATGGGTTCTTTTTAGAACGTCGTTTTTGATCAAAATTATTTATGGTTCAACTCAAATCTCGCATCCTTCAGTTCTCCCTCTGATTCTGCGCTTTGACCAAAACTGCTTTTCTGGACGCGGCTGATTAATTCTCCAATTTTCACCTGCATCAGGAAGCTTCCTTCGATCCCGGTACGAATATGATAGTAACTCGACAACTGTAGCATTCGTTTGGCCTTACGCCTTCTCGATCTGCCGAGAAAATAGATTTAGGTAGGGACGTACCCAGAAAACTTTCGTAAGGGGGACGTGTTAAATACAACAGGGGAAGATTTGGGTGCACAATATTATTTTAAAATGTAAGGGTGGCCGCTAATATATGATTACGTAATATCCCAAAGTACTAGGATAATTTTTGTAAATTTCCAAATTATAGGGGCATGGCCCCTGGTGCTTTAAGCACAGGTCCGTCCCTTGATTTAAGCCTATCTCCTAATAATGAGAGGAGACCAATAGAGTTTCCGCCAGAGGTACGTATGATGTTTACCTATAAAATTTTGTATATTGTAAATTCGGAAGCACACAAGTAATATATCAAGTTAAAAGGGTCACATGTAGAAGTTCAGTACAAAATCTTTTCATGACTTAAAAATCATCAGTTCTAAGCAAAACTCCGTGGCGCGATAAACTTTGTGCGTGATGAAAGATAAACCCAAGACACAGAAGTGAAGACGGTTGGGGTCTTGGCGCTGTTTTTAGGACGTAGCTTTACAGGTATAAAAATGGTCATTGCGGCCTTTTTCTGGAAAGATCTAGACATACACGCTATGCCCGATCAGGGTCCAACTGTATCCTCAAATTTTCCTTTTGACCTGGTAAACAGAAGTTTTCAATTATTTTGTGCCATTTGTAGTAATATATTTGAATTGCTTATTAGGACCTCGTTTTGAACCCGATTCGGGTCAAACTTTTTACAACATGTTTCTTGCAATAAGGCCAACATTTTTAAGCCAATCTCAAAATGTTGCTATTTTGGCATAATTTAGAGTTTTCGGCTATAAATGTCCGGCTTGTGGGAAGAATTCAACAATTTTGGATATTGAAAATTATCAAAACCCTAGAGACATTTTCTCTCGATTTTCAGCCTTTTCTTTCGTTGTTTCTGCTACTTGATGGTCAGCGTATTGCCGGTGTCATGTTTGTATGTTCTTGGTGATTCAATTTTTTAGCTAGGCAAGGAAAACAGTGTTGGAATAGATGCCCTAGAGGCAATCTAGTTTAGTATGAATTTGTATATGGCTAGAAAATTCATTTATTATTTATTGGATATTTAATATAATGAAATCCTTAGATTTACAATTGTGTTGTTTATATTAAATATCCCTAGTCAAGTATAATGGTTAAATGGGACAATCATCTATAGACTAGTATGGGGTTGGATTGATATGGAGATATCAGGATCCAACACATAGGTGTGCATTAGGGAATGTTGCACTGGATTGACCCATCTCCGAGAAGGCTACATACATGTTATGTTGAGTCACAAGCGCTTCTCGCGGTGCAACGGTATTGTCATCCTTAGACTTGAAGTCACTAGATATTCTAGTTGTGGATTGTTGTGATCTTGGTAGCGTTAAACGCTACACCGTAATTGGGTAGTTATAAAGGCGTGTACTGGATACAATAAGAAGCAAGCTTAGAGAACGTAGTGGACGTAGATAGGATTTGTCCCTCCCACATAACGGGAGCAAATATCCTAGGCCACTCGAGGGATAGTGCTTATAGAATGTCTGGCCAGACTCAAATAAATCAATATAGGATATTGATGTTATTTGCACGAATAAGGCTATTCCCATGGATCGAGAAACTATGGATTGGATATACGAGTGTGACTTGTATGTCTCGTGTCCAATCCGGATATAGAGACAAAGGGATGAGACAATTACTTGTACAAAGGTTGTCAAGATGACTATTCTATTAGTTGGCTAGAATGGATGTTTTGCTAGAGACCGCTCCATATTAGCAAATAGTTGCTACCAACTAGATAGAACCTATGGGGTCACACGCTATATAGAGTTGAACTAGATTTGGGAATTAATTAATTGGATTAATTAATTAGAAGGATCACTTTGCAAACCCTTGCAAACTTAGTAGGGACTAATTTGCAAGGAAGGGACTAAATTGAATTCTAGTTGGACTAGAATAAGTCCTTTAGGTAGTCAACAAGGAGTTGTTGGACTATATAAAGGACCTTCCTTCCTTCCTTCCCACATAACTTATGCTCATCAAGTGAACATAACAAGAGTGGGAGAGAACAAAAGGAGAGAGAGCAAGCAACAAGGAGGCCCGACGCCCCCTTGCCGCCGCCCCGTCCCCGTCGGCCAAAGGAGGCCGAGACTCTCCTTTGGGTCTCGTTTTGCGTGATTTCTTCTTCCTCTTCCTCTTCCGGGCTAGCACCAAAGGAGTTGGGAGATCTAGGATCAACTCTAGGCGTGGATCAACTATAGAGAACGTGACATAATTCGCCTTTGAAGTCATCAAGGAGAACCCAAAGGTGTGTTTATGATTTCTAACCCTTACCATCATTATGTCTCTTGACTTGTGATCCTTGGAGGGTTTTGCATGGTTTTTGTTTGATTATGCTTCCGTTGTGCGATCCATGAATCAAAACCCTACAGTGGTATCAGAGCCACAGGTCGTAGAGCATAAACGTGGTTTATGTGTTACGTTTTAGTTGTTTTACACCTTAATTTGATTGTTTATCGCGTAAAACAAAGACAAATCAAGCATGGGATGCAATTTTTCAATAATTAATCATAACAAGATCCAATTTTTGCATTGGATGCATGAATTGGTGAGTTTGAGAAATTTTAGGATCTTAGATCTAGGGTTTGGGCATCCTTGGGGAAGAAGGATTTCTCCCAAAACAAGGAAACAACCAAACTTGGGCACCAAGCAAGGGAGTTGTTTTGGAAACAACTCCCTCAAGGAGGTTTGGCCCCCCTAGGGACCGCCCCCCTTGCTTGCCGCCCAAGCATGGCCGCCCTAGGGGCCGGGCGGCCCTAACCCGCGGGCCTAGCCTTGTGGGTTTTGGGCCGGGCCGGCCCTAGGGCCTCATGGTTCACTTTGTTGGGCCCGGGCAATTTGATTGGTGGGCCCATGGACCGTTTTAACCCTAGAAATCCTAAAATCAATTAAAATTGACCAAGCGCGTTAAAATTGGATTTTAACTGTTTATGTGCAAATAGCATGGTGATTGGATAGGGCCTTAGGATGTGGTTTGATGTGGATGTTTAATTTTGTGGTTTGGTTTTACGGCCTGCTAGCTGATCAATTAATTGTTATAATTAATTAGGGTTTTATGGCCTGCGTGCCATTTTTTTTCTCAACTTGTGAGATTTATTTTATTTAGTATAGATATTAGCTAGTGCTAGATAAAGTAGATTGTTAGCCAAGATTGGAGAAAAGAAGCCCAAAGCCAAAGAAGCCACAAAAGATGGAGCATGGAGCATGGAGCATTCCACAAGACTATGAAGGATGGACCAAAAGATAAAGACGCATGGGGATGTGTTTGCTTTAGGGTTCATAGATAATTCCGTTGGCTTGGAATTATCTTAGTCTAGAAAAGGCCATATCCACATCACGTTTAATTTCTGTTTCGTGGTTGTTTATTTTATTGTCTTATTATTTGTGTGGTTGGTGTATGGATGATGCATGCAATTAGGATAATAAGATAATTAGACAACCCGGATCTATTATTTGGAGTTGTGCCCAAACTCAAATAGATAGATTAGTTGATATTGATCAACAAAACAATTAAAATTGAATTTAAAATCCCTCAAAATTCAAATATTGTGTTCTTGCCTTCTCGTTATTTAAACACTCATTATCATCATTATTTATCAAGTTCGTGCGTGCCAAAGCATGGCGACTTGGTTCATAATGATGGAATGCGATGGCACGTAATAATGTGCAATTGTTTAGGTAAGAGGTTGAGCACAACTAGGCTATTAATTTGATTAAGAAACCTAGAGGCAATCAATTGGGATTATCCATATGGATGGATAAATAAGGAGTTATTTGCCCAATTGAACCAAGAGTTGCATATGGGATGCAATTGGAATTGTTCCTACCTAAAGTAGTCAAATTATGGGTGACTTGCCAAAGCAAGCTCATAAGGAGATGAAAAGATGGATCTTGGCCCACTAGAAAATATAAGGATATTTTCCGCATTAATATCTTGAGGGTTATTAATCCGTAGAAAAATAGTGGGAGCTATATTTGATAAACTAGCCATTATTAAATATAGTCAAAAATTCACAAATACTAAAACTTGCGTATTTTCCTTTTTGTAGAATTCCAAATGGCAAACAACTCATCGAGTTCACAACATTCCCTACGATCTGTCCTTGAGAAGGACAAGCTCTCTGGAACCAACTTTCTTGATTGGTACAGAAACTTGAGAATTGTTCTCAAGCAAGAGAAGAAACTGTACGCAATTGAGGAGCATGTTCCAGAAGGTCCAGAGAACCAAACACCTGCTGCCTTAAAGGCGTATCAAAAGCGTGTTGATGACGCTAATGATGCGGCCTGCCTAATGCTTTGCACCATGACTTCTGAGCTTCAGAAGCAACACGAAAACATGAATGCTGTCGATATGATCGAACATCTAAAGCAGCTCTTCCAAGAGCAGGCGAGGGTAGAGAGGTATGAGGTCTCAAAGGCACTGTTCAAATGTCATCTGGCAGAAGGGAACCCGGTGGGACCCCATGTACTCCAAATGATCGGGTACTTGGAGAATCTCGCCCGACCGGGGTTCCCGGTCGGCCAAGAGTTGGCAACCGATCTCGTGTTGCAATCGTTGCCCGAGAGTTATGGACAGTTCATTATGAACTATAACATGAACGAGATCGTTAAACCACTGCCAGATTTACTCAACATGTTGAGGACGGCTGAACAGAGCATCAACAAGGGTAAGGGCAATGCCATAATGATGGTAAAGAAAGGAAAGGGCAAAAGGTTTGCCTCTTCCTCCAAGGGCAAAGGCAAGTCAGTTGGCAATTCCAAGGAACCTGCCCTTAAGCCTGTTGGTGGCGTTGCCAAGGCCGTGACTAAAGGTGAGTGTCACTACTGCAGTCAGCCTGGACACTGGAGGAGGAACTGCCCAAAATATCTGGAGGACAAGAGGCTTGGAATAGTGATTCCACCACCACCAGGTATTTTCGTTGTAGATGTCAATTTAACTGTCTCTACATCATGGGTATTAGATACTGGATGTGGATCTCATATTTGTCGAAATATGCAGGATCTAAAGAGAAGTAGAAGATTGGCTAAAGGAGAGGTAGATCTGCGCGTTGGAAATGGAGCAAAGGTTGCTGCGTTGGCCATAGGCGTGTGCGAGCTATCTCTGCCTTCAGGATTAGTTTTAGAATTAAATAATTGCTATTTTGTGCCTGCTATGAGCAGAAACATTATTTCTATTTCTTGCTTGGACAAGGATGGTTTTATTATTTCAACAAAGAACAATTGTTGTTCCTTTTATTTAAATAATATTCACTATTTTAGTGCACAATTATTTAATGGACTTTATGTCCTTGATCTAAGCAATCCTGTCTACAACATTAATACCAAGCGGATTAAAATAAATGATTTAAAT
Source organism: Linanthus parryae (assembly GCA_023055425.1). Taxonomy (NCBI): domain Eukaryota; kingdom Viridiplantae; phylum Streptophyta; class Magnoliopsida; order Ericales; family Polemoniaceae; genus Linanthus; species Linanthus parryae. The sequence continues at coordinate 1,050,514 of JALGPY010000041.1, read as the reverse complement.
CCTGCTTATTTATGGCACTGTCGTTTAGGCCATATAAATGAGAAACGTGTATCTAGACTCCATAAGGATGGATTACTAGACTCATTTGATTTTGAATCATATGAGACATGTGAGGCTTGTTTATTGGGAAAAATGACAAAGTCCCCTTTCAATAAGAAAGGTGAGAGGACTAGTGAGCAATTGGCACTCATACATACCGATGTGTGTGGGCCATTTGCCACGCCTGCCAGGGGTGGTTATGTCTACTTCATTACATTTACTGATGATTACAGTAGATATGGATTTGTGTACTTTATGAGGGCAAAATCCGAATCCTTTGAAGTGTTCAAAGAATTCAAGAATGAAGTAGAGAAGCAAATTGGCAAAAGTATAAAGGCTCTACGATCGGATCGTGGAGGAGAATACTTGAGCCAAGAGTTTGACGACTATCTTAGAGAGTGTGGGATCGTGTCCCAACTCACTCCACCCGGAACGCCACAATGGAATGGCGTGTCCGAGAGGAGGAATCGAACCCTATTGGATATGGTTCGATCTATGATGTGTCAAACCGATCTTCCATTATCGTTTTGGGGCTACGCTCTATTAAGTGCAGCTTTCACCATTAACCGTGTTCCATCTAAATCAGTTATAAAGACACCATATGAGATGTGGAGTGGGAGGCGTCCCACACTGTCGTTCATGAGGATTTGGGGCTGCGATGTCTATGTAAAACGTTTACAATCAGACAAGCTAGGGCCTAAATCGGATAAGTGTAAATTTGTGGGGTACCCTAAGGAAACTAAGGGATACAACTTCTACAATCCAACCGAGAACAAAGTGTTTGTTGCTCGGGCCGGTGTGTTTCTAGAAAGAGAGTTTGTCTCTAAAGAAGCAAGTGGGAGGAATGTAGAACTTGAAGAGGTTCAAGAACCACAAATCACTGAACCGATTATGGAACATGAACAGGAACCACAAGCATTTGTTGAGCCACCTGTTCATGTAACACAAGAGCTTCGTAGATCTAGTAGAGTGCGCCAGGAACCCGAGAGGTATGGACTTCTCATAACCGATTCCGGTGACACGATGCTCATAGATGATGAGCCTACTACCTATGAGGAGGCCATGAGTGGCCCAGACTCTCAGAACTGGCTGGAAGCCATGAGATCCGAGATGGAATCCATGTATACCAACAAAGTATGGACTTTGGTGGAACCACCCGATGGGGCGCGGCCCATAGGGTGCAAGTGGGTCTTCAAGAAAAAGATCGACATGGATGGTAATGTGATTACCTATAAGGGCCGATTGGTGGCTAAAGGATTCAGACAGATTCATTGTATTGACTATGATGAAACCTTTTCACCTGTCGCTATAACCAAATCCATCCGAATCCTACTTGCGATTGCAGCATACCACGACTATGAGATTTGGCAGATGGATGTCAAAACAGCATTCCTTTATGGGAATCTCCTCGAGGACGTGTATATGATACAGCCGGAGGGTTTTGAGGATCCAAAGCAAGCCAACAAAGTCTGTAAGCTGCAACGATCCATTTATGGATTGAAGCAAGCTTCTAGGAGTTGGAATCGACGTTTTGATGAAGTGGTCAAAGAGTTTGGCTTCATCAGAAACGAAGATGAGTCTTGTGTCTACAAGAAGGTTAGTGGGAGCTCTGTAGCTTTTCTGGTCTTGTATGTGGATGACATACTACTCATTGGAAACAACATTCCCATGCTGCAATCTGTTAAAGATTGGCTAGGAAAGTGTTTCTCAATGAAGGACTTAGGGGAAGCAACCTATATACTCGGTATAAAGATCTATAGAGATAGATCGAAGAGGTTGCTAGGCCTAAGTCAAAGTACATATATTGACAAGGTGTTGAAACGGTTCAACATGCAAGATTCCAAGAAGGGATTCTTGCCCATGTCACATGGAATCACTCTTTCGAAGAGTGGGTGTCCTTCCAATGAGATTGAGAAGGAACGCATGAGTAGAATCCCCTATGCCTCGGCCATAGGATCTATCATGTACGCCATGTTATGTACTAGACCAGATGTGTCATATGCCTTGAGTATGACAAGCAGATACCAATCCAATCCGGGTGAGAGTCACTGGATTGCAGTCAAGAACATCCTAAAGTACTTGAGAAGAACTAAGGATGCTTTCTTGATATTTGGCGGTTTGGAAGAGTTGCGTGTAAGGGGTTACACTGATGCAAGCTTCCAAACCAACAGAGATGACTTTAGATCACAATCAGGATATGTGTTTTGCCTGAATGGAGCAGCGGTGAGCTGGAAGAGTTCCAAGCAAGAGACGGTAGCTGATTCTACAACAGAGGCTGAGTACATTGCTGCAAATGGCGCAGCAAAGGAGGCTGTTTGGATCAGAAAGTTTGTTTCTGAACTTGGTGTGGTCCCTAGCATTGCGGATCCAGTTGAGTTGTTCTGTGACAACACTGGGGCGATCGCGCAATCAAAGGAACCCAGATCGCACCAGAAGTCCAAGCACGTGCTCAGGAAGTTTCATCTGATTCGAGATATAATCGATAGAGGAGACGTTCGGATATGCAAGATTCCTACAGATGATAATCTGTCAGACCCGCTTAGGAAGCCTCTCACGCAGTGGAAGCATGAAGGGCACACTAGGAGTATGGACATACGAGATGCGCCAGATTGGCTCTATTGCAAGTGGGAGACTGTTGGAATAGATGCCCTAGAGGCAATCTAGTTTAGTATGAATTTGTATATGGCTAGAAAATTCATTTATATTTATTGGATATTTAATATAATGAAGTCCTTAGATTTACAATTGTGTTGTTTATCTTAAATATCCCTAGTCAAGTATAATGATTAAATGGGACAATCATCTATAGACTAGTATGGGGTTGGATTGATATGGAGATATCAGGATCCAACACATAGGTATGCATTAGGGAATGTTGCACTGGATTAACCCATCTCCGAGAAGGCTACATACATGTTATGTTGAGTCACAAGCGCTTCTCGCGGTGCAACGGTATTGTCATCCTTAGACTTGAAGTCACTAGATATTCTAGTTGTGGATTGTTGTGATCTTGGTAGCGTTAAATGCTAAACCGTAACTGGGTAGTTATAAAGGCGTGTACTGGATACAATAAGAAGCAAGCTTAGAGATCGTAGTGGACGTAGATAGGATTTGTCCCTCCCACATAACGGGAGCAAATATCCTAGGCCACTCGAGGGATAGTGCATATAGAATGTCTGGCCAGACTCAAATAAATCAATATAGGATATTGATGTTATTTGCACGAATAATGCTATTCCCATGGATCGAGAAACTATGGATTGGGTATACGAGTGTGACTTGTATGTCTCGTGTCCAATCCGGATATAGAGACAAAGAGATGAGACAATTACTTGTACAAAGGTTGTCAAGATGACTATTCTATTAGTTGGCTAGAATGGATGTTTTGCTAGAGACCGCTCCATATTAGCAAATAGTTGCTACCAACTAGATAGAACCTATGGGGTCACACGCTATATAGAGTTGAACTAGATTTGGGAATTAATTAATCGGATTAATTAATTAGAAGGATCACTTTGCAAACCCTTGCAAACTTAGTAGGGACTAATTTGCAAGGAAGGGACTAAATTGAATTCTAGTTGGACTAGAATAAGTCCTTTAGGTAGTCAACAAGGAGTTGTTGGACTATATAAAGGACCTTCCTTCCTTCCTTCCTTCCCACATAACTTATGCTCATTAAGTGAACATAACAAGAGTGGGAGAGAACAAAAGGAGAGAGAGCAAGCAACAAGGAGGCCCGACGCCCCCTTGCCGCCGCCCCGTCCCCGTTGGCCAAATGAGGCCGAGACCCTCCTTTGGGTCTTGTTTTAAGTGATTTCTTCTTCCTCTTCCTCTTCCGGGTTAGCACCAAAGGAGTTGGGAGATCTAGGATCAACTATAGAGAACGTGACATAATTCGCGTTTGAAGTCATCAAGGAGAACCCAAAGGTGTGTTTATGATTTCTAACCCTTACCATCGTTATGTCTCTTGACTTGTGATCCTTGGAGGGTTTTGCATGGTTTTTGTTTGATTATGCTTCCGTTGTGTGATCCATGAATCAAAACCCTACAAACAGTTTGAACTAGGGGTGCAAACGATCCGGGTCGAAGTAGGGGTGTTCAAGCTCGACTCCTAACCAAGCCCGTAACGCATCGCACTTTTTGCTCTTGCGCGACTCTCGAACTTCTCTTGCGATATTTTTTTGCAAATTATGAATATTGAAGGAAATTATTTTTTATTTATTTCTTTTTTTGAAGGAAATTTATTGATACTAAACAAGTCATTTCTAAATACAATCATGATAGTGATGAAATAATGGTACTACTTGAAAGTGTGTAATGTAGACTAAATACAAGACCTAAATACTCTTGAAGGGGGGGGGGGGTTGAATAGAGTATGGAAACTTTTTGCTAAAAACAGATTTTAACTAATTAACTTTGTGAGAAACTCAAATCTCAAGGCCTTGAGATTTTGGAAAACAGTCAGAAACTTTCAAAGGCAAAATAGAAAGCTTGAAGGCCTTGAACTCTAACCAGTTCTGAACAGCTTATAAACCCTAGTTTGATTTGAGTTGTATGCAACATAAAATAACAAAACTGTCAAGTAAAGAACACAATGCAATTTACATAGTTCAGTCCCAATGGACCTAATCTCTGCGTGAGGGATCTAATCCCACCAGGATTGGGCAAACACTTCTTATTACTCACACAGAAACAGCCCTAGATCTTCAAGCCTGAGTGATTTACCTTACACCTATACAACTTGTGGTTCCAAACCTATCTAGTATCAGCTACTAACTGTTGAGCTAACAAGAACCTCTTGTTGTTCACTTGAACAACCAACCACTAGGTTTAGTGAGGTTTTAGATATACAAAAGATAAGCATATTACAAAACAGAAGAAGAACACAGTAGAAGAATAAGCCTGTGAAGGCCTGGATGTGTTCTTCTGGAAATTGGAATGATTCACCTTCTGAAATCTGGAATTGAAGCTTGAATGTCTGTGTGTTTGAATGATTGATCTCCCACGAATATTTCACACCTATCTCAGTTTTCTGCAAGCCTCTTTTCTTTCAAAATTCAAACCAGTCTTTTATCTACTCATTGCAACTGAATGAGAGATTTTAGGATCTCAGTTCCTACAAATCCTCTTCCTGTTTCAACTGCAATTCAAACAGTTCTGAGTAGATATCCGTTGGAGTTTTTTGAGATTGCATTTTCACGTTTAACAAACCTGCAAAAACATGGCAACAACAAAATCCAGAAATATAACAGCACGAAGTCTGTTTGGATTTCCAGTTTCTGAATAAAAACTGGATGAAAGAATAAAACAATAATCAGATTAACTTCTGAAACAAATAACTTATGATAAACTAGTTTAATACTCTTAGAAGTCATTAAACAATCACAATAATAAAGATCAAACCCTGCAAGAAAGAATCAAATTAATTCTGTAAAGCTGTCAGCAGCTCAAGGCATATCTCAAGGCCTTGAAGCTCTAAACATGCTTCGCAGTTTCTCAAAGTTAAGACCAGAAATCTTTGATTCTCCCTGATCAGGATATCTTAAATTGTGTTAGATATAGAGAGAATATAAACATAAGTATTTGCAGCGAATCTCTGATCTATATAATCAGATAGCCAATCTGCAACACAAGATTGTTAGAACATTCAGCACAATAAAGCTACTCTCAAGGATTTGAAGCTCTGTCAGTATCTCAAGGCCTTGGAGCATCAAAAATGCTTTGTCTTTGTCTTTCATCACTCAAAACAGTTACTTCTCAAAACACATTTAAGGGTCTTTGAGTCAACAATCTCCCCCTTGATGAAAGAAAAAACCCATAATCTTGTGTAAATATCCCTGCAAGTCCTTGTAAGAATTAGATATCAACATATTGCAGATACAATAGACAATAATACCAGTCAAACCAACTTAACACAAATAATCAGTAATTCTCAGATAACACACATAATACCAGAGCACAACTGATTAACAAAGAAAAAACATCTAAATTTTATTATTGAAGTACTGAAAGTAACGACAAAAACCACATAATTTCTCCCCCTTTTTGACTTTCATCAAACAAAGGTGAAGAAATGTTGGATCATTACTCAGAGTCTTTTTTAAAAAAAATTATTCCAAGAAAGTCAAGGCCTTTAGAACAGAAAAGAAGAAAAGAAAAAGATAGAAGGAAAGGTTCAAGGCTATGGTCTTCTCTGATCTTCATTTCTTCTTTGATGTCTGGCCTTTCTGTGAGCCTTCTCCAACTTCTTTATCACTTTCACCATCATCAGCAGACTGATTTTCATCTTGTTCAGCTTCCACCTCTGTAACAACTTCTTCAATGATCTTATCCACCTTTTTGTTCTTAACCTGCACTGAATCACCCTCTGTAGCTGCATCAACTCCTGTGTCTTCACCAGCTTCTTCTTCATCAGTCTGCTCATATAGGTCTTTTGAAGTGAGCACCAGTGAAATTGGCTTCTTTTTCTTCTTCAAGAAATCACCTAGCCATTCATCTGAGTCAACACTGGTGTCATGACTAGTAGCAGAAGGAATCTTCTACAAGTTCAAACCTTTGATGACAACATCCAGTTTTCCATTCATCACATTCATCAAACCCTTGAACTGGTTAAATTCAGAAGACAGGTCGAATAACCTTTGTCTGAGATCTTCAATCTCAACCTGCTGATCTTCAAATTTCTCAACCAACAAAGAGTAATCCTCATTTGCTTGTCCTTTTGCTGATGTAGACCCCTTTGGTTTAACAAACTCCTTCTCCTCAAGCTCAGCCTTTGACAACTCTGAATAGAACTTCCAATGACATTTCCCAGTCTGAACTACTCCAATCCTCTGTAAGGAAGTTTCATCAACTAACCCAAAACCTCCAGTAATCTTTTCCTCCCCTTTCACAGGTACATCAAAATTCTCAAAGAAAAGAGGTAATAGGTTGGCATAGGGAAGAGATTGGTTTCTAGTTCTAGTAGCACAATAGATCATATGCTCCATAACCACTGTTGGCAAGTCTATCTCAAAACCTTGACATATCAGATACATCAGAATGAGAACTTTATTAGTAACCAACTCCCTTGAGTTTTCCCTAGGAACAACACTCGTCATCAGAATTGAAAACAAAATCTTAGCTTCACAGTTGAGCATAGAGTGTGTCAGCTGTTTTGGACCAGAGGGTACACCATCAATGAAAAACATTTCTTTTGTCTTTTCTAGACACTCCTTCCTATCAGGATAATCTCCAACATTATACTTCCTAGGAATGCTCAAGACTTTGGGAAAATTCCTATGATCTAGCCTCCAGTTTTTCCCAGCCACCTTAGAAGTTAACACCATCTTATCATCTCCTTCTTGAACCAGATTCAGATAAAATAATCTAGTAAACCCAGGATAAGCTTTTGAACTAGGATTTAACACCTTCCAAACTGCAGTATTCCTTAACTTCCTCATACAATCAATATACAGTTTATCCAATAACTCTTCAGAAACCATACTACAAAAAGCAACCTTAGAATAAGCATATCCTTGCATCCACACAGTCCTAACTTCCGAACTAACAAACCAATCTGAAGGAAGTGCATTTTTACCTTAATAACCCTTTTTGGTTGCAGCATCAACTTGCTTAACCCTTGTTTTCTTCTCAGTGGGTTTACTCTTCTCTTGTTCTCCTTCAGTTGGCTTCTTCTTGCTTTCTTGAGCAGATTTCCCCTTTTCCTCTTCTCCAGCTTTTTTCTTCTCTCCTCCTTTCTTCTTGTCTGACCTAGGTTGATCACCACCCTGAGTCTTTGTCTCCTTCTGTGGATCAATACTTGAACCTTCATCTCCCTTTTCTGTTCTGATCTTCTTTGCAGGAGGAGTGTCCTCATGCAAACTCTGAGTATTCTGTGAATCTGAATCAGATATCACAATTTTCTCCTTCTTGTTTGCCCTCTTCTTGGATCTGCCAGAAGGCTTTCCCTGTTGTTGAATCCTAGCTGATTTGCGCTCCATTGTGGGTTTAGGGTTTTGAGAAGAGAATGAGATTGAGAGAAATAGAGAGAGAGTAGAGAGACATAGATAGTTGAGAGAGAATGAAGAAGAATAAGCCCTGACTTTCAGCTTAAGTAGGTTGAAAAGATGAGTCATAAAAGGACTCTACTGGAATCAACATGCAAAAAGAATGTTTGAAAATATTTTTGGATATTTTAGAAAATTCTCTGAGCAATTCAAATATTATATAGTTATCTAAAAAGATAAGATATAATATTTGATGATCCATTTTTTTAAAAAAATTACAAAAGTTTCAAGACCTGGAGAACAATCTCAAGGCCTTGAGATTTTCTGCAGTTTGAGAAACTTCAAAGCTTTGAGCTATACTTTCAAGGATTTGGAAAGTATAATCTCAAGGCTTTGAGATTTCATCTCCTTGTTCTGCATGATCTCTTAAGGAAGTGATGTCTCACATCTATGTGCTTGGTTCTTGAGTGCTGGACTGGATTCTTAGAGATTGAGATAGCACTTGTGTTGTCACAATGAATAGGCACATTTCTGAAATTATAGCCAAGATCTCTAAGTTGCTGTGCAATCCATAACACTTGTGAACAGCAAGCTCCAGCTGCAATATATTCAGCTTCTGCAGTTGATAATGCTGCAAAATTTTGCTTCTTAGAATGCCAACTGATCAGTGAAGATCCAAGAAACTGGCAACATACAGAAGTACTCTTCCTATCTACTTTATATCCTGCAAAATCTGCATCTGAATAGCCACTCAACATAAAATTAGATCTCCTTGGATACCATAGCCCCAAGTCTCTGGTTCCATTCAAATATCTAAAAATTCTTTTGAAAGCAGTTAAATGACTTTCCTTAGGATCTGGTTGAAATCTAGCACACATACAAACACTGAACATAATATGAGGTCTACTAGCAGTTAAATACAAAAGAGATCCAATCATACATCTGTATTCCTTTTGATTCACACTCTTACCATTTGAATCCTTGTCTAATGAGAGTGATGAACTCATAGGAGTTTTAAGCACCTTGAACTGTGACATATTGTACTTGTTCAATAAGTCCTTGGTATACTTTCCTTGATGTACAAATATTCCTTTCTTCATTTTTAAAATATGAAGTCCAAGAATGAAATTCAGTTCTCCCATTAAGCTCATCTCAAACTCCCTGCACATCAGACTAGAGAACTCTTTTGAAAGAGCATCATTAGTAGCACCAAACAAAATATCATCCACATAGATCTGAACCACTAACAGATCACTTTCACGATGTTTAATAAAAAGAGTTTTATCAACTAGACCTCTCTTGAAATTGTTGTCAAGTAAAATTTTTGAAAGTCTATCATACCAAGCCGTTGGAGCTTGTTTTAACCCATAAAGAGCTTTGTCTAGTTTGTAAACATGATCAGGAAAGTTTTCATCTTCAAAACCAAGAGGTTGTGCTACAAAAACATCTTCTTGTAAATAACCATTCAAAAATGCACATTTGACATCCATTTGAAAAAGCTTTATGTGGTTGTGAGATGCAAATGCAAGAAGTATTCTAATATCTTCTAACCTGGAAAAAGGAGCAAAAGTCTCCTCATAATCTATACCTTCTTCCTGATTATATCTCTGTGCCACCAGTCTGGCTTTGTTCCTTACCACTTTTCCATTCTCATCAAGCTTATTTCTGAACACCCATTTGGTTCCTATAACTGATTTCTCTTTGGGTCTGGGAACCAGATTCCATACCTTGTTTCTTTCAATTTCATTCAGCTCACTCTGCATTGCAATGATCCAGTCTGCATCTTCTAGTGATTCCTTGGTATTTTTAGGCTCAATCAATGATACAAATGCACTAAAAGCACACAAGTTCTTCAACTGTCCTCTTGTCTGAGTTCAAGTTGATGGATCATATATGATATTGTCAGCTGGATGATCTGCAAGATACTTAAACTTCTTCCTTGGTACCTAGGAATATGTTCCTTCAAGGCTTTGAGTTCTTGAAACAGTAGAGGGAGCATCATAGAAAGTTTCAGTTTCTGTCTCAAGGCTTTGAGATTTGGCTCTACAGGAGGTTCAAGGCCTTGAGATTCTACTGATTGATTATGCACTTTAGTTTTGCCTTTGTCCTCTTTCACAGCATCATCATCAGACTCATGCTTGTTCAAATTGAGATCTGCAAGACTTTCACTCAGAGAATCTGCAAGACTTTCATCACTCCTAGCATCAAATTTATCAAGATTGTCTCTACCATTATTATGCACAAAACAAATACAACCAAAAGGTTTGAAATAAGAAACACTAGGCTTCCTACCTTTAACAATTCATAAGGAGTCTTTTTCAAATTAGGTCTAATCAAGCATCTATTTAGCACATAATTGGCAGTATTAACAGCTTCTGCCCACAAGAACTTCGGCAAATTACTTTCAAGTAGCATTGTTCTAGACATATCCTCAAGTGTCCTATTTTTCCTTTCAACTAATCCATTTTGCTGTGGAGTTCTAGGTGCAGAGAAGTTATGTGAAATGCCATGCTTTGCTCAAAATAAATCAAATTCAAGTTGATCAAATTCCCTACCATGATCACTTCTAATGGATGCAACGGGTAAATTTTTCAAAGTTTGAAGCTCTTTACACAATCTAGAAAATTCAGATAAGGCTTCAGTTTTGTCTCTAATAAACATCACCCAAGTAAATCTAGAATAATCATCTACTATAACAAGCATATACCTCTTACCTTTTGGGGTCTGAACTCTCATAGGACCACACAAGTCCATATGCAACAGTTCTAAGGGTCTAGAAGTACTTACAAAGTTCTTTGGCTTGAATGAGCTTCTGGTTTGCTTACCTTGTACACATGCCTTGCAAACCTCATCATCTGAAAATTTCTGTGATGGTAATCCTCTTACCAAATCCTTTGAGATGAGTTTATTCAAGGTGTGATTGCTAATATTCCCCAGCTTTCTGTTCCAAAGCTTTGAATCTTCCTTCAAGGCCTTGAGGCATTTTAACTTGTCACCTGCAACACTGTTAGTACTCATAGCATATAGATTATATGACCTAGGAGAAGTGAGTATGCAATCTCCAGATTTCTCATCTTGCACCACACATTTCTCCTTGTCAAATATAGCTTTATAACCTTTATCACATAACTAGAAGATACTAAGCAGATTATACTTATGTCCATCCACAAGATAAACATCAGAGATAGAGTTGGTAGAACCATTACCAATACTACATATACCAATAATATTGCATTTTGCTTTGTCACCAAGTTTGATTGTTCCTCCATATTTTTCTGTAAGCTCAGTAAAGAGAGATTTCTTTCCACTCATATGTTTGGAACATCCACTGTATAATATCCATTTCTGATCTTTCAAGGCCTTGGTGACATCCTGCAAAAGTAAATCATTGCCTCAAAACGCTGTTAGACCAAGTGCAGAACTTTGAGTCATACTCAGAATCAGCCATGTTTGGTGGTCTAATTCCTTTTGGAACCCAAATCTGCCTAACCTGTCCCTTAAGCTGATAAAGATAAGTAGTCCTCATAATGTGAGGTTCTGATCTTTTGAAGGGACAAGTTAATCTGATATGACCAATTTCTCCACAGTAATGACATTTTGGAGAATGTCTGCTACCAGATTTGACAAAAGTAGTTTGGCTTTTCTTTGGAAAATTTGGATTGTAGCCAATCCCACTTTTATGCATTGATTTCAGACTTCCCCCAAGAATGAGATTTAGATTATGTTCTGAGCCTGTAAAACTGGCTAGGAACTTTTTAGACTCTTGAAGTTTCTCAGTCAGAGAACATATTTTTTTTTCTAAATTCTCAGAATGAGTCTTTAGATCAACATATCTTTCAGTTAAAAGAGTGTTTTGATCAACAATCTCTTTTATTTGAGCCATCAAGGCTTTGAACCTGCTGTCCAAGGCCTTGAAGTCCTTTTCAATTTTTGTCTTAGAAACTTCAACAGTTTTGTTGGTAGAAACTAGGTCTAGGTTTTCTTTTACCTGCTCATGAATCTTAATCTTTAAAGAAGAAATCTCATTTCTATAACTTTCCTCATTTAAAAACATACTCTTGAGAATTTCCGGAAGTACATCAGAAGGACTAGCAAGAAGATTTTTTACCATTTCCTCAATATGTCAGTCTGATGACTTTTCTTCATCATGTTTGGCCATGAAGCACAAATTTGCTTGATCTTATTTTGTGTCTGAGTCACTTGAAGAATCAGAATCACTCCAAGAGGCTTACCTTTGTAGTACTTGCTGCTTGAAGGCCTTGATCTCTCTCTGTTGTAGTCCCTGTTACCAGAATTTATTTTCTTCTTGAGAATCCTAGCCAAGGCCTTGGAGATCAATGCTAAAGCCTCTTCATCATCATGCTCATCTTCAGTCTCAAGGCTTTGAGATTTTTCACTGTCTTTGGCCTTGAGTGCTAAGTTCTTGATGTTTTCACTCAGATCACCTTCTACATCCTTCATAGACATTTCATGAGTGAGCAGCTTTCCTTGTAGATCATCTAGCTGAAGAAGACTTAAATCCTAAGCTTCCTCAATGGCTGTTGTCTTTGGCTCCCACTTGGCTTTTGGCAAGCTTCTCAGAATTTTCCTGACCTTTTCCTCATTTGAAAACTTCTTTCCCAATGACTCCACATTATTTACCACATCAGTGAATCTTTTGAACATCTCCTTAACGGTCTCATCTGAGTTCATCTTGAACAACTCATATTGCCTCAGAAGTATGTTGATTTTGGTCTGTTAACCTGGCTTGTCCCTTCATATGTCACAACCAGTTTGTCCCATACTTCTTTGGCACTTTAGCAATTTGACACTCTGTTGAACTCATCTGCATTAAGAGCACAGTATAACAGATTCACAGCATTGTAATTTTTTGATACCTTTTCCAGTTCAGTAACTGAGAGATTTCCTCAGACTTGATACATCTGACTCCATCTATGGTAGTGTAGTACTCATGAGGACCATTCTGAACTATTGACCATAGTTCCATGTCATGATCTATGATTAACATCTTCATCAATGCCTTCCAGTGCATGAAGATATCACCACAGAACAATGGAGGTCTGTTGGATGCCCTTCCTTGTGAGAATCCACCATCTCCTACATTACTTATAGTCACAAGATTGTTAGATCTATATTAGTGACCCAAGCTCTGATACCAATTGAAAATGTGTAATGTAGACTAAATACAGGACCTAAATACTCTAGAAGGGGGGGGGGTTGAATAGAGTATGGAAATTTGTTGCAAAACACAGATTTTAACTAATTAACTTTGTGAGAAACTCAAATCTCAAGGCCTTGAGATTTTGGAAAACAGTCAGAAACTTTCAAAGGAAAAATAGAAAGCTTCAAGGCCTTGAACTCTAACAAGTTCCGAACAGCTTATAAACCCTAGTTTGATTTGAGTTGTATGCAACAGAAAATAACAAAACTGTAAAGTAAAGAACACAATGCAATTTACAGAGTTCAGTCCCAATGGACCTAATCTCTGCCTGAGGGATCTAATCCCACCAAGATTGGGCAAACACTTCTTATTACTCACACAGAAACAACCCTATATCTTCAAGCCTAAGTGATTTCCCTTACACCTATACAGCTTGTGGTTCCAAACCTATCTAGTATCAGCTACTAACTGTTGAGCTAACAAGAACCTTTTGTTGTTCATTTGAACAACCAACCACTAGGTTTAGTGAGGTTTTAGATATACAAAAGATAAGCAGATTACAAAACAGAAGAAGAACATAGTAGAAGAATAAGCCTGTGAAGGCCTGGATGTGTTCTTCTGGAAACTGGAATGATTGATCTTGTGAAATCTGGAATTGAAGCTTGAATGTCTGTGTGTTTGAATGATTGATCTCCCACTAATATTTAGCACCTATCTCAGTTTTCTGCAAGCCTCTTTTCTTTAAAAATTCAAACAAGTCTTTTATCTACTAACTGCAACTGAATGAGAGATTTTAGGATCTCAGTTCCTACAAATCCTCTTCCTGTTTCAACTGCAATTCAAACAGCTCTGAGTAGATATCTGTTGGAGTTTGTTGAGATTGCATTTGCACGTTTAACAAACCTGGAACAACATAGCAACAACAAATTCCAGAAATATAACAGCACTAAGTCTGTTTGGATTTCTAATTTCTGAATAAAAACTGAATGAAAGAATAAAACAATAATCTGATTAACTTCTGAAACAAATAACTCATGATAAACTAGTTTAAGACTCTTAGAAGTCATTAAACAATCACAATAATAAAGATCAAACCCTGCAAGAAAGAATCAAATTAATTCTGTAAAGCTGTCAGTAGCTCAAGGCATATCTCAAGTCCTTGAAGCTCTGAACATGCTTCACAGTTTCTCAAAGTTAAGACCAGAAAATCTTTGATTCTCCCTGATCAGGATATCTGCAATTGTGTTATATATATAGAGAATATAAAACATAAGTATTTGCAGCAAATCTCTGATCTATATAATCGGATAGCCAATCTGCAACACAAGATTGTTAGAACATTCAGCACAATAAAGCTACTCTCAAGACTTTGAGTTTCTGTCAGTATCTCAAGGCCTTGGAGAATCAGAAATGCTTTGTCTTTGTCTTTCATCACTTAAAACAGTTACTTCTCAAAACACATTTAAGGGTCTTTGAGTCAAAACTACTTACTTTGGTGAAATGGAAAAATAATCATAATGTTTGCATTTTTTTTGAGGGTTCTGCATATATTTCTTGCAGATAATGTTTGCATATTATTACTACAAATAAAATCAACGTGAAAAACATTAAATAATGTCATATATTGCATATCATAATAATAATAATTATGTAATGAATATGCATGCTTATAATACATTTTTTAGGAGATTGCTTATTATATTTTAATATAATAGAACACATATATAACAATATGATAGAATATATCAAATTATGCAGCTGAGATGGTAGCTCAAGTGGTAGAGTGTTGGAAGCTTCTGCACCCGGATTCAAACCTGTTTGACGTTAAAGCAATTTCTGAAAAAAAAAGTTATATCAAATTAAACGAGGGGGCTTTAGAGGTAACGAGTTGAACCTTCCCGTATTCAAGCTCATGAGCCGTTTAACTCATGAACCCAAACATAGGCTCAAGCTTGGCTTGTGGAGCCTTCGAGCCGAGCATTGACTGGGCCCGCTCTCGAGGTTGTTACAGGTGCCGACCCAATAACAATCAACACGGAGGGTAAGGGAGGGGTGTAAAGGTTCAGAAGTTTGGCCCAATAAAGGCGTAAAGTGTCAAATGTGAAACAACGACGGTTTGGATGTTAACGTCATTCTGTCTAAACACAAGGAGTGAAAGTGTCATTTTACAGTTACTTGCAGATCAGGTAATTGGAGGATGTACTGATTAGAGCGCATAACAAATACAGAGTATGTCGGCGTACTAAGTACGTAGTTCAAATCAGAATCAGATATGGACTATTTCCCCGCTATCAGTCCAATACGTCTTAGACTATAGTTTCTACTAGCTTCTCCTATAAATACCCCTATCTTCGAAACAATATGTATTCTTGAAACAGCAAGTAATCAATCTTTGTAGTAAAACCCAAAAACAAAGATATGGCGATGATGATGATGATGAAACAGAGAGGGACGAAAGTGTTTGATCAAGGGCGGAAGAACGGCAGCGACAGAGAATCATGGATCAGAGGCGCGTGTCTTGGTAAAGGTGGCTTCGCCGATGTGTATTTAGCGACTAGAAATAAATCCAAGACCAACAAGTTCAACTCTTTTCCGCCGCAGATGGCGGTTAAATCTGCCGCATATTCTGCCTCATCTTCATTGCAGAGCGAGCAAAAAATACTGCGTAAACTGAAAGATTTTCGTCATGTGATTTGCTATTTTGGAGATGAAATTACTAACGAGGGGAGGGTTTATAATCTGCAATTGGAGTACGCTTCTGGAGGTTCTCTATATGATCTGATCTTCAAGAAATCAAACGGTTGTGGATTGCCTGAATATGAAGTGAGACGACACACAAGGTCCATTCTTAAAGGAATTAAACATGTTCATGATTGTGGATATGCACACCTTGACATCAAACCTGATAACATCTTACTCGTTCCTCGTGCTTCGGATTCTACAACTTATGCAACTAAAATTTGTGATTTTGGTTTGGCAAAGAAGATTAAACAAAGAAACAAGAAGAAGCACAGCGATGATGGCGTGGATTTGAGAGGCACTCCTGTTTATATGTCCCCGGAGGCTGTGGTTGAAGGCATTCAAGGACCTCCTTGTGATATATGGGGCTTGGGTTGCGTCGTTCTTGAGATGCTGACTGGGAAGAGAGTAGAGGTGTCGTTGGGAACACCTTTGATTCCTCGCGACATATCTAAATAAGCAAAGGAGTTTCTTAGAAGTTGCTTCGCGATCAAGGTTGAGGATATACTAATTGCTGGAAAGCTTCTAGAACTGCCATTTGTGTTGCTGCACCCCACCATAATGAAGGACGAACATGATCTATCACATACATATCTATAACATGAAGTATAGCGGAAGATTCATGTGTTTACCTTGTATTCCTTAGCTCCTATGCACAGCGGATGATCGTAGGATGCTTGTTTTCACGTGCCCTTCTTGCTCCCACAGTCTGGCTCGAATCACTAGGACGAAAGCTCTAATCCACACCAAGTTCCACCAATGGAGGCTAGTTAGAGAGAGAGCCTAGGGTTTACTGTATTATGATCAGCACATGATCTCTACAGTAGTGTGTATAAAATAATAGGAGGCTGTCTCCTTATGTAGACAGACTTATACCCAATTGCAACATTACCCCCTAGGGTTTATGTCCTTGCTACTAACCCCATAAGGTTTGAGCTTGTCTCACCTAAACCAATAAGTTTAGGATAATTGCATTGGGCACCCCACATGAGCGCACCAAATGCTAACATCTCCCACTCGCACAGTGGGGTTGCACAAATACAATAGGTCTAGTCTCCTTCAATCTCCAACTATTATCATCTGCCAAAGTGTTATGTTGCCTTGGTGTGTGAATGTGAGAGAACCTGCATTTCGGGAGTTCCATACTCTAAACTCATACGAGACGAGCTAGCAGCAGGCGCACTCAACCTCAAGAAATAATGCAATACATATATATATATATATATCTCTCCTATCCCCCAGATTCTGTCAATTATCATCTCATAAACCATGAGCACCTACCTTGTCCCGAAGGTCGTGCATCAATGAGTCTATATCTGCTTTATTACATTCATATCCTGCATGATCCCATAAGATCTTGTAGGTGGGCCCAATGAATATGATAAAGAGCGACGCAATGAGAATCTTCCTTTCTATCCATTGTTGATTTAATTCGGAGTCAGCTGCTTTCCTAGAAATGTCCTGGTAGGCCGAATCATTCATAGCATGAGGTGTCACGCTAAAGTAGCATCACCTAACCGTCTCTCCACGACATGGATAAAAGTACTAAGGGTATACAGTGTCAATCATTCTTATATGATCGACGAGGCTCACACGGCGAGGAATCTCAGGGACTAGTTCTACTCGCCACCTCATGTCACTCATCAGCACGCGTTATCTCATAAGATGTGCGCCATAGTGTTTGGACTCTAATCAGAGCACATATCCTATCCCATAGGGACCACTATACAGATGTAAGTCCAACACCCCATATGACTATTAACCCGAGTACTGAGTGTTGCACATATGCAATCGAAATCAGTTCTCTCATCTGGCTTTCTCTACGCAGACTATACATGGTTCGGGGTAGTAACCATGCTCGAATGGCCATAAACCAATCTCACCTTGGAACTTATTCCAATGCGACAAATGAATCCGTCTGACAGGGTCTTGCACTATTGATAGATGTCTAGCTCTTGTCATAGGCCATGCGCCTCATATGAAATGAGTCATCATATCATAGGCTTCTAGCACTTATCGGGATTCTGTCTCATCTTCTACTCACCTAGACTATCCAGGATGTTGTAAAGGCGGTTGCTCGTGTGAGAGAGTCAACCTAGTGTCCGCGCGACATGTTCTATGCTAGTACATGATATGTAAACGTATCATACACGTATCAAACCAACATGTAGCATAATTAAACAAATCCAATTAAAATCCAACAATCAATGTCTAAATCATGTTATCAGTTTGAAATCTCTAGTGATATCTCACCACCTACTTAAGCCCATATTCCTAACATGACCAGTAAACACATGCCTTAACAAAGGTTTGGTCATTGGATAAGCTAACATCTGATTCGTAGGAATGTGCTCCAAAGAAACATCTCCTTTAGCTACCACCTCCCTAATGAAGTGATACTTTATCTCTATGTGTTTGGCTTCACTGTGGTGCATAGCCATATGCTGGGACAAATCATAGGTTTATGGACAGCTCATAATCTTACCGGAAACCTTCTTTTCGAAACACATTTCTGTCCAGTGACAGAACAGCGGTCTAATACGATTCTGCAACACTTATGCTGCTGTTCCATGCGATTTCATCTAGCATGGACTATTGCCTCATGCGGATCCACGTGCATCTAGATCCCCACCCTAGTCAGCATGCATAGCTGGCTAGTCGAAGCATCATCTCCGATAGTCATAGCACGTAATCCTTTGAGATATCAGAGTATTCTCTACATAGTCTTCCAATGCCCAGTACCTGGGTCAGACTGATATCTGCTAACTAAATCGACCGCATTCGCATGGGGTACTTTGGTCATGTGATCTCTCTCGTCTTGGTTCTTGGGAAACATCTCTAGACTGAGTTTCTCGCCATGCGCAATGGGAGTGTCAAGTGGTTTGGCATCGCATTCGAAACCGTTCAAGTATCTTTTGGATGTACGCCTCTTGCGACAATCCTATAAGTCATTTGGAACGATCTCTCAGGATCTTAATCCCAAGGATGTAGCTTGCCTCGCATATATCCTTCATCGAAAAACGAGAGGACAACCACCCTTTGGTGGTCTTGAGAATTCCTATATCATTGCTTGCCAATGGTATGTCATCCACATATAGAGACAAAATCATGAACTTATTTCCTGAGATTTTGACATACACACAGTGGTCTTCATCTACCATTGCAAAGCCATATGCTACAATGTCCTGATGGAACTTCATATACCACTGTCTTGAGGACTGTTTAAGCCCATATATGGACTTAACCAGTTTGCACACTTTGTGCTCTTGACATTTCTTCTCGAAGCCTTGCGGCTGAGCCATATAGATCTCCTCGTTTAATTCTCCATTGAAAAACGCAGTCTTAACATCCATCTGATGTAGCTCTAAGTCCATGCTTGCTACTATTGCTAGTATAAGGCGAATAGAGGCTATTCTCACCACCGGCGAGAATGTCTCCTCATAATCTACACCCTGCTGTTGGGTGTAGCCTTTCGCCACTAGTCGGACCTTATGCCTTTCCAAGCTTCCGTCTGCCTTCCTTTTGACCTTTAAAACCCATTTGTTTCGGCCCTACGTCCAGGAGGCTAGTCAACTAGGTCCCAAACATGGTTGGTTTTCATTGACTCTAGTTCTTCTTGTAAAGCAATTTCCGATTCTTTCTTGTCAGGTGATGATAGAGCCTCGAACAATGTCCTAGGTTCATCATCTTCTTGCGTGGTGACCACCATGGCCTCCCCTTCGATGTCAAATCGTCGAAGGGGTACGCTCCCACGAGCGCTCCTACGCAAAGAGGGTTCTTCTTCTTCAACATCATCACCATATGTGATGGGCTACTCACTAAGCAAGACACTCCCACTGTTCTCAAGATCCATAGGAACGAATTCCTCTTGAGTAGTGGTGAATTGAGTGTCATCTAGTGGTTCCTCTTCCTCGTAGAGAATTCCATCTCCACGAGCTTCTCCCTGACTAGGAAAATCTCCCTCGAGAAATTCAACATCTCGCGACTCCATTTCTGTCAGACTGCCATCCGGCTGTTGCGCTATGAATATGTAAACTTTAGAGTGCTCAGAGTACCGTATGAAGATGCACTTCTTTCCTCGAGAACCCAATTTCCCATGGACATGGGAGACGTTACGTACATAGGCAGCCGACCCCCATGGCCTAAGGTGACCCAATTCGGGTTGCCTTTTGGTCCACATCTCGTAAGGGGTTGTGGCTACAGACTTGTTGGGTACACGGTTCAGTATGTATGTGGCAGTCATCAATGCATCTCCTCAATAGGAGATTGGAAGATTCGCATTTGCCATCATACTACGAACCATCTCTAACAGTGTTCTATTCCTTCTTTCCGCTACACCATTTTGCTGCGGTGTGAAGGGAATAGTCAACTGCCTCACTATTCCTTTTTCCTCACAGAGCTCCTTAAATTTCTCGGATAGATATTCACGACCTCGGTCTGTCCAAAGAGCCTTAACTCTTTTGTCCAGTTGGTTCTCTACCTCTTGTAGTAACTTTCAGAAGCACCCTAGTGCCTCAGACTTATGTGTCATCAAGTACACATAACCGAAACGAGTGTGATCATCTATAAATGTGATGAAATAGCGAGCACCATGTCTAGCTCTAGCATTTAATGGACCGCAAACATCAGAATGAAGAAGTTGTAAAGGCTCAGTAGCCCTTACTGCTTTACCGAACGGTTTGCGTTTGGCTTTCCCTGCAAGGCAACACTCACATACAGGTAAAGATATCTTGGACGTATTTCCAAGTAGGCCTGCCTTGGCCAGCCTGTTCATCCTGTCATGTCCTATATATCCCAATCTAGCATGCCATCTAGTGGAATCAACATCACAAGAAGACGTAATGAATGAACAAGAATCATAAACATCACCAAAGCTAGAACCAATAATGTCTAGATAAAATAAACCACGAGAAATAAAATAAACCAAAAGATGAATTGCCACAAAACAGTTTGGCAACTCTACCCTCAAAAACAAGTCTAAAAACAAATCCAAAAGTCTAGAAACGGAAATTAAGTTCTTGCGTGCACTATGAGCGTATAAGACGTCATGAGGATGAGCTCTAAACTTCATCTTCACGTGCATCCTTCTACTTCCCGTTTGTCATTGCCAATAATCTGTGCACGCGCCTCAATCACATGCTTAGGTGTCCTTCTGCACCTGGATCCAATACCTACTCATTAGCGGAATTAGAAATGAAAACTTGACTTATAACATAACAGTCATAGTTTGGATTATGGCATACCTTTGGCTCGGTACAATCACGAGCAAAGTGACCCTTTTTCTGGCAGTTGAAGCACAAGATCCTTGCCAAGTTTCTAGCTCTCCGGCTCTTCTTGCCACCATCTCCTTTCTTGATCTTGGGATTGGGGCCTCCTACGGGCTTCCCCTTTCCCTTGAAGCCCTTATCCGCCTTCCTCCAGTACCATGCGCCTTTTGTGACTTGGGAAGAGGGTGCTCTGCCAATAACACCTCAGCGCTGGACTGGGCGACCTCAATTCGCTCACTTTCCAACAAGAGATGACGTTTGACATCCTCAAACGTTTTGACATCCGCGTTGTGGGTCATGTTCTGTTTCATGTGATCCCACGTGCGGGGCAGAGAACGCAGTACCGCTTGTACTTGCTCTTCATCGGATAAGTTCCGTCCAGGTGCTATGAGCTCTCTGATCATGAAGGCCATGGCCCTCATATGCTGAGTCATTGAGTGTTCGGGCTTCTTATGATAAGAATCAAACTTCATCCTCAAGACTCTCAGCCTGGTGACAGAAGTGGATCCATACTTGCTCTTGATCGATTCCCACATCTCCTTCGCAGTGACAGAATTTTCGAACTCCCTGATGAGGTCATCTTCCATCATACATAGAAGATTGTAACAAGCCTTCCTATCCGCTGCTTCCCACTTATGAAAAACAGCTAGGTTCCGCTCATGTTCCACAAGCGGTTGGTTTTCATTCATCACGGGTTCGACCTTTTCTGTCTGGAGATGGTCGGACAAATCTATGTCTAACATGTATTACATAGCACGACGGCTCTACATGTCGTAATTGTCCCCATTAAGCTTTACAGCTTTAGCAGAATCAGCGATGAGACTAGATGATTTCGACATGACGTTAAATATGAGACAAAGTGTAAGTTAATTACTAGCATTTGTTTTAGCTCCTACAAACATTTAGATAAGATTAAAATTTCATAGTTCTTCATAAGGACTCCACCAAAACCTAGTAGCAATTCTAGGAATCAAATATCGTCACTTATGATTCCCCATTAATTTTAATCCTCTCTTAATGTGAGCTCTTTTGTTTTAGTTCTTTAGCATGCGAGGTTATACAGTCATATCCGATCACACGCAGTTATAACATAAAACAAGCATAAGCATAAATAAATATGCAATGGATGTGGCCCCGAAGGTGCACTCCCACTATTGAGAGTACGTCTTGAGCAAGTCTTGAACTTCTCGCCTCAAGGATCTCGCCTATCTCGAGTGCTCCTTGAAGCTTCCTTGTTCGTCTCTTTGCTCCATGCACCTCGCGCCATAGCTTTTGGTTTGGCCACCTCTCTTGAAGCTTCTAGTCTTCAATCTTCACTAACTATCTTATTTATAATAAGAAGTAACCTCTAATAGGCGATTTAGATGAGAAGAAAAGACAATAGAGTATGTAGAGAGGCACGACACGCATGCCGTATTTTAATTGATTACATATTCAAAACCATAACCAAATATAAAACCATATAAGCCACATCCATGCATCAAACACATCCATTCAACCCACAACAGCATTTATAATAATAAAATACACATACTGAAATTTTCTGGAAATTTCCAGAATTAAAGAATAATTACTGGAAATTAATAAGCAATAAAACAATCAACTAATAAGATTGAAAATTGCTCCCAACTACCTAGGATCTCACCTCATATCTTATAAGGTAGGTAAAAATGTCCTAAGTCTCCAGAAAAAATTTGGGCTCAAAACAGTGTGTTTAAGGTCATCTAACTGTCTCGGGAAGTGTGCTAAATACTAATTAATTAATCTGGAAAATAATAAAATTTTCTCGTTTTTCCAAAAATTATGAAAAATCCCCAGAAAATAGGAAATTTAATTCTGAGCATATAGAAAAAAATTTGGCAAAAAATGGTGGCCGGAGGAGGGCTCACGCGCCCACACAGGCCACCGCGCGTGGGCGAGTCCGCCTCCGTCACTCGCCGACGTCGGTCGAGTGCCACGTCAGCATGTCACGTGGCAAGCCACGCCAGCATATGCTGACGTCATCTGCCACGCCACCCTCCACGTCATCTGCCACGCCAGCAGCCCACGTGCCTGCCACGTCACTGACACGTCAGCCCCAGTGTTGACGTGGCGCCGCCACGTCACCATGCCACGTCAGTCCTAGCCACGTCAGCATGTCCGCCGCCGCCCTTTGGCGCGTGCGGCGCGTGGCCGCGCGTGGAGGCGGCGTCGGTGGCGCGTGAAGCCCATGCGCGGCCTTCCCTGCCTCCGTTTCCGGCGATCCTTATATCCTTGGAATCGTCTATTCACCCTGATCACGATTATGTGTTCAAAACTCAATTTTAACATGTTTTGAAAAAATCTTTTTACTGCTCAGATCTAACAGTCCAGATTTACACAGTTCCGAAACTTAAAATATTCATAGCTAATTCTCTGTTCGTCCAAAAATTACAAAATTTATATTTCTGGAATCCTCGTGAAAACCCCTATCTAACCATATAGGTTTCACTAACAGATTTTGAATTTTCAGAAACTCGATTTTTTAAACTGATTCGGGAACGCATAACGAGGCACGAAAAACAAGCCTAAGGCTCTGATACCAATGAAGGACGAACATGATCTATCACATACAGATCTACAACATGAATTATAGCGGAAGATTCATGTGTTTAACTTGTCTTCTTTAGCTCCTATGCACAGCGGATGATCGTAGGATGCTTGCTTTCACGTGCCCTTCTTGCTCCCACAATCTGGCTCGAATCACTAGGACGAAAGCTCTAATCCACACGAAGTTCCACCAATGGAGGCTAGTTAGAAAGAGAGTCTAGGGTTTACTGTATTATGTTCAGCACATGATCTCTACAGTAGTGTGTATAAAATAATAGGAGGCTGTCTCCTTATATAGACAGACTTATACCCAATTGCAACATTACCCCCTAGGGTTTATCCTTGCTACTAACCCCATAAGGTTTGAGCTTGTCTCACCTAAACCCTTAAGTTTAGGATAATTGCATTGGGCACCCCACATGGGCGCACCGAATGCTAACTTCTCCCACTCGCACAGTGGGGTTGCACAAATACAGTAGGTCTAATCTCCCTTAATCTCCAACTATTATAATCTGCCAAAGTGTTATGTGGCCTTGGTGTGTGACTGTGAGAGAACCTGCATTTCAGGAGTTCCATACTCTAAACTCATATGAGAGGAGCTAGCAGCAGGCGCACTCAACCTCAAGTAATAATGCAATACGTATATATATATCTCTCGTATCCCCCTGATTTTGTCAATTGTCATCTCATAGACCATGAGCACCTACCTTGTCGTGAAGGTCGTGCATCAATGAGTCTATATCTCCTTTATTACATTCATATCCTGCATGATCCCATAAGATCTTGTAGGTGGGCCCAATGAATATGATAAAGAGCGATGCAATGAGAATCTTCCTTTCCATCCATTGTCGATTTGATTCCGAGTCAGCTGCTTTCCTAGCAATGTCCTGGTAGGCCGAATCATTCATAGCCGTGAGGTGTCACACTAAAGTAGCACCACCAAACCGTCTCTACGCGACATGGATAAAAGTACTAAGGGTATACAGTGTCAATCATTCTTATATGATCGACGAGGCTCACACGGCGAGGAATCTTAGGGACTAGTTCTACTCGCCACCTCATGTCACTCATCACACGCGTTATCTCATAAGATGTGCGCCATAGTGTTTGGACTCTAATCAGAGCACATGTCCTATCCCATAGGCACCACTATACAAATGTAAGTCCAACAGCCCATATGACTATTAACCCGAGTACTGAATGTTGCACATATGCAAGTCGAAATCAGTTCTCTCATCTGGCTTTCTCTACGAAGACTATACATGGTTCGGGGTAGTAACCATGTTCGAATGGCCATAAACCAATCTCACCTTGGAACTTATTCCAATGCGACAAATGAATCCGTCTAACAGGGTCTTGCACTATTGATAGATGTCCAACTCTTGTCATAGGCCATGCGCCTCATATGACAGGAGTCATCATATCATAGGCTTCTAGCACTTATCGGGATTCTGTCTCATCTTCTACTGACCTGGACTATCCAAGATATCGTAAAGGCGGTTGCTCTTGTGAGGGAGACAACCTAATGTCCACGCGACATGTTCTATGCTAGTACAGGATATGTAAGCGTATCATACATGTATCGAAACAACATGTAGCATAACAAATCCAATTAAAATCCAGTTATCAATGTCTCATATGCTCATCAATCATATTTCCATTGATCGAATACCGAGTCCCAATTCTCTAAAGCAATCCACAAAGACGATTCTTATGTGGTTTAGGAATGGGAGGTGCCTACATTTTGGCCCGTAGTCGATCTACTCCAAGATTACTCTTCAGGTAGTTATTTCACCTTTTGTGAAACAGTACCCTTTTCTATATGTTTGGCCTTATCAAAAGTACTGTAGCCGTTTTCTAGCACTACAGGTTGGTTGACAGCTCATAAGCTTATCAGAAACCTTCTTATCCAAACATATTTCTGTCTGGTGACAGAATAGGAAATCGTGCTTCGCTTATATGATCAATGGAGCGGTCTAATACGATTGTGCAACACTTATGCTGCAGTTCCATGCGATGCCTTCTAGCATGGACTATAGCCTGAGGTGGATTCATGTGTATCTAGGTCCCCACCCTAGTCAGCATGCATAGCTGGCTAGTCGAAGCATCATCTCCGATAGTCATAGTACGTGATCCTTTGTATAGAGTATCCTTTTGGTTGCAATCCAGTGTCTAAAGTTAGATTTCCTGAAATCCACTCTTCCGATTGCATAAGGTTTGTGGGGTCTCAGTATATACCATAGTATATAGCAGACTCACACTGCATCGGGCACTTTGGTCATTTGGTCAACCTAGTATGGTGTCTTCTAGGGCACATATTCAGGCTCATAAAGTCTTGCAGCAAGCTATAGGAGTATCACATGGCCTCGGGTCCATAACATGGAATCGTTAAAAGTATCTTCTTGTTGACCGCCTTATGCGTCAATATACGAAGTCCTTTTGAACGAACGAGAACGCATCTCGCCTTACTAATATCCTTCGTCACAAATCGAAAGGATAACCACCCTATAGTGGATGTGAAATAGTCATTACACTCTCCTGGAAAATAGTGTGTCATCGATAATAAGTGACGTAATCATCTACTCTCTACTACTGAGAGTGATATGCAGCGGTTTTTCATCCATTGATAAAATACTGCTGACTTAGAGGACTAATTAAGATCATACATGGACTTAATTAGCTTGCACCTATTTGTGCATTTGATCATACGTCTCGAAACCCTGTGGTCGAGTCGTACATATCACCTCTCTGATTTCTCTATTGAGAAGTTCAGTTGTCACGTTTATCGAGAATGGCGCCTTATTTCCATCATCACAACTATTACCGATATCTCTGCAAGTCGTATGCCTTACTATGCTTCCGCCTGTGTCACTCTGAATGACCTTGGAAATACATCCATTTCCAATAGTCTAATATCCACTCGGAAAAGTCAACCTAGCCTCAAGCTTGGTCGGTCCTTACAGACTCTAACTTTTCCTGTAAAGGTTACCTTTCATTCTTCATAATTAGGGAACGATTAGGCATAGTGTTCTATCCTATCGATTATGCAAGGTGATCCTAAAGATCATCCCTTCGATCTCAAACAGTCGATGGGATATGCTCCTACGAGCAATTACTTTGCATTGGAGGATCATAATTTGCTCTCACCCCTATGGATGGGCACCTCGCTTAGAAAGTCACTCCCACTGTCCGAAGGATCCTTGAGGGACTAATTCCCCATAATGGACTAAGGAACAGGGTATTTTCTAGCGGTTCCTCCATGTTCGCGGAGATCATCATCTCTACGAACATTCCCTTAACTATGGGCATCTCCTAAGAGAAAACATGAATCTTGTGAATCCATTTGCGTTTACACTACTAATTGGCTGTTGCGTCTCGAATACGCAACCCCCTAGAGTACTCCGAATAGTATGGGAAGATATGTTACTCCATGAAGATACATTTCTTCCATTTAGGGTCTAAATTCCTTCTTGTCAGGTGATGACATATCCTGGGATAATATCCTAGATTCATTATATAGCGTGGTGACCATCATGTCTCCTCTTCGATGTCAAATCGTCGACGGGGTACACTCCAACGAGCGCTCCTTCGCAAAAAGGGTTCTTCTTCAGCATTACCGTCATATACAATAGGCTGCTCACTAGGTAAGGCACTCCAACTGTTCTCAAGGTCCATAGGAACAAATTCCTCTTGAGTAGTGGTGAATTGAGTGTCATCTTGTGGTTCCTCTTCCTCGTAGAGAATTCCATCTCCACAAGCTTCGTCCTGACTCGGAAAATTTAGTTAGCTCATAAGCTGCCAATCCCTATGCCTAAGGTGACCTCATATAGGTTGCCTTTTGGTCCACATCTCGTAGGGTGTAGTGGCTACCGACTTGGTAGGTATTTGGTTGAGTACATCGACAGCCGTTTAACAAAGCGTCTCCTCAATATAGGGAACATGTACTTTGCACGCACCATCATACATCGAACCATCTTCAGGATGCATCCTATTCCTCCTATCCGCTACAATATTATGCTGCAGGGCATGGGAATAGCCAACTGCCTTACTACTCCTCTCCATCACATAGCTCTTGCTAAGATAGATACTCGCAGTCTCATTCTGGCTAAGGAGATATCCTTTTTGTCCAAACGGTTTTCTACCTTTTGTAGATACATGTCTGAAGCACCCTTGTGCCTCAGACTTATGTGGCCCAAGCACACATAGTTGAGATGCGTACAATAATCTACGAATGTGATGGAACAGTAAGCACCATGTCTTAGCTCTAACTTTTAATGGATCAAAAATATAGTGTCTGAGATTAGTACTAAACTATAGTGTCTGAGATTCATGCCGTTTATGATGAGATGTTTAAGTTAGCTGATTAGCGATCTGTTGCTATCTCTGCCACGTTTCATGAAAGTGCCATGAAAACGTTATATGACACACTTTGAGAGTGTGAAAGTTCCATGAAAACGTTATATGACACACTTTGAGAGTGTCAAGATGTTTGGACAAGACCAAACATCACTCCATTCTAGGATCTAAGCAATCAAGGGTTTGCTAT
Organism: Linanthus parryae; assembly: GCA_023055425.1. Lineage (NCBI taxonomy): Eukaryota > Viridiplantae > Streptophyta > Magnoliopsida > Ericales > Polemoniaceae > Linanthus > Linanthus parryae. The sequence continues at coordinate 1,022,209 of JALGPY010000041.1, read as the reverse complement.
AGAATACTAGCATACTTCTGAAGTCTAAGCGATATATGATTGCTAAAGGCTGTGAATGAAGTATGATCGGCAGATTTAGTCCCTATCCCGGTATTAGGACCGTGAGGAACAGGTGGGGGCAACGATAAGGGAATGAGGGCACAATATTGGTATATGACCAATAGCCCAAGGCTGGCAAACGCAAAGGAGGAAAATGATGTTTTCCTAAGACTAGAAGGCCAGACCTGGCACTAACTTCTCGTCTAAGGATCCATAAGATTATCTTTTAGGGAGTAGCCACCAAAATTTGTTTTGGTCACAGTTTTACTTTGGAATTGGTCATGTTATGTATGGTTATGCACTCTTGATTTCTAGCATGAATAACGCCTCAGGATCTTTTGATATCACCTATAGGGTTGTGCCTTAAGATTCTGATATGTGGCGCGCTAGATTGAGACACACTGTGTTAGGAAAGGATGTTCAGGCTAGCTAAGGTAGGTCTGCTTGGAATATGCCCAAGGTACCCTTACCTGTGTGTGATTCTTGCCTTACATGAAAGGCGAAAGGCAAACTATCCAGTAAAGCAGTAAGGATTATTGAGTCGTTACATATTATTCATTCTTTTATATTTGTGATCCATTAAAACTTAGAGCTAAGACATGGTGCTTACTATTCCATCACATTCGTAGATTATTGTACGCATCTCAACTATGTGTGCTTGGGCCACATAAGTCTGAGGCACAAGGGTGCTTCAGACAGGTATCTACAAAAGGTAGAAAACCGTCTGGACAAAAAGGATATATCCTTAGCCAGAATGAGACTGCGAGTATCTATCTTAGCAAGAGCTATGTGATGGAGAGGAGTAGTAAGGCAGTTGGCTATTCCCATGCCCCGCAACATAATTCTCTAGCGGATAGGAGGAATAGGATGCAGCCTGAAGATGGTTCGATGTATGATGGTGCGTTCAAAGTACATGTTCCCTATATTGAGGAGACGCTTTGTTAAACGGCTGTCGATGTACTCAACCAAATACCTACCAAGTCGGTAGCCACTACACCCTACGAGATGTGGACCAAAAGGCAACCTATATGAGGTCACCTTAGGCCATAGGGGTTCGGCAGCTTATGAGCTAACTAAATTTTCCGAGTCAGGGAGAAGCTCGTGTAGATGGCATTCTCTACGAGGAAGAGGAACCAATAGATGATACTCAATTCACCACTACTAAAGAGGAATTTTTCCTATGGACCTTGAGAACAGTGGGAGTGCCTTACCTAGTGAGCAGCCTATTGTATATGACGATAATGCTGAAGAAGAACCCTCTTTGCGAAGGAGCGCTCGTTGGAGCGTACCCCGTCGACGATTTGACATCGAAGGGGAGACATGATGGTCACCACTCTATATAATGAACCTAGGATATTATCCCAGGATATTTCATCACCTGACAAGAAGGAATTTAGACCCTAGATGGAAGAAATGTATCTTCATGGAGTAACATACCTTCCCGTACTATTCGGAGTACTCTAGGGGGTTGCGTATTCGAGACGCAACATCCAATTAGTGGTGTAAACGCAAATGGATTCATAAGATACATGTTTTCTCTTAGGAGATGCCCATAGTTAAGGGAATGTTCGTAGAGATGATGATCTCCGCGAACATGGAGGAACCGCTAGAAAATACCATGTTCCTTAGTCCATTATGGGGAATTAGTCCCTCAAGGATCCTTCGGACAGTGGGAGTGACTTTCTAAGCGAGGTGCCCATCCATAGGGGTGAGAGCAAATTATGATCCTCCAATGCAAAGGAATTGCTTGTAGGAGCATATCCCATCAACTGTTTGAGATTGAAGGGATGATCTTTAGGATCACCTTGCATAATCGATAGGATAGAACAATATGCCTTATCGTTCCCTAATTATGAAGAATGAAAGGTAACCTTTACAGGAAAAGTTAGAGTCTGTAAGGACCGACCAAGCTTGAGGCTAGGTTGACTTTTCCGAGTGGATATTAGACTATTGGAAATGGATGTATTTCCAAGGTCATTCAGAGTGACACAGGCGGAAGCATAGTAAGGCATACCACTTGCAGAGATATCGGTAATAGTTGTGATGATGGAAATAAGGCTCCATTCTCGATAAACGTGACAACTGAACTTCTCGATAGAGAAATCAGAGAGGTGATATGTACGACTCGACCACAGGGTTTCGAGACGTATGATCAAATGCACAAATATGTGCAAGCTAATTAAGTCCATGTATGATCTTAATTAGTCCTCTAAGTCAGCAGTATTTTTATCAATGGATGAAAAACCGCTGCATATCACTCTCAGTAGTAGAGAGTAGATGATTACGTCACTTATTATCGATGACACACTATTTTCCAGGAGAGTCTAAGGACTATTTCACATCCACTATAGGGTGGTTATCCTTTCGATTTGTGACGAAGGATATTAGTAGGGCGAGATGCGTTCTCGTTCGTTCAAAAGGACTTCGTATATTGACGCATAAGGTGGACAACAAGAAGATACTTTTAAAGATTCCATGTTATGGACCCGAGGCCATGTGATACTCCTATAGCTTGCTGCAAGACTTTATGAGCCTGAATATGTGCCCTAGAAGACACCATACTAGGTTGACCAAATGACCAAAGTGACCGATGCAGTGTGAGTCTGCTATATACTATGGTATATACTGAGACCCCACAAGCCTCATGTAATCGGAAGAGTGGATTTCAGGAAATCTAACTAAAGACACTAGATTGCAACCAAAAGGATACTCTGCCAAAATCCTGTCTCTCTCTGATACAGTGCTATTGTCTTACTCTCTCCCTACACACAGTCCTACTCTTCCTGTGTTCTTATCCTCTGCTCTTTGTGTATATTGAATTCTCCCTAAAGGATTCTCTCGTACACACCAGGTAAACAGACGTTTTCAATTATTTTGTGCCATTTGTAGTAATATTTGAATTGCTTATTAGGACCTCGTTTTGAACCCGATCCGGGTCAAACTTTTTACAACATGTTTCTTGCAATAAGGCCAACATTTTTAAGCCAATCTCAAAATTTTGCCATTTTGCCCTAATTTAGAGTTTTCGGCTATAACTATCCGGCTTCTGGGAAGAATTAACAATTTTGGCTATTGAACAATCACGAAATCCTGGAGACATTTTCTCTCGATTTTCAGCATTTTCTTTCGTTGTTTCTGCTGCTCAATGGTCAGCGTATCGCCGGTGTCATGCTTGGATGTTCTTGGTGATTTAATTTATGATCTCGGCAAGGAAAACAGTTTGAACTAGGGGTGCAAACGAGCCGGGTCGAACAAGGGGTGTTTTGGCTCGACTCTTTAAGCAAAGCAACCCACTAGCCAAACCCGTAACGCGTCGCACTTTTGGCTCTTGCGCGACTCTCGAATTTCTCTTGCGCCAAAAAGATTTTTGTCGCAAATTATGAATATTAAGGGAAAATAATTTTTTATTTTTTTTTGAAGGAAATTTATTGATACTAAACAAGTCATTTCTAAATACAATCATAATAGTGATGAAATAATGGTAATACTTACCTTGGTGAAATGGCAAAATAATCAGAATGTTTAATAAAAAGAGTTTTAGCACCAAACAAAATATCATCCACATAGATCTGAACCACTAACAGATCACTTTCATGATGTTTAATAAAAAGAGTTTTATCAACTAGACCTATCTTGAAATTGTTGTCAAGTAAATTTTTTGAAAGTCTATCATACCAAGCTGTTGGAGCTTGTTTTAATCCATAAAGAGCTTTGTCTAGTTTGTGAACATTATCAGGAAATTTTTCATCTTCAAAACCAAGAGGTTGTGCTACAAAAACATCTTCTTGTAAATAACCATTCAGAAATGCACATTTGACATCCATTTGATAAAGCTTTATGTGGTTGTGAGATGCAAATGCAAGAAGTATTCTAATATCTTCTAACCTGGCAACAGGAGCAAAAGTCTCCTCATAATCTATACCGTCTTCCTGATTATATCTCTATGCCACTAGTCTGGCTTTGTTCCTTACCACTTTGCCATTCTCATCAAGCTTATTTCTGAACACCAATCTGGTTCCTATAACTGATTTCTTTTTTGGTCTGGGAACCAGATTCCATACCTTGTTTCTTTTAAATTCATTCAGCTCACTCTGCATTGCAATGATCCAGTCTGCATCTTCTAGTGATTCCTTGGTATTTTTAGGCTCAATCAATGATACAAATGCTCTAAAAGCACACAAGTTCTTCAACTGTCCTCTTGTCTGAGTTCCAGTTGATGGATCAGATTTGATATTGTCAGTTGCATGATCTGTAAGATACTTAAACTTCTTCCTTGGTACCCAGAAATATGTTCCTTCAAGGCTTTGAGTTCTTGAAACAGTAGAGGGAGCATCATAGAAAGTTTCAGTTTCTGTCTCAAGGCTTTGAGATTTTGGCTCAACAGGAGGTTCAAGGCCTTGAGATTCTACCGATTGATTATGCACTTTAGTTTTGCCTTTGTCCTCTTTCACAGCATCATCATCAGACTCATGCTTGTTCAAATTTAGATCTGCAAGACTTTCACTCAGAGAATCTTTAGTACTTTCATCACAAAACACATGAATACTCTCTTCCACAATCTTGGTTTTTCTATTGTAAGCTCTATAAGCTTTGCTAGTTTGAGAATATCCAAGAAATACACCTTCATCACTCCTAGCATCAAATTTATGAAGATTGTCTCTACCATTATTATGCACAAAACAGATACAACCAAAAGGTTTGAAATAAGTAACACTAGGCTTCCTACCTTTAAACAATTCATAAGGAGTCTTTTTCAAAATAGGTCTAATCAAGCATCTATTTAGCACATAATTGGCAGTATTAACAGTTCTGTCCACAAAAAATTTGGCAAATTACTTTCAAGTAGCATTGTTCTAGACATATCCTCAAGTGTCATATTTTTCCTTTCAACTACTCCATTTTGCTGTGGAGTTCTAGGTGCAGAGAAGTTGTGTGAAATGCCATGCTTTGCACAAAATAAATCAAATTCAAGTTGATCAAATTCCCTACCATGATCACTTCTAATGGATGCAACAGGTAAATTTTTCAAAGTTTGAAGCTCTTTACACAATCTAGAAAATTCAGATAATGCTTCAGTTTTGTCTCTAATAAACATCACCCAAGTAAATCTAGAATATCCATCTACTATAACAAGCATATACCTCTTACCTTCTGGGGTCTGAACTCTCATAGGACCACACAAGTCCATATGCAACAGTTCTAAGGGTCTAGAAGTAATTACAAAGTTCTTTGGCTTGAATGAGCTTTTGGTTTGCTTACCTTGTACACCTGCCTTGCAAACCTCATCATCTGAAAATTTCTGTGATGGTAATCCTCTTACCAAATCCTTTGAGATGAGTTTATTCATGGTGTGTATGCTAATATTCCCCGCTTTCTGTGCCAAAGCTTTGAATCTTCCTTCAAGGCCTTGAGGCATTTTAACTTGTCACCTGCAACACTGTTAGTACTCATAGCATATAGATTATATGACCTAGGAGCAGTGAGTATGCAATCTCCAGATTTCTCATCTTGCACCACACATTTCTCCTTGTCAAATATAGCTTTATAACCTTTATCACATAACTGAGAGATACTAAGCAGATTATACTTAAGTCCATCCACAAGATAAACATCAGAGATAGAGTTGGTAGAACCATTACCAATACTACATATACCAATAATATTGCATTTTACTTTGTCACCAAGTGTGATTGTTCCTCCATATTTTTCTGTAAGCTCAGTAAAGAGAGATTTCTTTCCACTCATATGTTTGGAAAATCCACTGTATAATATCCATTTCTGATCTTTCAAGGCCTTGGTGACATCCTGCAAAAGTAAATCATTGCCTCAACACGCTGTTAGACCAAGTGCAGAACTTTGAGTCATACTCAGAATCAGCCATGTTTGGTGGTCTATTTCCTTTTGGAACCCAAATCTGCCTAACCTGTCCCTTAAGCTGATAAGGATAAGTATTCTTCATAATGTGAGGTTCTGATCTTTTGAAGGGACAAGTTAATCTGCTATGACCAATTTTTCCACAGTAATGACATTTTGGAGATTTTCTGCTACCAGATTTGACAAAAGTAGTTTGGCTTTTCTTTGGAAAATTTGGATTGTGGCCAATCCCACTTTTATGCATTGATTTCAGACTTCCTCCAAGAATGAGATTTAGATTATGTTCTGAGCCTGTAAAACTGGCTATGACCTTTTTAGACTGTTGAAGTTTCTCAGTCAGAGAACATATTTTTTGTTCTAAATTCTCCTAATGAGTCTTTAGATCAACATATCTTTCAGTTAAAAGAGTGTTTTGATCAACAATCTCTTTTATCTGAGCCTTCAAGGCTTTGAACCTGCTGTCAAAGGCCTTGAAGTCCTTTTCAATTTTTGTGTTAGAAACTTCAACAGTTTTGTTGGTAAAAACTAGGTCCAGGTTTTCTTTTACCTGCTCATGAATCTTAATCTTTAAAGAAGAAATATCATTTCTATAACTTTCCGCATTTAAAAACATACTCTTGAGAATTTCAGGAAGTACATCAGAAGGACTAGCAAGAAGATTTTTTACCATTTCCTCAATATGTCTGTCTGATGACTTTTCTTCATCATGTTTGGCCATGAAGCACAAATTTGCTTGATCTTCTTTTGTGTCTGAGTCACTTGAAGAATCAGAATTACTCCAAGAGGCCATCGTGGCTTTCTTCCTTCTGTTGTCCCTGTCTTTCTTTTGAAAGTTCATGTTCTTCTTCTTTTGTAGACAATCCCTTACTAAATGATCTGCATCACCACACTCAAAATAATTCATTACTTTAGTTTTATGTGACTGTGATGAAGACTTACATTTGTAGTCCTTGCTGCTTGAAGGCCTTGATCTCTCTCTGTTGTAGTCCCTGTTACCATAATTTCTTTTCTTCTTGAGAATCCTGGCCAAGGCCTTGGAGATCAATGCTAAAGCCTCTTCATCATCATGCTCATCTTCAGTCTCAAGGCTTTGAGATTTTTCACTGTCTTTGGCCTTGAGTGCTAAGTTCTTGATGTTTTCAGTCAGATCACCTTCTACATCCTTCATATACATTTCATGAGTGAGCATCTTTCCTTGTAGATCATCTAGCTGAAGAAGGCTTAAATCCTGAGCTTCCTCAATGGCTGCTTTCTTTGGCTCCCACTTGGCTTTTGGCAAGCTCCTCAGAATTTTCCTGACCTTTTCCTCATTTGAAAACTTGTTTCCCAATGACTCCACATTATTCACCACATCAGTGAATCTTTTGAACATCTCCTTAATGGTCTCATCTGAGTTCATCTTGAACAACTCATATTGCCTCAGAAGTATGTTGATTTTGGTCTGTTAACCTGGCTTGTCCCTTCATATGTCACAACCAGTTTGCCCCATACTTCTTTGGCACTTTTGCAATTTGACACTCTGTTGAACTCACCTGCATTAAGAGCACAGTATAACAGATTCACAACCTTGTAATTTTTTTATACCTTTTCCAGTTCAGTAAATGAGAGATTTTCCTCAGACTTGATACATCTGACTCCATCTATGGTAGTGTAGTACTCATGAGGACCATTCTGAACTATTGACCACAGTTCCATGTCATGATCTATGATGAACATCTTCATCAATGCCTTCCAGTGCATGAAGTTATCACCACAGAACAATGGAGGTCTGTTGGATGCCCTTCCTTGTGAGAATCCACCATCTCCTACATTCCTCATAGTCCCAAGATTGTTAGATCTATATTAGTGACCCAAGCTCTGATACCAATTGAAAGTGTGTAATGTAGACTAAATACAGGACCTAAATACTCTAGAAGGGGGGGGGGGGTTGAATAGAGTATGGAAACTTTTTGAAAAACACAAATTTTAACTAATTAACTTTGTGAGAAACTCAAGTCTCAAGGCCTTGAGATTTTGGAAGACAGTCAGAAACTTTCAAAGGCGAAATAGAAAGCTTCAAGGCCTTGAACTCTAACCAGTTCTGAACAGCTTATAAACCCTAGTTTGATTTGAGTTGTATGCAATAGAAAATAACAAAACTGTAAAGTAAAGAACACAATGCAATTTACAGAGTTCAGTCCCAATGGACCTAATCTCTTCCTGAGGGATCTAATCCCACCAGGATTGGGCAAACACTTCTTATTACTCACACGGAAACAGCCGTAGATATTCAAGCCTAACTGATTTCCCTTACACCTATACAGCTTGTGGTTCCAAACCTATGTAGTATCAGCTACTAACTGTTGAGCTAACAAGAACCTCTTTTTGTTCACTTGAACAACCAACCACTAGGTTTAGTGAGGTTTTAGATATACAAAAGATAAGCAGATTACAAAACAGAAGAAGAACACACTAGAAGAATAAGCTTGTGAAGGCCTGGATGTGTTCTTCTGGAAACTGGAATGATTGATCTTCTGAAATAAGGAATTGAAGCTTGAATGTCTGTGTGTTTGAATGATTGATCTCCCACGAATATTTCACACCTATCTCAGTTTTCCGCAAGCCTCTTTTCTTTCAAAATTAAAACCATTCTTTTATCTACTCATTGCAGCTGAATGAGAGATTTTAGGATCTCAGTTCCTACAAATCCTCTTCCTGTTTCAACTGCAATTCAAACAGCTCTGAGTAGATATCCGTTGGAGTTTGTTGAGATTGCATTTGCACGTTTAACAAACCTGCAACAACATAGCAACAACAAATTCCAGAAATATAACAGCATTAAGTCTGTTTGGATTTCTAATTTCTGAATAAAAACTGGACGAAAGAATAAAATAATAATCTGATTAACTTCTGAAACAAATAACTAATGATAAACTATTTAAAGACTCTTAGAAGTCATTAAACAATCACAATAATAAAGATCAAACCCTGCAAGAAAGAATCAAATTAATTCTGTAAAGCTGTCAGCAGCTCAAGGCATATCTCAAGGCCTTGAAGCTCTGAACATGCTTCACAGTTTCTCAAAGTTAAGACCAGAAATCTTTGATTCTCCGTGATCAGGATATCTGCAATTGTGTTATATATATAGAGAATATAAAACATAAGTATTTTCAGCAAGTCTCTGATCTATATAATCAGATAGCCAATCTGCAACACAAGGTTGTTAGAACATTCAACACAATAAAGCTACTCTCAAGACTTTGAAGCTCTGTCAGTATCTCAAGGCCTTGGAGCATCAGAAATTCTTTGTCTTTGTCTTTCATCACTCAAAATAGTTACTTCTCAAAACACATTTAAGGGTCTTTGAGTCAACACTACTTACTTTGGTGAAATGGAAAAATAATCATAATGTTTGCATTTTTTTTAGGGTTCTGCATATATTTTTTGCAGATAATGTTTGCATATTATTACTACAAATAAAATCAACGTGAAAAACATTAAATAATGTCATATATAGCATATCATAATAATAATTATGTAATGAATATGCATGCTTATAATACATTTTTTAGGAGATTGCTTATTATATTTTAATATAATAGACATATATAACAATATGATAGATTATATCAAATTATGCAGCTGGGATGGTAGCTCAAGTGGTAGAGTGTTGGAAGCCCCTGCATAAGGTCCCGGATTCAAACCTGGTTGACGATAAAGCAATTTCTAAAAAAAAATTTTATCATATTAAACGAGGGGGCTTTAGAGGTAACGAGTTGAACCTCCCCGTATTCAAGCTCATCACCCGTTTAACTCACGAACCCAAACATAGGCTCAAGCTTGGCTTGTGGAGCCTTCGAGCCGAGCATTGACTGGGCCCGCTCTCGAGGTTGTTATAGGTGCCGACCCAATAACAATCTACACAGAGGGTTAGGGAGGGGTGTAAAGGTTCAGAAGTTTGGCCCAATAAAGGCGTAAAGTGTCAAATGTGAAACAACGACGGTTTGGATGTTAACGTCATTCTGTCTAAACACAAGGAGTGAAAGTGTCATTTTACAGTTACTTGCAGATCAGGTAATTGGAGGATGTACTGATTAGAGCGCATAACAAATATAGAGTATGTCGGCGTACTAAGTACGTAGTTCAAATCAGAATCAGATATGGACTATTTCCCCGCTATCAGTCCAATACGTCTTAGACTATAGTTTCTACTAGCTTCTCCTATAAATACCCCTATCTTCGAAACAATATGTATTCTTGAAACAGCAAGTAATCAATCTTTGTAGTAAAACCCAAAAACAAAGATATGGCGATGATGATGATGATGAAACAGAGAGGGACGAAAGTGTTTGATCAAGGGCGGAAGAACGGGAGCGACGGAGAATCATGGATCAGAGGCCCGTGTCTTGGTAGAGGTGGCTTTGCCGATGTGTATTTAGCGACTAGAAATAAATCCAAGACCAAAAAGTTCAACTCTTTTCCGCCGCAGATGGCGGTTAAATCCGCCGCATATTCTGCCTCATCTTCATTGCAGAGCGAGCGAAAAATACTGCGTAAACTGAAAGATTTTCGTCATGTGATTTGCTGTTTTGGAAAAGAAATTACTAACGAGGGGAGGGTTTATAATCTGCTATTGGAGTACGCTTCCGGAGGTTCTCTATATGATATGATCTTCAAGAAATCAAGCGGTTGTGGATTGCCTGAATATGAAGTGAGACGACACACAAGGTCCATTCTTAAAGGAATTAAACATGTTCATGACTGCGGATATGCACACCTTGACATCAAACCTGATAACATCTTACTCGTTCCTCGTGCTTCCGATTCTACAACTTATGCAACTAAAATTTGTGATTTTAGTTTGGCAAAGAAGATTTAACAAAGAAACAAGAAGAAGCACAGCGATGATGGCGTGGATTTGAGAGGCACTCCTGGTTATATGTCCCCGGAGGCTGTGGTTGATGGCATTCAAGGACCTCCTTGTGATATATGGGGCTTGGGTTGCGTCGTTCTTGAGATGCTGACTGGGAAGAGAGTAGAGGTGTCGTTGGGAACACCTTTGATTCCTTGCGATATATCGAAAGAAGCAAAGGAGTTTCTTAGAAGTTTGAAATAGTTTCTTGATTGTTAGACTCACTGTTAGGATTGATTGGAGCGGTTCAACAACGAAACAAATAGGGAAACGGATAAATAACAAACATGAATCCGTCTATTTTACATGGTTTACCAAATTGCATACGTCCATAGTCCGCACCCACGTCACTATGTTGAACGAATGAAGAATACAATCAAATCTCAGCCTGACTCTAGTGTACTTACCCTATCTGTAGAGATATGTTGCCTATTAATAGAGATTGCTAACTTATGGAATTGGAAGCCCCTCAATGTTTGACTAGGTTACAAAAAAGTCTTGACACTTAAAAAACTCTCACTTGAAGACCGATTAACTCTGATTGCACTCCTCTCACCTCAATCCAACATCCTCCATGAGTGTGGACTTGACCTCTCATCATGTAACTACGAAAATCGAAGTCGAGCAGGTTCTCAGCTTCTTCAAGGTCACAACCGTGGTAGACAAATCCACTTGATTATGGCTTGTGTGGATCTTCTCTAACTTGATCACTTCTTTATCCAAGAAACTCTTTAGTCGAATAATCTCTTTTCACGCTCTCGTAGCTGCTACATGTTCGACTTCAATAGCAGATAGTCTAATTCGCAACCTCGAAGCCCAACTGTTAAGTGCAAACACATAGCATGTAGTGCTCTTTCTCCTATTCACGTCTAAATAGACAGACCCTTTCAAGCTGATCTCTGACCCTCCATAGCACAAAGCTACTTCATGTGTACCTCTCAAGTACATGAAAGTGTCCATGTTACAACTCCAAAGCTCCTTACCGGGATTTCTCATGAATCTACTGACAACTCCCACTGTTTGTGCTATATTTGGCTTGTGTATACCATATCATACATCGAGCTTCCTACATCAGATGCATAAGAAACTTTAGCCATGTACTTTTTCTCTTCATCTGTAGTTGGGCTCCGGCCTTTCGAAATTCAGCTGGAAACAGAAATTCCGCCACCTTTACAAGTATGTTCTCAATCACTTAAGCTACAAACAGTGTGAACTAATCTACAAGTTTTAAGCACACACTAGATGGACATGCATCTTCAATCTCAAGTTACTTAAACAAATATAAAGGCATAAGGTTTACATGAACTCGTTCCAATTAAAGGTTGTTCCAATTCTCTTGCAGTCCGTGTCTAGAAAACAGTAAAACCGGCTCGAGACAAGACCGGGAGGGCGATGGTTAATAGAAATGGCGGAACTCAAAAGAAGATACAATCCACAATACATTCTTATAACATTAAAAAACTACATTAAACTTTAATTCTTACACACTAGCTGACTACTATTACACACAAATTAACAAACATTACTATATGAACTACATGTCACGTTCACAGTCTAAGTGAGTCTCGCGCCCTTCTATTCCAAGGTACTCAGCTCCTAGACCTGCGGTGGGAAGGAAAACTGGACCCGTAGCTTCCGAAAGTCAGCAAAAATGCTGAGCGAGATACGCCTTAGCATGAAAAAACAGGAAGCTGAAAATTGATGCTGGATTACGAGTTAAGTAACCTGGATAACCAATTATGAATGTCGCAAGAATAAATCACTTATTTAAAATGTAAACTGTTGTACGTTTCCAACATAGGGGCAAATAAGTTTAGTATATCGCGATGTAACCCGGGTAGACTAGAATAAAGTAAAAGATGGTACTGGTGTATACGAGAGTTCAAGAACCCAAACCTCTCTACCAAGCGTTGTGGATCGCATCCTGCGTCCCGCTAGCCATCATGACCACATCAGACATTCTAGAACTTAAGTGTTGCACCACCCTCCTAAGAGCGTCAATCAAAGGAGTGGTATCTGGAAGCAGTACTCCAGCCTACAGTGAAAGGAGTCAGGGGAACACGGAGTCCCGCATTTTAGGGGATAAAACCCAAGGGATCGAAACCCTTGATAAGTAACATAACTGGTTCCGGTACAGGCGAATTATTCCTCTTTACGTTATTAATGACTTCCGATCAATAGTAACATTTGAATGCCAAGTTCCCCAAGTAATAATAAGAACACACCTTAAAGACTCTAAATAACCCAAAACCAGTTTATCAAGTAGGGCATGAAGTACGAAAACTATTTTAATACACAAGCATTTGACACGAAAGAAGCTAGCACGCAAGACTAAGCTTGTAACTCACCCTACACCGAGATAGTGATTCACAACCTTCACGGGTAGTTGACGTAGCCTATTTCTACGAATCCGTACCCTAAAATTTATAAGTCTCTCATCACAATGATGCTACCACCGAGTAAACAAAAGCATGGATGTTTGTCTAGGTCGGGTACTAAGTCCATCCCAACAAGCCCAATTAACCCACTTTCAAGTGGTAGAATCACGTTTCGAATACATGCTCTACATGAATATGATTCTAAATGTCAGTATTGCGCATTTATTTATGTACAATGTCACAAATAATTCACACATAATCCATGGATAGGCAAGAACTAATGACTTCTAAAAAATGAGAGAGTTCAATTCTGGAAAGGTTTTTATCCCCGACTTTAGAGCCCTATCTACCATATCAAAACACTTTATAAAATCATAAAATAAATTTGGGATGAACCTAAATGTCTCTTATTTCCTGAAAATCGAGAAGATAATGAATAGATATTATAAAACTCAAGTTAGAAAATAAACAAACAATGTTGTGCAGAGAAGTGTTTGGCAGAAACTTTCAACTTTGAAAGGTGATTACTACCTCTTGGAGAATAGTAATGATGCTCATATTCTCCAAAATTAATCATAAATGTGTCTAGTTACATCACAAGAAATATGAGGTTTCAAAAGATTCGAAAAAGTGATTTTTTTATAAAAAATGGCAAACTGGTAAGAAACAGAGTTTTAGAAAACATGCAACTTTGAATGAGCTTATCTCCCTAACCACAAAAGTTCAAGGACCACACACATTTGGTTTTGTACTAGCGCCACACTCGAGGATATAAAAGTTCTCTAGTAGCCTTGGGCGCATTCCAAAATCGAACTCTTGTCCGGAGAGGCGCATACTGAGGCCACCTTTCAAACACCCACATAGAAAGAAACGCAACATTCACATAGGACAGCACATCAACCCTACCGCAAGATTTCTCCACGTGTTCCATGGCGAGATCTAGTCGATGATATAAGTAGCCCAGCACTAACGGCCCAAGAGCGACTTTCGAACAAGGGAAAGGCGTACGGCAAGCGCGATAACATGGCAGAAAACCCCATCATGTGGTTGCCCATCAATCAGGAATCTTGAAAACCACACACAGAGAAATCCACACAGACTCCACCTATGACCTCGACCCTCTAATGAGGTTACCCCCTTTGGGTTATCCTTGAGTATTTCTTGTGCGAGCTTTTGTTTTGCAAAGTCGCGATAGAAGTATGTAATCCACCTAGACCAAGCGTTCTTTGCGCCTGTCGTTAGAAAGCAATGTTTGTCATTTGGAGTCTTCAAGCCCCACCTTGTCGTTGTCTTCTTCACCTCGGCAATGCATTCTTCCATCTGCTGAAAGAGAGTAATCATTTCATCATCTGACAGAGGATTTAAAGGATCATTTGGTCCCATGCACGAAATCACGAGCACTATCTCCACATCTTCGAGCGGTGGCACTGCTTCGTGATGTGAGAAGTGGAATGTGTGAATTTTCCTTGACCATCTCGAAAACAGGTTCATCAGCATGTCATTGTACAATTTCAGACTTAATCCTTTTGTGTCCCTAACAGCATTGTATATCCCTGCGTCAGTTGATTTCTTTTCATAATGATCCAGGATATAATCGGTCCATTCTTCCATCCAATCCAACTTTTCAACGAATGCTTGATGGCTTATCTCGGTGTAAGGATACATCCCAGCTTCGATGCCATGCCTATGAATTTCAGAAACACCAACATGGTCCCAATCGGCGCTAACGAGTTTCGCAATGAGCAGCAAATTCTCCTTTGTTCGAGATATGGGGGGTGTGGTACCTTTCACGGTGGCGTGGTAGTAATCCTCACCATTCAAGTAAGGAGCCTTACACCACATCTCCTTAGGAAGATCTAGTAAATCCTCATGCTCCTTGGAAACTTTGGTTTTGGCCATATCTATGAAATTAAAAGAACGAAAACATAAACGAGATCAAAGGTCTGAACGTCCCAAGTTCAAGAGAGATTCTCTCTTGAGTTACATACAAATCTGGATTTAGCATTCTAGAAGTAAACCCAGATTGAGAATATAGAGTTTGATGCAAATGCAAAATCATGAGATATGTGAAAAGCAATCAGTAATATCTACTAACCTTGTTTTATTCCAAATGATTGAAGTGCTCAATTAGAGATGTTGAACAGTTGGTTGAAGGCTTGAATCTATTGTTGAATACTCTCTCTCCTGCTCATAAACCTTGACAACAACAATGGCGTGAAAAGTTCTAATTGTTGGAGTAGAAGGTTTATATGATGCCTCCTGAAGAGTCACGACCCTTCAAATCTTCCGAATCATTTTTACATTGGTAATCGGCGAAAATATGTGGACGCCGTTTGAGCACACGCAATGTCTATGCTCTATTATAGACTATCGAACGTTACAGAGACCTAGGCGTAAATGATGACGACTTTTGGAGGCTAGGGTTTTCGAACTCAATTTGAACTGATTCGAGAATCTGCGTGGAGCCACGCACGGCTGGTTTTGCGCGTTTAGGCAACGACGCGCATGACGTACACGCAAAAGGGGGCTAATGTAGATAGTGCATTCTGAGCACATTGATGATCACCACGTGGCATCCATCGAGGAGGTATGATGGTACTCTGTTACTACTATAAGATTGCCTTTATATATTCACACTTATCCATATCTTTATCCTTATGCTTGCATTTACATATATGAGCGTTGTGAGACAGGGTCGCCCTCGCATACTAACCGCGCGGGAGTTGTAGGGTTCAAGTGGCTTGGAGGCTAGAGTAAGGTAAGTCGCACGCGAGCAGCGGCTTTGTCGCGCGCGACCTTTGTCAATTGTCTGAGAGACTCGATGATCACATTCCTATATACACGGTTGCACGTGCGAACGTGCCCTACATATATGGACAATCATGCTAGCATGTCCTATATATCCGGTCGATCGTGCGTCGTGCGAGGCAGTTACGTAGCCGTCATATGCGGCCACGTAACTCCTCTCAACCACACTCTAAGACCCTATGTATAAGAACACTTCCCCTGGTTATCGGTTCAAATCTTTTGCTAATCATCATACTTTCTCTCACTCAGGCAATTAGCAAGAGCTTACTCTACGCCTACACCTACTCTCAATCTCTTTGTGCTTTGTTCTTGTTATTGTCTGTTGCAGGTGTACACTGAGATCTTCCCTAGAAGGATCTCTTGTCCACATTGGTATTTTCTACATGAATCTCATGGTGAATAAACTGGAAGTTTCGATTCAGGAGACAAACATGCTGAGGCGGAGGATTCCAAAGCACCCAGATTCCTCATTTGCGCCCGATGGAATCAACTATGTGGAACCCTTGGAATCCAAGCGTGCGAGCTGCCTGGTCCGCTAGGGTGCCGTTAGAGTGTGTTTCTAGTACCATAAACACATCGAGATGGTAACAGTTGAGAAGTTGCTGAGATTTCATGGAAAATCTGGAACAGAGAGTCCTGTTGCTGTTCAAAACGATCACTTGCATGTCGGGGGTTTGTGAAGAAGACCCAAGATCCTCAAAGAGACCGCTTAGCTGCGTAACTTTTTGCCTCCACAGAGAGAACCCATCAGGTTCCATGTTGAGGGTCAGAACCTGCCCCATGGACCCCCCACCCCTCCTCCTCTATGTTGTGCCAGTGGGTGAGTATGAGACTTGTGGGATGAAGCGCTGTTCTTATACGGATGATTTCGAGAGCGGGTCTGCAAGACGAAAGTTCCAGTACGAGCTCTTCCGTGCCGATTGTTCGCAAATTTGGGGTAGGAGGAATGAGGTTCTGGATCTCCGGTGGTGGAGAACTGTAGCGCATGTGTCTGTCGTAGCGGTGTGCATGGACGTTCTGTCGGGCGTGGGAGTTGGGGCTTCCCCTGAACCTGTACCTGGTCACCGTTGTCGAAGATGGTGACCGGAAAAACTCTGGTACCAGTTGATCCGTTGATGGGAACCTCCCCCGCATTGCCTGAGGCCCTTGCATGTGCCTCATCCTCGGTGGAGTGTGGATTAGAGGCATCACCGTTTGGTTCGACGACATGTGGCCCAGAGTCTGTGACTGTGTCCATTTTGCAGATGCTTGACGGTGTAGTGGCACATGCAGGACGGAGATGGGTTGAGGGAAGTTCGGGTTTTGTAAGATGGTCATCGCCGGACTTAGAGGGTGTGCATACAAATCACGTGGAATCGGATATGGCAGAACTGCGGAGGGTATGAACGATGGCATTGGTGGAGGCGGTGGGAGTACCTATTCTGGTGTCGGTGGCGAACTTGTGTTGTTGTTGGAGGTCTGATTTGGAGTGTCTTGTGCCATTTTTGTGGGGAGATTAAGAAGATCTAGGAGAAGAGAGAGAAACGAAAGTTGATGACAGAGGAGTGGAAACTCAAGAGACTGGCTTAGAAGGAATGGTTTTATGGGAAACCCTGGGAGGAGAAGTAGGGATCGCCTTTTGAGGTGGGGTTGATGCGTCTGGAGTTGGATTTCCTAAGGCAGCGAAATGATTATGCCAAGGAGAGTGGTAGACTTCGCGCGTGTGTTTCACTTGCCTACGTGGCACATTGGTATTTATCGGTGGAAGATCATTTTTAGAGTCCTTTGAGTTCCGGTGAGCGGTTTTGGGTGGGCCCCTTCTTGATACATGCATCCAAGGTCCATAGGATACCTCATCTTACGGTGGAGAAGTTTTCTTGATCACATCAACTGGATTTTTTATACTATTTGTTGAGTTAACGTGGCAGTTATGGCTAAAAGTAACATCATTAGGTTTTGAATTAATTTTTTACTATAAACAAAAGTTTCTTTTCCGTGACATACTATCCCACAGTTGTAACAGAACAATGGTAAATTTTCATAAATTATCGGTTGATTGAATGTGGGAAACGGGATAATTGCGGGGAGGGGTTTTTAGATATCCATTTGAACACAAATCCGCGCATATTTTCCTCTAGTAGCAGAGGTTGTGGCTGCATCAATTCGAAGGAGTTGTCCAATTTTATTTTCAATATTCGTTAGTGCTATTGTGTCAAAGTATTCAATGGGTAAGCTTTCGAGTCTAATCCATAGCAGCATAGAGGAAATTTTGGCTGTGGCTGCTCGGAAGTTCGGAACCCATCTTTGATAAAATAAACAGTAATTCCCCAAGTACCATGGTCCTTCATATATACTTTATCATAATCTTCTTTAACCAAGAAGGAAGCGAAGTAAAAAACCTTTGTCTATGTCAATTAGTGAAAAGTCTTGAGATAGCTTCCAAAGTCCGTTCAATCTCTTGAAGATATCATAAAACGAACCTTCATGTCCAATAATTTTGATGATAATAGATTTGTCCAATCTCTTCATTAATTTTTTATAGTGATTTTGATCAACTGGGAACGATAATAAATCATTGGTATTATTCATAACAATAGGAGAAGGAAAACTTCCCTGAATGATGTCCATATCCAACGGAGCTTGATCTTCATCTGGTTCCTTGTTGTTCAGGTTAAGGAGAATATCTTTGAAGGAACATCCATGGTTCTGAGGAACTTGTTACTTGAATCTTTGGATCGTCTCGGTGCTGTTGTTGATCTTCTCGCGATTCTTCTGCTCGTGGTCTCGGATGATGGTTGATTAAAGTAGTTTATGTGGTGTTGGATTGTTGGTAGAGTTGTTCGGTGGAGGAGAGGGTTGATGGCATTGAGAGCATTTTTTGAGGACTTGTTGAGATGAAGGTTCTAGTCAAGTTAGAGCATTTCGAACACATTGTTTACTCAATTGTTATAGTTAAGATCGAAAGCATCATAGACTCTCTATTTGATTCTTTATTTTAACGGATCTCTATCATGTTCTCTACATTTTAACCAATCATTTAACTAACACTATTCGAGTACTCATGAATAGTTCAAATAGAAACATACGATTTCTATAAAATCATTAATAATTGCACATGATATTACTAGGAGATGCTCTTATTCATGATTTTGATTACTCCTTTAAATTAAGTCTCTCCGTATCTAAATTGTGTGTAATAAATTGAGGGTTATCACTTTCGAATATGGATCATATCGTCTATTATTCCTTCTTCGCGAAAATGGTGATTCTCTTTTGGTTGAATATAGAGTCGGCGGTGCAGCGTGCTTTTTATTCCTAGTCGTATAGAGCACAGTTGAAATGTGCAATCTTGTGATGGGTGATGTTGCAGTTCGCCTTAGAGACCGGAATGGGAAGATTCATTCGATCCCTGTACGGATATGACAGTTGCTCGACAATTGTAGCATTCGTTTGCCCTTACGTCCTCTAGATCTGCCGAGAAAATAGATTTAAGTAGGGACATACCCAGAAAACTTTCGTAAGGGGGGGGTGTTAAATACAAAAGGGGAAAATTTGGGTGCACAATGTTATTTTATAAATGTAAGGGTGGTCGCTAATATATGGTTACGTAATATCCAAAAGTACTAGGATAATTTTCGTAAATTTCCAAAGTATAGGGGGCATGGCCCCTGTTGCATTAAGCACAGGTCCGTTCCTGGATTTAAGCCTGTCTCCTAATAAGGAGAGGAGAGCAAGAGAGTTTCCACCAGAGGTACGTATACAGTGGCAGAGCCAGGAAATCAAGTCAGACGGGACAAGATTCGCTAAGTCAAAAGTCAAAGTTAACAGTCAAAAGTCGTAATATTTCATAAGCAATTATACACACAAACATCGAATTAAATACTCACAAGTCACAATTTGTTCCTTTTTTCGAGGAGACAATGAGTTTTTAATGGTAAATGGTTAATTTGTAAAAAAAAAGAATGCAAAAACATTGTTGTTTGGGAGGAGAATCAAACCCATGTAATAGGATTTGCCAACTACAACAACTAACCACTTGGGCAACTAGACAATTTAGAATTTTAAGGGGGGCGGGGCAAAATTCTATATTACTTCCGATTTAGTCATAAAAATCTATACAACTAGGGGTACTCGTAGAAATTTTCAAATTTCAGGGGGCAATTCCCGCCCCCCACCCCCTTACATAGGTCCGCCCCTGTACGTATGGTGTTTACCTATAAAATTTTGTATATTGTAAATTCAGAAGCACACAAGTAATAGATCAAGTTAAAAGGGTGACATGTAGATGTTTTTTTTTAGTACAATTTTTTTTTCATGACTTAAAAAATCATCCGTTCTAAGCAAAACTCCGTGGCGCGGTAAACTTTGTGCGTGATGAAAGATAAACGAAAGACACAGAAGTGAATACGGTTGGGGACTTGGCGCTGTTTTGGACGTAACTTTACAGGTATCAGAACGGCGATTGCGGCCCTTGTCTGGAAAGATCTAGACAGACACGCTATGCCCGATCAGGGTTTAACTTTATCCTCAAATTTTCATTTTGACCAGGTGTAGATAGTGCTTTCTAAAAAGGCAGATCTTAGCCACGTGGCGATCATCCAGCACACCTAGCTGTGCTACACACACACTGGATCACTACCCGCGCTGATCCACGTGGGGGCTGTGAGACAGGGCCCTCACATACCACCACACGGGACTTGTAGGGACTTAGTGGTTTGGAGGCTAGAGTGAGTCCTGTCGCGCGCGAGCGACAACCAAGCCCGCGCGCGACCTTAGTAACTGCTTTGAGAGATTTATGGCACGAGCTCCATAAACCCGGTCAACCTCATAACGGTTCCGGTATACGCCGACGACGTGCGTAACGGTCCCTATATACGCGAACGAACGTGCCGTTGCCGTTAAGCTAATTAAGCCGCCATTAATGGGCGCATTAGCCCACTACAACGGTCGCATTCTCCGTTATAAATAGGATCGTTAACCCTTCCATACAAGGGCGAACCACCTGAGATACGCGGAAGCTCTGCCAAAATCCAGTCTCTCTCTCATAGAGTGCTATTGTCTTACTCTCTCCCTACACACAACCCTACTCTTCCTGTGTTCTTATCCTCTTCTCTTGGTTTATATTGAATTCTCCCTAAAGGATTCTCTCGTACACATTTGGTGAACCCGACGTGAACTTACCACTGCAAGCAACCGTGTCTCATGAAGACGACGTCAGTAACAGATCGCCCTCCACGGAGACCACCTCGGGAGAGGAGACCCGTCACGCTTCTGCAGCCGCCAGTGGGTCTCCGACGTTGGAGGCTCTAAACGCCACCATCCAGAATCAGGGAAAGGCCCTTCAGGCTCAATCCGCACAGATGGAACGGATAATGGCCATCCTAGGAACCCTTGCTCTGAATCCTACATCGGGAATTGCTGTCTCTCAAGGAGGGGGAACCTCTACCACTCAGGGGACAGGAGTGATACAGACACCACCTAACCCTAATTCGCAAACCCCACCAACAATGGTGAAATTAACCTCTGTTCAGGGGCAAACAGCCCAAATACCGCCCCTTACCACACATATTCCTCAACCACCAACTGTGGCACCCAACCTCTCTTCACAATACCCCTTGCCTCCTACGCCGGCACTGCTGGGTAACGTGACTTACTTCCCTAGCCCGACCGCAGCATATGTGTCCCCGCCGGCTACAATCCTTCCTCCTGCTGCCGGGGGAAGCGCGCCAGAATGTATGACGTCGCTGCAGCGGCGCATAGAGACATTCCTGGCCAATCAACTGTTTGCAGACACCATTATCCTGAAGGTTGACAACGATCCGCCTATTCCACGTGAGATCTATCTCATTCCTAACCCCGCAGGGTATAAGGCTCCTAAGTGGGACAAGTTTAAAGAGGTCAACGCGAATTCCCACGAGCATGTCATGTGTTTCATCGACGTAATGGGACCATATGGGGCCGATCCCAAGTTGTTAATGCGCGAGTTCCCGAAATCTTTGGTAAATGTGGCCTACAAATGGTATAGGATGTTGGAGGCCGGATCTGTTAAAACTTGGGATAACATGGTTCAGAAGTTCTACACGAAGTTCTTCCAGGTGGAAGAGAAGGTTACAATGATTCATCTCTCTCGCATGTACCAGAAGCGCGAGGAAGATGGAGTCACCTTCATCAGGAAATTCAAGGCCAAATCCTTGGAGTGCAGAGACAAGGTACTTGAGGGCAGGCTTGTGGAGATATTTCTACAAGGCATGCGAGATGAGTACAAAGGTATGCTGATCAACCTACAAACTCCTACCTTTTCAAAGTTGATTGAGTGCACGAAAAACATAGAGCCTATAGTGGAGAGGCGGAAGAAGAAGCATGCCCCTGAGCGACCCTCAGTGGGAACCACTTTCAAGATTGGAAGGTTTAGCTACAAGAGGGGGCGCGAAGCTGAGGTTAATACAGTTTCGCCGCACAAGCAGCCCATGGTTGCAAACTCAGACGCGCCACCTCTACCATGTTCGATAGAGGAAGTCACTGACTTGTGTAAACAGTGGCGTAAAGATGGAATCTTGCCTCCGCTCGAAAGGATACCCTCTAAGGAGATGATGAGGGACCCGAAGTGGTGCGAGTGCCACGGGAAAATTATGCACCCCACAGCTGACTGCAAGAAACTAAAGCACATGGTGAGCCGAAAAATGAAGGACGGCGAGTTGATTGTCAGCGATCAGAGGCAGGACGTGCGAAGCAACCCACTGCCAGCTCATGCGGAGCAAGAGCCGAAAGGTAAAGAGGTATCCATGATCGCGATTATGGATCTTGAAGAGATCGCGGAAGACGGCTTGCCTATCATTGCTGAAATTCACAATGATGAGGACTATAGCATAGATACGGAGGACGAGCGTGCCGACCGAATGAAGGGGTCGCACTGGTTCGGCAAGTTCTTTAACGAAATGAACTTTTCGGATAAGTGCCGGAAAGAGATGACAAAGGCGATTCTAAGGGTAGCAGAAGACTTCGAGGAAGACATCGTGGTCTCCAATGGAAAAGTTGTTAGGGCGTCTCGCTCTACGGAAAAGGTTATGACCTTCTCCGCAAGTGACAAGAAGACGGAATCGAGCTACCAGAAGCCTTTGTACGTGACGGCGGTGATTAATGATGTCGAATTCAAGAGGGCATTTGTTGATGGAGGAGCAGCCGTTAATGTGGTCTTGCTCAACACTTTAAAGTTGGCAGGAATCCCAGAGAAGAAGATTGTCAGACGCCCATCCCCGCTGATGTGATGCGGGAGTGATTCCAGGATGACTATAGGATGGATTCGTCTGGGCGTCCAGATAGGAAAAATCAAATGTTCAGCCAAATTCTACGTCATTGATGCGAACACTACGTATCACATGATTATACGGCGAGCTTGGATTCATCGTTTCGACGCAGTCCCCTCGACAGCTCACCAGGTGATGAAGGCCATCTGGATTGACAGAGTTGTGGAGATACCGGCTTCGGTAAACCCCTTCAATATAAATGAGGCGCACCTCACTGAAGCGGTGTGGTTTACCGAAATGGCAGATGAGCAAACGCCAGGGCCGTTTAATCCGACTCCTTTGCCTCGATGGGAGGACATCAAGGATCAGTCGCCAGCGGGGGTAATGGTGATAAGGGAGGAAGCTAAGGAAACGTTATCCACACGCGAAGAGACACCGCCGGTCGCCTATCAAAGAAAGAACGTGTACACTCTGAAAAGAGTGGTGAAACATGATCTCGCAGGAAAAGAGATAGAAAGCTTCTACTCCAATGGAAAGAAATGCTACCGCATATGAAGGTGCGCGGGGGTACCCCCATTCGAGCATGGGGATATCCCTGAGCAAATGAATCAAGTCGAGCATGTCAAACCAACATCAGAGGTCTCAGAGGAAAGGTTGAAAGAAGCACCTGAATGCATGGAGGATAAGCCGAAACCTCAGAAGCAGGATCTGAAGGAAGTGTTCCTGAGCCCAGGCGAAGAGAAGAAGAGGCCCGTCTTTCTGAGTGCAGACCTCACAAGCGAGGAAGAAGCAAGATTGCTGCAGCTACTGACTGAATACAAGGATGTGTTCTCTTGGGAATACGATGAAATGCCTGGCTTGGATACGAGCATCACTATGCACATGTTAGATGTGATCCCAGGATCTAAACCAGTAAAGCAAAGTACGAGAAGCTTCAGGCCAGAGATAAAGGTGAAAATCAAGCAAGAAATTGTCAAGCTGTTGAATGCCATGTTCATCGAGCCGAATCATCATCCCACCTGGTTGGCTAACATTGTGCCTGTGGTGAAGAAGAATTGGCAACTTCGCATATGCGTAGACTTCAGAGACCTCAACCGCTTCTGCCCCAAGGATGATTTTCCGTTGCCCAACATCAATCTGCTCATCGATTCGACTGCGGGTCATCGAATGTTCAGCTTCATGGATGGTTTCAGTGGGTACAACCAGATCAAAATGGACCCTGAAGATGCACGAAAAACCGCGTTCATCACGCCGATGGGAGTCTTTAATTACACGGTGATGCCGTTTGGGCTCAAGAACGCGGGCGCGACTTATCAGCGAGCAATGATGGCTCTATTTCACGACATGATGCACCAGGAAGTGGAGTTTTATGTTGATGATTTGGTTGTCAAGTCCAAAGAGGAAGCGAACCATTTGGGGGACCTGCGGAAGGTATTCGAAAGATGCAGAAGTTTCCAGCTAAAGATGAATCCCATGAAGTGTGCATTCGGAGTGACCTCAGGGAAGTTCTTGGGATGCGTAATACATCGTCAGGGCATCGAGCCTGACCCCGCGAAGGTATCGGCCATCACTAGCATGACGGCACCACACAATCAAAGCACTCAGAAGACGTTCTGGGGGAAACTATCTTACCTGCGGAGATTCATTTCAGCAATCGCAGAAATAACCTTATGCTTTAGCGATCTCCTCAAGAAGAATGTTGTGTACAACTGGACCACGGAACACGAGGCCGCATTCGGGAGGCTAAAGGACTTGCTGACATCGCAAAGGGTAATGATCGCACCGCAGCTTGGATCGCCTCTTTTGTTGTATCTGACGTCGACAAAGAAGTCAATAGGGGCGCTTTTCGCTCAAGAATATGAAGGGAAAGAAAGGAAAATTTATTACATTTCTCGCATAGTGCAACCAGCAGAATCAAGGTACACAGATATCGAACGCCATTGCCTTGCCATCATCTTCGTAATAGAAAATTTAAAACACTACTTACCTCGCACAAAGTTGTGGTGGTTACAAAGAGCAACCCCATACGGTATCTCTTGACTCACACCTCTCCCGGCGGAAGATTCGCAAAATGGTATATGACCATTTCACAATATGATATCACATGTGTTCGACCACGAGCAATCAAATCACAAGAAGTGGTGGATCTTCTGGCACAATTCCCGGATAACAGCTATGAGCCCATGATCGAGGAGGAACTAGAAGGACCAGAGATCTATGCAGTCGAGTTACCTTACTGGACGCTTCATTTTGATGGATCGTCAAAAAGGAAAGGTGGAGGAATTGGAATCGTGTTGACTAAACCAGATGGGGAGGACATCCAAATGACCACGAAACTTGATTTCCCGGTTACCAACAATGAAGCGGAGTATGAGGCTCTCATCGCAGGTCTCCGTGCAGCTAGGGCACTAGAAGTAAGCAATCTGACGGTTATGGGGGATTCTAAGTTAATCGTTAAGCAAGCTTCAGGCGAGTACGGATTGAAAGAAGTAAATCTGTTACCCTACCGGACTTTGGTACAGAAGCTGGTCTAACAATTTTGCGACATTAGGTACGAGCACACGCCTAGAGCAGATAACGGCATGCTGACGCTTTAGCCACTTTCGGATCTAAAGTAAGTGCAGATAAATGCCCTGCGAGAATCTCGATTGAGGTTCGAATTTCATCAGCACTGAAAGAGGACAGAAGCGAGGATGAGTCCATGAATGACGAAGACTGGAGAAAACCGATAAAGCATGCAATTGCTGAGGGAACGAGCAAAGAGAATTGGGCATCCACTAAGGGGCAGTGCATACATGATAATGCCCTCTACTACAAAGGTCCAGGAGGAATAATCATGCCATGCGTCTCGCAACAGGAGGTACAAGCGCTATTGGAAAAGATTCACCAGCACACTTGCGGAGAAAGTGAGGTGTCAATCTATCGAAAAGCCCAAAGATATGGGATTCATTGGCCGGACATGTCAACGGCTGCTGCGATAATTCAAGGGAATTGTGAAAGCTGCGCGTTGATCAAAGATTCTTTATCAATCACTTTGGTTGATGATGACACGGACAGGAGAAAGCCACTATTCGATTTTCTCACAGAAGGAATTGAGCCTGAGCAAAGAAAAGAAGCCGAGAAACTGAAAAGAAAGGCAGCTCGATATGTGGTACAGGAAAACATACTCTGGCGAAGGGGTCGCGAGGGTAATCTATTTCGATGCCTAGATAGCAAAGAAGCACAAGAGGTGATGGATCTCTCTCACCAAGTAGAGCATCAAGGGGGTGCGAAGCTATGCAGACAGCTCCTCACAGTTGGTTCATGGACGCAGATTGCCGCGCCAAAGTAAAGAGAGGCCAGGAATGTCAATTCAAGGGCAACCTCGTACATGCTCCTGCCGTAGACCTACATGCATTGGGGACGCCATGGCCATTCCACACTTGGGCTCTAGATTTCGTTGGCCCCATTCGACCAGCCTCACATGGAAACCAGTTCATCCTCACCGCGACCGAGCTGTTTACCAAGTGGGTGGAGGCAATACCGCTCAAGACAGCTAATGCGCTCGCGGTGGTCAATTTCTTTCAAGAAAACATCATATACAGGTTTGGAATCCCCAACACAATCCTTTCAGATAATGGCACACCTTTTGTAAATCGTCAAGTAGCCGCAAAGCTAGCTGAGTACAACATCAGGCAGGTCTGTTCCACTCCTTATTATCCAAAAGGGAATGGTCAAGCAGAAGCGACCAACAAGACGCTGCTAATAATTCTGAGCAAGATGGTCGCAGACGATCACAAGAAGTGGACCGATTCTTTGAACATAGCATTATGGGCATATCGAACTTCGCCGAGGACTCCCACAGGAGTCTCCCCGTTCCTTCTATTCTATAGAGCTGAAGCTGTTGTACCGGCGGAGGTAAAAGTCAAATCTGCGAGATTGGCCTTCCATGCACTATATGACAATCAACGTGACCATGACTTGGTCTTATTGGAGGAAAAGCGAGAACAAGCCAAGCGGGCTAACAAGTGGTATAAGGAGAGGATCGCTCGCGCATACAACAAAACAGTTCAACATCGAGATATCGCGGTCGGGGACTTGGTCTTGCGCGCTTCAGATCATTGCATGCGGGAGGCGGCCCATCCAAAGTTCGCAGCTAACTGGTAAGGACCGTTCGAAGTTAAATAAGTCTTTGACAGTGGTTAATGCACAATACAGAGGCTTCATGGGACTGCCACAACCCCAAGTCCGATCAATATGCGTTGGATTAAAAAGTATTATCCTTAACCTCTCTCTCTTTACATACATCGGATTACAATGTCTATTGAAAAGTATGTCTACTACTCTGATAGATTCATGCGTTGTTTCCTCCCATATGAGGAACTTGTAAGCTTGCCTCTCCCATATGAGGGACTTGTAATTTTGCCTCTCCCATATGAGGGTGCTTATAATAAAATAATTATCCCATATGAGAAGAATTTTATTACTTTAGTCGTCTTTTATCATTTTAGTTACTTCTCTGTTTATTTACAACAAAAGCCTATATGCCAAGATAGCAGCCTTAATATGCGATCTCATGCTATCGAAAGCCTATCTGCTGAGGTAGCAGCAATGCTCAAACACGATCTTAAGTGATCTAAAAGCCTATCTGCCTAGATAGCAGCCATAATATATGATCCTATGCGATCCAAAGCCTATCTGCCGAGATAGCAGCAATGTTCAAATACGATCTTAAGTGATCTTAAAGCCTATCTGCCTAGATAGCGGCCATAATACACGATCCCATGCGATCCAAAGCCCATCTGCCATGATGGCAGAAATGATCTTAATTGATCTATAAGCCTATCTGTTTCATAATAAGCTATAGCACTAACGTCCCATGCGACGCAAAACTTATCAGCTTGAGAAAAAAGCAATTATTCAGGCAAATATCCGAATGCAAAAGGCGAAAGAAACATAACTTGTTTGATAGCCAACACGCATGCGATATTACAACAGCAAACACTACAATACATTTCATTAATAGTCAAAATGACTTAAAATTTATCTGTCTAGATAACAGCCTACAAGCATAAGTTCATAGTAAGAAAATTCTTACTATAAAACGAGCGGCCTACTGGCCCTAACAAAAGCTATGCGACGCTATCGTCGAAGTCCTAGATCTGAACAAGGCTCTTGACTGGTCTTCTGCCCAAGAGATGTGTCAGATGAACCTCATGTCCAGGCGGATGTGGCGGTGAAGAACAAGTGGAGAACAAATCCTGGGGCAGAAAGCTTATTGTGCAGAAAGACGAGCGTCATGGCTCGTCACCCCTTGTTCAAGAACGTGGAGGAAAATAGTTCTCCTCCAGGAAAGCTAGAGGAGAAACACTCCATTCATTACGAGTCGGTAAAAAGGTCAGTATGGAACTGCACCTCGCCGGAAGGCAGCCGGAGATACGACCTGCAAACATAATAGACGAAGAAGAATCTTCGTACAAACATGAGGTATTATGTATATCTTCTTCAAAGTGGTCATAGAGATCAGTAAGCTTTATAAAGAAGATTTTGGGAGCTCTTTCTATGGCACAAAGGCACAAACTCAGATTTCACAACTTGAAATTGCCATGAATCAACAAAAGACAAGCATTGAAGCCAGCAGTCGTAAGGACTCATAGCAAGCCACATTTTGGGATGAAGAACCCAAGGAGCAAGAGGCAGGGTTTATATAGACTTTAGGAGGACTCTTCAGTTCCCTAGTTGAGTCAGTAAAGCTTGGAAAACGGGTAAGAATCAATTACTTACATTTCAAAAGAGGTAAAATTCAATTACCCTACTAAAGGCTATGACGATTCGGCGGCACGCCCTAACTAATGACGGAATGTCATAATAAGGATGGGCTTCCCAAGGAAATCGTGCTTATCTAATAAATTATTAGCGCGAAAATCAAGGCAGATACGTCACCATGTGACGTCATAATTGTCATAATTGATACGCATCAAGATAATTGTGCAAATCCCCAAAAGGGCAAAACGGGACATAGAGTTCCAGATAAAAAAAAAGGGGGAGAAGCACTAGGATTACAATAATATTTTGTTTTAAAAAATTATTTTTGTTTCTAAAATAAATCCTTGATCAAAGGGTCTTTTGGAGAAAACGAGAGTGATGCCTCTCTCACTTGGTCCACTTCTCGCTTCAGCCGTTCGTACTTGGAATTCATCGCATGAAAGAGGTTGACAGCTTCTTCAGCCTTCTGCCTTTGTTCCTCTACCTTCCGTCTCTCAGATGCGAGGTTGTGGAAGCCGCGTTTCAAATTCACAGCTGCGAGAATTTGAGTGATCCTGTTGAGAAGGTACCCAAAGCCCAGCTTGCCTTGAACTTTAGCTTGGATCCCTTTGCATGTGCTGAAGAGCAGCTGCGCACTATTAGGAGAAATGGTCGCATGAGTGGCCACAGACAACTGCTCCAGAATCCAGATGGCTTCGGTCAAGAAAAGCCTCCTGTCATACGGCTCTATCTCCAGAGATTTCACGAATAACCAATGGTATGAGAGGCGCATCTGAATCAGCCAGTCCACATCGGCTTGCTTAATTCCTGACAAAATTGATTCAAGTTTAGAGCATAAAAGCTTTAAAACAAAGGTGTAGAATGCAAAAGAAGATAATATACCAGTCCCCTCAAGGATCTCACGCAACGAAGGAATGTGCACTGCTGGAAAAGCCGAAGCATGCCCTTGCTGCATGGCTCGTCTGTCAGACGCGAGCTCGAGCTCATCATAGTTGGCAGGTAGAGTATA
The DNA here is from genome assembly GCA_023055425.1 of Linanthus parryae. Taxonomy (NCBI): domain Eukaryota; kingdom Viridiplantae; phylum Streptophyta; class Magnoliopsida; order Ericales; family Polemoniaceae; genus Linanthus; species Linanthus parryae. The sequence goes on along the minus strand of JALGPY010000041.1, from coordinate 992,242 downwards.
GGCCGCAACAGGTGCGACAGCAGCTCTAACTTGCGAGCTCCAAAAACTCCATGCTTGGGGAACCTCTAGAAGCTCTACCTCTGTTGAAGGAATGGAAGCAGTAGTAGCTGCTGCTCGACCAGGAACTTCTTCGGCTGCGAGGGGCTCTTGTGGCTCGGGAGCATTCATGTGAACATCAAAATTTGCATGTGATGCTATGTCTTCCACGACTTGCTCATTTTCATGAACTTCGGCTCCAACATCATCTGTTTCCATTTCCTCAAATGCAGCATCAACATCTGCTTCTATTAGCACGGTGTCAGCTTCGATATCATCACAAACCTCGATGATATCCTCCAAAGGCTCTCCTGCATGCTCAGTAGCTGCGACAGACTTCTCAACGTGAGAGCTTAGCTCTGGGGCATAAGATGTAGGGGGCTGACCTCTTTGTTTCGGCACGTCCTCATCACCATCGCCTGCTGTGCACAAGAGATTCCGGCGGGGAGACCTCCGTGTGCACCGTGTGTAGTGGATCAAGGATCGCACAGGAAGAATAGGGGTGTGTGTAGGGAGAGAGTAAGTCAGTAGCAATGTCTGAGAGAGAGACAGAGGTTTGGCAGAGCTTCCGCGTATGGCAGTGTGTTCTCCTTTTTATGGAAAGTTTGACGATCTATATATATACTGGAGAACGTGACCGTTGTAGTGTGGTTAATGCGCCCATTAATGGCGGCTTAATTAGCTTAACCATAACGGCACGTTCGTCCGAGTATATAGGAACCGTTAGAGCACGTGGTGCGCGAATACCGGAACCGTTACGAGGTTGACCGGGTTTGACCGGATTGACCGGGTTTATGGAGCTCGTGCCATAAATCTCTCAAAACAGTTACTAAAGGTCGCGTGCGGGCTTGGCTCGCACGCGACAGGGCTTACTCTAGCCTCCAAACCACTAAGTCCCTACAAGTCCCGTGCAGTGGTATGCGAGGGCTCTGTCTCGCAGCCCTCACATGGATCAGCTCGGCTGGTGATCCAGTGTGTGTGGAGCACAATATGGTGTGCTGGATGGCCGCCACGTGGCCGAGATCTGTCATGTTAGAAAGCAGTATCTACACCTGCGATACAAGACAGGAAAATGTTGAGGTAACTTGTATTATACAGTGTTTTATTATTTTGATAGATCAAGAGCGACCACCTCCACACTTAGGTGGGATTGCAGCACCTTCATCATATGCTAAAGATGCGACACCATATCCTACTAGGGTATCTTCATTAAGCACATCTTTAAGGTGGGCGTGACCTGGGGTGCGAAGAAACTTGTTACGATGATGATTGGGTTACTAAGCCTAGTTTACAAACATTGCTTGAATGATTACCTGAGGGTTCACCACACTTGCCTACTAGCCATTGGCGAATATCAGCTTTTGATAAGACATGCTTTAATGCACCAATAATCACTTCTTGGTAAGTCACATCAAGGTTAAAAATCTCACCTTCTTTGCCACCTGCTATCTCCTCAAAGTGCTCTTGAGCTTGCTCCAAAGCAGCCGCATCTAAATCATCAACTTGCTGCACCAAGTCATCAACATGTTGTTCTTCCAAACTCCTCCTTTTGATGAGCTCGATCTCGTCCTCCTCGAGCTTCCTCCTTCTCTCTGCGGCTTCAGCAGCCGTTCTTTCAGACTCAGCAAGGATATCTTCGTCTATGGCTTCGCTGGAAACGCCAGAGTAAGAACCCTTGGTTTTCTTCTTTTTCTTGGCAAGGAGGCCGCTGATGGTTTCTTTGTCATCATCTGCGAAATAACAAACTGTTCAACAAATTTTGCAAGAGCTAAAGTACCAAGAAGATAAGTTTGTTTGAGATACCTTCCGAATCTTCTTCTTGTATCTCACCTCTTTCTTCTTCTCTTTCGCTTTTGCCTCTTTCTTCTCCATCATCTCTTCCCCTTACTTCTCTTTCCTTGACTTCCTCTTCCTCCTCTTCCTGACCAAAAGGAATGAAAGACTCAACTGCGAGTTATTTCCGCACTTTGCTTGGCATGCGACCTTTGCCTTTGTCCTTAGAGGAAAGAGACTTCGCAGGAGATGAAGTTGGGGCACTCCTAGGAGGAGAAGAGATTGTAATGCCCTTTTGATTTTGTCTTTTGGCCCTCGGGGCAACATCTGCTGGAGAAGACGGAGCATTCCTGGGGGGAGACAGTGCGGGGGGTATTGTCTATCAGCAAGTCAGCGAATGCATCCATTACCTCGCGAATCCGAGCTTCTACTGGGGGAGCCATTCCCATTGTTAACAGAATTTTCTCGCCCTACCTTCTCGTGGTAACGATAGTGTTGATCAGTGATTTGGAGCGTTCTCCAGATGCGAATCTCCTCAGATAACACTAAAACAGAAAATAAGGAATAAGTTTCAATACAACAAGAAAAGGAGCTTAGCATACATAAAGGGAATTATTTACCTTGGCAAAATCTTCGCTGTACTTAATAACATGCGAAGCACCATCCCTAACAGAGGTCATCTTCTCCTCAAGAATGATGGATGGGCACAAGTGATTGTTAAGATCCAACAAGGAGTAGAAGCCATACTTGGAGTCATCCAAGCTGCAGTTAGGACGGAACGGGAAGGCATTCCTCTTGATTGTAGGAGCTCTGCTGGACTGAGGAGTCGACTGCGTCTCGAACCTGGCCTGCTGAGTAGTCCTGTAAGCAACCCAATTTTTGGAGAAGCGACCTGCACGGCCACCTGAAGGTTGAACGAAGGGAAAGTTGCTCCGGAAGATCGTTTGGCACTCGCCAGACAACAGTCGCTTGTAGCAGCCTCTTACAATTGATCTAGGCCAAACGGAAGGCGCCACTGCATCAAAACCAAACTGGGGAGAAACGCGAGTTGGATCAACGTCGACTGTGAACCTTTCATACCTGGGAGTAAGCTCAAGAACATACTCAGCAAGAGCAGGGAGAGAACCCCTTAAACAACAGCAGAAGAATTCGCGATAGCGCTCGTGAAAGCGCTCATGACCTTCGAGAAGGAGCTCTTCTGAAAAAGCAAGAGATTTGGAGGAATATAACTTCGAGAACCATCGCACATTTTCAATACGCGTGGCATAGGGCCTAGCTGTAAACTTGCTCCGGTCATCGCATATCAAGCTCCAGGTGCGCTTGGGAGGATTGGTTCTAAACCATCGAGCAGCTCTCCCACTAGAAAGTTCATTCTCCGCACCTAAGACACACCATTTGTTGGGCCTAGAAGGAACAGGAGCATAGGAGGGCCATCGCTCAAAAACCCACATGGTAAGGAATGCGATGTTGACATAAGTCAACACATTAAGACGACCGCGAGAGTCCTTGATCGCCACTACCAACTGGTCCAATCTGTGATATAAAGTGCCCAAGACCAGGGGCCCAAGTGCGACTTTCTGGCCGAGGGCCAATTTGACAGCAAGGGGAAGGACATGATAGAAAACCCCATCATGAGGGTGACCATCAATCAGGCACCTAGACAGCCAGGCACAGAGGAAGCCACACAAGGTTAGATGGTATCCTTTCTCATTTACATAATTTTTCGCATTTGGGTTCTTGTCCAGAAGTTGCTTGGTGATACTACTATTCGCATAGTCGCGAAAGGAGTATTGCACCCATTTTCCCCAGGTGTTCTTCGCAGAAGTATCAACAAGGTGCCAGTCAGGAAGAACTTTCGCAGATGTCCAACGAGTGGAGATCTTCTTCACCTCGTGTAGGCATTTTTCCATTTGCTTATATAGAGCAAGTTATGGATCAATCCTCAAAGGGCTCAGGGGATCCACTTCACCAATGGGAGAAAGGTCATACAACATGTGCACATCTTCCAAAGTAGGAGAAGCCTCGAACTCAGCAAAACGGAAGGTGTGAGTCGTAGGCGAATAGCGAGAAAGGACGTTTAGAAGCATGGATGGATCCAACTTCACGGCAGCACCCTTCATAGCACGGACTGCGAAGTAAATTCCAGCATTGTCTAATGAGATGGCATGGTGGGTCAATATATGGTCAATCCACTCATCCATGAAGTCCAACTTTTGGACAAATTCCTGAGTAGAAATTGCAGTATGAGGGAAAAAACCATTTTCAATTCCTAACCTAACAACATCCTTGGAGTCGATTAACTCTAACATGGTTGTATTGGTAGGCGGGGTCAATGACCACAATTCTCCAGAGGGGGAAGGAGTCGGTAGATTCTTCACCTTAACCCTAGCAGGATAGAAATCTTTTCCACCCAAGTAGGGGGCCTTTCTCCACAAGGTCCTGGGAAGATCAGGTATTTCTTCGGCCTCTTTAATGGGTCTAGATCCTTTTATCTTGGCCATTCCTCCAGAAGAGCAAGAAAAAGGGGGGAGAAATATACACACTTTCAGTTTGAATTTCAGGAAGCAATTATGTTTTTTCAAAGAAGATGAACAGTTCGGGGTCAATTCTGGGTTTAGAAGTTCAGAATTTGTGTATATTGCTCAGAATTTCAGAAGTTTTACATTCAAAATTGTCACAATCTGGTGATTGGATCAGTTCTGGGTTTAAGAAAAGAGCCTCTTTTGCAGTTCTCAATGAACGATATATTTCAAATAACCATGGGTTTACATATCCAAGACAGTTCAAAGAATATTTGAGTACATTAAATGGAATTGAGCAAAGCCAACCTTTTTTTGGTAAAGCTTGTTTTGATGAAGCAAGTTGAAGGAGACGATTGACAAGGAAGAACTGATGATTGATCACTTGAATCTGCTCTTGAAGGCTTCCGGGTATCATTCACTTTAGAGAGAGAAGTGATGCTTTGCAGCAATGAAGAGCACAGAGTATTTATCCGAAACAATGAGGAGTCGCGTCCTTTCAGTAGTCGAATCGCAACCGTCACCGTCGAATCGCGCAATCACAGGACAAGCTGACGTCACGCCTAAAATCATAAAAGAACAGACGGCACGACTCTAGGGATTCTAGGTCATAATGGCACGCACGGGGGCTGATTTTGAGTATATTTGAATTGGTTTGTGGCAGCGACGCATGCATTGGTTCCTGCGCATTGAAGCCTATCCGGTTAGGTGCCTTCACGCGCAGAAAGGGGGCTAATGTAGATAGTGCTTTCTACAAAGGAAGATCTTAGCCACGTGGCGATCATCCAGCACACCTAGCTGTGCTACACACACACTGGATCACCACCCGCGCTGATCCACGTTGGGGCTGCGAGACAGGGCCCTCGCATACCACCACACAGGACTTATAGGGACTTAGTGGTTTGGAGGCTAGAGTGAGTCTTGTCGCGCGCGAGCGACAACCAAGACCGCGGGCGACCTTAGTAACTGCTTTGAGAGATTTATGGCACGATCTCATAAACCCAGTCAACCTCATAACGGTTCCGGTATACGCGGACGACGTGCGTAACGGTCCCTATATACGCGGACGAACGTGCCGTTGTGGTTACGCTAATTAAGCCGCCATTAATGGGCGCATTAACCCACTACAACGGTCAAATTCTCCGTTATAAATAGGATCATTAACCCTTCCATACAAGGGAGAACCACCTGAGATACGCGGAAGCTCTGCCAAAATCCTGTCTCTCTCTCATACAGTGATATTGTCTTCTCTCTCCCTACACACAACCCTACTCTTCTTGTGTTCTTATCCTCTGCTCTTAGTGTATATTGAATTCTCCCTAAAGTATTCTCTCGTACACACCAGGTAAACAGACGTTTTCAATTATTTTGTGCCATTTGTAGTAATATTTGAATTGCTTATTAGGACCTCGTTTTGAACCCGATCCGGGTCAAACTTTTTACAACATGTTTCTTGCAATAAGGCGAACATTTTTAAGCCAATCTCAAAATTTTGCCATTTTGCCCTAATTTAGAGTTTTTGGCTATAACTATCCGGCTTCTGGGAAGAATTCAAAAATTTTGGCTATTGAACAATCACGAAATCCTAGAGACATGTTCTCTCGATTTTGAGCATTTTCTTTCGTTGTTTCTGCTGCTCAATGGTCAGCGTATCGCCGGTGTCATGTTTGTATGTTCTTGGTGATTTAATTTATGATCTCGGCAAGGAAAACAGTTTGAACTAGGGGTGCAAACGAGCCGGGTCGAACTAGGGGTGTTCTAGCACGACTCTTTAAGAAAAGCAACCCACTAGCCAAACCCGTAACGCGTCGCACTTTTGGCTCTTGCGCGACTCTCGAATTTCTCTTGCGACAAAAAGATTTTTGTCGCAAATTATGAATATTAAGGGAAAATAATTTTTTATTTATTTATTTTTTTGAAGGAAATTTATTGATACTGAACAAGTCATTTCTAAATACAATGATAATAGTGATGAAATAATGGTACTACTTACCTTGGTGAAATGGCAAAATAATCAGAATGTTTAATAAAAAGAGTTTTAGCACCAAACAAAATATCATCCACCTAGATCTGAACCACTAACAGATCACTTTCATGATGTTTAATAAAAAGAGTTTTATCAACTAGACCTCTCTTGAAATTGTTGTCAAGTAAAATTTTTGAAAGTCTATCATACCAAGCCGTTGGAGCTTGTTTTAACCCGTAAGAGCTTTGTCTAGTTTGTAAACATGATCAGGAAAGTTTTCATCTTCAAAACCAAGAGGTTGTGCTACAAAAACATCTTCTTGTAAATAACCATTCATAAATGCACATTTGACATCCATTTGATAAAGCTTTATGTGGTTGTGAGATGCAAATGCAAGAAGTATTCTAATATCTTCTAACCTAACAACAGGAGAAAAAGTCTCCTCATAATCTATACCTTCTTCCTGATTATATCTCTATGCCACCAGTCTGGCTTTGTTCCTTACCACTTTGCCATTCTCATCAAGCTTATTTCTGAACACCCATCTGGTTCCTATAACTGATTTCTCTTTTGGTCTGGGAACCAGATTCCATACCTTGTTTCTTTCAAATTCATTCAGCTCACTCTGCATTGCAATGATCCAGTCTGCATCTTCTAGTGATTCCTTGGTATTTTTTGGCTCAATAAATGATACAAATGCTCTAAAAGCACACAAGTTCTTCAACTGTCCTCTTGTCTGAGTTCCAGTTGATAGATCAGATATGATATTGTCAGCTGGATGATCTGCAAGATACTTAAACTTCTTCCTTGGTACCCAGGAATATGTTCCTTCAAGGCTTTGAGTTCTTGAAACAGTAGAGGGAGCATCATAGAAAGTTTCAGTTTCTGTCTCAAGGCTTTGAGATTTTGGCTCTACAAGAGGTTCAAGGCCTTGAGATTCTACAGATTGATTATGCACTTTAGTTTTGCCTTTGTCCTCTTTCACAGCATCATCATCAGACTCATGCTTGTTCAAATTTAGATCTGCAAGACTTTCACTCAGAGAATCTTTAGTACATTCATCACAAAACACATGAATACTCTCTTCCACAATCTTGGTTTTTCTATTGTAAGCTCTATAAGCTTTGCTAGTTTGAGAATATCCAAGAAATACACCTTCATCACTCCTAGCATCAAATTTATCAAGATTGTCTGTACCATTATTATGCACAAAACAGATACAACCAAAAGGTTTGAAATAAGAAACACTAGGTTTCCTACCTTTAACAATTCATAAGGAGTCTTTTTCAAAATAGGTCTAATCAAGCATCTATTTAGCACATAATTGGCAGTATTAACAGCTTCTGCCCACAAGAACTTCGGCAAATTACTTTCAAGTAGCATTGTTCTAGACATATCCTCAAGTGTCCTATTTTTCCTTTCAACTAGTCCATTTTGCTGTGGAGTTCTAGGTGCAGAGAAGTTGTGTGAAATGCCATGCTTTGCTCAAAAATAAATCAAATTCAAGTAGATCAAATTCCCTACCATGATCACTTCTAATGGATGCAACGGGTAATTTTTTCAAAGTTTGAAGCTCTTTACACAATCTAGAAAATTCAGATAAGGCTTCAGTTTTGTCTCTAATAAACATCACCCAAGTAAATCTAGAATAATCATATACTATAACAAGCATATACCTCTTACCTTTTGGGGTCTGAACTCTCATAGGACCACACAAGTCCATATGCAACAGTTCTAAAGGTCTAGAAGTACTTACAAAGTTCTTTGGCTTGAATGAGCTTCTGGTTTGCTTACCTTGTACACATGCCTTGCAAACCTCATCATCAGAAAATTTCTGTGATGGTAATCCTCTTACCAAATCCTTTGAGATGAATTTATTCAAGGTGTGTATGCTAATATTCCCCAGCTTTCTGTGCCAAAGATTTGAATATTCCTTCAAGGCCTTGAGGCATTTTAACTTGTCACCTGCAACACTGTTAGTACTCATAGCATATAGATTATATGACCTAGGAGCAATGAGTATGCAATCTCCGGATTTCTCATCTTGCACCACACATTTCTCCTTGTGAAATATAGCTTTATAACCTTTATCACATAACTGAGATATACTAAGCAGATTATACTTAAGTCCATCCACAAGATAAACATCAGAGATAGAGTTGGTAGAACCATTACCAATACTACATATACCAATAATATTGAATTTCGCTTTGTCACCAAGTGTGATTGTTCCTCCACATTTTTCTGTAATCTCAGTAAAGAGAGATTTCTTTCCACTCATATGTTTGGAACATCCACTGTATAATATCCATTTCTGATCTTTCAAGGCCTTGGTGACATCCTGAAAAAGTAAATCATTGCCTCAACAGACTGTTAGACCAAGTGCAGAGCTTTGAGTCATACTCAGAATCAGCCATGTTTGGTGGTCTAATTTCTTTTGGAACCCAAATCTGCCTAACGTGTCCGTTAAGATGATAAGGATAAGTATTCCTCATAATGTGAGGTTCTGATCTTTTGAAGGGACAAGTTAATCTGATATGACCAATTTTTCCACAGTAATTACATTTTGGAGAATGTCTGCTACCAGATTTGACAAAAGTAGTTTGGCTTTTCTTTGGAAAATTTGGATTGTGGTCAATCCCACTTTTGTGCATTGATTTCAGACTTCCTCCAAGAATGAGATTTAGATTATGTTCTGAGCCTGTAAAAATGGCTAGGACCTTTTTAGACTCTTGAAGTTTCTCAGTCAGAGAACATATTTTAACATATCTTTCAGTTAAAAGAGTGTTTTGATCAACAATCTCTTTTATCTGAGGCTTCAAGGCTTTGAACCTGCTGTCAAAGGCCTTGAAGTCATTTTCAACTTTTGTGTTAGAAACTTCAACAGTTTTGTTGGTAAAAACTAGGTCCAGGTTTTCTTTTACCTGCTCATGAATCTTAATCTTTAAAGAAGAAATATCATTTCTATAACTTTCCTCATTTAAAAACATACTCTTGAGAATTTCAGGAAGTTCATCAGAATGACTAGCAAGAAGATTTTTTACCATTTCCTCAATATGTCTGTCTGATGACTCTTCTTCATCATGTTTGTCCATGAAGCACAAATTTGCTTGATCTTCTTTTGTGTCTGAGTCACTTGAAGAATCAGAATCACTCCAAGGCCATCGTGGCATTCTTCCTTCTGTTGTCCCTGTCTTTATTTTGAAAGTTCATGTTCTTCTTCTTTTGTAGACAATCTCTTACTAAATGATCTGCATCACCACACTCAAAATAATTCATTACTTTAGTTTTATATGACTGTGATGAAGACTTACCTTTGTAGTCCTTGCTGCTTGAAGGCCTTGATCTCTCTCTGTTGTAGTCCCTGTTACCAGAATTTCTTTTCTTCTTGAGAATCCTGGCCAAGGCCTTGGAGATCAATGCTAAAGCCTCTTCATCATCATGCTCATCTACAGTCTCAAGGCTTTGAGATTTTTCACTGTCTTTGGCCTTGAGTGCTAAGTTCTTGATGTTTTCACTCAGATCACCTTCTACATCCTTCATAGACATTTCATGAGTGAGCAGATTTCCTTGTAGATCATCTAGCTGAAGAAGGCTTAAATCCTGAGCTTCCTCAATGGCTGCTGTCTTTGGCTCCCACTTGGCTTTTGGCAAGCTTCTCAGAATTTTCCTGACCTTTTCTTCATTCGAAAACTTCTTTCCCAATGACTCCACACTATTCACCACATCAGTGAATCTTTTGAACATCTCCTTAATGGTCTCATCTGAGTTCATCTTGAACAACACATATTGCCTCAGAAGTATGTTGATTTTGGTCTGTTAACCTGGCTTGTCCCTTCATATGTCACAACCAGTTTGTTCCATACTTCTTTGGCACTTTTGCAATTTGACACTCTGTTGAACTCATCTGCATTAAGAGCACAGTATAACAGATTCATAGCCTTGTAATTTTTTGATACATTTTCTAGTTCAGTAACTGAGAGATTTTCCTCAGACTTGATACATCTGACTCCATCTATGGTAGTGTAGTACTCATGAGGACCATTCTGAACTATTGACCATAGTTCCATGTCATGATCTATGATGAACATCTTCATCAATGCCTTCCTGTGCATGAAGTTATCACAACAGAACAATGGAGGTCTATTGGCTGCCCTTCCTTGTGAGAATCCACCATCTCCTACATTACTCATAGTCACAAGATTGTTAGATCTATATTAGTGACCCAAGCTCTGATACCAATTGAAAGTGTGTAATGTAGACTAAATATGGACCTAAATACTCTAGAAGGGGGGTAGGTTGAATAGAGTATGAAACTTTTTGAAAAACACAGATTTTAACTAATTAACTTTGTGAGAAACTCGAATCTCAAGACCTTGAGATTTTGGAAAACAGTCAGATAATTTCAAAGGCAAAATAGAAAGCTTCAAGGCCTTGAACTCTAACCAGTTCTGAACAGCATATAAACCCTAGTTTGATTTGAGTTGTATGCAACAGAAAATAACAAAACTGTAAAGTAAAGAACACAATGCAATTTACAGAGTTCAGTCCCAATGGACCTAATCTCTTCCTGAGGGATCTAATCCCACCAGGATTGGGCAAACACTTCTTATTACTCACACAAAAACAGCCGTAGATCTTCAAGCCTAAGTGATTTACCTTACACCTATACAGCTTGTGGTTCCAAACCTATCTAGTATCAGCTACTAACTGTTGATCTAACAAGAAACTCTTGTTGTTCACTTGAACAACCAACCACTAGGTTTAGTGAGGTTTTAGATATACAAAAGATAAGCATATTACAAAACAGAAGAAGAACACAGTAGAAGAATAAGCTTGTGAAGGCCTGGATGTGTTCTTCTGGAAACTGGAATGATTGATCTTCTGAAATCTAAAATTGAAGCTTGAATGTCTGTGTGTTTGAATGATTGATCTCCCACGAATATTTCACACCTATCTCAGTTTTCCGCAAGCCTCTTTTCTTTCAAAATTCAAACCATTCTTTTATCTACTCATTGCAACTGAATGAGAGATTTTAGGATCTCAATTCCTACAAATCCTCTTCCTGTTTCAACTGCAATTCAAACAGCTCTGAGTAGATATCCGTTGGAGTTTGTTGAGATTGCATTTGCACGTTTAACAAACCTGCAACAACATAGCAACAACAAATTCCAGAACTATAACAGCACTAAGTCTGTTTGGATTTCTAATTTATGAATAAAAACTGGATGAAAGAATAAAACAATAATCTGATTAACTTCTGAAACAAATAACTCATGATAAACTAGTTAAAGACTCTTAGAAGTCATTAAATAATCACAATAATAAAGATCAAACCCTGCAAGAAAGAATCAAATTAATTCTGTAAAGCTGTCAGCAGCACAAGGCATATCTCAAGGCCTTGAAGCTCTGAACATGCTTCACAGTTTCTCAAATTTAAGACCAGAAATCTTTGATTCTCCCTCATCAGGATATCTGCAATTGTGTTATATATATAGAGAATATAAAACATAAGTATTTGCAGCAAATCTCTGATCTATATAATCAGATAGCCAATCTGCAACACAAGATTGTTAGAACATTCAGCACAATAAAGCTACTCTCAAGACTTTGAAGCTCTGTCAGTATCTCAAGGCCTTGGAGCATCAGAAATGCTTTGTCTTTGTCTTTCATCACTCAAAACAGTTACTTCTCAAAACACATTTAAGGGTCTTTGAGTCAACACTACTTACTTTGGTGAAATGGCAAAATAATCATAATGTTTGCATTTTTTAGGGTTCTGCATATATTTTTTGCAGATAATGTTTGCATATTATTACTACAAATAAAATCAACGTGAAAAACATCAAATAATGTCATATATTGCATATCATAATAATCATTATGTAATGAATATGCATGCTTATAATACATTTTTTAGGAGATTGCTTATTATATTTTAATATAATAGATATATATATAACAATATGATAGATTATATCAAATTATGCAGCTGGGATGGTAGCTCAAGTGGTAGAGTGTTGGAAGCCCCTGCATAAGGTCCCGGATTCAAACCTGGTTGACGATAAAGCAATTTCTAAAAAAAAAAAAAATTATATCATATTAAACGAGGGGGCTTTAGAGGTAACGAGTTGAACCTCCCCGTATTCAACCTCATGAGCCGTTTAACTCACGAACCCAAACATAGGCTCAAGCTTGGCTTGTGGAGCCTTCGAGCCGAGCATTGACTGGGCCCGCTCTCGAGGTTGTTATAGGTGCCGACCCAATAACAATCTACACGGAGGGTAAGGGAGGGGTGTAAAGGTTCAGAAGTTTGGCCCAATAAAGGCGTGAAGTGTCAAATGTGAAACAACGACGGTTTGGATGTTAACGTCATTCTGTCTAAACTCAAGGAGTGAAAGTGTCATTTTACAGTTACTTGCAGATCAGGTAATTGGAAGATGTACTGATTAGAGCGCATAACAAATACTACTATAGAGTATGTCTGCGTACTAAGTACGTAGTTCAAATCAGAATTAGATATGGACTATTTCCCCGCTAGTAGTCCAATACGTCTTAGACTATAGTTTCTACTAGCTTCTCCTATAAATACCCCTATCTTCGAAACAATATGTATTCTTGAAAACAGCAAGTAATCAATCTTTGTAGTAAAACCCAAAAACAAAGATATGGCGATGATGATGATGATGATGAAACTGAGAGGGACGAAAGTGTTTGATCAAGGGCGGAAGAACGGCAGCGACGGAGAATCATGGATCAGAGGCGTGTGTCTTGGTAAAGGTGGCTTCGCCGATGTGTATTTAGCGACTAGAAATAAATCCAAGACCAACAAGTTCAACTCTTTTCCACCGCAGATGGCGGTTAAATCCGCCGCATATTCTGCCTCATCTTCATTGCAGAGCGAGCGAAAAATACTGCGTAAACTGAAAGATTTTCGTCATGTGATTTGCTGTTTTGGAGAAGAAATTACTAACGAGGGGAGGGTTTATAATCTGCTATTGGAGTACGCTTCCGGAGGTTCTCTATATGATCTGATCTTCAAGAAATCAAGCGGTTGTGGAATGCCTGAATATGAAGTGAGACGACACACAAGGTCCATTCTTAAAGGAATTAAACATCTTCATGATTGCGGATATGCACACCTTGACATCAAACCTGATAACATCTTACTCGTTCCTCGTGCTTCGGATTCTACAACTTATGCAACTAAAATTTGTGATTTTGGTTTGGCAAAGAAGATTAAACAAAGAAACAAGAAGAAGCACAGCGATGATGGCGTGGATTTGAGAGGCACTCCTGGTTATATGTCCCCGGAGGCTGTGGTTGAAGGCATTCAAGGACCTCCTTGTGATATATGGGGCTTGGGTTGCGTCGTTCTTGAGATGCTGACTGGGAAGAGAGTAGAGGTGTCGTTGGGAACACCTTTGATTCCTCGCGACATATCTAAAGAAGCAAAGGAGTTTCTTAGAAGTTGCTTCGCGATCAAGGTTGAGGATAGACTAATTGCTGGAAAGCTTCTAGAACTGCCATTTGTGTCGCTGCACCCCACCGTAATAACCTCGACTCGAGACAAGGAAACTATGAATGGATTCAGCAGATTATGTAGGATGATTGTTCCGTCAATGGGTAAGACTAACTGGGATGACTATGCCCGGATAGGGCAGTGTTGATGAATCGTCGTGTATCTTTCAAGAGAGGTAGAGGACCATGAACGATGCAAAGTGGTTTGATTAATTGTATAGCTTTAACAGATGGTAGATGCTGTTGTCTTTAAGTGAAAATATAGTCACACAGACTCAAGCAATGGACAAATAGTGTAAGTGACATCCAAGTGTACTGTAACAATGTTTTTACTCCGTTAAACCTATAGAAGAAGAAGGGACCTCCAAATATTTTTCCATACATACCTGTTTGCTAAGCTGATTTAGGACGCGTTTCGTCTGAGTTTACTGAGCTCCAATATTACAGGCGCAACCTTCTGACATCTTGCCATTTGCATTGTAATTAATTTGAAATAGTTTCTTGATTGTTAGACTCACTGTTAGGATTGATTGGAGTGGTTCAACAACGAAACAAATAGGGAAACGGATAAATAACAAACATGAATCCGTCTATTTTACATGGTTTACCAAATTGCATACGTCCACAGTCCGCACCCACGTCACTATGTTGAACGAATGAAGAATACAATCAAATCTCAGCCTGACTCTAGTGTACTTACCCTATCTGTAGAGATATGTTACCTATTAATAGAGATTGCTAACTTATGGAATTGTAAGCCCCTCAATGTTTGACTTAGGTTACAAAAAAGTCTTGACACTTAAAAAACTCTCACTTGAAGACCGATTAACTCTGATTGCACTCCTCTCACCTCAATCCAACATCCTCCATGAGTGTGGACTTGACCTCTCATCATGTAACTACGAAAATCGAAGTCGAGCACGTTCTCAGCTTCTTCAAGGTCACAACCGTGGTCGACAAATCCACTTGATTATGGCTTGTGTGGATCTTCTCTAAATTGATCACTTCTTTATCCAACACTGAACGAGTGAAGTGATATATGATGTCAACGTGCTTCGTCCTAGTATGAAAAGTAGAATTATTTTTCAGATGAATTACGCTTTGACTATCACTATGCAACTTGCAACTCTTCTGCTTCTTCACAAAGTCCCCCAATAAACTCTTTAGTCGAATAATCTCTTTTCACACTTCCGTAGCTGCTACATGTTCGACTTCAATAGCAGATAGTCCAATTCGCAACCTCGAAGCCCAACTGTCAAGTGTAAACACATAGCATGTAGTGCTCTTTCTCATATCCACGTCTAAATAGACAGACCCTTTCAAGCTGATTTCTGACCCTCCATACCACAAATCTACTTCATGTGTACCTCTCAAGTACATGAAAGTGTCCATGTTACAACTCCGATGCTCCTTACTGGGATTTCTCATGAATCTACTGACAACTCCCACTGTTTGTGCTATATCTGGCTTGTGTATACCATATCATACATCGAGCTTCCTACATCAGACGCATAAGAAACTTTAGCCATGTACTTTTTCTCTTCATCTGTAGTTGGGCTCTGGCCTTTCGAAATTCAGCTAGAAACACAAACTCCACCACCTCCACAAGTATGTTATCAATCATTCCGGCTACACACAGTTTGAACTAATCTACAAGTTTTAAGCACATACTAGATGGACTTGCATCTTCAATCTCAATTTACTTCAACAAAGATAAAGGCATAAGGTTTACAAGAACTCGTTCCAATTAAAGGTTTTTCCAATTCTCTTGCAGTACCTGTCCAGAAAACAGTAACAATACATACTTATAACATTAAACAACTACATTAAACTTTAATTCTTACACACTAGCTAACTACTATTACACACAAATTAACAAACATTACTATATGAACTACAGTTCACGTTCACAGTCTAAGTGAGTCTCGCGCCCTTCTATTCCAAGATATCAGCTCCTAGACCTGCGGTGGGAAGGAAAACAGGACCCGCAGTTTTCGAGAGTCACCAAAAATGCTGAGCGAGATACACCTTAGCATGTAAAAACAGGAAGCTGAAAATTGATGCTGGAATACGAGTTAAGTAAACTAACAGTAATAGAGTATAAGTAAAATACAAGATCAAAGTTTGCACCTGGATAACCAATTATGAATGTCGCAAGAATAAATCACTTATTTAAAATGTAAACTGTCGTACGTTTCCAACATAGGGACAACTAAGTTCAATATATCGCGATGTAACCCGGGCAGACCAGAATAAAGTAAAAGATGGTACTGGTGTATAGGACAGTTCAAGAACCCAAACTTCTCTACCTAGCGTTGTGGATCGCATCCTGCGTCCCGCTAGCCATCATGACCACATCATACATTCTAGAACTTAAGTGTTGCACCACCCTCCTAAGAGCGTCAATCAAAGGAGTGGTATCTAGAAGCAGTACTCCAGCCTACAGCGCAAGGAGTAAGGGGAACACGGAGTCCCGCATTTTAGGGGATAAAACCCAAGGGATCGAAACCCTTGATAAGTAACATAACTGGTTCCGGTACAGGCGAATTATTCCTCTTTACGTTATTAATGACTTCCGATCAATAGTAACATTTGAATGCCAAGTTCCCCAAGTAATAATAAGAACACACCTTAAAAACTCTAAATAACGTAAAACCAGTTTATCAAGTAGGGCATGAAATACGAAAACTATTTTAATACACAAGCATTTCACACGAAAGAAGCTAGCACGCAAGACTAAGCTTGTAACTCACCTTACGCCGAGATAGCGATTCACAACCTTCACGGGTAGTTGACGTAGCCTCTTTCTACGTATCCGTCCCCTAAAATTTATAAGTCTCTCATCACAATGATGCTACGACCGAGTAAACGAAAGCATGGATGTTTGTCTAGGTCGGGTACTAAGTCCATCCCAATAATCCCAATTAACCCACTTTCAAGTGGTAGAATCACGTTTCGAATACATGCTCTACATGAATATGATTATAAATGTGAGTAATGCACATTTATTTATGTTCAATGTCACAAATAAGTTAAACATAATCCATGGATAGGCAAGAACTAATGACTTCTAAAAAATAAGAGAGTTCAATTATGGAAATGTTTTTAACCCCGACTTTAGAGCCCTATTTACCATATCAAAACACTTTATAAAATCATAAAATAAATTTAGGATGAACCTAAATGTTTCTTATTTCCTGAAAATCAAGAAAAATAATGAATAGATATTAGAAAACTCAAGTTAGAAAATAAATGAACAATGTCGTGCAGAGAAGTGTTTGGCAGAAACTTTCAACTTTGAAAGGTGATTACTACCACTTGGAGAATAGCAATGATGCTCATATTCTCCAGAATTAATCATAAATGTGTCTAGTGACAACACAAGAAATATGAGGTTCCAAAAGATTCGGAAAAGTGATTTTTTATAAAAAAAAATTGGCAAACTGGTAAGAAACAGAGTTTCAGAAAACATGCAACTTTGAATGAGCTTATCTCCCTAACCACAAAGCCTACGCAGTTTCTTTTCTTTTTTTTTTCTTAAAATGACCCTCTCTGAGTCTAGTTTCAAAATATGCAAGTGTTGAGTATTTCACAGAGACAAAATTTGGAGATAATCCACGTTTTTGATAAACTAGTCAGATTGTAACAACATGCAGTTTTACCTAGAACACTCAAAACATGATCAAATAAATTATATGATACATGCAACTAACAATAACTTGATATATACCTAGATACTACCAATTATAAATTCAATAAGAGATTCACATCAAGGAATCGAAGAATCATGTGAGGGATTTGAGGAATTCATTCTAAAAAGTTACAATTCAAAACCCAAAACACACATGCAAACAAAGATCAAGTAATTTCTTATCATGAACATGAACTATCAACATGATGAGTAGAATAGATGAAAATAAATGAGAAGTTGATGCTTACATTAGAGCCTAGAGAGCTTGAATTCTTCAAGAATATGAAGGAAAGAACTCCCCAAAGGGTAACTATGGCCTTGGACTCGAGTTTTTCATCATTTGGAAGGAAAAAATTGAAGTTTTGGGGTTGTTTTGTGAGGGTGCACACCCAAACCCGGGAATGAAGTTTGATGAGAGAGTAGAGAGCTTGTATGGGTGTTGTTGAAGAGAAAATCATGTGAAAAATTGAGAGAGGTCGATATAGGAAGTGATGGAGATGATAAGATGATGGTTAGTGTAATGAGAGTCTCTTCATTTAATTATAAAATGAGTGTTTGACTTGGTTGAGTGGAGGGAGGATTGAAGTGCAATTAAAAGTCTCCCAACAACATAGTTTGGGTAGAGATTGGAATAACAAGGAAATGAGGATTGACATGAAAATATTAGAATTGATGGTAAGTACAAGATTACACAAACAAGAGGGGTAAAAATGTAATTTCCAATTACCATCTAGCACATAAAAGGTTAATAACTCCAAATAAACTACTATGTATTTAAATGTCAAAAATGCACATTTAGAAAATTTAAAAAAAAAAAATCAAGAGTAAGTTTGAAGTAGTACTATTATTAAGATCTTTTTGAAACTCAAGCATTTGTTTTTACCGAAATTACAAAATTAACCCTTAGCAAAAATACGGGGTATTACATAGAGGCCCCCTATTATTACGTACTCTGCGAAAGATTTGATTTGAACTTGTCCCATGTTTCCCCAAAAGTGGGGTCATCACTTTGCTGAAAATATTGAAGCTCATCCATCAGTCCAGTCATCTTAAATGGTGGATGGTATATCCGTAGAAATTCCTCATTGAGTTGTTCCCATGAAGTAATAGAATCGTCTGGAAAAGACAAAAACCATTCTCTAGCTTTTCCGATCAGAGAGAAAGGTAACATCATAGGTTGGTGCAACTGGATCATGTCATCCATGGGCGCTGAGAACACCTAATTTGGTACTATTTTCCTTCCCATTTTACATGGGATTTGCATTTGTTTAGAGCATTTTCCTCTTTTTAGACATGGTTAGCGTAATTTTTACCTTTATGGCAGTACAAGAGCGTTTTAGTATTGTTCACCCATTTTTGTGCTTAAACTAGTTTAATTTCCACTTTATAATCTTGGGTATGTGTTCATGTTTTTTAGGAATACAAACGAAGGAAATGAGCATAATCGAGGAGGTGAAAGCATGAAAACGAGGTAATTGGAGTGTATGATCATTTTTTTTCAACTTTCCATTCTGAATCGGATTTATATGAACTTGAGAAGACCATATTTGGAAAAGCATAGCCAAGTTAATTGAACTTGAAAGACAGTATGTAGGCAAGTAATACATGATCAATACTCTAGAGGGGGGGTTGAATAGAGTGTGGCCACTTTTATAAAAGAGTGGTATTCAAGCAACGTGTAAAGATTAGAGGATGTTTTTAGGCCTTGAAATTAATATCAAGCCTTATAAACTACAGCAAATAGTGAGAAAGGTTACTAATCTTTTTCAAGGCCTTGAAATGCTTTTCAAGGTCTTGACTGAAAACTTGGTTTGAAGCAGTTACCAGAATGAGTATAGAGCTGAAAAGTAAATGCAAGGGTCATAGTGATTTTACAGAGTTCAGTCTTTAATGACCTACGTCTCTTCCTGAGGGATCTAATCCCTGCAGGATTTGCAATAGACTTCTTATTAATCAAAATCTAAACCCTATATCTCAAGCACATAGATTTTCCTTACTCTGTTACAGCTTGTGGTTCTCACTAACCTATCTAGTACCTGCTCTAGCTAACTGATACAATAAGAATCTCTTGTTGTTACTCTTCAACAACACCCCGAGATTAATATATGAGAAGTATTAAAAATGATATACAAATCAAGTACAAAATGAAGAACACTGTAACACAGTGAAGCAGTTAAGTCTGCAGTGCTCTTTTGGAACTTGGATGGAATTGATCTTCTTCTATGTTTCTTGTCAATACTTGTGTAGATAGTCTAGTCTGTATACATCGATCATCGTCCACGTGTCAATCAACGACATGGTACTCCACTATCACTCTATACTTGTCCTTACATTTATCATATAGGGGCTGTGAGACAGGGTCACCGTCGCGTATGATTCGGACGGGAGTAAAGGGGTCTAAGTGGCTTGGAGGATAGAGTAAGGACCTTGGCACGCGAGTAACGGTTATACTCACGTGCGATCCTTGTCAATTATCTGAGAGACCTGCGAATCACATGCCTATATATGCGGGGGACCGTACACGTGCGAGGCAGTTATTAACTGTCGCATGCGGTTATATAACTCCTTGTAACTGTTATCCTAAGACCCCATATATACGAGTGTTGTATTCTGTTCTAGGTTCGGTGCTTTTGGCTATCATACACTCTCTCTCTCTCTCAAATCATTGACAATGCTTACTCTTACCCTCTTACTCTTTGTCTATTGTGCTTTGTGTTCTTGTCTATTGCAGGTACACATCCAGATCTACTTGCTAGCATCCATAATCCACACCTTAATAACTATTTGAATCCATGTAGTGTCCAGTGCTTCGAATTTTCTCTCAACAACCTTCTTATTCTGCTTGTTTGAAATGCATAATATATAGGATCTTCTTCAACAAAATTTGCTAAAAATAAGCGACAAATCTTTGACTCTTTAACATCTCACTTCCAACGGCTAGTTGCTTGATATATTCAAAGATAGTGATCTTATCTTTAATCTGCAGGTCTTAGGAAAGTCCAGACATAATTCCATAATTGTATGACCAATCCGCATGCTGGATTTCCTTCTCTGCATATTAGTAAATAAGGAAACTTTCCCCGCATAGCAGGTAGCTAATAATCCCTGCAAATAATCAGACAAAACAGTCAGATTAACATGTAATAAAACACCATATTAGTTTGTCTTTCATCATCTAAAGTAGTATAATCAAGTATATGACATTTAAAATTGATTTGAAGGATGAACTCCCCATGAGTTCCTGCTTATGAACTGATGTTCAGTTTCAAGGCCTTGAAAATAGTATCAAAGCTTTGAAACCAAAACTCATTTTCAAGACTTTGAATTCTATTTCAAGTCCTTGAAACAGGATGTGAACTTACAATCTCCCCCTTGATGAAAGACAAAACTACTAATCTGATTATCTTGATTCTCTGCAAGAAATAAACATTAGCAGACCAGCAGTAATAAATATAACAGATCAAACAAGTATAAATCCTAATCCATAGATGAATAAAAAACAACTAAGTTACCAAAAGCACAAAATCAAATTACTTAAGCAGTTCACAAACCAACCGCTACACATCCAAACCAAGAAAAACTAAAGTGTATCCCCCTAAATTTCTCCCCCTTTTTGACTGTCATCAAGAAGGATGAGAAAATGTTGGATAAAATTATTTTTAAAAAATTGAAATAAATTTTTGAAAGAGGAAGGATGGTTTCAAGGCTTTCAAAAGAGGTTAAAAGCTTTGAGGAAAAGAAAGAAAATGCTAGAATCAGGGTTTTTGGGTCTAAATCTCCCTTAGGCTCTGCAGCTTCCTCCTGATCACTTTCTTCTTCATCCTCTTCATCCTCTTGATGTTCTTCTTCATGTGCTATTTCTTCACTAGTCTTATCAGCAACCACATCACCTTCAAATAGTTCTGCTGAAGTCACAATTGTAGGAACCTTTGCTTTCTTCTTCTTCCGCTTCACTTCTTTTAGAGGAATGTTAGAGACATTGTATTCTTCCTGTTCCCCATCTCCAGTAGCCTTTGCACCTGATTCTGTATCTCCATCAACCTACTTTCCAGTACCCTTATCCCTAGCTTCATCCTCAGTACTATGTTCATCAAACAAATCAGCTGCAGAACCTACCTTCTTTGATCCCTCTAGAACTTCTGAAACTTTCTCTTCCACATGGATAAAGTTGATACTTTTGAAGAATATCTCAAGCATATACTTCATTTGTTTGAACTCAATACCCAAATCATATTGAACATGCTTCAAATCATCCAATTCATTGTTAATGAAGTCTAACCTCTGAAGAACGGTGTGGTATTGAGATTGAGAGGGTAGGGTTGATGGAGAGGGTAGATATTTAGGTTTAGGAAACTTCTTACCCTGCAACTCTTCTGCAGAAAAATCCATGTAGAGCTTCCATGCTCCTTCACTGGTTTTTACAATTCTAATCCTTTGACTCGCCTTTTCATCAAGAATTCCAAATCTAGTGGTGATTGTCTCTTCCCTATCAACAGGGAATTCAAGGTGCTTAAAGAAGAGTAAGGAGGTTGGCATAGGGTAAAGGATGTTTCCTTTTCTTGGTACATGAGTAAAAGCATGTGCTCCATCACAATGCGTGGAAAATCAATCTCATAACCATGCATAACCAGATACACCAAATACAATATCCTTTCAACAACAACTCTTTTGAATTCTCCTCATGTACTACACACCACATCAAAATAGTGAACAAAATCTTAGCTTCAACAGTCAAAACAGAGCGAGTTAACTATTTTGAGGTTGTAGCTACATTAGGTAAAAAAAATCCTCTTTTGCCAACTTCAAAGCATCAATCTTACTAGGATGATTGTCTGTATTGTACCTCTTTGGACATCCTAAGACATTGGCACATTCAAAATGATCTAACTCCATGTTAACCCCATCAACCTTAGAATATATGGTCAAGGCTAAGGATTTCGCTTGTTTCCTGTTCAAATAGAAGAGTCTGGTAAGCCTAGGGTATGCAAATTTTGATGGATTAAGGATTCTCCAAAGAGAACTCTGTTTCAATCTCCCTATGCATTCTTTATTTATACCATTCAACATGCTAGTACTGATCATGCTACAGTCTGCAATATTAGTTGAAGCAAAACAATCTAACCAATTTCCTCTTGCAGAATGACTGATAAACCACTTGTTAGAGATATTTCTAACCAGTAGGGGATTTCTTTTCAGTGTAGATCTGTAGCTCTTTTCTGGTGTCCTTCTCCGTTTCTTGAATCTCCAAATATGAAACCTTCTCTTTTCCTTTGTCTGCTCTGATGCTTCTTCTTCACTTTCTTTAGGCTTCCAATCTGAATCCCTTTCTGTTTCTCAAAACCACATGTTGGATATAACTTCTTCTTTTTGCTGGAAGCAACAGTCTGTTCTTCCTTGCCCTTCTTGATCTTCTTCTTTGGAGGAGGAGAGGAGTGTTTTGGTGGACTAGGAGTTCTGGAACTAGATCCATCACTAATGGTATGAACATAATCTTCTCTAGCTTTTCTCTTCTGACTTGTTTTTTTCTTTGATCCATCAGCCATCTTGATTCTTTCAGAGGATCTTCTTGTGCTCATTAGTGTTTGGGGTTTTGAGAAGAGAGATAGGTTAGAGTAAAGAATACAAAATAGAAGAGAGAAGATAAGTACTGAAGAGTTTGAGTTTGAAAAGGAAACTGGATATTTCCAAAATATTTGAGGAAGGAAGGTTTAAGAAAAATTAAAATTTTGTGTGTGACGAGTGAAAGGAAATAAGATAACATTGTTTTAAAAAAGATTTGATTTAAAAGTAAGAAAAATGGTAAGCAATTATCTACAGAGATAGCACCCAGCATTGGAGATCCATTCATTGACTATATAGTATACATATTTATTTTCAAAGCTTCGAAAAGAATTTCAAGGCCTGGAAAATTTGTAGTACTGAAAGCAGATAAAACCAAGGCTTTGAAAAGATTTTCAAGGCTTTGAAAAACTTTCCAAAAAATTGAAACACATAATTCTTACCTGATACTTCCCCTAAACCAATGATTCCTTGTTTAACATGCCCATTTCTAATCTCAGGGCTGTGAATCTATCTTCTGGCTATGGTTTATTGAAGATATCTGTAAACTGCATGTTAGTAGGCACAAATGACAGAGATACATCACCTTTCTCCACATGTTTACTGATGAAATGGTGTCTGAAATCTATGTGTTCAGTTCTAGAGTGCTGAACTGGATTCTTAGTGATTGAAATTGCACTAGTGTTGTCACATTTTATTGCAATATCTCTGAATTCATAACCCCAGTCTCTCATTTGCTGAGCTATCCAAAACACTCGTGAGAAACAAGCTCCAGCTTCTATGTATTCAGCTTCTGCTGTTGATAGAGCTACTGAATTTTGCTTCTTAGAATGTCAGCTTATCAAGGATAATCCAAGGAACTGGCAACACCCTGAAGTGCTTTTTCTATCAAATTTGTAACCTGCAAAATCAGCATCTGATAGCCACACAGAGAGAAGTTAGATTGTTTAGGATACCAAAGCCCTAAGTCTTTGGTACCATTGAGATATCTAAAAATTATTTTGACAACCACTAAGTGCGAGAACTTAGATTGTTTAGCACACACAGACTCTATAGCCTGCTTGCAGTTAGATAAAGTGATGAACCAATCATACCTATGTACTCTTTCTGTTTCACACTCTTACCATTATGATATTTGTCTAAAGACAGTATAGAACTCATGGGAGTTTTAGCAGCCTTGGATTGAGACAAGTTATACTTGTTCAAAAGATCCTTGGTGTACTTACTTTGATGTAGAAAAATTCTCTTCTTTATTTGTTGCACACGAAGTCCAAGAAAGAAATTTAACTCTCCCATCAAGCTCATTTCAAATTCCCTTCTCATAAAACTTGAGAAATATTTGGAAAGATAATCATTAGTAGCATCAAAAAAATACCATCAACATAAATCTGTACTACTAGAATGTCTTTCTCATGAGTCTTCATGAAAAGGGTTTTTATCAACCATGCCTCTTTTGAAACCATTTTCAAGCAGAAACTTTGACAATCTTTCATACCAAGCTCTTGGAGCTTGTTTCAAACCATAAAGGGCCTTGTCATGTTTATAAAAAAACTCATCACTTTCAAATCCAGGTGGTTGAGCAACATATACTTCTTCTTGCAAATAGTCATTAATAAATGCACATTTTTTATCCATTTGAAAAAGTTTGATGTTCTTATGAGATGCAAAAGCAAGTAAGATTCTAATTGCTCATGGCTACAGAAGCAAAAGTCTCCTCATACTACGTTGTAGCCTTGAGCTACTAATCTTACTTTATTTCTGATAACCTTATCGCTTTCATCCAGTTTGTTTTTGAAAACCCATCTTGTTCCAATCACAGGCTGATCTTTGGGAGAAGGAACTAGATTCCAGACCATGTTCCTCTCAAATTCATTTAGCTCACTTTGCATTGAAATAATCCAGTTTGTCTCTTGAAGTGCGTCTTTCACATTCTTGGGCTCTATAAGAGAAACAAAAGCATTAAAAGCACACAAAATTCTTCAATTGAGACCTTGTTTGTGTACCAGTGGATGGATCAGAAATAATGTTTTCAGCAGGATGAGCAGATAGATATATGAACTTCTTTCTAGGTTTCCAGGGTTCTGGTTCTCCAGTAACATTGAGGTTGTGGGTTCACCACTCTGTGTTGCTTGAGATTCTGTATCGAGGCTTTGAAATCTATTTTTCAAGACCTTGAAAACTTCTTCTATTTTCTTTCAAGTTACTCTTGGAGCCATTGTCTGGATCTGTTTCATCTTCTGATTCATGTTTGTTCAGATTCAGATATGCAAAACCATCACTCAAAGAACCATCATATCCTTCATCCAAAATAACATGTATACTTTCCTCAAGAAGCTTGGTTATTTTATTATAAACACTATAAGCTTTGCTAGTTAAGGAATAACCCGGAAATATACCTTCATCACTCCTGGCATCAAACTTTCCAAGATTTTCCTTACCATTGTTGTGAACATAACAAGTGCATCAAAAAGGTTTGAAGTAAGAAATATTTGGCTTTCTAGCTTTAAATAGTTCATAAGAAGTCTTCTTCAGAATAGGTCTGATCAATCACATGTTCAAAATATAGTTTGATGTGTTTACAGCTTCTGCCCAGAAAGATTTTGGCAACTTGTTCTCCAAAAGCATTGTCCTAGAACTGTCCTCAAGTTTCCTGTTCGTTCTTTCAACAACACCATTATGTTGAGGAGTTCTAGGAGCATAGAAGTTGTGAGAGATACAAAACTTAGTACAAAATAAATTAAAATCTAGTTGATCAAATTATTTTCCATGATCGCTCCTGATAGAAGCAATAGGCAGGTTTTTCAAAGTTTGAAGCTCTTTCTGCAAAGTTTTGAAAATTCAGATAGAGCCTCTGACTTATCTTTGAGAAACCTTGCCCAAGTAAATCTAGAGTAATCATCTACAATAACCATCATATATCTCTTACCCTTAGGTGTTGGAACTCTCATAGGACCACACCGATCCATATGTAATAGTTCAATAGGTCTAGTTATACTTTACAAAGTTCTTGGATTTGAAGGAGCTCCTTGTCTGCTTCCCTTGAGCCCAAGCCTAACATATCTCTTCATCCTTGAACTTCATAGAGGGTAGACCCCTTACAATATCTTTGGAAACCAGTTTTTTCAATGTATGTAGGCTAATGTGTCCAAGCTTTCTGGGTCAAATATTTCAATCCTCTTTCAAGGCCTTGAGACACTTCAGACTTTCTCATGCAACTTTGTTAGTATTAAAGTAGTAAACATTGTTTGACCTAGAAGAAGTGAGAATACAATTGCCAGATTGTTCATCTTTCACCGCACGTTTTTCTTTGTCAAATATAACTTTGTTACCATTATCACACAGTTGTGAAACACTAAGCAGATTAAACTTTAAACCATATATAAGATAAACATATGAGATGGAGTTTTCAGTACCATCACCAACTTTACCAATACCTATGATGTTGCACTTTCCTTTTGTCACCAAGTGTTATTGTCCTTCCCGATTGTTCTTTCAATTCAGAGAATAAAGAACTTTTTCCACTCATGTGTCTGGAGCAACCACCATCCATGATCCATTTTTGTTCTTTGCTTTTGGTGACAATCTGCAAACACCATTTACTGCCTTACCCAGCTGTTAGACCAAGTGTGATATTTGAATTCGTATTCAGGGTCAACCATATCAGATGGTTTAACCCATTTAGGAACCCAAATCTGTCTAACTTGTCCCTTAAGTTGAAATGGCATAGTGTTCCTCATGATGTGAGGTTCTCTTCTTCTAAAAGGACAAGTCATCTTTACATGACCAGTTTTAGTGCAGTAATGACATTTTGGAGAATGTCTGCTGCTTGCTTTCACAAATCTGGTATTGTTCTTTCTTGAAAAATTTGGATTGTATCCAAAACCAGTTTTGTGAACAGATTGCAGACTTCCTCCTAGAATCAGGTTCAGATTGTGTTCTGTGCCAACAAGTTTTGTCAAAGTTTTCTTAGAATCTTGAAGTCTCTCAGTCAAGCCATTCTTTTACTCCTCTAATTAGTCATACTGATGTCTTAGGGAAACAATGTTGTCACTCAAAATGGAGTTTTCTGTGAAAACCTCTTTGACTTGAGATGTCAAGACTTTGAAATTGCTTTCCAAGGCTTTGAAATCTCACTCTGTTTTTGCCTAAGAGATTTCAAGATTCTTGTTTTGGCAAATTAGTTGCAGATTTTCTTTTACTTGCTCATGAACCTTCTCCTTCAAAGATTTGATTTTATTCAAGTAATCTTCTTCATTTAAAAGCATTGTTTTCAAAATATCAGACAACATACTTGATAATTGAGACATAAGACTTTTTACCATTACCTCAATGTTCTTCTCAGAACTTTCATCATGCTTGGCCATGAGGCATAGATTGGCTTGTTCTTCTTCAGACAGAATCACTTGATGAATCTGAATCACTCCAAGTGTAGGGTTTTTGTACAGATTACGCAGTGTAATAACAAAAAACTAATTCCGTTCAATACCCTCTAAGGATCACAAGTCTAGAATTCATAACGATGGTAAAGGATGAGAACATGAAGTACCTTAGTTTGTCTCCTCGATGACTTCACGTGAAATAGTGTCCACGGCTCTATGAAAATTCCACTCCTAGAATTGATCTCGAATCCTCCACACCTTTATGCTAGCTAGGGAACGAGGAGGAAGAAGAAGATCACGCAAAACGAGACCAAACGAGACCAAGTCTCTTTTGCCGAAGGCGAGGAAGGGGCGGACGGGGTCGGGTTCGGCCCTTGTTGGCTGTCGCCTTGATTTGTTCTCTCATTCTTTTGTGTGATAACAATTATGTCACAACTTATGAGAAAATAAGCTAGGAGTGTTCTTTAAATAGTATAACAACTCCTTGTTAACTACATATTAGCCCCTCCACTAATCATATCCTTTCATGGACTAGTCCACCTTGAAAATTAGTAATTCTAAGTTTTCAAGTAGTTGCGTATTAATTCTTCTATTAATTAATCATATTAATTAATTCCCTATTCCGGTTAAACCCATAGGGAGTGTGACCCCATATGTTTCTAATTAGTTGGTAGTAACAACTACTAACATAGAGCGGCCCCTAGAAACAAATCTATGCAACCCAACTAGTAGAAATATTCAGTAACCCGACAAACCTTGTGTCCAATGTTACCGTATTGTATTATCCCTTTGTATCTATATCCGGATTGGACACGAGACATAGAAGTCACACTCGTAAATCCATTTCATAGTTTCTCGATCCTGGGAATAGTCTTATCCATGCAGATAACATATATATCCTATATTGATTTATCTGAGTCTGGCAAGACATTCTATAAGCACTACCCCTCAAGTGGCCGCGGATATTTTCTCCCGTTATGAGGGAGGGAGAAATCCTCTATACATCACTACCATCTCTAAGCTTGCTTCCTATCATGCCCGATAACTACCTTTATAGTTACCCGGTTAAGGCGCAACATTTGATAATATCAAAGCATGATATTTCACAACTACAGTATCTAGTGACTTCATGTTTAAGGACCAAAATACCCTTGTCACTAAGAGAAGCACTTGTGACGTTACATAACTTGTATGTAGCATTCTCGTTGTGGATCAATCCAGTATGCCATTACCCCTAATGCATACCCATGTGCTAGACTTGATATCAGTCTACCCACATACTAGTCTATAGTTCATCGTCCTATTAAAGAATATAATTGACTAGGGATATTTAAGATAAACAACACATTTGTAATCTAAGAAATTCAGTATATTAATTATCTCCATAAATAATACAATGATTAATCTAGCCAACAATAATGTTCATACTAAATAAGATTTCCTC
The DNA here is from genome assembly GCA_023055425.1 of Linanthus parryae. Classification (NCBI taxonomy): domain Eukaryota; kingdom Viridiplantae; phylum Streptophyta; class Magnoliopsida; order Ericales; family Polemoniaceae; genus Linanthus; species Linanthus parryae. The sequence goes on along the minus strand of JALGPY010000041.1, from coordinate 963,354 downwards.
TAGGGCATCTATTCCAACAGTCTTCCACTTGCACTAGAGCCAATCCGGCGCATCTCGTATGCCTATAGACCTAGTGTGTCCTTCATGCTTGCGCTGAACAAGCAGCTTTGAAAGTGGATCTGACAGATTCTCATCTGTAGGAATCTTGCATATCTACACATATCCTCGATCAACGATCTCTCGAATAAGATGGAACTTTCTGAGTACATGCTTCGATCTCTGGTGTGACGTGGGTTTCTTGGATTGTGCGATCACTCCAGTGTTGTCACAATACATCTCTATTGGATCCACTATACTAGGAACCACATCAAGCTCAGTAATGAGCTTCCTAATCCAAATAGCCTCCTTTTCTACACCAGATGCAGCAATGTACTCAGCCTTAGTTGTAGAATCAGCAACCATATCTTGTTGGAACTTTTCCAGCTCACAGCTCCTCCATTCAGGCAATACACGAATCACGACTACGATATGAAATCATCTATGTCGGTTTGGAATCTTGCATCCGTGTCACCCCTTACACACAACTCTTCCTCCTCATCATAGATCAAGAACGCATCCTTAGTTCTTCTCAAGTAACGGAGGATGTTCTTGACCGTTATCTAGTGACTCTCACCGGGATTAGACTGATATCTGCTTGTCATACTCAATGCATATGACACATCTGGTCTAGTGCATAACATGGCGTACATGATGGATTATATGGCTGAAGCATAGAGAATCCTACTCATGTGCTCCTTCTAAATCTCATTGGAAGGACAATCAGCCTTCGAAAGGGTGATTCCATGCGACATGGCAAGAATCCCTTCTTGGAATCTTGTATGTTGAACCGTTTCAACAGCTTGTCCATATATGTCCTTTGATTTGGCCTAGCAGCTTCCTCGATCTATCCCTATAGATATTGATACCAAGTATATAAGATACATCCCTAATTCCTTCATTGAGAAACACTTTCCTAGCCAATCTTTAACAGATTGCAAGGTATGAATGTCGTTTCCTATGAGTAGTATGTCATCCATGTATAAGACCAGAAACAAAATAGAGCTCCCACTAACCTTCTTGTAGACACAAGGTTCATCTTCGTTCTTGATGAAGACAAACTCTTTGATTGCGTCGTCAAAACGTAGATTCCAAATCCTAGAAGCTTGCTTCAACCCATAAATGGATTGCTGCAACTTACACACTTTATGGGTATGCTCTGGATCCTCAAAATCCTTTGGCTATGTCATGTACATGTCCTTAAGGAGGTTTTCATACAGAAACGCTGTTTTTACAACCATCTTCCAAATCTCATAATCGTGGTAAGCTCCAATAGCAAGTCAGTTTCAAATGGGTTTGGTCATCGCGATTGGGAAAAGGTTTCGTCATATTCAATATTATGAATTGCTCTGATTCCTTTTGCCACCAATCGACCCTTATAGGCAATCACATTGCCATCCCTGTGTGTCTTCTTCTTGAAGCCCACTTGAACCCTATGGGCCGATCCCCTTCGGGTTGTTCCACCAAAGTTCATACTTTGTTGGTATAAATTGATTCCATCTCGGATCTCATGGCTTCATGAAAATTTTGAGTGTCTGACCCTTTCAAGGCCTCTCCATAGGTAGTAGGCTCATCATCTATGAGCAACACGTCACCAGGTTCAGCCACGAGAAGTCCATACCTCTCTGGCTCCTGGCGCACTCTACTAGACCTACGAAGTTCTTGTGTTACATGAACAGGTTCCTCCACAACATCTTACAGTACCTGTTCATATTCCATAGTAGGATCAGTGGTTTGTGGTTCTTGAATTTCTTCAAGCTCTACAGTCCTCCAACTTGCTCCTTTAGAGACAAATTCTTTTTTAGGAACACGCCGGTCCGAGCAACAAACACTTTGTTCTCAACAGGATTGTAGAAATACTACCCTTTCGTTTCCTTAGGGTATCCCACAAACTTACACTTATCTGACTTTGGCCTGAGCTTCATTGTTTTTAAACGTTTTACATACACATCTCAGCCCCAAATCCTCATGAACGACATTGTGGGACGCCTCCCACTCCACATCTCATATGAAGACTTCATGACCGATTTAAATGGAACACGGTTAAGGGTGAAAGCTGCACATAATAGAGATGCCCCAAAAAAGATAATGCAAGATCTGTTTGACACATCATAGATCGAACCATGTCCAACACAGTTCGATTCCTCCCATCTGACACACCATTCCATTGTGGTGTTCCGGTTGGAGTGAGTTGGGACCAGATCCCACACTCTCTAAGATAGTCGTCAAACTCTTGGATTAAGTATTCTCCTCCAGGATCTGATCGTAGAGCCTTAATACTCTTGCCAAGTTGCTTCTCTACTTCATTCTTGAGTTCTTTGAACTTTTCAAAGGATTCGGATTTGGCCTTCATAAGGTACACAAATCCATTTCTACTGAAATCATCAGTAAATGTAATGAAATAAAGATGGCCCACACACATCAGTATGCACGAGAGTCAATTGCTCACTACTCCTCTCTCCTTTCTCATTGAAAGGGGACATTGTCATTTTTTCCTAATAAACAAGATTCACATGTCTCATATGATTCATAATCAAATGAGTCTAGGAACCCATCTTTATGAAGTCTAGAAATGTGTTTCTCGTTTATATGGCCTAAACGACAATGCCATAAGTAAGTAGGATTTAAATCATAATTAGTTTTTGAAAATGTGTAATGTAGACTAAATACAGGACCTAAATACTCTAGAGGGGGGTTGAATAGAGTATCGAAACTTTTTGCAAAACTCGGATTCTAACAGATTAGCTTTGTGTGAAACTCAAATCTCAAGGCCTTGAGATTTTATAAAACTACTAGAAACTTTCAAAGGCTAATTAGAAAGCTTCAAGGCCTTGAACTATTACCAGTTCTAAACAGCTTATAAACCCTATTTGATTTGAGTTGTGTGCAGCAGAAAATAACAAAACTGTAAAGTAAATAACACAAAGCAATTTACAGAGTTCAGTCCCAATGGACCTAATCTCTGCCTGAGGGATCTGATCCCACCAGGATTGGGAAAACACATCTTATTACTCACACAGAAACAGCCCTAGATCTTCAAGCCTAAGTGATTTCCCTTACACCTATACAGCTTGTGGTTCCAAACCTATCTAGTTCCAGCTACTAACTGTTGAGCTAACAAGAACCTCTTGTTGTTCACTTGAAAAACCAACCACTAGGTTTAGTGATGTTTAAGATATTTAAAAGATACACATATTACAAAAAAGGTGAAGAATACAGTAAAAGAAATAAGCTAGTGAAGCCTGGATGTGTTCTTCTGGAAACTGGAATGACTTGATCTTCTGAAATCTGGAATTAAAGCTTGAATTCCTGTGTGCTTGAATGAATGATCTCCCACGAATTTATCACACTTCTCTCAATATTCTGCAAGCCTCTGTCTTTCAAAATCCAAACCAGTCTATTTATCCACCAGCTGCAACTGAATGAGAGATTTTAGGATCTCAGTTCCTACAAATCCTCCTTCTGTTTTCAACTGAAATTCAAACAGCTCTAAGTGGATATCCGTTGGAGTTTATTGAGATTGATCTTGCACGTTTAACAAACCTGCAACAACATTAAAACACAGCAACAACAAAATCCAGAAATATAACAGTACTATGACTGTTTGGTTTTCCTGTTTCTGATAAAAACTGGTTAAAAGATTAGAACAGTAATTTGATTAACTTCTGACACATATAAATCATGATAAACAATTTTAAGACTCTTAGAATTCAATAAACAATCATAACAAAAAGGATCAAAACCTGCAAGAAAGAATCAACTTAGTTCTGTAAAACTGTCAGCAGCTCAAGGCACATCTCAAGGCCTTGAAGCTCTGAACATGCTTCACAGATTTTCAAAGTTAATTCCAGAAAACTTTGATTCTCCCTGTTCTGATCATATGCATTTGTGTTAGATATGTAGATAATGTAAAACAAGAGTATATGCAGCAAATCCCTGATCAGTATAATCAGATAACCAATCTGCAACACAAGATTGTTTGAACATTCAACAGAATAAAAACAACTCTCAAGGCTTTGAAGCTCTTTCAGTATCTCAAGGCCTTGGAGCACCAAAAATGCTTTGCTGCCTTATGTCTTTGTCTTACATCACTCTAAACAATTACTTCTCAAAACACACTCAAGGGTCTTTGAGTCAACAATATCCCCCTTGATGAAAGACAAAACCATAATCTTGTGTAGATATTCCTGCAACTCCTTATAAGAATTAGATAACCACATATTGCAGATACAATAGACAATCTAACACATATAATCAGCAATTCACATATAATAGTAATATAAGAACACAACTGATTAACCAAAACAATGATTATTATTATGCAAGTACTGCAAGTAACACAAAAACATAATTTCTCCCCCTTTTTGAATTCCATCAAATAAGGATGAAGAAATGTTGAATCATTACTCAGAGTCTTGAAAAAAAACTTAAACAAAATTTATTACTAGAAAGTCAAGGCCTTGATAACAGAAAAGAAGAAAAGAAGTAGATAGAAAGTCAAGGCTTTGGTCTTTTCTGATCTTCATTTCTTCTTTGATGTCTGGCTTTTCTCTGAGCCTTCTCCAACTTCTTCCTCACTTCCAGCATCTTCAGCAGACTGATTCCCCTCTTGTTCAGCTTCCACTTCTGCAAAAACTTCTTCAATGATCTCATCCACCTTTTTCTTAACCTGCACTGAATCCCCCTCTGTAGTTGCATCAACACCTGTGTCTTCACCAGCATCTTCTTCATCAGTTTGCTCATACAGATCTTTTGATGTAAGCACCAATGGAATTGGCTTCTTTTTCTTCCTCAAGAAATCACCCATCCTTTCATCTGAATCCACACTGGTGTCATGACTAGTAGCAGAAGGTATCTTCTCCAAGTTCAAACCCTTGATGACAACATCCAGCTTCCCATTCATAACATTCATTAAACCCTTGAACTGGTTAAATTCAGATGACATATCAAATAACCTTTGTCTGAGATCTTCAATCTCAACCTGCTGATCTTCAAATTTCTCAACGAAGAATAATCCTCATTGGCTTGTCCTTTCCCTGATATAGCCCCCTTAGGCTTCACAAACTCCTTCTCTCCAAGCTCATCCTTTGACAGTTCTGAATAGAACTTCCAATGTCCTTTCCCAGTCTGAACTACCCCAATCCTCTGTAATGCAGTCTCATCAATCAACCCAAAACCTCCAGTAATCTTTTCCTCTCCTTTCACAGTTACATCAAAATATTCAAAGAAAAGAGGTAACAGGTTGGCATATGGAAGAGGATGGTTTGTGGTTCTAGTTGCACAATAAATCATATGCTCCATAACAACTGTTGGCAAGTCTTTCTCAAACCCTTGAGATATCAGATACATCAGTATAAGAACCTTATCAGTAACCAACTCCCTTGAGTTCTCCCTAGGAACAACACTCCTCATCAGAATTGTAAACAAGATTTTGGCTTCACAGTTGAGCACAGAGTGTGTCAACTTCTTTGGACCAGAGGGTACACCATCAATGAAAAACATCTCTTTTTCCTTTTCCAGACACTCCTTCCTATCAGGGTAATCTCCAACATTATACTTCCTAGGAATGCCCAAGACTTTGGCAAAAGTCCTATGATCTAACCTCAAATCTATCCCAGCCACTTTTGAAGTTAACACCATCTTATCATCACCTTCATGAACCAAATTCAGATAAAACAACCTAGTTAACCTAGGATAGGCTTTTGAACTAGGATTTAACACCTTCCAAACTGCAGTTTCTCTTAATTTTCTCATACAATCAATATCCAATTTATCCAGTAACTCCTCAGAAACCATACTACATAAAGCTACCTTAGATGAAGCATAACCTTGCATCCACACAGTCCTAACTTTAGAGATAACAAACCAATGTGAAAAAAGTGCATTCTTACCTTGATAACGCTTTTTGGTTGCAGGAGCAACCTGCTTAACCCTTGTTTTCTTCTCAGTGGGTTTGCTCTTCTCTTGTTCTCCTTCAGTTGGCTTCTTCTTGCCTTCTTGAGCAGATTTCCCCTTTTCCTCTTCTCCAGTCTTTTTCTTCTCTCCCCCTTTCTTCTTGTCTGACCTAGGTTGATCACCACCCTGAGTCTTTGTCTCCTTCTGTGGATCAATGCTTGAGCCTTGTGCACAAGAGATTCCGGCGGGGAGACCTCCGTGTACACCATATGTAGAGGATCAAGGATCGCACAGGAAGAGTGGGGTTGTGTGTAGGGATAGAGTAAGTCAGTAGCAATGTCGGAGAGAGAGAGACAGAGGTTTGGCAGAGCTTCCGCGGGCAAGTGTGTTCTCCTTTGTATGGAAAGGGTAACGTCCTATATATAGCAGAGAACATGACCGTTGTAGTGTGGTTAATGCGCCCATTGATGGCGGCTTAATTAGCTTAACCATAACGGCACGTTCGTCCGAGTATATAGGGACCGTTACAGCACGTGGTGCGCGAATACCGGAACCGTTACGAGGTTGACCGGGTTTGACCGGATTGACCGGTTTTATAGAGCTCGTGCCATAAATCTCTAAAAACAGTTACTAAAGGTCGCGTGCGGGCTTGGCTCGCACGCGACAGGGCTTACTCTAGCCTCCAAACCACAAAGTCCCTACAAGTCCCGTGCAGTGGTATGCGAGGGCTCTGTCTCGCAGCCCCCACATGGATCAGCTCGGCTGGTGATCCAGTGTGTGTGGAGCACAATATGGTGTGTTGGATGGTTGCCACGTGGCCAAGATCTGTCAGTTCAGAAAGCACTATCTACATTAGCCCCCTTTCTGCGCGTGAAGACTCATAGCTGTATAGACTTCCATGCGCGGAAACCAACATACGCGTTGCCGCCACGCACCAATTCAAATACGGGTAAGTTCAGCCCCCGTGCGTGCCATTATGACCTAAAACCCCTAGAGTCATGCCGTCTGGCTTTTAGGGTTTTAGGCGTGACGTCAGCTTGTCCAGTGATTGCGCGATTCGACGGTGACGGTTGCGATTCGACTACTGAAAGGACGCAACCCTTCATTGTTTTTGGGTAAATACTTTGTATCCACGGTCGCAAAGCATCACTTCTTTCTCTTAAAGTGAATGGTACCCGGAGATCTTTGAGAGCAGATTCAGATAATCAACCATCAGTTCAAAACTGCAAATCGTCTTCTTCAACTGTGTATATCCAAGCAAGCTTTGCGAAAACAAGGTTGTCCTTGTTCAATTTTGATTTAAAATACCAGTGTATGCTTTGAACTGCGTTGAATCTGTAAACCCATATAATCTGTTGAAGATTGTGAAGAAGCTTCAAGCTTTGGATCCAATTGCGGCTTGATTTCTCAATAATGAGGACCTTGGATAGGGTTTTGAAATCCCCTGATAATGCAACCCTCTAATTTCTGAAATTGACACCAGAAACTGTTCATCTTTCTTTCTGTGGATCTTGAATCTCGAAATTCAAACTGAAGTAGCATATTTCTCCCCCCTTTTTTCTTGCTCTTCTGCAGGAATGGCCAAGACAAAAGGAACCAAACCCAACAAGGAGGACGAAGAGATCCCCGATCTCCCGCAGGCTTTGTGGCGAAAAGCCCCCTATTTAGGTGGCCAAGATTTCTATTATGCGAGGGTTAAGGCGAAGAGAATGTCTGCTCCTGTCCCAATTGAGGGATCGCTGACACTGACTCGCCCAGTTAACTCAGCCTTGCTCGAGTTAATTGGCTCCGAGGATGTGGTTCGACTGGGAGTCGAAAATGGGTACTTCCCCTACACCGCGATTTCTACCCAAGCTTTTGTCCAGAAACTGGACTACATGGATGAGTGGATCGACCACGTGTTGACCAATCATGCCGCGACTCTTGATGAGGCCGGCGTATACTTCGCTGTTCGTGCTATGAAGGGTGCTGCCGTGAAGCTGGACCAGTCCATGCTTCTAGACCTTCTTTCCCGTTACTCGCCTGCGACTCACACATTCCATTTTTGCTGAGTTCGAGGCTGCCCCTACACTCGAGGACGTGCAGATGCTGTACGATCTTTCTCCCATGGGTGAGGTAGACCCTTTGAGTCCTTTGAGGACGCCTGCGGAGATTGCCTTGTACACGCAGATGGAGGAATGCCTGGCAGAGGTTAAGAAAATCTCCACCCGGTGGACCACTACGAAAGCCCTTCCAAACTGGCAATTAGTTGATACGTCTGCGAAGAATACCTAGAACAAATGGTTGCAGTACTTCTTTCGAGACTATGCGAACAGCAACATCACTAAGAAGCTTCTGAGTGAGAACCCAGAGGCCGAGAATTATGTGGAGGGTAAAGGCTATCACTTGACCCTCTGTGCTTTCCTCTGTGCTTGGTTGTCGAGGTACTTGATCGACGGTCACCCACATGTTGGGGTCTTTTACCATGTTTTGCCACTTGCTGTGAGGCTCGCCCTTGGCCAGAGAGTCGCACTCGGACCCTTGGTCTTGGGCACGCTGTATTACAGGCTTGATCAGCTGGTTCTGGCCATGAAAGAGTCGCGTGGCCGCCTCGATGTACTGACTTTTGTCAATATCTCCTTTTTGACAATGTGGGTCTTCGAGCGGTGGCCATCCTATGCCCCAACTGCTCTCAAACCCGACAAGTGGTGTCCCCCAGGTGAGACGGAGGAGCGCAACAGCGGCAGAGCTGCAAGGTGGTTTGGAGCGAACAACACCAAGTGCGTTTGGAGCCTGATATGCGACAAGCGGAAAGAGTTTACTGCCAGGCCATATGCCACACGTGTTGAGAACGTGCGATGGTTTCCAAAGCTGTACCCCTCTAAGGGTGTTGTCTTCTCAGAAGAGCTCCTCTTCGAAGAGGGATCGCATTTCCATGAGCGCTATCGCGAGTTCTTTTGCTGGTGTCTACGAGGTTCTCTTCCTGCCCTCGCAGAGCATATTCGTGAGCTCGCGCCAAGGTACGAGAGGATTACCGTGGATGTTGATCCCACTCGAGTTTCTCCCCAGTTCGGCTTTGATGCAGTGGCACCATCAATCTGGCCCCAGTCCATTATCAGAGGTTGCTATAAGCGCTTGCTAACAAAGGAGTGCAAGACAGTGTTCATGAACAATCTTCCCTTTGAGCAACCCGTAGGGACCCGCGAGGGTGGTCGTTCTCAGAACTGGCTCGCATACTGGATTGCCCAGCAAACGAGGATTGAGACGCAGTCGGCTGCGCAGCCAAGTTGAGCCTCCTTGATCAAGAGAAATTCCTTCCCGTTTCGCCCCAATTGCAGTTTGAGCGAGTCTGAGTATGGTTTCTACTCGTTGCTGGATCATGAGAACCATTTGTGCCCTGACGTCATTTTGAAGGAAAAGATCGCCGCAGTTAAGAAGGGCGACACGCAGGTCCTCAGATATAGCCAGGCATTTGCTAAGGTAAGCACTTTTTTTTCGCGTGCGTTAAGCTTCTTGATTTCCTTATGCTGATGCCTTTATTCTGTTTGCTGTAGTGTCATGTGCGAAGATTCGCATCTGGTGATCGCTCCAAGTCATTAGTTAACACCCTTGTTTCCACCAGAAGACAAAAGCAGCCGTTTCTGCTAGCATGGAGGATGGACCCTGAGGTCGAAACCAAGATTCGCGCAGTCATGAATACTTTTGCTGACTCGCTGATAGACAATGCTCCGGCCTCGTCTCCTCCCGGAGATGATCCGTCCCCTCCAGCGACTGCGGCGCCGAGAGTGAAGAGACCCAGGCAAAAGGGAATTACAATTTCTTCCCCTAGAAGTGCTCCAACTTCTCCTCCGGCGAGGTCCTTTTCTGTCAAGGATAAAGGCAAGGGTCGCATGCCCAGCAAAGTGCGGAAAGAACTCGCAGTTGAGACTTTCGTTCCATTCTGCCAAGAGGAAGAAGGAGAGAGGCAGGAGCCCAGAGAGAGTGATGAAGAAGAAGAAGAAAGAACAGTTGTGATGCATGAGTAAGAATTAGGAGGTACTTCCGTCGCATTTTCTTTCCCATTATCGTAACTCCTTTGCACTTCTTTTCTTAAACCAATCATATCTTCGCAGATGATGATGATGATGAGACCATTGGTGGCCTTTTGGCCAAGAGACAAAAGAGAGATACCCATTCTGGCATTCCAGACGATCCCATAAGCGAGGACGTTCTTGCTGAGTCCAGGAGGACAGCCGCGGAGGCTGCTGAAAGAAGAAAGCAGCGGGAAGAGGAGGAGCTCGAGCGTGTGAGACAGCGGAGCCTCGAAGAGCAGCATGTTGACGACTTAGTGCGTCCAGTTGACGAGGAAGACGAGCTTCCCGAAGAAGTGGCTCCTCATGCGGAGGAGGAAGATGAGGTTCCAGAAGAGGATGCAGCAGCCCTGGAGCAAGCCCAAGCAGACTTCGAAGAGATCGCAGGCGGCGATAAAGGTGAGATCTTCAATCTCGCAGTAACTTATAGAGATGTTATTGTGGGTGCGTTAAAGCATGGTGTGTCAAAGGCTGACATTCGCCGTTGGCTAGTAGACAAGTGCGGAGAACCTTCAGGTAATCACTTGAGCGACATGCATGTACTAGGCCTTTAGCAACTTGAGACAGAATCATGACTGGTTTATTCGCATCCCAGGTCATGCTCATTTTAAGGACCTGCTTAATGAGGACACACTAATAGGGAATGGTTCCACGTCTTTAGTGTATGACGAAGAGATTTCAATCCCACCTTCGCGTGGAGGTGCTTGCTCTTAGCTTAAGTAAGATAGCAAAATATTATTCAATGCGAGTTACCTCATACCATCGCATTTTGTATCGCAGGCAATGTTGAGGAACACGCGCCGGGGCAGAGAAGTCAGTCTTCTGCGTCCTATGTTCCAATTCCGAGCCCTCATACTGAGAAGCCCGTTTCAGCTACTGATCACGCAGGTGAGCCTCTCGAGGACATCATCGAACTTTCCGACGATGCTGAAGCTGGTGCTGTGCTAATGGATGAAGATGCCCATGCTGGCGCTGAGGAAGTAAGGACAAGTACTGCCGATGCTTCCGCATCTGAGAATATCCCTCGCCAAGCGACCTCGGCTGTCACTTCGCCTCCGTCGATGACTGAGTCGGCAGCACCTATTCCTGCGTGGGGCTTTTGGGGCTCGCAGGTTGGGAATGCAGTCGCAGCTGGTGCGGCCTACACTCTTCCTTCTAACTATGAGGAGTTAGAGCTCGCGGCTGACAGGAGAGCTATGGAGCAAGGGCAGTCTTCAACGACTCCAGTAATGCGCATTCCTTCTCTTCGTGAGATTCTCGAAGGAACTGGTAAGTAATGATTCACTGTTCGCATCTCGCATGGTGCATTTGCGAGTTTGATAGCATAATTTAGCTTTAACATTGCTTCAGGTTTGAAGCAAACTGACGTCAACTGGCTAGTTCGGATGCGCCTCTCCTACCCCCGATCGTTTGCAAGATCTCTGGAGATAGGGCCCTTTGATAGGAGGCTGTTTCTTACCGAAGCCATTTGGCTTTTGGAGCAGCTGTCTGCGGCCACGCCCGAGACCATTTCTGTCCAGAGCGCCGAATTGCTTTATGGCATGTGCGAAAATCTTCTTACCAAAGTGCAAGGCAGACTGGGTTTCAGATTTCTTATGAAAAGAGTCACTCTGATTCGCGCAGCCGTAACTTTGCAGCTCGGCCACCAGAACCTCGCAGCTGAAAAGCAGAAGGTGGAGCAGCAGAAGCAAAAGGCTGAAGAAGCTACGAAGCTCTATCATGAGATGAATGCCAAGTGCGAGCAATTGAAGCAAGAAGTGGAGCAAGTAGAGAAGCTGAGTCATCAGTTCGCACCCCATGACTCCTTGATCAAGAATTTGCTTTTGACTTTTTGAATTTGGAAAATAGCAAGGAAATGGCTGGAACATCAATGTAATATTTGAAACATTAATGTAATGTTGCTAGGGTTTTCTCCCCCCTTCTTTTTTAACAACAAGAATCAACTTGCCCGTTTTGCCCTTTCCGGGATTTGATAGGATATCTCCGTGCATATCCAATTATGACATCAGCAATTGATGCTCTGCTTGATTTTCGTGCTAATTTCTCGGAAGATAAGCACGCTTTCGTTGGGAAGTCCATCCGAATCATGACTATCCGTCATTTATTAGGATACGCAACTGAATCGTCGTAGCCTTTAGTAGGGTAATTGATCGTTACCGCTTTTCAAGGCGTAAGTGATTGACCTTACCCTCTTTTCAAATGCTGACTCATCTTTTGGCAACTGAAGAGTCTCCCCAAGGTCTATATAAACCCTGTCTTTGCCATTTGGGTTCTTCATCCCAAAAATGTGCTCTGCCGTGAGTCCTTATGACTGCTGGCTTCAACGCTTGTTTTTCGTTGATTCATGGCAACTTCAAGTTGTGAATCCTGAGTTTGCGCTTTGTGCTGTAGAAATAGTTTCCAAGATCCACTTTATGAGGCTTATTGCTCTTTATAACCATCATAAAGAAGATGGAGATGATATCTCATGTGTGTTCGAAGAATTTTCTTCGTGTATTATGTTTGCAGGTCATGTTTTCGGCCGCCTCCCGGTGAGGTGCAGCGCCGAAGTGACCGTGCTACCGTCTCGTAATGAACGGCGGAATTCTCCTCCAGCATCCCTGGAGGAGGATTTCTTGCCTCTTCGTTCTTGAACTCAGGGGGCTTGTCAATGCCCTTGTCTATCATGACAAGGAGTCCATCACCAGAGGAATGACTGCTTCCCCTGATTCGCACGGCGGAGTGCGTCGGAACAGGAGGTTCCTCCGATGCCTATCTTGATCAGACAGAGGCCTTTGTCACCTCTTGATGTCCTGGACGTACCGTTACCCAGATTTTGCCGCTAGGGACGTAGCAAATGACGAGTTGATCTCTTTGCAGCAGCATCCCTTTTGCTATAGATCTTTGGCCGCAGATCTGTGTATTGCGCAGCCGGTGTTAGAACCGGTGGGTTCATCCCTTTTAGTTAGGATTCCCGTAGTGTGTCTCTGCTGACTTGTCAGCTACTTTTCGAATGTATTGTAAGCCACATTGGCTGTGTAGTTAGATTTGAGCTTTTTCGCTTGTAAGCTGTTATCTAGACAGATAAATTGTAAGTCTTTCCGACTCATAATGATAAATATCTTTTGTATTATCTGCTGTCTCTTTACAACAAAATACAATTTCGCATGCGTTTCGGCATATTTCGCCTTGCATAATGCTATGTAATGCTTTCGCATTTGCTATCTGCCATATGAATTTGCAGATGTTTCACTAGATCGTTCGAGATCATATTTTCGCAGCTGTGCCATCTTGACAGATGGGCTTGTGATTAGCCTTTGATGCACGTGCTATCATATCAGATAGACCTTCGTAGATCACTTAAGATCATTTTCACAATATTGCTATCGTAGCAGATAGTCTTTAGTGGATCAATCAAGATCGTTCTTCGTGCGAGTTGCTATCATATCAGATAGGCTTTAGAAGATCAATTAAGATCGCATTTGTATAGGCCGCTATCGTAACAGATAGGCTTAGATGATCAATTAAGATCGCATTCGCATAGGCTGCTATCGTAACAGATAGGCTTGAATGATCAGTTAAGATCGCATTCGCATGGGCTGCTATCGTAACAGATAGGCTTGAATGATCATTTAAGATCGCATTTGCATAGGCTGCTATCGTAACAGATAGGCTTGAATGATCAATTAAGATCGCATTTGCATAGGCTGCTATCGTAACAGATAGGCTTGAATGATCAGTTAAGATCGCATTTGCATGGGCTGCTATCGTAACAGATAGGCTTGAATGATCAGTTAAGATCGCATTTGCATAGGCTGCTATCGTAACAGATAGGCTTGAATGATCAGTTAAGATCGCATTTGCATAGGCTGCTATCGTAACAGATAGGCTTGAATGATCAGTTAAGATCGCATTTGCATAGGGTGCTATCGTAACAGATAGGCTTGAATGATCAGTTAAGATCGCATTTGCATGGGCTGCTATCGTAACTGATAGGCTTGAATGATCAGTTTAGATCGCATTTGCATAGGCTGCCATCGTAACAGATAGGCTTGAATGATCAGTTAAGATCGCATTTGCATAGCCTGCTATCGTAACAGATAGGCTTGAATGATCAATTAAGATCGCATTTGCATAGATTGTTATTGTGACGGATAACCCATCGTTAACACTTATAGCAAACTAAATTGAAGCACAATTGACAATCCAGAAATATAAAGTTTCTCATTTTGGAGAATTTCTTTATTATAACGCTCTCATATGGGAGAGATGAGATTACAATCCTCTCATATGGGAGAGGAGATTGTGTAAATCGTAACCATACAAGAGACTAAGCGACGTTATAATAAAACGCATGAAATGAGAGAAGTCAGGGATAGTACTTCTTTATCCAGCGCATGTGGACTGAACTCGGGGTTGAGGTTGTGTCGTGCAACCTTCGTATGCTGCAGTAGCCACTGTCGAAGACTTCTGTGACTTCGAAGGGTCCTTCCCAATTGGCTGCGAACTTTGGGTGAGCCGCTTCTCGCATGCAGTGGTAAGATGCGCGCAGGACCAAGTCTCCAACTGCGAAATCTCTTCGCTGGACCGTCTTATTGTAAGCGCGAGCAATCCTTTCTTGATATCGCTTGTTGGTCCTTTTGGCTTGTTCTCGCTTTTCCTCCAGCAAGACTAAGTCATGATCACGTTGATTTTCGTAGAGTGCGTGGAAGGCTAGCCTTGCCGAATTGACTCTCACCTCCGCAGGTACCACAGCTTCAGCCCCATAACATAGTAGGAATGGCGAGGCCCCCGTGGGTGTCCTTGGAGAAGTTCGGTAGGCCCACAGAGCTATGCTTAGAGAGTCGGCCCACTTCTTGTGGTCATCTGCGACCATCTTGCTCAAAATTCTCAACAGCGTTTTGTTGGTCGCTTCGGCTTGTCCATTTCCCTTCGGGTAATAGGGGTAGAACATATCTGCCTGATATTGTACTCCGCTAATTTCGCAGCTACCTGGCGATTAACAAAGGGAGTACCGTTATCTGAAAGAATGGTGTTTGGGATTCCGAACCTGCATATGATGCTTTCCTGGATGAAGTTGACCACAGCTAGCGCATTTGCTTTCTTCAGTGGTATTGCTTCCACCCATTTGGTGAATAGCTCAGTTGCGGTGAGAACGAAATGATTCCCGTGCGACGTTGGTCGGATGGGACCGATGAAGTCCAAAGCCCATGTGTGAAATGGCCATGGTGTTCCTAATGCATGTAGATCCACGGCGGGAGCGTGCACCAGGTTTCCTTTGAACTGGCACTCCTGGCAGCGTCGTACTTTGGTGCGGCAATCGGCCTCCATCGTGGGCCAGAAATATCCAATTGAGAGGAGCTGCCTGCATAATTTCGCACCTCCTTGGTGTTCTACCTGATGAGAAAGGTCCATGACTTCTTGTGCTTCTCTGCCGTCTAGACATCGCAGCAAGTTGCCCTCGTGACCTCTTCGCCAAAGCAGGTTTTCCTGTACCACATATCGAGATGCTTTCCTCTTCAATTTCTCGGCTTCTTTTCTCGATTCAGGCACGATGCCCTGGGTGAGAAAATCAAAGAGTGGCTTCCTCCAATCTGTGTCGTCATCGGTTAGGGCGATGAGGAGAGAATCTTTGATTAGTGCGCAACTCTCGCACTTCCCTTGTATCAGGGTTGCGGCTGTTGACATGTCTGGCCAACGAATGCCATATCTCTGAGCCTTTCGATAGATTGACACCTCGCTTTCTCCGCAAGCGTGTTGGTGAATCTTTTCTAACAACAGTTGTCCCTCTCGCTCGGAGACGCATCGCATGAGTATTCCGCCAGGACCCTTGCAGTAAAGGGTGTTATCATGTATGCAGTACCCCTTGGTGAGCGTCCAGCTTTCACTGCTTGTGCCTTCTGCGATAGCTTGTAGGATTGCTTTTCTCCAATCCGTGTCATCCATATATTCGTCGTCGCTCGCGTCTTCTACCAACGCTGACGATGTCCGCACTTCGATCGAGATCCTCGCAGGACATTTGTCTGTACTGGCCTTGGATCCCAAGGTAGCCAAAGCATCTGCATGCTTGTTGTCTGCTCAGGGCTTGTGCTCATACCTCACGTCGCAGAATTGCTGTACCAGCTTCTGTACTAGGGTGCGGTAAGACAGAAGGTTAATCTCCTTCAAACCGTATTCGCCCGAGGCTTGCTTGACAATCAACTTGGAGTCTCCCATGACCGTCAGATTGCTTACTTCCAAAGCTTTTGCTGCGCGCAGTCCCGCTTTGAGGGCTTCATATTCTGCTTCATTGTTTGTGACTGCAAAGTTGAGCTTCGCGGACATCTCTATGACCTCCCCATCCGGCTTGGTCAAGACTATCCCGATGCCTCCACCTTTCCTTGTTGACGAGCCGTCGAAGTGGAGCGTCCAATAGGGCACGTCGATTGCATAGATTTCAGGGCCTTCGAGGTCTTCTTCGATCACGGGCTCGTGACTGTTATCGGGGAACTGTGCCAACAGATCCGCTACCGCCTGCGACTTGATCGCTCGCGGTTTCACGCATGTGTTATCATATTGAGAGATGGTCATGTACCATTTCGCCAATCTCCCACCGGGAGTGGTGTGTGTTAGCAGGTATCGTATGGGGTCGCTTTTGGTGACCACTATTACTTTATGCGATGCGAAGTAGTGTTTCAATTTCTCTATTACGAAGAACAAAGCAAGGCAATGACGTTCGATGTCTGTGTACCTTGATTCATCAGGCTGCACGATGCGAGAGATGTAGTAGATAGGCCTTTCCTGGCCTTCGTACTCCTGAGCCAAGAGTGCTCCTATGGATCTCTTTGTTGATGTCAGATATAGCAGAAGCGGTGATCCTATTTGAGGTATTTTCGAGGATGTCAGCAAATCCTTCAGCTTTTCGAATGCAGCTTCGTGTTCCGGAGCCCAGTTGTACACGGCGTCCTTCTTAAGAAGAGTACTAAAACAGCATGTGATGTCGGCAATCGCTGGGATGAATCTCCGCAGATAGGATAGCTTTCCCAAGAATGTTTTCAAGGCACTCTGGTTATGGGGCGGCGTCATGCTGGTTATGGCTGATACTTTCGCAGGGTCAGGCTCGATTCCTTGGCGATGGACTACGCATACCAAGAACTTCCCTGATGTTACCCCAAATGCGCATTTCATGGGATTCATCTTTAGTTGAAAGCGTCTACATCTATTGAACACCTTCCGTAGATCTGCGAGGTGATCTGCTTCGTGCTTGGATTTAACCACCAGGTCATCCACATAGAATTCCACTTCTTTATGCATCATGTCGTGGAATAGAGCCATCATGGCCCGCTGATAGGTCGCACCCGCGTTTTTGAGACCAAAAGGCATCACTGTGTAATTGAACACCCCCACCGGAGTGATGAATGCAGTCTTCCGCGCGTCTTCGGGGTCCATCTTGATCTGGTTGTACCCGATGAAGCCATCCATAAAGCTGAACATACGGTGGCCCGCTGTTGAATCGATAAGCAAATCGATGTTGGGTAATGGAAAATCGTCCTTGGGGCAGAAGCGATTGAGATCTCGGAAGTCCACGCAGATGCGGAGCTGTCCGTTCTTCTTCACCACTGGCACGATGTTGGCCAGCCACGTGGGGTGATGATTCGGCTCTATGAATTTGGCGTCCAGGAGTTTGACAATCTCCTGCTTAATTTTCACGTTAAGCTCCGGCCTGAAGCTCCTTGTGCTCTGCTTTACCGGCTTAGACCCTGGAATGATGTCTAAGCGGTGCATAGTGATGCTCGTATCCAGTCCCGGCATCTCATCATACTCCCATGCGAACACATCCGTGTATTCAGTTAGGAGCTGTAGCAGTCCTTGCTCCTCTTCGCTTGTGAGGTCCGCGCTTAGAAAGACTGGCCTTTTCTTTTCCTCGTTCGGGCTGAGGAGCACTTCCTTTAGCTCTTGCTTTTGTGGTCTGGGCCTGTCTTCCATGCATTCAGGCGCTTCTTTGAGTCTCTCGTCCGGAGTGCCCTGTGTTGGCTCTTCTGTTAGCGCAATTTGCTCGATTTGATTGATTTGCCCAGGGATATCCCCATGCCCGTGTGAGGACATCCCCGCGCACATTCATATGCGATAGCACTTCTTCCCATTGGCGTAGAAGCTCTCTATCTCCTTGCCCTCGGGGTCATGCTTTGCGATTCTCTTCAGAGTATACACATTCTTTCGATGGTATGCGATACGTGGCGCCTCTTCGCGTGTAGGCGGCTTTTCCTTGGCATCTTCCCTTGTCACCATTACTCCCGCGGGTGACTAGTCCTTGATGTCCTCCCAGAGAGGCAAAGGAGTAGGGCTGAATGGTCCCGGTGTTTGTTCGTCCGCCATCTCGGTAAACCACACCGCCTCGCTAAGATGTGCTTCATCCAGGTTGAATGGATTCGTTGAAGCCGGTATCTCGACTACTCTGTCGTTCCAGATAGCTTTCATAACCTGGTAAGCCGTCGAAGGGACTGCGTCGAAGCGATGAATCCAGGCTCGACCTATAATCATGTGATACGTAGTGTTCGCGTCTATGACATAGAACTTTGCTGAGCACTTGATTTTGCCAATCTGAACGCCCAGGCGGATCCATCCGATCGTCATTCTAGAGTCGCTTCCGAATCCCATCAGCGGAGATGGACGCTTGACGATCTTGTGCTCGGGGATCCCTGCTAGCTTCAGTGTGTGGAGCGAAACGACGTTGAATGCTGCTCCTCCATCAACGAATGCTCGTTTGAATTCGACACCATTGACGATTGCCGTCACGTACAGAGGCCTTTGGTGGCTCGCATCTGTCTTCTTGTCGCTGGCACAAAAGGTCATGATCTTTTCTGTAGAGCGAGACGCCCTGATGACTTTCCCGTTGGAGACTACAAGATCCTCCTCATAGTCCTCCGCTATCCTTAAGATCGCCTTCGTCATTTCCGTCCGGCATTTCTCCGAGAAATTCATCTCGTCGAAGAATCTGCTGAAGCCGTGTGACCCCTTTATCCGGTCGGCACGCTCCTCTTCTGTGTCCATGCTGTAGTCTTCGTCTTCATGGACTTCGGCAATGATGGGTAGACCATCCTCTGCGACTTCTTCCAAGTCTACGATCGAGATCATGGCGACCTCCTTGCCTTTCGAGCCTTGCTCCGCATGAGCAGGAAGTGGATTGTTGCGTACATCCTTCCTGTGATCACTGACGATCAGCTCGCCGTTCTTCATCTTCTGGTCGAACGCGAACCTGAGTTTCTTGCATTCAGCCGTGGGGTGCATGACCTTGCCGTGGTACTCGCACCACTTAGGGTCTCTCACCATCTCCTTGGAGGGTATCTTCTCGAGCGGCGGTAGGACACCGTCCTTGCGCCACTGCCTGCAGAGATCGCTTGCCTCCTCTACCGAGCATGGTAGGGGTGGTACGTCGAAGTTTACGACCTTCGCTTGCTTCTGGGGTGAAACTGTATTGACCTCAGCTTCGCGTCCCCTCTTGTAACTGAATCTCCCGATCTTGTAGGTGGTGCCGCTCGGAGGTCGCTCCGGAGCGTTCTTCTTTTTCTGTCTCTCGACTATAGGCTCGATGTTCTTCGTGCATTCAGTTAACTTTGAAAACGTAGGTGTTTGCAAATTGATGAGCATACCTTTGTATTCATCTCGCATGCACTGCAGGCATATCTCTACGAGCCGGCTTTCGAGCATTGGATCTTTGCACTCCAAGGATTTCGCCCTGAATTTCTTGATGAAAGTGATCCCGTCCTCCTCGCGCTTCTGATACATCCGCGAGAGATGAATCATCGTTACCTTCTCTTCCATATGGAAGAACTTGGTATAGAACTTCTGGACCATGTCGTCCCAAGTCTTCACGGATCCCGCTTCCAGTGTTCGATACCACTTGTATGCTACGTTCCCTAAAGATTTGGGGAATTCTCGCATCAGCAGTTTGGGATCAGCTCCGTATGGCCCCATGACGTCAATGAAACGCATGACATGCTCATGAGCGTTTCCGTTGACATCCTCGAACTTGTCCCATTTGGGAGCTTTGTACCCCGCCGGGTTAGGCATGATATAGATCTCTCGTGGAATGGGTGGATCGTTGTCAAGCTTCGGGATAATGGTATCCGCGAATGACTGATGAGCCAGGATAGTGTCCATGCGCTTCTGCAGAGACGTCATGCACTCTGGAATGCTTCCTTCGGCAGCTGAAGGAGGGGTTGCCGCAGGCGGAGGCGACACATACGTCGTCGAAGGGTTAGGAACATACTGACTACTCGCATTGCCCCAGATCGCCGTTGGAGGAGGCAAAGGGTACTGCAGAGTCGGGTTAGACGCCAAAGCCGGGGGCTGAGGAGTGTGAGCAGCGAGGGGAAACATCTAAGCTGTTGACCCTTGGATCGAAGGCAGCTGTGTAGTCGCCGGAGGAGTCTGCAGGTTAGGGTCGGGAGGTGTGGTTGACACTCCCAGCCCCAGAGCAGTAGGGGCTCCTCCTCCTTGAGAGACGGCGGTGGCTGTTGAAGGGTTCGGCGCAAGGGTGCCCAGAACGGCCAAGATCCGTTCTAGCTGCGCAGACTGCGCTCTGAGAGCTTTCGCCTGACTTTGGAAAGTGGCGTCCAAAGACTCTAGTGTCGGTGTCTCGCCGGGAGTGGTAGGAGTACGGCGGGTCCCCTCTCCCGAGGCGGTTTCAAGGGAAGGCGATCTGTTGCTGATATCATCCTCCTGAGACATGGTTGCTTTTGTTGGTAAGTTCACGTCGGGTTCACCAAAATGTGCACAAGAGATTCCGGCGGGAGACCTCCGTGTACACCGTATGTGGAGGATCAAGGATCGCACAGGAAGAGTGGGGTTGTGTGTAAGGAGAGAGTAAGTCAGTAGCAATGTCTGAGAGAGAGACAGAGGTTTGGCAGAGCTTCCGCGTATGGCAAGTGTGTTCTCCTTTGTATGGAAAGGGTAACGTCCTATATATAGCAGAGAACATGACCGTTGTAGTGTGGTTAATGCGCCCATTGATGGCGGCTTAATTAACTTAACCATAACGGCACGTTCGTCCGAGTATATAGGGACCGTTACAGCACGTGGTGCGCGAATACCGGAACCGTTACGAGGTTGACCGGGTTTGACCGGATTGACCGGGTTTATGGAGCTCGTGCCATAAATCTCTCAAAACAGTTACTAAAGGTCGCGTGCGGGCTTGGCTCGCACGCGACAGGGCTTACTCTAGCCTCCAAACCACAAAGTCCCTACAAGTCCCGTGCAGTGGTATGCGAGGGCTCTGTCTCGCAGCCCCCACATGGATCAGCTCGGCTGGTGATCCAGTGTGTGTGGAGCACAATATGGTGTGCTTGATGGTTTCCACGTGGCCAAGATCTGTCAGCTCAGAAAGCACTATCTACAAGCCTTCATCTCCCTTTTCTGTTCTGGACTTCTTTGCAGGAGGAGTATCCTCATGCAAACTCTGAGTATTTTCTGAATCTGAATCAGAAATCACAATCTTCTCCTTCTTATTTTCCCTCTTCTTAGATCTGCCAGAAGGCTTCCCTTGTTGCTGAATTCTGGCTGATTTGCGCTCCATTTTGGGTTTAGGGTTTTGAGAAGGGAATGAGATTGAGAGAAATTGAGAGAGAGAGAGAGAGGAGAGTCGTAGAGAATTGAGAGAGAATGAAGAAGAATTAGCCATGACTTTCAGCTTAAGTAGGTTGAAAAGGATGAGTCATAAAAGGACTCTGCTAAAACAACATGCAAAAAGGATCTTGAAAAATATTTTTGAATATTTTAGAAAATTCTCTGAGTAATTCAAATATTATACAGTTATCTAAAAAAGATAAGATATAATATTTGATGATCCATTTTTAAAAAAAATAATACAGATGTTTTCAAGACCTGGAGAACAATCTCAAGGCCTTGAGATTTTCTGCAGTTTGAGAAACTTCAAGGCTTTGAGCTATACTTTCAAGGATTTGGAAAGTATAATCTAAAGGCTTTGAGATTTCAACACATAATCACATATAAGTACTAATACTCCCCCTAAACCAATGCATCCTTGTTTAACATCCCCAATTCAAGCCTTAGAGATGAAAACCTATCATCTGGCAAAGGTTTAGTGAAAATATCAGCAATCTGCATTGAAGTAGAAATAAAAGTTAAAACAACATCACCTTGTTCTGCATGATCTCTAAGGAAGTGATGTCTCACATCTATGTGCTTGGTTCTTGAGTGCTGGACTGGATTCTTAGAGATTGAGATAGCACTTGTATTGTCACAATGAATAGGCAAATTTCTGAAATTGTAGCCAAGATCTCTAAGTTGCTAAGCAATCCATAACACTTGTGAACAGCAAGCTCCAGCTGCAATGTATTCAGCTTCTGCAGTTGATAATGCTACAGAATTTTGCTTTATAGAATGCCAACTTATCAATGAAGATCCAAGAAACTGGCAACATCTAGAAGTACTTTTCTTGCCTACTTTATAACCTGTAAAATTTGCATCTGAATAGCCACTCAACATAAAATTAGATCTCCTTGGATACCAAAGCCCCAAGTCTCTAGTTCCTCTCAAATATCTAAAAATTATTTTGACTGCAGTTAAATGACTTTCCTTAGGATCTGCTTGAAATCTAGCACACATACAGACATCGAACATGATATCAGGTCTGCTAGTAGTTAAATACAAAAGTGAACCAATCATACCTCTGTATTCCTTTTGATTCACACTCTTACCATTTGAATCCTTGTCTAAAGAGAGTGATGAACTCATAGGGGTTTCAAGCACCTTGGACTATGACATATTGTACTTGTTCAATAAGTCCTTGGTATACTTTCCTTGATGTACAAAAAATCCTTTCTTCATTTGTAAGATATGAAGTCCAAGAAAGAAATTCAGTTCTCCCATTAAGCTCATCTCAAACTCCCTGCACATCAGACTAGAAAACTCTTTTGAAAGAGCATCATTAGTAGCACCAAATTGAATATCATCTACATAGATCTGAACTACTAACAAATCACTTTGATGATGTTTAATGAAAAGAGTTTTATCAACTATGCCTCTCTTGAAATTATTGTCAAGTGGAAATTTTGAAATTCTATCATAACAAGCCCTTGGAGCTTGTTTTAACCCATAAAGAGCATTGTCTAGTTTATAAACATGATCAGGAAAGTTTTCATCTTAAAAACCAGGAGGTTGTGCTACAAAAACATCTTCTTGTAAATAGCCATTCAGAAAAGCACATTTCACATCCAATTGATAAAGCTTTATGTGATTGTGAGATGCAAATGCAAGAAGTATTCTAATAGCTTCTAACCTGGCAACAGGAGCAAAAGTCTCCTCATAATCTATACCTTCTTCCTGATTATATCCTTGTGCCACCAGTCTGGCTTTATTCCTTACCACTTTGCCATTCTCATCAAGCTTGTTTCTGAATACCCATATGGTTCCAATAACTGATTTCTCTTTACGTCTGGGAACCAGATTCCATACCTTGTTTCTTTCAAACTCATTCAGCTCACTCTGCATTGAAATGATCCAGTATGCATCTTCTAGTGATTCCTTGGTATTTTTAGGCTCAATCAAAGATACAAATGCACTAAAAGCACACAAGTTCTTCAACTGTCCTCTTGTCTGAGTTCCATGATATTGTCAGCTGGATGATCTGCAAGGTACTTAAACTTCTTTCTTGGTATCCAGGAATATTCTCCTTCAAGGCTTTGAGTTCTTGAAACAGTAGAGGGAGTATCATAGAAAGTTTCAGCTTCTGTCTCAAGGCTTTGAGATTTTGGTTCTGCAGGAGGTTCAAGGCCTTGAGATTCTGCTGATTGATTCTGCACATTAGTTTTGCCTTTGTCCTCTTTCACAGCATCATCATCTGACTCATGCTTATTCAAATCTAGATCTGCAAAACTTTCACTCACAGAATCCTTAGTACTTTCATCAAAAATCACATGAATACTCTCTTCCACAATCTTGGTTTTTGTATTGTAAACTCTATAAGCTTTGCTAGTTTGAGAATATCCAAGAAACACACCTTCATCACTTCTAGCATCAAACTTACCAAGATTGTCTCTACCATTATTATGCACAAAACAGATACAACCAAAAGGTTTAAAATAAGTAACAGTAGGCTTCCTACCTTTAAACAGTTCATAAGGGGTCTTTTTCAAAATAGGTCTAATCAAGCATCTATTCAGCACATAATTAGCAGTATTAACAGCTTCTGCCCACAAGAACTTTGGCAAATTACTTTCAAGAAGCATGGTCCTAGACATATCCTCAAGTGTCCTATTTTTCCTTTCAACTACTCTGTTTTGCTGTGGAGTTCTAGGTGCAGAAAAGTTGTGTGAAATGCCATGCTTTGCACAAAACAAATCAAAGTCAAGTTGATCAAACTCCCTACCGTGATCACTTCTAATGGATGCAACAGGTAATTTTTTCAAAGTTTGAAGCTCTTTGCACAATCTAGAAAATTCAGATAAAGCTTCAGTTTTGTCTCTAATAAACATCACCCAAGTAAATCTAGAATAATCATCTATTATAACAAGCATATACCTCTTACCTTTTGGGGTCTGAACTCTCATAGGACCACACAAGTCCATATGCAACAGTTCTAAGGTCTAGAAGTACTTACAAAGTTCTTTGGCTTGAATGAGCTTCTGGTTTGCTTACCTTGTACACATGCCTTGCGAACCTCATCATCTGAAAAATTTTGTGATGGTAAACCTCTTACCAGATCCTTTGAAATGAATTTATTCAAGGTATGTATGCTAATATGCCCAAGCTTTCTGTACCAAAGCTTTGAATCTTCCTTCCAAGGCCTTGAGGCATTTTAGCTCGTCACCTGCAACACTGTTAGTACTCATAGCATATAGATTATATGATCTAGGAGCAGTGAGTATGCAATCACCAAATTTCTCATCTTGCACCACACATTTCTCCTTGTCAAATATAGATTTATAACCTTTATCACATAACTGAGAGATGCTAAGCAGATTATACTTAAGTCCATCTACTAGATAAACATCAGAGGTAGAGTTAGTATAACCATTACCAATACTACCTATACCAGTGATATTGCATTTTGCTTTTTCACCAAGTGTGATTGTTCCTCCAGATTTTTATGTGAGTTCAGTGAAGAGAGACTTCTTTCCACTCATATGTCTGGAACATCCACTGTCTAATATCAATTTCTGATCTTTCAAGGCCTTGGTGACTTCCTGTAAAAATAAATCATTGTCTCAACAGGCTGTTAGACCAAGTGCAGAACTTTGAGTCATACTCAGAATCAGCCATGTTTTGTGGTCTAATTTCTTTTGGAACCCAAATCTGCCTAACCTGTCCCTTAAGCTGATAAGGATAAGTATTCCTCATAATGTGAGGTTCTGATCTTCTGAAGGGACAAGTTAATCTGACATGACCAATTTTTCCACAGTAATGACATTTTGGAGAATGTCTGCTACCACATTTGACAAAAGTAGTTTGGCTTTTCTTTAAAAAATTTGGATTATAGCCAATTCCACTTTTATGCATTGATTTCAGACTTCCTCCAAGAATTAGATTTAGATTATGTTCTGAGCCTGTAAAACTAGCTAGGACCTTCGTAGACTCTTGAAGTTACTCAGTCAAAGAACTGATTTGTTGTTCTAAATCCTCGGAATGAGTCTTTAGATCAGCATATCTTTCAGTCAAAAGAGTGTTTTGATCAACAACCTCTTTTATTTGTGCCTTCAAGGCTTTGAACCTGCTGTCCAAGGCCTTGAAGTCCTTTTCAAGCTTTTTCTTAGAAACTTCAATAGTTTTTTTGGTAAAAACTTTGTCCAGGTTTTCTTTTACCTGCTCATGAATCTTAATCTTTAAAGCTGAAATCTCATTTCTATAACTTTCCTCATTTAAAAACATACTCTTGAGAGTTTCAGGAAGCACATCAGAAGGACTAGCAAGAAGATTTTTTACCATATCTTCGATATGTATGTCTGATGATTTTTCTTCATCATGCTTGGCCATGAAGCACAAATTTTCTTGGTATTCTTCTGTGTCTGAGTCACTTGATGAATCATAATCACTCCAGGAAGCCATCATGGCTTTCTTCCTTATGTTGTCACTATCTTTCTTCTGAAATTTCATGTTCTTCTTCTTTTGTGGACAGTCCCTTACTAAATGATCTGCATCACCACACTCAAAACAATTCATTACTTTAGTTTTATGTGACTGTGATGAAGTTTACCTTTGTAATCCTTGCTGCCTGAAGGTGATAACGCCCAAATAGGGGTTATCTTATAGCCTGAAAAGACGTGTATGTGTGCTGGAAAACCGCGTTTTAGCCAGAATTCACCCTCAGAAAGCCTCGGAAATTAGAACGAGATGTTTATTTGCTCTTCGTGAATTTATGCTTATTTCACGCATTTCGAGATATGATCACGGGTTTGTTCATGTTTTCTTTACAGGAACAGGTTCGGGAAGTGCATTGGGATGCGTGCCGAGACAGAGCCGGGTTCGCCTCGGGAAACGTGCAGAAAATGCTCGGAGCAGGATTTGACCGAGACTGGTAAAAGGGAGAGCGAAATGGAAAACGGAAAGACTGGAGGAGAAACGAGCAGTGAAAACCGACCGAGGAAGCTGAAAACGCCAAAACCGAGAATCATCGGGATGCGCTCGGTTGACAATATCTTGAGCTTGACTTAGAATTTTGAAGTGAAACCAGGGGCAAAAGAACGGAGACGTCAAGGGCTTTCCGAAAACAGGTTATAATGCTGAAACGGAGTCCGGCCGAAAAACCGACTCCCGTCAAGTGTGGGTCCCAGACAGGCCACGCCCAAGAGTCTCGGTTTCCCGGTGTCTGGAGTCGTGAGCAACTATTTCATGTTCGGGACGATTTCCGGGATAGTTTTGACCTAGGGGTATTTTGGTCATTTTGGCACCGGGCCCGGGTTTCCAGAGTCAAGTTCTGATTTTGTCTCCCAAATTCAGTCAGCAGTTTTCCTGTGGCCAGAGTCAGGATTTGGCATAATTTGGAGCAGTTTTGACCCAGGGGTATTTTGGTAATTTTGACAAGTTTCGGGTCAAAACGCAGACCGATGCAGAAAAGAGCAGTTTTTCTTGCTGTCTGCGTATTATACGCAGGATGCTGCGTATTATACGCAGACAGCAAGCCAAAGGGAGGATTTTTGGCCAGTTTCTGACCCTGTCTGCGTATTATACGCAGAATCCTGCGTATTATACGCAGCCAGGGGAAGAAAATACGCAGGAAAATGGAAAAATACGCAGCCCTGCATATTATACGCAGCCAGGGAGGTGAAATACGCAGCCCTGCGTATTATACGCAGCCAGGGAGGAAAATACGCAGAAGTCAACATATGTCAGGCTGCTGTCTGCGTATTATACGCAGACAGCACAAATTTTGAGGCGGTTTCGGTCAGTGGCAGTTTCGTAAATAAAGGCAGTTTCCAGAAACGTCTCCAGCACTATATAAAGACTCGTCCAGACTCGTTTTGAGGAGAATAACAAAAATCAACACATCCACGGAGAAGTCGGAGCATCCCCGGAGAGCACGGAAACGTGAATCCAGATTCAAGACACCCGTTTGCTCTTCTTCTCTCTCATTCAAAAACTGTGTTATTTACGTTATGAATTTCAGTAGCTAAATTTTTTACCTAGGTTCTCGGTGAACCTAAGGTTTCGTTTTCAGAGATTAGTTCTACGTTTTGACTATGAATTCATGATTGCAATATCTTAATATCAGCAGTTTTTATCAGTTATTCTGTCTTTGAATTTTACTGTTTATGCATGATCGGAGTAGCTACCCAGAATTGCTACAGACCCGAGCCGGTAGGTGAAAACGTCTGGTTAGGGTTAGGAAGAGAAGACATAATTTAGCACCTTACCCCGATGGGCCGACTAGCGAAGGGGAGTTAGGACTAGCCTGAAATCGTTGAGACCAACTGTTAGAGAATCTGACCCGGGCCATCAGGACAGGTTAGAAACCCTAGCAGCCTTAGAACGAGACTGCAGATTTAGGCAGCTTAACAGGAATCCGACGGTCTGCAGGATTGTGATAACGTGTAGGAAAAGAAAAGATACTGCACAATTGGTATGTGGCACGGATAACGAGACTGCTGTGTGTTTTCATGTCAAACAAAGAACGAAAATCTGAAGAACCCTAGGGGTTCCCGGGACCTAGTATCTCAAACCCTAGATTTACAACCTTAGCATTATTCATAAAACTTTCACAAAAAGATTTACTGTTTTTGTCTTTACTTTTAGTACTTAATTCGTAATCAAAATCTCAAAATATTCATCCTTTTTACACTCTGTTCGTTAAAACTGGTTACTAGAAAAACCTGCAAAGTCCCTGTGGGATCGATAATCTGAGTCGTAATACACTCTATACTACTTGATTCGTATACTTGCGACAAGCACGCTAAAAAGCGCATCAGAAGGTCTTGATCTCTCTCTGTTGTAGTCCATGTTACCAGAGTTTCTTTTCTTCTTGAGAATCCTCGCCAAGGCCTTGGAGATCAATGCTAAAGCCTCTTCATCATCATGCTCATCTTCAGTCTCAAGGCTTTGAGACTTTTAACTGTCTTTGGACTTAAGTGATAAGTTCTTGATATTTTCACTCAAATCACCTTCCACGTCCTTCATAGACATTTCATGAGTGAGCAGCTTTCCTTGTAGATCATCTAGCTGAAGATGACATAAATCGTGAGCTTCCTGAATGGCTGTTGTCTTTGGATCCCACTTGGATTTTGGCAAGCTTCTCAGAATTTTCCTGACCTTCTCCTCATTTGAGAACTTCTTTCCCAATGACTCCAGATTATTAACCACATCAGTGAATCTTTTGAACATCTCCTTGATGGTCTCATCTGAGTTCATCTTGAACAACTCATATTGCCTCACAAGTATGTTGATTTTGGTTTGCTTAAACTGGCTAGTTCCTTCATATGTCACAACCAGCTTATCCCATACTTCTTTGGCACTCTTACAATTTGACACTCTGTTGAACTCATCTGCATTAAGAACACAGTATAACAGATTCATAGTCTTGTAATTTTTTGATACCTTTTCCAGTTCAGTCACTGAAAGATTTTCCTCAGACTTGATACATCTGACTCCATCAATTGTCGTATAGTAATCATGAGGAAAATTCTAAACTATTGACCACAGTTCCATGTCTTGTGATCTATGATGAACATCTTCATCAATGCCTTCCAGTTCTTGAAGTTATCACCACAGAACAATGGAGGTCTGTTGGCTGCCCTTCCTTGTGAGAATCCACCATCTCCTACATTACTCATAGTCATTGTTAGATCTATATTAGTGACACAAGCTCTGATACCAATTGAAAATGTGTAATGTCGACTAAATACAAGACCTAAATACTCTAGAAGGGGGGTTTGAGTAGAGTATGGAAACTTTTTGCAAAACTCAGATTCTAACATATTAGCTTTGTGTGAAACTCAAATCTCAAGGCCTTGAGATTTTATAAAACTGTCAGAAACTTTCAAATGCTAATTAGAAAGCTTCAAGGCCTTGAACTATTACCAGTTCTAAACAGCTTATAAACCCTAGTTTGATTTGAGTTGTGTGCAGCAGAAAATAACAAAACTGTAAAGTAAAGAATACAAAGCAATTTACAGAGTCCTGTCCCAATGGACCTAATCTCTGCCTGAGGGATCTAATCCCACCAGGATTGGGCAAACACTTCTTATTACTCACACAGAAACAGCCCTAGATGTTCAAGCCTAAGTGATTTCCCTTACACCTATACAACTTGTGGTTCCAAACCTATCTAGTTCCAACTACTAACTGTTGAGCTAACAAGAACCTCTTGTCGTTCACTTGAACAACCAACCACTAGGTTTCGTGAGGTTTAAGATATTTAAAAGATACACAGATTACAAAACAGGTGAAGAACACAGTAGAAGAAATAATCTAGTGAAGCCTGGATGTGTTCTTCTGGAAACTGGAATGACTTGATCTTCTGAAATCTGGAATTGAAGCTTGAATTCTTGTGTTTGAATGAATGATCTCCCACAAATTTGTCACACTTCTCTCAGTATTCTGCAAGTCTCTGTCTTTCAAAATTCAAACCAGTCTCTTTATCCACCAGCTGCAACTGAATGAGAGAGTTTAGGATCTCAGTTCCTACAAATCCTCCTTTTATTTTCAACTGAAATTCAAACAGCTCTAAGTGGATATCCGTTGGAGTTTGTTGAGATTGCTCTTGCACGTTTAACAAACCTGCAACAACATTAAAACACAACAACAACAAAATTTGGAAATATAACAGTACTATGACTGTTTGGTTTTCCAGTTTCTGATAAAAACTAGTTAAAAGATTAGAACAGTAATCTGATTAACTTCTGACACATATAAATTTTGATAAACAAGTTTAAGACTCTTAGAAGTCAATAAACAATCATAATAAAAAGGATCAAAACCTGCAAGAAAGAATCAACTTTGTTCTGTAAAACTGTCAGCATCTCAAGGAACATCTCAAGGCCTTGAAGCTCTGAACATGCTTCACAGATTTTCAAAGTTAAGTCCGGAAAACTTTGATTCTCCCTGTTCTGATCATCTACATTTGTTTTAGATATGTAGATAATGTAAAACAAGAGTATATGCAGCAAATCCCTGATCTGTATAATCATATAACCAATCTGCAACACAAGATTGTTAGAACATTCAACAGAATAAAAATACTTCTCAAGGCTTTGAAGCTCTGTCAGTATCTCAAGGCCTTGGAGCACCAACTCTTGGTCTTTGTCTTTCATCATTCAAAACAGTTACTTCTCAAAACACACTCAAGGGTCTTTGAGTCAACAGTCTTAAATCTTATTAGTATTTATTTTATAGACATGATTGCTTCGATCAAGGATATACAATCCATTATATAATTGCGCACTACAATAGTGCATCTTATCAAAATAAATGGGGCAACAATTTTCTTTTATTGAAATCGTAAAACCTTTCTCGTCCAAAAAAGAAATAGAAATAATGTTTCTGCTCCTAGCAGGCACAAAATAGCAATTATCTATTTCTAAAACTAATCCTGAAGGATAAGATAGCTCGTACATGCCCACGGCCAATGCTACAACTTTTGCTCCATTCCGTACGCGCATGTCTATCTCCCCTTTAGCCAATCTTCTACTTCTCTTTAGATCCATCACATTTAGACAAATTTGATATCCACATCCATTATCTAATACCCAAGATGAAGAGATAGTTAAATTGACATCTATAACAAAAATACCTGGTGGTGGTAGAGTCACTATTCCAAGCCTTTTATCCTCCAGATACTTTGGGCAGTTCCTCTTCCAGTGTCCAGGCTGACTGCAGAAATGACACTCACCCTTAGTCACGCCCTTGGTAACGTCACCAGCAGGTTTAAGGGAAACTTCCTTGGGTTTTTCAACGGATTTGTATTTCCCTTTGGAGGTAGAGGCAACTCGCATGCCTTTTCCTTTGTTCACCAATTATGGCATTGCCCTTTCCCGTTTTGATGCTCTGTTCAGCTGACCTCAACATATTGAATAAATCTGGCAGAGGCCTGTTGATCTGACATGCCTTTAAGGCTGTAGCAGAATTATTTTCTGGACCCTCAAGAACTTGCTCTTCTAGAATGTACAGTTTCTTCTCTTTCTTGAGAAAAATTCTCAAGTTTCTATACTATTCTAGAAAATTTGTTCCAGAAATCTTGTCTTTATCAAGGACCGATCGTAGGGATTGTGATGAATTCGATGAATTGTTTGCCATTGGAATTTTATAAAATGAGAAATATGCAAGTTTTAGTATTTGTGAACGATTAACTATATTTAATAATGGCTAGCTTATTAAATACAGCTCCCACTATTTTTCTACGATTAATAACCCTCAAGTTATTAATGCGAAAAATATCATTATATTTTCTAGTGGGCCAAGATCCATAGTTCACTTCCTTTTGAGTTTGCTTTGGCAAGTCACCCAAAATCAGTTATTTAGATAGGAACAATTTTCAATTGCATCATATGCAACTCTTGGTTCAATTGGGTAAATAACTCTTTATTATCTATCCCATAGATAATTCCAATTATTTGCCTCTTAGCTCTCAATCCTATTGAAGTATCCTAGTTGCTTCCAACCTCTTACTTCAACAATCGCACATTACTAGCTTGTGCCGTCATGCCACATCATGATGAATCAAGTCGCCTTGCTTTGGTATGCCCGAACTTGACGAGTGTTGGTGTAACGAGAAGGCAAAACACAATATTAAAATTTGAGGGATTTTCCTTTCAATTTTAATTGTTTTGTTGATCCTTATCAACTGATCTACTTATTTGGAATGGGCAATCCCAAAATAAAAGATCCGGGTTGTTTTATCTTGTTACCAATTTGCATGCATAATACATACACCAATAATAAATAACAAGACAATAATTAAACAACCACAAACAATAAATAAACATGATGCGGATATGGTCTCCTAACTAAGATATTCCCAGGCAATGATAAGCCCTAAAAAATAACAAGCTCATCTCCATGCGCCTCCATCTTTTAGTCTATGCTCCTTTAGCTTGTGGAATGCCGCCATCTTGTGGTTCCTTCAATTATTTAGGGTTCTCCACGTCTTGACTATCATCTACTCTATCTAATACTAGAAAGCATCTATACTAAATAAAGAGACCTCACAAGTTGAGGAGAAGATCGTATCCAATCACCATGAAAAAGCACATAATACAGTCGGCCGTGTGGTCAAACCGCCAGTCGGCCGACCCAGCTTGGGGTCTCGGCCCTATTGCCTGGGCGGCAAGGAAAGGGGATGGTCCATGGGGCAGAACCCTTTAGGGGTTGTTTCCAAAAATAACTCCTTCTTCTTCCCATTTGCCCAAGTTTACTTGTTTCCAAATTGGAAAAACCCTTTGTCCTAATATTTGCCCAAATCCTAGTTTTTCAAAACCCCAATTGACACATCATATGTTCCCGAATTTGCTAATCTTAATACGACGATTCAGATTAGCTCATTACGTATTGATATATTCAAATTGCATCATTATGCCAACTTTAGTTTTTCGCGATAATAACAGAAAATAGTGGAAAATTGACATAAACGTAACACATAAACCACGTTATGCTATATGAACTGTGGCTATGATACCACTGTAGGGTTTTGATACGGATTACACAGCGGAATAACAAAAGTCTAATTCCGTTCGATACCCTCCAAGGATCACAAGTCCAGAATTCATAACGATGGTAAATGATAAGAACATCAAGTACCTTAGTTTGTATCATTGATGACTTCACGTGAAATAGTGTCCACGTCTCTATGCAAAGTCCACTCCTAGGATTGATCCCGAATCCTCCACACATTTTTTATAGCTAGGGAAGGAGGAGGAAGAAGAAGATCACGCAAAAACGAGACCAAAAGAGACCAAGTCTCTTTGGCCGACGGCGAGGAGGGGGCAAAAGGATATACGAGTGTGACTTGTATGTCTCGTGTCCAATCCGGATATTGGGACAAAAGG
Organism: Linanthus parryae; assembly: GCA_023055425.1. NCBI lineage: Eukaryota > Viridiplantae > Streptophyta > Magnoliopsida > Ericales > Polemoniaceae > Linanthus > Linanthus parryae. Next base: position 929,924 of record JALGPY010000041.1, on the reverse strand, counting down.
ATGAGACAATTACTTGCACAAGGTTTGTCATGATGACTATTCTATTTGTTGGCTAGAATGGATGTCTTGCTAGAGGCCGCTCCATATTAGTAAATAGTTACTACCAACTAAATAGAACCTATGGGGTCACACGCCATATAGGGGTGAACTAGACATGGGAATTAATTAATTAATATGATTAATTAATTAAAAGGATCAAATCGCAACAACTTGCTAACTTAGTAGGACTAATATGCAAGTTGGACTAATCCATGTATAGACATGATTAGGATATGCCAAGGTGGCCTAATTCATGTAGGGACATGATTAGGATTAATTTGAAAATAGAACTAATCCATGTATTGACATGATAAGGACTATTTTGCAAAAGGGACTAATCCGAACTTGAGTAGGATTATGAGGGGTTCTTTATGTAGTAGGACAAGGAGTTGTTGGACTATATAAAGAACACTCCTAGCTTATTTTTCTCTCTACACACAACACACATCTATATGATAGAAGAAAGGAGAGAACAAAGCAAGGAGAGAGAAAGTCCCAAGCAAGGGCCGAACCCCCTTGGGACCGCCGCACCTACCCGTCGGCCAAAGGGTGCCGCCCCACCTTTGGCACTCCATTGTTGGCGATTTCTTCTTCTTCCTCCATTCTTCCTAGCTAGCACATGGATTTGGAGGATCTAGATCTCACCTCTAGGCGTGGATCAACCGTAGAGACGTGACACTATTCGCGTTTGAAGTCATCAAAGGAGAACCCTAAGGTGTGTTTATGATTTCTAACCCTTACCATCGTTATGTCTCTTGACTTGTGATCCTTGGAGGGTTTTGCATGGTTTTATGTTTGATTATGCTTCCGTTGTGCGATCCATGAATCAAAACCCTACAGTGGTATCAGAGCCACAGGTCGTAGAACATAAACGTGGTTTATGTGTTACGTTTTAGTTGTTTTACACCTTAAATTGATTGTTTATCGCGTAAAACAAGACAAATAAAGCATGGGATGCAATTTGTCAATAATTAATCATAACAAGATCCTATTTTTGCATTGGATGAATGAATTGGTGAGTTTGAGAAATTTTAGGATCTTAGATCTAGGGTTTGGGCATCCTTGGGGAAGAAGGAGTTCTTTCCATACAAGGAAACAACCAAACTTGGGCACCAAGCAAGGGAGTTGTTTTGGAAACAACTCCCAAAGGAGGTTCGGCCCCCTAGGGGACCGCCCCTCCTTGCTTGCCGCCCAAGCAAGGCTGCCCTAGGGGCCGGGGCAGCCCTAGCCCGCGGCCTAGCCGCGTGGGCTAGGGGCCGGCCGGCCCTAGGGTCTTGCGGTTCACCTTTTTGGGCCCGGGCAATTGGATTGTTGGGCCCATGGACCGTTTTAACCCTAGTATATCCTAAAATCAATTAAAATTGACCAAGCGCGTTAAAATTGGATTTTAACTGTTTATGTGCAATTTGCATGGTGATTGGATATGGCCTTAGGATGTGGCTTGATGTGGATGTTTAATTTTGTGGTTTGGTTTTACGGCCTACGAGCTGATCAACTAATTGTAATAATTAATTAGGGTTTTATGGCCTGCGTGCCATTTTTTCTCGACTTGTGAGATTTATTTTATTTAGTATAGAAGTTAGCTAGTGCTAGATAAAGTAGATTGTTAGCCAAGATTGAAGAAAAGAAGCCCAAAACCAAAGGAGCCACAAAAGATGGAGCATGGAGCATGGAGCATTCCACAAGACTAGGAAGGATGGACCAAAAGATCAAGACGCATGGAGATGTGTTTGCTTTTAGGGTTCATAGATAATTCCATTGGCTTGGAATTATCTTAGTCTAGAAAAGGCCATATCCACATCACGTTTAATTTCTGTTTTTGTGGTTGTTTAATTTATTGTCTTATTATCGTGTGGTTGGTGTATGAATGATGCATGCAATTAGGATAATAAGATAATTAGACAACCCGGATCTATTATTTGGAGTTGTGCCCAAACTCAAATAGATAGATTAGTTGATTTTGATCAACAAAACAATTAAGATTGAATTTAAAATCCCTCAAAATTCAAATATTGTGTTCTTGCCTTCTCGTTATTTAAACACTCATGATCATCATTATTTATCAAGTTCGTGCGTGCCAAAGCATGGCGACTTGGTTCATAATGATGGAATGCGATGGCACGTAACAATGTGCAATTGTTTAAATAAGAGGTTGAACACAACTGGGCTATTAATATGATTAAGAAACCTAGAGGCAATCAATTGGGATTATCCATATGGATGGATAAATAAGGAGTTATTTGCCCAATTGAACCAAGAATTGCATATGGGATGCAATAGGAATTGTTCCTACCTAACGTAGTCAAATTATGGGTGACTTGCCAAAGCAAGCTCATAAGGAGATGAAACATGGATCTTGGCCCACTAGAAAATATAAGGATATTTTCCGCATTAATGTCTTGAGGGTTATTAATCCGTAGTAAAATAGTGGGAGCTATATTTAACAAATTAAATCCTTGTTGAATATAGTTAAAACGTCACAAACTTTGTATAATCCTTTAGGTGTTAGATACCCATGGCATTAAACAAATAAAAACGCGACTTTATCTTTTTCTAGACTGGTATAAAATTGAGAATTGTTCTCAAATAAAAGAGAAATTGTTGTACTTCGTAGAACATAAAGTTCTCTTCCACCGACTACCAAAACACACTAAAACCTATGAAAGGAACACCAAAGAATGGTTCTTTGGTTATGACTTGCCCCATGTTAGCTGCCATGAACTCTGAGCTTTGGAAGCAAGAAGAGAGACATGGAGAAGTATGATATGATCATACATTGAAAGAAGCTCTTTCGAAAGAGCGAGCTAAACATGAAAGGTTTGAAGTGATGCTCCACTTTGGGTTATGCAAATATACTAATTCAATATGATTGAAACATTAGTGAATATGCATTATCTATGAGATAGACTAAGAATAAACGGTTATTCACCCAAGTGGACCAAGAATTGCATTGGATGCAATTATAGTTTTGTTTTAAAGTTGATTTACTCAATATGATTGAAAAAATCACTAAACAAAATACTCATAATGGGCATGGGCAAAGCTGTTAATGGTTAACAGCATGGGTAAGGGCAAATTGTTTGCACCGACCCCATGGGTATAAAGCAAGCCTGTTGCTAAAACCAAGTTGCCTTGGAGTCCCATAGGTGGTGTAGAGGAAGAGAGGCTACCCAAAATACCTGGAAGTAAGTAATAAAGGAATTATGAATTCCAATATAGGTATTTTGTTATAGAAATCAATGTGTCTATCATATCATCATAAGTATATGATACTAGATGAGGATCTCACATTTATGGAAGTGTGGAGGATCTCAAGAGATGAAAACAATTGGATAAGGAAGAAATAATCCTACACGTGGCGCTATGAAGCAAAGGGTTGCTGAAAAGCCGTAGGGAATTATTTCTACCTTTAAGAAATTGTTCATGAATTAGACAAAAGCGATAATGTCCCTACTATGTGTAGGACCATTATCATAGTTTGTTGTTTGGACAAGAAAGCTCCTTATCATAATAAAAGGACAAATGTTGTTCCATTTATTATGGTATGCATTATTGTAATGCAATTTTGTCTAAGTGGATTCTATATCCATGATCATGATAATTTCATCTATAACATTAATACCTAGAGGTTTGCATATAATGAGATGAACTTCACTTATCTTTAGCATTATCGTTTAGGCCCCATAATTAAGAGATACATATCTAGAACCCCATGAGGATGGATTTCTGGAACTCATTTGATTATTGAATCATATGAGACATGTAAGACTTATTAGGCAAAGATATGATCTTTTGGGAATCATACATATTGATGTATGAAGGCCGCTAAGCACAAATACTAAAGATGGTTTTCAGTACTTCATCATATCTACTGATGGGATCAGAGAAATATGGATTTGTGTATCTTATGAAGAAACAAATCAGAATCCTTTGAATTGTTCAAAGAATTCAGGAATGAAGTAGAGAACCAGCTTGGCAAAAGTATTTAGGCTCTACGATTGGATCATAGAGGAAAGTACTTGAGCCAAGAGTTTGACAAGAATCCATGGGAGTGTTGGACTGATCCAAAACTCGCTCCACCTAGCACGCCACATGGGTTTGGCGTGTCTAAGAGGAGAGTTCGGACCTTGTAGGACATGGTTCGGTCCAAGATGAGTCAAACAGAACTTCCAGTTTACTTTTGGGGCTATGTTCTAATTACAGCAAATTTCGCCCTTAACCTTGTTCCATCAAAAACGGATTATAAATAACGCCATATGAGATATGGACTAGGAAGTGTCCTAGTATGTCGTTCATAAAGATTTGGGGTTATGAAGTTTATGTAAAAGAGTTTACAAATAAACTTGGACCCAAGTCAGATAAATGTTTTGTGGGATATCCTGAAAAGGATATTATTTCTACAACCCAATCGAGAACAAACTGTTTGTTTCTCGAACCACAGTGTTTCCAAGTAAAGATTGTCTCCAAGAGAAACAGTGGGAGGGCAGTAGAACTTGAAAAGTTCAAGAACCACAATGGAACATTGATCCGTTTGATGGAACATGAGCAGGATCACAAGGTGTTGTGGAGTAACCTACTCAGATAACACAAGAACCTCATAAGTTTGGTAGGATATATCGAGGGACTAGAGAAATAAGGATTTCTCATAACCAGTGATATATTGCTCATCAAGATGAGCCTACAATCTATGAGATGGCCACGTGTGGGCCATACTCTCAGAAATGGCTAGGAGCCATGAGATACGATATGGAATCCATGTATAGCAACAAAGTATGGACTTTGGTGGAACCACCTAAAAGGTGCAAGTGGGTTATGAGGAAACCAACATGGATAGTAATATGATTACTTTTAAGGGAAAATTGGTTGGAAAGGGATTTCATGTGAGCTCATAGTATAGACTATGACGAGATCTTTCCAGTTGAGATGCTTAAATCCATTCGCATCTTGCTTGTAGCAATCTATTTATAGATTAGATCAAGCTTCTAGGAGTTGGACTCTTCGAATTGATGATGCAATCAAAGGAGTTTGATTCCATCAAAATTGAAGATGAGACTTGTGTTTTCAAGAAGGTTAGTGGAAGCACATTTATTTTTCTGGTCTTGTATGTGGAGACATACTTAATCATTGGGAATGTTGCCCCTACTTGGCAGTCTTACGTAGATTGACTAGGGAGTTGACTTTCTAATGGTAGACTTAAGCGAAGCAACTTGTGAAGATCTATTGAGGTAGATCAAGATGGTTGTATAGCTTAGGTCATAGTACATAAATTGACAAAGGTTTTGAAATGGTTCAACGTGAAAAGAATATTGATTCTTACCCATGTCACATGGAATTAGTCTTTTGAAGACTAGTTGTCTTTCCAATTAGATTGGGAAGGGACCGTATGAATTAGATTCACGAGATACGCCATGGAATGTACTAGGCCAGACGTGTCATAAAGCATGACACAAAGATACCAGTCATATCCGGGTGAGAGTCACTGGATAAAATATCAATATTATCCTTTAGTACTTGAGAAGCACTAAGGATGAATTATTGATAAATAGATAATATGAAGAGTTTACTGTAAGGGGTTACAGTGATGCGAACTTCAAATCTGACAAAGAAGATTTCAGATTATAAATCAAGTTTTGAGTTTTGCCTTAGTGGGAGCGACTGTGAGCTGGAAAGGTTCCAGGCAAGATTTAGTCACTGATTCTAACATAGAGGACTGAGTAAATTAGTGCATAAGATGCATTTATTCAGAATATTCAATCTCAATCAAATTGTTGATGGAGGAGATGTGAATATTTGCAAGGTGCCAACATATGTCTCGCCCCTACGCAGTGTAAGCGTGGAGGGCCGCGCTAGATCAATAGGCATATGATGCAGGTGATTGACTCTAGTGCAAGTGGGAGACTGTTGTAATTTTGCCCTAGAGGCAATCAATTAATTGTGACATTTATGGATTTACGATTCATTATGTTATCGATATGGAGATATGTTAACATGAATGAAGTCCTTAGAATATAAGTGTTATATTCTTAAATATCCCTAGTCAATTATAATGATTAATGGGACAATCATCTATAGACTAGTATGGGGTTGGATTGATATGGAGATATCATGATCCAACACATGGGTATGCATTAGGAGTAATGGCATACTGGATTGACCCATCTCCGAGAAGGCTACATACACGTTATGTTAAGTCACAAGCGCTTCTCGCGGTGCAATGGTATTGTCATCCTTAGACTTGAAGTCACTAGATTATCTAGTTGTGGATTATTGTGATCTTGGTAGCGTTAAACGCTACACCGTAACTGGGTAGTTATAAAGGCGTGTACTGGATACAATAAGAAGCAAGCTTAGAGATCGTAGTGGACGTAGATAGAATTTGTCCCTCCCACATAACGGGAGCAAATATCCTAGGCCACTCGAGGGATAGTGCTTATAAAATGTCTGGCCAGACTCAAATAAATCAATATGGGATATTGATGTTATTTGCACGAATAAGGCTATTCCCAGGATCGAGAAACTATGGATTGGATATACGAGTGTGACTTGTATGTCTCGTGTCCAATCCAGATATTGGGACAAAGGGATGAGACAATTACTTGCACAAGGTTTGTCATGATGACTATTCTATTTGTTGGCTAGAATGGATGTCTTGCTAGAGGCCGCTCCATATTAGTAAATAGTTACTACCAACTAAATAGAACCTATGGGGTCACACGCCATATAGGGGTGAACTAGACATGGGAATTAATTAATTGATATGATTAATTAATTAAAAGGATCAAATCGCAACAACTTGCTAACTTAGTAGGACTAATATGCAAGTTGGACTAATCCATGTATAGACATGATTAGGATATGCCAAGGTGGCCTAATTCATGTAGGGACATGATTAGGATTAATTTGCAAATAGAACTAATCCATGTATTGACATGATAAGGACTTGCAAAAGGGACTAATCCGAACTTGAGTAGGATTACGAGGGGTTCTTTATGTAGTAGGACAAGGAGTTGTTGGACTATATAAAGAACACTCCTAGCTTATTTTTATCTCTACACACAACACACATCTATATGATAGAAGAAAGGAGAGAACAAAGCAAGGAGATAGCAAGTCCCAAGCAAGGGCCGAACCCCCTTGGGACCGCCGCCCCTACCCGTCGGCCAAAGGGTGCCGCCCCACCTTTGGCACTCCATTGTTGGCGATTTCTTCTTCTTCATCCATTCTTCCTAGCTAGCACATGGATTTGGAGGATCTAGATCTCACCTCTAGGCGTGGATCAACCGTAGAGACGTGACACTATTCGCGTTTGAAGTCATCAAAGGAGAACCCTAAGGTGTGTTTATGATTTCTAACCCTTACCATCGTTATGTCTCTTGACTTGTGATCCTTGGAGGGTTTTGCATGGTTTTAGGTTTGATTATGCTTCCGTTGTGCGATCCATGAATCAAAACCCTGCAGACACGACTTATGAGAAAATAAGCTAGGGGTGTTCTTTATATTGTCTAACAACTCCTTGTTAACTACATATTAGCCCCTTCCACTAATCATTCCTTACATGGATTAGTCCATCCTGCAAATTAGTCCTACTAAGTTTGCAAGTAGTTGCGTATTGATCCTTCTATTAATTAATCATATTAATTAATTCTCTATTCCGGTTAAATCAATAGGGAGTGTGACCCCATAGGTTTCAACTTTGTTGGTAGTAACAGTTACTAACATAGAAAGGCCCCTAGCAAGACATTTATGCAACCCAACTAATAGAAATAGTCAGTAATCCGACTAACCTTGTGACTAATGTTACCGTATTGTATTATCCCTTTGTCTATGTATCCGAATTTGAAACGAGACATACAAGTCGCACTCGTATATCCAATCCATAGTTTGTCGATCCTGGGAATAGTCTCATCCATGCAGATAACATCAATATCCTATATTGATTTATCTGAGTCTGGCCAGACATTCTATAAGCACTACCCCTTGAGTGGCCGCAGATATTTGCTCCTGTTATGTGTTAGGGACAAATCCTCTCTACATCACTATCATCTCTATGTTTGCTTCCTATCATGCCTGATAACTAACTTTATAGTTACCCGGTTAAGGCACAACGTTTGATAATATCAAAGCATGATTTTTCACAACTAGAGTATCTAGTGACTTCAAATCTAAGGACCACAATACCATTGTCACTAAGAGAAGCACTTGTGAATTTACATAACTTGTATGTAGCCTTCTCATTGTGGGTCAATCCAGTATGCCATTACCTCTAATGCTATGTGCTAGACTTGATATCTCAATATCAATCTACCCACATACTAGTCTATAGTTGATCGTCCTTTTAATCAATATAATTGACTAGGGATATTTAAGATAAACAACATATTGTAATCTAAGGACTTCATTATATTAAATATATCAATAAATAATACAATGACTATTCTAGCCAAAAACAATGTTCATACTAAATAAGATTTCCTCTGGGACATCTATTCCAACACCAAGAAGCTACCATAGCCTTCTTCTTTCAATCATGGTCTTTCTCTGAAAGCTTTTGGTTTTCTTGTGTGGACATTTCTGATCAAGTGTCCTGCATCACCACACTCAAAGAAGTTCATAACATTGGTTTTATGAGAAGAAGATTTACCCCTGTAGTCCTTATTGCTGGAGGATCTGAATTTAACCTTGTTGAAGTATTTGTTTCCAAAGTTTTTCTTCATCTTGAGAATCGATGTCAAGACTTTGGTATAAGAGAAAAATTATCTTCTTCATCATCTTCTTTTTTTTCAAGGCTTTGATGTTGTTCACTCTCGTTAGCCTTTAAAGTCAGATTATTAAGCCAAGAGTTTGACGACTATCTTAGAGAGTGTGGAATCTTGTCCCAATGCACTCCACCCGAAATCCATAATGGAATGGCGTGTCTGAGAGGACGAATCGAACTCTGTTGGACATGGTTTGATCTATGATGTGTCAAACAGATCTTCCGTTATCTTTTTGAGGGCACACTCTATTATGGGCAGCTTTCACCCTTAACCGTGTTCCATCTAAATCGGTCATGAAGACTCCATATGAGATGTGGAGTGCGAGGTATCCCACACTGACGTTCATGAGGATTTGGGGCTGCGATTTGTATGTAAAGCGTTTACAAACAGAAAAGCTCAGGGCCCATGTCGGATAAGGGTAAGTTCTGCGGGATACCCTAAGGAAACAAAGGAGTAATATTTCTACAATCCTGCCGAGAACAAAGTATTTGTTGCACGGACTGGCGCCTTCCTAGAAAGAGAATTTGTCTCTAAAGGAGAAATTGGGAGGATAGTAGAAATTGAAGAAATTCAAAAACCACAAACCACTGATCCAACTACGGAACATGAACAGGGACCGCCAGATGTTGTGGAGGAACTTGTTCAAGTAACACAATAACTTCGTAGGTCGAGTAGAGTGCGCCAGGAGCCAGAGAGGTATGAACTTCTTGTGACTGAGCCTGGTGACGCGTTGCTCATAAATGATGAGCCTACTACCTATGTAGAGGCCATGAAAAGGTAGGACTCTCAAAAGTTGCATGAAGAATACCAACATGAATGGAAATGTGATTGCCTATAAGGGCTGATTGGTGGCAAAAGGATTCAGACAGATTCATGGTATTGACTATGATAAAACCTTTTCCCCATTGGCGATGACCAAATCCATTCGAATCTTACTTGCTATTGCAGCTTATCAAGATTATGAGATATGGCAGATGGATGTCAAAACAATGTTTCTTTATGGAAACCTCCTTGAGTATGTTTACATGAACAGCAAGAGGGTTTTACATGCCCATAAAATGTGTAAGTTGCAGCAATCCATTTATGGGTTGAAACAAGTTTCTAGGAGTTGAAATCTACGTTTTGATGACGCTGTCAAAGATTTTGGCTTCATCAAGAACAAAGACGAACCTTGTGTATACAAGAAGGTTAGTGGGAGCTCTATTGTGTTTCTGGTCTTGTATGTAGATGACATACTACTCATTGGAAACGAAATTTCTACCTTGTAATATGTTAAAGATTGGCTAGGAAAGTATTTCTCAATGAAGGACTTAGGTGATGCAGTTTCTATACTTGGTATCAAGATCTATAGGAATAGATAGAGGAAGCTTCTAGGACTAAGGCTAAGTACATATATATACAGTGTGTTGAAATGGTTCAACATGCAAGATTCCAAGAAGGGATTCTTGCCCATGTCGCATGGAATCACCCTTTCGAAGGCTGATTGTCCTTCCGATGAGATTTATAAGGAACGCATGAGTAGGATTACCTATGCTTCGGCCGTAGATCAATCATGTACGCCATGTTATGTACTAGACCAGATGTGTCATACGCGTTGAGTATGACAAGAAGATATCAGTATAATCTGGGTGAGAGTCATTGGAAAGCGATCAAGAACATCCTCAAGTACTTGAGAGGAACTAAGGATACATTCTTGATCTATGGGGGGGAAGAGTTGCGTGTAAGGGGTTACACGGATGCAAGCTTCCAAAACAACAAAGATGATTTCAGATCACAGTCGGGATTCGTGTATTGCCTAAATGGAGGAGCTGTGAACTGCAAAAAGTTCCAAGCAAGAGACGGTTGCTGATTCTACAACTGAGGTTGAGTACATTACTACATCGGGTGCAACAAAGGATGCTGTTTGGACGAGGAAGTTCACTACTGAGCTTGGTGTGGCTCCTAGTATTGTGGATCCAGTAGAGTTGTATTATAACAAAATTGGAGCGATCGCACAATCCAAGGAACCCGGGTCACACCAGAAATCCAAGCACGTACGAAGAAGGTTCCAACTTATTCGAGAGATCATCGATCAAGGAGATGTGAAGATATGCAAGATTCCTACATATGAGAATCTGTCAGATCCATTAACAAAGCCACTTGTTCAGCGTAAGCATGAAAGGCACACTAGATATATAGGCATACGAGATGCACCAAATTGGCTCTAGTGCAAGTGGGAGACTGTTGGAATAGTATGAACATTGTTTTGGCTAAAATAGTCATTGTATTATTTATGGAGATATTTAATATAATGAAGTTCATAGATTACAAATGTATTGTTTATTTTAAATATCCCTAGTACATTATATTGATTAACAGAACGGTCAACTATATACTTGTATGTGCGTAGATTGATATGGAGGTATCAAGTCTAGCACATGGGTATGCATTAGGGGTAATGGCATACTGGATTGACCCACAACGAGAAGGCTACATACAAGTTATGTAAAGTAACAAGTGATTCTCGTAGTGAAAATGGTATTGTGGTCCTTAGACTTGAAGTCACTAGATACTCTAATTGTGAAATATCATGCTTCCATATTATCAAACGTTGCGCCTTAACCGGGTAACTATAAAGGTAGTTCTAGGGAATGATAGGAAGCAAGCTTAGAGATGGTAGTGGTGTAGAGAGGATTTGTACCTCCTAAATAACGAGAGAAAATATCCGCGGCCACTCGAAGGGTAGTGCTTATAGAATGTCTGGCCAGACTCAGATAAATCATTATAAGATATTCATGTTATCTGCATGGGTAAGAATATTCCCAGGATCGAGAAACTATGGATTAGATATATGAGTGTGACTTGTATGTCTCATGTCCAATCCGGATATAGAGACAATGGGATAATACAATACGGTAATATTGGCCACAAGGTTTGTCGGATTACAGACTATTTTTGTTAGTTGGGTGGCATAGTTGTCTTGCTAGGGACCGCTCTATATTAGTAATTGTTACTACCATCTAAGTAGAAACCTATGGGGTCACACTCCCTATGGATTTAACCTGACTTGGGAATTAATTAATATAATTAATTAAATAGAAGGATCAATACGCGACTACTAGCAAACTTAGTAGGACTAATTTGCAAGGTGGACTAATCCATGTAAGGACATGATTAGGAGAGGGGCTAATATGTAGTTAACAAGGAGTTGTTAGACTATATAAAGAACACTCCTAGCTTATTTTCTCATAAGTCGTGTCATAATTTTTATCACACAAAATAGAGAGAGAGAGAGAAGAAAGCAAGGAGTGAGCCAACAAGGGTCGAACCCGACCCCGTCCGCTCCCTCCTCGCCGTCTGCCAAAGAGACGTGGTCTCTTTTGGTCTCTTTTTGCGTGATCTTATTCTTTCTCCTCCTTCCCTAGCTAGCACATAGGTGTGGAGGAACCGAAATCAATCCTAGGAGTGGACTTTGCATGTGGACACTATTTCACGTGAAGTCATCAAGGAGAAAAAAGGTACTTGATGTTCTCATCCTTTACCATCGTTATGAATTCTAGACTTGTGATACTTTGAGGGTATTGAACGGAATTAGATATTTGTTATTCCGGTGAATAATCCATATCAAAACCCTGCACTTTCATCTACAAGCTTAAGAATGTCCAGACGACCTTCCTTAACAATATCACTGAATCTGCAGACATTGATTGCCACTTACATAACTCTGCAAATAAGGAAACTTACTAAACCTGCATACACATAATTAGTTAACAATTACTGCAAAATAACTTAGGCAATTGACGAGATCAAGCCATGTTAAATCACATAATTAATTTGACTTTCATCATCTAATACAGTATGACCAAGTTCAGGGGTTTAGAGAAGTATAGGAGTAATAACTTCCGCTCAGTTCATGCTCTTTAGTTTCAAGGACTTGAAACCAGTTTCAAGAACTTGAAACCGGTTTCAAGCCTTTGAAACAATCTATGAGCTTACATCGGGTACCACAATAGATGGCTCATGTCCTCCCGTAGGGACTTCGAAATTTCCCACCAAAGCCTTCCCAAATCTGTTGTATGTTCGTACGTGCCTCCGGATCTTGTGCCGGAACTTCTCCTCTGTTGTCGCTTATTCTTTTTTCTCAGTGTCTGCGGTTTTGCTCTCTATAAAGCTAATCTGGATTGTCGAGTGGTTGCACCGAGCCGCGGGGCAATCTGGGCATGCACTAGAAGTTCCTGAAAAATAGAGATTTTCAAGAGCAGTGAGATAAAAGAAAAATAAAAATAAAAATAAAAATAAGATAAAAAACTTCCAAACTAATTCTGACTACTATGTAAAACTTTTACTGTTCCCCGGCAGCGGCGCCAAGCTGTAAAAATGAGGAGTATTTTGAGATTCGAACTAACGACCTAAATAACAGTAAAGTAAAAAGCAGTAATAAAAATGACTATTTTGTTGTGAATTTTCTGTGAATATTTTTGCAGTCTGAAATTGATGAATTAAAGATCTAGGCTCCATTATCCCGTAAGGTTACTATTCAGCTTTTCAACTTTTTCTCGATTTCAGAAACACACTGCAGTTTTGTTTATGCCAGCATACCAGTGGTACAATCTCCTCTCGGTCTCATCCACCTGTCACTCCCCTGCAGATTTTTGGGTCCTCTCGGTACTCCTGAATCTGCAGGTTTGTTCTAAGTCTGCTAGGGTTAAATGTTCACCTCTCGGTACGTCACCTTAACCTGTAACAGTTGGTCTTATACCTTCCGGGGTAGTCCTAGATTCTCTTCACCTCTCGGTACGTCAAGGCAAGCTCAGTCTTTTCTTCCTAACTCTCACTGGCAACTCTTACGTATCAGGTCATGTCTGTAGCACTCCAGGTTCATCAGGCCATTCATGCATAAAGGTAAAAACCAAAGACCGAATAATAAACAAACCTCTATTGTATTAAGACTAAACTAGTCATGAGTCTGAAAATCAAAATAAACTAAATTGCTGAAATCATAAACCCTAGGTTCACCAAGAACATAGGTAAAGTGTTTAGCTAGTGTACATTATTGAATAACAGAATTTCATAAAATAAAGAGAAAGTAGATCAAACTAGCTTTCTGCATGAAACTTGGACAGCTCCGTGCTCCAACTTCTTTGCTCTGCTTTGATTCAATCTATGATATTAGATGATTTTTCTATGCCCGGGAAGCATCTTATTTATACTGCCATAGTTTCCAAAACTAGTGCCTGAAATCACCATTCTGCCCCTGTCTGAACTTGTAGGGTTTTGATTCATGGATCGCACAACGGAAGCATAATCAAACTAAACCATGCAAAACCCTCCAAGGATCACAAGTCTAGAGACATAACGATAGTAAAGGTAAGAAATCATAAACACACCTTTGGGTTCTCCTTGATTACTTCAAACGCGAATAATGTCACGTTCTCTATAGTTGATCCACGCCTAGAGTTGATCCTAGATCTCCCAAACTCCTTGGTGCTAGCCCGGAATAGGAAGAGGAAGAAAGAATCACGCAAAACGAGACCCAAAAGAGGGCTTCAGCCTCTTTTGGCCGACGGGACGAGGGCGGCGGCAAGGGGCAGCGTCGGGCCCTCCTTGTTGCTTGCTCTCTCTCCTTTTGTTCTCTCCCACTCTTGTTATGTTCACTAATGAGCATAAGTTATGAGGAAGGAAGGAAGGAGGGTCCTTTATATAGTCCAACAACTCCTTGTTAACTACCTAAAGGACTTATTCTAGTCCAACTAGAATTCAATTTAGTCCCTTCCTTGCAAATTAGTCCCTACTAAGTTTGCAAGGTTTTGCAAAGTGATCCTTCTAATTAATTAATCCAATTAATTAATTCCCAAATCTAGTTCAACTCTATATAGCGTGTGACCCCATAGGTTCTATCTAGTTGGTAGCAACTATTTGCTAATATGGAGCGGTTTCTAGCAAAACATCCATTCTAGCCAACTAATAGAATAGTCATCTTGACAACCTTTGTACAAGTAATTGTCTCATCCCTTTGCCTCCATATCCGGATTGGACACGAGACATACAAGTCACACTCGTATATCCAATCCATAGTTTCTCGATCCATGGGAATAGCCTTATTCGTGCAAATAACATCAATATCATATATATTGATTTATTTGAGTCTGGCCAGACATTCTATAAGCACTATCCCTCGAGTGGCCTAGGATATTTGCTCCTGTTATGTGGGAGGGGCAAATCCTCTCTACGTCCACTACGATCTCTAAGCTTGCTTCTCATTGTATCCAGTACACGCCTTTATAACTACCCAGTTACGGTGTAGCGTTTAACGCTACCAAGATCACAATGATCCACAACTAGAATATCTAGTGACTTCAAGTCTAAGGATGACAATACCATTGCACCGCGAGAAGCACTTGTGACTCAACATAACATGTATGTAGCCTTCTCGGAGATGGGTCAATCCAGTGCAACATTCCATAATGCACACCTATGTGCTGGATCGTGATATCTCCATATCAATCCAACCCCATACTAGTCTATAGATGATTGTCCCATTTAATCATTATACTTGACTAGGGATATTTAAGATAAACAACAGAATTGTAAATCTAAGGACTTCATTATATTAAATATCCAATAAATAATAAATGATTTTCTAGCCATATACAAATTCATACTAAACTAGATTGCCTCTAGGGCATCTATTCCAACAGTCTCCCACTTGCACTAGAGCCAATCTGGCGCATCTCGTATGCCCATACTCCTAGTGTGCCCTTCATGCTTCCACTGCGTGAGAGGCTTTGTAAGCGGGTCTGACAGATTGTCATCTGTAGGAATCTTGCATATCCGAACGTCTCCTCTATCGATAATATCTCGAATCAGATGAAACTTCCTGAGCACGTGCTTGGAATTCTGGTGCGATCTGGGTTCCTTTGATTGCGCGAAGTGTTGTCACAGAACAACTCCACTGGATCCGCAATGCTAGGGACCACACCAAGTTCAGAAACAAACTTTCTGATCCAAACAGCCTCCTTTGCTGCGCCATTTGCAGCAATGTACTCAGCCTCTGTTGTAGAATCAGCTACCGTCTCTTGCTTGGAACTCTTCCAGCTCACCGCTGCTCCATTCAGGCAAAACACATATCCCGACTGTGATCTAAAGTCATCTCTGTCGGTTTGGAAGCTTGCATCAGTGTAATCCCTTACACGCAACTCTTCCTCACCGCCAAATATCAAGAAAGCATCCTTAGTTCTTCTCAAGTACTTTAGGATGTTCTTGACAGCAATCCAATGACTCTCACCCGGATTGGATTGGTATCTGCTTGTCATACTCAAGGCATATGACACATCTGGTCTAGTACATAACATGGCGTACATGATATGTCCTATGGCCGAGGAATAGGGAATCCTACTCATGCGTTCCTTCTCAATCTCATTGGAAGGACAGCCACTCTTCGAAAGAGTGATTCCATGTGACATGGGCAAGAATCCCTTCTTGGAATCTTGCATGTTGAACCGCTTCAACACCTTGTCAATATATGTACTTTGACTTAGGCCTAGCAACCTCTTAGATCTATCTCTATAGATCTTTATACCAAGTATGTAGGCTGCTTCCCCTAAGTCCTTCATTGAGAAACACTTTCCTAGCCAATCTTTTACAGATTGCAGCATGGGAATGTCGTTTCCAATGAGTAGTATGTCATCCAGATACAAGACCAGAAAAGCTACAGAGCTCCCACTAACCTTCTTGTAGACACAAGACTCATCTTCGTTTCTGATGAAGCCAAACTCTTTGACCACTTCATCAAAACGTCGATTCTAACTCCTAGAAGCTTGCTTCAATCCATAAATGGATCGTTGCAGTTTACAGACTTTGTTGGCTTGCTTTGGATCCTCAAAACCCTCCGGCTGTATAATATACACGTCCTCAAGGAGATTCCCACAAAGGAATGCTGTTTTGACATCCATCTGCCAAATCTCATAGTCGTAGTATGCTGCAATTGCAAGTAGGATTCGGATGGATTTGGTCATAGCGACTGGTGAAAAGGTTTCATCATAGTCAATACCATGAATCTGTCTGAATCCTTTAGCCACCAATCGGCCCTTATAGGTAATCACATTACCATCCATGTCGATCTTCTTCTTGAAGACCCACTTGCACCCTATGGGCCGCGCTCCATGGGGTGGTTCCACCAAAGTCCATACTTTGTTGGTATATATGGATTCCATCTCGGATCTCATGGCTTCCAGCCACTTCTGAGATTCTGGGCCACTCATGGCCTCCTCATAGGTAGTAGGCTCATCATCTATGAGCATCGTGTCACCGGAATCGGTTACGAGAAGTCCATACCTCTCGGGTTCCTGGCGCACTCTACTAGATCTACGAAGCTCTTGTGTTACCTGAACAGATGGTTCCACAACTGCTTGTGATTCCTGTTCATGTTCCATAATCGGTTCAGCGGTTTGTGCTTCTTGAACTTCTTCAAGTTCTACATTCCTCCCACTTGCTTCTTTAGAGACAAATTCTCTTTCTAGAAACACGCCGGTCCGAGCTACAAACACTTTGTTCTCGGTTGGATTGTAGAAGTAGTATCCCTTAGTTTCCTTAGGGTACCCCACAAACTTACACTTATCCGATTTAGGCCCTAGCTTGTCTGATTGTAAACGTTTTACATAGACATCGCAGCCCCAAATCCTCATGAACGACAGTGTGGGACGCCTCCCACTCCACATCTCATATGGTGTTTTCATGACTGATTTAGATGGAACACGGTCAATGGTGAAAGCTGCACTTAATAGAGCGTAGCCCCAAAATGATAATGGAAGATCGGTTTGACACACCATAGACCGAACCATATCCAATAGGGTTCGATTCCTCCTCTCGGACACGCCATTCCATTGTGGCGTTCCGGGTGGAGTGAGTTGGGACACGATCCCACACTCTCTAAGATAGTCGTCAAACTCTTGGCTCAAGTATTCTCCTCCACGATCCGATCGTAGAGCCTTGATACTTTTGCCAAGTTGATTCTCTACTTCATTCTTGAATTCTTTGAATACTTCAAAGGATTCGGATTTTGCCCTCATAAGGTACACAAATCCATATCTACTGTAATCATCAGTAAATGTAATGAAGTAGACATAACCATCCCTGGCTGGCGTGGCAAATGGCCCACACACATCGGTATGTATGAGCGCCAATTGCTCACTAGTCCTCTCACCTTTCTTATTGAAAGGGGACTTTGTCATTTTTCCCAATAAACAAGCCTCACATGCCTCATATGATTCAAAATCAAATGAGTCTAGTAATCCATCCTTATGGAGTCTAGATACACGTTTCTCATTTATGTGGCCTAAACGACAATGCCATAAATAAGCAGGATTTAAATCATTTATTTTAATCCGCTTGGTATTAATGTTGTAGACAGGATTGCTTAGATCAAGGACATAAAGTCCATTAAATAATTGCGCACTAAAATAGTGAATATTATTCAAATAAAAGGAACAACAATTGTTCTTTATTGAAATAATAAAACCTTCCTTGTCCAAACAAGAAATAGAAATAATGTTTCTACTCATAGCAGGCACAAAATAGCAATTATTTAATTCTAAAACTAATCCTGAAGGAAGAGATAGCTCGCACACGCCTATGGCCAACGCAGCAACCTTTGCTCCATTCCCAACGCGCAGATCTACCTCCCCTTTAGCCAATCTTTTACTTCTCTTTAGATCCTGCATATTTCGACAAATATGAGATCCACATCCAGTATCTAATACCCATGATGTAGAGACAGTTAAATTGACATCTACAACAAAAATACCTGGTGGTGGTGGAATCACTATTCCAAGCCTCTTGTCCTCCAGATATTTTGGGCAGTTCCTCCTCCAGTGTCCATGCTGACTGCAGTAGTGACATTCATCCTTAGTCACGACCTTGGAAATGCCACCAACAGGCTTAAGGGCAGGTTCCTTGGACTTGGCAACTGACTTGCCTTTGCCCTTGGAGGAAGAGGCAAACCTTTTGCCCTTTCCTTTCTGCACCATCATAATGGCCTTGCCCTTACCCTTGTTGATGCTCTGTTCAGCCGTCCTCAACATGTTGAGTAAATCTGGCAGTGGTTAAACGATCTCGTTCATGTTATAGTTCATAATGAACTGTCCATAACTCTCGGGCAACGATTGCAACACGAGATCGGTTGCCAACTCTTGGCCGACCGGGAACCCCAGTCGGGCGAGATTCTCCAAGTACCCGATCATTCGGAGTACATGGGGTCCCACCAGGTTCCCTTCTGCCAGATGACATTTGAACAGTGCCTTTGAGACCTCATACCTCTCTACCCTCGCCTGCTCTTGGAAGAGCTGCTTTAGATGTTCGATCATATCGACAGCATTCATGTTTTCGTGTTGCTTCTGAAGCTCAGAAGTCATGGTGCAAAGCATAAGGCAGGCCGCATCATTAGCGTCATCAACACGCTTTTGATACGCCTTTAAGGCAGCAGGTGTCTGGTTCTCTGGACCTTCTGGAACATGCTCCTCTATTGCGTACAGTTTCTTCTCTTGCTTGAGAACAATTCTCAAGTTTCTGTACCAATCAAGAAAGTTGGTTCCAGAGAGCTTGTCCTTCTCAAGGACAGATCGTAGGGAATGTTGTGAACTCGATGAGTTGTTTGCCATTTGGAATTCTACAAAAGGAAAATACGCAAGTTTTAGTATTTGTGAATTTTTGACTATATTTAATAATGGCTAGTTTATTAAATATAGCTCCCACTTTTTTCTATGGATTAATAACCCTCAAGATATTAATGCGGAAAATATCCTTATATTTTCTAGTGGGCCAAGATCCATCTTTCATCTTCTTATGAGCTTGCTTTGGCAAGTCACCCATAATTTGACTACTTTAGGTAGGAACAATTCCAATTGCATCCCATATGCAACTCTTGGTTCAATCGGGCAAATAACTCCTTATTTATCCATCCTTATGGATAATCCCAATTGATTGCCTCTAGGTTTCTTAATCAAATTAATAGCCTAGTTATGTTCAACCTCTTATCTAAACAATTGCACATTGTTACGTGCCATCGCATTCCATCATTATGAACCAAGTCGCCATGCTTTGGCACGCACGAGCTTGATAAATAATGATGATAATGAGTGTTTAAATAACGAGAAGGCAAGAACACAATATTTAAAATTTGAGGGATTTTTAAATTCAATTTTAATTGTTTTGTTGATCAATATCAACTAATCTATCTATTTGAGTTTGGGCACAACTCCAAATAATAGATCCGGGTTGTCTAATTATCTTATTATCCTAATTGCATGCATCATCCATACACCAACCACACAAATAATAAGACAATAAATAAACAACCACAAAACAGAAATTAAACGTGATGTGGATATGGCCTTTTCTAGACTAAGATAATTCCAAGCCAATGGAATTATCTATGAACCCTAAGCAAACACATCTCCATGCGTCTTGATCTCTTGGTCCATCCTTCATAGTCATGTGGAATGTTCCATGCTCCATGCTCCATCTTTTGTGGCTTCTTTGGCTTTGGGCTTCTTTTCTCCAATCTTGGCTAACAATCTACTTTATCTAGCACTAACTAACATCTATACTAAATAAAATAAATCTCACAAGTTGAGAAAAAAAATGGCACGCAGGCCATAAAACCCTAATTAATTATTACAATTAATTGATCAGCTCGCAGGCCGTAAAACCAAACCACAAAATTAAACATCCACATCAAACCACATCCTAGGGCCATATCCAGGGTCCGTTTGGTATATTGGTTTTTTTTGGTTTATGGTTTTTCCACCAGATAGTTTATTTATTGTGTTTGTTTTGAATGGTTTAAAAACCAGTTTTTAAACTAGTTTTTTCCAACTTTAGGCATGGAGAAAAAAACCAAGTTTTGGTGGTTTCTTTTCATTTTTTTCTATTTCCAGCTCACCCTATATTGCCCTCACACTTTCTTTATATTTTCAAAAACCCTACGTCATTCTGTTATCAAAGTTATGTAATAGTTTCTCATCCCACTTTATGCTCATGCTTCTTTTTCATGAAACAACAAGTCTTGAATTTTGCTGTGATCGAAATTTCATGTAATCGTTAACTTTTTGTTAAATTCAAGTAAGAAAATTTTGATTTTTGAATATTACAATACCGCTAATTTGTTCTTCGATTTGTGAACTTTCATTAAATCGTTGACCCTTATAAAATCGTTAACTTTTTCACTTGATTTGTTCTTCGTGAATCTATTAAAAAAAATACAATTGGAGTGTATATTTGTCATTTGATCAACTGCATCTAGTTTAAAAACCACTACCAAACACATTTCTTCAGTTTTTAATCTAGATTAAAAACCATCACCAAACACACTGGTTTAAACAGAATTTCAAAAAAAACCAACAAAATTCCACCACAATCTAAAAACCAGTTTTTCCACCAAAAACCATTTTACCAAACTCACCCCCAATCACCATGCGATTTGCACATAAACAGTTTAAATCCAATTTTAACGTGCTTGGTCAATTTTAATTGATTTTAGGATTTCTAGGGTTAAAACAGTCCGTGGGCCCAACAATCCAATTGCCCGGGCCCATTTAAAGTGAACCACAAGGCCCTAGGGCCGGCTCGGCCCAAAACCCGCAAGCTAGGCCCGTGGGTTAGGGCCGCCCGGCCCCTTAGGGCTCCCAAGCTTGGGCGGCAAGCAAGGGGGCGGTCCCTAGGGGGGCCGAACCCTTCTATGGGAGTTGTTTCCAAAACAACTCCCTTGCTTGGTGCCCAAGTTTGGTTGTTTCCTTGTTTTGGGAGAACTCCTTCTTCCCCAAGGATGCCCAAACCCTAGATCTAAGATCCTAAAATTTCTCAAACTCACCAATTCATGCATCCAATGCAAAAATTGGATCTTGTTATGAGTAATTATTGACAAATTGCATCCCATGCTTGATTTGTCTTGTTTTACGCGATAAACAATCAAATTAAGGTGTAAAACAACAAGAATGTAACACATAAACCACGTTTATGCTCTATGACCTGTGGCTCTGATACCACTGTAGGGTTTTGATTCATGGATCGCACAACGGAAGCATAATCATACATAAACCATGCAAAACCCTCCAAAGATCACAAGTCTAGAGACATAACGATAGTAAAGGTAAGAAATCATAAACACACCTTTGGGTTCTCCTTGATGACTTCAAACGCGAATAATGTCACGTTCTCTATAGTTGATCCACGCCTAGAGTTGATCCTAGATCTCCCAAACTCCTTGGTGCTAGCCCGGAATAGGAAGAGGAAGAACGAATGACGCAAAACGAGACCCAAAAGAGGGCTTCGGCCTCTTTTGGCCGACGGGACGAGGGCGGCGGCAAGGGGCGGCGTCGGGCCCTCCTTGTTGCTTGCTCTCTCTCCTTTTGTTCTCTCCCACTCTTGTTATGTTCACTAATGAGCATAAGTTATGAGGAAGGAAGGAAGTAGGGTCCTTTATATAGTCCAACAACTCCTTGTTAACTACCTAAAGGACTTATTCTAGTCCAACTAGAATTCAATTTAGTCCCTTCCTTGCAAATTAGTCCCTACTAAGTTTGCAAGGTTTTGCAAAGTGATCCTTCTAATTAATTAATCCAATTAATTAATTCCCAAATCTAGTTCAACTCTATATAGCGTGTGACCCCATAGGTTCTATCTAGTTGGTAGCAACTATTTGCTAATATGGAGCGGTTTCTAGCAAAACATCCATTCTAGCCAACTAATAGAATAGTCATCTTGACAACCTTTGTACAAGTAATTGTCTCATCCCTTTGCCTCCATATCCGGATTGGACACGAGACATACAAGTCACACTCGTATATCCAATCCATAGTTTCTCGATCCATGGGAATAGCCTTATTCGTGCAAATAACATCAATATCATATATATTGATTTATTTGAGTCTGGCCAGACATTCTATAAGCACTATCCCTCGAGTGGCCTAGGATATTTGCTCCCATTATGTGGGAGGGGCAAATCCTCTCTACGTCCAGTACGATCTCTAAGCTTGCTTCTTATTGTATCCAGTACACGCCTTTATAACTACCCAGTTACGGTGTAGCGTTTAACGCTACCAAGATCACAATGATCCACAACTAGAATATCTAGTGACTTCAAGTCTAAGGATGACAATACCATTGCACCGCGAGAAGCACTTGTGACTCAACATAACATGTATGTAGCCTTCTCGTAGATGGGTCAATCCAGTGCAACATTCCATAATGCACACCTATGTGCTGGATCGTGATATCTCCATATCAATCCAACCCCATACTAGTCTATAGATGATTGTCCCATTTAATCATTATACTTGACTAGGGATATTTAAGATAAACAACAGAATTGTAAATCTAAGGACTTCATTATATTAAATATCCAATAAATAATAAATGAATTTTCTAGCCATATACAAATTCATACTAAACTAGATTGCCTCTAGGGCATCTATTCCAACAGAACTGCCTCAGGAAGATTTCGGAAATCCTGACCTACTTCTGAACGCACACTGGCAGTGTCTGAACACAGGAGGGCTGCGTCTGAACGCACCCCCCCCCCCCCCCGTTTGAACGCACGCGCTGACCATTTACTTTTACCATTGGATTTTGTTGAATTTTCTTCCATGTGTTTGAACACAGAGGGGATGTGTTTGAACGTGGTTGTCCTGACTTTGAATGCAGCTTCCTCTTCTCTTCCGAGTTGACCTGCCTATTTGACTTTTTTGCTGTGTTGACCTCCTGTGTTTGAACGCAGGGTCTGCGTTTGAACGAAGACAGCTTTTGTGCCTTAGCCAATTTCTCTGCCTTTACTGCGTTCGCTTCTGGGATCCTACGTCTGAACGCAAGGCTGCTATGTCTGAACGCAATCCAACTTTTTCTTTATTTTCTGCTCACTACCTTGGTACTCTGCCTCCATTCCCGAGCCTCTTCATTGCATTTCTGGTACCTGTTTCCTGCAAAAAACAGCAAGTACCCGCGATCATATCCAAATAAACACAAGTATGCATGAAATTACTCAAACATTGAACTTTCTGGCTTAGCGTTCTCTATCCTGTACCAAGGTCAAAACTGGCTAAAAAAGGCAGAATCACTCCAAACAGGGCCATAATGAACTGTTTAAGACGTCCCTGAATAACTCTGTCTGGGAGTTATCAGACGGCTGGGCAGTGGGTGTTTCACTGGTGGTTGTGGTCGTCGTGGATGGTGTTTTCCGGCGGGGCTAGCGGCATGCACGGCCGTTGCTCCTGATTTTCTTCGGCAGAGAGAGACGAGACAGAGGGTGAGAGATGGAGGGAAAGAGAGCTGGTTGTGGTGGAGGTGGTGGCTGGTAATGGTGGTATCGGGTGAAGTGAGGAGGAAGAAGAAGAAGAGAAAATAAATAGAGGAAGGAGGATAGTTTACGTACAGGAGAAGAGAAAGATGGGTTGGGGAACCAAAATTTGCATGAGATGTTCCAGACAACTTGGGTGGAACAAATTTCATTTATTTATTTATTTGTATGCATTGCAAGGTATTTATACGGTATATAATATACGTAGCTATGTATGTATATCACATATTATATTGTATAGGTACGGGTATTAAATTACGGATATTAATATTAGTATATACTATATAAATACACTAGAGTATGTGTGTGCACTGTATTTATATATTTATGTAAGAGACAACTACTCCCCCTTAGTTTATAGTAATGCATGGTTTAACCCCAACCTCATAATAAATACTTTAAAACAAATGCACAATCACCACCACTAATAAAATAGGGTATTTCTTGTTAGGCTTATAGCTTGTTTGATATCTGTTTAAAACATGATAAACATTGGGAAAAGAAATGCTAATAAAACGTTTAAAAGTAAAATGAGAAAACCGTTTGAATATGTTAATAGCATTGTTTAAAATAATTAAAAAAAAAATCGCAACACAAGTAAATTTTAGCATTAATTTGCCGTAACATCATCTTGTACATACAACAACGGCATACAATTGTCATTTTATACATTCATCAAAAGTAGTAATGAGTTCAACCACCAATAGTACGAAAAAAAATTAAAAAAAAACATTAGCTTTTGTGTTTCCAGAAACACACTATTTTTGTTTTGTTTTGGTTTTACATTATTATAGCATGTTTATTAGGACCTCATTTTGAAACCGATTCGAGAATTCATCAGTTTTAGTTATCGAACAATCTTGAAGCTCTGGAGGCGTTTTTCTCTCAATTTTAGCCTTTTGTTCGTTGTTTTTGCTACTCGATCATCGCCAGTGCATCGTTGATGTCATGTGCGTATGTTCTTGGTGATTCAATTTGTGAGCTAGGCAGGGAAAATAGTTTGAACTAGGGTTTAGCCAAGTCAAACCGAACCTATAGGTGTTCAAGCTCTGATTTTCAAGAAAAGCAGCCCTAGAAGTATGGTCAAGCTCGGCTTGTTCTCATTACCAGCCAAGCCCGTAACGATACGAACTTTTCCGCAAGTGGCTCTCGGGCGTATCTCGTACTTTTCTCAAAACAAAAAAATTAAAATTATTGAATTGAAAAAAATATGATACTAAACAAGTCATTTATATACAATCATAATAACTTAAATAATAGTACTACTTTCCTCAAAAAAATAATAGTACTACTTACATTGATGAAATGGAAAAATAATCATAATATTTGATATATATATTTATTTATTTTTGAGTTACATATTTGCGTCAACTGGGTTCGAACCCAGGTCTGCGTCTTTTGGGTTCGGACCCTGGACCTCATGCAGGGAATTTTAAACGCTCTACCAGTTACGCTAATAATCATTTGCTAATATTTGAATACTTTTACTACAAATAACATAATGTAAAATAAAAAATAATATGATTTGTTACTATAACTTTACTTGCATTATTGAACTTGTGACACTTAACATAATGCATTATCAGTTTACCATAAAACCACTTACATTATTCAAGTTTGTGACTCTTAACCCGGCGCATTATTAATTTACCATGAAAACCACGTGCGTTATTTAAATTTATGTGAACTAGCCTATTTCAGTTAGTCTCAACTACGGGAAGTAATGGAAATAGTGTAAAAATTACATAATGTTGCATGTGTATCATTCATGTAACCCTTCATTAAATAAGGAAAAATGTAAAACGTCTACACAATTCTCGTTACTTTCAATAACTTGGACTAGGCTATCTGTCACAAACTAATACATGTGGTTTTCATGATAAAATGATTATGCAGGAGGTCAAGTTTCACAAATTTGAATAATGCATGTCAAGTGTCACAAATTCAATAATACATGTAGGTTCAGAATAAAAAAGTTCAGAGTAATATCATATATTGCATGCATTATTAATCATGTAATGACTATGCATGTCATTACATTTAAATACAAAACACATATACACCATTATCATACATTATATCAAACTAGGCGTGACCTTGCGCATACGCACGGAACTTATGAGCATTGGTACATATATTATTTATAGCAATATAAAAAAAGATTATTTTGATAAAGTGCCAAGTGTCCTTTATTCATATGAATAACACCAGGTCTCAAATTGGAAAAAAACAATAATCTGCGAGAGATATTCGGGTAAAGTACCAAGTGCAGGTCTGTGGGGAGTAACACAATAAATCTCATGCGAGTGAGCTCTGCGATGAGGCTAGGGTAATATTGTCAATTATCTATGCGCATAATTCAATGCTTCTTTAGCATTCAAGCTTAACAACTGTTTCTTTTTCATGACTTTTCAGGACAAGTTCTCCTTGATAGGCTGGATATATATATCTCGTTTGCATCGCAGATGCCTTGGCCTTTCAACTTAAGGTTGATTCATTGGTAGCTTTTTCTGTCAAAACTTTGGAAAAGCTCTCCACAATACAAATATACATGTAACAAAATAAATCTTCCAAACCAAGTAAATAAGAGTAACCGCTTCATAGAATTAAGACAAAGCCATACTAACACTTTAAAATATCTTGTGTGCATTTTTTGCAGCTGCAATGATCTTTGAGATTAGTATACTATTCCTTGTCGTTGCTTTGTCATGCAATGTCAGGAGACTCTTGGACATGATCATGCATATAATGTATCAAACAAATCTTGCGAGCATGATAATTCATGGAATAAACACGAAAATATTCCTTCATTCTTTTCCATTGCAACGGCTAGCATCCCAACATCTATCATAAACACTACCATCGCCTTTTATTTTTGTGCCACCTAAATTTCTTAATTTTAAAAGTTTTCACATGAGCATTCTTATGGGATGATAGGATCTGATTTACGAAATACGAAGTGGGTAATACACACTAATATAACTAAAAAGTGTTTCTTTTACTATATTGTATTACAATTATATTAGGAAATGTTCCTTCTACCGTAATGTGTTAGAATTATATTAGCTATGTATCGCCGACATGGGTAGTCTCAAAAATAATAAAACATATAACATTTTACTAAGAATGTTGTTAAAAGAAAGAAACAACATTGAAGTTAACTTGCGTACATTCGTAATCCTTCAATATCGACCCGTCATTGCAATTCGCCACTACTATAAAGATTTATGATTGTGCCATTTTTTTAAAAAATTTAAAGAACATATAAAATGTTTCCACTTCAGCGTATCTACAAATAATAATAATTAAGAAATATGAAACGCGGAAGTGGAAGAAATGTTTACATATTTTTTAAGTCATTTCATTTTTTTAAGCAAGTTATTCGGTTCCTGATTATTCACGATATGATTCATGCTATTTTTTTTATTTGCATTAAATTGGGAATTGACCAATTAATGCAATGAATTACTTCACGTAGTAATTACATATTCATCCATTTGTAACTGACGTCCATTTGTAGTTACATATGACATGGCACGACTTGTAATTTTATTATTGAACGTTGTGTAAAAAATGCCATCTAGGAAGACAAATGGCCCTTTTATAGTTAAAATTGATTGACACATGGCGAATTTTTAAAGAACGTATAAAATGTTTCCACTACAGCGTATTTACAAATAATTATAATTAAGAAATATGAAACGCGAAAGCGGAAGGAATGTTTAAATATTTTCAAGTCATTTCATTTTTTTAAGCAACTTATACGGTTCCTAATTATTCACGATATGATTCTTGCTATTTTTTGTTTATTTGCATTAAATTGGGAATTGACAATTAATGCAATGAATTACTTCACGTAGTAATTACATATCCATCCATTTGTTACTAACATCCATTTGTAATTACATATGAGATGGCATGACTTGTAATTTTATTATTGGACGCTGTGTAAAAAAGGCCATCTAGGAAGACAAATGTCACATGTATAGTTAAAATTGATTGACACGAGACGAATTGAGGTAAACCGGAACACTTTGTTACTTTTATATATTATATACATTAAACTAGACTTTGGAGATAAACAACCGAACGTCATGTACTCAAGCTCTTGAGTACGGGTGCAACTTGGCCTGGATGAACCCGACCAACCCGAGTCCAGTCCGAACTAAAATAAGGCTCTGGGACATACTTTTAGTACTTTTAGTAATTTGGACGGGTTTGGACAGAAATTCTCAGTCAGAATTGCAATTAGGGTCGGAATGGGGCACAAATCTATATTATAATTGACTGTGGGGAATAAGCTATCCCCAAAATGTGACACGTGGAATAGTTTACTCTCACCATGTCCTAGAAACCAAACACTTCATAAAAAGTTTTAAGAAAATCTAAAAACATTTTACAGATAAATCTTCTTCTTTGGGATTGTACCCTCGGGCACGGGTTATGCACTAGTATTAAACGAGGGGCTAACCAGAATTTTCCGATTTGCATGATTACTACCTATAAATATTATATTTTGCGAGAATCGTGTAGCATATCTAACATTAATCAACTATTTTATTTTGATTACTAACCCGTGCCCAAGTGCACGACCAAAAAGAAATAATAAAAATTACTTAAGTCGCAACAGTAGAGATTATATAATTATGAAGTGTTCGGTTCTTACGACATGTTGGGAATAAGCTATTACACATGTCATATTTGAGGATAAATTAATCACTTAGCAACTTATTAGGTAGATTAGCGATGTTTTAAATCATTGTTTTGTCTTGAACTAGTTGATGGATTTTTTTTCACCAACAATTTATTAGTCTCTTGTGTTTTAAAAGGGTATTAAGTTTAATGTACTAGCCCGAATTCAACTCAAACCCGAAATGATTTGTACGAATTTGGGCTCGGACGGGTTGACGATGCTCTTAACTCGGGTTGGGCATGGGCTTGAACAACCTCGACAGTACTCGGGTTCGAGCTAGGACAAGGATGCCTACCTGTCCAGCCTGCCCAAGTTGCAGTCATACTTATGAGTAATTACTTAGATTTGATTGATTACATTTAATTGCTTAGATATGAAATATTACATTATATTAAACTGCTGACATATATATGTGATATTTGTCAAGCTAGTAATGACTACGCATGCTCATTACATATAAATATAATTGAACACATATATAAAAATTAGGCTCAATTACTTAATGCATACTCCCAATGTACCTAAACTAACACTTTGCAGCCCCCAATTTTAGATTAGGCTTATTGCACCCTCCATTTGCAATAAATCATACTTAATGAAATTAGTAATAATTTTCCTTTAGTAACTTAACCGTGACTATCGTTAGTTGACTCCTGTGTCCATTTTTGTAAGGTTATTTTTGTCTTCTCCCTTCATTTCTTTAACACAGAATTGTGGGTCCAATTTATCAACAGATGAAGGGAATACGAATCAATTTCTTTCCATAGTTCCCAAATGTCTTAAGGTTTTCAAGCTCCAGTGCTCTCTGCGCTCGATTGTAGAAGGGGCGATTTCGATTGTAGTATAGGGTCTGATTATAGAAATGCACAAATTAGAAAAAAATTAGACTTGGGGTTTCTCAGAAAATCTGAAAATTGTTGTGAACCATAGCTGTAGATCGAACGGTAGAGTCTTCATAATCATTATCAATCAATCAAACCCAAATTGAGGTGATTTCGACCCAAATTGAGTCAGTTTCCGTCGGGCTGGAGGCAGGAGCTTCGACTGTAGCTTGGTTAAGCCGAGAGGGAGTAACATGGATCCGTCGGAGAAAAACCCGGACGAGAGAGAAACATGACCAACAACGTTACGCCTGTGATTTTCCGTCGACTGCAACTGCTGATGGAGTTCCTTGCGCAGAACCGAAGGAGAGAGGGAGACGATATGGAGAAGGAGAAAGAGAGAGGGAAAGAACAGACAATTCTAGAGATAAGAGAGGGATACGGGTGTGAGAATTACAGGGGAGGTTGTTGGAGAGAGGTGGTTGAGTGATTTTGGGGATGGGTTCGTGGATGACAAGTGATTTTTTCTTGTTCTTCTCATCTTCTTTCTTTGTGAAATGATTCTTCTCATCTTCTTCAATCTTATCAGTTTAGGATTTATTTATTTTTTTATTTCTAATGTAAATTGTATTGACAATCATACCCTCCCTTAATGGATGGTGTTTGGAAGATTTTTTTTACCAGTTTCATATAGTATGATTTATTGCAAATAGGAGTTGCAATAAGCCTAATTTAGAATTGGGGGTTGCAAAGTCTTAGTTTGGATATAATAGGGGTATGCATTAAGTAATTAAGCCTAAAAATTATATGATAAAACAAAAATGAGTGCTATTTCAGTGGTAAAGTGTTTGAAGTCCGTGTATAAGGTCTTAGGCGAATCCAGCTAAACAAGCCTAGTTTAGTGATAACGAGACTAACCTCCCCGTATTCAAGCTCATGAGCCTTTTCACTTACCGAACCCAAACATAGGCTCAAGTTTGGCTTGTGGAGCCGTAGAGCTGAGCTTTGACTGAGCATATTGATTGGGTGGGCTCGCGAGAGCGGCTAGCCTACACGGAGGGCAAGGGAGGGATTAAAGGTCCAGAAGTTTGGCCCAATAAAGGCGTAAAGTGTCAAATGTGAAACAATGACGGTTTGCATTTTAGTGTCATTTGTCTAAAGGAAAGGAGTGACAGTGTCATTTACCCTGTCGGTTTACCCATCTGATAAGGTTACTTGCAGACCAGGTAACAAATATAGAGTTTGTGTGTGTACCAAGTAGTTCAAATCAGAATCATATATGAACTATTTCCAGCTCTATTAGTCCGACTACGTCTTAGACTAGTTTTTAGCTTCTCCTATAAATACCCTTAACTTTGAAACAATAAGTATTCTTTGAAACAATTACGAGTAAACAATCTTTGTTGTAGAATCAGGAGGTTGTAGTTGTACTGATCTTGCGGAAAACCCCATAAACAAAGATATGGCAATGATTATGTTGATGATGATGATGATAGGGAAACAGAGAGAGATGAAAGTGTTTGATCAAGGGCGGAAGAACGGCGGCGGCGGCGGCGACGGAGAATCTTGGATCAGAGGCCGGTGTCTCGGCGAAGGTAGCTTCGGCTCTGTGTATTTGGCGACTAGAAAGAAACACAAGACCAAGTTCAACTCTTTTCCGCCGCAGATGGCGGTTAAATCCGCCGAGTATTCCGCTTCATCTACACTGCAGAGCGAGCGAAAAATACTGCGTAAACTAAAAGATTTTCGTCATGTGATTCGCTGCTTTGGAGAAGAAACTACTGACGGGGGTAGGGTTTATAATCTGCTTTTGGAGTACGCTTCCGGAGGTTGCCTATACGATCTGATCTTCGACGAAACAACCTGTGGTGGATTGCCTGAATCCGAAGTGAGGCGATACACAAGGTCCATTCTTAAAGGAATCAAACATGTTCATGATTGCGGATATGCTCATCTTGACATCAAACCTGACAACATCTTACTCGTTCCTGCCGCAGATTTGAGAGGAAGGTATGAAGCTAAAGTTTGTGATTTCGGTTTGGCAAAGAAGGTTAAACAAAGAAAACACAAGAAGAAGCATGGCGATGATGGCGAGGATTTGAGAGGCACTCCTGGTTATATGTCCCCCGAGGCTATGGTTGAAGGCATTCAAGGACCTCCTTGTGATATATGGGGTTTGGGTTGCGTGGTTGTTGAGATGCTGACTGGGAAGAGAGTAGAGCTGTCGTTGGGAATACCTTTGATTCCTCGCGACATATCTAAAGAAGCAAAGGAGTTTCTTAGAAGTTGCTTCGCGATCAAGGTTGAGGATAGACTAACTGCTGGAAAGCTTCTTGAATTGCCATTTGTGTCGCTCCCCTCGACTCCATACAAGGAAACTATGAATGGATTCAGCAGATTATGTCGGATGATTGTTCCGTCAATGGGTAGGACTCACTGGGATGACTATGCCCGGATAGGGCAGTGTTGATGAATCATCATGTATCTTTCGAGAGAGGTAGAGAACATGAACGATGCAAAGTGGTTTGATTGATTGTATTGCTTCAACAGATGATAGATGGTGTTGTCTTAAGTGAAAATATAGTCACAGAGACTGAAGGAATGGACAAATAGTGTCAGTGACATCCAAAGTGTAATGTAACAATGTTTTTAATCGGTTAAACCTATTGAAGAAGAAGGTACCTCCAGATATTTTTTGCTTATATGCCTGTTTGCTAAGCTCATTTTGGACGCGTTTCTGTCGTGTACACAGAGCTCCAACATTACAGGCACAACTCTCTGACATCTTGCCATTCTCATTGTAATCTATATTAAATAGTTTCATAGTTTCGTTATTGTTAGACCCCATGTTAGGATTGATTGGAGCGATTCAACAAGGGATAGTGAAACGAAAATAAATACAAACAAGACTTTGGCTATTTTACGTGGCACACCAAATTCTTACGTCCACAGTCCATACATGTGTCACTGTGATGAACGAATGAAGAATACAATCAAATCGCTCTGTCTCTCTCGTGTACTTACCCTGACTGTAGAGGTATAGCTAGCTTCTGAAATTGTAAGCCCCTCAATTTTTGACCAGGTTACAAAAAAGTCTTTACACTTAACAAACTCTCACTTCAAGATTGAATAACTCTGATTGTGCTTCTTCCACCTCAATCCAACATCTTCTATGAGTGTGGATTTGGCCTCTCATCATGTAACTACGACAACCGAAGTCGAGCAGGTTCTTAGCTTCTTCAAGGTCACAACCTTGGTCGACCTCCTCGTGATTATGGCATGTGCGGATCTTCTCCAACTTGATTACGTCTTTATCCAACATTGAACGAGTGAAGTGATACATGATGTCAACGTGCTCCGTCGTTGCTTGAAAAGTAGAATTCTTTGTCAGATAAATTGCACTTTGACTATCATTTTTAGTTTCAACTCTTATACTTATTTCCAAAGTCCCATAAGAAACTCTTTATCCAAATAATCTCTTTGCACGCTTCCATAACTGCTACATAATCGACATCAGTAGCGGATTGGGAAATGATTTTCTGCAACCTCGAAACCCTGCTTGCTGCTCCACTGTCAAGCTTAGACACATAGCATGTAGTGCCCTTTCTCTTATACACATAGCCACATCTAAATAGACATAGCCTTTCAAGTTGATCTCTGACCCTCCATAGCACAAAGCTATTTCTTGTGTACGTCTCAAATACATGAAAGTCCACGTCCCAACTATAATTATCCTCACCAAGATTTCTCATGAATCTACTGACAACTTGACAAGCTCCAAGTGCAAGTGTACAGTTGTCGGTGCATTAATGAATCCGGTAATCCGGGTTGTCGAACCCAAGGACTTCATGCAAACTAGTTACTAAGTCCAAACCTTATGCGGGCTAGCAGTTTGATTGTTGTTTCCTAATTCTACTGAAATGAAAGAAACAAATATCTCAATTAATCAGATGAATTTCTTCACGATTAACTACGAATGATTGTTGAAAGTTTACTTAATATGCGAACAAAAGGATATCTCTACGGGTACACTAGGGATTTTACACCGCTTGGGATTTATATGTTAGCAACACGAATGTATTTTCCTTAGCCAAACGAGCACAATTACGTTGAAGATTCCTCAACCAACGCTTGCATTCAAACTCTTGTACCTGATTCCTCTAGCCAACTCAAGTTTAAATCCACATTACGTTCTTGTTGTCTAATTTTAGTTCTTAGCCAACTAGCAAGATTCCTCAACCCTAACTATAGCTAGTGCACGATTCAAGTTCCGGTTACGAATATTGATTCCCCTAATGCTCATAACCCAATTCAATCATATTGCTACGTCTAACAATACGAAAGAAGTCAAAAGCTCATAAATCGCATGTGACTAAGTAAAACTCATTCAATTAAGCACAAATCATTAATCACATCTATAAACCACCAACACATGGTGTTCAAACCCTAGTTCCCTACGAGATATCCCGAATAGAAGCTTAGCTACGAGTACACATGATCACAATACAATGTTTTATGATCATAAATCAAAAACTAAAGAGAAGAAGAAGAGAGAAATCAAACGAGAGTTCCAAGCTCCAAGAGACCGCCCCTTGCCTTCAAATGTAGATAGAATAATGCCAAAACACGGACTACTAGGTCTAAACAAGTCTCCCAAGAATCAAGCTTTCGAAATATTACAAAACAGCCCTGAAATTCCGAGTTTTACGCTCTACTTGCATAAACACTTGTTCACACGAGCAATTTTTGGCTGTTCCCACTAATTTTCAAAGATTTTTCAACATTTTTGTTCGCACGAACATCCCTGGAGATGAGCTCATATTTTCATCCTCTTCGACGGACCATAACTTTCTCGTCCAATCTCCGTTTGAGCTCCGTGACCTAATGTTGGAAAGCTCTTTGAGTCTACCTTCATTTACCACTGGTCTCACTCCAGACTTCATTGTAAAACTCAAGATACTCTCGAAATAGTGAAGATTTGTCACTTTTGCTCCTCCCTTTCTCTTGAGCTTGCTTTGTTTTCGAAGTTCGTTTCATGCCTCCTAGCCATCCTTTAGCATCCGTTCCTGTCAAGATAAGATGAAAAACTATACCAAGCGATTATATTTGAAAAGTAACATCTCAAAATTCATAGAAACGCCCGGACTCGCAATAAATCACAACAAGCTCATTCTTCACAAAAAAATGGCCTAAATCTAATCACTTTTCACCGAAACGCGCGCAAATAGCAATGTTTCACATACGAAATATGACTCCAACTAAGGAGTTATAAAAAAAAATCCTCATCTACTGCATTTTGTCTGTTTACTAGCCGACAAGGCTCAAACGACTCAAATACGACTCTCAACACAAACAATGCAGCAAGATGATGTAATACAGATCTAGAGTCGATCTTAAAAAAAGTATTTAAAACACAAAACATCCAATTTCTTTCTTTTTGTCAAGAACATGCAATCTCCCTCTCATAAACTGAAAATCGTCAAGCTTTAACTAATCCTTTTTGAAATTCTCATACACGTAGCAAGAATTTGAAATAAATTAAAATAATTCTATGAAAAAGATCACTAAGGCGTCCCGTTTCATTCACTAATTCAAACCAACACACAAGCACGTCCTAAGCTTCATTGGGTCGACTTCAGCTCAAATCTCATTGTAGCCTTTCTTCGCCGAGTCATATGTGGGTTTTCAGACCCTCTTAGCCTTTATTGCTTTTGACTCCAACTTGTTCCCATGAAGGGAGTCACAACTCCTGTGAAATAAGGCTTGACTCTAGTTTTACTCTCTAGCACAACATTGGGTTGTTCTCCTTATTCTTGAGCACTCGCTTTCTCTTATGTTTCTTTTAAGCACATGTCACCTATGTTTTTCAACCGTGAGCTAGAGCGCGTGGGCTTTTTCGGTTAACTCTTGTGACCACCGTAAGGGATGGTGGTGTACGCCCCCCGATTTCACTTAGTCCGAGGCAACCCTACCACATGAAACCAACTCTACACGAAGATCCACCCCATATCAACAAGAGACCACAAGTTTCCACTTGAAAGCTGAATATTCAGCTACTTTGGAGTCCAATCTAATTAGCACACTCTAGGAAACTTAGGTATGCTGTACTGTGTCATTCTTTCCACAACTTCTAAAAATTCCCGGGACATCCTCAGTGAAACCCCCACATTGAATTTTAAAAGTAATAACTTTGTCCTACTACGTCAATTCCTACTCAAAATGATTCTTCAATTGCCTTATTCTCAAATTTTCAATTTTTTCATTTTTTTTTATTTTTCATTACTTTTTGTGTTTTTCGTAAACCTAACTCTATATGCAAGGCTAGACACACACGTATACATATATTGCAGTACACAACTCGATTTTATTTCCTGGTGGGTAGACTCAATTATTTAAAAGCACAAACAAAATATCAACTACTCTACACAATACTACTATATATGTAAAAACATGACAAAACCACAAAACTGACTCACGATACAATCTAAAATGTAGGGTTTTGATACGGATTATGCAGCGGAATAAAAAATAATCAATTCCGTTCAATACCCTCCAAGGATCACATGACAAGAATTCATAACGATGGTAAAGGTTAAGAACATCATGTACCTTGTTTGTCTTCTTAGATGACTTCACGTGAAATAGTGTCGACGTCTCTATGAAAGTCCACTCCTACGATTTCTCCTGATCCTTCGACACATTTGTGCAAGCTAGGGAAGAAGGAGAAAGAAAAAAATCACGCAAAACAAGACCAAGAGGCGGCACCTCTATGGTGGCCGATGGGAAGAGGGACGAGCGACGCTAGGGGTTCGACCCTAGTGTTGCTCTCTCTCCTTGCTTTGTTCTCTCTCTCAATAATAATCCAACATCATGAGAAAATAAGCTAGAAGTGCCCTTATATAGTTAATAACTCCTTATTAACTACATATTAGCCCAATCCTAATCATGTCCATACACGGATTAGTCCACTTTGCAAATTAGTCCTACTAAGTTTTCATGTGGTTTCATATTGATCCTTCTATTTAATTAGTCCAACTAATTAATTCCCAAGTCCGGTTTAATCCATCGGGAGTGTGACCCCATAGGTTTCTACTTAGTTGGTAGTAACAATTACTAACATAGAGCGGCCTCTAGCAAGACATCTATGCCTCCCAACTAATAGAAATAGTCAGTAATCCGACAAACATTGTGACCAATATTGCCGTATTATATAAGTCACACTCGTATATCCAATTCATAGTTTCTCGATCCTGGGAAAAGGCTTATCTTGTACAGATAACATCAATATGCTATATTGATTTATTTGAGTCTGGCCAGTCATTCTATAAGCACTACCCCTCGAGTGACCGTGGATATTTACTCCCGTTATGCCGGAGGGACAAATCATATCCACATCACTACCATCTCTAAGCTTGCTTCCTATCATGTCTGATAACTACATTTAAAGTTACCCGGTTAAGGCGCAATGTTTGATGATATGAACGCACAATATTTCACAACTAGAGTATCTAGTGACTTCAAGTCTAAGGACACAATACCATTGTCACTACGATAAGCACTTGTGACTTTACATAACTTGTATGTAGCCTTCTTGTGGTGGGTCAATCCAGTATGCCATTACCCCTAATGCATACGCATGTGCTAGACTAGATATCCTCATATCAATCTACCCGCATACTAGTCTTGATGCAATACAGTCGTCCTATTAATTATAGTACTCGACTATGAATATTTAAGAATATAACATTTATATTCTAAGGACTTCATTCATATTAACATATCTCCATATCGATAACATAATGAATAGTAAGTCCATATATTTGTCACGATAAATTGATTGCCTCTAGGGCACAATTCCAACATAAACATCATACATGTAACTGGCGATGCAAAACACATTGCTAGCAAACAGATAAACCACCCCCACACTGAATCCTTCGTTGTCCTCAACAAATTTTAGAGATTAAACATAGGATTCAGCAATCATATGCGTAGGCCAGTAGATGAGATGGAGTATGACATATACTAAATAAAAGAAACGCAAAATTCAGCAAAAGAAAAAGATACTTTGGACGAAATCGCGCCAAGCAGTCCCCAAGCACAGTAGTGGTGCCACCATGCATGCTCCCAATGGTTAGTGTGTACTCGCACATCGGGGTCGACTGCCTCCTCTGCTAAAATCCATGTCTAAAGAACCCCCAACTCACTATTGCGAGCGCCTGTGACGGTCATGTGTGCCATGGCACACCAGGGTAGATTCTACCATAACCTGCTCATGTATGTCACTTGGAAAACATTGTTAGTCCCTCTCTATCATCTCTCAACAAAAAATAACTAAAAACACAAAACATAATTCAAAACGCACTCCCTAATCTAATGCAAATGAATATGTTGGGTTGCCTCCCAGCATGCGCTTTGTAATTTAAGGTCGACGACCCGACCCAGTTACCTCAAATATGTTAAGGAGACCTATCACGCCGTGCCTCCTCCTTCAATTTCTTGCTCTTGATCTTTTGAACCACATCATGTGCACTCACTCGGGTGAATCGGATTGCAAAACTGTAGACAACCCAGGAGTAAGATCCACTGCTTCCTCTCTAAACTTGATCATGGCCAACTTATTATTCCCCTTGCCCGGATGGAATGCTTTGAACATTAGTGATGAATCTAGAGCTTTTATAGTCAACTTCTCAGTCTCTAAATCCACATTGGCGCGCATTGTCTTCAACAACGGTCTTCCAAAGATGAGTGGAACATCGCGATCCTCCTTGATAACCATGATCACAAAGTCAGCTGGAATGAAAAATGTACCCACTTTGACAAGTACGTTCTCTATCACCCCATTTGTTGTAACAATAGAATTGTCTGCCAATTGCAGACCCATTTTCAATGGGGTTGGCGCACCAATGCCCAATCTCTGAAATAAAGACAATGGCATGAGATTAATTTTCTCTCCCAAATCACAGAGCCCATGCGTGTGGTATCCACCCCCAAGAGTGAAACCTAAGATGACACTACCCGGATATCTCATCTTGGGAATGTCTCACTATATTACTGTACTGCATGTCTCTGTCAGCTTCACCATGGCAGAAGGGTCTATGCTCTTCTTGCCCCATAAAATTTCCTTCAATAAATTCTTGTACTTGGGCATATGAGCAAGTTCTTCCACAAGAGGAATGTTGATATGCAATTACTCGAATATATACATAAATCTCCAAAAGTGTTCCTCATCATTCCTCTTTATTGCTGCCGAATATGGCACATCTGGCCCGTATTTAGCCGAATTTAGAGTGTTCTTGGGTTCTTCTTTCTTTTCAACAGTGTCCTTTAATTGGGGACTCACAATTTTCTTGGGCACTTCTTCACCCAATTCCTTTTCAGTAGCCTTAGTAGCTTCAACTCTCGCATGGCTAGGATATGATCCCGAGTAGTCACACCACTGCGAGTAGTTATAGCTATGAGTTGCTCAGTAGGAACAATGGTATTAGAAGGAAGCATGGCAGGTGGAAATTTAGTAACCTGATTGGCTATTTGCCCAATTTGCGTCTCATGGCTCTTCACCATAGCTTCAATAGATACCAGCTTCTCATTCATCTTCGCTAAAAGGCTGTGTAAGTCTGGCTTTTGTTGTTGTTGTGCCTGCTGCTGCAGAAATTGCCTTTGAGCTTGATACTGAGAATTCGGCTGCTGTTCGGGTGTATATAATCCACTGTTTGGATTGGCATAGCTAAGGTTATGATGGTTCTGGTTATTGGGATGGTACGTGTTAGGCCACTGCTGTCTCATGAAATTCACATCCTCAATACCACAATCACACCCTTGGTTCTCGTCTGCTAGCATCTCTCCCATGGACTTCACCTATGCTGAAGACTATATGCCGTTAAAAGCTAAAGACATAGATTCCAGCTTCTCATTTATCGACTCAATTTTGTTAATCAGAGCTGCATCCCCAGAATTAGAATATCTGCGAGTCTCGGATCTAGTAGTATCTCTCTTGGCCACACTGTTAGGAAGGTCTTGAGCTCTCTGCATTCCCAATCCCATAAAGTTGCCCCCTGCTAGCATATCTAACTTGTGTGCCGTTTCCTTTTTCAAAGCATTGTAGAAGTAATGGAGAAGCTTATACCAAGGCTCCCCATGAGTAGGGCACCTACGAAGAATCTGGCTGAACTTTCTCCATGAGTCCCCCGATGAACTGTCCTTATCTTGTGTGAACTCCGTGATCTCTGCCATTTGTTGAGCAACCTTGGATGGTGGAAAATATCTCCTCAAAAATTCCTGGCAACACTCTGCCCATGTCGTGATACTTCCCGCTGGAAGCTCCAAGAGTCACTGCTTTGACTTTCCAGATAAAGAGAAAGGAAACAACATTAACTTACTTGTTTCATCTAGAACCCTCTGATCGTTCAAAGTCAAAGAAATTGGCTAAAAAACGAGCAGATGGTGGTTAGGTTTATCTCCTGGAGCTCCAGTGAATGAGCACTCATCACGAGACATATTAATCATGTGTTTGAGCAATTCAAAATGATGGGAATTGATCTGAAGCCTCACAAAGGTGGGTTGATATCCGAATGGGGTGGTTCTGAAGTAGTCTACCATAGGGCGGTCTTCATTAGCCACATTGTCTACTTGGGCTGCAGGATTCTGCAATTTTTTTGGTTTCCTCCATTATTTCCGCCATTGTTACCTCCATTGTTTCCATAGACTAACCCACACCAGAAAGTGGTTGTGGATTTTTTGGGTTCAAGCGAGCCATTGCTTCTTGCATCTCAGCCATCTGAGCTCTGAGTTCCTCTGTTTCTCGTACCCGATTAGCTGCATCTTCCACAGCTACAAGTCTGGCCGCCTCCGCATCTTGCACAGCTTTGCGGAATCTTTCAAACTCAACTCTCGTTTGGTCATCCATTCGAGCTGAGTCTGCTCTCCTTGCGCGCTCTACGTTCCGTGCGTAACAAAGTTTCTGGGTTTTCAAGCACTGGGGTACAAGGGCTCGTCTCTAGAACGGGTCATGCACCCTGATATTCAACCTGAAACGCCAAGCACACAAAGATATAAACAAGAAAAGTAAAATCCCTAAAGTTACAAATAATAACTAATTTAGCCGAAGTCCCCGGCAACGGCGCCAAAAACTTCACACGTTCCAACTGCAAATGTATAGTTGTTGGTGCAGTAATAAATTCGGTAATTCGGGTTGTCGAACCCAAAGGACTTCATGCAAACTAGTTACTAAGTCGAAACCTTATGCGGGCTAGCAGTTTGATTGTTGTTTTCTAATTCTACTGAAACGAAAGAAACAAATATCTCAATTAATTAGATGAATTTCTTCACGATTAACGACGAATGATTGTTGAAAGTTTATTTAATATGCGGACAAATCATAATTTCTCAACGGGTACACTTGAGATTTTACACCGCTTGGGGTTTATGTTTTAGCAACAAAAATGTATTTTACTTAGCCAAACGAGCACAATTACGTTGAAGATTCCTCATCCAACGCTTTCATTCAAACTCTTGTATCTGATTCCTCTAGCCTACTCAAGTTTAAAGCCACATGATGTTCTTATTGTCTACTTTTAGTTCTTATCCCACTAGCAAGATTCCTCAACCCTAGTTGTAGCTAGTGCACGATTCAAGTTCCGGTTACGAATATTGATTCCTCAAATGTTCATAACCCAATTCAATCCTATTGCTACGTCTAACAATACGAAAGAAGTGTAAAGCTCATGAATCGCACATGACTAAGTAAAACTCATTCATTTAAGCACAAAGCATGAAACCAAATCCATAAACCACCAACACTTGGTGTTCAAACCCTAGTTCCCAACGAGATATCCTGAATAGAAGCTTAGCTACGAGTACACATGATGACAATACAACGTTTTATGATCATAAATCAAAAACTAAGGAGAAGAAGAAGAAGAGAGAAATCAAACTAGAGTTCCAAGCTCCAAGAGACCGCCACTTGCCTTCAAATGTAGACAGAATAATGCCAAAACACGGACTACTAGGTCAAACAAGTCCCCGGAACATCTAGCTTTCGAAATATTACAAACAGCCCCGAAATCTGATTTGTGCACTCTGTTCACAGGAACACTTTTGTGTTCGTATGGACACTTGTTCACGAGCAACTTTCGGCTGTTCGTACTAATTTTCAGAGATTTTTCAACATTTCTGTTCGCTCGAACATCCCTAGACATGAGCTTAGATTTTCAGCCTCTTCGACAAACCATAACTTTCTCGTCCGATCTCCGTTTGAGCTATGTGACCTATCGTTGGAATGTTATTTGAATATACTTTCATTTTCCACTGATCTCTCTCCAATTGTAAACCTCAAGATAATCTAGAAATAGTGAAGATTTATCACTTTTGCTCCTCCCACTTTGCTTCTCTTGAGCTAGCTTTGTTTCTGAAGTTTGTTTCATGCCTCCTAGCCATCGTTTAGCATCCGTTCCTATCAAGACAACATGAAAAATTATATCAAGAAATTATATTTGAAAAATAACATCTAAAAACACATAGAAACACCCGGACTAGCAATAAATCACAACACGCTCATTCTTCACAGAAATTGGTCTGAATCTCATCACTCTGCACCGAAACGCACACAAATAGAAATGTTTCACATACGAAAGATGAATCCAACTAAGGAGTTATCTCAACTCCCACAGTTTGGCCGATATATGCCTTGTTTACAACATATCATACATCAAACTTCCCACAACAGATGTATAAGAAACGTTGGCCATGTAGTTTTTATCCTCATTTGTAGTCGGATTGGTCTCTCAAAAATCAGCTAAAAACATAAATTCCCCCACCTTCACAAGTATGTTCTCAATCATTCTAGCTACACACACTGTGGACTGATCTGCAAGTTGTAAGCACACACACCAGATGGACATGGATCTCCAGTTGAAAGTTGCATGAACAAATATAAAGACCAAAAGACTTACAGCAGCTCCCAAATCGCATAACGGTATGCACCCCCCCAATTAACAAGAAAGAATAACACTTACTGGGTCTCCTAACTTAGGGATTTCTCTTTGAATAACGGAACTACGCCTCAGGTGAAGTAACTGTCCCAGTGTCATATATTTTTTTCCCCAAATCACTTCCTTCAAAAACTTGTTGTACTATGGTATATGAGTAAGCACTTCTGGAAACAGATTGTTGATATTGTGTTGCTTGAAAATGTCAAGAAAATGGCCATAGGGGTGTTCATCACCCTATCTTTTAATTTGTAAAGAAAATTTTGCCTTTAATCACATCATCTGTAACTTCAGAAATTGAACCTTTTGAATCATGATCATATCTTTCCACGTCCTTAATTAAAGAATCGTGGTCTTCTTGCTTAAAGCATCATCATGAATGACCTTCTCCTTAATAAATTTTACACTTTCCACTTGAACAAGCGGATGAATTGAGGGGTAATGTGTAACAGTTACACTCTTAATAAATATGGCTCTAACATGTTCATTTGAAGTAGCACCGGTGCTTGGCATGCACTAGGCTGTCTATGACTAGCTTGACCAGCGATCTGACCAATCTGAGTCTCATGTGGTTGATCAATGCTTTAGTAGCTTCAATGTCACCTTTTAATCTTTCTAACTTAGTGTTGATGTTCACATTAGACTCATAATGTCTAGAGCATGCCATGGTTGCTGAATGTGCTGATCTCTTGCTGTAGGATATTGTCCAGGTGCATAAGTTTCATTGTTTGGATTACTCCAACACAAATTAAGATGTTGTCTATATTTATCCTGGTAAGTGTTGCCCCATCAATGTTGTTGCCCCCCCCCCCAAATAATTCACATTTCCACCGCTGCTTGATTAACTCACTTTCTAACCATTGTTGTTCAAGTGTTTTCACCTGTTCTGGAGGCTTGAGATTGATAGTTTGAAAAGTTGTGGCGAGTTCTACAATATGTGAATTCATAGACTCAAATGGCTCAAACTGACTCACCATTGCTATGTCATTGGTCAATTTCGGATATCTAAGAACTGATGGTATAGTACTTTTCCTTCTAGCAATATTGTTAAGAATCGTCTTGGTTGCATGTGGCCCACGACCCATGAACTTACCATTTGAAAGTTGATCCAGTCCTTTTGCAGTGTCCTTTTCTAGAGAACTCCAAAAATATTTTAGGAGCTTAAATAGAGGCTCCCCATGATTGGCTCTGCGCAAGGTTTGATGCTATTTTTCACCCAAAAGTGTGATCATCACTATGTTGAAAGTGTTAGTTCATTTAAGCTCAACCACCTTAGATGGCGGATGGTATTTCCGTTAAAATTCATCAGTGAGTTGTTCCCATGAAGTAATGGAATTGCCTAGCAAAGACAAAAAGCATCCTCTATCTTTTCCGATCAGAGTGAAAGGAAACAACATTTTTCTCTACCTGACGAATGTTCCCCGTATGGCAAATCTGATTCAGACTCGCCAAATGAGAGCCAGGATCCTCGTTTTCCTTCCCACTGCATTAACTGTCTTATGAACCATGTTGATCAGTGAACTCCTGATATCAAAGGGTTGTTCCATTAATGACACCAATATTGGTGATTGATAGCTCGCCTCTGTCAGCCTAAAATTATCAACAATTGATGCTTCCCATTCTTGCTCTTGAGCTTGCGCCACTCTATGCTCAATATTATTAGGCCCGTTCTGGTAGGGTTTTGATACGGATTACGCAGCAAAAAAACAATAAATTAATTTCGTTTAAGACCCTCCATGAGTCGCAGGACAAACCATCATAACATGGTAAGGGTAGAATCGTTGTGTACCTTGTTTGTCTGAAAGATCACTCCACGTAGAATGCTATCCACGTCTCTATAAATATCCATGACTAGGATTGAACTAGAGTCCTTCCAACGTCTATGTTCTAGCAACAGGAGAAAGGAGGAAGAAGAAGATCACACAAACGAGACACTCACAAGATGCACGCCTCGCGAGGCTGACGACGTAGGGAGGGGGCGGACGGGGGGTTTCGGCCCTCTTGTCTTGCTCTCTCTTTGCTTTGTTCTCTCTCAATAATGATGAACTTATGAGAAAATAAGCTAGGAGTGACCTTATATCGTTAATAACTCATTATTAACTACTACATATTAGCTCT
Source organism: Linanthus parryae (assembly GCA_023055425.1). Taxonomy (NCBI): domain Eukaryota; kingdom Viridiplantae; phylum Streptophyta; class Magnoliopsida; order Ericales; family Polemoniaceae; genus Linanthus; species Linanthus parryae. The sequence continues at coordinate 885,186 of JALGPY010000041.1, read as the reverse complement.
AATACTAATCATGTCCATACACGGATTAGTCTACCTTGCAAATTAGTTTACTAAGTTGTTTGTGGGTGCGTATTGATCCTTCTATTTAACTAATACTACTAATTAATTCCCAAGTCTAGTTTAATCCATAGGACGTGTGACCCCATAGGTTTCTACTTAGTTGGTTGAAACAATTGCTAACATAGAGCGGTGTCTATCAACACATCCATGTCACCCAACTAATAGAATTAGTCAGTGATCCGACAAACCTTGTGACCAATGTTACCGTATTGTATAATCCATTTGTCTCTATATCCGGATTGGAAACGAGACATACAAGTCACACTCGTATATCCAATCCATAGATTCTCAATCCTGTGTTAGGCTTCTTCTCAAGGAGTGGAGTGGAGTTCTTTTACCATTCTTCTCAAGGATTGAAGGCCAATTCCCTCTTTTGCTCACCATCTTCTTGAATGTTTGGGGTAAAGTTTTCTTCTAGTCTTGAATTCATGCTTGCATGTCCACGTTTAGCTTTGATTTATGACATTTTATCTTAGCTTTCTCCATTTCCATGCTTGATTCTTCACTTTCAAGGTTAAATCAAGAGTTTAACTCCAAATCTTGACTATTTGATGAAACTCACACTAGAACCCACATGCACATTGTGAATGTCTTCTATTTGCATTGAGTTTTGATAATTTGTGTCAAGAGCATGTAAACATATTATTTCAAGCTTAAAATTGTGTTATTTGGGTGAAACACAAGTATATTTAAATTGCATATACCACTAGAACCACTCTTGTATTTTCGGAAAATCTACATGTTGATACAATCTGGACATTATGTGAAAAACTTGAAAATTTTGTCGCCCTGAAATTTTAAACTCTTGCATATCTTGAAACAAGCCTCAGAGAGTGTCATTTTTATATAATAAAAACATCTTTATGTTATTTTTAGTTAAGTAGATATGGTCATTTGAACTTGCATGTTTTATGCATCTCTTACTACAAGAAACATATGATTTGACAACGGTCGGAACCGTTGGTAAAATGACCAAAAACCGTGGGCACATGCTACTCCAGTGGTCGTTAATCCGCTGGCAAAATGGACCTAAATCGTGGCTGTATTAGCACTGGCATAGATGTTGCCCGCGGTTTTTCGAATTGCTGCAGAAGAGCATATGTGCCCGCGGTTATAGAAGGCGCGGGCATTAAGAAAAAAAACGTTGGGGAATAATTTCTCTCCCCATGGTTCTCGATTGTAAAAGTTCAGAAGTAAACCGCTGGGAAATAATTTCACTCCCCATGGTTCTCGACTGTGGAAATTGGTTCTGTAATCGTGCCAAAAGAGGTTTTGCCAACAGTTTGTTGAATTGTTGGTTCTTGTTGCTAACCGCTGGAAATTGGTTTCAGTTGCGGTTTTTCCATTGGGGTTGTTTGCTTGACAACCGCGGGCATCATATTTGAAAATATTATAAATTTAAAATTCAGGATTGGAATTAAAAAAAAAAATCATTCCTATAATGTATATAAGAACTAGAACTAGAATGAGAATAGCTAGAACTGGACGAAAAAATTACAACGGTATATAAACTAAAACAAGCCAATTTATAGAATAAACTGAAACCTTCAAAATATTATAGCATAGATAAGAAACTCAAAATCACGGGAAGAATTACATTTGTCATCATCACATTATTTAGCAACGCAAAATCTTTCAAATCCTAATAGAATAAAACTGGGAATAACGAAACTCTCTTGCCCCTACTTCTAAAATGTTTGAAGTGAAATACGTAGTTCAAATGAGAAGACAATCTTCCTAAATTTCTTCATGGCCTTGTTTCTGTGGAAAAAAAAAGTAGAACACAAAACTAGATGGCAACTATAAGAGAGATGTTTAGAAAAAACATTTGAAGCTATTGTACTAATAATCATTAACTATTGCACAATGATCACCATCATAAACATCATTAACATGTTACAGTACCTCACCATTTCACAACCAAAAACATGATCAAACCTTCCAAACTCCCAAAATTAACTACCACTGCCCAATTCCATCAATACCAACTTGTAGTAGTAGCAAAACCACCTCATAAACATGCTGCTACCTGGCCACCATAACCTGCACTTCAGCCCTTAATCACCAGTACCTACATGAATTTCACCTCCACTTCCAACATCCTCAAACTAACTGCCTTCACCATTTACCTAAATACCACTGCCTATACACTTAAACTACAACCTGGATCTAACACATGTACAACACTATGACACCATCACCATTACAAACCAACAAATCACCTACAACCTCCATAACCGAACCCAGGTATGGATAGCTGAAAGTGAGCAAGCACCTGACCCAACCGTGTTTGATCTATGAAGTTCAAGCAGAAAACTGGAGTTGATGAGTGGTAATCACATAACTTAGGCAATAGAGGGTAGGACAATTTTCTAACTCAATACAAAAGCCTTAACAATACCTGGGGGTACTAGGTATGGATAGTCCCTCACATGTTGATTAAAAGATGGGTCTAGGATTAACAGTGATAGACATATTTTTTCAACAAACACCAGCTTGGGTTCTTCAAGCCTCCTTATTAGTCCAATCCCATTATAATACCAAAAAAAACATAAACCTATCATGAATTTTTTTTAGTCTTAAATATACTGAATATTAACAAAAATAAAAACATCATAGTTAATGTTTTCAAGAAATCAAAATTCCGTACATGTGTGTTCCTGGGAACCATTGGCATCCTGACTTCATTCATTAGTTGAATCAGGATCCTATGTACAAAACAAGCAACGAGCAATGAAGGAAGAGGACATTAGACATCAATAACGAGGTGGTACTTAAGAAATTAATATAACTTAAGAGTAGCTACATAGTATAACCGCCAAATTATTAGAACCATTATCTTTTTTCATTAGAGACACCACAACTTTTTGAAGACAAGAATGTTGTTCTCGTAGCTCATGTAGCATTGCTTTATTCCTTGCAGCTTCTTCCTGTGAGATTGTATTTAACTTTTGACACCCTTTAGATGATGAGCCAAACATTAAAGGTGTCGGAATCCTACGCCACGAACACGACCATGTCATTCCTTTCCAATGACTTGGGAAAATGCATCATCATGACTCCAAATTTCTTTTTCCCCTGAGATAACCTGTGAGTCTTCTTGATCCTTGAGAAGCACTTTAATTTTTTCCTACAATTCGAACACCAAAGATTTTTGAATAGTTGTTAGTCATTTCCACAACATAATCCAACACGATCTGTTGCACTATAATGATAACCCAGTTACTACATACAATATTTTCTGCTGCCTTTGCTGTAACAGGTGTGCTATCTTTTTTCGTGCGTGTTTCAGGGTACATACTTGATCTACTTGGATTATTTCCACTTTTCCTCTACAAGTTAACCAAGTATATTTCAGTATATAATAAGAGTAATATTATTTAGAATGAGAAAGAAATATGAAAATTATTTTACCTTTTCTTCTACGTACTGGGCTATGGTTTTTGAGCCAGCTGTATATATTTTCTCATGGTCTTCTAATTTTAAAACCTTAGAGCACAACTCCCTAAATATGCAACATAAATCGATCACATGAGCTACGACATCCTTAGGCAAAGTCCCTTGAAGTGCTATTGGCAGAAGTTGTTGCATGAGAATGTGACAATCATGACTTTTTAAATCTATAATCTTGCGTTGCTTAGTTTGAATGCAACGGGACAAGTTAGAGGAGCATCCATCAGGCCCTTTCACATTCTTTAGTACAGCCAAGAAGTTATCTTTCTCCTTATTCGTCATTGCAAAACAAGCATGCGGAATGTTGTGCTTGTTCTCACATCTAATTTCAGGATGTAGGTCTTCTCGTAAACCCATTTCCTCAAGATTCATACGAGCTTTCAAATTGTCCTTGGTTTTTCCTTTGATATTCAACAATGTTCCAAGTATATTGTCACATACATTTTTTTCTATATGCATTACGTCAAGATTATGACGTAACAATATATGTTCCCAGTAAGGTAACTAAAATAATATACTCCTCTTTTTCCATGGCGTCGCCTCATCACCATCACCCCTTTTTCTCTTTCGTTTAATTTGGGAGTCAATATCTTCAGTATAAAGTAAGACCTCACTTCCTGTTAAAGCACTAGGTGCCATTTCCTTTTCTATTGTTCCATCAAAAGACTTTTTGTCCTTTCGAAATTTATGATCCTTTTTTAAGAATCTCCTAGAACGCATGTAGCAATATTTTCCACCATGGCTTAACCAACGAGAGTGTGTGCCGTAGTTACAAGTTGGACAGGCCCGTAAACATTTAGTACTCAAACCAGATAAATCTCCATACGCAGGGAAATCATTGATTTTCCATAATAAAGCGGCGCGCAATTGAAAATTTTCCTTTGTAGAGGCATCATAAGCACTAATTCCATCATCCCATAAGGATTTTAGCTCTTCAACTAAGGGTTTTAAATACACATATATTTTAGAACCACGGGAGTGTGGTCCAGGAATAAGAAGCGACAAAATAAAAGAAGATTGTTTCATACATATCCAAGGTGGAAAATTATATGGGATCAATATAACAGGCCAAACACTATAACTAGTGCTCATGTTTCCAAATGGATTAAATCCATCTGTGGCTAAAGGAAGCCTAACATTACGAGGATCATATGCAAAATGGGTGTGTTGTGAGTCAAAGCTTTTCCATGCTAAAGTATCAGCAGGATGTCTCATTATCCCGTCATTTTCGCGACCATCGACATGCCATTTCATATGAGAAGCCGTTTCTGGACACATATACAACCTTTGCAACCTAGGCTTTAAAGGAAACCACCAGAAAACTTTTTCAGGCTTCTTCTTAGCAACAACTTCGTCAACTTCTTCATTACATTAATTCTTATTTGGTACCCATCTTGAAAAATGACACACAGGGCATTCATCTTTATTTTCATTATCCTTCCAGTACCATATAAAATTATTAGGACAAGCATGAATATTCTCATATCCAAGCCCTAAATATTTTATATACTTTTTTAGCACCATAATAATCTTTTTGGAGTGCAGCGTCAGGGGGGAGCATGCGTCTTACCAGATCAAGTAATCCTGTGAAATACCAAGCACTCCATTTATGAAGACACTTAAGATGTAGCAGAGAAACAATAGCTTCCAACTTATTGATTGTTTTATAGCTTCCAGATAATGGTTCTTGTGCATCTTTGAGTAATTCAAAGAAACGCTTTGCATCTGCATTCAGACCATGCTCTTCATTCTCATGTATTGGATGATCATCCACATGGTTGTTATGAAAATCAGTTGCGTCTCCACGTTCGGATTCAGGTTCATTATTCATTTGGAAAACATTTTGCAACATAGTGCTCATGTCAGTTTGTTCTTGTGACTCTTCAAGAATCACATTATCCTTACTATGCATGAGTGTGGGCACGAGTTCACCAAAGAAAAATTAATTTGAATAATTTGTACTAATTCCATAGCTCAACAAGTGAAGCTGTACAACCTCTCTACTCAGGCTACGCGAGTTTACACATCTCACGCACGGACAAGAAATCAGCCCATCCGACGGTGCATTCTTAATAGCAAAATCTAGGAACTGTGCAAGACCTTCTGAGTATTCTGTTGTCCACCTATTCTTCTTTATCCAATTAGTATCCATTACTTAATCGACGTGTTCCAGTATCAAGATTTCCTTCATAAATAGAAAAAGCATAACTCATAAAACAAACTCTGCCACATAATTATAGCATTTGAGAAGAAATATATATATCCCAAGTTTTCACCAATTCATATACTACATGAGACTCTTCAAAACTCAATACTCCAGACTATATTCCTAGTTCAAGAGGCTTAAGATGATATTTCTTTCTTGACATACCTACTTTGATTCAATATTCAATTATCTAGTGTCACGACATACTCACAATCCAACATAAACATTTCCATATATCAAGGATTGAACTCAATGCATCAACTATCACAACCAATTATTACAAGGCATGTTTTGGATTCATATGAAAACACGACAAAATTCTTTTTGAAATGAATACTGCAAACCTTCTAACTTGATTAAGGGACTTTGATTAAAAAAACAATCACACATTATGAAATTAACGAGCATTCTTTGCACCATGTATCACAGAAAATTACTTTATATATTTATTAAGATTGATGTGAATCAACTAACTATAAACCAGGTTACCTATTTTTACACTTCATACAATCATTCAGCACAAGAATATAGATATGAGAGTGCATAAGACAGAAGTAGCCATCGATTGAAAGCGGCATATAGATATAAGAGTGCATAAGAGAGAAGTAGCCATCGATTGAAAGCGAAAGAACAGAGTTGAAAACATATCGAACATACCAACTGATCGAAGGTGAAAAACAGATTTGATTGAGGAGCTCCTGGAGCACAAACCCAGTCGTCCAAAGACCGTGATTGGGGGAAGGGTAACCAGATCGTGTTTTTAATGGAGAAGTGGGATCGTCAAAACTAAGGCTATGTGCGCGGGATAATGCGCAGCAGTGAAATTGATAAGCTTAACTACACATATTGGATATGGATTCAGTTTTCGTGGCTCACTAGTTCTCTTAGGGAATTCAATATCTCTTTGTCAACTATTACTTATTTTTTAATTGAAATTTGGGTCAACTTTTACTTATTTTTAATTGAAATTTGGGTCAACTATTACTTAATTTTCCTTTTAAATGGTAATTTGATTTAAATATTCTTGTACTTTCACTTAAATAAAATATATTTTCTTGAATCTAGCTATTTTTATTTTTTTATTAAATCTTTCTTACTCATATATACTCTTTAAACAAAATTAAAAAAAAAAGAACTTACTCTAAGATACATAAAAATATATGTATTAAAAAAATGTATTTTATCATAGAAAAGTTGTTATATGTTACTTCCTCTGCTATGAATCTTCATAGTTTTGACTTTTATCACTTCACTGAATCACTTTGATTCATGAATTTGATTATAGTAAAACGATTCAAGAATTTGATAATGTCTGCATCGTGTTGTAGAGTAAACTTACTCTACAACACATTAAAAGATTACAAAAAAATCGCGTCGCTCTGCTACCCAAATCACCTGGTCACAGTGATCCGGTTACAGAAAAAAAGTCAAACGTGAAGATTCACAGAAAAGAAATGGAGAATATAGCTAATACTTAATTCAATCCGTTGAAGTAAAAAAAATGCTTCAATATATTTTTTTTATATAAACATGAAAATAATGAAAATAATGCAACAAACTACACTTTTTTTTAATTCATTAATATACACCTAAAACCACACATTTTGTATCGATATTGTTGGCAACAAGAACATATTAATTCTCCGTATCACCTCTTTGTCTATGCTTTGACTTTTTGACTCGTATCTGGGTTACTTTGACAAGGTGAGTTGGATCGCAAAACAATACAATTGTTGATAATTCTACCGTGTTATAGACCAACTTTACTCTACAGCACCATAAAAAATTATCAAAAATTAGATCGTTTTGCTATCCAAGTCACCGGGTCAAAGTGCATTAGTGAACCGTGAGAAAAGTCATAACGTAGAGAAAATGGCGTTACAGAGGAAGTGCTATGTTAGTTATATGGATCAAACAGGTTCTCACAACCGTTGGAAATGTATATATATTATACCCGTGGTCATAGTAACTGCGGGGATTAGACTTTATACCCGCGGTCGCGTAGCCTAACGGCAACGATTTTGGTAATCGTTGGCATAATAAGTGTAGATGCCCACAGTTTGGGCTCGATCGACGGTATAAGTTGCACCATTTACCAGCGTTTGGTCTGTCCGCGGGTGCTAGACCACTTTCACCCACGGTCACGATCGTGGGTGCGAAAACCGAGGGTACATGTGCTCTATACCAGCGATTTCAAGGTCCGTGGGTATAAAAACCGTTGGTATAGCCCCTGTTTCTTGTAGTGTCTGTTTCTGGACCAACATTGTCATTTTTATTGAAAATCACATTTCTAAAAACTTTTTTTCATCTCATTTTTTGTTTGTTGAAACTAGACACATTATGGATTAATTCTGGAGAAGATGTGGATTATTTCTCTTCTCCAAGTAGTAGTAATCACCTCAAAGTTGAGATTTGCTGTCATACTTATCTCTGTACTAGAATGTTTGTTTATTCTATAACTTGAGTTATCATACTTATGCATGAGATTCTTGATGTTTCTGACATTAGTCACATGTAAGTTCATCCTCAATTTATTTCAAAATTTTAGCAGATGTTTTGATACGGAAAATAGGGCTCTAAAGTCAGAGCATACGTTATGTCCACACGATTTTCATATTTTTGAGAAAACTTGTATATGACATATCTATGTGGTATGTCGGGATTGTTTGTGACATTTGATCACTAATATATGTGCATTAATGACATGTAGGATCATCTACATATAGAGTATGTATTCAATATGTGAGCATACGACTTGTTGGTACTTAGTGCGTCATACGTGTGATTGTAGACACCGGCTTCGTAGGAGACGAGTGTTTGTAGTCGAAGTGCTAGATTTACTTCCTTGCTTCTGTCGTTCTTTGGATCAATTGTAAGTACATATGTGCGATCATTACTTATCAAAATGTGCGTATGCGTGTGACTTCTCGAATGAATATTTTGTTAATTGAAAAAAACAAGGGAACACGAAAATAAGCCTGGTCAGATGAAGCTAACTGCTACTTCTAGTTCAGTAATAATTTGGAGGGAAGCTAACTTTGTTACTCATTTGATTTCTAAAAGTTTTTTCTGTCTGTTTGGTCTAGACAATTTCTGCGAAGTCCTCCTTCAGCTTGTGTTTATGTATTTGAGCAGAATAAGTTGGAGGATTAGTTTTTGTAAGAGGCTTTGCTACTCCTTTATCACCAAGAATAACACACACAAAGAAATATTTGTAAGTCAAAAATTGAAAAAAGCTTGTTTGAGCTACCCCATTGCCCTACCTCAAAACAAAAGTAGTCTTAGTTATACTACAAACACAGCTCAAAAGAGCAAGCCAAGCTGGAGATTAGCCTGGACCAGTGGGATCTGACTCTGCTACTCCTCACACCATTTATCCTCAAAGTATCATACTTATCGACCAATCACACAACAAACACTCACACCCCCACTCTCTCGCCTACACAACACAACCCTTACTCGCCACCCCCTTCGACTTCCCTGTTTAAGTACTACTGGTCTATCCCATCTCTGTCTCTTCAAACCGACTTTTACCACTATTTATTGGGTCATTTTGACCAGTAATTCAGATATCAATATAATATTTCTTCCGTTCTCTCTTCTGTTTCGTACTTCACTATTCATCGAGTCACCTTGACCTGATAATTTGATAAACAAAACGATACAAGATTTTAAAATCTTTTGACGGTGTTGTAGATCAGCGTTTAATTTATAATTACTATGACAAGATTGTCAAATTCTCACATTGTTTTGTTAATAAAATGATCACGTCAAAGTGACCCGTGAAAGTCAAAAAATGAAGAATTTAGAAGTTGTTCTATAATACTTAGAAAAAATTATTAAAAAATTATATCGTTTTGCGATCCAAATTACTTGGTGAAAGTGACACAACTACGAGTAAAAAAGTCAAAATGAGGAGGAAGAGAGCGAACATAAGTGGTACGTAGGGATGACAATGGATCGGATTCGGTTCGGATCCACCTATATCCATATCCGAATCCGATCAAAATAAGTGGATCCATATTCGATCCAAATCCAACCGGATCCTAAACGGATTCGATTGAATCCGGACCGGATTTAATTTGCAATATCCGTATTCGATCAGACAATCCAAATATCGAGAAACGGATCTGATTCGGATCCAGATTCGGATCATGAGCATTTTTTTCATCTCATATAAAATACACAACAAATTTAGAAAAATACGTAAAGAGCCACCAAACCAAAAAAAAAATATGCCTAAAAAAATAAAAATATTTTAAAAATATTTTATCAACGTGACAAACGTAAATTTACCAAGATAAGCAAGCCATTTAAAAATTTAAAGCTCTAATAATGTCCAAAATTATCTACAAATTCAATAAAAATAACGCTAAAATTGTCCATAACCATAGTGAAATATTTTCTCCAGGCCTAAAAAATAATGTATAGTGAGTTGGGTAATGTGTTTATATATATAGGTAAAAACATATTTTTCTTATAACTCCAATAGCATTTTCGTAAATATAAATGTGTTCGGATCCTTTCAGTCGGATATCCATCGGATATATATTCAGATCGAATCTGGATACGGATCGAATTTTGGTTTTTAATATCCATATCCGATCCATTTTAAAATGAATCGGATTCGAACTTGATCCATTCGAATCGAATCACTCGAGTTTCATATCGGATCGAACCGTATTACCATCGCTCGTACGCCGTGGCCACCTCATACCTTCTTTTTTTCTCCATTTCAACACGCGCCGCCGCAGATGGATACTCGCGCGTGAGCCGAAAATATCAACCTCGCTGTCTCAGCCTCCCTTTCGTCTCCGACCTACACTTCAAAATCACAAAAATCAAACCCCCACCGGTCCACTCTCGCTCTACTCTCTCTCTCTAAAACCTCACCAGTCCAATGTCGGTGCCGGAGAATCTCTCGCGCGACCAGTACCTCTACCTCGCAAAACTCGCCGAGCAAGCCGAGCGCTACGAGGAGATGGTCACCTTCATGGAGAACCTCGTCTCCTCCTCCACAACCGCCGGAGCCGAGCTCACGGTCGAGGAGCGCAACCTCCTCTCCGTCGCCTACAAGAACGTCATCGGCTCCCTCCGCGCCGCCTGGCGCATCGTGTCGTCGATCGAGCAGAAGGAGGAAGGCCGGAAGAACGAGGACCACGTCTCGCTGGTGAAAGATTACAGATCTAAGGTCGAGTCGGAGCTCTCCGATGTCTGCGCTGGGATTTTGAAGCTGCTCAACGCGCATCTGGTGCCGTCGGCGAAGAGTAGCGAGTCGAAGGTGTTTTATTTGAAGATGAAGGGGGATTATTTTCGGTATCTGGCGGAGTTCAAAGTTGGTGCTGAGAGGAAGGAGGCTGCTGAGGATACTATGCTCGCCTATAAGGCTGCTCAGGTACAATTACAATTTATTCCTCTGATACAACTTTGAATTTGTGTTTCAGTTATTATGACTCAGATTTTGATCAATTAAAATCTGCATCTGTAGAGTGAAGAGGTTAATAATATTCATTAAAAAAAAAAAAAGCAAAATTGACCAGGAATTGGGTATGTCATGATTATGGTGGTGTGGGCTTGTCCCACATCGGCTAGTTATGGGATTAACAAGTGGTATATAGACACATGAGCACCCTCCCCTTATCAACCGGTTTTTAGGGGTGAGTTCTACTCGCGGGTTCATCACATGGTATAGTCAAATTTGGATATTTTTTCTCTGATCAGTGGACGAGGGTAATTTGAGTCCCAAATGGTTGATCCAGCTTATGTTGCTTTACCACACCAAAGAAAACTAGGTTTACACAGATGGTACTATTTCGATTTGATTTTGAACTTGAATTTGGAGTTTCAGATTTTGATCAATTGCACACTGATCTTTTGAGGGTCTGCATCCTCTAGTTTGACTTAGAGTGAAGAGGTTAATACAGTACCACTCTTTAGCTCCATTATGACTTTTTGACACGTAACTTGGTCACTTTGACCGGGTGATTTGGACAGCAAAATGATGTGATTTTTTTAATATTTTTTTCACCATGTTATAGAGCAACTTTTACTCTGCAACACTGTGAATGAATTATCAAAAAACTGCATCATTTTGATAGCCAAATCACCCGGTGACCCAGTGAATAGTGGCAAAAGTCATGATGAGGCTACAGAGCAGAGACAGAGTGGTACTCTTAAAAAAATCAAATTTGACAAGGAATTGGGGATTGGGTATTGTCAAATTTGGATTTCTTTCTCTGATTAGTGGACGAGGGTTTTGAACAATTTGATTCTCAAATGGTTGATCCAGCTTATGTTGTTTTACATTACACAGATGGTTGCTAATCAGTGTTGGTAATGAAGTAAAAGATTGTCTGCTCCAACTTGATATGGTTGTCACCGATTCGAAATGATATAATAGTTGGAGCTTCTTCTCCATTTAGGGTTCTCTTCTCTGTTCAATCAGATACTGGATTAGCATATGTAGGAACAAAATTCATCAACAAAGAATAGACAGACAGTAAGAATTAGGAATTTGATAGTGGGCTGGCAATCTTATTTATAACTTAATATCCTTATTTGAACTGTGCTTGTACAGACTTAAAGATTTCTACTTTTAGTTACCGGTTTTAGTTACCTCAAGGTTAAACTTCGTGAAATATGTAGTTTGATTAGGGTTTTAAAAACGGCAAAAGCGGCGCAGAGTGGCCGTGTTGCAACGGAAGCGGCAAAGAGCGCGACCGTTTTTCTTGTTACGCGTCGGTAACGGGGAAAACGGGTCGCTGTTTCGTGTCGGGAAAAAACGGAAAAAAAATGGAGAAACGTCCATGAACGTTTTCTAATATTCTCACATTTGATTCCAATTTTCCGTTACAGTCCCTCCGATATAGTCCGATCCCGTTACAAGCTACCGCGACCGATACGTCAGCCACTTCCGTTTTTTAAAACCTTGGTTTGATCATAATCCATTTTGCATACCCATTGTTTAAAGTTGATCAAATTGCATGTCTGTTCTATATAAGTATGTTTCCATACACCCCAATCCGTTAGATATTAGCTTTTAACAACCCTTTTTTTCCATTGTAATGAAAAGCAAACCATCAATTGAAAGAATGCTCAACAACAATCTGCCCATAATTTTCTTGCGTAAATCATGCGACGGAGGAAGTATATTTTTTGGTCGCATAATTTTTTAGTCTTGCGTAAATCATGCGACGGAGGAAGTATATTTTTTGGGTGGAATATTTTGCTCTTTTCCCTAAACTCCTATTCTCACCCCCTAACCTTCATCCCAAACCGTGTCATAACCATGGCACCATTATAGAAGGACAAAGGAAAAATTTGGGTTTCATTTCAATTTCGTGATGATGGTAGAATGGGAGTTTCTGAGTTTGATCGATGGAGTTATAGAAGTTCGGCAATCATGGGTTATAGTCGGTTACAATGTAGGGATCGGTTTTTCGAATTGGTGGTGGTCCAGTGGTCATGGAGTTTAGTTGAGTTGGTTCAGGCGCAATGGTATTTGAAACTGGGTTGTGGATGAGGAATGGTGGAGATTAATTTATAGGTTGAATTTTTTTGGGAATTGGAAATTTGTTGTTGCATTGGTGGTTGATGGTGGGGAAAGTTGGTGTTTGGGTTAAAAGTTGTTGAAGAAGTTACGGCCTTATGAGGTTATAGATTGAAGTTGCTGGAGAAGGTCGGTGGCAATGGTGATGGTGGTGGTTATAGTGGTGCGTTGATGCGGGTGCTACTGGGTTGGGCACGAAGAAGATAAGTTTATTGAAAATAGCCTAATATTTATTGAAAAATTAACATAAAAGAAAGTTATGGGAAAGGGAGGGGGGGGGGTGTTGGTTGATGCTATTTTTGTTCAATGGTTAATTTCTCTTATAGCAGCAAGATATTGTTTAAAAGGTCTACAATTTAGCAGATTTGGGTGGATGGAAACATACCTGTATAGCACAAGTATGCAATTTGGTCAATAAACCACAGCTATGTTAAATGGCTTATGGTCAAATACATGTATGCATGTTGAACTTTTACTGCACTGTGAAAGAAATTCTAACAGTCTATCATGCTACCTAGTTTTAGGGTGTCAATTTAGCAACTTCAGGAATGGTTTATAAAAGTCGCAAAGAGGTTCTTGTTTGAGGTCAACCAACTAGTGTACTGTCAATGGACAGAAATAGTGTGCAAGTTTTTCTATAGCGAACTTGAAGAGGGAAAAGATCCACAATATTCATATAACAGTCGCTGGTTTTGACAATTTCTCTGCTGTACATGGAATCACACGGACATTTCGAATTTCTATATATTCGATTATATATGCTTGTAGAAAGTTGTTATGGATTGCTTAGTTGTTTGTGATAATGTTTTAGTTGTCTTAAAGCGAAATAGATGTCTAGCTTGCTTAGTGACGCGGACTAGAAGCAAAAAGAAAGTCTGACAACATTCTTAGACAAGTAAAAGAGATCTCAAAAGCTGAAAACTCGGAATAATAATTCAGAAGGAAAAACTGTCTTTGCCCGTGGGCTACACACTGCTTAAACCAGAAAACCCCAACTACTGCTAAAAATAGTAAAAAAGAAAATGTCCCAAAATACTACCGCTAACTAAGGACGAGATTCTAAGACAGTCCGAATTTTGCGGAATCGCAAAAGGAGTTGTCAATCTGGAGTTATTACGCGATACAGTATTTACTAAAAATAGTAAAGAAAACGGAAACACTGCAATTTGACACCCTAAACGTTGTTGGATCGGCTCCAGAAGCACTTTGTTGTTATTGTCTAGCAATTCTGCATCAAATAGGGGTGTACCCACCCTCAACGGGTCACGTAGGTTCTGCGTCACTTAGAATTTGGGTCTGGAATTCGACATATGACATAGTATATCATTTCGATGATAGTAATCATACGTTGCTGCATCATCTTTGGTTAAATTGGTTTCTTTGATGCTCCCTCCCTCTCTCTCTCACACACACCCCCACACACCCGCAGGTTTGCGTGCGCATAATTGCATAATATAGGCACAACTATTTGTGAAGTTTGTTAATTGTCAATAGCATCCTTTTGCATGACGAGACTTTCCATGTGAAGCAAATACATTATGCTGATTTTTCTATACAGCTCTTTATAGAGTGAATCTTATTAACAGTTTTAGCTGGTTTATTGATTTTTGAAGGATGTTGCACTTGCTGATCTTGCTCCGACACATCCTATAAGGTTGGGGTTGGCTCTCAATTTCTCAGTGTTTTACTATGAGATTCTAAATGCATCAGAGAAAGCTTGTAACATGGCAAAACAGGTATGTCTATCCATTCACCTCTAAAATGTATGTTATGCACTTGCCTTACTTTTCGAAAATATATTTCAGTGCTCATTTCCTAGTTTCCTGTAAATTGGTATGATCACTGCTTGCTACTCAGTAGTCACTAGTCACTAACAAAAATACTAAAAACACTCTCGAAGAACATATCTGTTCTTAAAAAAAAAGGGTAAAAAAACACTTTCCACCCCTATAATTAGGTAAAAATACACTATGCACCCCTGACGTTTGAAAGATTCCACTTTACACCCTCGTAACTGACAGATACTAACGGAGGCCGTAGAAAGACCATTTTGCCCCAGACAATTATCTTCTTCCTCTTCTATCATTTCTTCTCCTTCCCTTAAATCATTTTCTTCCCAAACCTTTAGCTGCCAACCGTCTCCACCTCCGCCATCTTCATCTTCTCCCTCTTTCATTTCCGGTTGCCTCTGTTTTCTCCCTCTCCTCTAGGAACCAGCCCAACACCGCGACCAACCGCAGTCGATTTGCCCTAGCACCCAACCCCCAAACCATCGCCAACCACCTTTGTTCGTCACCGACATAACTCATCCCAACAACCACCACCGTCAACAAAGCCGACCTCTCTCCACCTACGGGGCCACTCCGCCATCTCTGTTCGACACCCACAGTGAGCACAAACCCAACACCCGATCTAACCACAACCTCAACCACCGCACAAAACCCATACTTGAAGAACCCAGATCAAGTTTTTGAAATTGCTGAACCCAGATCGAGCTCTTTTCTGAAATCCCTGAACCCATATTTGTGCTGTTCCATGAGTTCGTCTTCGTGTTCCTCTGAGTCGAAAGCCCAAGCGCCGGCGCCGAGCTTGGTACCCCAAGGATTGTTAGTCGTTGGCACCGCCATGGTTGCTTTCTCTCAAACGTGAGTTATTTGGGTTGGGGTTCGATTGTCTTTTACCCTTAAAGAATGTTAATCATCACTGTGTTCGTATGAAACATTCACCAGCACACTCATTTTTTCAAGGTAGACACTTTACTTTTATTCCTTCGAACATATTTTCTGATTCAAGAATTCAAAATAGGCGCTACATAGATTCCGCTTATTATGGAACACAGTAGGAATCAACAAACTTCAACTTTTGGCAAGCAGCTGCTCAATGCACACAATTCTGTAGATGGATCAGATGATTTATTTATCTTCTCATAGGGATTTTCGTTAGTGACCTGGTATACATGGCATGCCTTCTAGACATTATTCTTATGTTTCATCTGCTCATGAACAGGCATTTGAGGAAGCTATAGCTGAGCTGGACACTTTAGGCGAGGAGTCTTACAAAGACAGCACTCTCATCATGCAACTGCTCAGGGACAATCTCACCCTCTGGACTTCAGATATGGTTCGTACTTTTTATTATTAGAGCTCTGTTTGTTCTACTAAGGAAATATCAGGAAGACCTTTTAAGATGCAGGATGTTGTGGTAGGATTGTGCTGTAAGTTGGCAGTCAATGAGAGTACGTGGTGTTTAGGATCGAGAATGATCCATAAGTTATAGCGAGTGTTGATGGTAGTGGTAGGTCGGTTCTCAATTTATAAAGAGAAGTATCAGCGTAATTTAGGAAATAATAGGTGGTAGTTGTGGTTGGGGGTTAATGAGCAAAAGAAGCTCTTCTCCATTGATGGACAGTCAACAACATCTACTGTCTTTTTTGCTTGCATCCAGAGGATCAAGTTATCCTTTAATATAGCAATATGAAAAAGTAAGTATTTTTGAGAAAAGTAATCATAAAACGTTATTGATGAAGTATTTACAATGAGCAAACCCTACTTTTATAAGCTAGACAATCTGAACCCATAATAACTGAAACACCCAGTTCACCCCAACTCACACTTGACAATTACTTTGCTAACACCCTCCCTCAAACTCAACGTGCTAAGTTGAGTTTGCCAAACTGATGAACATCACAAATTAAAATGCAAATACCGAACCATGAACAACAGCTGCAATCTTCCATTAGAGTCCACTCGCCAAACAACCACCATAGTTTTAGACTTTTAGTCAAATCCATTCCCAAGCCATGAACGAATTCAACGAACCAAATTCATTGCAAACCGACTAAACAAACCAACTAATCAGGATTACCCAGTCTTTCTACCTAGTTTGTTCCCTTTGCAAGGCGAAGGTTAAATGGACTCTACACACCAAAAGAATGTTCAACCATTGCAAATTGGACATGACTCAGTATCATGACAATCAATACCAATCAGAATATGAATAACTAATCAGGATTACCCAGTCTTTCTACCTAGTTTGTTTCCTTTGCAAGGCGAAGGTCAAAGGGACTCTAAACACCAAAAGAAGATTCAACCATTGCAAATTGGACATGACTCAGTATCATGACAATCAATACCAATCGAGAAACTTCAAATAGAGGACACAATTCAGAAAATTGAGATGATGGTTATGATTCAGTATCATGACAACAATGCCAATAGAGGACACAATTCAAATAGAGATACTCACATGAAACATAGGAGACAAACCTAAATAATCCAAATGCAGCAAAATGCAACAAATGAGCAAAGGCGGCGCGGAGGACAACTAGATGAAAGTCGCCCACCACTTGAAGCAAAAGCAGAACCCTAAACCTTAACCTACTCTGATACCATGTTAAGAATCCTGGGTTTCCACCTCAAAACCAATTGGAAATGAGGGGAGTAGCCTAAATATCTTATTAGGCACACCTGAAACAGACATAGTCCCGATGTGGGTCAAACGACGATTCTAACACACCCTTTCATGAACAGCGTCCGAAACAGACAACCGTGATCAGATTCAGGCGGGTCAGAAGCTGTCTGTGATACCATGTGAAAGAAACTAATCTTAAAATGTTACTGATGAAAAGATGAATTTGCAATGAGCAAACCATACTTTTATAAACTAGACAATCCGAAACCCTAATAACTGAAATAGCCAAACTACCTCAACTAACACATAACAATTTCTTTGCTAGCAGTGATAACGAAAATCAAGTGACATTGGAAACCTCAGAATCGTGTTTCAACTTATAACATTGTTCATATAGCGTCAAGGGATAATGGCATGCTAAAAATATTGGAATATTTGTTCTGAGAAGCATGTGCAACCAAAAAAATCTCAGTTATGTTGGATAAAAAATTCTACATTCGTCGTGGTGTTTATAATATGGAAGACAGATAGAGAACTGAAAGCTTACCAGTCCCAGTGGATACTCGTTCTTTACAAATTTTCTTATCTTGGACCTCTTTGGGTTTTAGATTGCATTTAGAAGAAAGCACAAAATTCGTACATCAAAAGTAACTTAAAGAAGTCTCACACCATTTAGTGGAACCCATTCGAGAGGGTTGCGATGACTTTGATGCCATACTAAACTTCCAATAGTGAAACTTTCAATGGCTCGGTTTCTTGTTGTCTGTGGGTGATTTTATTGGTTTTTTATATTTTCTCATTCTTTTCCCTATATCAAAGACCCCTATGCTCTACTTTCAACATAACTCACCTAACTATGGACACAAGATATAACCGACCATTAAACTGTTTTCTCTTTCTTCCCTCTGTATTTGGTCTCCGATCTACCTTAGTTAATACTATGTTAGTTATAACTTGGAACCACTCACCAACATTTTTAAGGCACCAGCTCCCATTTGATTTCAATAATTAAAAGTAGCCCTGCTTTGGTTGAGTTGAAAACTCTACGACTTTGTATTCCCAATAATATGCTTACAGGAGTTGTTTCTTTTTTCTATTTACTCTTCGTTCGTGAACAAACCCTAAATTTTATGGTTCTGGCGACATGTGGCCTATCCTTGAGGCTTTGCTGATGTTCCCCCCTATAATCAAACCATGCCCAGTGCACTGGACTAGTTGCTATCGAACGGATTTCGAATTCGGAGTGGTAGATGGGGACAAGGAGGTCTAGTACTCTAGTTACACCTTTCTTTCACCTTCTCTAGGCTTGTCAAGATAGTACTAAAATTTTCAGGTATAAAATGCTACTGATATCCAAGTATATTTTCAGGTATCAAAACCTAACAACCCGAGCAATAGACTCTTATTGATGTGGAATAGAATTAGGGTTATGCTTTTGAGCACTGGAATTAGGGCACGGAAGTATCGAACTGTTTTGGGGCTGGTAAACAGTGACTGAATAGTGCGCAGATAGAAAAAGAAATTTGAAAATATTTAAAAATATTACAATCCTAAAAAATAGAGAACTAATGCAAAACCCTAGAAATAACTAAAATGTAAATCCGAAAGTACTAAAGCCATTATATTTTACCCTATCGAAGTTACTAGTTAACTTTAAAAATCTCTACTCAACGGATATGAAGCGTCCATATGAAGACCCAGATGTCTTTCGTATGAAATCTCATTTTTGTATTTCTATCATCTTCTTTCGTGCTGCATCACTTATGGGTATTCCAGTAATGTGAATATTCATTACTCATCTATCTTATGCGGTCTTGGGAGCCTATAAATTTTCTCATTCCATCCCTAGATTCGCATTAAGCTTCAGCTTCTGCTGGTATTCATGCAGGAACAGATGGACGAGGCTTGAACTGACTGCCCAGTTTGCTCTTCAAGAAAAGGCAGTGCCTTGAATGAATATTACAAATTGTCTGTAATCTGCATATAAAATTGATTGTGTTTTCGCATTGGTAGGACATACCTTGTAATGTTTCACTAATTGAAAATTCTGTCTGGATTGAAAATCCTGGTTGTTTATGTTTTATCTTCCCAGCACCTGAAGTCAGGTCGCTGGAATTATATTTAGTTTGTTTTGTTGTGATGCTGTAAAATTAATAAAATTAGTCAACTCCTTGTTTCGAGTTCATGGAAGAGTTTGGTCTCTGCCAAAGAGTTTATTGAACTCATATGTATAGCTCTGTTATGAAATAGGTTGCATGATCATTTGATTAAACACGTCTTTCTTCTATAGCCATCTCCAGTAGAGGGCGCTTCTCCTCCCCCTCTGTTTTATTAAGTAGAATACCATTTACCCGAGAAAAGTTGAGGTACTTTGTGCATGTTTGGTATCGCCGATCAGGATTAAAATTTATCTTTCCAGCCAATTCCGTTTGCAGCGTAGAAAATTTCAAGCTGAAATATGCAGATTTACAATATTCTGAGCATCTCTGGGTGCTAGTGTAACCTTTAGGAGTTAGACCATTAGAATCTTCCGCTCCAACTACGTATATCTACTCACTGTCAGATTGTCTGGATTACACGGATTTTCCTTGCAATTATGATATCATCAAAGTTGATGGAGCTTGGCGTTGTGCATCTCTTGATGGTGCAGTAGGAGTATTCTATCGTACTCCTTGGGGCTTTCAGACTTCTTATTCAAAATATTGCACTGCGGACTCGTCTCTTCAAATGGAACTTCTTGCCTATTACCATGGATTATTTGTTGCACGTTTTCACAGTTTATCACATATCGTAATCTATTTTGACAGTTTAATAACCTTTAAACTTCTACAGGGGAGTGAGAGACCTTCATATCGGGATGCACCCCTTTTGATGTATATATGGCAGGCAGTTAGATGGTTCACGAAATGTCTAACAGTTAAAGTTCTGCGTCAGCAGGTTTGGGAAGCTCATCGTCTAGCAAAGTCTGTAATTATTAGGCGTGTTTAGCCTCGTATTATCTCTGTGACAATTTTGCTGTGTTTATGTCACGAGATTTGGTAGTTTGTATTAGGGCTCCATCTTTTGGTTTGTAATGTGTATTAGAACTTGCAGCTTTAGCTTGTAGTAGGTCTCCGTTTTGTAACTGCCTGCTGCATTCAGAGTTTAATGATATTTCTTACCTTCGATAAAAAAAAGACCATCAGAACGAATGAGTTTAAGTTTTTGAAAGGTGTAGAAGTGTACATTAGTCATAGTACAGGGGTAAAGTTGTCTTTTGAATATTTAGAAGATTCTCTCGAGCACTTCCCAGATAGAGCAATGGTTAGTGGGGAAATCGCATGGTATTATTGATGTAATTCCGTGCTCAAGCCAACCAAGGGTCGTGGTTGAGCATTTGCGTGCACTGACCTGCAAAGTTCGCGACGCTTAGCCTGTGACCATGGTCCAATTATGCAAGATAAAATCTCAAGTGTAGGTTCTGGAAGAGGCATTCATTGTACTTTGCATAGAATATTGTAGAACAGTGTATAAAGGGGTATGAACATAATTGTAGAAGAAGAGAGGCCAAGACCCAAACCTATAGCCCGTGACCTCCACAGTTGGTTGTTGTATCTAGATCATATATGTGGATAGGAACTTGAATACATTTGTTGTGAGTCATTATGTCAATCCATTCAAATTGGTGCTAGTTCAAATGATAGAGCATTTATAAATCCATGCATGAAATAATGAATTCGAACTCAGTAAACGGCAAATATGTATGTCTTCAAAGAAAACACATCTACACTTGTACTACTCTCTTCCACCATCATATATATTCGTTGTATTATTAACATTATTCTTGTTATTCTTCATTGTATTTGAAAGTTATAGACTAACTTCGAAGATCGAGAGTGAGGATTGACGAAATGTCGCCTGGTCTGACTAGCATAACAAGTCTGTGACACCAGACTATAAAAAAGAGTTAAGAATGAAACAAAAAAGAAAAAGATGACAAAAATATCACTCAAATGTATGATACTACTGGTAACCATATAGATTATAGGGTATGGTTATTGCAGAGCCCCAGGTGTTAGTCGAACAGAGTTCATGTTCTTTCCCGAGTCTTAAATACCTTTCTGTTGTTCAAAGCAATCATGTGTGTTTGACCATGACATCATCATTCTCCTCTACAAACTACGAAAACACACCTTCAACTGCTCCTCATAATTTGACAGGGGCTATAGATTTTTGATAAAGTAATCAACTGCTTGAATACATATACTGGTTTGTCTTTTGCGAACTTAGAATGCAATCCATTGCAATTGATAAATTGCAGTATTCAAATCAAAATTCTACATTCTGGTTTGTTGGCTAATGAAATTTACTAAACTTTTTTGTTTTGAGAAAAATGTATCGTTTTATTAAATATTAGAAAGAGAGCCCAATAAATCATTCACTAATACTACCTATGTTTCTTCTCTTTCCACATTACTTCACTTTTTGACACTATTCATTGTGTCACTTTGACTCGGTGATTTGGTTAGCAAAAACATAGACGATTTTGGTAATCTTTGTCTGACCTTTTAGAGTAAATTTTACTCTACAATACTATGACAAAATTGACAAAAAAATTACATCGTTTGACATCCAAATTACCGAGTCAAAGTGACCCAACTACGGGTAAAAGAAGTCAATCGAATGGGAAAGAGAAGAAACAGAGGTAGTACTACATTGTGGAGCAGCTTCGAGCCTGCTACTATACTTTTGAAGGCAAAAGATATTGGCTGCTTACCTTGATGGTCTAATAAGGGCTAGTTTCGTAATGTTGTGGCGTTTTAAAAAACAGATGTGAGAAAGCTGTTGTGGGAATCTACACAAAAAAATGTTTGGCAAACCCGGTATAAAATCTGCTGTGAAGAAGTACTTGACATTCTGTGTTTGGTAATTAGGGCTTTAGACTTTTTGTTAATGTCAAAATGACCATTTCATACATGATAAAATAAATAGTACTATTACAATAAAATATTATCAATATTTATTAATGGATAATGATGTCAAACGATAAATTAATCAAAAAGCAGGTTGTAGAAAGCAACCCCTCCCCTCCTTTTCAAAAACTGTTGTGGGAAAGCAGTTGTTTTCTAGAAAGCAGAAAAACAAAATTTTACGAAACACAAAAATACCGCTTTTGGATTCGAAAAGCAGCGTTCTATAAAGCAAAAGCAATACCAAACGGGCTCTAAGTCTCTTCTCCTAAAATATTTATGTTGGAAAACCCTGTACACTAGAATTGTCGAACTTTTAACCAATCTCCAGGCTTGTTTTGCCAAAAGTGTCAAGTAAGGGATTGGAAATCCTTAAAAACGAATGCCCCCGACCTCTTTTTGCAGCTTTAGAGCCTCCTGGTTGATCCAATGTAACTGGTTCTTCCCTTCACTTCCAGCCACCAGTTCTCCAATTGTTGACATGTCCCAATGGGTCATTGAAAACTGCTCATGGCATAGTTTGGTATTGCCCGAATCATTGACTTTATTAAAATTTCTTTACCAAAAGCCGACAATATTTTTTATTTCCACACATTGAGTGTATATCCCACTCTTGTGATAACTTACTGAAGAGTCTTTTTCTTCTGTTTACTTATTGTAGTTGTGAGACCAGGGTAATAGTTATACCGCTTGGCTATTGGAACAACGCACAATTTGCTCAATTGTTGCCTAACGCACAATTTGCTCAATTGTTGCCTAACTTCAGACTCGCATTATCAGAAAAAATTACAGCTGACTTCTAAATTCAGCTCATGTCCCAAAGCCTTCTCATAGACTTGTAAAATATGTAGAAGATTTGTAATTTCTTGTGTAGTGACTTTTATAAATAATAGGATATCGTTTCCTCCCCTTGATGCAATGAAACCAGAGATTATACTATTTTGTACTGCTACTATTGGAATTCGGGAAAGAGTTTCACCGATAAGGAGGAATATGTAGGGGGAGAGGGGGCACTCTTCCTTAGCCCTCACTCATGTGTGATTTTCCCCTCCACACTTCTATTTATAATCAAGTTGTTGGTCAATGTGGTCACACATCTCGTTACTACATCAATCCATCAAATACCAAAGACCATGCGCTCCATACGGGCCCTTATGAGACCCTACTCAACTCTATCGTATGCTTAACTCATGTCAGCATTGAGTGCTAGGAAGTCAATTTGACCTATCTTCTCAGTATTTTCATCGTACAGATTAGCTCAAAAGGTGTTAAAATATTATCAGTAATCTGACTCCTAGGAACGAACCCATATTAATTGTCCGAAATCAGCGACGGGAGGATTTTTTTATCAGTTTGCTAAAGTTTTTGCCACTAGTTTATAAATGGTAGTACAAACAACTAATAGGGCGTAAGTCTGAGGCTTTGCATATCTGTTTTTATCTTCAGAACTATTGCAATAAGAGTGTAGTTGAACTCCTGAATATCCCCTTCTCCATATAGTATTCAGACACATAGCTGATCCGCTTGTTCACCTACGATGGACCAACACTTTTGGTAGAAATCAATAGAGATCTGTCTATCCCTGGTACCTTGAGTGGTGGTTAACCACATAGGGCAGGTTAAGGAAGTTTCGGTACTCGACTACGAATAGTTCCTCAACTCCTTGGAGGAGAGGTTCCATTTAGGGATTTCCACTGCACGTATGTATCCTATAGCCATTTAATTTGATTTCTCGCCTTCCTAATAGTTGGTTTATGATTACGAAAATCGTGTTGTATCCAAGAAATTCTCGATCTTTTCCTCCACACGACATCTTATTTAAAGAGAAGTTGGGTAATACTTCTCTGAAGGGACCTATTCTCGAACAAGTTTCCTCCAGTTTGCTCCTTCCCCTCCATCTCGGTCAACTTTTCCCTGTATTGTTTCAGTTGTATCCTAACGATTCCCGAACACCTCATGATTCCACACTCTTAAACCCCCTCGCATATTTTTGAGGGAACATCGGTTGGTACTGTAGTCCACCATTTTGGATCGTCTGTGCACACCCCGGTGCTGCATCCACATGACGTCAAAATAGAATCTTCCCCATCAGTCTCTTGGCTGGTCTATAACCCCAATTAGGATCACTTAGATAGGCAGGTGGTCAGAGATTTCACCTACATGTTGATTGAATATGGCTCTCGCAAATAGGTTTATCAGCTTATCTGTACCTACTGCTTTATTTAGCCTTTCTCTGATCGCTTCTTCATCGGCTTGATTATTGGACCGTGTAAATTGACTCCCCGCAAACATGAGATCCCTCGGCTCCAAGAGTTATAAGAATTTGCGTAATCCTTCGAGTTGACTACAGGAAGAAAATCAGCCTCCCTCCTTTTCAATATTTGATGTAATGGAATTGAATTCGCCAACCACACCCCAAGCTTGATCGTTAGGTTGTATTCTAGTTGAAACATCCGGGGAATTATGTCTCTCATTCGTCTAAGGGTCTCCATAAAATACGTAAGGAACCACTACTCTTGATTCTCCTAACTATAGATCACACCATATATATAGAATCGATTGAAAGATAAGAGCTTAATTCTTATTTCTTCCATCCACAACATGGATAATCATCCCATCTTTCATCACAATCTACATAGATCCCGATAGATCCCGTTTTGGAATCCAACCTTGTTTTCGACTCGTTCCATATCCCTTTCATACAAATTTGTTTCCATTAAGAAAATTATCATGGGCTTTGTCTCTTCACCAAATTGTGAAGAGATAAAACGCTATGGGTGTTCCCAAGCCCGCGAACCTTCTAGCGTATAAGACTCATTGTGCTTGGTGATGCTGTACGCCAGCCACTGCAACTTGTGCATTCGGGTTCTTTACGGCTCCCCCATCTTGTGTATGAATCTGTGTAACAGGGACATTGTTACCTTTTGGTATCTCCTTTTTCGTGTCTCACATCCTTGTCCCTCCCCCTGTTGTGAGGACGGATATTTGATTGATTTGCTCTAGCTTCTTCACTTTGCTTCTCCTTCGGGTTTGGGCTTAGACTCATATTAGTACGCTTCCTCTTCGAGATTCCTTTGTCCTCTTTTGGTTCATTACTCCTGCTGCATTCTTGATATTCTAATTGTCTAGTTTAGCCACTCCTTTCCCCTTATTCAAAGCATTCGAGAACAGCTCAGTGGATTCTTGGTGTCCATTACCCCGAGATGGTTCACAAAAATAAAGACCTGAACAGGTGTATCCTCTCCTGCAACACGATCGCCACCTTCGACTTCCATAGTCATACCGTCATCATCATATTTTCCCGAAGCCTCGTCATGATGATGGCGAGTCACTATTATATTTCGGAACCAATCCATCATTCTCTGTGGAATCCTTTTCTTCTTCCCTCTTTCTCGATTTAGCGGTTTCCTTATTGGGGCGCCTTGAAGATGAGCCAATCTACATACCCCAGGTCCATTGGTCCTTTACCATCTCCTTCTTCAATTCACAACAGTCGATGTAATGGGTGATACAGCCGCAACA
Organism: Linanthus parryae; assembly: GCA_023055425.1. Taxonomy (NCBI): domain Eukaryota; kingdom Viridiplantae; phylum Streptophyta; class Magnoliopsida; order Ericales; family Polemoniaceae; genus Linanthus; species Linanthus parryae. Next base: position 859,037 of record JALGPY010000041.1, on the reverse strand, counting down.
AGAACATATGTGTGGGATTCTTTCATATTTTTAATCGATCCATACCTTCTCTCCCACGACCATGAAGAACCCTCCTCTTCTGAGAGGTTTCTTAGTGTTTATCGAACTCGTATTGTCACGTAGTTTCCACTGACTCACGACACCACCCTATTGTTCGAATTAAAGATCTCCCCCGTCTTGTGGACTGCCTTCCGGAGTGAATCACTTTTGAAGAAGAAAAATAGCAAGTTCCTCACATGGACCTAGGCATACAAGAAGTCAAAAGTAACATTGCATTTGTTCTCACTGACCTTTTAAGATTTCAGAAGTAGAAGGTTTATGTTCGAAAATCCAGGGGCCTCCAGCAGCAACCCTCTCCATATCTTCGTTATTGGGAAATCGGAAGGCGCATACGTTGGGTCTAGTCTCGTTGATGCTGATCTCACTCCCTCCTGTCCAGTTCTTCTTAAACAATGTTTTCATGAACCATAATTTTTCCCCTTTAGATAGGTAGAAAATAACCGATCAGACAATGGCTGAAATCATTCACTGCCTCCCTACATTGGTCGTCCTTGAAGTCTACAAGACATTCTTCTTCCATTGACAGTAACATCACTTTTTGTGCCTGTTTCGATGTAGCCTCCATGGCTATACCTAGGGTATCCCAGAATCTAGAGAGGTTTTCTCTCAATGACATTCTTTCAGTGGTTAAGAAAATAACTTCATGCCAAATATAATAACATTTGGAATGTCAAACATGTTGTCTGTAAAAAATAGGTACCATCACGTTAGCTATGTTTCGAATATGCTACATATTTTAGTAGAGTTGGATGTTAGTTTAAAAGATGTACTTATGAAAGGGTTTGAAGTGCATGACTGTTTTTTTACTTGAGTTCATGCATCAATGATTTTTATGGAGACTCTCCCGCACCTAGAGAACCGGGTCATCATCACCATTGATGAGTCGGTACTCCTAGAGAGAGAAAATGGGGGATTGGGTTGACGAAGGTAGCTGTTAAAGAGAGAGGCGAAGCCAGAATTTCAAAACTATATGCAGTGTTTTAGGTAACCAATATTAATAGCTCACATTGAAATATATATGTATATATTGTTTTACTCTAAAGGATGTGGACCATTACCATATTCATAGGGAGACTGTACTTTTAGAGAGAAAATGGGGGTTGTGGTCTCTCTAGTCATTGCATGAGGGAGATAGTTGTCTTTTCTGTATACTTTCCCCGGTTCCGTTGCTACCGTGGGCTTTACGCAATCGATCGGATTATATTGATGAGGCTGGGTGGATATAGAATTTTAAGTTGTTACAGCGGAGGTATTGAGCAAGAAAGAATTAACGCAGAAAATCAAGATCGAGAATGCAATAATTAACATGGCTCACTAACAATTACATTAGATACCTACATGAACCCTAAAAAATCAATTTTATTGAGAGAGAAACTCGATAAACCACACATTCGTACACAAATGTAGTCACGACCTACAAACTTTAAATAGACATAGGAACACAAAACTTGATGCCCAAGCATCAAGAACCTTCCATAATCCAATATGGAAACAACCCGAAAGAAGCCCAGCCCACAACCTGCTCGTATGAGTCATGCTGCTACTCGTGCGAGCTCCCCGAACGTCCCGAGTTGCTGCACTTCGTCTCCTTGCCTTCCTCTTGGTCGACGACTGCTTTTGCTAATTGATTCGAGGCACAAACTAACAAATATCTACCTTGCCTCAAATCCTGATGCGGATGCGTGTCCATTAACCAAACGAGTACGCCTCCCCGATGAGCTGGATGTTGCTCCTAATCCAACGAGTTCCTAAAACGAAAGCGCCAAATTCACGTATACACTTCTAGAAACGAAAACAAGTGGTCCACCTTGAACCAGACTTGAATGCATTCACTGAGACATGACCGAATGCAGCCCTGATGCACTCCATAGCGCCAGAACCAGTGCACCACGACAAGTTCTAGATGTCAGTTCGAGGCTCGATGCACCATTGACGGGTGCTAGACAGGTCTCGTGTCATATGCGCCCGAATTTCCCCAGATGCGCCATAAACCTGATGTGCGCCTGAAACTGATCATGCCAGAAACAGATCGTGTGCCATAAGTAGATTCACACACCAGATGCTCCATGCCAGGAGCCCAAATAGCCCCCTCATGGGCCTCAGAGCTGTAGATCCAGGGTTCTTCTTGAGACACTCCTCTTTTAGTGAGATTTCTCCTTACATTAGGAACATGCATCCATCTGTAACTTGGAGCCTGCAAATCGCATGTACTCCTTACCCTTGCCTCCTTAGACCATCGACCCGGAAGCATGCTTGTATGAGCATGTGCCTACAGCCTTATACGTAACTCCATGGTTTGAAGAGATGACCTAACATATTATAGGGTTTATGTATCTTTCCCATCAATGAAAGATTACACGAAACCCTCGTACTATGGAGCCAGAGAAACTAATAGAATTAAGGCCGCATGTTCATCACTCACACCTCATCACTTGTGCGCAATTCAAGCAAAATAGTGTTTAGTTTGTCTACGTGATCTCGGTATGAGTACATTAATACATGCGTAGATGCTTGAAAAATCGTTGCTTTAGAATTAACTTGTTGGTGAGCGACTTCGTCATGTAGAGGCTCTCCAACTTGTTCCACAATACATCAGTTGTCTCATGATATGCGACTTCCATGATCACATCTTCCGTGAGGCACAACATGGTGGTTTTGTGCGCCTTCTCCTCCATCGTTTGTTACACAACAGTGGTTGTGTAAGTGCCCTTCTTGTCTGCCGCCAACAGCAACCAGAGAACTTGCTACTTCAATAAAGCACACATCTTGATCTCGCAAAGACTGAAGCTGTTTCTCACGGTAAACTGATCGATCTTGAGTATGGATCCCGACATCGTTCTTCTCAAAACCCTAACCAGGCTCTGATGGATCCATCGTTCTTCTCGAAACCCTAACTAGACTCTGATACCAGTTTGTTATAACGGGGGTGACGGGCAATAACTAATTAAGCGCAGAAAATCAAGATCGAGAATGCAATAATCTTGGTGGTTCACTAACGATCACGTTAGATACCTCCACAAACCTGGAAAACCCAATTTAATTGAGACAGAGACCCAGTTACAACCCACACACTCGTACATAAATTTAGTCACGACCTACAACCTTTAAATAGACATAGGAACACTAATCAGTTAACCAAGTACACCGGGATTCTTCCATAATGCAAAAAGGAAACAACCCGAAATAAGCTCAGCCTGCAGTCCTGCTCGTGCGAGCACAGCGGGTGCTCGTGCAAGCCCTGTTGCGCTGCTCGTGCGAGCTCCCTGAACGGCCCTAGTTGCTGCACTTCGTCTCCATGCCTTCCTCTTGCTCGATGACGGCTTTTGCTAATTGATTTGAGGCACAAACTAATTTGTGAGGGGACTTTTTTCTTTAGACTTTAGTCAGATAGCAGAAATTAGTCAAAATAATTTATTTTGCCTACTTTGATAATAGTTTTGAAATGAGATAAAAATTTACATACAGGATACAGTATATTTTTTTCACTCAGTTATCTAAAAAATTAGTGAAGCTGGTACCAAACATATTCAACCATGGATGAGTCAGTAATTTTGGACAGAGAAAGTGGGGGTTGGGGTGTCTCTGGTGATGGCCTGAGGGAGGGAGGTAGGTAAGCTGGGTATTTTCCAAAAGCTCGAATCTCAATTTAATTGTTTCTGTGTTCTTGCACAGTAATAATATTCGTAGTAGCCTAGTAGTATAATGGACCACTGCACTACCCACAACTAACGAATAACTAACCCATCCTACACAGAGTGTGACAGAGTGAGAGATGGTAAATACGTAAGGAGTACAGAGAGAGGGGGCTCTATTTGTTTCTAGTGAGCACCCACCATTTTTAGTCTCTAGGTTATTAGAGCTTGTAATCTTCCACGTGATTTTTACTGTTTGGTTCTGCTTTGTTCTCAAATTGTTCTGATTATGCTCCTAAGCATTTTCGGGATATAGCTGAGAGAAAGATCATGCCATCTCTTTAAAGTAAGTGGTAAAGTTTCATTTAACAAAAGGTCCCCTAGTGGCCGGGTATGTCTTGTGAAGTTATTGACGTTCGTAGAAAACAGTAATTAGGATTTGTCATATTATTTAACGGCTTGATAAATATGTTTTTTTTTTTTGAAAATATGATTAATATTGATTGTATTACACTTTCTATCTTTTTCTATTTTATAGTATGCCTTGTAAACGGAGATACTTTTGAATTTTATATTTATTCTAAAGTAAAATAACAATAGAATTATGTATGTTCATCTCAAATGCACCTTTAAAATTCGCAACTAGGATGGTAACTCAAATGATAGAGCGTTGTAAGTTCCTGTATGAAATTCCGGGTTCAAACCCGGTTGACGACAGAACATTTTCTAAAAAAAAGGTCAGATTCCAAAAAGAACAAATATGTAATACATCGGCTTCAAACATGGCAGTTTATTAATATTGTTAGTATGCTCACTGTCCATATGCGAAATTATCTAAGAATAAACTGAGATGAAGTGTGAAACGTAAAGCAGTCTTTCTGTACTTTATTCTCTGAATATCTAGAATTAGTTCTAGACAACAACGTATTAACAGTTGCAGATTAAGGACTTCAATAAGGAGAACCAATATACATCGAGGGGTTCTAACTTCTAACCCGTTACACGTTAATGCAAAAAGAAATCATTAGTATAATATAAAATTGATCATTTAATTTTGGCTTTTGTTGACCAGTAAGGTAGAACGTAAAAGATTATTGAAAAACTTTTCACTATTACCACATTTTTATCTGTTTCGATTACATTTAAGAAATGTATCCGCGAGGACTCAACCTGGAAAAGACATGATAAACAGTCTATGTTTGTGCACTTTCGACTTGGGCTAATATTTGTAGTATATGCTCTGGAGACATGTGTTGGGTATCACGTGTGAGCAGTTTGTCCCACATCGACGTAGTGAACATGACGTCCATGGGTAATATAGTATGATTTATACCCTAACTCATAAGGTTGACCTTTTGGATAAGTGGGTGTCCCAAATCATACTATGGTGCTCCTCTCTCGCGGTGTTTATTCTCCTTACAAGTTGTATCAGAGTCAGGTTCGTGCGCGCTGCCGTGGTGAATCAAGGATGAGATGTGCGGTGTTCTCATGGATGGAGGTGATTCCGAAAAATTCAGCGAATGCTTCCCGCAGATGGTGGTCCGGTGCACTCTCACAAAGAGATTCCAAGAAATTCGACGAATGCTTCCGGGCGAGGGGGAACATGTTGAAGGGCTCACACATGAAGGGGGAGATTGTTGGGTATCACGTGTGAGCAGTTTGTTGGGTATCACGTCCATGGTTAATATAATATGATTTTGGTCATAACTCATAAGGTTAACATTTTAGGTAAGTAGATGTCTCAAATCATACTATGGTGCTCCTCTCTCGCTGTGTTTAATCTCCCTACAACATGGTCGTATTTTTGTTGCCGTTTATAATTCCTTTGATTATTTCAAGCATATTTTTATATAAACAATTTCTTTGATTAGCTAATAATAAAGATGAGTGCTCACTGCTAATTCAGAAAATCACATGTTCTTCTTTTCAAGTAAAATAAATGGGAGTCACACAGAGTCCTCACCTAATTAGGATTTGTCTTCTAATGCGTTTTCTGGAAAGCCACAAACCAATGGTGACAGGTCTCTAACTATTGTAGTTTAGTCCAGATTTGCACAAAGTCTTAGTTTAAACCTATTTATGGACAGAAGATCTTAGTTTACAGTTTTCAAATAATAGATAAACTTTCAAAAAAAATTAGATAAAGATACTCATTTGGTCACAAAAACAATGTCTAAATTTGATAATCTCATTCCGTCAAAAAAAATTGTCCGTGACAATTTAATTTGTAAAACAATACAAGAAGTTGACAATATTTTCATGATATTGTGGTGTTATCTTAATACCATGACATCATAAAAAATAACATCCCCTCTTAGTGTTTTACATGTGAAACCGTCACTTCAATGTACGTGAATAAGTCAAAACATAATTACGTTCAGTACCAAATATCAACATAATAGTACCTCAAAAAAAATATATATCAACATAATAGGAAAGAACTAAATCCATGCATGGTTGCAGAAACAAAATCAGTTTCATATTTAATCATTCACATAATGCTACCTATTAAAAATGTCTTTATGTTGTGAACTCAAGAATAGAGAAGTGAGAAGAATGTATGTATGGATTGTAGAGGAATAATAAGTGTTTATTATTCTCTACTAAACAACCGTTTATATTGTGTGTGGGAGTCAATCAGTATCTGGTAGGAGTTGTGAGAAGAAATAAATGGAATTGAAATGCTGGACGCAAAAAAAAAGTGCATAGTGATGGTCAGAGTTCAAATATCTCAATACTAAAACCAAGAATAAAGAGAGTATGTGTGGAGTGGAAAATTCTTCAGAAACAAGTAAAATACTTAATCAAAAGATGATCCTAACTAAGCTCTAATCCTGGATTTATATAAGTATCCAGAGAGAATTATTAGCTAACAGAAAACAAAACTAATTTGCTGGAAAAGAGGAGATAATAACTACTTTCTCAGCTACTTGCAGAAATTTAGGAGATCAAGAAGGAAGTGGATAAGAATGATAAAACAACATCCAGATCATGATAAAACAGACTTCAACTCCCTCCAATTCCTCCATGTGTGACTTAACTGGGTCAACCATGAATCTCATCAATACAGCAGCCTGATCATTATCCTCATATTTCTTTTTATTTTTACAAAAATACTTCTTAAGAGGAGGGCTTCTATCAATACACCCACCCCCACCCCTGAAAATTTTCCTTCTCCTCAAGGCAAAAATCAGGGAATTGCTCAGCCAAGAGAAGTACATGGACGTAGTAGAATGATTCATGGAGGGATAACTTCAGACGGAGCATCAAGAATTGCTATTGTGGGGTGAAGTGTCTGGAGGTAGCAGGAAACAAACAAAATCCAATTGGTTGCAGAACTACAAGATTATTAAAAGGGAGTTTAAGTAGGACATATACCTTAGTGTTATATAATAAGCAGGAATAAATAGGGTATATAAAGGTATTAACTAAAAGATATATGATATCCTGAGACGTTATTTTTGGAAGTGGGAGCATGAAAAGGTTTGGATAAGGTACTTAACAGAAGAAAGTAAGTATTATACGCTCGGAGAAAGATTAGTTGGAGTAGAGAATCAAGAAATCTAAAGGACTTGAGTGCCTAGTTAGTAAATATTAGAAGATAAAGCCGATACAAAGTTTCGGTCCAGAAAGGCCCACTCCAGTTCAATCATCATCAACAGCAAAGGCCCACTGCATTAAACAGGGGCGGAGCCATGTAGGGGCACGGTGGGGGGGGGGGGGGGGGGGGGGCGGGGGGCACGTGCCCCCCCCCCCCAAAATTTTCCGAAAACGCTAGATATCCCTTAATTTGTAAAGAAAATTAACTGTATATTTATAAAATTATAGAAGTGCCCCCTTTACTCAACAAGTGCCTCCAGCATAGTTGGCAAAATGCTCTTCTTAAAATCTAAAGAGCACAATTTCGACTCCTGCTATGCGCGCTTTCGATTTTTTTTTCACAAAAATTTAAAACCCAAAAATTATTACGCCCCCAAAGAGATTCGAACCCTCGTGGCAGAACTCAATATAGGAGTGCCTTACCAACTGATCCGCAAGGCTTATAGCGTCCCTCCTAATATTAATTAACTTAACGTTTATATAAGAGTATAAATTTTAGTCGAATCGTGCCCCCCTTTGATGAAATCCTGGCTCCGCCAGTGGCATTAAAGCCCAAATCATTCAAGACCATTCTAGAAGGATTGATTTGTAATACTATACAAACTTATGCGGTGAAAATGTGTCCCTTAGGTTTTAATGAATGGTCATTTATCTCACCGTTCATTTATATGTATTTAAGCAGTCGTTTCATTAATCAGAATTAAGTGAGGTTCATTTCTTCTTCGCCTCCTTCACCTTGTGTTCTTCCCTCTTTGTCAAAACCCTAGAAATTCTTCTAGGTTTTCATGGTATCAGAGCACTGATGCTCGCCGCCATGGATACGTCACCGTCAAATTCACTCTATTTACTCTCTAATATCCACAATTTAGTACCTTACAAACTTGATAAAAACAACTATGTTCTATGGAAACATCAGCTCTCTGCGTTGTTTCGCACAAAACACCTTTTTGGGTTTCTTGACGGTTCTCTCCCTCCTCCGCCGGAGATCCTCTCTCTTCCCGACGGAAGCACTACTCCAATCCGACCTATCTTGACTGGTTTCAACAAGATCAAGCACTCCAGACGCTTATCAACGCTACCCTAACTCCTGAAGCTCTCACTCATGTCATCGGTAAGACCTCATCTCGTGCCGTTTGGCTTGCTCTTGAGGCCAGGTATGCTTCCTTTACCCGATCTAATATTTTGATGCTGAAAAATGATCTTCAAACTATGAGAAAGCGCTCAGATTCCATAGATCTCTACATGCAAAAGATGAAATCTGTGCGTGATAAACTTGTTGTTGCTATGGTTCAAATCGATGATGAAGACATGCTTCTCTATATTTTAAATGGTTTACCTCCTGAGTATAATTCTTTTTGGTCTTCACTACGAACTAGATCTGAACCTATAAGTGTAGAAGATCTTCATGTCTTTTTAAAAGGGGAAGAACAAATGTTGGATTCTCAATCTGGTGATACGACTATGCCTACTGCTTTCTCTGTTTTGTCTAATTTTGTTCGTGGTCGGGGTAGAGGTCAAGGTCTGCTTGGTCCTGGTCCTAACCCTAATCGTGGTGGATATGGTCGAACCCAAAATCAGGGTTCTGGTGGTCGATTTCAGACTGGGTCACATCAGGGATGTCGTTTTGACTCTCACAGAGGTCGTTTTGGGTCAAACAGGGGTGATCGTTCAGGAAGTGGTCGTCAAAACCCTAATCAGTCTTACACTAGAAATGGAAACGGCTCTTCTACCCTGTGACCTGTCAAATTTGTGGTTTAAACTATCATTGTGCTGTGGATTGTTGGCACATGATGGACTATTCCTATCAAGGAAAGCCACCCTCTGATCAACTCACTGGTTATCATGCCTCTGCTTCTGGCTCTTCTACTCCTAATTACTTGCTTTCTGATTCTGGAGCAACTAGTCATATGGCTGCTGATTTAAGGAACCTTTCTCTTGCTGATACCTACACTGGGTCAGACCAAGTCACCATGGGTAATGGTCAAGGTGCACATATTACACACACTGGTACTGCTCACTTAAACACACCTCATCAAAATTTTGTTTTGAACAATACTCTTCTTATACCTAAAATAGCTACCAATCTTCTTTCTGTCTATCAATTGTGTATCCAACATAATTGTTCTTTTAACTTCACTGCACAATCCTTTTCTATTTAGGATCTGGATACGGGCAAAATACTTTACAAAGGCTTGAGTGAAAATGGGCTCTACCCTATCTATACATCTCCTTTCTATGCTTCCGGTTCTTCTGCTAAACCCAAGGCTTGTTTGGTAAATAAGATTGACAATGTTTTGATACATGCTAGACTGGGTCATCCTCCTAATGATGTCTTATGCTATTTGTTTGGTTCTGCTTATAAGTCTGTCTCTGATTCTGCTATTGTGAAGCATGTTTAAAAGGCAAAATTACTAGACTTCCTTACTCTAAATCTGCATCCACAACACACACACAACTTCAACTTCTTCACTCTCATGTTTGGGGCCCTGCATCAGTCAAATCTTTACATGGTTACAGATTTTATGTATTGTTTATTGATGATTACTCTCGTTTTACTTGGTTATTTCCCTTGTTTCATAAATCTGAAGTATGTACTGCATTTCAAAAATTTCATTTACATATTGAAAAATTACTTGACTCTAAAATCAAAATTATTAGAACAGATGGTGGAGGAGAATACATGGCATTTACTTTTCAGAAACATTTACAATCACATGGCATCACACATCAACTCTCTTGTCCACACACACCTCAACAAAATGACATTTCAGAAAGAAAACACAGACATATTCTTGAAACTGCTGTTACTCTTCTTCAATTTGCATCTCTGCCTCGCTTCTTTTGGTATCATGCTATTGCTACTGCTGTGTATTTGATTAATAGACTGCCAAGTAAAAAAACCAAAAACTTGTCACCTTTTGAACTTATCTTCAACACAAACCTGATTACTCTTTTATGAAGGTCTTTGGTTTTGCTTGCTATCCAAATCTAAAACCTTATAACAAAACCAAACTTGATGCTAAAACTTTGCAGTGTATTTTTCTTGGCTATGCTGATAATCACAAAGGATATATATGCTACCACAAATCCACACAAAGATTTATATTAGCATAGATGTTATTTTTAATGAATCATTGTTTCCCTATGTTTATTCCTCTCATGTCTCTTCTGTTTCAGGCAATGATACTTCTGTCCCTTCTCAAGTACCTACTGGAAATGATGACATACCTCCTTTTTATTCTGGGTCCTCACATAATGAGGACACTACTACCTCTTCTGAGTTGCAGCCCATTGGTGAGGACAGTCCCTTTCGAGAATAGATACACTCACAAAGTGCCTCACCTATGACTGGCATGGCACCTCAAGAAGAAGGAGTGGTGTCACCTCAAGTGACTGGACATCCAATGCAAACCAGAAGCAAATCTAAAATTTTCAAAAAGAAAGTTCTTGATTTAGCTTCCACCTCTGGTATTTCTGATCCACTCTCTCATATCAAAAGAGGCTCTATTGCTACAAAATCAGGGTTTGGTATCTCTTCTCTTAATACTTCTGTTTCTGTAACTGCCTTTCATGCCTCTGTTAGTGATCCAACTTCTTACAGTGAGGCTGAGAAACACTCACAGCGACAATTTGCCATGACTGATGAGTATCTTAGCCTCCTAAATCAAAATACTTGGACACATGTTCCACAACCCAAAAATGCAAGCATAGTTGGTAACAAATGGGTTTATAGAACTAAATACAACCCATATGGGAGTATTTCCAAATTTAAGGTTAGACTTGTAGCCAAGGTCTTTCACCAAACTCCTGGGGTTGATTTTTGAAGAAACTTTTAGTCCAGTCATAAAACATGCCACAGTAAGAACAATTCTTGCTTTGGCTGATTCTTACAATTGGCCTCTCAAGCAATTAGATGTTAAAAATTCTTTCTTACATGGCCATCTTCATGAAACAGTTTATATGCAGCAACCCATGGGCTTTATTGATCCTACCAAACCAACCTATGTTTGTAAATTGAACAAATCAATTTATGGGTTAAAACAAGAACCAAGAACATGGTTTGATAGATTTACAAGTTTTATTCTTTCTCTTGGATTTACACAATCTATTGCTGATACATCTCTCTTTGTTAGAAAATCCCACACTGGTATCACTCTACTACTTCTTTATGTAGATGATATCATCATTACAGGTGATGATACACTTTATCTTCACAAATTGGTTCACTCTTTGAACTTAGAATTTGAAATGACTGACTTAGGTGACTTACACTATTTTCTGGGTTTGGAGATTCAAAGAACTCCTCTTGGTATTTTTGTTCACCAAAACAAGTATGTGCAAGATGTTCTTCATAGATTTAATATGACATCATGCAAACCATGTCCAGATCCTATATCTTCAATTGGCAAATTTCATTCTTTAGATGATGATCCTCTTGAGGATCCAACTGTGTTTCGACAATTGCTGGGATCTCTTCAGTATTTGGTCTTTACCAAACCTGATATATCTTTTGCTATCAATCACCTTTGCCAATTTATGCATAATCCAAGAAACATACATTTAGTTGGAGCAAAAAGTATCCTTAAATATATCAAAGGCACTGCTCAACATGGATTGTTTTATCACAAAGGGCCTGGCGCATCAGCAGGCCCAATCCAAGCCTTTTCTGATTTTGATTGGGCCGGCAACCCTACTGATAGACGCAACACTTATGCTTTTGTTATTTATAGTGGGCCGAATATGGTTCATTGGGCTGCAAAGAAGCAGCCCAATGTAGCCTGATCTTCTACTGAAGCAGAATACAGAGCTTTGGCTATTACTACTGCATAATTATATTGGCTGCAAATGTTGTTTTGTGATATTCACATCCCTCTTTTCTCTTCTCCTACACTTTGGTGTGATAATGCATCTGCAATTAAAATTACTTCTAATCCCATCTTACAAGCTCGCACCAAACACATTGAAATTGATTATCACTTTGTTCGTGAGAAAGCTCTTCGTAAACAACTCACTATTTGTTTTGTTTCCAGTTCTCATCAAGTAGCAGATATATTTACTAAAGGCCTTTCAAATCCTCGGTTTCAAGAGCTTAAAGACAAACTCATGGCACATCATCCTCCATGACTTTGAAAGGGGCTATTAGAAGATAAAGCCCAAACCAAGTTTCGGTCCAGAAAGGCCCAGTCCAGTTCAATCATCATCAACAGCAAAGGCCCACTGCATTAAAGCCCAAATCATTCAAGACCATTCTAGAAGGATTGATTTGTAATAATATACAAACTTATGTGGTGAAAATGTATGTGTCCCTTAGGTTTTAATGAACGGTCATTTATCCGACTGTTCATATATATGTATTTAAGCAATCGTTTCATTAATCAGAATTAAGTGAGGTTCATTTCTTCTTCGCCTCCTTCACCTTCTGTTATTCCCTCTTTGTCAAAACCCTAGAAATTCTTCTACGTTTTCAGTAAATACTCCGAAGTTTTCCGTTTAATACCCGTCCGTACGTATAAATGAAAAATACTTCAGGATTTTGTACTATTGCTGGACCTAATGAAAAATACTCGAATTTTTGAGCAAAAAAGTTTAATACTTGTGTTTCACGTTTTAACATATAATACTTCCGAATAAAACTTCTTGAAAACAATATTCCAGTGAATAAATTATCATCCAAAATAGTGTAACTTTTAGTAAATCGTTATTATTATATATTTTCTTACTATATATCTATTTTAAATATTTATTGTTATAAATTTTACAAGTATTATTATAAAACTTTTGAAAATATTAAGTTAAAATAACTATAATTATTTATATGTGTGTGTGTATACATGCATCTTGATTCTCATGTGTTATATTATTAAGTTTTAAATAATACATGTTTAAGATTTGGGAATGTGTAGTAACTTTTTTTTACAGAAGTAGTTTGAATAGTATGATATCATTTTACACGAGTAATTAGTTATGAGTAAATAGTGTAAATATCCAAATTGATAAACAATTGAGTACATGCTTTACAAATTATTTATAAATATTTAATAAAAATATGAAAAGAATACAATGTGTGACAGAAAGAACTCATTATATATGCCAAAATATTAAGAAATGCATCCGTATTTTAATTCCGAATGAATAACTAGTATACGAACTATACACGTACGCATAGAAAACTCCAATTAATCAAATCGCATATTTTTAAGCCGAATTTTTACTAACGTATTTTTAACCTAAAATCGTATAATACACGTACGTAGCGTATCACGTTTTATTTATGTCCCATATTTTACTAACTATGCTTGAGTGATTAGAGTGATAAGCATAAGTAGGGAGTTAGTAAGTGGATGACATGTGTTGAAGGAGCTATTCGATGCAACGGCACAAGATTATTACAAGGGGTGCATATACGATAAGTAACTTACATGCGATAGAGGGTGGTGGGATTTTAACCAGCTCATAGAAAAATAGGGAAGTGAGACACACAATAGCATGAGTGAGAAGCATAAGGGCCATGAACAAATTAATTCATGAGGAGGAGAGTTGTTGAATGGTGAGAACTCAGAGAAAATTATGCATAGCTGGGAATGGAATGTGTGATAGTAAGGGATAGAGTGTTGCGGAAAGTAACAAGGAATATTGAATCAATATGAGGTTTAGTCGAGTTTGGTAATGTTAGGCAGTTTTGGAGGATTATCAATACTTGTCAGGAGTATAAGATAACATAATGGTGTCACGAAGAAATGGGTAAGAGTCACTGTGGTATCCTGAGGTCAGTTAGTAAGATGAAAGAAGATGGTGGAAACAAATTGTGAGGTATACCTCAAAGGTATAACAATAAGTAATGAGGAGACATTAGTGGAGGAAATCAACTATCTATGGAAAAAGGAAACAACCGATTTGCCAGGAAGGGTGATAATATCTTTTGCGTGATTTCCGAGTAAAGTTGAAGATAATATGAGGATATTGTGAAAGTTAAGCTTTGAGCGGCTAATTGTTAATGTGGGCATTTCTCGCTTTATTTATGCTTATTTTATCACAATTGGTCGCACGATGTGTTTCCATGTTGTTTTGACAGGAAACGTAGTTTGGGATATCAAGTGGATAGAATAAACGAGCTTCGGAAAATAGCGGAAGCTTTGGAGAATATGAAATAAGGAGAAAGAGAGGGAAAGAATGGAAGAGGGGAGCTGATTGTAGTTTTGAGAAGTTAAATAAACTACACTAAAGACTCCACGTGAAGAGAAGCCCAACACATAGACAAATTCACGTGTGAAAAAGGGAGAAACATACTATTTTTGCTTATCTATATGGAAAATTGCACGATATCGATAAGAGGAAGGACAAGATTGCACGACCTCCCCACCAGCTTGCACGATCATCTGTCAAATTCGGAGACTAAAATTCAGGGGCACGATTTTGAGCTTCGAAATGACCGTGTTTTGATTATTTTCTTAACCCCACTTGGGATAAATTAATACACACGACAATTCTATCATTTTTTTACTATCACATATTGAAGAGAAAGAAGAGGAGAACACAAGGAGACGAAGAAAAACACGAAGCCGAAGCCATCATTGAAGCTTCATCGTTTGATTTCTCTTCTTCTATTCTCCTAATCATTTGTTATGGAGAAAACCATAAATATTTTTTTAGTCATCATGAGTAGCTTAACACATCTTGCTAGGCATCTTTATGAGATCCTAGAGTTTTATGTAGACGATTAATATTCCGGATTCAAGTCTTTGTTTCATGCCTTGGGTTAATTTCTAGGGTAAAAGACAAAATCCACCCTCGTTGTATGGGTTATATACAAAAGCACCCCTCGTGTTCGGGGATATACCAAAACCCCCGGCAGCTAACGGTGACTAACGACAACTAACGGAACACACTATATACCCATTTTACCCTCAAATGAACAAAAATTACCCTAATATATAAGTTTTTATTCCCCTTATTTCCTAACCCTCGCCACCCTCATCCTTTTCCAGTACACCCATCGCCTCATCCTCCTTATTTGTCTTCTTCTCTTCTTTTCTCTGTAGTCACATAACTCATCATCATTACCTCCACACCTCTCAACCTCCCACTCAAATCTCCCCTTCTTACTACCTCCTTCGTCGACCACCACAAACTCCACCAATCACCTCTGCCTCACTTCTCCTTTGTTTTAACGATCCCAGCCCGACCACCATCAACGCCACCCCCGACAACGCCATCGCTTCCACGAGATCTCATCCTTCTCCTTATCCCACATTTTTTTCTCTTGTTCTCTGTCTCTAACCTACCCTAGTGGTGGTGGTGGTGTTCGGAGGTCGATTCATGGTTTGGGCCTCACATTGCCTACCGCAAGATCTGCTGAAATCGCCAGAAGTATGGTCATTTGGGGTCGATTCGTGGTGGTGGTTGGCTGATCCAAAAGATCTTCGCCAGTGCCTTCTTCCCCGTCCCCGTTGAGTGTTCTGATGGTTTATACACCAAACGCCGTTGCCTTCTTCCCCGTCCTCATCGAGGGTCCTGCTGGCTTACCGTCGAAGCTGGTAGGTAGGGGAGGGGCGGCAATTCAGAATTGGGTACTGATGGGTCTGATGGGTCTCTCTGTTGAGGGTGCTGATGGGTCTCCGGCGGTTCAGAATAAGCAGTGGAATGTAGGTCAGGTACCAATTTATGGTTTTGCTTGTGGTTGTGCTTGTGGTTTTTGTTGGGTTAGATGCTATAGAGGCAATCTATATTTAGTATGAACATTATTTTTGGCTAGAATATTCATTTATATCAAGTCTATTATTCATCTATACATTGGATATACGATTGTGACAGTTTTGACTCGTGTCCAATCCGGATATGGAGACAAATATATGTACACAACCCGGTAACATTGGGCACATGGTTTGTCGGATCGCTGACTTTTTTTATGAGTTGGGTGGCATAGATGTGTTGCTAGACACCGCTCTATGTTTGTAACTGTTACTACCAACTAAGTATAAACCTATGGGGTCACACACCTTATGGATAAACTGGATTTGGATATTCATTTGTTGGACTAATTAATTAAAATGATCAAAGCGCAAACACAAGCAAAGTTAATAGGACTAATTTGCAAGGTGGACTAATCCGTGTATGAAAATGATTAGTATTGGGAAAATATGTAGTTAATAAGGAGTTTTTAACTACGTAAAGACACTCGTAGCTTATTATTCTACAGAGAGTCTCCATTGTGAGAAATAACAAATCAAGGAGATAGATAGAGACAGTGAGGGTCGGACCCTACCCGTCCGCCCCTCAGTGTCGTTAGCCACCTAGTGGCGCACGACCTTGTGCCTGGTTTGGTGTGATCTCCTTCTTCCTCCTTCTTCGCATAGCTAGAACTAAGACGTGGTGAGGATTCCAACATACAATCCTAGGTGTGGATACTCGTATAGATGTGGACACTATTCTACATTGTGAGCACTCAAACAAACAAGGTACACATCGTTTTATTTTATCACGTTATGATGGCTTGTCCTGAAATTCATGGAGAGTCTTGGTCATGAATGTTTTATTGTATTTTCTCGGTGTAACATGAGTCAAAACTTTACAGTGGTATCAGCACCACATGTCGTAGCACATAACATGATTTATGTGTTATCGTTTATCAACTTTCACACGTATCGTTATTTATCCCGAAAAAACTGATATTGGCATAATGATGCAAACTCATTATGATTCATTAGAGAAGGATCCAATTTTACATAACGTATAAAGTTTGGCTAACTTCATTCACATATTATATGAGTTATGGGGTTTTGAAAAGCTACAGTTTGGGCACAATTGAGAAAAAAGTTATTTTTGCCAACAATTGGACATCATCCCACAAGGAAGGGTAAAAAACTATTGGATTTTTTATCCTGTAGGGGGTTCGGCCATGGTCTCCTCCCCCCCCCCTATGTGCGCACGGACTGAATCGGCCGGCCTACCGGGTTCGGCCAGCCGTCGGTTTGATCGTGCAGGCTAGTTCGGCCGGTTTGGCCCGGTTCGGCCAGTCCAAACGATTCGGCCAATAAGGATGGGCGTGACCGTTTGACTTTTTTGACCCTAGAAAATCTCAAGTTCAACTTAAATTGACCAAGCGCGTTAAAATTGGATTTTAATTTGTAATGTGATCTATTGCATGGTGATTGGATGTGGCCTTAGATGTGGACGATGTGGATGCTTATTTTTGTGGTTTGGTTTTTTGTAATTGATGTAATCAATTAATTTTACGGCCTGCATGTCGTCTTCTTCCTCACCTATGAGGTTCCTCTATTTATTTTAGATGCTAGCTAGAATTAGATAGATATAATTTAGTCAAGGCATGGAGAAGAAGATCAAAGACTGGAGAAACCACAAGATGGCGTTATTCCACAAGCTAGGACGCATGGACTAAAGAAAAAGGAATGTGGATATGATCTTGTTGTTTCTAGGGATTATAGATATTCTTATTGGCTTGGGAATATCTTAGTTTAAGGAGGCCACATCCACATCACGTTTCATTTATTTATTTATTTATTTTCTTGTTATTTATTTTTGGTGTATGGTTAATGCATGCAAAACGTAAAAGTTAAAAATTAAACAGTTAGATCTTTTATTTGGGATTGCCCAATCCAAATAATTAGATCATTTGATAAGATCAACAAAACAATAAAAATTGACCAAGAAATTTCTCAACGATAATTATTGTGTTTTGCCTTCTCTTACTTAAGACACGTCAAAATCACAATGTATTGAATTCGCGCTTGCCACATCAAGGTGATTCGATTCATCATGACATGACATGATCGCACAAACTAGTAATGTGCAATTGTTGAAGGAAGAGGTTCAACGCAACTAAGCTACTTCAATAGGATTGAAAGCTTCGAGGCAACGCAATTGGGATTATCTATGTGATGGATAAATATGGAGTTATTTTCCCAATTGAACCAAGAGGTTGCATATGATGCAGTTGGAAAGTGTTCCTACCTAAATAACTAATTTTTTTGGGTGACTTGGCAAATCAAGATCAAGAATAAGTGAAATATGGATCTTGGTCCACTAGAAAATATATAATATTTCCCGCATTGATAGTGAGGGCTATTAATCCGAGAAAAATAGGGGACCTATATGTAATAATCTAGCCGTTGTTAAATGTAGTTAATTGTTCACAAATACTAAAACGTGTATATTTCTCATTTTGTAGAATTCCAATGGCAAACAATCAAACTACATCGACACTTTCACCGCCGTCAGTCCTTGAGAAGGACAAGCTGTCTGGAATCAATTTCCTAGACACGTACAGAAACTTGAGAATTATTCTTAAGCAAGAAAAGAAGTTTTACATTCTAGGGCAACCTGTTTCAGAAGCACCACGTGCCAATGCTACTGTTGCCATAAGGAAGGAACATCAGAAGATCGTTGACGATTGTAATGATGTGACTTGCATAATGCTTTGCACCTAGAACTCTGAAATTCAGAAGCAACATGAGAACATGTAGGTGTATGATATGATCATACATTTTAGATAACTCTTCCAAGAGCAAGCAAGACATGTGCGGTATGAAGTATATAAGGCACTGTTCAAATGTCATCTTCCAGAGGGAATCCCGGTGGGACCTCGTACTCCGCATGATCAGGTACTTGGAGAATCTCACACATCTGGGGTTTCCATTTAGCTAAGTGTCGGCTACTGATCTCATCCTTCAATCGTTACAATGTAGTTATAGCCAGTTCATCATGAACTATAACATGAATGATATCAACAAAACTCTACCAGACTTGCTCAATATGTTGAGGACTGCTGAACATAGTATTAACAAGTGTAAAGGCAATGCCATACTAATGGTTAACAAAGTAAGAGCTAGCGGGTTTCTTGGACCTCCAAAGGGAAAGGCAAGGCAGTTGCAAAACACAAGGAAGTTGCCTTGAAACCATCTGGTGGGGTTGTCAAAGGCGCATGTCACTATTATAGTCAGACTGGCCACTGGAAGAGGAACTGCCCAAAGTATCTGGAAGATAAAAGGCTTGGAATAGTGATTCCACCACCACCAGGAATTCTGGATGTGGATCTCACATTTGTCAAAATGTGCAGGATTTAAAGAGAAGTAGAGGGCTGGCTAAAGGGGAGATAGACTTGCACGTAGGGAATGGAGAAAGATTTTTTTTATTGGTCGTAGGCATTTATGAGATATCTTACCTTCAGGACTTATTTTAGACTTAGACAATTGTTATTTTGTGCCTGTTCTGAGCAGAAACATTATTCTTTTTTTTCGTGTGGAAAAGAAACGTCTTTCTGTCACAATAAAGGAAAAGTGTTGCTCCATTTATTTTGATGGTTTGCATTATTGTAATGCACTTTTTTTCTAATGCATTACATATCCTTGATTTAGATTATTCCGTCTATAACATAAATACCAAGAGGAATAAAACTAATGATTTAAATCCTGCTTATCTATGGCATTGTCGCTTAGGCCACATAAACGAAAATCACATCTTTAGACTCAATAATGATGGATTCCTAGACTCGTTTGATTATGAATCATATGAGATATGTTAGGCTTGTTTATTGGAAAAAATGACGAAGTATCCTTTCAAGAAGAAAGGTTAGAGGACTAGTGAGCAATTAGCACTCATACATACTGATATGTGTGGGCCATTTGTCACGCCTACTAGAGGTGGTTATCTTTATTTCATTACATTTACTGATGACTTCAGTAGATATGGATTTGTGTACCTTATGAAGGTCAAATCTGAATCCTTTGAAAAGTTCAAAGAATTCAAGAACGAAATAGAGAAGCAACTTGGCAAGAGTATTAAGGCTCTACTATTGGATCGTGGAGAAGAATACTTAAGCCAAGAGTTTGACGACTACCTTAGAGAGTGTGGGATTTTGTCCCAACTCACACCACCCATAATGGCACAATAAAATGGCGTGTCCAACAGGAGGAATCCAACACTGTTGGACATGGTTCGATCTATGATGTGTCAGACTGATCTTCCGATATCGTTTTGGGGACACGCTCTATTAACTGCAGCTTTTACCCTTAACCGTGTTCCATACAAATCAATCATGAAGACCCCATATGAGATATGGACTAGGAAGCGTCCAATAGTTTCCTTTATGAAGATTTGGGGTTGCGATGTCTATGTAAAATGTTTACAATCAGACCAGCTCGGGCCTAAGTCGGATAAGTGTAAGTTTGTGGGATATCCTAAGGAAATGAAAGGATATTATTTTTACAATCCAATCGATAACAAAGTTTTTGTTGCTCGGATCGGTGTGTTCCTAGAAAGAGAGTTTGTTTCTAAAGAATTAAGTGGGAGGACTGTAGAACTTGAAGAAATTCAAGAACCACAAACAACTAATACTATAATGGAACATGTATAGGAACTACAAAATTTTGTGGAGCAGCCTATTCAAGTAACACAAGAACTTCGTAGGTCGAGTAGGGTGCGTCAGGAGCTAGACAGGTATGGACTTATCGTTACTGAGCCCGGTTACGCACTACTCGTGGATGATGAGCCTACTACCTATGGAGAGGCCATGAAAGGGCCAGACTCTCAGAAGTGGCATGAGGCCATGAGATCTGAAATGGAATCCATGTACACCAACAAAGTATGGACTTTGGTGGAACCACCCCAAGGGACTGGCCCCATAGGGTGCAAGTGAGGCTTCAAGAAGAAGACCGAAATAAATGGCAATGTGATTTCTTATAAGGGACGATTGGTGGAAAAAGGATTCAGACAGATTCATAGTATTGACCATGTTAAAACCTTTTCCCCAGTCGCGATGACCAAATCCATTCGCATCTTACTTGCTATTGCAGCTTATCACAATAATGAGATTTGGAAGATGGATGCTAAAATATCGTTTCTGTATGGATATCTCCTTGAGGATGTGTACATGACACATCCAGAGGGTTTTGAAGATCCATAGCATGTCATTAAAGTGTATAAGTTGAAGTGATCCATTTATGGATTAAGCAAGCTTTTAGGAGCTGGAATTTGAGTTTTGATGATGCATTCAAAGAGTTTTACTTCATCAAGAACGAAGATGAACCTTGTGTTTACAAGAAGGTTAGTGGGAGCTCTGTTGTATTTCTGGTATTGTATGTGGATGATAGACTACTCATTTGAAATGATATCCCTACCTTGCAATCTGTTAAAGATTGGCTAGGGAAGTGTTTCTCAATGAAGGACTTGGGGTATGCAGCTTATATACTTGGTATTAAGATCTATAGGGATAGATCAAGGAAGCTTCTCGGCCTATGTCAAAGTACATATATAGACAAGGTGTTGAAACGGTTCAACATGCATGAATCAAATAAAAGATTCTTGCCCGTTTGGCATGGAGTCACCCTTTCGAAGGATGATTGTTATTCCAATGTGATTGAGAAGAATCGTATGAGTAAGATCCCATATCCATCGGCTATAGGATATATCATGTACGCTATGTTGTGTCCTAGACCATATGTTTCATACGCGTTGAGTATGGCAAGAAGATACCAGTCCAATCTGGGTGAAAGTCACCGGATTGCTGTTAAGAATATCCTTAAGTACTTGAGAAGGACTAAGGATGAATTCTTCATATATGGATGGAAGAAAGAGCTAAGTGTAAAGGGTTACACTGATGCAAGCTTCCAAACCGAGGATGATTTCAGATCGTAGTCAGGGTTTGTGTTTTGCCTGAATGGAGGAGCTGTGAGCTGGAAGAGTTCCAAGAAAGAGACAGTTGCTAATTCTACAACTGAGGCCGAGTACATTGCTGCATGTGGTGCAGCAAAGGAAGCTGTTTGGATTAGGAAGTTCATCACTGAGCTGGTGTGGTTTCTAGTATTGTGGATCCAGCTGAGTTGTTGACGCGATTTACAAACGCGTATGCGCAAGTGCACGGTCAAGTAATATAGGAGTGGTATTTCAACCCCGAGTTATCGATCCCACGAGGAAAAGCTTGAGATTATTTAATTAGTTATTAGATTAGAGTACTGTAACTGAGAGGAAGAATTGTGGTTGATTAAGAATTGAAATAAATAACTAACTAATATTTTTGGGTTTTTATTATTAAAGAAATATAGAGAACAACTAGGTGGTCTATGGATCCCCTAGGGTTTTAGACAGTTCCGGATAACATACTGAAACACGCTATCATCTTATTAGTTGTGTCGGGTAATAGGACTGACAATCTCCTCTCAGTCTCATGTCGTTCTACCTATCAGTCGACTACGTGTCCTGTTGGTCCACCGATATCTACCGATATGGTTATAATAGCCAAACGTTAAGCTGATCTTGGTCCTCTCGGTCCACCAATGCCTAACGCTACACAATCGAACCTACCCTCACATGACTAGTCCTATCATCTCACCTCTCAGTTACATCGATTCGGGCTAATTTCTTGTTCTCGTTCATATCTAGGTAAAGTCTCTCTCAAGCACCCACCTAGAACGCTAGTCTAACCGGTTCGCGACTCCTTTAGACTAAGTATTAAGTTCAGAACAATCAATCCAACCAACAACGTTGATAATATTTAAGCTACGAATCTAATAACATATTGATTCTTCTTCCCAAATTTTTTCTTGTTACCCTAGACGTGTCAATAGTCCTAAGTAATCAAGATATACGATAAACAAAGAAGAACAATATGATTAAGAGAATCGAAACATGAATCAATCTCACAATCCGGAAATTTTTCTATTGCATAAACCCTAGGTTCATCTCCATAGAACCTAGGAAATAAATCTAGCTACTAATAAAGTAGGAAAATATCAAGATCTTCTCCATAAACGTGATGAAAAGAGAAGAGAAAGGAATCAAACGGTGAAATCGCCAAGCTTTGACGAATCCGGGCAATCCCCAAACTCCAAGCTGCTCTTCAATGGCTCCCGTGCGTGATCTCTTGTGCCGTTTTTACCAGTTGGGGGCGAGTTTTTAATGTACTTTGGCCGAAATTGCATTTCAGCCCCTCCAGTTTGTAATTTTCGGCCAGAATTGGAAGCTGATCTTGCGCGGGCCATTACTCTCTCATCCAGACTCCGATTAAGCTCCTTGGCCTATCGTTGGAAAGCTATTTGAGTCTAATTTCATTTGGCACCATTATCACTCCCAAATGAATTGTAGATTTTCCTGAGAATTCAAAATAGTGAAGGTTGGTCATTCTAGCTCCTCCAACTTTGCTTCTCTTCGTTTCACTTGAGCTCCCTTTGTTTCCGAAGTTCGTTCCATGCCTGCTATCAACCGATTAACATACGTTCCAGTCAAAACAACATGAACAAACATACAAAGCGATTATATTTGACAAATAACAACTAAATATGCATAGAAAACGCCCGGAAAAACAATTTAGCACATGGTGAGCAACAAGTGATAAAATGCAACATATTTTCAACAATTAAGCTCAAATATCTCATGATAATGTGGGAAATAACAATAAAATATATCTCCTAAAAGGCTCTATCAAATTCCCCCACACTACCTTCTTGGTCGTCCCGAGCAACGCTTGCTTCCAAGATTCACATATATCTTTACTGTGCCTTTGACACAACAACTCAAACACTGGACTGTGCAATCTACATGACTTTGAACAATGCAACTCGATTATAAACAATGCAGGAAAGTAAAGAGCATCTTTTTTTTTTTCTTTTTGGTTGGAGATTGGGCACTCTCGAAAAGCAAACTGGCATGTCATAAGGCTCTCATATCCCCTAAAAGATTCTAAACTTTGGTGATCGGTAGAACTTGCGGCCAGTTTTGTCAGACAAAACGGGCACGAACTCTCAATAAATTGCTCTTGCACACTCATCAAACGTATCCCTAGCACCTACCATCCGAGCTATTTATCCACGGGTTTAAATGGTTGGCGACTTAGGATGGGTACGATAGGATATTTAGACGCGCAGTCCTAGACGTCATGGTACAACTCACACAACCCGATTCTAACACTCCCTCACCAAAATTCAAGGAACCCCACCGAATCTCACTACTCCGGCCCTCATTCCCTCAATCTTGGTGTAATGCCGTTCTCGCGGCCAAAAATGTGAAGAAGTGATCAAAACTCATAGCTAATCTCCTCGGTCTTCATGAAGTTTAATTTCCGGCTCCCTATTCCATTTCACTTTCAATTTCTTTTCTTTTTTATTCTTTTTTTTTTTCAATTCCAACAATAAGCACATGGAGCCACCAATAATGATAACAACATCCAAGGAGATCAAATATCACAATAGATAACGTCGGGGTGGAATGTGTCAAATCAACGATGTAATCAATATATGTCAACACCCCCACACTCGATGTAAAGCATATCCCACCCCATATGGTGCAGATAGAATGTCACGCAACCTATCCTCCTCATCACCTAAGATGTAGAAAATAAAAATGAAGCACAAGCACGTCCTCCTATAAAATCAACCAACCCCACCCCATATGGTGCAAATAGAATGTCACGCACTACGACACTCCACCTGTGATCGTGATGTATGGACACGACTCACCGCCACACCGAAGTGTGCTACCGTCTCTATCTCACCCTCACATCCCCTCAAAATATGACATGTAAGAGAATTCACTCAAGCTCTATAATATCAGCTCACCCTAAACGAACCTCCCTAACTCGACTCCCTCTATCATGACGCATAGGTAGGGACCATTCTAACTAGTGATGAAAGTCACAAGGAATGGCTTCCTAGGCTAGAGGCTGTGAATAAAAGGGGTATATGGATCAAATTGGGGTAACTAGTGGACCTAGGCGATGGATACGGGACGTGAGGTCCTCATAAAAGTCACTCGCACAGCTGTTCCGTTTCCACTACGAGGAGGGTTGACGACTATCTAAGTGACGGTGGTGTAGCGCTGGTAGGATAACTAGTCTGAGAGGCAGCTACTCACAATTCTCGAGTGCATTGGCCCTATAGCCTTCCTACTCCAAATTCTCGCGTCTACCTCATCTCAGATTGTCCTACTTCTTGGGAATTTCTATCATTGATCCCTCTCCACTCTCACTCTCTTCAATTGCCCTTCTCAAATTTTCAAGTTTTAGGGTTTCTCAAATTTTTAATTTTTTTCTTTAATAATTTTTTTTTCATTCTATTTTCCTAACTCTATATGCTTGGACCAACACGATTAACTAACAACGTTTGGGTAGGTGGACTCAATAATTAAACGTACACAAATAATATATACAATGCAATATAGAAACGTGCACATGCAATCCTAAGGACTAACTCTATATGCAAAACCGACTCACTAATCTATATGTAACATGGTTATGCAAGTTTATACTAGTAAAGATATATGTAACCCACCCCCCACACACTTGAGATAATCATTGTCCTCAATGATCCTAAGGAGAACCCCTAAGTAAACGATCCCCAAGTGCAAAGAAGAGAGAAGAAGAAAATCAAGTGTAGCAGACCATTTTGGGCCGAAATGGATAGCAGTTCGGGCCGAAATGTAGTGTATTTCGGGCCGAAATGAAATCCATTTCGGGCCGAAATGGTTGGAAAAATCGAAAACAGAAAGCGTTTTTTAATTCGGGCCGAAATGAATGTGATATCGGGCCAAAATAGAATACATTTCGGGCCGAAATCAAGCTGATTTCGGGCCGAAATGCTTCTATTTCGGGCCAAAATCCACTGGGACTAACCTTGTTTTTTCTTTGTTTTGCACCCTTTGTTGGACTCCGAGGCATTTTCTACACCTCCAGAAGGGGAATCCAACACCTACGCTTTCTTGTTCATTCCTGCACACTCAATTCAAATGTCAGAACTCTCTCTCTCTCTCTCTCTCTCATCTCTCAATCAATTATAGAAAACTCAAAAACACAAACTAAACAAAATATCAAATATCCTACTCTACATTGGGTTGCCTCCCAAGAAGCACTTGTAATTTAATGTCGACGGCCTGACCCGTTTACCTCAACCAAAAAGGATGGTAGAGGATGCTTTATCCCTCCACTTCTTCTTCTTCCACCATCTCTTTTCCATGATCCTCACTAGCACCCATGTGCTCCGACGATGGTGGAGAGTTCTGGAAGCTAACTCCTTTCATCTTGCAATTGATCTTCTTGATTAGCTTCCACAAAGTACCACTGGGCTCAAATGTGCCGCTCTCCATAAAGTCATCCTAGTAATACCTCTTTAGTGCTAGATGCTCTTCAAACGACCCATGCAATTCATCCACACCCCCACACTTGCTGACTTCCAACTCCTTGACTATGGCATATGGATGATCAATAGAATCGCCCATTGAACAAGATATTGGAAGTTTCTCATCACGTTCTTCCCCATAAGAATCCCCATACAATAATTGTTCCAGCTCGTCGCAGACTTGCAAGAGAATTCATCACTAAACACAGTTGGGGCTTTTACCTCAATATTACTTAGCACAAGTGTTTCACCAGCTTCATCGTCGGCACACCACAGGCTTACAATGCCGGTTTCTTCCCATTCATGCCAATGTTGTGAGATAATTGGAGGTTCCCTTGCAGAGAGAATCGCGTCCTCCATTGTTGGACACACAAGTCCACCCCAGTCCGAATCATAGTCTGAGTCCTCATAAGTGGCAAAGTCCACAACTTGTTCAGGGACATTGCACTCTTTGCTCGGCTCAGGTACCTCTTCTTCCATCACTGCAGCGTGATTCGGATTCTTGTTCTTTCTCCATCCTAGCCATCAGTGTCCTTTGCATCTCTAGGACAGCTGGTAGCCAATGAGGCTCATCCAAACCACCTTGTGATGGTGGCCATAGAGGCTCGATTAGAGGCTCAATGGCATGTGACAAAGGCTCCTCTTGTGGCTCATCTATAACAAGGGACATCCAGGTGATGCGTGCTTGGATCTCCCCCATAATATTGTGCAAGTATTCCATGCTCGCTGATGAGTCCTCGTGGTAGTGCTGAAGCTGCGGTGGATCGAATATGCATGCGTCTTCATACTTGTGATCCTTCTTGCAATTGTAGCACCAAATCATTGAGCATGTGTCATCATTGTGCCAAACTCCGCATTTAGCACAATAGTAGGGGTAATCAGTTATCCCCTCATAATCCTCGTCGCTCCACATGCTCATTACGTCTCCAACTTCATGCGTTCCTGTGAAAACAAACTCACGCGATACCTGTGAAGCACAGAGATAGAAAGAAATAAAACAAACTAAAAGAAAAGTACTGTAAACTAACGCCAAATTAAATAATCTACCGTTGTCCCTGGCAACGGCGCCAAAAACTTGATGCGATTTACTAACGCGTATGCGCAAGTGCACGGTCAAGTAATATAGGGTGGTATTTCAACCCCGAGTTATCGATCCCACGAGGACAAGCTTGAGATTATTTAATTAGTTATTAGATTAGAGTATTGTAACTGGGAGGAAGAATTTTGGTTGATTAAGACTTGAAATAAATAACTAACTAATATTTTTGGGTTTTTATTATTAAAGAAATATAGAGAACAACTAGGTGGTCTATGGATCCCCTAGGGTTTTAGACAGTTCTGGATAACATATTGAAACACGCTATCATCTTATTAGTTTTTTCGGGTAATAGCACTGACAATCTCCTCTCAGTATCATGTCGTTCTACCTATCAGTCGACTACGTGTCCTGTCGGTCCACCGATATCTACCGATATGGTTCTAACCGCGTAATGTTAAGCCGATCTGGGTCCTCTCGGTCCACCAATGCCTAACGCTACACAATCGAATCTACCCTCACACGACTAGTCATATAATCTCACCTCTCAGTCTCAATGATTCGGGCTAATTTCTTGTTCTCGTTCATATCTAGGTAAAGTCTCTCTCAAGCACCCACCTAGACCGCTAGTCTAACCGGTTCGCGACTAATTTTAGACTAAGTATTAAGTTCAGAACAATCAATCCAACCAACAAAGATGATAATCTTTAAGCTACAAATCTAATAACATATTGATTCTTCTTCCCAATGTTTTTCTTGTTACCCTAGACGTGTCAATAGTCCTAAGTAATCAAGATATACGATAAACAAAGAAGAACAATATGATTAAGAGAATCGAAACATGAATCAATCTCACAATCTGGAAATTTGTCTATTGCATAAACCCTAGGTTCATCTCCATAGAACCTAGAAAATAAATCTAGCTACTAATAAAGTAGGAAAATAACAAGATTTTCTCCATAAACACGATGAAAAGAGAAGAGAAAAGAATCAGACGGTGAAATCGCCAAGCTTTAACGAATCCGGGCAATCCTTAAACTCCAAGCTGATCTTCAATGGCTCCCGTGCGTGAATATGCTGCCTCCTAGGTCTCTTGTCCTGTTTTTACCAGTTGGGGGCGAGTTTTTAATGTACTTTGACCGAAATTACATTTGAGCCCCTCTAGTTTGTAATTCCCGCCCAGAATTGTAAGCTGATCTTGCACGGGCCATTACTCTCTCATCCAGACTCTGATTAAGCTCCGTGACCTATCTTTGGAAAGCTCGTTGAGTATACTTTCATTTGGAACCGGTCTCACTCCAAAATTCATTGCATATTTTTGTGAGAACTGAAAATAGTGAAGGTTGGTCACTCTAGCTCCTCCAATTTTGCTTCTCTTCGTTTAACTTGAGCTCCCTTTGTTTCCGAAGTTCGTTCCATGCCTCCTATCAACCGATTAGCATCCGTTAATGTAAAAAAAACATGAAAAAATATACCAAGCGATTATATTTGACAAATAACAACTAAATATGCATAGAAAACGCCCGGACTAACAATATAGCGCATGGTGAGCAACAAGTGAAAAAACGCAACACATTTTCAACAATTAAGCTCAAATATCTCATGATAATGTGGTAAATAACAATAATAGCTCCTAAAAGGCGCTATCAGTTGTATTGTGACAACACAGGAGCGATCGCACAATCCAAGGAACCCGGGTCACACCAGGAATCCAAGCACGTACTCAGGAAGTTTCATCTTGTTCGAGAGATCATAGATAAATAAGATGTGAAGATATGCAAGATACCAACAGATGATTATCTTTCATATCCACTTACAATGTCGCTTGTTCATTGAAAGAATGAAAGGCACATTTGATCTATAGGCATACGAGATGCACTAGATTGCCTCTAGTTCAAGTGGGAGACTATTGGATTAGATGCCCTAGAGGCAATCTATATGTAGTATGAATATTGTTTTTTGCTATAATATTGATTTATTATTTATGGAGATATTTAATATAATGAAGTCCTTGAATTACAATTTGTTATTTTTCTTAAATATCCTTATTGTAGTTTATTGATTAATAGGACGATCACTATAGACTAGTATGTGGTTAGATCGATATGAAGATATAAATTCTAACACATGGGTATGCATAAGGAGTAATGACATACTTCATTGACCCACAACGAGAAGGCTACATTAGATCATGTCAACGTCACGAGTGCTTCTCGTAGTGCTAATAGTTTTGTAGTCCTTAGACTTGAAGTCACTACATACTCTAATAGTGTTGTAGTCCTTAGACTTGAAGTCACTATGTAGCAATAAAGGCGGTTGTCGGACATAACTGGAAGCAATCTGAGAGATGGTAGTGACATAGAGAGAGTATTTGTCTCTCCCACGTAATGGGAGAAAATATCCATGACCACTCGAGGGGTAGTGCTTATGGAATGTCTGGCCAAACTCAGATAACTTAGTATGAGATATTAATGTTATCTGCTAGGATAATCCTATTCCGAGGATTGAGAAACTATAGATTGGATATACGAGTGTGAAAGTTATGACTCGTGTCCAATCCGGATATGGAGATAAAGGGATATACACAACACGCTAACATTGGACACATGGTTTGTCGGATCACCGACTATTTTTATTAGTTGGGTGGCATAAATGTGTTTCTAGACACCGCTCTATGTTTGTAACTGTTACTACCAACCAAGTAGAAACATATGGGTTCACACACCTTACAGATTAAACTGGATTTAGATATTAATTAGTTGGACTAATTAATTAAAAGGATGAAAGCACAACCACAAGCAAGGTTAGTAGGACTAATTTTCAAGGTGAACTAATCCGTTTATGGATATGATTAGTATAGGGCAAATATGTAGTTAATAAGAAGTTACTATATAAAGACACTCCCATCTTGTTATATCTATAAGAGATTCATTATTGTGAGAAATAACAAAGAAAGGAGAGAGAGAGAGAGAGAGAGAGAGAGAGAGAGAGAGAGAGAGAGAGACAAGGAGGGCCGAACCCTACCCGTCAGCCCCTCATTGCTGTCGGCCACTTAGTGGTGCACAGCCCTGTGCCTCGTTTGGCGTGATCTCCTTCTGCCTCCTTCTTCTCTTAGCTAGCACTAATACATGAATAGGATTCCATCATACAATCCTAGGTGTGGATACTTGTAGAGATGTGGACACCATTCTACGTTGTGATCACTCAGACAAAACAGGTACACATCGTTTTCTTTTATCACGTTATGATGGTTTGGCCTGCGATTCATGGAGGCTCGTGATTAGGAATGTTTTATTGTATTTCGGCAGGGTAACCTGAGTCAAAACCCTGCAATTTTTGGGTTTTTGAATGGATTTTGGTGACACTGGTTGTGGAGGGTTGTTATATTCAAGTCCAGGGGCAGATTTTTCAATTGGCTTATTTTTCTATGGAGTTGGTTGGCAGTGTGGTGAGGGGGCAGATGGGTGGAGGATGAAGAAGATAAAAGCATTGATTAGATGCAGATATGGTTTGTACTATTTTGCCATTTTTTTTTGTTGTTGTTGTTGTTGTTGTTGTTGTTGTTGTTGTTGTAGTTGTTGTTGTTGTTGTTGTTGTTGTTTTTGTTGTTGTTTGTGTTGGTGGTGGCGTTGTTGTTGGTGGTGAAATTAGTGGTGGTGATGGCGAATAAATGGTGGCGGTGATGACAGTGGTGGTGGCGGGGATGTGGTGGAGGTTGAGGTGGAAGTCAAGAACACCAAGAACATCAACAAAATAAACACAAAAACACAAAGAAGGGCAAAATTATCATAAAAAGACATATTGCACCCCCTACTGACTGACATTAACACATGTGTGGTGATTCTCTAACTGTCGTCCACTACGAGGGGGTTTTGGTATATCCCCAAATATGAGGGGTGTTTTTCTATATAACCTATACAACGAGGGTGGATTTTGTCTATTACCCTTATTTCTATTGAATGGATGTCAGTTTCTTGAACTCGTTAAGGATCTTAGTCTATTGACACGGTTATGGTAGGAATTAATATTCAATGAAACTAAGGTTTGTTAATAGATTTTAATATTGCTTAAAGCTAATAATCGTTCTAGTTAATTGTTCATATGTTACTTTAACACTAAGTGGGATGGAGTCATGATCCCGAACCTCTGTTTAGCTAGCGAGTGCGTAAAATCGACTCTAAATAGATGTGATGAGCTGTGAACAACAATTCCGAAGTTAGTAGGATTGACTTTAGTGGAAATATTCGGTAGGATAGTTCTCTTGTTTTCGTGCAACGGTGGACCAACAAAACCAGTTGACGTGCACTTAGATAACCTACTAGAACGAAACGGTAGACATAGGTGGACTGACAGGACCCTAGGTAAGCCGTGAAATAAAATTACATGAGACCGACATGAGATTGTTTGTGCTATTACTGGATTAATTAGAATAGAGTTAACGTGTCACTTAGCTAATCCATAATTCGTCCTAGTTGATCTAAGAGACTGCCAGTTTCTCCACATTTGATTTAGAATTTTCTTAATTCATAATTTACTGTGTTTTTAGGCATCGGTCTTAGTCACTTGATCAGGGGTGAAAACCTCATTATTCTCACAATCTCCTCTGGTTAAAATTATTTTGTGAATTAGAATTGGGTATGAGCTTGTCCTCGTGTGATTAGCTAACGCGAGTATTAAAAATACTTGACCGTGCGCTTGCGTAATGAGGGTAATTGGAAGTAGCAGGATATGGCCGAGAAATTTATTTAGTTTTTCTTCAACCAAGGAAGGTAGGGGACAACGCTTCAAGTTGGAGGACACAAGAGTTCACTAGGACTCACTCAGGAGATGAGTGTTTGATAAACAACGGAAAAAAAGCTCCTACATTTGTTTCCTATGCATGCTTGACTGCAAATCATGATTATAAGTTCACAGGTTTTACAGGCTTGAAATACAAAGCTATTTCAAGGCCTTGAAACAATGTTCAAAGCCTTGAGATTTTCTGACATGTGTGCATTTCTAAGGGGGAATTTTTCTGAATACTTCTGATCTTATTCTAACTCTGTCACCCCTATATGTGATCAGTTATTACTTGATGATGGAAAAAAATCTTATAATTCACAAAGACCTCATTTGTTTAATCTGTTTGACTTAGTTTTGCAGGGAAATTTTATTTCCTAGTTTGCAGGATTGATTTCCTAATCTGGATTTTGTAGGAAAGGAAACATTGAGAGAATGTGATTCTGTGATCAATCATACACTATTGAAAGCTTCTCAGTTTGTTTAAAGACAATATCAGAACAATATCTCTGAATATTATGATCAACTATCCGTTGGAGAAGGCTGTTAAAAGAGTTAAAGTTGTTGCATACAAAACAGGAAGTTTGTTGATGAAAATCAGGGAAGATTTGCAGAGCATCTGAGCTGTAGAAATAGAGCTTATTTTGAAGCAACAACAACAACTCTCAACGGGGAAAAAGACAAACACACTTTTCAGGATTGACAAGCATCAAAGAAGCACATCATTCTCATATTCCAACACACAGAAGATCACTGCATTCTTCACTGCAGTTTAATACTTCCAGTGTTCTTCTACTCTGAGCTTTATTAGTATATCATTCTTATACTACTTCTAGATCTCATTCTCAAGAATTGTTTAAAGTGAACAATAGAGAATTCTTAGTTAATCAGTTAGCTAGAGCAGGTACTAGATAGGTTAGAGAGAACCACAAGCTGTAACAGAGTAATGCATATCTATGTGCTTGAGATCTAGGGCTTAGCTTTTGATTAGTAAGAATTGTGTTGAAAATCCTGCAGGGAGAAGATCCCAGAGGAAGAGACGTAGGTCCAAGTGGACTGTACTCTATAAATCCTGTGTCTCTTGCATTTACAGTTTCATTTGCATACTTAGTTTTTGCAGCATTTAAACTAGTATGTTTTCAAGGGTTTGAAACTCTTTTCAAGGCCTTGAAAACGACTTGTCTGTTTCTTTACTTAAACTGTATTTCTTCCAACGGCTTGAAACTATTTTCAAGGCCTTGAACTTTATTTCTCTTCACAGAAACTCTTTTCTTCTACAAGTTTTGAGAAAAGGTTACATACCCTATTCACCCCCACCCCCTTCTAGAGTATTTGTGCTACATTTCTACCTGCTAACTCCCCTTTTAATGATATACTTTTCTGGGGGAAGAGTTCAGATTAACTTTGAGGTGTTTAGACGGGAACCAGTCGGAGGTGACAATTTCAAAAATGGGTGAGAAAACTTACACAGAAAACAATTCCGAAAGCATATAGGGTGTCAAGATAACAAGTTGGAAGGTGGGGTGACAATGATGAGGAATAGCAAGGGACTGTGGAGGATGAAGCGATCTCAAAATTTAAACCGAAACAATTGTAGGGTTTTGATTCATGTATCGCACAACGGAAGCATAATCAAACATAAACCATGCAAAACCCTCCAAGGATCACAAGTCTAGAGACATAACGATAGTAAAGGTAAGAAATCATAAACACACCTTTGGGTTCTCCTTGATGACTTCAAACGCGAATAATGTCACGTTCTCTATAGTTGATCCACGCCTAGAGTTGATCCTAGATCTCCCAAACTCCTTGGTGCTAGCCCGGATTAGGAAGAGGATGAAGGAATCACGCAAAACGAGACAAAAAGAGGCTTTCGGCCTCTTTTCGGCCGACGGGGTGAGGGCGGCGGCAAGGGGCGGCGTCGGGCCCTCCTTGTTGCTTGCTCTCTCTCCTTTTGTTCTCTCCCACTCTTGTTATGTTCACTAATGAGCATAAGTTATGAGGAAGGAAGGAAGGAGGGTCCTTTATATAGTCCAACAACTCCTTGTTAACTACCTAAAGGACTTATTCTAGTCCAACTAGAATTCAATTTAGTCCCTTCCTTGCAAATTAGTCCCTACTAAGTTTGCAAGGTTTTGCAAAGTGATTCTTCTAATTAATTAATCCAATTAATTAATTCCCAAATCTAGTTCAACTCTATATAGCGTGTGACCCCATAGGTTCTATCTAGTTGGTAGCAACTATTTGCTAATATGGAGCGGTTTCTAGCAAAACATCCATTCTAGCCAACTAATAGAATAGTCATCTTGACAACCTTTGTACAAGTAATTGTCTCATCCCTTTGCCTCCATATCCGGATTGGACACGAGACATACAAGTCACACTCGTATATCCAATCCATAGTTTCTCGATCCATGGGAATAGCCTTATTCGTGCAAATAACATCAATATCCTATATTGATTTATTTGAGTCTGGCCAGACATTCTATAAGCACTATCCCTCGAGTGGCCTAGGATATTTGCTCCCGTTATGTGGGAGGGGCAAATCCTTTCTACGTCCACTACGATCTCTAAGCTTGCTTCTCATTGTATCCAGTACACGCCTTTATAACTACCCAGTTACGGTGTAGCGTTTAACGCTACCAAGATCACAATGATCCACAACTAGAATATCTAGTGACTTCAAGTCTAAGGATGACAATACCATTGCACCGCGAGAAGCGCTTGTGACTCAACATAACATGTATGTAGCCTTCTCGGAGATGGGTCAATCCAGTGCAACATTCCGTAATGCACACCTATGTGTTGGATCGTGATATCTCCATATCAATCCAACCCCATACTAGTCTATAGATGATTGTCCCATTTAATCATTATACTTGACTAGGGATATTTAAGATAAACAACACAATTGTAAATCTAAGGACTTCATTATATTAAATATCCAATAAATGATAAATGAATTTTCTAGCCATATACAAATTCATACTAAACTAGATGGCCTCTAGGGCATCTATTCCAACAGTCTCCCACTTGCACTAGAGCCAATCTGGCGCATCTCGTATGCCCATACTCCTAGTGTGCCCTTCATGCTTCCACTGCGTGAGAGGCTTCGTAAGCGGGTCTGACAGATTATCATCTGTAGGAATCTTTCATATCCGAACGTCTCCTCTATCGATAATATCTCGAATCAGATGAAACTTCCTGAGCACGTGCTTGGACTTTTGGTGCGATCTGGGTTCCTTTGATTGCGCGATCGCCCCAGTGTTGTCACAGAACAACTCCACTGGATCCGCAATGCTAGGGACCACACCAAGTTCAGAAACAAACTTTCTGATCCAAACAGCCTCCTTTGATGCGCCATTTGCAGCAATATACTCAGCCTCTGTTGTAGAATCAGCTTCCGTCTCTTGCTTGGAACTCTTCCAGCTCACCGCTGCTCCATTCAGGCAAAACACATATCCCGATTGTGATCTAAAGTCATCTCTGTCGGTTTGGAAGCGTGCATCAGTGTAACCCCTTACACGCAACTCTTCCTCACCGCCAAATATCAAGAAGGCATCCTTAGTTCTTCTCAAGTACTTTAGGATGTTCTTGACTGCAATCCAGTGACTCTCACCCGGATTGGATTGGTATCTGCTTGTCATACTCAAGGCATATGACACATCTGGTCTAGTACATAACATAGCATACATGATAGATCCTATGGCCGAGGCATAGGGAATCCTACTCATGCGTTCCTTCTCAATCTCATTGGAAGGACAACCACTCTTTGAAAGAGTGATTCCATGTGACATGGGCAAGAATCCCTTCTTGGAATCTTGCATGTTAAACCGTTTCAACACCTTGTCAATATATGTACTTTGACTTAGGCCTAGCAATCTCTTAGATCTATCTATATAGATCTTTATACCGAGTATATAGGCTGCTTCCCCTAAGTCCTTTATTGAGAAACACTTTCCTAGCCAATCTTTTACAGATTGCAGCATGGGAATGTCGTTTCCAATGAGTAGTATGTCATCCACATACAAGACCAGAAAAGCTACAGAGCTCCCACTAACCTTCTTGTAGACACAAGACTCATCTTCGTTTCTGATGAAGCCAGACTCTTTGACCACTTCATCAAAACGTCGATTCCAACACCTAGAAGCTTGCGTCAATCCATAAATGGATCGTTGCAGCTTACAGACTTTGTTGGCTTGCTTTGGATCCTCAAAACCCTCCGGCTGTATCATATACACGTCCTCGAGGAGATTCCCATAAAGGAATGCTGTTTTGACATCCATCTGCCAAATCTCATAGTCGTAGTATGCTGCAATTGCAAGTAGGATTCGGATGGATTTGGTCATAACGACTGGTGAAAAGGTTTCATCATAGTCAATACCATGAATCTGTCTGAATCCTTTAGCCACCAATCGGCCCTTATAGGTAATCACATTACCATCCATGTCGATCTTCTTCTTGAAGACCCACTTGCACCCTATGGGCCGCGCCCCATGGGGTGGTTCCACCAAAGTCCATACGTTGTTGGTATACATGGATTCCATCTCGGATCTCATGGCTTCCAACCACTTCTGAGAGTCTGGGCCACTCATGGCCTCCTCATAGGTAGTAGGCTCATCATCTATGAGCATCGTGTCACCGGAATCGGTTACGAGAAGTCCATACCTCTCGGGTTCCTGGCGCACTCTACTAGATCTACGTAGCTCTTGTGTTACCTGAACAGGTGGCTCCACAACTGCTTGTGATTCCTGCTCACGTTCCATAATCGGTTCAGTGATTTGTGGTTCTTGAACTTCTTCAAGTTCTACATTCCTCCCACTTGCTTCTTTAGAGACAAATTCTCTTTCTAGAAACACGCCGATCCGAGCAACAAACACTTTGTTCTCGGTTGGATTGTAGAAGTAGTATCCCTTAGTTTCCTTAGGGTACCCCACAAATTTACACTTATCCGATTTGGGCCCTAGCTTGTCTGATTGTAAACGTTTTACATAGACATCGCAGCCCCAAATCCTCATGAACGACAGTGTGGGACGCCTCCCACTCCACATCTCATATGGTGTCTTCATGACTGATTTAGATGGAACACGGTTAATGGTGAAAGCTGCACTTAATAGAGCGTAGCCCCAAAATGACAATGGAAGATCGGTTTGACACATCATAGATCAAACCATATCCAATAGGGTTCGATTCCTCCTCTCGGACACGCCATTCCATTGTGGCGTTCCGGGTGGAGTGAGTTGGTACACGATCCCACAATCTCTAAGATAGTCGTCAAACTCTTGGCTCAAGTATTCTCCTCCACGATCCGATCGTAGAGCCTTGATACTTTTGCCAAGTTGCTTCTCTACTTCATTCTTGAATTCTTTGAACACTTCAAAGGATTCGGATTTTGCCCTCATAAGGTACACAAATCCATATCTACTGTAATCATCAGTAAATGTAATGAAGTAGACATAACCACCCCTGGCAGGTGTGGCAAATGGCCCACACACATCGGTATGTATGAGCGCCAATTGCTCACTAGTCCTCTCACCTTTCTTATTGAAAGGGGACTTTGTCATTTTTCCCAATAAACAAGCCTCACATGTCTCATATGATTCAAATCAAATGAGTCTAGTAATCCATCCTTATGGAGCCTAGATACACGTTTCTCATTTAATTGGCCTAAACGACAATGCCATAAATAAGCAGGATTTAAATCATTTATTTTAATCCGCTTGGTATTAATGTTGTAGACAAGATTGCTTAGATCAAGGACATAAAGTCCATTAAATAATTGCGCACTAAAGTAGTGAATATTATTCAAATAAAAGGAACAACAATTGTTCTTTATTGAAATAATAAAACCATCCTTGTCCAAACAAGAAATAGAAATAATGTTTCTGCTCATAGCAGGCACAAAATAGCAATTATTTAATTCTAAAACTAATCCTGAAGGCAGAGATAGCTCGCACACGCCTATGGCCAATGCAGCAACCTTTGCTCCATTCCCAACGTGCAGATCTACCTCCCCTTTAGCCAATCTTTTACTTCTCTTTAGATCCTGCATATTTCGACAAATATGAGATCCACATCCAGTATCTAATACCCATGATGTAGAGACAGTTAAATTGACATCTACAACAAAAATACCTGGTGGCGGTGGAATCACTATTCCAAGCCTCTTGTCCTCCAGATATTTTGGGCAGTTCCTCCTCCAGTGTCCAGGCTGACTGCAGTAGTGACATTCACCCTTAGTCACGACCTTGGCAATGCCACCAACAGGCTTAAGGGCTGGTTCCTTGGACTTGGCAACTGACTTGCCTTTGCCCTTGGAGGAAGAGGCAAACCTTTTGCCCTTTCCTTTCTGTACCATCATAATGGCCTTGCCCTTACCCTTGTTGATGCTCTGTTCAGCCGTCCTCAACATGTTGAGCAAATCTGGCAGTGGCTTAACGATCTCATTCATGTTATAGTTCATAATGAACTGTCCATAACTCTCGGGCAACGATTGCAACACGAGATCGGTTGCCAACTCTTGGCCGACCGGGAACCCAAGCCGGGCGAGATTCTCCAAGTACCCGATCATTCGGAGAACATGGGGTCCCACCGGGTTCCCTTCTGCCAGATGACATTTGAACAGTGCCTTTGAGACCTCATACCTCTCTACCCTCGCCTGCTCTTGGAAGAGCTGCTTTAGATGTTCGATCATATCGACAGAATTCATGTTTTCGTGTTGCTTCTGAAGCTCAGAAGTCATGGTGCAAAGCATAAGGCAGGCCGCATCATTAGCGTCATCGACACGCTTTTGATACGCCTTTAAGGCAGCAGGTGTCTGGTTCTCTGGACCTTCTGGAACATGCTCCTCTATTGCGTACAGTTTCTTCTCTTGCTTGAGAACAATTCTCAAGTTTCTGTACCAATCAAGAAAGTTGGTTCCAGAGAGCTTGTCCTTCTCAAGGACAGATCGTAGGGAATGTTGTGAACTCGATGAGTTGTTTGCCATTTGGAATTCTACAAAAGGAAAATACGCAAGTTTTAGTATTTGTGAATTTTTGACTATATTTAATAATGGCTAGTTTATTAAATATAGCTCCCACTATTTTTCTACGGATTAATAACCCTCAAGATATTAATGCGGAAAATATCCTTATATTTTCTAGTGGGCCAAGATCCATCTTTTCATCTCCTTATGAGCTTGCTTTGGCAAGTCACCCATAATTTGACTACTTTAGGTAGGAACAATTCCAATTGCATCCCATATGCAACTCTTGGTTCAATCGGGCAAATAACTCCTTATTTATCCATCCTTATGGATAATCCCAATTGATTGCCTCTAGGTTTCTTAATCAAATTAATAGCCTAGTTGTGTTCAACCTCTTATCTAAACAATTGCACATTGTTACGTGCCTTCGCATTCCATCATTATGAACCAAGTCGCCATGCTTTGGCACGCACGAGCTTGATAAATAATGATGATAATGAGTGTTTAAATAACGAGAAGGCAAGAACACAATATTTAAAATTTGAGGGATTTTTAAATTTAATTTTTAATTGTTTTGTTGATCAATATCAACTAATCTATCTATTTGAGTTTGGGCACAACTCCAAATAATAGATCCGGGTTGTCTAATTATCTTATTATCCTAATTGCATGCATCATCCATACACCAACCACACAAATAATAAGACAATAAATAAACAATCACAAAACAGAAATTAAACGTGATGTGGATATGGCCTTTTCTAGACTAAGATAATTCCAAACCAATGGAATTATCTATGAACCCTAAGCAAACACATCTCCATGCGTCTTGATCTTTTGGTCCATCCTTCATAGTCATGTGGAATGCTCCATGCTCCATGCTCCATCTTTTGTGGCTTCTTTGGGTTTGGGCTTCTTTTCTCCAATCTTGGCTAACAATCTACTTTATCTAGCACTAACTAACATCTATACTAAATAAAATAAATCTCACAAGTTGAGAAAAAAAATGGCACGCAGGCCATAAAACCCTAATTAATTATTACAATTAATTGATCAGCTCGCAGGCCGTAAAACCAAACCACAAAATTAAACATCCACATCAAACCACATCCTAAGGCCATATCCAATCACCATGCGATTCGCACATAAACAGTTAAAATCCAATTTTAACGCGCTTGGTCAATTTTAATTGATTTTAGGATTTCTAGGGTTAAAACGGTCCATGGGCCCAACAATCCAATTGCCCGGGCCCATTAAAGTGAACCAGAAGGCCCTAGGGCCGGCCCGGCCCAAAACCCGCAAGCTAGGCCCGCTGGTTAGGGCCGCCCGGCCCCTTAGGGCTCCCAAGCTTGGGCGGCAAGCAAGGGGGCGGTCCCTAGGGGGCCCGAACCCTTCTATGGGAGTTGTTTCCAAAACAACTCCCTTGCTTGGTGCCCAAGTTTGGTTGTTTCCTTGTTTTGGGAGAACTCCTTCTTCCCCAAGGATGCCCAAACCCTAGATCTAAGATGCTAAAATTTCTCAAACTCACCAATTCATGCATCCAATGCAAAAATTGGATCTTGTTATAATTAATTGTTGACAAATTGCATCCAATGCTTGATTTGTCTTGTTTTACGCGATGAACAATCAAATTAAGGTGTAAAACAACAAAACGTAACACATAAACCACGTTTATGCTCTATGACATGTGGCTCTGATACCACTGTAGGGTTTTGATTCATGAATCGCACAACGGAATCATAATCAAACATAAACCATGCAAAACCCTCCAAGGATCACAAGTCTAGAGACATAACGATAGTAAAGGTAAGAAATCATAAACACACCTTTGGGTTCTCCTTGATGACTTCAAACGCGAATAATGTCACGTTCTCTATAGTTGATCCACGCCTAGAGTTGATCCTAGATCTCCCAAACTCCTTGGTGCTAGCCCGGATTAGGAAGAGGATGAAGGAATCACACAAAACGAGACAAAAAGAGGCTTTCAGCCTCTTTTTGGCTGACGGGGTGAGGGCGGCGGCAAGTGGCGGCGACGGGCCCTCCTTGTTGCTTGCTCTCTCTCCTTTTGTTCTCTCCCACTCTTGTTATGTTCACTAATGATCATAAGTTATGAGGAAGGAAGGAAGGAGGGTCCTTTATATAGTCCAACAACTCCTTGTTAACTACCTAAAGGACTTATTCTAGTCCAACTAGAATTCAATTTAGTCCCTTCCTTGCAAATTAGTCCCTACTAAGTTTGCAAGGTTTTGCAAAGTGATCCTTCTAATTAATTAATCCAATTAATTAATTCCCAAATCTAGTTCAACTCTATA
Source organism: Linanthus parryae (assembly GCA_023055425.1). Taxonomy (NCBI): domain Eukaryota; kingdom Viridiplantae; phylum Streptophyta; class Magnoliopsida; order Ericales; family Polemoniaceae; genus Linanthus; species Linanthus parryae. The sequence goes on along the minus strand of JALGPY010000041.1, from coordinate 817,533 downwards.
TAGCGTGTGACCCCATAGGTTCTTGACGCGATTTCTTAACGCGTATGCGCAAGTGCACGGTCAAGTAATATAGGGGTGGTATTTCAACCCCGAGTTATCGATCCCACGAGGACAGGCTTGAGATTATTTAATTAGTTATTTAATTTAGCGTACGGTGCAGGAGGAAAGATTTGATTGATTTTAGAAATTGACATAAAAACTAATCTAATATTTTTGTATTTTTTTTTATATTTAAGAAAAGATATGGAGAAACTAGGCAATCTCTAGATCACCTAGGGTTGTAGACGAATTCCGGTTCAACTATGTAACACGTAAATTCTATTCTAGTTCAGCCGGGTAATTGCACTGACAATCTCCTATCGGTCTCATGTCATTTTACGTCTCGGTTAACTACAATCTCCTCTCGGTCTCATGTTGTCTACCGGTCCGTTCTAGCAGGTCATCTACTGGTACGATAACGGGTCCTGTCGGCCCACCGTTTCACGGAACAGCTATATAATCCTACCGAATCTACCCACACTAGGCCAATCCTAACACTTCTCCTTTTAGGTCTCGTTGATTCGGGATTGTGTTCAAATTCTCTACACAATTAGGTTGAGTCACTGTCGTGCACTCATCTAATTAGCTAGCACGTCCGGGTAGCTACTCCATTCATACTAAAGATTAAGCATAGAACAAGAACGTGTAACTAGAACGAATATTAAGTTTAAGCAATGAATTGATTCACAAAATAAACCCTAGTTTCGTTGAATATCAAATCATATCCTAATCGTGTCAATAGACTAAGATCAACAACAAGTTCAAGAAACTAACATTCAATTGAAGAATCAAATCCAAACGCATGAAACAAAGTATGAAATCCGGAAAATAACCGTCTACATAAACCCTAGGCTCTCGTAGAGATGCCTAGCAAAGTATTTAGGTAAGAATAATCAACCAAACAAAACTTACAAGTTTCTCCATACAAAGATTGAGAGAGGAAGAAGAAGAAAAACTTAGATCTTCAATGGAGGAGCCCTCCTCTTGAACCCTAGCCTCCTCTCTCCTTCTCCTTGCGTGAGTCTTTTTCTTTCGTACGTTCTCTTAATAATAGAGCCCCGTTCTTTTATTTTTTTAAGTATTGTGATCTTGTGATCACAATTTTTGATCATAGGATCACATTTTGGTTGTAGGATCACGTTTGATCCTAGATCTGGTCTTGCACTTGATCTTGTGATCACCTTTTTTGATCCTAGGATCACATTGTGGTCTTGTGGGTGATCTTGTGATTGTAGGATCACCTTTTGTGATCCTACACTTCCAGTGAGTTGCTCTCACGTATGGCCACCAAATTTTCTTTAAGTGTTTGGCCATTTTTCATCTAGGGGGTTAAAGTGCCATTACAGAAACTTTATTCAATTGAATTTGCCTCCCCTCTTCATGTATTTTCAATGTTTCTTCACGATTTCTTCTCCGTTTAAGCTCCTGAAAAATCTCCAAAGCTTGTTTCTCCTCTCCGCTTCATCTCCCAAGCTCCGTTCCTGCCAAAACAACACAAAACACAACCCGTGCGATCAAACGTGACAAAATATCATAAATAACGCAAGAAACGCCCGGATTAACAATATAATGTCTAGAGCTAAGATTCTACGTTTTCTCTCTAATAATAGTGTAAAACTAAGATTATCAACCCGGAAAGTATGCAAAACGATATAAAACGTGCAAGAAATATAACTCTAATAGAGAGTTATCAAATCCCCCACACTACCTTTTTGCGCGTCCCGAGCAAAATAAACCTTACACTACGTTTTAATCCACCGAATTGCATACAACTTTACTAGCCATGTGACACAAACAACACACACACCCATGCAATCTACATGACTATACAATGCAACTCGATTATTTCACAATGCAAAAATTGAAACAACACCATTTTTTTTAGTTAGAGATTGGGCAATCTCAAAAAGTAAACCGGCAAGTCATAAGGCTCTCATATTCCCTCGGAAGTTCTATAACTTTGGTGATCGGTAGAACTTGCGGCCAGTTTCGTTAGACAGAACGGGCACGAACACAAAATATGTTGCTTCTGCACACTCATCAAACGTATCCTTAGCACTTACCTTCCGAGCTATTTATCCACGGGTTAAATTGCTGACGGTTTAGGACGGGTAGGATAGGATATTTAGAAGCGTAGTCCTAGACGTCATGATCTAACTCACAAAACCCGATTCTCACACTCCCTCACCAAAATCCAAGGAACCACACCGAATCTCACTACTCCGGCCCTCATTCCCTCAATCTTGGTGCAACGCCGTTCTCGCGGCCACAAATGTGAAGAAGTGATCTCGAACAATAGCTAATCTCCCCGATCTTCAATTTCAAGCTTGCTCCTTTATTCCCTTTCAATTTCACTTTCACTTTCTATTTTACTCTTTTTTTTCTCTCCTTTTTTTTCATTTCCACATAATAACATTAAGCACATGGAGCCGACAATACAATAGTAATATCCGAGGAGATCAAATATCAGAATTAGATAACATGGGGGTGGAATGTGTCAAATTAGTGATGTAATAACATAGATGTCGACACCCCCACACTTGATGCAAAGCAAATCACGAACCCAGTAGTCAATGTGTAAACGTGCTTTTCCAACCGATCCTCCTCATCACCTAAGATATAGAGAATATAAATAAAGCATAAGCACGACCTCCTATAAGATCAACCAACCCCCACCCCATGACGTGCGGAAGAAATATCACGCACTACGGTACTCCACATGTGCTCGTGGTGTAAGGACACGACTCACCGCCACACCGAAGTGTGCTACCGTCTCTAACTCACCCTCACATCCCCTCAAAAGACGACATGTAAGAGAATCCACATAAGATGTATCAAATCAGCTCACCCTCATCAAACCTCCCTAACTCAACTCCCTCTATCATGACGCATAGGAAAGGACCATTCTAACAAGTGATGAAAGTCACAATGAAAGGCTTCCTAGGCTAGAGGCTGTGAATAAAAGGGGTAAACGGATCAATAGGGGTAACTAGTGGACCTAGGAGATGGAGACGGGACGTGAGGCCCCCATAAATATCACTCGCACAGCTGTTCCGTTGCCACTACGAGGAGGGTTGACGACTACCTAAGTGACGGTGGTGTAGCGCTAGTAGGATAACTAGTCTGAGAGGCAGCTACTCGCAATTCTAATGTGCATTAGCCCTATAAGTCTTCCTACTCCAGATTCTCGCGTCTACCTCACCTCAGATTTTCATACTCCTAAGGAATTCTATCATTAAGCCCTCTCCACATTCACTCTCTTCGATTGCCCTTTCTCAAAAATTTAAAATTTTATGTTTTTTTTTTTTTTTTTTTTTTTTTTTTTAATATTTCCTAACTCTATATGCTTTTGGCCAACTCAATTAAACACAAGTTTTGGGTAGGGGACTCAATAAAGTAAAAGTGCTAAAAAAAATTGCATACTAACAATCCTAACACAATACGACACTATATCAAACACTCTACACTAACCACATGTACTACACAATACGACACAACTGCATGTAACTGGCGATGCATAACTGACATGGCTAGCAAAATATACACAAACCCCCCCACACTTAAGTGTTTCGTTGTCCTCAACAAATTTAGAGATATAATAAGAGGACTCATCGCTTAAATGTGTTGGCGGTGGATCTACACTATTATGGCTCAAAACTTAGAAACAAGAGAGAGGGTTAAAGGTACCTGGGATTCCCGGACCTACATGGGCACCGTTGCCGCGAAACTGCAACAAGAAAGGGTCTTGTGGACCGTTGACAGTTTCCGGAAAAGTCTCACCTCGCGTCCGGATTCCGATGCGCCTACTCAACATTCTATCACACGCATCAAGAAGGGGAACCCGGAGCGTCTTATGTACCTGTGTCCCTGCACACTGATTGGAAGAATTAAAGCAACTCTCTCTCACCCCTCAACATCAAATATGGAGAACTAAAAGCAAAAACAGAAACAAATTACATCCTACTCTACATGGGTTGCCTCCCAAGCAGCGCTTGTAATTTAAGGTCGACAGCCCGACCCGTTTACCTCAACCAAAAAGGATTTTGGAGACTGCTTTATCCCTCCACTTCTTCTTCTTCCACCATCTCTTCTCGATAACTTCACGTGCACCCCTGTGCTCTGAAGAAGGTGGACACTTGTGGAAGCTGACTCCTTTCATTTTGCAATTGATCTTCTTGAGAAACTTCCACCAAGTACCACTGGGCTCAAATGAATCTCTGGCCATAAAATCATCCCAGTAGTACTTCCCTGATGCTATATGATCTTCAAATGACCCATGAAAATTATCCACACCCCCACACTTGCTGACTTCCAACTCCTTAACTATGGAATATGGATGATCAATAGAATCTCCCATAGAACAAGATATTGGAAGTTGCTCATCACATTCTTCCCCATAAGAATCCCCATACCGTAATTGTTCCAGCTCGTCGCAGACTTGCGTGACATAGGATATGGAGAATTCATCATTAATCAGAGTTGGGGCTTTTACCTCAATATCACTGAGCACAACTGTTTCACCAGCTTCATCGTCGGCACACCACAGGCTTCCAATGTCGGTTTTTCCCATTCATACCAAGGATGTGAGGGAACCTGCGGTCTTGGCTCGCAATACGGCAGATCTTCCCATCTTCGGCACACAGGACCACCCCAGTCTGAATCAGAGTCTGAGTCCTCATATATGGCAGAGTCCACCAATGGTTCCTGGACACTGCAGTCTTCGTTCAGCTCAGATATCTCTTCTTCCACTTGTGGTGGGGATGATGAAGGTTCAACGTTTGGCTCACTGTCATATGGCACGGTTTCTTCTTGTGGCTCTTGAATGCTTGATTCCCCTGCTGTTGACAGTTTTTCTATTCGCTTCTTTATCCTCTCCAACATCTCCCTCACGTATTCCCTACCTGTGGCTGAATCCTCTTTTGGTAATTGTGCATCTATGGACAAAAATTTGGCGCAAACTTCCATGTCATTCATAATACTACGCCGTTCTGCCATATCCGCTGATGAGTCTTCCTGGTGCTGATGAAGCTGGGGGGCATGTACTCGACATGAGTCTCTACGGTCGTGCCAAATTCCGCATACGTAGCACCAAATTATGCATGCGTCCTCGTCTTCATGGTTACCCCTGCAGTGGAAACAGTAGGGGGGACCCGAATAAAAGTCTTCGCTCCACATGCTTAAATTGTCTCTTGCTTCCTGCGTTCCTGAGAAACAAACTCACAAGACACCCGTGAAGCACAGAGATATAGAATAAAAATATTAAAATAAAACTAAAATAAAAGTACTCTAAACTAACTCCTAACTAAATAATCTACCGCTGTCCCCGGCAACGGCGCCAAAAACTTGACAAAAGAAGCAAGTCACTGGAAGTAGAGGATCACAAATTGTGATCACAAGATCAAGTGCAAGACCACATGGAAGATCAACGTGATCCTACAATTAAAAAAAGGTGATCCTATGATCACAAGATCAAGTCCAAGACCACATAGAAGATTGTTGGAATAGATGCCCTAGAGGCAATCTAGTTTAGTATGAATTTGTAATTGGCTAGAAATTCATTTATTATTTATTGGATATTTAATATAATGAAGTCCTTAGATTTACAATTGTGTTGTTTATCTTAAATATCCCTAGTCAAGTATAATGATTAAATGGGACAATCATCTATAGACTAGTATGGGGTTGGATTGATATGGAGATATCACGATCCAACACATAGGTGTGCATTACGGAATGTTGCACTGGATTGACCCATTACCGAGAAGGCTACATACACGTTATGTTGAGTCACAAGTGCTTCTCGGGTACAATGGTATTGTCATCCTTAGACTTGAAGTCACTAGATATTCTAGTTGTGGATCATTGTGATCTTGGTAGCGTTAAACGCTACACCGTAACTGGGTAGTTATAAAGGCGTGTACTGGATACAATGAGAAGCAAGCTTAGAGATCGTAGTGGACGTAGAGAGGATTTGCCCCTCCCACATAACGGGAGCAAATATCCAAGGCCACTCGAGGATAGTGCTTATAGAATGTCTGGCCAGACTCAAATAAATCAATATATGAGATATTGATGTTATTTGCACGAATAAGGCTATTCCATGGATCGAGAAACTAGGGATTGGATATACGAGTGTGACTTGTATGTCTCGTGTCCAATCCGGATATGGAGGCAAAGGGATGAGACAATTACTTGTACAAGGTTGTCTAGATGACTATTCTATTAGTTGGCTAGAATGGATGTTTTGCTAGAAACCGCTCCATATTAGCAAATAGTTGCTACCAACTAGATAGAACCTATGGGGTCACACGCTATATAGAGTTGTACTAGATTATGGAATTAATTAATTGGATTAACTAATTAGAAGGATCACTTTGCAAACCCTTGCAAACTTAGTAGGGACTAATTTGCAAGGAAGGGACTAAATTGAATTCTAGTAGGACTAGAATAAGTCCTTTAGGTAGTTAACAAGGAGTTGTTGGACTATATAAAGGACCCTCCTCCTTCCTTCCCTACACACTTTATGCTCACAAGAGAACATAACAAGAGTAGGAGAGAACAAAGGAGAGAGAGAGCAAGCCACAAGAGGGACGCCGCCCCCTTGCCGCCGCCCCCTTGTCCCCGACGCCACAAGGGTGCCGAACCCCTTTTGGTGTCTCGTTTTGCGTGATTTCTTCACCCTCCTCTCAATCCGGGCTAGCACCAAGGTGATTGGAGATCTAGGAACAACTCTAGGCGTGGATCAACTATAGAGAACGTGACACTATTCGCGTTTGAAGTCATCAAGGAGAACCCAAAGGTGTGTTTATGATTTCTTACCTTTACTATCGTTATGCATCTAGACTTGTGATCCTTGGAGGGTTTTGCATGGTTGTTTGTTTGATTATGCTTCCGTTTGCGCGATCCATGAATCAAAACCCTACAGTGGTATCAGAGCCACAGGTCATAGAGCATAAACGTAGTTTATGTGTTACATTCTTGTTGTTTTACACCTTAATTTGTTGTTTATCGCGTAAAACAAGACAAATCAAGCATTGGATGCAATTTGTCAAAGAATTAATCAAAACAAGACCCAATTATTGCATTGGATGCATGAATTGGTGAGTTTGAGAAATTTTAGGATCATAGATCTAGGGTTTGGGCATCCTTGGGGAAGAAGGAGTTCTCCCACAACAAGGAAACAACCAAACTTGGGCTCCAAGCAAGGAGGTTGTTTTGGAAACAACCTCCACAAGGAAGGTTCGGCCCCTAGGGAGCCGCCCCCCTTGCTTGCCGCCCAAGCTTGGCGCCCTAAAGGGGCGGGCGGCCCTAACCCGCGGGCCTAGCTTGCGGGTTTTGGGCCGGGCCGGCCCTAGGGCTTTATGGTTCACTTATTTGGGCCCGGGCAATTGGATTGTTGGGCCCATGGACCGTTTTAACCCTAGAAATCCTAAAATCAATTAAAATTGACCAAGCGCGTTAAAATTGGATTTTAACTGTTTATGTGCAAATCGCATGGTGATTGGATATGGCCTTAGGATGTGGTTTGATGTGGATGTTTAATTTTGTGGTTTGGTTTTACGGCCTGCGAGCTGATCAATTAATTGTAATAATTAATTAGGGTTTTATGGCCTGCGTGCCATTTTTTTTCTCTCAACTTGTGAGATTTATTTTTATTTAGTATAGATATTAGCTAGTGCTAGATAAATAGATTGTTAGCCAAGATTGGAGAAAAGAAGCCCAAAGCCAAAGAAGCCACAAAAGATGGAGCATGGAGCATGGAGCACACCACATGACTATGAAGGATGGACCAAAAGATCAAGACGCATGGAGATGTGTGTTTGTTTAGGGTTCATAGATAATTCCATTGGCTTGGAATTATCTTAGTCTAGAAAAGGCCATATCCACATCACGTTTAATTTCTGTTTTGTGGTTGTTTATTTATTGTCTTATTATTTGTGTGGTTGGTGTATGGATGATGCATGCAATTAGGATAATAAGATAATTAGACAACCCGGATCTATTATTTGGAGTTGTGCCCAAACTCAAATAGATAGATTAGTTGATATTGATCAACAAAATAATTAAAATTGAAGAAAAATCCCTCAAATTTTAAATATTGTGTTCTTGCCTTCTCGTTATTTAAACACTCATTATCATCATTATTTATCGAGTTCGTGCGTGCCAAAGCATGGCGACTTGGTTCATAATGATGGAATGCGATGGCACGTAACAATGTGCAATTGTTTAGATAAGAGGTTGAGCACAACTAGGCTATTAATTTGATTAAGAAACCTAGAGGCAATCAATTGGGATTATCCATATGGATGGATAAATAAGGAGTTATTTGCCCGATTGAACCAAGAGTTGCATATGGGATGCAATTGGAATTGTTCCTACCTAAGAAGTAATCGAATTATGGGTGACTTGCCAAAGCAAGCTCATAAGGAGATGAAAAAGATGGATCTTGGCCCACTAGAAAATATAAAGATATTTTCCGCATTAATATCTTGAGGGTTATTAATCCGTAGAAAAATAGTGGGAGCTATATTTAATAAACTAGCCATTATTAAATATAGTCAAAAATTCACAAATACTAAAACTTGCGTATTTTCCTTTCTGTAGAATTCCAAATGGCAAACAACTCATCGAGTTCACAACATTCCCTACGATCTGTCCTTGAGAAGGACAAGCTCTCAGGAACCAACTTTCTCGATTGGTACAGAAACTTGAGAATTGTTCTCAAGCAAGAGAAAAAGCTGTACGCAATAGAGGAGCAAGTTCCAGAAGGTCCAGAGAATCAGACACCTGCTGCCTTAAAGGCGTATCAAAAGCGTGTTGATGACGCTAATGATGCGGCCTGCCTAATGCTTTGCACCATGACCTCTGAGCTTCAGAAGCAACATGAGAACATGAATGCTGTCGATATGATCGAACATCTAAAGCAGCTCTTCCAAGAGCAGGCGAGGGTAGAGAGGTATGAGGTCTCAAAGGCACTGTTCAAATGTCATCTGGCAGAAGGGAACCCGGTGGGACCCCACGTACTCCGAATGATCGGGTACTTGGAGAATCTCGCCCGGCTTGGGTTCCCGGTCGGCCAAGAGTTGGCAACCGATCTCGTGTTGCAATCGTTGCCCGAGAGTTATGGACAGTTCATTATGAACTATAACATGAACGAGATCGTTAAACCACTGCCAGATTTGCTCAACATGTTGAGGACGGCTGAACAGAGCATCAACAAGGGTAAGGGCAAGGCCATTATGATGGTGCATAAAGGAAAGGGTAAAAAGTTTGCCTCTTCCTCCAAGGGCAAAGGCAAGTCAGTTGCTAAGTCCAAGGAACAAGCCCTTAAGCCTGTTGGTGGGATAGCCAAGGTCGTGACTAAGGGTGAATGTCACTACTGTAGTCAACCGGGACACTGGAGGAGGAACTGCCCAAAATATCTGGAGGACAAGCGGCTTGGAATAGTGATTCCACCACCACCAGGTATTTTTGTTGTAGATGTCAATTTAACTGTCTCTACATCATGGGTATTAGATACTGGATGTGGATCTCATATTTGTCGAAATATGCAGGATCTAAAGAGAAGTAAAAGATTGGCTAAAGGGGAGGTAGATCTGCGCGTTGGGAATGGAGCAAAGGTTGCTGCGTTGGCCATAGGCGTTTGCGAGCTATCTCTGCCTTCAGGATTAGTTTTAGAATTAAATAATTGCTATTTTGTGCCTGCTATGAGCAGAAACATTATTTCTATTTCTTGTTTGGACAAGGAAGGTTTTATTATTTCAATAAAGAACAATTGTTGTTCCTTTTATTTGAATAATATTCACTATTTTAGTGCGCAATTATTTAATGGACTTTATGTCCTTGATCTAAGTAATCCTGTCTACAACATTAATACCAAGCGGATTAAAATAAATGATTTAAATCCTGCTTATTTATGGCATTGTCGTTTAGGCCACATAAATGAGAAACGTGTATCTAGACTCCATAAGGATGGATTGCTAGACTCATTTGATTTTGAATCATATGAGACATGTGAGGCTTGTTTATTGGGAAAAATGACAAAGTCCCCTTTCAATAAGAAAGGTGAGAGGACTAGTGAGCAATTGGCGCTCATACATACCGATGTGTGTGGGCCATTTGCCACGCATGCCAGGGGTGGTTATGTCTACTTCATTACGTTTACTGATGATTACAGTAGATATGGATTTGTGTACCTTATGAGGGCAAAATCCGAATCCTTTGAAGTGTTCAAGGAATTCAAGAATGAAGTAGAGAAGCAACTTGGCAAAAGTATCAAGGCTCTACGATCGGATCGTGGAGGAGAATACTTGAGCCAAGAGTTTGACGACTATCTTAGAGAGTGTGGGATCGTATCCCAACTCACTCCACCCGGAACGCCACAATGGAATGGCGTGTCCGAGAGGAGGAATCGAACCCTATTGGATATGGTTCGGTCTATGATGTGTCAAACCGATCTTCCATTATCATTTTGGGGCTACGCTCTATTAAGTGCAGCTTTTACCATTAACCGTGTTCCATCTAAATCAGTCATGAAGACACCATATGAGATGTGGAGTGGGAGGCGTCCCACACTGTCGTTCATGAGGATTTGGGGCTGCGATGTCTATGTAAAACGTTTACAATCAGACAAGCTAGGGCCTAAATCGGATAAGTGTAAGTTTGTGGGGTACCCTAAGGAAACTAAGGGATACTATTTCTACAATCCAACCGAGAACAAAGTGTTTGTTGCTCGGACCGGCGTGTTTCTAGAAAGAGAGTTTGTCTCTAAAGAAGCAAGTGGGAGGAATGTAGAACTTGAAGAAGTTCAAGAACCACAAATTACTGAACCGATTATGGAACATGAACAGGAATCACAAGTAGTTGTGGATCCACCTGTTCAGGTAACACAAGAACTTCGTAGATCTAGTAGAGTGCGCCAGGAACCCGAGAGGTACGGACTTCTCGTAACTGATTCCGGTGACACAATGCTCATAGATGATGAGCCTACTACCTATGAGGAGGCCATGAATGGCCCAGACTCGCAGAAGTGGCTTGAGGCCATGAGATCCGAGATGGAATCCATGTATACCAACAAAGTATGGACTTTGGTGGAACCACCTAATGGGGCGCGGCCCATAGGGTGCAAGTGGGTCTTCAAGAAGAAGATCGACATGGATGGTAATGTGATTACCTATAAGGGCCGATTGGTGGCTAAAGGATTCAGACAGATTCATGGTATTGACTATGATGAAACCTTTTCACCAGTCGCTATGACCAAATCCATCCGAATCCTACTTGCGATTGCAGCATACTACGACTATGAGATTTGGCAGATGGATGTCAAAACAGCATTCCTTTATGGGAATCTCCTCGAGGACGTGTATATGATACAGCCGGAGGGTTTTGAAGATCCAAAGCAAGCCAACAAAGTCTGTAAACTGCAACGATCCATTTATGGATTGAAGCAAGCTTCTAGGAGTTGGAATCGACGTTTTGATGAAGTGGTCAAAGAGTTTGGCTTCATCAGAAACGAAGATGAGTCTTGTGTCTACAAGAAGGTTAGTGGGAGCTCTGTAGCTTTTCTGGTCTTGTATGTGGATGACATACTACTCATTGGAAACAACATTCCCATGCTGCAATCTGTGAAAGATTGGCCAGGAAAGTGTTTCTCAATGAAAGACTTAGGGGAAGCAGCCTATATACTCGGTATAAAGATCTATAGAGATAGATCTAAGAGGTTGCTAGGCCTAAGTCAAAGTACATATATTGACAAGGTGTTGAAACGGTTCAACATGCAAGATTCCAAGAAGGGATTCTTGCCCATGTCACATGGAATCACTCTTTCGAAGAGTGGTTGTCCTTCCAATGAGATTGAGAAGGAACGCATGAGTAGGATTCCCTATGCCTCGGCCATAGGATCCATCATGTACGCCATGTTATGTACTAGACCAGATGTGTCATATGCCTTGAGTATGACAAGCAGATACCAATCCAATCCAGGTGAGAGTCACTGGATTGCTGTCAAGAACATCCTAAAGTACTTGAGAAGAACTAAGGATGCTTTCTTGATGTTTGGCGGTGAGGAAGAGTTGCGTGTAAGGGGTTACACTGATGCAAGCTTCCAAACCGATAGAGATGACTTCAGATCACAGTCGGGATATGTGTTTTGCCTGAATGGAGCAGCGGTGAGCTGGAAGAGTTCCAAGCAAGAGACGGTAGCTGATTCTACAACAGAGGCTGAGTACATTGCTGCGAATGGCGCAGCAAAGGAGGCTGTTTGGATCAGAAAGTTTGTTTCTGAACTTGGTGTGGTCCCTAGCATTGCGGATCCAGTGGAGTTGTTCTGTGACAACACTGGGGCGATCGCGCAATCAAAGGAACCCAGATCGCACCAGAAGTCCAAGCATGTGCTCAGGAAGTTTCATCTGATTCGAGATATTATCGATAGAGGAGACGTTCGGATATGCAAGATTCCTACAGATGATAATCTGTCAGACCCGCTTACGAAGCCTCTCACGCAGTGGAAGCATGAAGGGCACACTAGGAGTATGGGCATACGAGATGCGCCAGATTGGCTCTAGTGCAAGTGGGAGACTGTTGGAATAGATGCCCTAGAGGCAATCTAGTTTAGTATGAATTTGTAATTGGCTAGAAATTCATTTATTATTTATTGGATATTTAATATAATGAAGTCCTTAGATTTACAATTGTGTTGTTTATCTTAAATATCCCTAGTCAAGTATAATGATTAAATGGGACAATCATCTATAGACTAGTATGGGGTTGGATTGATATGGAGATATCACGATCCAACACATAGGTGTGCATTACGGAATGTTGCACTGGATTGACCCATTACCGAGAAGGCTACATACACGTTATGTTGAGTCACAAGTGCTTCTCGGGTACAATGGTATTGTCATCCTTAGACTTGAAGTCACTAGATATTCTAGTTGTGGATCATTGTGATCTTGGTAGCGTTAAACGCTACACCGTAACTGGGTAGTTATAAAGGCGTGTACTGGATACAATGAGAAGCAAGCTTAGAGATCGTAGTGGACGTAGAGAGGATTTGCCCCTCCCACATAACGGGAGCAAATATCCAAGGCCACTCGAGGATAGTGCTTATAGAATGTCTGGCCAGACTCAAATAAATCAATATATGAGATATTGATGTTATTTGCACGAATAAGGCTATTCCATGGATCGAGAAACTAGGGATTGGATATACGAGTGTGACTTGTATGTCTCGTGTCCAATCCGGATATGGAGGCAAAGGGATGAGACAATTACTTGTACAAGGTTGTCTAGATGACTATTCTATTAGTTGGCTAGAATGGATGTTTTGCTAGAAACCGCTCCATATTAGCAAATAGTTGCTACCAACTAGATAGAACCTATGGGGTCACACGCTATATAGAGTTGTACTAGATTATGGAATTAATTAATTGGATTAACTAATTAGAAGGATCACTTTGCAAACCCTTGCAAACTTAGTAGGGACTAATTTGCAAGGAAGGGACTAAATTGAATTCTAGTAGGACTAGAATAAGTCCTTTAGGTAGTTAACAAGGAGTTGTTGGACTATATAAAGGACCCTCCTCCTTCCTTCCCTACACACTTTATGCTCACAAGAGAACATAACAAGAGTAGGAGAGAACAAAGGAGAGAGAGAGCAAGCCACAAGAGGGACGCCGCCCCCTTGCCGCCGCCCCCTTGTCCCCGACGCCACAAGGGTGCCGAACCCCTTTTGGTGTCTCGTTTTGCGTGATTTCTTCACCCTCCTCTCAATCCGGGCTAGCACCAAGGTGATTGGAGATCTAGGAACAACTCTAGGCGTGGATCAACTATAGAGAACGTGACACTATTCGCGTTTGAAGTCATCAAGGAGAACCCAAAGGTGTGTTTATGATTTCTTACCTTTACTATCGTTATGCATCTAGACTTGTGATCCTTGGAGGGTTTTGCATGGTTGTTTGTTTGATTATGCTTCCGTTTGCGCGATCCATGAATCAAAACCCTACAAAGATCACCGTGACTCTACAACTAAAAAGGTGATCCTAGGATCACAAATTGTGATCCCAAGATCACATTAGTAGATCTGACGTGATTATAAAAGGGGTAAAAAGTGTAATTTTTAAAAACTTACAAGGAAGGAACGTGTTTAACTAGTAGGGAACGACCTAGGGCTTGGAAGATTGATGAAGGGGCCGCCATTGGAGAGAAGAGGAGCTTTCTTGGGAGCTTGGAGACCATCGTTTGATTTTTCTATTTTCTTCTCTTCTCTACTTTTTGTTGATGATCAATAAACTTTGTACTTTGATCATGTGTTTTAGTAGCTAAATCTTCTATTCGGGATATCTCATAGGTAGCTAGGGTTTGAACACCAAGTTTGGTGATTTATGGATCTTGTTTCATGCTTCTATGCTTAATTGAATGTGTTTTGTTTAGTTATGCTTGATTCATGAGTTTAATCTATCTTTCATATTGTTAGACGTAGCAATATGGTTGATCTAGGTGATGAATGTTAGAGGAATCAATATTCGTTACTGGAACTTGAATCATGCACTAGCTGTATCTAGGGTTGAGGAATCTTGCTAGTTGGCTAAGAACTAAGAGTAGATCAAGAGAACATAATGCGTAGTTAAACGTGAGTAGGCTAGAGGAATCAGGTACGTGAGTTTAACTATAGGCTTTGGTTGAGGAATCTTCAAGGTAAATGTGCTTGTTTGGCTAAGTAGAGTACATTCGTGTTACTAGAACGTAAATCATTAATGGTGTGAGATCCCTAGTGAACCGAAGAGATATCCTGATACTTATCCCACATATTAATCTCAATTTTAATAATTAGCCTGTTACTTACTTTCTTAGTTTAGTCAAACAAACTCAATTACTTGCCCACGTTAATGTTAATCATCCTAATTCGTTCACGAGAAGTCCTTTGGGTTCGACAAACCCGGATTTACTGGATATTACTACACACGACAACCGTACACTTGCGGAGATCGTGTCAAGTTTTTGGCGCCGTTGCCGGGGACTTCGGTTGAATTAGTTAGAATTATTAACTTTAGGGAATTTTATTTTTTCTCTTGTTTATTTATTTGTTGATTTCACCTGCTTCCTAGTGAATAATTGTGCAGGTATCTTGGTGATCATGTTGGGGCAGAATTACTATGGGCATTCTCCAGTCTACCAACCGTACTACTCCTATAGAGATATGTACACCCCTCCTCCTTGCAATCAAGAAGATGAGCATATTAAAGAAGTATTGAAGCAGTTGATAGCTAGTATGGACAGAATGGAGGAAGGGCTTAATAGGATGGATGAAACTCTCCAGCTGAAGGGACAACACTTGGCAAAACTTTCAAGTGCATTGGCATATGCAGATAATAACGATGGGCCAAGTAGTATCATGCCTGACTTAGTTGAGAAGTGCGAAGAGGAAGACGAAGAACCCCCGGAGGTCTATGTTTATAATGATGTTCATCGTGAAGTAATAGATCCTCGGGCTGCTTCAGACTCGGATTCGGACTCAGATTGGGATGATATTGTGAAGCCTATACAACTTGTGCCTCGCATAATTCCGGAGTCATGGCATGAATGGGAGAGTGTGGACATTGCAAGCTTGTGGCCCACTGAAGATATTTGCTTTAAGAAACAAAGCCATGAAACTAATAAATTATTGCATGGAGAGGTTCACATGGACATGTATCAAGAAGTTCCTCAGCCTAATCCATATCTCTTGGATATCATAAAATTGGGCGAATCGCACGAGGAAGAGAAAAGACCCCATTTTTACGCAATACATGACTTGCCACCCGTGATTCCGAGACAAAAGCTAGGGAAGGAAGCAGGAAAGTCAGAACTTATTGTTGAAGCCGTTCCACTTGAGATGCTATATTCAAATGGCCAATCCTCGACGACTGTAATTTTGAAGAATTGGAAGAAGAAGAAGAAGAAGAAGAGGAGGAAAGGTAGAGTGAGGCATGTGGCGGCTAACAACTTATATTTCTTTGCACCATATGCATCTCATGAATGCTTACTTGAGAAGAGACAAAGGGAAAAGCGATGGTGGAAGAAGAAAAAGTGGAGAGAAAAGTCTCATGTCTGAGGTAACTGGGTCGGGTCGTCGACCTTAAATTACAAGGCGCTTGTTGGGAGGCAACCCAACCTATTTATTTGCATTAGATTAGGGAGTTAGTTTTTAATACAGTTGCGTGTGTTTTGTTTATTTATTTTGGAGAGATGAGAGAGAGGGACTAATGATGTTTTGTAGTGACATATTTGAGCAGGATATGGGAGAATCTACCCCGGTGTGCCATGGCACACATGACCGTCATAGGGGCTCGTGTATGCGAGTTGGGGATTCTCCAAGACACATATTTTAGCAGAGGAGGGCAGTCTACCCCGGTGTGCGAGAACACACTAACCGTTGGGAGCATGGTGGCGCCACTACTGTGCTTGGGGACTGCTTGGCGCGATTTCGTCCCCACCCTTGAGGTGGTTCTGAGTATCTTTTCTTTTGCTGAATTATGTGTTTATTTTATTTAATATATGTCATGCTCCATCTCATCTACTGGCCTACGCATTTGATTGCTGAGTTCTCTACATGATCTCTAAATTCGTTGAGGACAACGAAGTATTCAGTGTGGGGGTGATTTAATTGTTGACTAGCCAGTCTGTGTTTGCATTAACCTGTAACATATAGATTGATAGGGCGTATTGTGTCGTCTTCGTGGTCCGTGTCGTGTTTCGTTTTAGTGTCGTAATGTGTGTGTTAGTTATATATATATATATATATATATGTTAGTGTTAGATTCTTGCACGTTTATTTAACTGAGTCCACCTACCCAAACTGAGTCAGTTTCGAGTCTTCTTTCGCGTCTGACCTTGCATGTAGAGTTAGAATAAATAAAGTAAAAATACAAAATAAAAAATTAAAAATCTGAAATAAATAAATTAAGACAATTTGAGAAAGGGCAATCAAAAGAAGCGTAAAACTTGGTAGAATCGAGGAGTGTGAGAATTTTAGGTGTAGGGCGTGACTTGTGACCGAGAAGGACAAATTGAGTTCCCCCTAGTACGTATAGAGAGACTTCCTTTACGGGAATGTCTACCTATTTTATTACACTTACTTGATTTGCAAATTTAAAGTGTGTGTCGTTTGTTTTTACAAGAGTTGAGTTAGGTGTGAGCTAAACAAGCCGAACGTTCATGTGTACGTCTTAGGTAGTCGCCAGCCCGCCTCGTAGTGGCACACAGAACAGCTGTGCGAGGATGCGTATTAGAGCACTCACTGCTTGATAGATCTCACCTTGTAGGACCATTAGAAAGCCCAATTTGAACCTTGGTTTTATTCATAACCTCTTGACCTAGGGTGACAATTCTTGGCCTTCATCATAAATCGTTTAGAATTACCACTTTAGTGCGTCACGAGGGGGTCGTAGTTGAGGGGGTTCGATGAGGGAGAGTTGTACTGCATATACTTGTGAGTTCTACATGATCGTTTTCGTATTATTACATATCTTAGAGGGGATGCGAGGGTGAGTAAGTAGGCTTGCACACTTCGGTGTGGCGGTGTTCCATGTCACTACACCATGGACACAGTTGTGGAGAGCCGTGAGTGCGTGACGTCTAATCCGCACAACAATGGGGTGGTTGCTCTTAATTGGTGGATCGTGCTAGGTATCGTTTCTTTTCATCATCACGGTGTAGGAGGATCGGTTGGATTAGGCACGAGACTTACATACATTTGATTACTTGAGAGGGGGCATGTTTACATTCTAGTGTGGGGATGTCGACCTTTGACTACGGACATCGAGATTGAGCTTCTGACGACTCCATCCCTACACACGCGCTTTGACTATTTGGCCGCTTTGTTTGGTGACACCGTGTACTTCATTGAGTTAGGGGGAGATGAATTTTACTTGTGATATACATTCATTGGATCGTCTATTTCCTCCCCTTAACATGCTTGCTTTGCTGGATTCTTGGAAGACCACTCGGATACTTTTACGGCATTTTGTTATATTGAGAGATGAAAAAAAAATGAAAAAAAAACAAAGAGAGAAAAAAAAGGAGAGATGGAATAAAGGAGTAAATTTGAGCTTATTGGAAATTGAGTGGTGGAAAGTTACTAGTTCGTTGACGACGGTTTGCATTTCGTGCATGTATCACCATGGTGGCCACGGAGATCGTTATTGTACCGGGGTTTGAGGGGATCGAGGGCCGGAGACGGTGAGTTTCGGGTTGCGGTTTCTATCATCGTGGTGAGGGTGTGTGAGATGTGGGGTTTAATGTGAGAATGTGACGCTTAGGACTTGTTACTACATAATTATCCTTTTGTCCCTAAGCCTCAACATTCTAAACCGTTAGCGGAGTAGGAGCTCGGACCTTGAACGTGGCTTAGCCTAGCGTAGCCTCTTACTTTTGTCGACACATGCGAAGAGGTAGGTATTCTTTCACATTGTAACGCTAGGCTCTCTATACTAACTAGGGGAAATTCTCGTTGTCGAGTTTAGTTGTAATTCACGTCTTGTTCCTAGATTGATCATCACTCCATGAGAACCGGTTTGAGCTAATTGAGATTGCCCAATCTCGCAAAAGAAAAGAAAAAAAATGTGTTATTTTGTTATGTGCATTGTATATATTGCATTTTCATATTGTTGCATCGTTGAGTCATGTATTGAGTCGTGTTTATGTCGAGTCGGCTAGTAGACAATTAAATGCATTAGATGAGACTTTGCTCGGGACGCGCAAATGGTAAGTGAGGGGGTATTTGATAACTCCACTTTAGGAGTTATATTCTTATAGGATTCACCATCAATTTGCGTGCGTTTAGAGAGATTTGTATGATAAATTGACCAATTCTTATGTGTTTTGAGCATACTTGAGTATTTAGACTTCATTGTGTAATCCGGGCGTTTTATGCATGTTTTAGACTTTATTTGTCGCATTTGATCTTCCGGTATTTGTTCGTGTTGTGGATTTCAGGAACCGGAATCTTGGAGTGCGGATTTTGGAGCGGAAGCGAACTTCGGAAATAAAGAAACTCAAGGAATGCATGAGAGAATGGACGAAGGAGAGTAGAAGCTAAGAGGAGAAAAAGACTTGGCCAAAAATTCAAGAGGAGTGAAAAGAAGCAACTCACTGGAAGTAGAGGATCACAAATTGTGATCACAAGATCAAGTGCAAGACCACATGGAAGATCAACGTGATCCTACAATTAAAAAAAGGTGATCCTATGATCACAAGATCAAGTCCAAGACCACATAGAAGATCACCGTGACTCTACAACTAAAAAGGTGATCCTAGGATCACAAATTGTGATCCCAAGATCACATTAGTAGATCTGACGTGATTATAAAAGGGGTAAAATGTGTAATTTTTAAAAACTTACAAGGAAGGAACGTGTTTAACTAGTAGGGAACGACCTAGGGCTTGGAAGATTGATGAAGGGGCCGCCATTGGAGAGAAGAGGAGCTTTCTTGGGAGCTTGGAGACCATCGTTTGATTTTCTATTTTCTTCTCTTCTCTACTTTTTGTTGATGATCAATAAACTTTGTACTTTGATCATGTGTTTTAGTAGCTAAATCTTCTATTCGGGATATCTCATAGGTTGCTAGGGTTTGAACACCAAGTTTGGTGATTTATGGATCTTGTTTCATGCTTCTATGCTTAATTGAATGTGTTTTGTTTAGTTATGCTTGATTCATGAGTTTAATCTATCTTTCATATTGTTAGACGTAGCAATATGGTTGATCTAGGTGATGAATGTTAGAGGAATCAATATTCGTTACTGGAACTTGAATCATGCACTAGCTGTATCTAGGGTTGAGGAATCTTGCTAGTTGGCTAAGAACTAAGAGTAGATCAAGAGAACATAATGCGTAGTTAAACTTGAGTAGGCTAGAGGAATCAGGTACGTGAGTTTAACTATAGGCTTTGGTTGAGGAATCTTCAAGGTAAATGTGCTTGTTTGGCTAAGTAGAGTACATTCGTGTTACTAGAACGTAAATCATTAATGGTGTGAGATCCCTAGTGAACCGAAGAGATATCCTGATACTTATCCCACATATTAATCTCAATTTTAATAATTAGCTTGTTACTTACTTTCTTAGTTTAGTCAAACAAACTCAATTACTTGCCCACGTTAATGTTAATCATCCTAATTCGTTCACGAGAAGTCCTTTGGGTTCGACAAACCCGGATTTACTGGATATTACTACACACGACAACCGTACACTTGCGGAGATAAATAATCTACCGCTGTCCCCGGCAACGGCGCCAAAAACTTGACGCGATTTCTTAACGCGTATGCGCAAGTGCACGGTCAAGTAATATAGGGGTGGTATTTCAACCCCGAGTTATCGATCCCACGAGGACAGGCTTGAGATTATTTAATTAGTTATTTAATTTAGCGTACGGTGCAGGAGGAAAGATTTGATTGATTTTAGAAATTGACATAAAAACTAATCTAATATTTTGTATTTTTTTTTATATTTAAGAAAAGATATGGAGAAACTAGGCAATCTCTAGATCACCTAGGGTTGTAGACGAATTCCGGTTCAACTATGTAACACGTAAATTCTATTCTAGTTCAGCCGGGTAATTGCACTGACAATCTCCTATCGGTCTCATGTCATTTTACGTCTCGGTTAACTACAATCTCCTCTCGGTCTCATGTTGTCTACCGGTCCGTTCTAGCAGGTCATCTACTGGTACGATAACGGGTCCTGTCGGCCCACCGTTTCACGGAACAGCTAAATAATCCTACCGAATCTACCCACACTAGGCCAATCCTAACACTTCTCCTTTTAGGTCTCGGTGATTCGGGATTGTGTTCAAATTCTCTACACAATTAGGTTGAGTCACTGTCGTGCACTCATCTAATTAGCTAGCACGTCCGGGTAGCTACTCCATTCATACTAAAGATTAAGCATAGAACAAGAACGTGTAACTAGAACGAATATTAACTTTAAGCAATGAATTGATTCACAAAATAAACCCTAGTTTCGTTGAATATCAAATCATATCCTAATCGTGTCAATAGACTAAGATCAACAACAAGTTCAAGAAACTAACATTCAATTGAAGAATCAAATCCAAACGCATGAAACAAAGTATGAAATCCGGAAAATAACCGTCTACATAAACCCTAGGCTCTCGTAGAGATGCCTAGCAAAGTATTTAGCTAAGAATAATCAACCAAACAAAACTTACAAGTTTCTCCATACAAAGATTGAGAGAGGAAGAAGAAGAAAAACTTAAATCTTCAATGGAGGAGCCCTCCTCTTGAACCCTAGCCTCCTCTCTCCTTCTCCTTGCGTGAGTCTTTTTCTTTCGTGCGTTCTCTTAATAATAGAGCCCCGTTCTTTTATTTTTTTAAGTATTGTGATCTTGTGATCACAATTTTTGATCATAGGATCACATTGTGGTTGTAGGATCACGTTTGATCCTAGATCTGGTCTTGCACTTGATCTTGTGATCACCTTTTTTGATCCTAGGATCACATTGTGGTCTTGTGGGTGATCTTGTGATTGTAGGATCACTACACTTCCAGTGAGTTGCTCTCACGTATGGCCACCAAATTTTCTTTAAGTGTTTGGCCATTTTTCATCTAGGGGGTTAAAGTGCCATTACAGAAACTTTATTCAATTGCATTTGCCTCCCCTCTTCATGTATTTTCAATGTTTCTTCACGATTTCTTCTCCGTTTAAGCTCCCGAAAAATCTCCAAAGCTTGTTTCTCCTCTCCGCTTCATCTCCCAAGCTCCGTTCCTGCCAAAACAACACAAAACACAACCCGTGCGATCAAACGTGACAAAATATCATAAATAACGCAAGAAACGCCCGGATTAACAATATAATGTCTAGAGCTAAGATTCTACGTTTTCTCTCTAATAATAGTGTAAAACTAAGATTATCAACCCGGAAAGTATGCAAAACGATATAAAACGTGCAAGAAATATAACTCTAATAGAGAGTTATCAGTTCTATCTAGTTGGTAGCAACTATTTGCTAATATGGAGCGGTTTCTAGCAAAACATCCATTCTAGCCAACTAATAGAATAGTCATCTTGACAACCTTTGTACAAGTAATTGTCTCATCCCTTTGCCTCCATATCCGGATTGGACACGAGACATACAAGTCACACTCGTATATCCAATCCATAGTTTCTCGATCCATGGGAATAGCCTTATTCGTGCAAATAACATCAATATCCTATATTGATTTATTTGAGTCTGGCCAGACATTCTATAAGCACTATCCCTCGAGTGGCCTAGGATATTTGCTCCCGTTATGTGGGAGGGGAAAATCCTTTCTACGTCCACTACGATCTCTAAGCTTGCTTCTCATTGTATCCAGTACACGCCTTTATAACTACCCAGTTTTGGTGTAGCGTTTAACGCTACCAAGATCACAATGATCCACAACTAGAATATCTAGTGACTTCAAGTCTAAGGATGACAATACCATTGCACCGCGAGAAGCGCTTGTGACTCAACATAACATGTATGTAGCCTTCTCGGAGATGGGTCAATCCAGTGCAACATTCCGTAATGCACACCTATGTGTTGGATCGTGATATCTCCATATCAATCCAACCCCATACTAGTCTATAGATGATTGTCCCATTTAATCATTATACTTGACTAGGGATATTTAAGATAAACAACACAATTGTAAATCTAAGGACTTCATTATATTAAATATCCAATAAATAATAAATGAATTTTCTAGCCATATACAAATTCATACTAAACTAGATGGCCTCTAGGGCATCTATTCCAACAACAATTCCAGAAACGTATATGCTCAGCTCAAATTTTCAGAGAGGGGGCTAAGCTTCATTTCAATATGAGATAAGGCAAGGAGCACGCTTAGCTCAGACTTTCATCGCTTAGTCTTGTAGCTGGCACTCGCTGAAGCGATGCTTATGAGTATAGCTAGTCATTTTGGGGTTGAACACAGAAAAGACTTAAATCCATTGTCAGTCAGCTATTCTCCTAGAGTTTCTTTAGAATTTATTTCCTTGTCTTACAAGTAAAGAGAGTTTAATAAGGAATAAAATATATCTTTTATGAAGAGTTTCGGTATAAATCAAACATAATATGGTAAGAGTATATCTCCTTGAGGATCGCACTAAGATGTATTTTCCTATTATAACTCTTTTATGAACTCAATTACTTTCCTTATATAAATTCAATACGAAGAGTTTCAGTGTCAAGCATAATATAGTAAGAGTATTTCTCCTTGAGAAATTCGGCCATTACAATTCACTCTGAATTATATGGCGGCCATTATTATCAATACTGTTAATTTATTTCTAAAATTCTATTTTGAAGATTTAATTTATATTAATTAAGAATATTTTCGTAATTATTATAAAAGAATGTTTGACAGCCTAATTTCTATTTTAAGTAAATGAAAATTGATTTTCTAAATGGATAATTTCTTTTATATTAATTACTTTACTTTGGCAATTAAGAATGAATATTTCTTTATGAAAATTCGACTTTTTTATAAGTTAAACTTTTTTATTAAAAGTTTATTATTAAATGAATAATAGTTGGACTTTAATTTAATTCCTATAAGTCTAGATTCATAATTGATTTCTCTAAAACTCTCTTGCTCGGAAATCAACTGCTTCTATACATAATTAAATATAGATCTAGAGTTGAGAGAAAATTAAGATGAAATTAAGCAGAAGAATATGTTAGCCACCCTATACATGTGAGAGGGAGAGAGATCTTCCAGGGTTTTGACAACCAGCATCAGGAGAAACTGGCTGACGATCCAGCTCCCTGACCGACGGTTCGGCTTCCCAGGCTCCTCTAGCGGCGCTTCAACATCCCTCATCTTCAATTTGTCATCTGTAGTTGTTGTAAACTCTTCTAGGATCAATCCATGTATCTCTGATCTTATTTTTTATTATGTCTAGATCAATCTTATTCTATTGATCTAGAATAAGTCTGTTGTCAGTATACATGTGTCTAGAATAGAATTATTGTTTACATAGACTAAACCAAGTTCTTTTATTTAATTCTTAGTTTGGTTTTGCGGCAGATATGTGTTTTAGACTTTTTCTTCTCTATTGACGTCTCACAAAATCTGAACACTAAGATTTCTCTCTCAAACTCATTCTAGAGTCTATATCTTTTCCATATTTGTTATCCCGAACCATTATACATTGATATTGCCATATCTTAAGTTATTTCCCCTTCACTAGGACGTGTAGAGTCAAAAGTAGTGATAACTAAAGTTTGCATCTTTGTATTTTTTATGTCTAGGATATGTAAGTGTCGTCTAGAGTCTCCTATCCTACAGGTGCATCTTATCTATCTGATAGACTTCTACACTCACAAACTAACAGGAGATAGAGTTGTTCACTTGGAAAACTACCGAAGGAAAAACCCTAGGGTACACGCCTGTACGAGATGCATCGTGTGTCTAGGTCAAAAGCTCGAGGATTTAGTGTGCTACTAATGACTATATTAAATCAAGGCTTAGATTGCCACATGCTTGGGGTTCTACACTAGATATTTCATAAACTAGGTAGGCAAAAGGTAGTCTGGTTAGCTGGTCCCGGGGGACATCTCGTTATCTATCTTGTATCTGATGTTCCGTGCAGGATAGTGTCTAGTAATTTTTGGTGCTAGCATGTGGCTTTTTACTCCTAACTATCCTTCTCGGGCGGAAAACACAATGAAAGTTTTTCCACGGTAAAAATCTTGTTTGTCTTTTACTTTTCATATAACTGTTATATTAGTTCTATGTTTCAGTTATACTGCTGCATCTAAAATATCTTAATGCAATTCTTGTTATTTAATTATATCTTATCTTTTAGCATTGTCTATTATTCGATCTATTGAATCGTCATACAAGACCGTTCCTATTGTCTCTATGATTATATTCTTCCTCTCTATCCCTAGTGTCGCGAATTGAGAGTGAATATTAGCAGACACACTCGTACTCGTGTGTATTAAATTCTCCTACTGCTCTCTCCCTTCCTTTTTCAAAGAGTACGTGGAGGGAAACAAAAAGTAGCCATTTCATTAATATGTCTTGATTAGATGAAGCATACGAAAAGCGGAAAGGCTGGAGATCTAACAAAACAACTACTCGAAAATCCTCCGCAAGTCTCACCAGACATAGAGTGCCATGCAAACCTAGAAGCACCGCACGCAATCAAAGGCCATACTGTCAATGTCGTGGGACTTCACTTGGTCATACACAATAATGTGACTAAAACGTTCAACGCTCAACTAATTTTTCCTAGATCTCCCATATATGGCGTGATGGGTAATAATCCTAGACGGGATAGGGATATCACCGCCTCCACATCCCATAACTCGCAAGCATTCCCAGGATTTTAATTTCTCTAAGCGATGGAATGCATCCCCCAAGAAAACTTTGCTAGGGTATGACCCACCTCAGTCGCACACATCAGGAGCTCTCCCTGCAATTTTCACAATCTTCATCTTTGACCATGACATACTATTTCACAACCAAGAAATGATTTCAAAAGAAAGTGAGACAAAGTTACAGTCAACAAACAAAAAAATACTTGAGAGGGTAATGACATTACCATGTCCCAGCCAATAAGGCACCTCCTTGTTGCTAGCCTAGGATCTGAGGTACAAAAAGTCCAAATGGCCTCCGTCCCACTAATAGAGGACTAGAAGAGCACTGACGATCATATTTTGAACAAAGATGATTGATTCTCCTTTTATTGTCCTGTGGAATGTCTTGGTAGCGGTGCTCACGATAATGTTAGGAATAGATGCCCTAGAGGCAATCTTATTTAGTATGAACATTATTTTGGCTAGAATAATCATTGTATTGGTCGTGGAGATACTAAATATAATGAAGTCCTTTGATTAAGAATGTGTTTTTTATCTTAAATATCTCTAGTCGATTATATTGATAAACAAGACGATCAACTATAGACTAGTATGTGGGTAGATTGGTATGGAGATATCAAGTCTATCAAGTCTAGCACCTGGGTATGCATTATGGGTAATGGCATACTGGATTGACCCACCACGAGAACGCTACATACAAGTTATATAAATTCACAAGTGCTTCTCGTAGTGACAACGGTATTGTGGTCCTTAGAATTGAAGTCACTAGATACTCTAGTTGTGAAATATCATGCTTTGATATTATCAAACGTTGCGCCTTAACCGGGTAAATATAAAGGTAGTTATCGGGCATGATAGGAAGCAAGCTTAGAGATGGTAGGGATAAAGAGAGGGTTTGTACCTCCCACATAACGGGAGCAAATATCTGCGGCCACTCGCGGGGTAGTGCTCATAGAATGTCTGGCCAGACTCAGATAAATCAGTATAGGATATTGATGTTATCTGCATGGATAAGACTATTCCCAGGATCGAGAAACTAAGGATTGAATATACGAGTGTGACTTGTATGTCTCATGACTAATCCGGATATGGAGACAGAGGGATAATACAATACGGTAACATTGGTCACAAGGTTTGTCGAATTACTAACTATTTCTATTAGTTGGGTGGCATTGATGTGTTGTTAGACACCGCTCTATGTTAGTAATTGTTACTACCAACTAAGTAGAAACCTATGGGGTAACACGTCCTATGGATTAAACTAGACTTGGGAATTAATTAGTGGGACTAATTAAATAGAATGATCAAAGCGCAACCACAAGCAAACTTAGTAGGACTAATTTGCGAGGTGGACTAGTCCATGTAAGGACATGATTAGTATTGGGGGAAAATATGTAGTTAACAAGCAGTTGTTAGACTATAAAAGCAGACTCTAGATTATTATTGAGTGAAAAAACAAGCAATGAGAGAGAACAAGACAAGGCAGGGCCGAAGCCTCACACGTCTGCCCTTCCCCGTGCGTCCGTCGGCCTCAAGGAGGCACGCCGCCCTCTTTTCTCTGTTTTGAATGATCTTCTTCTTCCTCCTTCCATCAATTTCTAGCACATATGATTGGAAGGACTCTAGACTTGATCCTAGGTGTGGAATTCCATAGATACGTGGACACTATTTCACGTGAAGTCATCAAAGGAGACAAACAAGGTACATGATGTTATTGTCCCTTACCATCGTTATG
This sequence comes from Linanthus parryae, assembly GCA_023055425.1. NCBI lineage: Eukaryota > Viridiplantae > Streptophyta > Magnoliopsida > Ericales > Polemoniaceae > Linanthus > Linanthus parryae. The sequence goes on along the minus strand of JALGPY010000041.1, from coordinate 790,410 downwards.
ATGTCTAGTCCTGTGATCCTTGGAGGGTCTTGAACGGAGTTAGTTTGTTTATTCCGCTACGTAATCTGTATCAAATCCCTACAGATAAACATGTCTATAAGTGAGTAGGTGGATACTGATATATCAAAGAATACATGCTCAACAAGGGATGCTCTGACATCAATATATGCCATATTGCTATTTTAGAAGCCTTTCTCTGTCGAAAAGGTTCTGTGGTTGAATTCTGAAGAGAAAAAATATAACGAAAGATCTCTAAATAGCCTACTGCTTGGGGATACATGAAGCAGGCATTAATTGGTCACACAAAAACCAAAGCACGAACGTCGGCAAACATCAGTCCCATGATTCCCAAGAAGATCCTTCCTAACAATTAGGGCTGTAAACGAACCAAGCCGTTCGTGAACAACTCGTGTTCGGTTCGGTAAAAGTTCGTTCGTGTTTGGTTCGACTAATTAATCAAACAAACTCAAACATGAAAATGTGTTCGTTTGCTAAACGAGCCGAACACGAGCCGAACAAGGAGCTCGTTTGTTAGTGTTCGCGAACAAGTTATAATAGTATATATGTATATATATATATATATATATTTAGAAACCATTTAATTATTTTCTCTTCTTTATGAGTAATTTCTTAAATTCAGTCCTAATTAGTGTAGAGTTTCTATTTTCATGGAAGTTTGAATTCTTAATTATGATTTCAAAAGTTAATTATTTAATTTATAGTACCATAAATATTTACTATATAAGAATAAAACCGGGTGATTTGATCTTTTCATTAGCACAAATGAAGCATATATCTATAGTAACACATTTTATATTATTTGTTTCCTTCATATAATCATTTTATCATAAGTAATACCACCATGATATTTTAATTCAGAAATTATATATTATCATATATATCCAATAAAATACAAGTTTGTCGAGCCGAACTCGATCCCGTAAACGAGCTAGCTAAACGAGCTACGAGCCGAACAACGAACAACTCGAGCCCTAAACGAGCCGAACTCAACAAAGTTTTTTTGTTCGACTCGAGTTCGTGTTCGACTCGTTTAGCAGCCAAGTTAAACGAGCCAAACTCAAACAAGCAATATTCGGTTCGATTCGGCTCGTTTACATCCCTACTAAAATCCCCAATAATTGGCTTGAGGATAGAAAAGCTAACTAAGTGCGTAAAAAAACGCCTACCGCCTGCTCACATGCAGGGGGGCTAAGTATCATGTTTGTCTAGGCAAACCACTAACATTGTGCCATATGGATCACAAGAAGTAGGGTATCACATCCCATTCTCCCTTCTAGAGGCACGATCAGGTGGGCCATCCAATGGACCCATGTGCATTACAAATCTGGCTCAACACCCAATTGTGATCATGTGATAGGGTTCGGGTGAATCACATGGTCGTGGTGCAAGGCACCTAGAAGCGGTACACACTATAAGAGTGGAAAATTATAGTGGAGTGGAGACTAGATTAAGGTCCGTTGAGATGCCCTCAGAGGGATCTCGACTTGGTTTCTTTTAGAGAGATAAACTCATAGGTACCTCACTGGATGAAGGGATTATGTTGCTGTAGGCGGAGCTCTGCATGGATAACGTGCATAGAAAATCTATCACATCCTCGAAAGGAGAGAGTTAACGATCTCCCATGATCCCTGAAGCCCCGAGGTCACTGCCACGTAACCATGCCTATATAAGATCACCTCCCATATGCCTCATAGAAGATTATGAGTAGCCTAAAATAGCACTACGCAAGCACCAGAGCATTTTCCCGAGAGTACGCACCCAAACCCGAGCTCTCTCTGAGCAATTAAATTGCTCTTATCCCCAGACTCGTCTGAAGTTCTCTCATCCCTCTTTTCGAGATTTACGAAAGATAGAATCAATATAACACTCCCTCACAAAAATTTATAAAAGAAAAAGAGACATTCTTTCATAAAATTAAATTTTTGACACATTTATTTTATATACATTGTTGTAATTTGTAACAAAACAGGTGAAACATGACTCCTGTATGCAATGCGGACTAAGTTTATCGACAACTTATTAAGTTGGTTGTATTCAGCTTTATACCATATAATTCATGAGGCGAGCACTCGTAATGTGAGTATATCGGTTTGGTAATTTGTATATCACAATAAACTCTTATTCGGCACATGAAATATTTTCGTAGTAAATATTGGATAATTTTCCTGGGTTTGTGTTAATTTAGGACACCTTTGCGACATCACGATACCTTTCTGAGCTTATTAACAATATAATTCCATAAATGAACTTAAATCTAAAAATTTCTTTCTTTGACAGTCGAAAGAAACTCAATGAATGTACTTGATTACCCGTCGCCCAACTAATTTAAGCGGCAACCAGAAACAAATTCAATAAAGAGTGATAATGTGGTACGACCGTACGACTGTGTGACTTGGAGGGTAAAATAGAGACTTAATAACACCATTATGGTGAGGGGGTGTTAGTGCGCATATCTAACACTTGACATTCCTTTTTGTAGTTTACTTAAACTTTAGAGGTCGATTGAAATTTATGTAATTTCACCTATATCCCTATTGTATGTTTTATTCACTCTCTTCCTCCATTGCTTCCTCTTCCCCTTCGCCTCTTCCCCATCTCTCGTTGTCCTCTTTTATTTTTTGGTCGAGTTTCTTCAGTGTCTTCGTGCGAACAGACGGCCCTTCGTGTGAAGAGTTCCTCCCTTCGTGCGAAGGGTCTTCCTACTTTGAAACAGCATGCTACTGCACGAAGAGATTTGGGAATTTGACTGAGTATAGGTCTTCGTGCGAAGATAATGTTGTTCGTGCGAAAACCACCTAGCTCCCTAGCATTTCTTTAGTTGTTCTCTTCGTGCAAAGAGTCTTTCTCTTCCTTCGAATACCTCTTCTTCATGCACTTTTTCTTCTTCTTCTTCTTCTTCTTGATATCCATAGCTTCCGAAGCTCGTTTCTTCTATCCACTTGCTCTCTCATGCATTATTCCTGTAACATGAACACTACCGCGAATATCAAATGCGATAAACTCATGCAAATCATACGTAAAACCATGCAAGAAACGCCCTGATTGTACTTTTAAGCTTTAAAACATACTAAACTCTCATTCTTTCACATTTAAGCTTGAATTTCATCACTTTGCACCGAAACACACACAAATAACAATGTACAATGTATTAAAGATAACTCTTATTAAGGAGTTATCACACATCTCATAAACCTCTGCATTCCCAACATTTTAATTTACCTAAGCGATGGAATGCACTGTTGGAATAGATGCCCTAGAGGCAGTCTAGTTTAGTATGAATTTGTATATGGCTAGAAAATTCATTTATTATTTATTGGATATTTAATATAATGAAGTCCTTAGATTTAAAATTGTGTTGTTTATCTTAAATATCCCTAGTCAAGTATAATGATTAAATGGGACAATCATCTATAGACTTGTATGGGGTTGGATTGATATGGAGATATCACGATCCAACACATAGGTGTGCATTACGGAATGTTGCACTGGATTGACCCATCTCCGAGAAGGCTACATACACGTTATGTTGAGTCACAAGCGCTTCTCGCGGTGCAATGGTATTGTCATCTTTAGACTTGAAGTCACTAGATATTCTAGTTGTGGATCATTGTGATCTTGGTAGCGTTAAACGCTACACCGTAACTTGGTAGTTATAAAGGCGTGTACTGGATACAATGAGAAGCAAGCTTAGATATCGTAGTGGACGTAGAGAGGATTTGCCCCTCCCACATAACGGGAGCAAATATCCTAGGCCACTCGAGGGATAGTGCTTATAGAATGTCTGGCCAGACTCAAATAAATCAATATGGGATATTGATGTTATTTGCACGAATAAGGCTATTCCCATGGATCGAGAAACTATGGATTGGATATACGAGTGTGATTTGTATGTCTCGTGTCCAATCCGGATATGGAGGCAAAGGGATGAGACAATTACTTGTACAAAGGTTGTCAAAATGACTATTCTATTAGTTGGCTAGAATGGATGTTTTGCTAGAAACCGCTCCATATTAGCAAATAGTTGCTACCAACTAGATAGAACCTATGGGGTCACACGCTATATAGAGTTGAACTAGATTTGGGAATTAATTAATTGGATTAATTAATTAGAAGGATCACTTTGCAAACCCTTGCAAACTTAGTAGGGACTAATTTGCAAGGAAGGGACTAAATTGAATTCTAGTTGGACTAGAATAAGTCCTTTAGGTAGTTAACAAGGAGTTGTTGGACTATATAAAGGACCCTCCTTCCTTCCTTCCTCATAACTTATGCTCATTAGTGAACATAACAAGAGTGGGAGAGAACAAAAGGAGAGAGAGCAAGCAACAAGGAGGGCCCGACGCCGCCCCTTGCCGCCGCCCTCGTCCCCGTCGGCCAAAAGAGGCCGAAGCCCTCTTTTGGGTCTCGTTTTGCGTGATTCCTTCTTCCTCTTCCTATTCCGGGCTAGCACCAAGGAGTTTGGGAGATCTAGGATCAACTCTAGGCGTGGATCAACTATAGAGAACGTGACATTATTCGCGTTTGAAGTCATCAAGGAGAACCCAAAGGTGTGTTTATGATTTCTTACCTTTACCATCGTTACGCATCTAGACTTGTGATCCTTGGAGGGTTTTGCATGGTTTTATGTTTGATTATGCTTCCGTTGCGCGATCCATGAATCAAAACCCTACAGTGGTATCAGAGCCACAGGTCATAGAGCATAAACGTGGTTTATGTGTTACGTTTTAGTTGTTTTACACCTTAATTTGATTGTTTATCGCGTAAAACAAGACAAATCAAGCATGGGATGCAATTTGTCAATAATTCATCATAACAAGATCCAATTTTTGCATTGGATGCATGTATTGGTGAGTTTGAGAAATTTTAGGATCTAAGATCATGGGTTTGGGCATCCTTGGGGAAGAAGGAGTTTCTCCCAAAACAAGGAAACAACCAAACTTGGGCACCAAGCAAGGGAGTTGTTTTGGAAACAACTCCCATAGAAGGGTTCGGCCCCCCTAGGGACCGCCCCCTTGCTTGCCGCCCAAGCTTGGGAGCCCTAAGGGGCCGGGCGGCCCTAACCCGCGGGCCTAGCTTGCGGGTTTTTGGGCCGGGCCGGCCCTAGGGCCTTATGGTTCACTTTAATGGGCCCGGGCAATTGGATTGTTGGGTCCATGGACCGTTTTAACCCTAGAAATCCTAAAATCAATTAAAATTGACCAAGCGCGTTAAAATTGGATTTTAACTGTTTATGTGCAAATCGCATGGTGATTGGATATGGCCTTAGGATGTTGTTTGATGTGGATGTTTAATTTTGTGGTTTGGTTTTACGGCCTGCGAGCTGATCAATTAATTTTAATAATTAATTAGGGTTTTATGGCCTGCGTGCCATTTTTTTTTCTCAACTTGTGAGATTTATTTTATTTAGTATAGATAATAGCTAGTGCTAGATAAAGTAGATTGTTAGCCAAGATTAGAGAAAAGAAGCCCAAAGCCAAAGAAGCCACAAAAGATGGAGCATGGAGCATGGAGCAATCCACAAGACTGTGAAGGATGGACCAAAAGATCAAGACGCATGGAGATGTGTTTGCTTTAGGATTCATAGATAATTCAATTGGCTTGGAATTATCTTAGTCTAGAAAAGGCCATATCCACATCACGTTTTTTTTTTTTTCAGTTTTGTGGTTGTTTATTTATTATCTTATTATTTGTGTGGTTGGTGTATGGATGATGCATGAAATTAGGATAATAAGATAATTAGACAATCCGGATCTATTATTTGGAGTTGTGTCCAAACTCAAATAGATGGATTAGTTGATATTGATCAACAAAACAATTAAAATTGAATTTAAAATCCCTCAAAATTCAAATATTGTGTTCTTGCCTTCTCGTTATTTAAACACTCATTATCATCATTATTTATCAAGCTCGTGCGTGCCAAAGCATGGCGACTTGGTTCATAATGATGGAATGCGATGGCACGTAACAATGTGCAATTGTTTAGATAAGAGGTTGAACACAACTAGGCTATTAATTTGATTAAGAAACCTAGAGGCAATCAATTGGGATTATCCATATGGATGGATAAATAAGGAGTTATTTGCCCGATCGAACCAAGAGTTGCATATGGGATGCAATTGGAAATTGTTCCTACCTAAAGTAGTCAAATTATGGGTGACTTGCCAAAGAAAGCTCATAAGGAGATGAAAGATGGATCTTGGCCCACTAGAAAATATAAGGATATTTTCCGCATTAATATCTTGAGGGTTATTAATCCGTAGAAAAATAGTGGGAGCTATATTTAATAAACTAGCCATTATTAAATATAGTCAAAAATTCACAAATACTAAAACTTGCGTATTTTCCTTTTTGTAGAATACCAAATGGCAAACAACTCATCGAGTTCACAACATTCCCTACGATCTGTCCTTGAGAAGGACAAGCTCTCTGGAACCAACTTTCTTGATTGGTACAGAAACTTGAGAATTGTTCTCAAGCAAGAGAAGAAACTATACGCAATAGAGGAGCATGTTCCAGAAGGTCCAGAGAACCAAACCCCTGCTGCCTTAAAGGCGTACAAAAGCGTGTTGATGACGCTAATGATGCGGCCTGCCTAATGCTTTGCACCATGACTTCTGAGCTTCAGAAGCAACACGAAAACATGAGTGCTGTCGATATGATCGAACATCTAAAGCAGCTCTTCCAAGAGCAGGCGAGGGTAGAAAGGTATGAGGTCTCAAAGGCGCTGTTCAAATGTCATCTGGCAGAAGGGAACCCGGTGGGACCCCATGTACTCCGAATGATCGGGTACTTGGAGAATCTCGCCCGACTGGGGTTCCCGGTCGGCCAAGAGTTGGCAACCGATCTCGTGTTGCAATCGTTGCCCGAGAGTTATGGACAGTTCATTATGAATTATAACATGAACGAGATCGTTAAACCACTGCCAGATTTGCTCAACATGTTGAGGACGGCTGAACAGAGCATCAACAAGGGTAAGGGCAAGGCCATTATGATGGTGCAGAAAGGAAAGGGCAAAAGGTTTGCCTCTTCCTCCAAGGGCAAAGGCAAGTCAGTTGCCAAGTCCAAGGAACCAGCCCTTAAGCCTGTTGGTGGCATTGCCAAGGCCGTGACTAAAGGTGAGTGTCACTACTGCAGTCAGCCTGGACATTGGAGGAGGAAATGCCCAAAATATCTGGAGGACAAGAGGCTTGGAATAGTGATTCCACCACCACCAGGTATTTTTGTTGTAGATGTCAATTTAACTGTCTCTACATCATGGGTATTAGATACTGGATGTGGATCTCATATTTGTCGAAATATGCAGGATCTAAAGAGAAGTAAAAGATTGGCTAAAGGGGAGGTAGATCTGCGCGTTGGGAATGGAGCAAAGGTTGCTGCGTTGGCCATAGGCGTGTGCGAGCTATCTCTGCCTTCAGGATTAGTTTTAGAATTAAATAATTGCTATTTTGTGCCTGCTATGAGCAGAAACATTATTTCTATTTCTTGTTTGGACAATGATGGTTTTATTATTTCAATAAAGAACAATTGTTGTTCCTTTTATTTAAATAATATTCACTATTTTAGTGCGCAATTATTTAATGGACTTTATGTCTTTGATCTAAGCAATCCTGTCTACAACATTAATACCAAGCGGATTAAAATAAATGATTTAAATCCTGCTTATTTATGGCACTGTCGTTTAGGCCACATAAATGAGAAACGTGTATCTAGACTCCATAAGGATGGTTTACTAGACTCATTTGATTTTGAATCATGTGAGACATGTGAGGCTTGTTTATTGGGAAAAATGACAAAGTCCCCTTTCAATAAGAAAGGTGAAAGGACTAGTGAGCAATTGGCGCTCATACATACCGATGTGTGTGGGCCATTTGCCACGCCTGCCAGGGGTGGTTATGTCTACTTCATTACATTTACTGATGATTACAGTAGATATGGATTTGTGTACCTTATGAGGGAAAAATCCGAATCCTTTGAAGTGTTCAAAGAATTCAAGAATGAAGTAGAAAAACAACTTGGCAAAAGTATAAAGGCTCTACGATCGGATCGTGGAGGATAATACTTGAGCCAAGAGTTTGACGACTATCTTAGAGAGTGTGGGATCGTGTCCCAACTCACTCCACCCGGAACGCCACAATGGAATGGCGTGTCCGAGAGGAGGAATCAAACCCTATTGGATATGGTTCGATCTATGATGTGTCAAACCGATCTTCCATTGTCATTTTGGGGTTACGCTCTATTAAGTGCAGCTTTCACCATTAACCGTGTTCCATCTAAATCAGTCATGAAGACACCATATGAGATGTGGAGTGGGAGGCGTCCCACACTGTCGTTCATGAGGATTTGGGGATGCGATGTCTATGTAAAACGTTTACAATCAGACAAGCTATGGCCTAAATCGGATAAGTGTAAATTTGTGGGGTACCCTAAGGAAACTAAGGGATACTACTTCTACAATCCAACCGAGAACAAAGTGTTTGTTGCTCGGACCGGCGTGTTTCTAGAAAGAGAGTTTTTCTCTAAAGAAGCAAGTGGGAGTAATGTAGAACTTGAAGAGGTTCAAGAACCACAAATCACTGAACCGATTATGGAACATGAACAGGAACCACAAGCAGTTGTGGAGCCACCTGTTCAGGTAACACAAGAGCTTCGTAGATCTAGTAGAGTGCGCCAGGAACCCGAGAGGTATGGACTTCTCGTAACCGATTCCGGTGACACGATGCTCATAGATGATGAGCCTACTACCTATGAGGAGGCCATGAGTGGCCCAGACTCTCAGAAGTGGCTGGAGGCCATGAGATCCGAGATGGAATCCATGTATACCAACAAAGTATGGACTTTGGTGGAACCATCCGATGGGGCGCGGCCCATAGGGTGCAAGTGGGTCTTCAAGAAGAGAATCGACATGGATGGTAATGTGATTACCTATAAGGGCCGATTGGTGGCTAAAGGATTCAGACAGATTCATGGTATTGACTATGATGAAACCTTTTCACCAGTCGCTATGACCAAATCCATCTGAATCCTACTTGCGATTGCAGCATACCACGACTATGAGATTTGGCAGATGGATGTCAAAACAGCATTCCTTTATGGGAATCTCCTCGAGGAAGTGTATATGATACAGTCGGAGGGTTTTGAGGATCCAAAGCAAGCCAACAAAGTCTGTAAGCTGCAACGATCCATTTATGGATTGAAGCAAGCTTCTAGGAGTTGGAATCGACGTTTTGATGAAGTAGTCAAAGAGTTTGGCTTCATCAGAAACGAAGATGAGTCTTGTGTCTACAAGAAGGTTAGTGGGAGCTCTGTAGCTTTTCTGGTCTTGTATGTGGATGACATACTACTCATTGGAAACGACATTCCCATGCTGCAATCTATTAAAGATTGGCTAGGAAAGTGTTTCTCAATGAAGGACTCAGGGAAGCAGCCTATATACTTGGTATAAAGATCTATAGAGATAGATCTAAGAGGTTGCTAGGCCTAAGTCAAAGTACATATATTGACAAGGTGTTGAAGCGGTTCAACATGCAAGATTCCAAGAAGGGATTCTTGCCCATGTCACATGGAATCACTCTTTCGAAGAGTGGTTGTCCTTCCAATGAGATTGAGAAGGAACGCATGAGTAGGATTCCATATGTCTCGGTCATAGGATCTATCATGTACGCCATGTTATGTACTAGACCAGATGTGTCATATGCCTTGAGTATGACAAGCAGATACCAATCCAATCCGGGTGAGAGTCACTGGATTGCAGTCAAGAACATCCTAAAGTACTTGAGAAGAACTAAGGATGCTTTCTTGATATTTGGCGGTGAGGAAGAGTTGCGTGTAAGGGGTTACACTGATGCAAGCTTCCAAACCGATAGAGATGACTTTAGATCACAATCGGGATATGTGTTTTGCCTGAATGGAGCAGCGGTGAGCTGGAAGAGTTCCAAGCAAGAGACGGTAGCTGATTCTACAACAGAGGCTGAGTACATTGCTGCAATTGGCGCAGCAAAGGAGGCTGTTTGGATCAGAAAGTTTGTTTCTGAACTTGGTGTGGTCCCTAGCATTGCGGATCCAGTGGAGTTGTTCTGTGACAACACTGGGGCGATCGCGCAATCAAAGGAACCCAGATCGCACCAGAAGTCCAAGCACGTGCTCAGGAAGTTTCATCTGATTCGAGATATTATCGATAGAGGAGACGTTCGGATATGCAAGATTCCTACAGATGATAATCTGTCAGACCCGCTTACAAAGCCTCTCACGCAGTGGAAGCATGAAGGGCACACTAGGAGTATGGGCATACGAGATGCGCCAGATTGGCTCTAGTGCAAGTGGGAGACTGTTGGAATAGATGCCCTAGAGGCAATCAAGTTTAGTATGAATTTGTATATGGCTAGAAAATTCATTTATTATTTATTGGATATTTAATATAATGAATTCCTTAGATTTACAATTGTGTTGTTTATCTTAAATATCCCTAGTCAAGTATAATGATTAAATGGGACAATCATCTATAGACTAGTATGGGGTTGGATTGATATGGAGATATCACGATCCAACACATAGGTGTGCATTACGGAATGTTGCACTGGATTGACCCATCTCCGAGAAGGCTACATACACGTTATTTTGAGTCACAAACGCTTCTCGCGGTGCAATGGTATTGTCATCCTTAGACTTGAAGTCACTAGATATTCTAGTTGTGGATCATTGTGATCTTGGTAGCGTTAAACGCTACACCGTAACTGGGTAGTTATAAAGGCGTGTACTGGATACAATGAGAAGCAAGCTTAGAGATCGTAGTGGACGTAGAGAGGATTTGCCCCTCCCACATAACGGGAGCAAATATCCTAGGCCACTCGAGGGATAGTGCTTATAGAATGTCTGGCCAGACTCAAATAAATCAATATGGGATATTGATGTTATTTGCACGAATAAGGCTATTCCCATGGATCGAGAAACTATGGATTGGATATACGAGTGTGAATTGTATGTCTCGTGTCCAATCCGGATATGGAGGCAAAGGGATGAGACAATTACTTGTACAAAGGTTGTCAAGATGACTATTCTATTAGTTGGCTAGAATGGATGTTTTGCTAGAAACCGGTCCATATTAGCAAATAGTTGCTACCAACTAGATAGAACCTATGGGGTCACACGCTATATAGAGTTGAACTAGATTTGGGAATTAATTAATTGGATTAATTAATTAGAAGGATCACTTTGCAAACCCTTGCAAACTTAGTAGGGACTAATTTGCAAGGAAGGGACTAAATTGAATTCTAGTTGGACTAGAATAAGTCCTTTAGGTAGTTAACAAGGAGTTGTTGGACTATATAAAGGACCCTCCTTCCTTCCTTCCTCATAACTTATGCTCATTAGTGAACATAACAAGAGTGGGAGAGAACAAAAGGAGAGAGAGCAAGCAACAAGGAGGGCCCGACGCCGCCCCTTGCCGCCGCCCTCATCCCCGTCGGCCAGCCCTCTTTTGGGTCTCGTTTTGCGTGATTCCTTCTTCCTCTTCCTATTCCGGGCTAGCACAAGGAGTTTGGGAGATCTAGGATCAACTCTAGGCGTGGATCAACTATAGAGAACGTGACATTATTCGCGTTTGAAGTCATCAAGGAGAACCCAAAGGTGTGTTTATGATTTCTTACCTTTACCATCGTTACGCATCTAGACTTGTGATCCTTGGAGGGTTTTGCATGGTTTTATGTTTGATTATGCTTCCGTTGCGCGAGCCATGAATCAAAACCCTACAGTGGTATCAGAGCCACAGGTCATAGAGCATAAACGTGGTTTATGTGTTACGTTTTAGTTGTTTTACACCTTAATTTGATTGTTTATCGCGTAAAACAAGACAAATCAAGCATGGGATGCAATTTGTCAATAATTCATCATAACAAGATCCAATTTTTGCATTGGATGCATGAATTGGTGAGTTTGAGAAATTTTAGGATCTAAGATCTAGGGTTTGGGCATCCTTGGGGAAGAAGGAGTTTCTCCCAAAACAAGGAAACAACCAAACTTGGGCACCAAGCAAGGGAGTTGTTTTGGAAACAACTCCCATAGAAGGGTTCGGCCCCCCTAGGGACCGCCCCCTTGCTTGCCGCCCAAGCTTGGGAGCCCTAAGGGGCCGGGCGGCCCTAACTCGCGGGCCTAGCTTGCGGGTTTTTGGGCCGGGCCGGCCCTAGGGCCTTATGGTTCACTTTAATGGGCCCGGGCAATTGGATTGTTGGGCCCATGGACCGTTTTAACCCTAGAAATCCTAAAATCAATTAAAATTGACCAAGCGCGTTAAAATTGGATTTTAACTGTTTATGTGCAAATCGCATGGTGATTGGATATGGCCTTAGGATGTGGTTTGATGTGGATGTTTAATTTTGTGGCTTGGTTTTACGGCCTGCGAGCTGATCAATTAATTGTAATAATTAATTAGGGTTTTATGGCCTGCGTGCCATTTTTTTTTCTCAACTTGTGAGATTTATTTTATTTAGTATAGATATTAGCTAGTGCTAGATAAAGTAGATTGTTAGCCAAGATTGGAGAAAAGAAGCTCAAAGCCAAAGAAGCCACAAAAGATGGAGCATGGAGCATGGAGCAATCCACAAGACTGTGAAGGATGGACCAAAAGATCAAGACGCATGGAGATGTGTTTGCTTTAGGGTTCATAGATAATTCCATTGGCTTGGAATTATCTTAGTCTAGAAAAGGCCATATCCACATCACGTTTTTTTTTTTTTTTTTTTCAGTTTTGTGGTTGTTTATTTATTATCTTATTATTTGTGTGGTTGGTGTATGGATGATGCATGAAATTAGGATAATAAGATAATTAGACAATCCGGATCTATTATTTGGAGTTGTGCCCAAACTCAAATAGATGGATTAGTTGATATTGATCAACAAAACAATTAAAATTGAATTTAAAATCCCTCAAAATTCAAATATTGTGTTCTTGCCTTCTCGTTATTTAAACACTCATTATCATCATTATTTATCAAGCTCGTGCGTGCCAAAGCATGGCGACTTGGTTCATAATGATGGAATGCGATGGCACGTAACAATGTGCAATTGTTTAGATAAGAGGTTGAACACAACTAGGCTATTAATTTGATTAAGAAACCTAGAGGCAATCAATTGGGATTATCCATATGGATGGATAAATAAGGAGTTATTTGCCCGATTGAACCAAGAGTTGCATATGGGATGCAATTGGAAATTGTTCCTACCTAAAGTCGTCAAATTATGGGTGACTTGCCAAAGCAAGCTCATAAGGAGATGAAAGATGGATCTTGGCCCACTAGAAAATATAAGGATATTTTCCGCATTAATATCTTGAGGGTTATTAATCCGTAGAAAAATAGTGGGAGCTATATTTAATAAACTAGCCATTATTAAATATAGTCAAAAATTCACAAATACTAAAACTTGCGTATTTTCCTTTTTGTAGAATACCAAATGGCAAACAACTCATCGAGTTCACAACATTCCCTACGATCTGTCCTTGAGAAGGACAAGCTCTCTGGAACCAACTTTCTTGATTGGTACAGAAACTTGAGAATTGTTCTCAAGCAAGAGAAGAAACTGTACGCAATAGAGGAGCATGTTCCAGAAGGTCCAGAGAACCAAACACCTGCTGCCTTAAAGGCGTACAAAAGCGTGTTGATGACGCTAATGATGCGGCCTGCCTAATGCTTTGCACCATGACTTCTGAGCTTCAGAAGCAACACGAAAACATGAGTGCTGTCGATATGATCGAACATCTAAAGCAGCTCTTCCAAGAGCAGGCGAGGGTAAAAAGGTATGAGGTCTCAAAGGCGCTGTTCAAATGTCATCTGGCAGAAGGGAACCCGGTGGGACCCCATGTACTCCGAATGATCGGGTACTTGGAGAATCTCGCCCGACTGGGGTTCCCGGTCGGCCAAGAGTTGGCAACCGATCTCGTGTTGCAATCGTTGCCCGAGAGTTATGGACAGTTCATTATGAATTATAACATGAACGAGATCGTTAAACCACTGCCAGATTTGCTCAACATGTTGAGGACGGCTGAACAGAGCATCAACAAGGGTAAGGGCAAGGCCATTATGATGGTGCAGAAAGGAAAGGGCAAAAGGTTTGCCTCTTCCTCCAAGGGCAAAGGCAAGTCAGTTGCCAAGTCCAAGGAACCAGCCCTTAAGCCTGTTGGTGGCATTGCCAAGGCCGTGACTAAAGGTGAGTGTCACTACTGCAGTCAGCCTGGACACTGGAGGAGGAACTGCCCAAAATATCTGGAGGACAAGAGGCTTGGAATAGTGATTCCACCACCACCAGGTATTTTTGTTGTAGATGTCAATTTAACTGTCTCTACATCATGGGTATTAGATACTGGATGTGGATCTCATATTTGTCGAAATATGCAAGATCTAAAGAGAAGTAAAAGATTGGCTAAAGGGGAGGTAGATCTGCGCGTTGGGAATGGAGCAAAGGTTGCTGCGTTGGCCATAGGCGTGTGCGAGCTATCTCTGCCTTCAGGATTAGTTTTAGAATTAAATAATTGCTAATTTGTTCCTGCTATGAGCAGGAACATTATTTCTATTTCTTGTTTGGACAAGGATGGTTTTATTATTTCAATAAAGAACAATTGTTGTTCCTTTTATTTAAATAATATTCACTATTTTAGTGCGCAATTATTTAATGGACTTTATGTCTTTGATCTAAGCAATCATGTCTACAACATTAATACCAAGCGGATTAAAATAAATGACTTAAATCCTGCTTATTTATGGCACTGTCGTTTAGGCCACATAAATGAGAAACGTGTATCTAGACTCCATAAGGATGGTTTACTAGACTCATTTGATTTTGAATCATATGAGACATGTGAGGCTTGTTTATTGGGAAAAATGACAAAGTCCCCTTTCAATAAGACAGGTTAAAGGACTAGTGAGCAATTGGCGCTCATACATACCGATGTGTGTGGGCCATTTGCCACGCCTGCCAGGGGTGGTTATGTCTACTTCATTACATTTACTGATGATTACAGTAGATATGGATTTGTGTACCTTATGAGGGCAAAATCCGAATCCTTTGAAGTGTTCAAAGAATTCAAGAATGAAGTAGAAAAACAACTTGGCAAAAGTATAAAGGCTCTACGATCGGATCGTGGAGGAGAATACTTGAGCCAAGAGTTTGACGACTATCTTAGAGAGTGTGGGATCGTGTCCCAACTCACTCCACCCGGAACGCCACAATGGAATGGCGTGTCCGAGAGGAGGAATCAAACCCTATTGGATATGGTTCGATCTATGATGTGTCAAACCGATCTTCCATTGTCATTTTGGGGTTACGCTCTATTAAGTGCAGCTTTCACCATTAACCGTGTTCCATCTAAATCAGTCATGAAGACACCATATGAGATGTGGAGTGGGAGGCGTCCCACACTGTCGTTCATGAGGATTTGGGGATGCGATGTCTATGTAAAACGTTTACAATCAGACAAGCTATGGCCTAAATCGGATAAGTGTAAATTTGTGGGGTACCCTAAGGAAACTAAGGGATACTACTTCTACAATCCAACCGAGAACAAAGTGTTTGTTGCTCGGACCGGCGTGTTTCTAGAAAGCGAGTTTTTCTCTAAAGAAGCAAGTGGGAGTAATGTAGAACTTGAAGAGGTTCAAGAACCACAAATCACTGAACCGATTATGGAACATGAACAGGAACCACAAGCAATTGTGGAGCCACCTGTTCAGGTAACACAAGAGCTTCGTAGATCTAGTAGAGTGCGCCAGGAACCCGATAGGTATGGACTTCTCGTAACCGATTCCGGTGACACGATGCTCATAGATGATGAGCCTACTACCTATGAGGAGGCCATGAGTGGCCCAGACTCTCAGAAGTGGCTGGAGGCCATGAGATCCGAGATGGAATCCATGTATACCAACAAAGTATGGACTTTGGTGGAACCACCCGATGGGGCGCGGCCCATAGGGTGCAAGTGGGTCTTCAAGAAGAGAATCGACATGGATGGTAATGTGATTACCTATAAGGGCCGATTGGTGGCTAAAGGATTCCGACAGATTCATGGTATTGACTATGATGAAACCTTTTCACCAGTCGCTATGACCAAATCCATCCGAATCCTACTTGCGATTGCAGCATACCACGACTATGAGATTTGGCAGATGGATGTCAAAACAGCATTCCTTTATGGGAATCTCCTCGAGGACGTGTATATGATACAGCAGGAGGGTTTTGAGGATCCAAAGCAAGCCAACAAAGTCTGTAAGCTGCAACGATCCATTTATGGATTGAAGCAAGCTTCTAGGAGTTGGAATCGACGTTTTGATGAAGTAGTCAAAGAGTTTGGCTTCATCAGAAACGAAGATGAGTCTTGTGTCTACAAGAAGGTTAGTGGGAGCTCTGTAGCTTTTCTGGTCTTGTATGTGGATGACATACTACTCATTGGAAACGACATTCCCATGCTGCAATCTATTAAAGATTGGCTAGGAAAGTGTGTCTCAATGAAGGACTCAGGGAAGCAGCCTATATACTTGGTATAAAGATCTATAGAGATAGATCTAAGAGGTTGCTAGGCCTAAGTCAAAGTACATATATTGACAAGGTGTTGAAGCGGTTCAACATGCAAGATTCCAAGAAGGGATTCTTGCCCATGTCACATGGAATCACTCTTTCGAAGAGTGGTTGTCCTTCCAATGAGATTGAGAAGGAACGCATGAGTAGGATTCCATATGCCTCGGTCATAGGATCTATCATGTACGCCATGTTATGTACTAGACCAGATGTGTCATATGCCTTGAGTATGACAAGCAGATACCAATCCAATCCGGGTGAGAGTCACTGGATTGCAGTCAAGAACATCCTAAAGTACTTGAGAAGAACTAAGAATGCTTTCTTGATATTTGGCGGTGAGGAAGAGTTGCGTGTAAGGGGTTACACTGATGCAAGCTTCCAAACCGATAGAGATGACTTTAGATCACAATCGGGATATGTGTTTTGCCTGAATGGAGCAGCGGTGAGCTGGAAGAGTTCCAAGCAAGAGACGGTAGCTGATTCTACAACAGAGGCTGAGTACATTGCTGCAATTGGCGCAGCAAAGGAGGCTGTTTGGATCAGAAAGTTTGTTTCTGAACTTGGTGTGGTCCCTAGCATTGCGGATCCAGTGGAGTTGTTCTGTGACAACACTGGGGCGATCGCGCAATCAAAGGAACCCAGATCGCACCAGAAGTCCAAGCACGTGCTCAGGAAGTTTCATCTGATTCGAGATATTATCGATAGAGGAGACGTTCGGATATGCAAGATTCCTACAGATGATAATCTGTCAGACCCGCTTACAAAGCCTCTCACGCAGTGGAAGCATGAAGGGCACACTAGGAGTATGGGCATACGAGATGCGCCAGATTGGCTCTAGTGCAAGTGGGAGACTGTTGGAATAGATGCCCTAGAGGCAATCTAGTTTAGTATGAATTTGTATATGGCTAGAAAATTCATTTATTATTTATTGGATATTTAATATAATGAAGTCCTTAGATTTACAATTGTGTTGTTTATCTTAAATATCCCTAGTCAAGTATAATGATTAAATGGGACAATCATCTATAGACTAGTATGGGGTTGGATTGATATGGAGATATCACGATCCAACACATAGGTGTGCATTACGGAATGTTGCACTGGATTGACCCATCTCCGAGAAGGCTACATACACGTTATGTTGAGTCACAAGCGCTTCTCGCGGTGCAATGGTATTGTCATCCTTAGACTTGAAGTCACTAGATATTCTAGTTGTGGATCATTGTGATCTTGGTAGCGTTAAACGCTACACCGTAACTGGGTAGTTATAAAGGCGTGTACTGGATACAATGAGAAGCAAGCTTAGAGATCGTAGTGGACGTAGAGAGGATTTGCCCCTCCCACATAACGGGAGCAAATATCCTAGGCCACTCGAGGGATAGTGCTTATAGAATGTCTGGCCAGACTCAAATAAATCAATATGGGATATTGATGTTATTTGCACGAATAAGGCTATTCCCATGGATCGAGAAACTATGGATTGGATATACGAGTGTGACTTGTATGTCTCGTGTCCAATCCGGATATGGAGGCAAAGGGATGAGGCAATTACTTGTACAAAGGTTGTCAAGATGACTATTCTATTAGTTGGCTAGAATGGATGTTTTGCTAGAAACCGCACCATATTAGCAAATAGTTGCTACCAACTAGATAGAACCTATGGGGTCACACGCTATATAGAGTTGAACTAGATTTGGGAATTAATTAATTGGATTAATTAATTAGAAGGATAACTTTGCAAACCCTTGCAAACTTAGTAGGGACTAATTTGCAAGGAAGGGACTAAATTGAACTCTAGTTGGACTAGAATAAGTCCTTTAGGTAGTTAACAAGGAGTTGTTGGACTATATAAAGGACCCTCCTTCCTTCCTTCCTCATAACTTATGCTCATTAGTGAACATAACAAGAGTGGGAGAGAACAAAAGGAGAGAGAGCAAGCAACAAGGAGGGCCCGACGCCGCCCCTTGCCGCCGCCCTCGTCCCCGTCGGCCAAAAGAGGCCGAAGCCCTCTTTTGGGTCTCGTTTTGCGTGATTCCTTCTTCCTCTTCCTATTCCGGGCTAGCACCAAGGAGTTTGGGAGATCTAGGATCAACTCTAGGCGTGGATCAACTATAGAGAACGTGACATTATTCGCGTTTGAAGTCATCAAGGAGAACCCAAAGGTGTGTTTATGATTTCTTACCTTTACCATCGTTACGCATCTAGACTTGTGATCCTTGGAGGGTTTTGCATGGTTTTATGTTTGATTATGCTTCCGTTGCGCGATCCATGAATCAAAACCCTACATGCACCCCCCCCCCCAAGAAAAAGGGTGTGCCCCACCTCGACCGTATAGCACGAGAGCTCTCCTCCCTCCTCCCAATCTTTATCTTTGACCATGACATACTATTTCACAACCAAGAAAGGAATTTTAAGAGAAAGTGAGACAGTGTGAGAGTCAGCAAAAAACACACTTGAGAAGGTGGTGACATTACCATGTCCCAGCCAATAAGGCGCCTCCATGTTGCTAGCCTAGGAGTCGAGGCACAAAAAATCCAAATGGCCCCCGTTCCACTAGCAGAGGACTAGAAGAGCACTGACGATCATATATTTCAACAAAGATGATTGATTCTCCTTTATTGTCATGTGAAGCGTCTTGCTAGCGGTGCTTTTGATAAACATGTCTATAAGTGAGTAGCTATACTCTCTGAGTAATCTGATCAAAGATATATAAAAAAAAATAAAAAAAAAATAAAAGCTCAACAAGGGATGCTCATACATCAATATTATGCCATATTGCTAATTTAGAATCCTTTCTCTTTCGTAAAGGTTCTTTGGTTGAAGTCTGAAGAAAAAAAGATAACAAAAGATCTTTAATTAGCATACTCAGTACGTAGAAATGCTTGGGCATGCATGACGGTGGAATTAAACGGTCACCCAAGAGCCAAAGGGTAGCAAAGAACGTAGGCAAACATCATTTCAACGATTCCCAAGAAGATCTTTCACAAAAATTTGCAATAATAGGCTTGAGGATTGAAAATCTAATGAAGTGGATGAAAAAGCGCCTACCACGTGCTCACACACACAGGGGGGGTAAATGTAGATACTTAAGTTTGGGTGAACCATGTTTGTCTAGGCAAATCCACTAACATCATGCCATATGGAGCACATAAACTAGGGTATCACATCCCATTGTCCCTCCTGGAGGAACGATCAGGTGGGCCATCCAATGGCCCCACGGGCCTAACATAGCTCGCTCAGCACCCAAAATTGATAACGAGATAGGGTTCAGGCGATTCACATGGTCGTGGTGGAAGACACTGCAAATCAGCACACACTATAGGATGGAAAATTATAGTGGAGTAAGAGACTAGAGTAAGGTCTGTTGAGATGCTCGCATAGTGATCTCGGCCTGATTTCTTGGAAAG
This sequence comes from Linanthus parryae, assembly GCA_023055425.1. Lineage (NCBI taxonomy): Eukaryota > Viridiplantae > Streptophyta > Magnoliopsida > Ericales > Polemoniaceae > Linanthus > Linanthus parryae. The sequence continues at coordinate 770,428 of JALGPY010000041.1, read as the reverse complement.
AGATAAGCTCGTAGGTACCTCATATGACAAAGGGTTTATGCTGGCTGCAGGTGGGGCCCTACATGGATAACGTGCCGAGGAAATCTATCACATCCTCGAAAGGAGAGAGCTAACGATCTCCCATGATGCCCAAAGCCCCAAGGTCACTACCACATAACCCATGACTAATAAGATCGCCTCCCATATGCCTCACAGAAGATTATGAGTGACCTAATTTAGCACTAAGCTAGCATTAGAGCATTCTCCCGAGAGTACACACCCACACCCGATCTCTCTCTCTCTGAGCAATTAAATTTCTCTTATCCCCCTTCTCGTCTATAGTTTCCTCATCCCTCTTTTCAAAACTTTAATATTCCCCTAAAGATAGAATCAATATAACAATTGAAAGTATGTAATGTCGACTAAATACAGGACCAAAATACTCTAGAAGGGGGGGTTGAATAGAGTATGGAAACTTTTTGCTAAACAAAAATTTTAACTAAGGAACTATGTGAGAAACTCAAATCTCAAGGTCTTGAGATTTTAGAAAACTAATCAGAAACTTTCTAAGGCAAAACAGAAAGCTTCAAGGCCTTGAACTAAAACCGGTTCTGAACAGTTTATAAACCCTAGTTTGATTTGAGTTGTTTGAAACAGAAAATAACAAAATTGTAAAGTAAAGAACACAAGGAAATTTACAGAGTTCAGTCCCAATGGACCTAATCTCTGCCTGAGGGATCTAATCCCACCAGGATTGGGAAAACACTTATTATTACTCACACAGAAACAGCCCTAGAACTCCAAGCCTAAGTGAATTCCCTTACACCTATACAGCTTGTGGTTCCAAACCTATCTAGTACCAGCTACTAACTGTTGAGCTAACAAGAACCTCTTGTTGTTCACTTGAACAACCAACCACTAGGTTTAGTGAGGTTTTAGATATACAAAAGATAAGCAGATTACAAAACAGAAGAAGAACACAGTAGAAGAATAAGCTTGTAAAGGCCTGGATGTGTTCTTCAGGAAACTGGAATGATTGATCTTATGAAAGTTGTAATTTAAGCCTGAATGAATGTGTGTTTGAATGTCTGATCTCCCACGAATCTTCCACACCTCTCTCAGTTCTCTGCAAGCTTCTTTTTTCTTTCAAAATTCAAACCAGTCTTTTATCCACTCTCTGCAACTGAATGAGAGATTTTAGGATCTCAGTTCCTTCAAATCCTCATCCTTTCCAACTACAATTCAAACAGCTTTGAGTAGATATCCGTTGGAGTTTGTTGAGATTGCATTTGTGCGTTTAACAAGCCTGCAACAACATTAAAACACAGCAATAACAAAATCCATAAATATAACAACACTAAGTCTGTTTGGATTTCCAGTTTCTGAATAAAAAAACTGGATGAGTGAATAAAACAATAAAGATCAAACCCTGCAAGAAAGAATCAAATTAACTCTGTAAAGCTGTAAGCAGCTCAAGGCACATCTCAAGGCCTTGAAGCTCTGAACATGCTTCACAGTCTTTCAATATTAAGACCAGAAATCTTTGATTCTCTCTGAACATGATATTTGCAATTGTGTTAGATATATAAAGAACATATAACATAAGTATTTGCAGCAAATATCTGATCTTAATTATCAGATATCCAACCTGCAACACAAGATTGTTAAGCACTGATCAGTATCTCAAGGCCTTGGAGCCTCACAAAAACTTTGTCTTTGTCTTTCATCACTCAAAACAATTACTTCTCAAAACACACTTAAAGGTCTTTGAGTCAACAATCTCCCCCTTGATGAAAGACAAAACCCATAATCTTGTGTAAATATCCCTGCAAATCCTTGTAAGAATTAGATATCAACATTTTGCAGAGACAATAAACAGTAATACCAGTCAAACCAACTTAACACAAATAATCAGTATTTCACAGATAACACAAATAATACCAGAGCACTGATTAACCAAGAACTCCAAAATTTTATTATTATTTAAACACTGAAGAGTAACCACAACACCAAAACAAAAACAACATAAAAAACCACATAATTTCTCCCCCTTTTTGACTTTCATCAAACAAAGGTGAAGAAATGTTGGATCATTACTCACAGTCTTAAAAACTAAAAAACAAAAACTGAATGTCAAGGCCTTGAGAACAGAAAAGAAGAAAAGATAGAAAGAAAGGATCAATGCTTTGGTCTTCTCAGATCTTCACTTCTTCTTTGATGTTTGGCCTTTTTCTGAGTCTTCTTCAACTTCTTCATCACTATCAGCATCTTCAGCAGACTGGTTCTCTTCTTGTTCAGCATCTACCTCAGCAACAATTTCCTCAATGATCTCATCCACCTTCTTGTTTTTAATATGTCCTGATTCACCCTCTATAGCTGCATCAACACTTGTGTCTTCACCAGCTTCTTCTTCATCAGTTTTGCTCATACAGATCCTTTGAAGTGAGCACCACTGGAATAGGCTTCTTCTTCTTCTTCAATAAATCACCTAGCCTTTCATCTGAGTCAACACTGTTGTCATGACTAGTCGCAGAAGGAATCTTCTCCAAGTTCAAACATTTGATGACAACATCCAGTTTGCCATTCATCACATTCATCAAACCCTTGAGCTGATTAAATTCAGAAGACAGATCAAATAGTCTTTGTCTGAGATCTTCAATCTCAACCTGCTGATCTTCAAACTTCTCAGCCAACAAAGAGTAATCCTCATTTGCTTTTCCTTTTGATATTGTATCCCCCTTAGGTTTAACCAAATCTTTCTCTTCAAGCTCAGCTTTGGACAATTCTGAATAGAACTTCCAATGACCTTTTCCTGTCTGAACCACTCCAATCCTCTGTAAAGCAGTCTCATCAATTAACCCAAAACCACCAGTTATCTTTTCCTCTCCTTTCACAGGTGCCTCAAAATTCTCAAAGAAAAGAGGTAATAGGTTGGCACAGGGAAGAGGATGGTTTCTAGTTCTAGTAGCACAGTAGATCATATGCTCCATAACCACTGTTGGCAATTCAATCTCAAACCCTTGACATATCAGGTACATCGGGATGAGAACTTTATTAGTAACCAACTCTCTTGAGTTTTCCCTAGGAACAATACTCCTCTTCAGAATTGTAAACAAAATCTTAGCTTCACAGTTGAGCACAGAGTGTGTCAACTGTTTGGGACCAGAGGGAACACCATCAATGAAAAACATAGCTTTGGCCTTTTCTAGACACTCCTTCCTATCAGGATAATCACCAACATTGTACTTCTTAGGAATGCCGAAGACTTTGGCAAAAGTCCTATGATCTAGCCTTAAGTTTATCCCATCTACCTTAGAAGTTAACACCAATTTATCATCTCCTTCTTGAACCAGATTCAGATAAAACAATCTAGTTAACCTAGGATAAGCTTTTGAACTAGGATTTAACACCTTCCAAACTGCAGAATCCCTTAACTTTCTCATACAGTCAATATCCAGTTTATCTAATAACTCTTCAGAAATCATACTACAAAAAGCAACCTTAGAAGAAGCATACCCTTGCATCCAAATTGTCCTAACTTCAGAACTGACAAACCAATCTAAAGGAAGTACATTTTTACATTGATAACCCTTTTTGGTTGCACCAGCAACTTGCTTAACCCTTGATTTCTTCTCAGTGGGTTTCTTCTTCTCTTGTTCTCCTTCAGTGGCCTTCTTCTTGCTTCCCTGAGCAGATTTCCCATTTTCTTCTTCACCATCCTTTTTCTTCTTTCCCCCTTTCTTCTCGTCTGACCTAGGTTGATCACCACCCTGAGTCTCTGTCTCCTTCTGTGGATCAATGCTTGAACCTTCATCTCCCTTTTCTATTATGGTCTTCTTTGCAGGAGGAGTGTCCTCATGCAAACTTTGAGTGTTCTCTGAATCCGAATCAGAGATCACAATCTTCTCCTTCTTGTTTTCCCTCTTCTTAGATCTGCCAGAAGACTTTCCCTGTTGTTGAATCCTGGCTGATTTGCGCTCCATTGTGGGTTTAGGTTTTTGAGAGGAGAATGAGATTGAGAGAAATAGAAAGAGAGCAGAGTGACGTAGAGAATTGAGAGAGAATGAAGAAGAATAAGCCCTGACTTTCAGCTTAAGTAGGTTGAAAGAATGAGTTATAATATGAATCTACTGAAATCAACATGCAAAAAGAATCTTTGAAAATATTTTTTGGATATTTTAGAAAATTCTCTGAGTAATTCAAATATTATACAATTATCTAAAGAGATAAGATATAATATTTGATGATTCATTTTTTTTAAAAAAAATTACATATGTTTCAAGACCTGGAGAACAATCTCAAGGCCTTGAGATTTTCTGCAGTCTTAGAAATTTCAAAGCTTTGAACTATACTTTCAAGGATTTGGAAAGTATAATCTCAAGGCTTTGAGATTTCAACACATAAACACAAGTAAGTACCAATACTCCCCCTAAACCAATGCATCCTTGTTCAACATACCCATTTCAAGCCTTAGGGATGAAAACCTATCATCTGGTAGAGGCTTAGTGAAAATATCATCAATTTGCATTGAATTGGAAATAAATGATAGAACAACATCACCTTGTTCTGCATGATCTCTAAGAAAGTGATGTCTCACATCTATGTGCTTGGTTCTTGAATACTGTACTGGATTCTTAGAGATTGAAATAGCACTTGTGTTGTCACAATGAATAGGCACATTTCTGAAATTATAGCCAAGATCTCTAAGTTGCTGTGCAATCCATAACACTTGTGAACAACAAGCTCCATCTGCAATGTATTCAGCTTCTGCAGTTGATAATGCTACATAATTTTGCTTTTTAGAATGCCAACTGATCAATGAAGATCCAAGAAATTGGCAACATCCAGAAGTACTCTTCCTATCTACTTTATATCCTGCAAAATTTGCATCTGAATAGCCACTTAACATAAAATTAGATCTCACTGGATACCAAACCCCCAAGTCTTTGGTTCCAATCAAATATCTAAAAATTCTCTTGACAGTAGTTAAATGACTTTCCTTAGGATCTGCTTGAAATCTAGCACACATACAAACACTGAACATAATACCAGGTCTACTAGCAGTTAAATACAAAAGAGATCCAATCATAACTCTATATTCCTTTTGATTCACACTCTTACCATTTGAATCCTTGTCTAATGAGAGTGATGAACTCATAGGAGTTTTAAGTACCTTGGACTGTGTCATATTGTACTTGTTCAATAAGTCCTTGGTATACTTTCCTTGATGTACAAATATTCCTTTCTTCATTTGTAAAATATGAAGTCCAAGAAAGAAATTCAGTTCTCCCATTAAGCTCATCTCAAACTCCCTGCACATCAGACTAGAGAACTCTTTTGAAAGAGCATCATTAGTAGCACCAAACAAAATATCCTCCACATAGATCTGAACTACTAACAAATCAGTTTCATGATGTTTAATAAAGAGAGTTTTATCTACTAGACCTCTCTCGAAATTATTGTCAAGTAAAAATTTTGAAAGTCTATCATACCAAGCCCTTGGAGCTTGTTTTAAACCATAAAGAGCTTTGTCTAGTTTGTAAACATGATCAGAGAAGTTTTCATCTTCAAAACCAGGAGGTTGTGCTACAAAAACATCTTCTTGTAAATAACCATTCAGAAAAGCACATTTGACATCCATCTGATAAATCTTTATGTGATTGTGAGATGCAAATGCAAGAAGTATTCTAATAGCTTCTAACCTGGAAACAGGAGCAAATGTCTCCTCATAGTCTATACCTTCTTCCTGATTGTATCCCTGTGCCACAAGTCTGGCTTTGTTCCTTACCACTTTGCCATTCTCATCAAGCTTATTTCTGAACACCCATCTGGTTCCTATAACTGATTTCTCTTTTGGTCTGGGAACCAGATTCCATACCTTGTTTCTTTCAAATTCATTCAGCTCACTTTGCATTGCAATGATCCAGTATGCATCTTCAAGTGCTTCCGTAGTATTCTTAGGCTCATTCAATGATACAAAGGCACTAAAACCACACAAGTTCTTAAACTGTCCTCTTGTATGAGTTTCAGTTGTTGGATCATATATGATTTTGTCAGCTGGATGATCTGCAAGATACTTAAACTTTTTTCTTGGTATCCAGGAATATATTCCTTCAAGGCTTTGAGTTCTTGAAACAGTAGAGGGAGCATCATATAAAGTTTCAGTTTCAGTCTCAAGGCTTTGAGATTTTGGCTCTGCAGGGGTTTCAAGGCCTTGAGATGCTACAAATTGATTCTGCACTTTAGTTTTGCCTTTGTCCTCTTTCACAGCATCATCATCAGACTCATGCTTGTTATAATTTAGATCTTCAAAACTTTCACTCAGAGAATCCTTAGTACTTTCATCAAAACACACATGAATACTCTCTTCCACAATCTTGGTCTTTCTGTTGTAAAATCTATAAGCTTTGCTATTTTGAGAATATCCAAGAAATACACCTTCATCACTTCTAGCATCAAATTTACCAAGATTGTCTCTACCATTATTATGAACAAAACAGACACAACCAAAAGGTTTGAAATAAGAGACACTAGGCTTCCTACCTTTAAACAGTTCATAAGGAGTCTTTTTCAAAATAGGTCTAATCAAACATCTATTCAGCACATAATTGGCAGTATTAACAGCTTCTGCCCACAAGAACTCTGGCAAATTACTTTCAAGTAGCATGGTTCTAGACATATCCTCAAGTGTCCTATTTTTCCTTTCAACTACTCCATTTTGTTGTGGAGTTCTAGGTGCAGAAAGTTTGTGTGATATACCATGCTTTGCACAAAATAAATCAAATTCAAGTTGATCAAATTCCCTAACATGATCACTTCTAATAGATGCAACAGGCAAAATTTTCATAGTTTGAAGCTCTTTGCACAGTCTAGAAAATTCAGATAAAGCTTCAGTTTTATCTCTAATAAACATCACCCATGTAAATCTAGAATAATCATCTACTAAAACAAGCATATACCTCTTACCTTTTGAGGTCTTAACTCTCATAGGACCACACAAGTCCATATGCAACAGTTCTAAGGGTCTAGAAGTACTTACAAAGTTCTTTCGCTTGAATGAGCTTCTTGTTTGTTTACCTTGTACACATGCCTTGCAAACCTCATAATCTGAAAATTTTTGTGATGGTAATCCTCTTACCAAATCCTTTGAGATGAGTTTATTCAAGGTGTGTATGCTAATATGCCCAAGCTTTCTATGCCAAAGCTTTGAATCTTCCTTCAAGTCCTTGAGGCATTTTAACTTGTCACCTGCAACACTGTTAGTACTCATAGCATATAGATTATATGATCTAGGAGCAGTGAGTATGCAATCTCTAGATTTCTCATCTTGCACCACACATTCTCCTTGTCAAATATAGCTTTATAACCTTTATTACATAACTGAGAGATACTAAGCAGATTATATTTAAGTCCATCCACAAGATAAACATCAGAGATAGAATTGGTAGAACCATTACCAATACTACCTACCAATAATATTGCATTTTGCTTTGTCACCAAGTGTAATTGTTCCTCCAGATTTTCTGTAAGCTCAGTAAAGAGAGATTTCTTTCCACTCATATGTCTGGAACAACCACTGTCTAATATCCATTTCTGATCTTTCAAGGCCTTGGTGACATCCTGCAAAAGTAAATCATTGCCTTAACAGGCTGTTAGACCAAGTGCAGAACTTTGAGTCATACTCAGAATCAGCCATGTTTGGTGGTTTAATTCCTTTTGGAGCCCAAATCTGCCTAACCTGTCCCTTAAGCTGATAAGGACAAGTATTCCTCATAATGTGAGGTTCTGATCTTTTGAAGGGACAAGTTAATCTGATATGACCAATTTTTCCACAGTAATGACATTTTGGAGAATGTCTGCTACCAGATTTGACAAAAGTAGTTTGGCTTTTCTTTAGAAAATTTGGATTATAGCCAATCCCACTTTTATGCATTGATTTCAGACTTCCTCCAAGAATGAGATTTAGATTATGTTCTGAGCCTGTAAAACTGGCTAGGACCTTTTTAGACTCTTGAAGTTTCTCAGTCAAAGAACAGATTTGTTGTTCTAAATCTTCAGAATGAGTCTTTAGATCAGCATATCTTTCAGTTAAGAGAATGTTTTGATCAAAAATCTCTTTTATATGTGCCTTCAAGGCTTTGAACTTGCTGTCCAAGGCCTTGAAGTCCTTTTCAATTTTTGTCTTAGAAACTTCAACAGTTTTGTTGGCAAAAACTAGGTCTAGGTTTTCTTTTACCTGCTCATTAATCTTAATCTTTAAGAAGAAATCTCATTTCTATAACTTTCCTCATTTAAAAGCATACTCTTGAGAATTTCTGGAACTACATCAGAAGGACTAGCAAGAAGATGTTTTACCATTTCCTCAATATGTCTGTCTGATGACTTTTCTTCATCATGTTTAGCCATGAAGCACAAATTCGCTTGATCTTCTTCTGTGTCTGAGTCACTTGATGAATCTGAATCACTCCAAGAGGCCATCATGGCTTTCTTCCTTCTGTTTTCACTGTCTTTCTTTTGAAAGTTCCTGTTCTTATTCTTCTTTTGTGGACAATCCCTTACTAAATGATCTGCATCACCACATTCAAAATAATTCATTACTTTAGTTTTATGTAACTGTGATGAAGACTTACCTTTGTAGTCCTTGCTTCTTGAAGGTCTTGATCTCTCTCTGTTGTAGTCCCTGTTACCAGAGTTTCTTTTCTTCTTCAGAATCCTGGCCAAGGCCTTGGAGATCAATGTTAAAGCCTCTTCATCATCATGCTCATCTTCAGTCTCAAGGCTTTGAGATTTTTCATCGTCTTTAGCCTTGAGTGCTAAGTTCTTGACGTTTTCACTCAGATCACCTTCTACATCTTTCATAGACATTTCATGAGTGAGCAGCTTTCCTTGTAGATCATCTAGCTGAAGAAGACTTAAATCCTGAGCTTCCTCAATAGCTGTTGTATTTGGCTCCCACTTGGCTTTTGGCAAGCTTCTCAGAATTTTCCCGACCTTTTCCTCATTTGAAAACTTCTTTCCCAATGACTCCAGATTATTCACCACATCAGTGAATCTTTTGAACATCTCCTTGATGGTCTCATATGAGTTCATCTTGAACAACTCATATTGCCTCAGAAGTATGTTAATCTTGGTCTGTTTAACCTGGCTTGTTCCTTCATATGTCACAACCAGTTTGTCCCATACTTCTTTGGCCCTTTTGCAATTTGACACTCTGTTGAACTCATCTGCATTAAGAGCACAGTATAACAGATTCATAGCCTTGTAATTTTTTTTATACCTTTTCCAGTTCAGTAACTGAGAGGTTTTCCTCAGACTTGATGCATCTAACTCCATCTATGGTAGTGTAATACTCATGAGGACCATTCTGAACTATTGACCACAGTTCCATGTCTTGATCTATGATGAACATCTTCATCAATGCCTTCCAGTGCATGGAGTTATCACCACAGAACAATGGAGGTCTGTTTGCTGCCCTTCCTTGTGAGAATCCACCATCTCCTACATTACTCATAGTCACAAGATTGTTAGATCTATATTAGTGACACAAGCTCTGATACCGATTGAAAGTTTGTAATGTAGACTAAATACAGGACCAAAATACTCTAGAGGGGGGGGGGGGGGTTGAATAGAGTATGGAAACTTTTTGATAAACACAAATTTTAACTAAGGAACTATGTGAGAAACTTAAATCTCAAGGCCTTGAGATTTTAGAAAACTAATCAGAAACTTTCTAAGGAAAAAGAGAAAGCTTCAAGGCCTTGAACTACAACCAGTTCTGAACAGTTTATAAACCCTAGTTTGATTTGAGTTGTTTGCAACAGAAAATAACAAAACTGTAAAGTAAAGAACACAAGGCAATTTACAGAGTTCAGTCCCAATGGACCTAATCTCTGCCTGAGGGATCTAATCCCACCAGGATTGGGAAACCACTTCTTATTACTCACACAGAAACAGCCCTAGATCTCCAAGCCTAAGTGAATTCCCATACACCTATACAGCTTGTGGTTCCAAACCTATCTAGTACCAGCTACTAACTGTTGAGCTAACAAGAACATCTTGTTGTTCACTTGAACAACCAACCACTAGGTTTAGTGAGGTTTTAGATATACAAAAGATAAGCAGATTACAAAACAGAAGAAGAACACAGTAGAAGAATAAGCTTGTAAAGGCCTGGATGTGTTCTTCAGGAAACTGGAATGATTGATCTTTTGAAAGCTGTAATTGAAGCCTGAATGAATGTGTGTTTGAATGTCTGATCTCCCACGAATTTTCCACACATCTCTCAGTTCTCTGCAAGCTTCTTTTTTCTTTCAAAATTCAAACCAGTCTTTTATCCACTCTCTGCAACTAAATGAGAGATTTTAGGATCTCAGTTCCTGCAAATCCTCATCATTTCCAACTACAATTCAAACAGCTTTAAGTAGATATCCATTGGAGTTTGTTGAGATTGCATTTGCGCGTTTAACAAACCTGCAACAACATTAAAACACAGCAACAACAAAATCCAGAAATATAACAACACTAAGTCTGTTTGGATTTCCAATTTCTGAATAAAAAAACTGGATGAGTGAATAAAACAATAATATGATTAACTTCTGAAACATATAACTCATGATAAACTAGTTTAATACTTTTAGAAGTAATTAAATAATCATAATAATAAAGACCAAACCCTGCAAGAAAGAATCAAATTAACTCTGTAAAGCTGTCAACAGCTCAAGGCACATCTCAAGGCCTTGAAGCTCTGAACATGCTTCACAGTCTTTCAATATTAAGACCAGAAATCTTTGATTCTCTCTGATCTAGATATCTGCAATTGTGTTGGATATATAAAGAACATATAACATAAGTATTTGCAGCAAATCTCTGATCTTAGTTATCAGATATGCAACCTCCAACGCAAGATTGTTTAGCTCTGATCAGTATATCAAGGTCTTGGAGCCTCAGAAATAATTCGTCTTTGTCTTTCATCACTTAAAACAATTACTTCTCAAAACACACTTAAAGGTCCTTGAGTCAACAACAATCTATCACAAAAATGTAAAAAAAAAAGAAAAAACACTTTCTTTCACAAATTTAAATTTGTGACACGATTATTTTATATACATTGTTGTAATTGGTGACAACACGGGTGAAACGTGACTCTTGTATGTAATGTGGACCAAATTTCTCAATAACGTATTAAGTTGGCTGTATACAGCTTTATACCATATAATTCACGAGGCGAGCACGCCCATTGAACATTTAATTAATGCAAATCGTACTTTAAGTATATCTGTTTGGTAATCGGTATATCACAATCAACTCTTATCTAACGCATGAATTCTCTTCGTAATGAATATTGGATCTTTTCCTGCTCTAGTGTTAATTTAGGGCACCTTTGCGACATTACGATACCTTTTCCATTTAATTTTAGAATTCAATAAATGGCCTTAAATTTAATTTTTTAAATTTTTCGACAGCTAAAGAAACTCAATGAATGAACTTGATCACTCGTCGCCCACCTAAATTAAGCGGCAACCGGAAACAAATTCAATAAAGAGTGATAATGTGCTACGATCGTACGACTGTGTGACTTGGAGGGCAACATATAAACTTAATTACACCGCTACGGTGAGGGGTGTTAGTGCATATATCTAACATTTGATAGTCCTTTTTTGTAGTTTACTTAAACTTGAGAGGGTGTTAGTGCATATATCTAACATTTGATAGTCTTTTCTTTTTTGTAAAAAAAAAAAAAAAAAAGAAAAAACACTTTATTTCACAAATTTAAATTTGTGACACAATTATTTTATATACATTGTTGTAATTGGTGACAACACGGGTGAAACGTGACTCTTGTATGTAATGTGGACCAAATTTCTCAATAACGTATTAAGTTGGCTGTATACAGCTTTATACCATATAATTCACGAGGCGAGCACGCCCATTGAACATTTAATTAATGCAAATCGTACTTTAAGTATATCTGTTTGGTAATCGGTATATCACAATCAACTCTTATCTAACGCATGAATTCTCTTCGTAATGAATATTGGATCTTTTCCTGCTCTAGTGTTAATTTAGGGCACCTTTGCGACATTACGATACCTTTTCCATTTAATTTTAGAATTCAATAAATGGCCTTAAATTTTATTTTTTTTATTTTTCGACAGCTAAAGAATCTCAATGAATGAACTTGATCACCCGTCGTCCACCTAAATTAAGCGGCAACCGGAAACGAATTCAATAAAGACTGATAATGTGCTACGACCGTACGACTTTGTGACTTGGAGGGCAAAATATAAACTTAATAACACCGCTACGGTGAGGGGTGTTAGTGCATATATCTAACATTTGATAGTCCTTTTTTGTAGTTTACTTAAACTTGAGAGGTCGATTCAAATTTACGTAATTTCATCTATACCCCTATTGTATGCTTTATTCACTCTCTTCCCCCAATGCTTCCCTTTCCCCTTCGCCTCTGCCCCCTCTCTCGCTGTCCTCTTTTATGCGTTTTGCGAAACCACAGCCTCCAATCTCTCTCTTTACCCTAATCACAGATGCTCACACCCTACATAAAGCTCATACCTTTCCATCTCTCTCATCCTCATTTTCTCTCTCTCTTTGGACTCTCTCTCTCTCTCTAGAACCAATCCCCACTCTCCCATGGTGAAACCCAATTGTTTCTTCTCTACATTTCAATTGTACCTTTGATCAATCTCCATCTCATTGTTGATGAGATTTGGTTTGATTCAACAATGGCTGATAAAGGGTTGGATTGTGAAGACTCAAAACTCCCATGTGTGAAAACCAATGACCTGTGCTCTGATGATCGCGATTCCATGGTTAAAGATGATGAAATCGTCGACGGATTCGATGAATCAGAGCCGTTGATTGGTCTGCCAATGGCCACTGATGAGGAGAGCTTCTCTATTTTGGCTGATAGAGAGAAAGAGCTTGTACCCAGAGATGATTATCTCACTAGACTGAGAAATGGAGACCTTGATTTGGGTTTAAGGAGACAAGCTCTTGATTGGATTTGGAAGGTCCAATCTTTTTCCATTCTCTCTGATTGTGTTTCTCAATGCTTAGATCAGTTCATGATCTCTCTCATTAGCCTACTCTGTTTGATTAAAATGTCTCTTTTAATGGAAAAACATGTGATTTTTATTTGACTCATTAGTGTGCTCTGTTTCTATAAAACAAAAATGAATCTTTAAATGGTTAAAAATATGATATTTTTTATTGATAAGTTTATTTCTCATATCAATGCATAGTGAAAGTGATTGATTATTTTTCTGAGATGGGTGTGTTTTGGTGTCTTTTGTGTTGATCACCAGGCCAATGTTCATCACAATTTTGGACCACATACTGTTTGCTTGTGTGTGAATTACATTGATAGGTTCCTATCAGTATTTACACTACCTGCAAGTCACAACACTCCATTTACAGTGTACAATTTTGTGTAAAAAAATGTATAAGTTTTCTGATTTCATGTTTTGGTGGTTTACCCATTGTAGAAAAATAAAGACTGGGCAGTGGAGTTGCTAGCTGTTTCATGTTTATCACTTGCAACCAAATTGATGGAGACAATAGCCCCTCTTCCAGTAGATTTACAGGTGAAAACTACAACAATTATAGTCATACATTATTAGCCTCTACATTTCATTAGCTGTCTTTTTTTTTTTTTTTTTTTTTTTTTTTTTTAATGTCAAATTGTGAAAAAATGATTGCAGGTGGGTGAAGGCAAGTATGTGTTTGAAGGCAAAACCATACAAAGAATGGAGCTTCTGGTGTTGAACACATTGGATTGGAGGATGGGGGCATGCACTCCATGTACTTTCATTGACTACTTTCTCAGAAAATCCAATGATCATCATCAGTTCCCATCAGTGTGTCTCATGGCTAAATCATATGAACTCATTCTAACCACAATCAGAGGTAGATATGTCTACATGTAGATACAAATTGTTGTATGTATATATGGGAATATGATTTTGTGTGTGTGTGTGTGTGTGTGTGTGTAATGGACTGGGTGGTGTTTGATTGAAGTTGTTTTATGTTTTGTTGCAGGTATTGATTTCTTGGAGTTCAGGCCTTCTGAGGTTGCTGCAGCAGTGGCATTATCTGTTTCAGTGAAGATTCATGGAGTAGACATTCACAAGGCAATGTCTTGTTTCATTAATGTTGAGAAGGTAATAAAGTATATTTGTAGAATCAGCGAAATTTGCGGATCATTTAATCTGTATCAATCTACTCGTTTATATTATTTTCAGTCGATACCAAACATATCTGCGTGACTCTGCGTTTTAGTTATGTTTTTGATGGGTTTTATTCATTTCATATTACTTATTTATTTATACTAATTTGAATATTTATTTGTTTTGGGTTGTGTGTGTGTGTGTGACAGGCAAGGGTGTTGAAGTGTGTGGAATTGATCCAAGATTTGGCATTGGATGGTGGATCTGGTGGTCTTGGTGGAGGAGTTGGAGCACAATTGGTGGTGGTGCCTCAAAGCCCAAATGGAGTGTTGGAAACAGCATGCTTGAGCTATAAAAGTGATGACTTAACTGTTGGATCATGTGGAAATTTTTCACACAGTAATACAAAGAGGAGAAAACTACTTGACAAAGAACAACAACCACCTTCATCATCATCATCTCCATCACCATCTCAACAAGGAGAGGATTTACCCAAGTCATGAGAGAGAGGGGAGAGAGAGATTTTAGCATGGAAGAGCAATGCAAGATTCAGCTGTTAATAATCAGACTTATCAACACCGAAAGTAGTAAATGGGGGATACAAAAATGGAATATATAGCTAGCTCCTATTTCTTTCGTTTAGGGGAAAAAAATATACATGCATGTTGTTTTATGCAATCTAAACAAGAACTCTATGAAATTGGAAAATTTGGATGAGATTTGTGTTGAATTGCTCATGATGACATAAATGTTTCTATGTTACTGTGATTTACGAATACAGTAATTTCACTAGTTAAAGAAATTGCTCAAAGAAGCATTCACTCTCATCATATGCTCACAAGATTACCGACGCAAGTAGAAATTATTTTGTTATTTAAGAGTTAGCGATGTGACATTTGTACATTTTTTGAGTTAGGAGTTGATGATGTGTCATTCTTTGTGTTAGTTATATTTGAGAGTTGTTGATACTCTAAACTTGTCATATTATGTGAATTGTGTTTCAAAACCACATAAAATTTCCTTAATTTGTAACCTCTATGGAGTATGGATGACAGCTCTAATGGAACGACACCGTACGAAGTTGTCGTTTAGCCTTCCAGGTCATGATTTTTTTACGTTGTACTTTTTCAGGATCCCAATTGGGCAGAGGGTTCGGGACCCAGCTAAGAGGCTCGCCACCTGGTATTTTGACTGGTCCGGTCAACATTTAAGGTTTGATCTGCTGTTCCAGTTAGTAAATAAATAAATAAATAATTTAAGAATGGTTATTTACACTTGTGACCCCGGGTTTTGGTAATTATGAAATCTCTACCGGTATTGTTTGCCAATTGACAGGGAACACACCTATTTTGAGTCAAGTTCTATCCGCACACGTTAACTAGGTGTGAGCTGGCGTTGGGTGTTTGTTTCATACCAATTTGTCCCCAACCACTATGTAATGTCCCTTTTAACTTCTTACATGCATGTACATTACATTACATGTACAGGCATGCAGTGCCGTTGTGTCGATCTAGTAGGTAATCACAAATTTCTGCAACGGTTTAAATGTGATTTTAACGATTTCTGAAGTAAAATGGTCACTGTATGAATTGGGGTTCCATATGGGATGAGGTTTACTTATCTTGACAAAATCATTTCATTGAAATGAAGTAGTCGGGTCGAAAAGGATGAACTGATTCTGAAATTCGACCACATATGTTCAAATGTAATGTGGCGATTTCGAGCAAACAAATAAAGATTTGTGAATAGGGTATCAGCGGTGGTGGAATGACAATATCAGCGGCGTGTATGGCGATGGCGGGGATGTGGTAGGTCGATGGAGAAGTTAAGACATTGGTGGAGTGTGGTGGTAGGTAGGAGATAGACAATGGTATACATTGGAAATATAGCTTATTTTTGTGGACAAACTAATAAATGGGCAGATTTTTGTTAGTCAAGTTGGAAGTCAGGGTGTTTCTTGTTAATTTCAAAACAGTAGAGGCCACATCTTCTTATTTACCAAAATTCAAAGACAATTTTTGTAAATTACGTGTTTAAGAAATTTTGTAACTCTACTAATTGTCGTATATGTCACGTGATACAGCGATCTTATTCATAAACCTTTAACGTATGATATAGCTGTCATATATATCACATGATATGTCAATCTAGTAAAAGAAAGACATACGAGTTTAAATGTTAAGTTTTGTAAGTTTGAACAAGCATTAATTGGAAATTCAGAAAAGATAAGATTTAAGACTCTCTGATCACGTGAATTACGCTTCACATATTCTTCCACTGAGCTAGCTACCTTTAGTAACTGGCTAGCACTTGTCCGGAATTCAACATTAAGTTTTTAGGATGCGGAGAAACGTAAGCATAATTACAGGATTTACATGTACCTAGTTTGTTAAAATCCTAAAAAGAATCAATTCTAAAGTGTGGACAGTGGCAGAGTCGGGAATTTTTCGAATGGGGTACAATTTCGTACTTTATGTTCATATTGTTAGTACTTAGTACTTATTTTAAGATGTATGGGGGGGGAGTGTTATTTTAAGATTTCATTACAAAAGGTTTTACTAGAAAGAGGTCGTATAACTTTTGGGGTAAAAATAAAATCTAACTAGGAATATATGTAATAAAAATAGGGGCACAAATGAATTTAAAACTTTAAAAGTGAGTATAAAACTGTAGTTATTGGAATTCTAGGGGGGGGGGGGGGGGGGCACTTGACCTGTGCCCCTTAAGAGCTCCACCCCCGTGTTTGGATATACTAAATAACATGGGTGTTCTTGCGAATATGAAGGTCTTTTTTTTTTTTTTTTTTTTTTGTCGTCAACCGAATTTGAGACCGGGACCTCATGCAGGGGCTTCCAACGTTCTGCCACTTGAACTACCACCCTAGCTGCTGCGAATATGAAGATTTACCTCCAAGAAAAAGGGAAAAATATTTCTCAATTCAAAATACTCACATTAATTTTTTTGTCACTGAAATTTGGTCATATATAGGTATAATGCTTAAGGCTGGAATTCATTGTCATTACGCATAAATAATTTGCTCAAGCTGATCACACGCGTTTGTTCCTACCGAGTGCTATTGCTTTTTGTTGTGTTAATCTACGGGATAATTAAAGCTGATAACAAAACGCAAAATCACAAATATGATTCCAACTTGTGTAGTAATAATTACAAGAACATGCAAAAATTAATAACGATCAGTGTAGCTTCTTGACCGGTCTTGCGTAGAATTCACATCTAGAGTTCTCTGGTAAGCATCCAAGGGAGGGAGAGATATTTGCGCGGGAAACCAAGATGCCCCTTGCATGGGGTTAATTAGTAAAAGATCATGAGATCCCAAAGATAATTCCACCATGTTTATGTATTATATATGTTAATGAGGAACCAATGGATAATGATAATTTAACAATAATCAGAATTACAGAGGAGATGATGATTTATAAATGTAACTTTGACCATGACTGGTCAGTCTAAGGGAACAACTAACCTGAAACATACCCTATAATAATATCTACTCTATGGATAGTAATGTAGTATATAAATTAAGCTAATAAGACCTAGTTTTGTGAGCTACGACTCCAACAGAGTTGCGAAGTAATATTTTTTATTTTCTTTTTGCAGACTGACTGCATTTGAATGTAATGGCATCCATATGCAGTTATGCACCAACACTGACTCGTTGCCAGAGAATATAGGAACCAGAAAGTTTTGAGAGGAAAAGCTAAAAGTAAAGGACTCTCTAAAAAAAGAAGTAAAAGGATGTGGTGACCCTTGAGTGTGCAATTGAGTCGGTCGGACATGCAAATCAAATGGGTCTCAGTCTGGACCGGCCCACTTAAAGGGTGAACCGGACCGGACTAGGACCAAGATGGTTCAAGATTGTACTAGGACCAAGTACTTAAGTGATCCTGTCCAATTCGGGATATCAAGAATCGAAGGATCGGCCCGGGTCAACCCCAGGATCAAACCAAGAGTGGGCCCGACCGAGGACCGTGAACGACTAATTTATTATATATATATGTAATGTTTCTAATAAATTATATATATAACCAACGGGACCAACACGCCCTAAACTGGCCCGCATGTAGTGGCAAGTTCCCGTTAAGCGGTCGGCTACAGCATATTGCTTCTCCTAACCACACCGACCTGTTGAGTCCCAGGACTGGGATCGGGACTGGACCATGCATGGTGGTCCTCTATCAACCGGTTTAGTATAATTAGGTGCAACTTGGATTACTCGAACCCAAGTGCCATGGACCCAGCACAAAGTATAATTAAGCCTGCTTACATGTTCTTGGTGACCTCGGGCGGGTTCGTAAAAAATTCCCATACCAAATTGCACATGTTTTTAGTGACCTCGAACGGGCCCGAACTACAATTGGGCTTGGACACATGTCCATTAAGCACCATTGTCACACGAAGATTGTTGGTGATTTTAGTGTCATCAATCATTATTATGTAATTTGAATTTACTTACGACCAAAATAGACATTGGTGTATACATTGTACACGCTAGGAGGTGTGGAGTACACGCGTGTACATGACTATACTAATATCTTGGACCACGCAATCCCAGATGACTGTGGGAGTTCGGAGGCGGAGCCCTCGTCGGGGCTAACACGGCTGGTGGCGGTCGATCAGCGTGGGAAGATTGGATTTCGGACGTATATTGCTTCACAAAAAACGTCTCCGATTTTAATTCGTTGGAAATAACAGACTGAAATATGGCGGTTACAACCGTCACGATTAACCACATTGTCCCCTTCCTTTAAGTCATCTTTGGTCAAATGAAGAAACACAGAGAAAACCTGCGTTTGGAAACCCATAGCAACCATATTCGTTCTTGAACAAATCTCTGTTTTATCTGATTATTGATTTTGTGTTACCACCAAAATACTTTAATCTGAAAGTGATCCCACGACCCAGAGATTATCCAGGCTATTGATTCTGATAAACACACCATATTTCCTACAAATATGAAAGTATTATGAATCATGGCGAACGAAAACTCGGTTCAAGACATGACGAGCAAGTTCATGAAACTGGAGAAGTTTGAGGGGCATGATTTCCGAAGGTGGTAGAAGAATATGCACTTCCTGTTGACTGCTCTAAAGGTCGTTTACGTTCTCACCACCCAGATTTCTGAAGTCGTGGAGGAGGAAACCTAGGAACAGACAAGAAGGAGATCGAAGTGGGAAAATGATGACTATATCTGCCGCACACATTCTTAACGGTATGTCAGATTCCTTGTTTGAAATGTATCAAAATGTTGAGAGTTCAAAAGAACTGTGGGATTCTCTTGAAGCAAAGTACATGGCCGAAGATGCTTCAAGCAAGAAGTTCCTGGTCAGTAATTGGAACAATTACAAAATGAAAGATTCAAGGCATGTTATGGAAAAATAAAATTAATTGCTATGTATCCTAGGGCAGTTTAATCAACACAATATGGAAATGGATGAATCAATTTCGGTTTCTAGTGTGATTGATAAACTGCCTCAATCATGGAAGGATGTCAAGCATAAGTTGAAGCACAGGAAGGACGAAATGTCCTTGGTGCAATTGGGCAGTCACTTTCAGATTGAACAGTCCTTGAGGGCTCAAAACAGTGACAAACCCAAAGACAAACCTAATGATGATCCAGGTTCCGTGACTATGATGGAGGAAGGGGAAACTTTGAAGGGAAAGAACAATTCTAGGAAAAAGAAATGTAAACAGAAAGAAAAGAATCCTAACAAGAAGCCAAAGACTACTTGTTAGAAGTGTGGGAAATCATGACACTTCAAGAAGGTTTGTCGTGTGGGAAAAAGTAAAAAAGGTGAAGGCACAAGTGGCAAGGTACAGGGGCCGAAAGTTCAGGATCAGCAACAAGGTATGTTCATAGAACAACATGAAAATTCAATTCAGAACTATGTATCCCTAAATTCTGATGCATTTTGTGTGCAGGATGATGACATATCATGGTGAGTTGATTCGGGTACTACAAGACATGTATGCAAGGATCAAAGATGGTTTACAACCATGCAAACCGTTGAAGATGGGTCCACAATAAGAATGGAGAATGTTGCAACCGAGCCAATCCATGGAATTGGAAGTGTTAACCTAGTATTTACTTCTGAAAAATGTTTAAGTTTGAACAATGTATTGTTTGCACCCGGGATTCGAAAGAATCTCTTGTCGAGAATTGTACTAAATATGCTTGGATACAAGCAAGTTATTGAGTCTGATAGGTTTATAATGTCAAAACACGGTTTTTTGTTGGCTTTGGTTATTTATGTAATGATATGCTTTACTTAAATATCATTGCTCCTTTTGGTAACAATTATGTTTGCGTTCATAGTACTAGTCTTCATAAATCAACACTTTGGCATGCACGTTTATGACATGTACACTTAAAAATGTTACAAGATATGTCACAAATGAGTCTAATTCCTTCATTTGATATTAATACCGAAATGTGTGAAACTTGTATGCTAGCTAAGATAACTAGACAACCTTTTAAGGATGTTAAATGGGACTATAAGGTGCTTGAACTAATCCATAGTGATCTATGTGACTTTCATACAACACCGTTGTGCACAAGAGATTCCGGCGGGGAGATCTCCGTGTACACCGTATGTAGAGGATCAAGGATCGCACAGGAAGAGTGGGGTTGTGTGTAGGGAGAGAGTAAGGCAGTAGCAATGTCTGAGAGAGAGACAGAGGTTTGGCAGAGCTTCCGCGTATGGCAAGTGTGTCCCTCCTTTGTATGGAAAGGTTAACGTCCTATATATAGCAGAGAACGTGACCGTTGTAGTGTGGTTAATGCGCCCATTAATGACGGCTTAATTAGCTTAACCATAACGGCACGTTCGTCCGAGTATATAGGGACCGTTACAGCACGTTGTGCGCGAATACCGGAACCGTTACGAGGTTGACCGGGTTTGACCGGATTGACCGGGTTTATGGAGCTCGTGCCATAAATCTCTCAAAACAGTTACTAAAGGTCGCGTGCGGGCTTGGCTCGCACGCGACAGGGCTTACTCTAGCCTCCAAACCACAAAGTCCCTACAAGTCCCGTGCAGTGGTATGCGAGGGCTCTGTCTCGCAGCCCCCACATGGATCAGCTCGGCTGGTGATCCCGTGTGTGTGGAGCACAATATGGTGTGCTGGATGGTTGCCACGTGGCCAAGATCTGTCAGCTCAGAAAGCACTATCTACATTAGCCCCCTTTCTGCGCGTGAAGACTCATAGCTGTATAGACTTCCATGCGCGGAAACCAACATACGCGTTGCCGCCACGCACCAATTCAAATACGGGTAAGTTCAGCCCCCGTGCGTGCCATTATGACCTAAAACCCCCAGAGTCGTGCCGTCTGGCTTCTAGGTTTTTAGGCGTGACGTCAGCTTGTCCTGTGATTGCGCGATTCGACGGTGACGGTTGCGATTCGACTACTGAAAGGACGCAACCCTTCGTTGTTTTTGGATAAATACTTTGTATCCACTGTTGCAAAGCATCACTTCTTTCTCTTAAAGTGAATGGTACCCGGAGATCTTCGAGAGCAGATTCAGATAATCAATCATCAATTCAAAACTGCAAATCGTCTTCTTCAACTGTGCATATCCAGGCAAGCTTTGCGAAAACAAGGTTGGCCTTGTTCAATTTTGATTTAAGATTCCAGTGTATGCCTTGAACTGCGTTGAATCTGTAACCCAGAACACATAATCTGTTGAAACTTGCAAAGAAACCTTGATCTTCGAACCCACTTTTGCTTTAATCCTTCAATAATAAGGGATCCGGATGTGAGATCTTGAAATCACTGATAATGCAACCCTTAATTTCTGAAATTGATACCAGAAACTGTTCATCTTTCTTTTCATAATAGATCTCGGATTTCGAACTTTCAAACTGAAGTGTAGCACCTTTCTCCCCCCTTTTTTCTTGCTCTTCCGCAGGAATGGCCAAGACAAAAGGAACCAAACCCAACAAGGAGGACGAAGA
This sequence comes from Linanthus parryae, assembly GCA_023055425.1. Lineage (NCBI taxonomy): Eukaryota > Viridiplantae > Streptophyta > Magnoliopsida > Ericales > Polemoniaceae > Linanthus > Linanthus parryae. Next base: position 748,292 of record JALGPY010000041.1, on the reverse strand, counting down.
GATCCCCGATCTCCCGCAGGCTTTGTGGCGAAAAGCCCCCTATTTAGGTGGCCAAGATTTCTACCATGCGAGGGTTAAGGCGAAGAGAATGCCTGCTCCTGTCCCAATTGAGGGATCGCTAACACTGACTCGCCCGGTTAACTCAGCCTTGCTCGAATTAATCGGCTCCGAGGATGTGGTTCGATTGGGAATCGAGAATGGGTACTTCCCTTACACTGCGATTTCTACCCAGGCTTTCGTCCAGAAATTGGACTATACGGATGAGTGGATTGACCACGTGTTGGACAATCATGTCGCGACTCTCGATGAAGCCGGTATATACTTCGCTGTTCGTGCTATGAAGGGTGCTGCCGTGAAGCTGGACCAGTCCATGCTTCTAGACCTTCTTTCCCGCTACTCGCCTGCGACTCACACATTCCACTTTGCTGAGTTCGAGGCCGCCCCCACACTTGAGGACGTGCAGATTCTGTACGATCTTTCTCCCATGGGCGAGGTAGACCCTTTGAGTCCTTTGAGGACGCTTGCGGAGATTGCCTTGTACACGCAGATGGAGGAATGCCTGGCAGAGGTAAAGAAAATCTCCACCCGGTGGACTACCACGAAAGCCCTTCCAAACTGGCAGTTAGTTGATACGTCTGCGAAGAATACCTGGAACAAATGGTTGCAGTACTTCTTTCGAGACTATGCGAACAGCAGCATTACTAAGAAGCTTCTGAGTGAGAACCCAGAGGCCGAGAATTATGTGGAGGGTAAAGGCTATCACCTGACCCTCCGTGCTTTCCTCTGTGCTTGGTTGTCGAGGTACTTGATCGACGGTCACCCACATGATGGGGTCTTTTACCATGTTTTACCACTTGCTGTGAGGCTCGCCCTTGGCCAGAGAGTCGCACTCGGACCCTTGGTCTTGGGCACGTTGTATTACAGGCTTGATCAGCTGGTTTTGGCCATGAAAGAGTCGCGTGGCCGGCTCGATGTGCTGACCTTCGTCAATATCTCCTTTTTGACAATGTGGGTCTTCGAGCGGTGGCCATCCTATGCCCCAACTGCTCTCAAACCCGACAAGTGGTGTCCCCCAGGCGAGACGGAGGAGCGCAACAGCGGCAGAGCTGCGAGGTGGTTCGGAGCGAGCAACACCAAGTGTGTTTGGAGCTTGATATGCGACAAACGGAAAGAGTTCACTGCCAGGCCCTATGCCACACGTGTTGAGAACGTGCGATGGTTTCCAAGGCTGTACCCCTCTAAGGGTGTTGTCTTCTCAGAAGAACTCCTCTTCGAAGAGGGACCGCATTTCTATGAACGCTATCGCGAGTTCTTTTGCTGGTGTCTACGAGGTTCTCTTCCTGCCCTCGCAGAGCATATTCGTGAGCTCGCGCCAAGGTACGAGAGGATTACCGTGGATGTTGACCCCACTCGAGTTTCTCCCCAGTTTGGCTTTGATGCAGTGGCACCATCAATCTGGCCCCAGTCCATTATCAGAGGTTGCTATAAGCGCTTGCTGACAAAGGAGTGCAAGACAGTATTCATGAACAATCTTCCCTTTGAGCAGCCTGCAGGGACCCGCGAGGGTGGTTGTTCTCAGAACTGGCTCGCATACTGGATCGCCCAGCAAACGAGGATTGAGACGCAGTCGGCCGCGCAGCCAAGTAGAGCCCCCTTGATCAAGAGAAATTCTTTCCCGTTTCGCCCCAATTGCAGTCTGAGCGAGTCTGAGTATGGTTGTTACTCACTGTTGGATCGCGAGAACCATTTGTGTCCTGACATCATTCTGGAGGAGAAGGTCGCCGCAGTTAAGAAGGGCGACACGCATGTCGTCAGATACAGCAAGGCATTTGCTGAGGTAAGCAATTTCTTCGCGTGCGTTAAGCTTCTTGATTTCCTTATGCTGACACCTTTATTTTGTACTGTTTGCTGTAGTGGCATGTGCGGCGATTCGCATCTGGTGATCGCTCCAAGTCATTGGTTAACACCATTGTTGCCACCAGAAGACAAAAGCAGTCGTTTCGGCTAGCATGGAGGATGGACCCTGAGGTCGAAACCAAGATTCGTGCAGTCATGAATGCTTTTGCTGACTCGCTGATAGACAATGCTCCGGCCTCGTATCCTCCCGGAGATGATCCGTCCCCTCCAGCGACTGCGGCGCCGAGAGTGAAGAGACCCAGGCAAAAGGGAATTATAATTTCTTCCCCTAGAAGTGCCCCAAATTCTCCTCCCGTGAGATCCCTTTCTGTCAAGGACAAAGGCAAAGGTCGCATGCCCAGCAGAGTGCGGAAAGAGCTCGCAGTTGAGACTTTCGTTCCATTCAACCAAGAGGAAGAAGGAGAGAGGCAGGAGCCCAGAGAAAGTGATGAAGAAGAAGAAGAAAGAACAGTTGTGATACATGAGGAAGAATCAGGAGGTACCCCCGTCGCATTTCCTTTCCCATTATCGTAACTTCTTTGCACTTCTTTTCTTAAACCAATCATATCTTCGCAGATGATGATGATGATGAGACCATTGGTGGCCTTGTGGCCAAGAGACAAAAGAGAGATGCCCATTCTGGCATTCCAGACGATCCCATAAGCGAGGACATTCTTGCTGAGTCCAGGAAGACAGCTGCGGAGGCTGCTGAAAGAAGAAGGCAGTGGGAAGAGGAGGAGCTCGAGCGTGTGAGACAACGGAGCCTCGAAGAGCAGCATGTTGACGACTTAGTGCGTCCAGTTGACGAGGAAGACGAGCTTCCCGAAGAAGTGGCTCCTCATGCGGAGGAGGAAGATGAGGTTCCAGAAGAGGACGCAGCAGCTCTGGAGCAAGCCCAAGGAGACTTCGAAGAGATCGCAGGCGGCGATAAAGGTGAGATCTTCGATCTCGCAGTAACTTATAGAGATGTTATTGTGGGTGCGTTAAAGCACGGTGTGTCAAAGGCTGACATTCGCCGTTGGCTAGTAGACAAGTGCGGAGAACCTTCAGGTAATCATTTGAGCGATACGCATGTACTAGGCCTTAGAAACTTGAGACAGAATCATGACTGGTTTATTCGCATCCCAGGTCACGCTCCTCTTAAAGACTTGCTTAGTGAGGACACACTAATAGGACATGGTTCCTCGTCTTTAGTGTATGACGAAGAGGCTTCAATCCCACCTTCGCGTGGAGGTGCTTGCTCTTAGCTTAAGTGAAGATAGCAAAATATTATTCAATGCGAGTTACCTCATACCATCGCATTTTGTATCGCAGGCAATGTTGATGAACATGCGCCGGAGCAAAGAAGTCAGTCTTCTGCATCCTATGTTCCGATTCCGAGCCCCCATACTGAGAAGCCCGTCGCAGCTACTGATCATGCAGGTGAGCCTTTCGAGGACATCATCGAACTTTTCGACGATGCTGAAGCTGGTGCTGTGCTAATGGATGAAGATGCCCATGCTGGTGCTGAGGAAGTAAGGACAAGTACTGCCGATGCTCCCGCATCTGAGAATGTTCCTCGCCAAGCAACCTCGGCTGTCACTCCGCCTCCGGCGATGACTGAGTCGGCGGCACCTATTCCTGCGTGGGGCTTTTGGGGCTCACAGGTTGGTAATGCAGTCGCAGCTGGTGCGGCCTACACTCTTCCTTCTAACTATGAGGAGTTAGAGCTCGCGGCTGACAGGAGAGGCATGGAGCAAGGGCAGTCTTCAACGACCCCAGTAATGCGCATTCCTTCTCTTCGTGAGATTCTCGAAGGAACTGGTAAGTAATGATCCACTGTTTGCATCTCGCATGATGCATTTGCGAGTTTGATAGCATAACTTAACTTTAACATTGCTTCAGGTTTGAAGCAAACTGACGTGAACTGGCTAGTTCGGATGCGCCTCTCCTACCCCGATCGTTTGCAAGATCTCTGGAGATAGGGCCCTTTGATAGGAGGCTGTTTCTTACCGAAGCCATTTGGCTTTTGGAGCAGCTGTCTAGAGCCACGCCCGAGACCATTTCTGTCCAGAGCGCCGAATTGCTTCATGGCATGTGCGAAAATCTTCTTACCAAAGTTCAGGGCAGACTGGGTTTCAGATTTCTTATGAAAAGAGTCACTCTGATTCGCACAGCCGTAACCTTGCAGCTCGGCCACCAGAACCTCGCAGCTGAAAAGCAGAAGGTGGAGCAGCAGAAGCAAAAGGCTGAAGAAGCTATGAAGCTCTATCATGAGATGAATGCCAAGTGCGAGCAATTGAAGCAAGAAGTGGAGCAGGTAGAGAAGCTGAGCCATCAGTTCGCACCCCATGACTCCTTGATCAAGAATTTGCTTTTGACTTTTTGAATTTGAAAATAGCAAGGAAATGTCTGGAACATTAATGTAATGTTTGAAACATTAATGTAATGTTGCTAGGGTTTCTCCCCCCTCTTTTTTTAACAACAAGAATCAACTTGCCCATTTTGCCCTTTCCGGGATTTGATAGGATATCTCTGTGCATATCCAATTATGACATCAGCAATTGATACTCTGCTTGATTTTCGCGCTAATTTCTCGGAAGATAAGCACGCTTTCGTTGGGAAGTCCATCCGAATCATGACTATCCGTCATTTATTAGGATACGCAACTGAATCGTCGTAGCCTTTAGTAGGGTAATTGATCGTTACCGCTTTTCAAGGCGTAAGTGATTGACCTTACCCTCTTTTCAAATTCTGCTGACTCACCTTTTGGCAACTGAAGAGTCTCCCCAAGGTCTATATAAACCTTGTCTTTGCCATTTGGGTTCTTCATCCCAAAAATGTGCTTTGCCGTGAGTCCTTATGACTGCTGGCTTCAGCGCTTGTTTTTCGTTGATTCATGGCAACTTCAAGTTGTGAATCCTGAGTTTGCGCTTTGTGCTGCAGAAATAGTTTCCACGATCCGCTTTATGAGGAATATTGTGCTTTATAACCATCATAAAGAAGATGGAGATGATATTTCATGTGTGTTCGAAGAATTTTCTTCGTGTATTATGTTTGCAGGTCATGTTTCCGGCCGCCTCCCGGTGAGGTGCAGCGCCGAAGTGACCGTGCTACCGTCTCGTAATGAACGGCGGAATTCTCCTCCAGCATCCCTGGAGGAGGATTTCTTGCCTCTTCGTTCTTGGACTCAGGGGGCTTGTCAATGCCCTTGTCTATCATGACAAGGAGTCCATCACCAGAGGAATGACTGCTTCCCCTGTTCCGTACGGCGGAGTGCGCCGGAACAGGAGGTTCCTCAGGTGCCTATCTTGATCAGACAGAGGCCTTTGTCACCTCTTGAGGTCCTGGATGTACCGTTACCCAGATTTTGCTGCTAGGGACATAGCAAATGACGAGTTGATCTCTTTGCAGCAGCATCCCTTTTGCTATAGATCTTTGGCCGCAGATCTGTGTATTGCATAGCCGGTGTTAGAACCGGTGGGTTCATCCCTTTTTGTTAGGATTCCCGTAGTGTGTCTCTGCTGACTTGTCAGCTACTTTTCGAATGTATTGTAAGCCACGTTGGCTGTGTAGTTATATTTGAGCTCTTTCGCTTGTAAGCTGTTATCTAGACAGATAAATTGTAAGTCTTTCCGACTCATAATGATAAATAGCTTTTGTATTATCTGCTGTCTCTTTACAACAAAATACAATTTCGCATGCATTTTGACATATTTCGCCTTGCATAATGCTATGTAGTGGTTTCGCACTTGCTATCTGCCATATGAATTCGCAGATGTCTCACTAGATCGTTCGAGATCATATTTTCGCAGCTGTTCCATCTTGGCAGATGGGCTTGTGATTAGCCTTTGATGCACGTGCTATCATATCAGATAGACCTTTGTGGATCACTTAAGATCATTCACAATATTGCTATCGTAGCAGATAGTCTTTAGTAGATCAATTAAGATCGTTAAGTGGTGCGAGTTGCTATCGTGGCAGATAGGCTTTACTAGAAGATCAATTGAGATCATTTTTCGCATGGGTTGCTATCGTAACAGATAGGCTTTAGAAGATCAATTAAGATCATTTTGCGAATGAGTTGCTATCGTAACAGATAGGCTTTAGAAGATCAATTAAGATCGCATTTGCATAGGCTGCTATCGTAATAGATAGGCTTAAATGATCAATTAAGATCGCATTCGCATAGGCTGCTATCGTAACAGATAGGCTTAGATGATCAATTAAGATCGCATTCGCATAGGCTGCTATCGTAACAGATAGGCTTAGATGATCAATTAAGATCGCATTCGCATAGGCTGCTATCGTAACAGATAGGCTTAGATGACCAATTAAGATCGCATTTGCATAGGCTGCTATCGTAACAGATAGGCTTAGATGATCAATTAAGATCGCATTCGCATAGGCTGCTATCGTAACAGATAGGCTTAGATGATCAATTAAGATCGCATTTGCATAGGCTGCTATCGTAACAGATAGGCTTAGATGATCAATTAAGATCGCATTCGCATAGGCTGCTATCGTAACAGATAGGCTTAGATGATCAATTAAGATCGCATTTGCATAGGCTGCTATCGCAACAGATAGGCTTAGATGATCAATTAAGATCGCATTCGCATATTGCTATTGTAGCGGATAACTCATTGTTAACAGTTATAGCAAACTAATAAAGTAAAATCGACATCCAGAAATATGAAGTTTCTCATTTGGGAGAATTTTCTTATTATAATGCTCTCATATGGGAGAGATGAGATTACAATCCTCTCATATGGGAGAGGAGATTGTGTAAATCGTAATCATACAAGAGATTAAGCGACGTTATAATAAAACGTATGAAATGAGAGAAGTCAGGGATAGTACTTCTTAATCCAGCGCATGTTGACTGAACTCGGGGTTGAGGTTGTGCTGTGCAACCTTCGTATGCTGCAATAGCCACTGTCGAAGACTTCTGTGACTTCGAAGGGTCCTTCCCAATTGGCTGCGAACTTTGGGTGAGTCGCTTCTCGCATGCAGTGGTCAGATGCGCGCAGGACCAAGTCTCCAACTGCGAAATCTCTTCGCTGGACTGTCTTATTGTAAGCGCGAGCAATCCTTTCTTGATATCGCTTGTTGGTCCTTTTGGCTTGTTCTCGCTTTTCCTCTAGCAAGACTAAGTCATGATCGCGTTGATTTTCGTAGAGTGCGTGGAAGGCTAGCCTTGCCGAATTGACTCTCACCTCCGCAGGTACCACAGCTTCGGCCCCATAACATAGTAGAAATGGCGAGGCCCCCGTGGGTGTCCTTGGAGAAGTTCGGTAGGCCCACAGGGCTATGCTTAGAGAGTCGGCCCACTTCTTGTGGTCATCTGCGACCATCTTGCTCAAAATTCTCAACAGCGTTTTGTTGGTCGCTTCGGCTTGTCCATTTCCCTTCGGGTAATAAGGGGTAGAACATATCTGCCTGATATTGTACTCCGCTAATTTCGCAGCTACCTGGCGATTAACAAAAGGAGTACCGTTATCTGAAAGAATGGTGTTTGGGATTCCGAACCTGCATATGATGCTTTCCTGGATGAAGTTGACCACAGCTAACGCATTTGCCGTCTTCAGTGGTATTGCTTCCACCCATTTGGTGAATAGCTCAGTTGCGGTGAGAATGAAATGATTCCCGTGCGACGTTGGTCGGATGGGACCGATGAAGTCCAAAGCCCATGTGTGAAATGGCCATGGTGTTCCTAATGCATGTAGATCCACGGCGGGAGCGTGCACCAGGTTTCCTTTGAACTGGCACTCCTGGCAGCGTCTTACTTTGGCGCGGCAATCGGCCTCCATCGTGGGCCAGAAATATCCAATTGAGAGGAGCTGCCTGCATAATTTCGCACCTCCTTGGTGTTCCACCTGATGAGAAAGGTCCATGACTTCTTGTGCTTCTCTGCCGTCTAGACATCGCAGCAAGTTGCCCTCGTGACCTCTTCGCCAAAGCAGGTTTTCCTGTACCACATATCGGGATGCTTTCCTCTTCAACTTCTCGGTTTCTTTTCTCGATTCAGGCACGATGCCCTGGGTGAGAAAATCAAAGAGTGGCTTCCTCCAATCTGTGTCGTCATCGGTTAGGGCGATGAGGAGAGAATCTTTGATTAGTGCGCAACTCTCGCACTTCCCTTGTATCACGGCCGCGGCTGTTGACATGTCTGGCCAATGAATGCCATATCTCTGAGTCTTTCTGTAGATTGACACCTCACTTTCTCCGCAAGCGTGTTGGTGAATCTTTTCTAACAATAGTTGTCCCTCTCGCTCGGAGACGCATCGCATGAGTATTCCACCAGGTCCCTTGTAGTAAGGGGTGTTGTCATGGATGCAGTACCCTTTTGTGAGTGCCCAGCTTTCACTGCTTGTGCCTTTCGCAATAGCTTGTAGGATTGATTTTCTCCAGTCTGTGTCATCCATGTGTTCGTCATCGCACGCATCTTCTGTCAATGCCGACGATGTTCGCACTTCAATGGAAATCCTTGCGGGACATTTGTCTGTGCTGACCTTAGATCCCAAAGTTGCTAAAGCGTCCGCGTGCCTGTTGTCTGCTCGGGGCTTGTGCTCGTACCTCACATCGCAGAATTGCTGTACCAGCTTTTGCACTAAGGTGCGGTAAGACAGAAGATTAATCTCCTTCAAACCGTATTCGCCCGAGGCTTGCTTGACGATCAACTTGGAGTCTCCCATGACTGTCAGATTACTTACTTCCAAAGCTTTTGCTGCGCGCAGTCCCGCTATGAGGGCTTCATATTCTGCTTCATTGTTTGTGACTGCAAAGTTGAGCTTCGCGGACATCTGTATGACCTCCCCATCCGTCTTGGTCAAGACTATCCCGATGCCTCCACCTTTCCTTGTTGACGAGTCGTCGAAGTGGAGCGTCCAATAGGGAACGTCGATTGCATAGATTTCAGGACCCTCGAGGTCTTCCTCGATCACGGGCTCGTGGCTGTTATCGGGGAACTGTGCCAACAGATCCGCTACCGCTTGCGACTTGATCGCTCGCGGTCTCACGCATGTGATATCATATTGAGAGATGGTCATGTACCATTTCGCCAGTCTCCCGCCGGGAGTGGTGTGTGTTAGCAGGTATCGTATGGGGTCGCTTTTGGTGACCACTACTACTTTATGCGATGCGAAGTAGTGTTTCAATTTCTCTATTACGAAAAACAAAGCAAGGCAATGACGTTCGATGTCTGTGTACCTCGATTCAGCAGGCTGCACGATGCGAGAGATGTAGTAGATAGGCCTTTCCTGGCCTTCGTACTCCTGAGCCAAGAGTGCTCCTATGGATCTCCTTGTTGACGTCAGATATAGCAGAAGCGGTGATCCCAGTTGAGGTGCGATCATTACTTTCGAGGATGTCAGCAAATCCTTCAGCTTTTCGAATGCAGCTTCGTGCTCCGGAGCCCAGTTGTACACGGCGTCCTTCTTAAGAAGAGTACTAAAACAGCATGTGATTTCGGCAATCGCTGGGATGAATCTCCGCAGATAGGATAGCTTTCCTAAAAATGTCTTCAAGGCACTCTGGTTATGGGGCGGGCGTCATGCTGGTTATGGCTGATACTTTCGCAGGGTCAGGCTCGATTCCTTGGCGATGGACTACGCATCCCAAGAACTTCCCTGATGTTACCCCAAATGCGCATTTCATGGGATTCATCTTTAGTTGAAAGCGTCTACATCTATTGAACACCTTCCGTAGATCTGCGAGGTGATCTGCTTCGTGCTTGGATTTAACCACCAGGTTATCCACATAGAATTCCACTTCTTTATGCATCATGTCGTGGAATAGAGCCATCATGGCTCGCTGATAGGTCGCACCCGCGTTTTTGAGACCAAAAGGCATCACTGTGTAATTGAACACCCCCACCAGAGTGATGAATGCAGTCTTCCGCGCGTCTTCGGGGTCCATCTTGATCTGGTTATACCCGCTGAAGCCATCCATAAAGCTGAACATACGGTGGCCCGCTGTTGAATCGATAAGCAAATCGATGTTGGGTAATGGAAAATCGTCCTTGGGGAAGAAGCGATTGAGATCTCGGAAGTCCACGCAGATGCGGAGCTGTCCGTTCTTCTTCACCACTGGCACGATGTTGGCCAGCCATGTGGGATGGTGATTCGGCTCTATGAATTTGGCATCCAGGAGTTTGACAATCTCCTGCTTGATTTTCACGTTAAGCTCCGGCCTGCTTCTAGTGTTCGATACCACTTGTATGCTATGTTCCCTAAGGATTTTGGGAACTCTCGCATCAGCAGTTTGGAATCAGCTCCGTATGGCCCCATGACATCAATAAAACGCATGACATGCTCATGAGCGTTTCCGCTGACATCCTCGAACTTGTCCCATTTGGGAGCTTTGTACCCCGCCGGGTTAGGCATGAGATAGATCTCTCGTGGAATGGGTGGATCGTAGTCCAGCTTCGGGATTATGGTATCCGCGAAGGACTGATGAGCCAGAATAGTGTCCATGCGCTTCTGCAGAGACGTCATGCATTCTGGAATGCTTCCCTCGGTCGCTGAAGTAGGGGTTTCCGCAGGCGGAGGCGACACATACGCCGTCGAAGGATTGGGGACATATGGAATGCTCGCATTGCCCCAGATCGCCGTTGGAGGAGGCAAAGGGTACTGCAGAGTCGGGTTAGACGCCAAAGCCGAGGGCTGAGGAGTGTGAGCAGTGAGAGGCAACATCTGAGCCGTTGACCCCTGAATCGAAGGCGGCTGCGCGGTCGCCGGTGGAGTTTGCAGGTTGGGGTTGGGAGGTGTGGTTGACACTCCCAGTCCCGGAGCGGTAGGGGCTCCTCCTCCTTGAGAGACGGCGGCGGCTGATGAAGGATTTGGTGCAAGGGTGCCCAGGACGGCCAAGATCCGTTCTAGTTGCTCGGATTGGGCCTTGAGAGCTTTCGCCTGGCCTTGAACAGTGGCGTCCAAAGACTCTAGCGTCGGTGTCTCGCCGGGAGTGATAGGAGTACGGCGGGTCCCCTCTCCCGAGGCGGTTTCAGTGGAAGGCGATCTGTTGCTGATATCATCCTCCTGAGACATGGTTGCTTTTGTTGGTAAGTTCACGTCGGGTTCACCAAAATGTGCACAAGAGATTCCGGCGGGGAGACCTCCGTGTACACCGTATGTAGAGGATCAAGGATCGCACAGGAAGAGTGGGGTTGTGTGTACGGAGAGAGTAAGGCAGTAGCAATGTCTGAGAGAGAGACAGAGGTTTGGCAGAGCTTCCGCGTATGGCAAGTGTGTCCCTCCTTTGTATGGAAAGGTTAACGTCCTATATATAGCAGAGAACGTGACCGTTGTAGTGTGGTTAATGCGCCCATTAATGGCGGCTTAATTAGCTTAACCATAACGGCACGTTCGTCCGAGTATATAGGGACCGTTACAGCACGTTGTGCGCGAATACCGGAACCGTTACGAGGTTGACCGGGTTTGACCGGATTGACCGGGTTTATGGAGCTCGCGCCATAAATCTCTCAAAACAGTTACTAAAGGTCGCGTGCGGGCTTGGCTCGCACGCGACAGGGCTTACTCTAGCCTCCAAACCACAAAGTCCCTACAAGTCCCGTGCAGTGGTATGCGAGGGCTCTGTCTCGCAGCCCCCACATGGATCAGCTCGGCTGGTGATCCCTTGTGTGTGGAGCACAATATGGTGTGCTGGATGGTTGCCACGTGGCCAAGATTTGTCAGCTCAGAAAGCACTATCTACAACCGTCTATAGGAAATAAAAAGTATGTTATTACATTTATAGACGATGCTATTAGTTTTTCTATGTGTACTTGTCTCATTCTAACGATGAAGCTTTAGATGAATTCAAGACATACAAACTAAAGTTGAGTTGCAAAAGAGTGGTTTAATTAAGATTTTACGCACGGATAGAGGAGGCGAATATTATGATCCTACACATTTCCAAGAGGTTGGTATTATTCACCAAACCACTGCTCCTTATACACCTCAACAAAATGGTGTATTTGAGAGGAAGAATCCAACTCTAAAGGAAATGGTTAATTCTAGGGGTGCAATCGTATCCGTCAATCCGCACCGATCCGCAAATCCGTCCGATCCGTGACGGATTGGGTCCGGACCGATCCATGACGGATCGGACTAGGATCAAGAAATATAAATCCTATCCGGTTCGTCAATCCGTTCGATCTGTTTATACTTATTATTATGTTATTTTTACTATTTTAATCAATATGATTTGTTCTAATGCTAACTTTAACTTAGTAATGTCATTACTTATCAATATTGTGTTGAATAATTTTGATTTTGGATGATATAAAGAGGAAGATATTTCATACGTTAACTAAAAATTATACGAAATGATAATTGTTTATTAGTGTTTACTTTGTTAATTGAACATAGTTGAAAATATTTGGAATATTTGCGATCCGCAGATTAATCCGGTCCGATCCGCGAAACCGTGGATCCGATTGGATCTGATTCGTTTCGATTCGTAAACCGGCGGATCAGATTAACTCAACCTCAATCCGGACCGATCCGATCCGTGTGCACCCCTAGTTAATTCCATGCTTTCCTACTCGGGTTTGAGTGATGGATTTTGGGGAGAAGCTATGTTAACAGCTTGCTATTTGCTTAATAGGGTTCCTAACAAAATGAACAAAACTACCCCTTGTGAACTTCGGTATGATAAACCTCCAAACTTGCTTTATTTGAGAGTTTGGGGTTGCAGAGCCATTGTTAGGCTCAATGAACCCAAGAGAAAGAATCTTGACAAAAGAGATATAGATTGCATCTTTATTGGATATGCCGTGCATTCCAAGACTTATAGGTTCTATGTGATTGAACCTAATGATTCATTTTCCATTAATACTGTAATAGAGTCAAGAGATGCTATCTTTGATGAAGATATGTTTTCTTGTATACCTAGGCCAAAGGACTTAGTTCCAAAATTTGAGCAATGCTTAAAATGAAGGAACAAGTGAAGCCATCACTTTACCTGAAGTAAGAAGGATTAAAAGAGCTAGAGTAGCCAGGGACTATGGTTCTTACTTTCAACTATATTTAGTTGAGGGATTCATGGATGAGATTAAATATCAATATGCTTATTGTTTTAGCATATATGAGGATCCTAGAACTTATAGTGAGGCTATGGCATCTCGTGATGTTGCATTCTGGAAAGAAGCAATAGATGATGAGATGGATTCGATCATGCAAAATGGGACTTGGGAATTATATGATTTTCCTCCTGGGTTGAAATCACTTGATGCCAAGTGGATCTTCAAAAGGAAGATGAAAGTAGATGGTACCATAGACAAGTTTAAGGACAGATTGGTTGTACATGGAAATAAACAAAAGAGGCTATTGACTACTTTTATACATATGCTCCTGTTGCCAAGATATACACGATTAGATTATAAATAGCTCTTGCAGCTGCACATAATCTTGTTATACACCAAACGGACGTGAAAACCGCATTCTTGAATGGTGATTTGGATGAGGATATATATATATATATATATATATATATATATATATATATATATATATATATATATATATATATATATATATATGAAACAAACTTAATGATTTGTTATGCCAGGAAATGAGTTAAAGTTTGTAAACTTGTTAAATCACTTTACGGTTTAAAGCAAGCTCCTAAACAATGACATCAAAATTTTGATGATATGTGTTGTCTAGTGGTTATCACTTGAACCAAGCAGACAAGTGCGTATATAAAAAATTTGATGACTCTGGTAAATGTGTCATAATTTGTTTATATGTGGATGACATGTTGATCGTTGGTACCAGCCAAGATCAAGTGGATCAAGCGAAGGAATTTTTGTCATCTAAATTTCAATGAAGGATTTGGGGGAGGCTGAAGTAATCCTAAGCATTAGGATTAAACGTGAGAACAAGGCCATTACTATTTCACAGTCTCATTACATTGAGAAGGTGTTAAAGAAATTTAATTGTAAAAATTTTTCTCCAGTTAGTTTTCCGATGAAACCAAATGTGAAGTTGTTGCCTAATCAAGGCAAGACCGTATCTCAAATGGAATACTCTAGGCCTATTGGTTGTCTAATGTATGCCATGACTAGTAAACGACCAGATATTGCATTTGCAGTTGGAAAGCTAAGTAGACATACCAGCAATCTAAGCACACATAATTGACAGAAAATGAGGAGAGTATTCAAATATTTAAGGAAAACCATGAATTATGGTTTGACATGCAGTGGAAGTCCTTCGGTGCTAGAAGGATATTCTGATGTAAGTTGGATAAACAATATGAAGATCATTCCTCAACTAGTGGATGTGTGTTTTCTACTTGGAGGAGAGGCAATCTCATGGGCTTAAAAGAAGCAAAATTGCATTCCTAAATCAACAATGGAATATGAGTTTGTGGTATTGGCTGCAGCCGGTAATGAGGCTGAATGGGTAAGGAATTTAGTGTATGAGATTCCAGTGTGGGCCAAACCAATTTCACCAATATCTATCAGGTGTGATAGTGCTGCTACTCTGGCTAAGGCATATAGTCAGGTGTATAATGGCCAGTCTAGACACTTGGGTGTCAAACATAGCATCATTTGGGAATTAATCATGAATGGTGTTATATCGGTTGAGTTTGTTCGTACACAAAAAAATCTTGCAGATCATCTAACCAAAGGGTTAGCAAGAGACTTAGTGCACAAGTCGGCCGTGGGGATGAGATTTAAGTCTATCTAAAAGATCTCTTATGATAAGATACCCAATTCCCTTCTAATACAACGTTAGAAGCTAAATTCAATGTGGAACTCTTACATGAAGAAATCGAAACACAAAGATAATCACAAGGTATGTGTTCAGACCTCCAATTTAAGGAGGTTGAGGTTTCACTTCTTAATGGTTCTTTTGAAAAATTGTATGGCTGGTACAAGAGGAAAAGAACCACCTATATGAGTATGGAGTTTAGCCGCTTCAAGAAGTTGGGACTTGGCTTCTATATGCTCATTGAAAGATAGTGACTCTAGGCTAGTAAAAAAGAAGTGTCAAGTTAGAACATGGAATAAGTAGAACTTTTGTGTATTTTACTTTCATGTATTCATCACGAGTAGAAAAGGTTCAATCCATAGGACACCCAAATATATACTCAAATATTTGAAACTGTAATTCACTAAGATGGAAATTCAATCTTCGAGACATTTTCATTTATGCATAAGTTTACTTTGTTATGGAAAGGATAAGTGAATCAAGGATTACACTAAAATGGGGGAGGATTGTTGGTGATTTTAGTGTCATCAATCATTTTATTTAAGTGGATTTACTTACGACCAAAACAGACATTGGCGTATACGTTGTACATGTTAGGAGGTGTGGAGTACACGCGTATACACGACTATACTATTGTCTTGTGAAAGTGTGAGTTTGCAAGTGGTAAAGCAGCTAAGATACTCTAGAATGGGGGGGGGGGGGTTGAATAAAGTATGCTAACTTTTTGCAAAACTTGCTAAGATAATAGGATCTTGTGAAAGCTAGTGAAGTTCAAGGCATTGAAACCAAGTCCAAGCCTTTGGAATGAAATACAGTTTGAAATAGATCAGTCAAGTCTTTTTCAAGGCCTCGAAAAGAGTTTCAAACCCTTGAAAAACAGACAAGTTTGAATGCTGTAAAAAAATGAGTAAGTAAAGAAACTGTAAATGCAAGGGACAAATGATTTATAGAGTTCAGTCCACTGGGACCTAATCTCTACCTCAGGGATCTGATCCCTGCAGGATTTTCAACACAATTCTTATTAATCAAAAGCTAAGCCCTAGATCTCAAGCACAGAGAGATGCCTTACTCTGTTACAGCTTGTGGTTCTCTCTAACCTATCTAGTACCTGCTCTAGCTAACTGATTAACTAAGAATTATCTATTGTTCACTTTGAAAAATCCTCGAGAATAAAGATAGAAATATTACAGAAATTATCTACCAATAAAGGACAATACAGAAGAACACTAGAGTGTGGAAACTGCAATGAAGTATGCAGTGAACTTCTATGAAATGAATTGTGAGATTGATGAACTTCTTTGATGCTTGTCAATCCAGACTTGTCTCTCTCTTTATGCCCGTTGAGTGATGTGTATGTTGCTTCATAAATGAGCTCTATTTAAACTTCAAACAACTCTGTAAATCTTCCCAGATTTTCATCAACAAATCTCCTATTTTGTAGGCAACAGACTTTGACTCTTTGACAATATTCTCCAACGGTTAAGTGAACACAATCTCCAGAGATAATGACGTGATCTTGCATTTGAATATATTGAGAAGCTGTCATACCAGTCAGATCAAAGACAGAATCATCTTCTCAATTATTTCCTTCCCTGCATAAGTCACATTAGGAAATAATCCCTGCAAACTAGGAAATAGAATTCCCAGCAAAAGCATAGTCAAACAGATGATATTCTATGTTCAAACATGTTAGAAAATTTTTTCTTTCATCATCAAATAAAGGTAAATCAATTATACGAATGAGGGATATGAAATCAACTAAGAAGAGTTTACTGAAAACTCCCCCTGAGAATGTTCATATAAGTTAAACAGTTTCAAGGCTTTGAATCCAGTTTCAAGGCCTTGAAATACTATTTTCAAGCCTATGATAACTGATTCAAGGCTTTGAAATCTGATTCAAGGCCTTGAAATAGTCAAGCTATTTCAAGCCTTCCACAAACTGTGATCTAACAATCTCCCCCTTGATGAAAGACAAAACTTAATTATGTTTGATCCTTAGTCTCTGCAAAAAATACTGATTAGTTCACAATTCATAATAACACAGTAATTCCAAAAAGATCCAACTTATTCAATTCAACAACATAAAATAAAAAGTTCAGCAAATAATTCCTAAGAATAAAAACAACTAAAAACCCTAGAATTCTCCCTCTTTAGACTTTCATCAAAAAGATAGAGAGGATGTTGGATCAACTGTCTGGAAAATTTTGAAAAGAAAACTTAAAAACTTAAAGAAAAAGAGAGAATGGGGAAGAAAGAGTAGGCTAGATTAAGGGTTTGGGTCTTCATCTCCATCTTGATCTCCTTCTTCTTCCTCACTGTCATCATCATTGGTTTGTACTTCTTGTGACACCACATCAAGTTCTTCAATGAAAGAACTGATTTTCTCTATAACACTGTTGAACAAGAAAGTGAGTCCTTCCAAGGATTTCCTCCCAGCTTCAGCTTCTTCTTTACAACTAACCTTTTCTGTTGAGCAGACAATGTTTTGTGATTTTTCTTTCCTGTTTTTGATGCAGCTACAGACTGGGACGGATCCTTCTCATGTCTCCCCTTGTTGGACACGGATTACACTCCATAGGATCCTGAAGTAGTGTCTGAGTCTGAGTCTTGAATGAGGATTTCTTTTCCTTTTCCTTTGACCTCTGTGACTGTCTTTTTCTTGTCTCTCCTAGCGCTTTCAATATGGATTCCCTTATGCTTTTCTTGTGTAGATACTATAGTCTGTTTCTTATTTGCTGAAATCTGGTCCTTTTTCACCATCTTCTTGGGTGGTGAAGAATCTTGTTCTTCATCAGTAAAGCTCTTTGATTCTGAGTCTTCACTGATAGTCAGAACCTTTTCTTCAGCTATCTTTCTCTTCTTCTCAGAACTAGGTTTTGATCATCCAGCCATCTTGATTCTGTCTGAGGCTCTTCTTGTGCTCATTAGGGTTTGAGAGAAGAATATAGAGAGGTAGGAATTAAACGGAGAGAAGAGAAGAGAAGAAGATAAATACTAAAAGTGTTTGAGTTTCAAAAGGAAACTAGAATATCTCTCTGATCTGAAAAAAATATGTAATAATCAGAGAAGATCCAAATCTTTTAGGCCGTTGGAAAGACATATTTTAATACTATATTTGGCTAAAACGAGTTTTTGAAAAAGGTAGGGGCTATATTGAGCAAATATCTACAGAGATATCACCCAATACAGAATGATCCAAGTTTATTGACTACTAGTATAGCAGACTTATTTTCAAGGCTTTGAAAAAGGTTTTCAAGGTCTTGAAACGTTGTAACACTGCAAAAGATAGAAATTAAAGCTTTGGAATGATTTTTAAGGCTTTGAAAGCATATACAACTTACCTTTCTCTGATGCTCCCCCTAAACCAATGCATCTTTATTTAGCATTCCCAATTTTAATCTTAGAGCTGAGAATCTCTCATCTGCTAATGGTTTAGTGAAGATATCTGCAATTTGCATGTTAGTAGCAACAAATTCAAGAACAATATCACCTTTATCAGCATGATATCTGATGAAATGGTGTCTGACATCAATGTGCTTGGTTCTTGAATGTTGAACTGGATTCTTTGTAATTGAAATTGCACTGGTGTAATCACATTTGATAGGTATGCTTATGAAATCAATTCCAAGGCTCTTAGATGTTGAGCAATCCATAGTACTTGTGAACAACATGCTCCTTCAGCTATATATTCAGATTCTGCTGTGGATAGCGCAACTGAATTTTGTTTCTTGGAATGCCAACTGATCAAGGATGATCCAATAAATTGGCAAGTTCCTGAAGTGCTTTTCCCATCAACTTTGTAACCTGCAAAGTCATCATCTTAAAAACCATACAAAGAAAAATTAGAATGTCTTGGATACCGAAGCCCTAAGTCTTTGGTTCTATTGAGATATCTGAAGATTCTTTTCACAGCACTTAAGTGTGACTCCTTTGGATCAGCTTGAAATCTAGCACACATACATACACTAAACATGATATTTGGTCTGCTTGTTGTGAGATAGAGTAATGATCCAATCATACCTCTTTAATCTTTCACATTGACACTCTTACCAGATTCATCCTTGTCTAAGGACAGTGTAGAACTCATAGGAGTCTTGGCTTCCTTACATTGAGCTATGCTATATTTGCTTAACAAGTCTCTAGTGTATTTGCTTTGATGCAGAAATATGCCCTTCTTCATTTGATGTACTTGAAGTCCTAGGAAGAAGTTCAGCTCTCCCATCATGCTAATTTCAAATTCCCTGTTCATAAGACTTGAGAATTTTCTGCACAATTGATCATTAGTAGCTCCAAACAAGATATCATCAACACAGATCTGAACTACTAACAAGTCTTTCTCATGAGTCCTTATGAAAAGGGTCTTGTCTACTAGTCCTGTTTTGAAATCATTTTAAAGCAAAAACTTTGACAACCTTTCATACCATGCTCTTGGAGCTTGTTTCAAACCATAAAGAGCTTTGTCAAGTTTGTAAACATGATCTGGAAACTTTTCATTTTCAAAACCAGGAGGTTGTGCTACATAAACTTCTTCTTGTAAGTAGCCATTCACGAAATCACATTTCACATCCATTTGAAATAATTTCATGTTCTTGTGAGATGCAAAAGCAAGCAAAATTCTAATTGCTTCTAACCTGGCAACTTGAGAAAAATTTTCCTCATAATCAATACCTTCTTCATGGTTGTAACCTTGAGCAACTAACCTTGCTTTGTTTCTGATCACTTTGCCACTTCCATCCAACTTGTTTCTGAACACCCATCAGGTACCAATGACATACTGGTTTGTAGGTGGAAGAACCAGGTTCCAAACCTTCTTCCTTTCAAACTCATTGAGTTAACTTTGCATATAAATAATCCAGTCTGCTTCTTGTAATGCTTCCTTCACAGTTTTAGGTTCTACAAGAGAGATAAAAGCATTAAAAGCACATAAGTTCTTTAACTGTGATCTAGTTTGTGTACCAGTGGTTGGATCTGAAATGATATTATCAACTGGATGAGATGAGATATATTTGAATCTATTTCTTGGAGACCAGGGTTCAGGTTCTCCATAGATCTTCTCTGGTCTTGAAGTAGTGGCTTTGTCACTTGTATCCTTCTGATCATCTTTTTCAACGCTTTGAGGCTTATTTTCAAGGCCTTGAGCACCATTTTCAAGGTGTTGAAAATGTCTTCTGTTTTCTTCTGAATCTTTCTTGAATCCTAGTGGATTCTCAGTCTCTTCCTCTGATTCAAGCTTGTTCAAATTCAATTCTGCAAAACTTTCACTCAAAGAACCATCATAGCTTTCATCAAAAATAACATGAATGCTCTCTTCAACCAGTTTGGATCTTTTATTGTAAACTCTATAAGCTTTGCTATTCAGAGAGTAACCAAGAAATATACATTCATCACTTCTTGCATCAAACTTACCAAGATTGTCTTTTCCATTGTTATGGATAAAACATGTGCATCCAAAGGGCTTGAAGTATGAAATTTTTGGATTCCTCCCTTTGAATAGTTCATAGGGGATCTTCTGTAGGATAGGTCTGATCAAGCACCTGTTCAGTATATAATTTGCAGTATTCACAGCTTCTGCCCAATAATTTTTTGGCAACTTGTTTTCAAGAAGCATTTTCCTTAGCATATCTTCAAGAGTCCTGTTCTTTCTTTCAACAACACCATTCTGTTGAGGAGTTCTTGGAGCAGAAAAGTTGTGAGTAATACCATGCTTATCACTAGAACAAATAAAATTATAATTGATCAAATTCTCTACCATGATCACTTCTAATTGAAGCTACATGTAGGTTTTTCATAGATTGAAGTTCTTTGCATAGCTTTGAGAATTCAGAGAGGGCTTCAGATTTTTCTTTGAGAAACATAACCCAAGTAAATCTAGAAAAATCATCTACAACAACTAGCATATACCTTTTACCTTTTGGAGTAGGAGTTCTCATAGGACCACAAAGATCCATATGAAGCAGTTCAATGGGTCTAGTTGTACTTACAAACTTCTTTGGATTGAAAGAACTTATGGTATGCTTGACCTGAGCACAAGCTTTGCACAATTCATCTTCGTTGAACTTAATGGATGGCAATCCTCTTACCAAGTCTTTGGAAATTAACTTGTTCAAAGTATGCAAACTAGTATGACCAAGATTCCTGTGCCAAATTTTTGAATCCTATTTCAAGGCCTTGAGGCACTTCAAACTTTTACCTTCAACTTTGTTAGTCTGGAAAGTATAAACATTGTTTGGTCTAGAGGCTGTGAGAATGCAATTCCCTGATTTCTCATTTTGCACCACACACTTCTCTTTAACAAAGATAACCTTATTGCCATTATCACAAAGCTGAGAAACACTAAGCAAGTTAAATTTCAAACCATCAACTACATACACATCAGAAATAGAATTTTCAGAATTTGTACCAACTTTACCAACACCAAAAATATTGCATTTTCCTTTGTCACCAAGAGTAATTGAACCTTCAGATTGCTCCTTTAGTTATGAGAATAGAGATGTCTTTCCACTCATGTGTCTTGAGCAACCACTGTCCATAAACCACTTATGTTCTTTGGTGACACCTTGCAAAATCCAATCACTGCCTTACCCAGCTGTTAAACCAAGTGTGGAATTTGGATTCATATTCAGGATCAACCATGTTAGGTGGTCTAACCCCTTTAGGAACCCAAATTTGTTTAACTTGTCCTTTGAGCTGAAATGGAAAAGTGTTCCTCATTATGTGAGGGTCTCTTCTTCTGAAAGGACAAGTCATTTTAACATGACCAGTTTTGCAGCAGTAATGAAATTTAGGAGAAGTTTTGTTTCTAGTTTTCAAAAATCTGGTATTGTTTTTTCTTGGAAAGTTTAGATTGAATCCAATACCAGCTTTGTGAACAGATTGTGAACTTCCTCTAAGAATCAGGTTCAACTTGTGTTCTGATCCAGCAAGCTTAACTTTGACCAATTCAGATTATTGAAGTTTATCATTATGAGTAGTCTTTTATTTATCTAATTCATCAACTTTATGTTTTAGATTAACAAGGCTGTTACTCATCAAAGATTTATCAGTGACTACTTCCTTGACTTGTGTTTTCAAGGCTTTGAAATCACTGTCAGTTTTCTTCTGAGAGATTTCAAGATTCTGATTTAGACAAACAAGTTTTAAGTTCTCTTTTGCTTGCTCATGAAATTTTTCTTTCAAAAGTCTGATCTCTTTCATATAATCTTCTTCATTTAAAAGCATTGTTCTGAGATAATCTGAAGGAACATCTTTTGGTATTAAAATCAGACAGTTTACCATTACCTCAATGTTCTTCTCAGAACTTTCATCATGCTTGGCCATGAAGCATAGGTTTGCATGTTCTTCTTCAGATTCTGATTCACTTGAGCTATCTGAATCACTCCATGAAGCTATCATAGCTTTCTTTCTTTTATCACGGTTTTTCTTTGGAAGCTCTTGCTTTTCTTGTGTGGACAGTCTCTTATCAAATGTTCTGCATCACCACATTCAAAGCAATTCATGACCTTTGATTTATTTTGTGAAGAAGACTTACCTTTGTAGTCCTTGCTACTGGATGGTCTATGTATTTCTCTGTTGAAGTCTTTCTTTCCAAAGTTTTTCTTCATTTTGAGAATCCTTGTCAAGGCTTTAGAAATCAAAGCAAATGGATCTTCATCATCACCATCCTCAATTTCAAGGCTTTGAGTTCTCTCACTCTCTTTGGCTTTGAGAGCTAAGTTCTTGACACTTTCTGGGAGCTCTCCATCAGCTTCATTCATAGATATTTCATGTGTAAGAAGCTTCCCTTGTAGGTCATCAAGTTGTAGAGTTGAGAGATTTTGAGATTCTTCAATAGCTGTGGTCTTTGGTTCCAATTTTGCCTTTGGAAGACTTCTTAGAATCTTCCTCATCTTTTCTTCATTGGAAAAATGTTTTCCCAGTGAATCAAGGTTGTTAACAATGTCCGTGAACCTATTGAACATGTCTCTGATAAATTCATCTGCATTCATCTTAAACAGCTCATATTGCCTGAGATAGATGTTGATCTTGGTTTGCTTGACTTGACTGGTTCCTTCAAAAGTTACCACAAGCTTATCCCAGATTTATTTGGCAGTAGTGCAGCCTGAAATCCTGTTGAATTCATCTGTACTCAAAGCACAATATAAGATGTTAATTTCTTTGTAATTCTTAGAGAATTTCTCTAATTCAGAAGAGGATAGCGAGTCTTCAGATTTGGGAGTTCTGATCCAATCTTTCTCTGTGTAGAAAGTGTGAGGTCCATTCTGAATAATGGTACAAATCTCTATGTCTTGATCAATGATGAACATTTTCATCAAATCTTTCCAGTGAGCAAAATGTTCTCCACAAAATAGAGGAGGTCTGTTAGCAGCTCCTCCCTGTGAGAAACCATCATCACCTGCAGTACTCATGATCACCAGATGGTTAAATCTATACAATGATACAAGCTCTGATACCAATTGAAAGTGTGAGTGTGAAAGTGGTAAAGCAGCTAAGATACTCTAGAAGGGGGTGGGGGTTGAATAGAGTATGCTAACTTTGTGCTAAACTTGCTAAGATAATAGGATCTTGTGAAAGCTAGTGAAGTTCAAGGCCTTGAAACCAAGTTCAAGCCGTTGGGATGAAATACAGTTTGAAATAGATCAGTCAAGTCTTTTTCAAGACCTTGAAAAGAATTTCAAACCCTTGAAAAACAAACAAGTTTGAATGATGTAAAAAACTGAGTAAGCAAAGAAACCGTAAATGCAAGGGACAAATGATTTATAGAGTTCAGTCCACTTGGACCTAATATCTACCTCAGGGATCTGATCCCTGCAGGATTTTCAACACAATTCTTATTAATCAAAAGCTAAGCCCTAGATCTCAAGCACAGAGAGATGCCTTACTCTGTTACAACTTGTGGTTCTCTCTAACCTATCTAGTACGTGCTCTAGGTAACTGATTAACTAAGAATTCTCTATTGTTCACTTTGAAAAATCCTTGAGAATAAAGATAGAAAGATTACAGAAATGATCTACCAATAAAGCAAAATACAAAAGAATACTAGAGTGTGGAACTGCAGTGAAGTATGCAGTGAACTTCTGTGTAATGGATTGTGAGATTGATGAACTTCTTTGATGTTTGTCAATCCAGACTTGTCTCTCTTTTTGCCCGTTGAGTGTTGTGTATGTTGCTTCATAAATGCGCTCTATTTCAACTTTAAACAGCTCTGCAAATCTTCCCAGATTTTCAGCAACAAATCTCCTATTTTGTAGGCAACAGACTTTGACCCTTTGACAATCTTCTCCAACGGTTAAGTGATCACAATCTCCAGAGATAATGTCGTGATGTTGCATTTGAATAGATTGAGAAGCTGTCATACCAGTCAGATCAAAGACAGAATCATCTTCTCAATTATTTCCTTCCCTGCATAAGTCAGATTAGGAAATAATCTCTTCAAACTAGGAAATAAAATTCCCAACAAAAGCATAGTCAAACAGATGATATTCTATGTTCAAACATGTTAGAAAAATTTGTCTTTCATCATCAAATAAAGGTAAATAAATTATACGAATGAGGGATATGAAATAAACTTAAAAGAGTTTACTGAAAACTCCCCCTGAGAATGTTCATATATGTTAAAACAGTTTCAAGGCTTTGAATCCAGTTTCAAGGCCTTGAAAATAGATTCAAGCCTATGATAACTAATTCAAGGCTTTGAATGCTCATTCAAGGCCTTGAAATAGTCAAGCCTTGCACAACCTGTGATCTAACATCTTGGACAACGCACTCCCGGACGACTGCTGGGGGGCAGCGCCCCCGATAGGGATTGAGGGGCAACGCCCCAGGTGGCGGTCCGTGAGTTTGAAAAAAATGGATTTGGGACGTTTATTGTTTCACAAAAAACGTCTCCGATTTTAATTTGTTGGGAAATAACGGACTGAAATGTGGCGGTTATAACCGTCACGATTAACCGCCTTGTCCCCTTCCTTTAAGTCAGTTTTGGTCGAATGAAGAAACACAGAGAAAACCTGATTTTGGAAATCTGTAGCAACCATACTCGTTCTTGAACAAATCTCTGTTTTATCCGATAATTGATTTCGTGTATACCACCGAAATACTTTAATCTGAAAGTGATCCCACGACTCAGAGATTATCCAGGCTATTGATTCAGGGAAACACACCCTATTTCCTAACAAAACTCGGCGCTTGAAGATGAAGCAGAGGCGTTCAAGACCGGTTTACAGCTTGCAACAGATATAAACTTGAGCTATATCATTTTGAGTCATATTCTCTCTCAGGGAAAAAGATGAACCGATAGCGAAGAGAAGAGAGAGTAACGGGGTACATAACAGAGCCAGCTAGAAGCACTGAAGAATGTGCTTTCTATCTTGGAAACAGAAAATGCTACGTGGTCTCCCACATACCACGAGTACTGGACCAAGCTCACTCGATAGCCAAACGTCTCATAGACAAAATTTGTAATGACACTAGATTGGGCCTCTCCGTGGACTAGCTATTGCCTCAACTCAACTTTCAAAAATTAAAATCTGTCTTTTTCTAAGTTTTTTCAAATTAATGAATACTTTCTCGTATTGAGAAAGTATTCATTGGTGCTAGCTCCACAACATGACATGCCTGCGTGGTGGGGCACGTCGTTCAGTTTTTGACAAACATGCAAAATTTGATGAGTTCCATCTGACTAATGTATACTTGTAAAATTATGATTGGTGTGTCCCGCCACACAGGCAGGAGCGGACCTATGTAGGGGCAAGGGGGGGGGGCAGTTGCCCCCCTGAATTTTGAAAATTTCTACTAGTATCTCTAGTTTTTTAGATTGTTTATGACTAAACTGAAAGGAATATAGAATTTTGTCCCCCCCCCCTCTCAAATTCTAAACTGCCCAGTTGCCCAAGTGGTTAGTTATTGTAGTTGGAAAATCCTACTACACAGGTTCAATTATTCTCTTCCCAGCCAATAATTTTTTTTCATTCCTTTTTTTTTTACCATTTATCATTAAAAACTCAGTGTCTCCTCCAAATAAAAGAACAAATTGTGAATTTGTGAGTATTGTGTTAATTATAATTCACCATTTATCATTAAAAACTCATTGTCTCCTCCAAAAAAACAACAACTTGTGACTTGTGAGTATTGTGTTCATTATTAATTTGATGTTTGTGTGTATAATTGCTTATGAAATATAACGACTTTTCATGGTCGACTTTGACTTTTAACTTTGACTTTTGACTTTGCGAATCTTGCCCCAGCTGACTTGATTTCCTGGCTCCGCCACTGCACGCAGGCATGCCACAGTGGTAGGGCTAGCCCCAAAAAATACTTTATCGTACTATAGCTACCACTCTATAATACAAAAATTAAAATTAGCCTTTCTTTTTCTTTCTAATTTACCTCTCACAGTTATGAAATCTTGGACCCACCCCTGTGTATGATCAATACAGTATGCATCTCGCACCCTGAAAATATTGATGAAGTGATGATATACACAAACACATTCTTATAGGTTACTGACAAATACTAACTGTGTTTCATGCGTTTCTTCATAGTCTGATTTTTCTTTCCGTTATCATGTCGGGTCATTTTGACAAGGTATGTTGGATAGCAAAACAACATAATTTTTTAAATTTTTTTCATAGTGTTGTAGAGTAAAGTTTACTCTACCACACCATGAAAAGATTACCGAATTCTTATATCGTTTTGCTAATCAAATCACTCGGTCAAAGAAATGCATGAAACGGAGGTAGTACATTTACTCCGAACCTTTACAAAGTGACACAGTGAGAACTTCACTCAGTTGTACCCTACATGGTGTAATTCTCAAAGGTATATAATGTTTGAGTATTGCCGTCGTCTACTGGGTTTGAAGCCAGAACCTTATGCAGACGCTTTTAAATGCTCTACGCCTCTATCACTTGAGCTAGCACCCATTTGTAACATCGTATTACTATTATGTATATATAGATTTGTTAAGGGTTATCACCCGAAATTTAAATGAGAAACACAATAAACACTAAAATTGATATATATTTTTAAAAATTTTCCAATCTATTTTATTTCAAGCGCAACTGAAATATTCTCATAAGAAACACAATAAACACTAAAATTCACTTTTTTTAAATGCGTTTTCCAATCTATTTTTATTTCAAGCACAACTGACAACGATTGCGATAAACATGTTTCTTTAAAAATACTCAATTAAACAGTTTTTGTTAAAAACAGTGATACCAACTTACCAAGCATGCACTCCTGTGTCAATTTGCCAGTTTGATAAATGCTGAAGCACCTTTTGTTTGCTGCTGGCTAGATGCATGCCATGTCAAGTCCATAAGAAGAGAGTCACATGCCCAACTGGGCTGAAAAATCCATAATTGTAAATTTGGAAGCTGAAGTTTGTTTCCTGCAAACCGGCCTGTGATTATTAGTCCAAGCCCGTCCAAATCCTACCACATGTTTTCAAATCTTGATTGAGTTTTAATGTTCGATCTGGGCCCGGGCTCCGCCCCCTAGTTACACCCCTAGTTATTGGCTAATGAATAAATCTCTCGGTCTCAAAATGCACGTCCTAACTCCAAGGGATTGACTTAGTGAGTGAGACTAGAGATTTAGGGGTTTGTTCTTCTTGAGCTCTTAGGCGAATCCTAATTCTTGGGGCTACTGGAGATTTTAAAGGCTATCTGCAGAAATTGTAAATATACCAAGATATTCGTAGATAAGTTGAGGTGCGCAAGCTAGCCTAGACACAATGATTAACAATAGTTTTACAAGAAACGCGCGTTCTACTTTTTTTTTTTTTTTTAAACAATTTTGAAGAGATGATTCAACAGTAAAATTGATATTGTAACTTTCGTTTATATATTGGCCTTGTTTGGGAAAGCCGAATTATTTACTTATTTGACTAAAAGTTTGTTAGTTAATCTGACCCGTTTGACAAAGATTGATAGATTTTAATATTTTTTCAATTACCCGGATCCGGGAACTTTAAAATCCGAATCCGAATAGTTTTAAATTATTTTTATTGCCCAATAAATTAAAGAGATCCGAGTAATTGTTGACCGGATCCGGATAGGGCCTAATCGGATCCAAATAAAACCCCATTGTTGGCATATTAACCAACTATAGGGAGCCACATGTGCAAATCATCCAATCGGTACCGGGTTAGACCTAATCGTATCCGCGTCTTCTCCTACCAAAATCCAATTTTCCCGTCATATTATAGATAATTAATCTACCTTATAATCTAGCTTTGCTAAACAAGACCATTATGTTGCAGATGTAGGATCAGGTAGAAAAGATTAACAAATTTTTATACCGCTTAACTAGTCAATTTGCATCTTAAAAACGCTTCCGGAAAAGTAGGGGCGGCAATTCGTGTCACGGGTCGTGTTCGTGTCGGGTCATATTCGTGTCGAGTTCCATATGGGGTACACCCGAACCCGACCCAAATATTAAACGTGTCCGGTACTATAGACCCTAACCCGACTTAAATAATAAATGGGTTACCCATCGTGTAACCCGTTTATTTCACATAGTCACAAAAAATTACTACATAATAAAGAACTTACACAAGCAATCAATCCAAATAAGTTGTGTCGGCAAAAACTATGATTTCTTGATCGCCTACCAAATCAGCATACTGCGAGGTCATTAAAACGGAAATACAATAAGGTTAACCTTACTCAGGCTTCCATGAAGGCAATGATGAAGCTGAAATCGCAAATTCGCAGCAACGAGCCGGAGCCCGGGGGGTCAAGGTGAGTAAGGATAGACGGAAAGGAACGTGAGAGCATGGAGATCTGTAGACCAACGATAGACTTTTTAAGGAATAAACTAGGGTAAATTTTTTGAGAAAAAATTAGGGTAACTTTTTAGTGGGTTGGGCTCAAATATCTAGTGTATTAGTTATATATAACAAAAATATTAGGTTTTAAATACGGGTTAAAACGTGTCGTGTTGGGTTTATATGCTAAGCGGGTGACTTGTTTAAAAAGTGCGGGTTACGCGGGCTGTAAATGGGTTTTGCGAGTCAACCCACACCCGACCCGTTTATGACCCAGACCCATATGACTAAACCCAAACCCTATAACTTCGTGTCGTGTTCGTGTCGGGTTGTCTGGTCAATACCCATTTTGCCGTCCATACGGAAAAGAGCATGACACTCATTTTTTAAATGGAAGGAGTATAATTCACTCAATCTCCTCCCTTTTAAAACAAAAGAATATTGGTTCAAAAAGATATAAAAGAATCATAGTTTTTCGCTGGGCTTGAATTTTGATTTCTTTTGCGCGTCCAGGGCTTTGTAGTGGTGTTTGGCATAATGACTGAGTTGGGTGATACGGTCAACCGTATCGTACGGGTCAACCATATTATCATATTTATTAATTATTATAATTAGTCGTTATTTGTTTAATTTATTTTATTAATTATTTTATTTATTTAATTAGTTGTTTATTTAATTACTTAGTTGATCCGGGCTTGGCCCGTTAGGTCTAGGGTTTAGTTTAATTTTCTATTTAAACGATTGTAGTGTTCAGTTATTATCGTGGAATAAGAAGTTATTTATTTGTTTTGTTCAGTTTATTCCTTCGTATCGTAATTTTAGTTACACCGTAGCTTGCTATGTGACTTTGCCAACGATATTGGTTGTATCATTTGTGCTTTCATTGACGAATGGCGGACTTGGTTGGTCTCCCTTGCGCCGTTCTCTTTCTCGAAGATCCCGAAGACATCGAAGAACTCTGTCAGCAAGTTAATGAAAAAATACTTATCTCACCATGGCAGAGTTGGAACACCTCCAAGCGAGGGGGTATCTAACCATGACAGATCTGGAAGACGTTAAAGCCAGTGCGGGACGTCTCCGAGTGGTGACCACTGAGGAGTTTGATCGCATCCAGGAGCTGATATACGAAGGCCGCTTGTCGGCGCCTCCATTGCAGCAAACATACCAAGAAACGCCGCTGCCTGACACACAAGAACAACCGTCAATGGCCGCCCAGATCCAAACCTCGTCGCGCTTACCTCCGGCGAAAGCGCAGTCTCCGCTAGTAGATCCTCCACGAGCGACGAATCAGGTCCCAATCTACGCTATCAACGTCCACGCTATCACTGCCGAAATCGAGGCTCTGCGGCCACCTCCGAAACCATCCGAATCTCCATATCTGCCGGCGGATGAGCGGATTCCTGGTGCGGCCCAGAGCATCAACGACGTCTCTGGCCTGGATGAATTTTGAACCTCCGATGACCCAGAATGCCAGCCATGGCCGCCACCACCGGCGCTTCCACCGGCGAATCAACAGCCCCACGATCCGACAGTGCGCAACTCGCCGCCCAAACCGGTCGGCGACCTCCTTCGGACAATCAATCGCCAGATTCAGCCTCGGAACAGCTCGATTCAGCCGCCGCTTTACCAAGGGCGCCTTGAAATCGCCGTCGGGTTGCAACAGATAGGGTGGTGGCTTGATTTAGCCGAAAATTTGTTTCCGGCTCGTTTTGAGTCGTCAGCTAGGTCACGGCTCGATCTAGCCGCCAGCGGGCTTCCGGCTCGGCTTGAGCTGCCATACCCTATTCGGCTTGACGGCTTCCTTTCGGCTCCAACTGAGCCGTCGGCTCCTCCTTGGCTCCAAGTGAGCCAAATACCTACTTTTAGCATATTTTTTAGCCGCAATGATATTTTTTCGAGTCACGGGGTCTACCCTAAGGTTTTTCGACCTTCTGAGTTCGTTTCCGGTCTCAACTTTTCAAGATTTGGCTTCCAACGTACTATTCCGAAGGTCCTCATCCGTCCATTTGATCCAGGCATACATGTGCAAGAGATACAAGACGTCGCGCCTATTTTCAACTCATCCACCTTGAGGACAAGGTGTTTTTCGAGCGCGTGGGAGTTGATACGATCAACCTTATCGTACGGGTCAACCATATTATCATCTTTATTAATTATTATAATTAGTCGTTATTTGTTTATTTTATTTTGTTAATTAGTTTATTTATTTAATTAGTTGTTTATTTAATAATTTAGTTGATCAGGGCTTGGCCCGTCAGGTCTAGGGTTTAGTTTAGTTATCTATTTAAACGATTCTAGTGTTCAGTTATTATCATGGAATAAGAAGTTATGTATTTGTTTTGTTCAGTTTATTCCTTTGTATCGTTATTTAGTTACACCGTAGCTTGCTACGTGGCTTTGCCAACGATATTGGTTGTATCATTGGGTTAGTTATTGTTTGAGCTCCTGATGCTTTTATGGAAGTTTCATCTTTAAGAAATAATTCAAAACATGAAACTGATGATATTCTTTTTTGAGAAATGGGTTATATTAGAAAAGCTCAGGAAGCCAACTATTACAACTAATTGTTGGGAATTATCACGTCGAAATCCCGCGCAACGGAAAATCAAACACGATCACTACACGAACATGCGATTTGGAGAAAGAGAAAAATAAAGAACACAAGATTTAACGTGCTTCGGCAAGTTGCCTACGTGCAGGGGACAAGAAATAATTTTCACTAGTACAAAAAACCGTACACTCCCAATTATCTTTACAAGTCTCTCAACTCTCCTACACACTAAACATGTGTGCCACTCATGAGTTGAACTAATGAATAAAAAATAGCTAGCACCTCTATTTATACTAAACTAGAGGAGGTGGACAAGCTCACCAAGCTGACGCCGTGTTATTCACCCAAACGAGGGATCACAGCGGAATCAGCAATGAAAAAGAAGGGTACGAAAACTAGGGCACGAAGCTCTCTAGAATTTCGGAAGTAAATAATATCAAAGCTTTTAAAATTTTACCCACAAGCCGGGTATAAATAGATGGAAAGTCAAAGTTTGCCAAAAATGGCAAACTGGCAAAAACTGCTAAAAATTAATATTCGTAGATGGAATACTTGACCAAAATCGGTCTTATTAAAAACTGCCAAAAATGGCAAAAAAAAGTCTTTGAAGCTTCCGTTGATTGGTCAAACGGACTTTTCTGGACCCGAAAAGTTGCGTGATGGAGCGAAGCTAAAGTTATAGCGTCTGTCTTGCCGAGATCTTTCCGGAAACACGCTGTAATAGCCATTCTGATCCCTGTAGCTCGAGTTACGCCCAAAACAGTGTGGCGTGACCAAAATAACGGTTTTGCCCCTCTCTTGCGCCTGTCTTCCATGTCATGATAGTGAATCGTCAGATTAGTCGCATCTGACAGCTCGGCCTCGTCTGGTTCATCTGCTCCTGCATCACAAGCCCAAGTTATCACCTCCTTAGAGGAGAAATCAGACGCATCGGGTACACCGATTCGTCTTGCAGAATTCGAGACAAACCCAACAAACTCCACCTTGGCTAAAATTCTGCAAGCGCCAGCAAATTCCTCAGTCAACTCCGTTGTTGATGTCAACTCCGCCGCATCCGCCATGCTCGTCAAGAACGGCCCCTCACAACACCTCCACCGAGATGATCCCATTTGCGCCCCCTCCCTGGGGCGCCTCCTCGCACCCCTGACACTGGTGCGTCCCAAAGTCTTCTACTTTGGGGAGGGGTGTGTCTCCACCTCTCCACCTGCTCGAACATAATTGGAGACACCACCACCATTCAGGTCAAGTGCAAACGAGACTCGCTTCCTCTTCACTTCTGCAGATGTTTTCTTCATCGATTTTCTCATAAAGGGTGGATCGTTAACCTTCATATGCGTCTCGATCACTTTGACTGGACAACCTCCTTGAATAACCTACAACTCTTGTGTAACCTGCTCCTTCTCCGTCTTGCACTTGAACACCCTTGCACGTCCACCTCGTGCTCCTCCGCGTTCGTTCTGATGCATCTCCTTAGTTGCTCCCCTTGTTTATTCATACGCCCCGCATGCGTATTTTGCCGATCTATACTCATTGCCTCTTATTTGACAAAAGATCCACATGGCACAACACTCCTTACAAGTTTGTATACCATCAACCAATTTCACTTGCAGAATATTCTTGTATGTCGTAGACACGACCTCAATTTCTCCACCTTGAATTGAGACTCTACAACCCTTACTGTCCAACATCCCCTAAGAGATCAGATTCTTCCTCAAGTCTGGCACATGTCTCACCCCCGTCAGCGCCAAGATCCTCCCATCAAGCTTACGAAACCTTAATGTACCCATACTAACAACTTTACTAGTCGAGTTGTTAGCCATCTTGACAGTACCCCTATCACAAGCTTGATAAGATGCAAACTGTTCCGTGGCTGCACACATGTGAAACGAACATCCAGAATCTAAAATCCAATCTGAGTTCTCATTACCTGAAGTGACTGTCATCACATCCACTGGATCTTCATCATTGTCGGACTTCTCAATGACTGCTGCCTCTGATGGTTGATTCATCTTCCTCGCCGCTTTGTACTTCTCACAATGGTTTCGAATATGACCTTCTTGACTACAAAACAAACATCGCGGCTTGTAGTCATCACCTAAGGATTCGGAACGTCCCCTCCTATGAGTATCCTTATGTTGCCTCCTTCTACGATCTTTACTCCCCTCTGATGTAGCCATGATTCCATCAAGATATGTCTTATCGCTCCCCGTTTTCGTTACCGACTCATGGGAAATAAGAGTAGCAACCACCTCATCCAATTTGATAGTATCCTTCCCATAAATCAACGTAGTCTTCATGTGCTCGTACGAAGGAGGTAAGGAAACCAACAAGATAATTGCTTGATCTTCTTCTTCAATCTCGCCTTGACCGCATTCAGCTCTGTTAGAACCCCGTTGAACTCATCCAAGTGTTCCATAAAATCCTTCCCTTCGGCCATATGAATCGCATACAACTGTTGCTTTTATAAGAGTCGACTCGTCAATGACTTGGACTTATACCTGCTATCCAACTTCATCCATAGCTCGTACGGATCCGTCTCATTGATGACCTCCTCGAGTGTACTATTCCTCATGATGGAAAGATGGGCAGACCCGCGTGCTAATTTGGCCCGCTACAACCCGACACGCTCTAAACACGCCCCAAGCACGGCCCGCTCCACCATCCGACACGGCACGACCCGCTCTAAGGCGTGCTCAACATGTGGCACGACCGGGTCACGTTCCTCCCCAAGCCGCCACGGCCCGGCCCCGGGCCTTGCACGACCCGCACAAACAAGGCCCCTCCGACACGACCCGTGCACGGCCCGCCTCCCTACAACCCGACACCTGACGAGTTTTTAGAATTTTTTAGCACGACCCGGCCCGGCCAGGCCTACCCCTCGGCACGGCCCATCCCCAGCCCGCCGCGCCTCGGCACGGTCTTTACCCTGCACGGCCCGCTGCCACCATGAACTGTTCCCGAGATATAGCTGAATGGTGCTATTCTCCATCTCTCGCATCTCCTCTCACTTTTCATCTGTCACACATGCCGGCTTTTCGGACTTCTTCTTCGTGAGAGCCTTGATAAGACCTTCCCTTGTCAACATATTTTTTACTCGTTGCTGCCATAGAGTGAAATCGTTGTGGCCGTTGAGTTGTTCAATTACAAAACTGGAACTTTTCACCGCCATCACACCAATCTGCGAATTTCCGTCAACATTCTGCAGAATCCGACACCGCTAGTTTCAAATCAAACGGGTTCCTGGAACCCATGATACGACCAAAACAATTTGGAACACACGTCGCGCGTTTTAGACACGCGCCCTGTTATACCCGCGAAGCACCGGATACTTTCTCCTGTTACCTCACGACCAAAGGCAAACCGAGCAACGTTTTTCTTGGTTTTCCTTCGAATTTGGCAACCAACAAGGCTAAAAAACTCCCAATTTCAACACAAAATCAACCCAAACTAGTTCAAGAGATTACCTAGCTAGCCGCCCAAGGACCTTTTTATCGCCGCCGCTAATCGGAAAAAACCTTCGCCGCCGCCAACGCACAGCCGCTGCCCAGGTGCTTCGTCGCTGCCCGCTGATCCTTTCTCTTCCGTTGCTGTAGCTTGTCGTCTTCTCAACCCAAGCGCGACACGCCTCGTCGCCCTGGGTTCTTCAAGACCGCCAATCGCCACTCGCGAAAAGTTTCATCGTCGCCGGAAACTTTATAATCTCGTCTCCGTTTGCGTCGCGTGTATAACCAGGATCGTGAAACAGGATCGAATTACACTTGTTGGGATTTATCACGTCGAAATCCATTGCAACGGAAAATCAAACATGATCACTACACGAACACACGATTTAGAGAAGGAGAAAAATAAAGAACACAAGATTTAAAGTGTTTTGGCAAGTTGCCTATGTGCACGGGGCAAGAAAGAATTTTCACTAGTAGGAAAAAATAGTACACCCACATTTCTCTCTACAAGCCTCTCAACTCTCCTACACACTCAACATGTGGGCCACTCATGAGTTGAACTGATGAATAAAACAATAGCTAGCACTCTATTTATACTAAAACAGAAGAGGTGAACAAGCCCACCAAGCCCACGCTATCACTTCCTCGGAGATCACCTCCTCAGAGGAGAAATCAGACGCATCGGGTACACCGATTCGTCTTGCGGAATTCGAGACAAACCCAACACTAATGCATCATAATTTAAAATTTCTAGTAGTTACGGGGAGTTGGTGCGACCCATGTCTTATATATCCATTCATATGTTCCCGGGGAATTGTGTTGCGGTGGAATTTGCTTCTCTCTTTCCGAAATTGGACCTTATCTCATTCAATCTTTTCCTCTTATTAGCTGTTTCCTCCATGATGGCTCCTATATCAGAGAAGTTGTTGACCAGTTCATTATTGAAGCACTAATCGATCTCATCAATGAGAACATTTTCATCTCCTTCTACTTATAATCTTTGGATCCCCAGGTCGATTGCCAAGTTCAACATTTCCAATGCTGCCCGAGCCTTAATCTCCTTTGCCGCCTTGTAGATTTCGGGTTGCATCCCTTTTGCTGCAATGAGTTTCCCGTCATGGTCTCTGAGTACAATTTGATGCTGCATACCCCTATGCTCGGAGCCAAGCTCCGTCGATACATCCTTCAAGCCAGCATGTATCTGGTGGAATCCATTTTTCCGGATTCCCGCTTGTCCATTTGTGGAGCTAAGTGAATCCATCCCTCTAATTGGATCTTCTTCTTATAGTCCGGAAATGATCTGTTGGATTGTTGCATCTGCTTCTATGTATTTGCTCTTGAAAATCTTGTGGTTTCGATTGGTCGAAATGGACCAAATCGATGTACACAAAAATATCCTTTCGTGCTGATTAAGAGCATTTAGCTTCTCTGTTTCCCATTCAACATAATGTGCTTCAATGAAGGTAAAAATATGAGTGGAAGATTCCTGCCCAAATTTCTTTGCCTTATCGCATCGCATAAACACGCGGCTTAGCGATTCCCCTCTACTCTCACATGACGCACAAGTATCCGAAATATTTATACCCCTTCTTACCAGATTATTTGATGATGGGAAAGAGTTGTGGAGACTCCACAAAGCTGTATAAAGGATTTTTTTGGGTGGCATGATCTACCATAGGTGTTGGAAAGGGGTCTAGAATTTTGACGAAGATCAATTATCGACCTCTGAATCGACTTTAAGCTGTAACACCACGTTGTACACAAAATTAACGTTGTATATACCATTGTTAAAATAGTGCCATACACTCTTGTATACTTTGGGGATCATGTGTAGTTGAACTTCCTAGACATCTTCTGGCCAAAAAGTTTACCACCAGTAGAGCCCTTGCTGCTTCTTTGGCTGTTTCGTCTTGTGCTTCCTTGCTTCACCGCTTCGTCTATAACTCCTTGCCGAGCCTCGATTCTATTCAAAGAAACAAGATCCAACAAATATCCACCTTGCATTGAATTATCTCGTCCTCTTGATCTTGAATTAGCATTTTCTCTCCAATTTCACTAGTTGGTCCAACTTCGCTGCGTTCCTGCAACGAGTACCCACAACGATGCTCCAACTCTCGTCGAGTTCCTGCAATCAAAACCCTATCGATGCTCCAACTCCCACCGAGCTCCTACAATAAAACCCCCAATATGTTGTACCAATTCTCACGAAATTCCAACGTTGTATGAAATTGCTCCAATTCCCACCTGAATTCCTGCAATATTGCCTCTTTGCGGTCTCATATGAGTCCCCTTATGTGCCGTGTCCCTCGTCAGAGACTCCCAATGCCAAATTCACCTCCTCGTCTTCCATGCTCCCCAACGGGGCCTAGAGGACGTAGTCAAGCTCCGTATCTGTTGAATCTGTAGAAATATTTATAGATGCCTTCTTCGGGAACTCCCTCTTCCAATAACCCTTCTCTTTACACAATTCACATACGTCGTTTGGTACTTCTTACCCTTGTATCCCTTAGCCACCATGAATGCGCCGGAAGCCGGAACATCTAAACCCCCATATGCACCCTTGTGCTGCATCTCCTATGTGTGACGAGCTGATCTTACCTCTTCCAACGTCACAATATGTTTCCTAGCAAAAGCATATGGTACAAACCCCTCATATGATGGTAATAGCGACACCAAGAAAATCAGAGCGACATCCTCATCACTTGTCACATCACTACTATTTCGCAACTCAAGTAAAATAGTATTAAGACGATCGAAGTGATCTCTTATATTCGTAAGTTCCGTCCTCCGTAGACCAAACAACTTCACCTTTAACATCAACTTGTTGATGAGCAACTTCGTCACGTAGAGGCTCTCCAACTTGACCCATATCCCTTCAGTGTTTCTTGATCTGTGACCTCTGTGATTACGTCATCTTCCAGACACAACATGACCGTTGTGTGCGCCCTTTCCTCCATCATCTTGTACTCCGCGGTGGTTGTATGTGCTCCCTTCTTGTCCTTCTCCAACGACAATCAAATGCATTATTGGTTCAACAAAGAACACATCTTCATCAGCCAAAGACTGAAGCTATTCCTGCCGATCAACGAACACATCTTCATCCCGCATACATTGTCTCCTCAGCTCCGGCCACCCCCGAAATTGTGTGTTCGACCTTGATCGCAAAACCATGACTATAAATTTCACTGATTGTGGAACCCTAGCTCTCTTGCTCCACCTTGGTCTTGTAAAACCAATCTCCTAACCTCTGATACCGGTTTGTTATGACCTGGGTATCGCGAGCTAAGATAATGAAATCAAGAACACAAGATCTAATGTGGTTCACTAGCACGATGCTACCTACATCCAGGACCCCATATAGGATCCTACTTGCTTCCCAAGACATTTAAAAAATAACATGAAAACCCACAAAAACCGCCCAAGCCCATAGCAGCCCCAAGCTGGTCCTACGACCATGCTTGTTTGTACGACCAGAATATCCCTTGTTGCTTCTTTGGCTACTTTGTCTTGTGCTTCCTTGCTTCGTCGTTTCATCTCTAACTCCTCGCCGAGCCTCGAGTCTATTCAAAGTACCAAGATGAAACATGTCGAATCAAACATATTGACGCAAGGTTTCATTTTCTTGGGGAGCTTACGAAAGATCGAGTAATATAACACACACGAGAAACAATGTGCTGACACAATGATAAATCGATTAAAGACTGATAATTTTTTGAAGCTGAAAAGTCTTCTAGATATCAACATGACAATATAGGAATAAGTTTGTGTTTGTTGATGGGATAAATCCTATTATATAGGAGTCATTAGTTTGTTTACTGTTCTACTGCAATTTCATTAGGGATTAGAAATATTCTTTCTATTCTTTCTATGGAATTCAATAAGAAAGTTGCTAAGTATAAAGTCCAGCACTTGAATTCGATAAGTACATGTGTTGGATTAAAATCGACCTCTATTCAAAAATCTTGTTTGTTATGCCTGCAAATTTTAATCTTGATAATCTGCCGATTAAAATAATCTCTGTACAATTGTGGAATCTCCAAAATGTGGGATGATAATTCAATCCTTCTGAATTAAAGTGGTTTATAAACTCCGGGGGAGTTATACTTTGAAGCTGAGGAAAGACAGGATTGGTTTGAGAGATACGTACAAAGCTTCAAAGCTTTGAAGTTTATAATGCATATAATCTTTCTATAATGGCTGACTGATTTCTGTTGCAGGACTTACATTGGATTGAAAGCTTGATTATAGACTTTATACTCTTTCTTAAAAATATTCTCGAGCTTATATATTGAGTTTATATTGCTAGACAATATGTCTTTAGGATCACTGGATGATGGCCAAAGATTTGAAGGTGGCCAAAGCTCCAAAGCCTTGGAGGTTATTATGGATTCATGCGTATGGTATACTGGCTAACAAATCCTTGTTGCAGGATGACATATCATGTTGGTGACTGTTTATTGACTTTTTTTAAGTTGTTTTATCAATATTGATTATTATTTAGACATATATATATATATAATGTTTACACTCAGAATATAGCTATGCTTATTGTTTTGAAATGGTCTGTCAAACAGGTCATTATAGTTGTGCTATTTAATCTGGATTGTGTCTTAACTTGTGTTCAAGTTTTGCAGTGCTAGAATTTGATAAAATCTGGATGATCAAGTTAAGATATCCGTTTGAATATAGCGGTTGAAGATAGTTGTTTTGTTGTTGAGTATTTGCAGGAGTTGGTTCCTAAAATCTCTCTAGTTGTTGCTGCAAGTTGTTATAAATAGTATTTGAATTTCAAGTAGCAACAAGAAGTGATATACAGAGATTATACTTGAGAAAGAAGAGATAACACACAGGATATCAACCAACTACTCTTCAACCATTCAAACAAATTGAGAGCTCAACATTGAAGAAGATCGTTCATCTCAATCATTCCATATTTCTGAAGCACACTTCAAGCTTCATTGCTTACTCTGCTTTCTATGTTCTTCATACTTATGCTTAATCTGTGTATTCATTAGAGTTTCTATGCCTCATTGACTTTTATAAGTTGAATTTGTTCAAGTGAACAACAAGAGGTTCTTATTGTTTCATTAGATTGTAGCTGAAACTAGATTGGTTTGGAACCACAAGCTGTATAGGTGTAAGGAATTTCACTTAAGCTTGAGATCTAGGGATAGGTCTGTGATTATTAAGAAGGTTTCGAAATCATGGAGGGATAGTATCCCTCAGGCGTAGAGTAGGTCCTTTGGTGGCTGAACTTCGTAACAAATCACTGTGTTCATTGATTTATATTGCTGCACTTCATTCTCCATACAAAAAGTTCAACACAGAGTTTCTCCAAAGATTTGGAGAAGTTTTTACTTCAAAGCTTTTAAGATTTAAAATTTTACAAACTACTTGTGTACTTTTCTAAAGCTTTGAAGATCTATCAAACCTCTATGTTAAGTTTTAAAAATTCAATTTTTTAGCAAAATATTACATACTCTATTCACCTCCGCTTCTAGAGTATCTTGATCCTGTATTTTACCTGCATAACACACTTTCAATTGGTATCAGAGCTTGGATCACAGTAAAGATCTAACAATCTTGTGACAATGAGTAATGTAGGTGATTGTGGATTCTCACAGGGAAGAGCAGCCAACAGACCTCTACTGTTCCGTGGTGACAACTTTGTACATTGGAAAGCATTAATGAATTTTATTATCATTGATCAGGACATGGAGCTATGGTGAATCACTCAGAATGGTCCCTATATATTCTATTCTACTTCAGATGGGTTCAAAACTGTCAAGACATAGGATGATCTTTCAGTTACTAAATTGGAGAAGGTATAAAAATATATATATAAAGCTATGAACTTATTATATTGTGTTCTAAGTGCAGATGAGTTCAACAAGACATCCAACTGAAAAAGTACCAAGGAGATTTGGGACAAATTGGTTGTGACATATGAAGGAACCATCCAGTTCAAGCATACCAAATCAACATTCTTCTAAGGCAATATGAGCTATTCAAGATGAGTTATGATGAATCCTTCAAGGACATGTTCAAAAGGTTCACAGACATTGTGAACAATCTAGAGTCCTTGGGGAAAGCATACACCAACGAAGAAAAAGTGAGAAATATTCTAAGAAGCATTCCAAAAACCAAGTAGGAGCCAAAGACCACTGAAATTGAGGAAGCTCAGGACTTGAGCCTTCTTGAGCTAGATGATCTGCAAGGCAAGCTGATCACTCATGATATCTCTATGAAGTAAGTGGATGGTGATATGAGTGACAACATCAAGATTCTGGCACTCAAGGCAAAATAAAGTGAGAAATCTCAAAGCCTTGAACAGGAAGATGATGCTGATGAGGAAGCTTTAGCCTTTATCTCCAAAGCTTTGACCAGAATCCTGAAAATGAAGAAGAATTTTGGAAACACGGACTACAACAAAGACAAGTTCAGATCCTCAAGCAGCAAGGATCACAGAGGTAAGCCTTCTTCACATTCACATAAACCTAAAGGACTGAACTGCTTTGAATGTGGATATGCAGATCACCTGGTGAGCGATTGTTCACAAAAGAAGAAGAACATGCATTTCCCTAAGAAGGAAAATGACAACATAAGTAAGAAAGCTATGGTTGCCTCATGGAGTTTTTCTAATTCATCAAGTGATGTAGATTCAGATGAAGAACGAGCCAATCTTTGTCTAATGGTTAGGCTTGGAGAAGGAAACATCTCAAATAGACACATTGAGGAAATGGAAAACAAATTACTTACTAGCACGTCTTATGTATTACCTAAAATCCACAAAAGTATGTTTTTAAATGAGTAAAGTTACAGAAATGAGATTGAATCTTTGAAGGTGAAAGTTCATGAGCAAGCAAAGGAAAATTTAAATTTTGTTTTTCTCAATAAGACTCTTGAAGTATCCTAGTAAAAAATTGAGTGTGACTTCAAAGCTTTGGACAGCAGGTTCAAGGCCTTGAAGGCACAAGTCAAGGAAGTTCTGAATCAAAATACTCTTTTAACTGATGAGTTTGTTGATTTGAAACATCATTCAGATGATTTAGTAAAACAAAAAACTTCATTGATTGAGAAACTTCAAGAATCAAGAAAAGTTTTGTCAAGATTTGCAGGCTCAGAACACAACCTTAATCCCATGCTTGAGGGAAGTCTGCATTCTGTACACAAAATTGGAATTGGTTACAATCCAAATTTTCCAAAGAAGAACCAAACTACCTTTGTGAAATCAGGAAACAAACATTCTCCAAAAAAAAAATACTGTGGAAAGTTTGGTCATGTTAAGCTAACTTGCACCTTTAGA
The DNA here is from genome assembly GCA_023055425.1 of Linanthus parryae. Classification (NCBI taxonomy): domain Eukaryota; kingdom Viridiplantae; phylum Streptophyta; class Magnoliopsida; order Ericales; family Polemoniaceae; genus Linanthus; species Linanthus parryae. The sequence continues at coordinate 706,630 of JALGPY010000041.1, read as the reverse complement.
AGGAGAAAACCTCACATATTGAGGAATACCTATCCTTATCAGCTTAAGGGACAAGTGAGGCATATTTGGATTCCTAGACCACCTAATATGGTTGATTTTGAATATGAGTCCAGGTTCTACACTTAGTCAAACAGCGTGTTAAGGCATTGATTGAATTTCGAAGGCTGTAACCAAGGCTAAGGACCATAAGTGGATTACGAACAATGGTTTCTCCAGGCATATGAGTGAAAAGAAGTCTCTATTCACAGAACTTAAAAGAGCAATCTGGAGGAACAATCACACTTTCGAACAAGGAAAAATACAACATTATTGGCATGTGTATTATTGGTAATGAATCTGCAAGTTCTATTTCTGATGTTTATCTTGTAGATGGTTTGAAGTATAATTTGCTTAGTATCTCTCAATTATGTTATGAGGGTTACAAAGTCATTTTTGACAAAGATAAATATGTGGTGCAAGATGAGAAATCTTGCAATGGCATACTCACTGCTCCAAGGTCGTACAATGTTTATTCTATGAGTACTAACAAAGTTGCAGGAGAAAGTCTGAAGTGTCTCAAAGCTTTGAAGGAGGAATCAAAGCTTCGACATAGAAAAATTTGGGCATATAAGCATGCACAAAATAAACAAGCTTATCTCAAAGGACTTGGTAAGAGGATTACCAGGTACGAAGTTTAAAGATGATGAGATATGCAAGGCATGTACCCAAGGTAAATAGACAAGGAGCTCATTCAATCCAAAGAACTTTGTATGTACTACTAGACCCTTAGAGTTGCTGCATATGGACTTATGTGGTCATATGAGAGTTCAAACACCCAAAGGTAAGAGTCATGTGCTTGTTGTGGTAGATGATTACCCTAGATTTACTTGGGTTATGTTTATTAGAGAAAAATATGAAGCACTACATGAATTTTCAAAACTTTGCAAATAGCTTCAAACTTTGAAAACATGCATGTTGCTTCTGTTAGGAGTGATCATGGCAGAGTATTTGATCAAATTGAATTTTATTTATTTTCTTCACAGCATGGCATCTCACACAACTTTTCTGCACCTAGAACTCCTCAGCAAAGTCGAGTAGATGAGAGGAAGAATAGGACACTTGAAGATATGTCTAGAACCATACTTATTGGAAATAATTTGCCAAAATATCTTTGGACATAAGCTGTTAACAAAGCCAACTATGTGCTTAATAGATGGTTGATTATGCCTATTTTAAAGAAAACTCCGTATGAATTTTTCAAGGGCCGAAAGCTAAGTATTTCTTATTTTAAACCTTTTGGTTGTACATGTTATGTGCATAATATTGGCAAGGATAATCTTGGTAAATTTGATGCTAGAAGTGATGAAGGTGTATTTCTTGATTATTCTCAATCTAGCAAAGCATATCGAGTTTTCAATACAAGAACCAAAATTGTGGAGGAGAGCATTCATGTGATTTTTGATGAAAGCAATGATGATTCCTTGAGTGAAGGTTTTGCATATCTCAATCTAAACAAGTATGAAGCAGATGATGATACTGAGAAAGAGAAAAGTAGTAAAACTAACCTGCAGGAACAACCAAGAAAATCTCAAAGCTTTGAACAATTTTCTGAACTAAATTCTTAAAGCCTTGAGACTGGACTTCACAGATCACAAAGTGCTCCAGCCACTACTTCAACATCTCAAAGTTTGAAAAACATCCTGAACCTCAGTCTGAAAAGAAGAAATCCAAAAATATTTCATTTCATCCAGCAGAGGATATCATCTCATATCCAAACACTGGTACACAGACCAAAGAACAGTTGAAGAACTTGTGTTCCATCAATGCCTTTGTATCACTTGTAGAACCTAATAATGCAAATGAGTCATTACAAGAAGCAGATTGGATCATTGCAATGTAGAGTGAGCGGAATGAATTTGAGAGGAACAAGGTATGGAACTTGGTTCCTAGGCCAAAGACTATGTCAATCAATGGAACCAGGTGGGTGTTCAGAAATAAACTTGATGAGAATGGTAAGGTTTTCAGGAACAAAGCCTGACTTCTGGCACAAGGGTATAATCAAGAAGAAGGTATTGATTATGAGGAGACTTTTGCTCATGTTGCCAGGTTACAAGCAATTAGAATACTTATTGCATTTGCATCTCACAAACACATAAACACTACAACAAATATGACCTTTGTTGACAGTTTTTTTGTCGACAGACGGTTTTATGTAGCTAGTTGCGAGATTAATCGACAATATTTGTGTTTGTCGATGCATATGATATTTTTTGTCGACCTTATGGTTTTTATTTTATTCTACCCAAAAATTTGTTCAATATAGTATGAATATTAATTTAATTTTGACAACCACTTACGTAGTGACATATTCAATTGTCAACTCCTGCCAAAAAAAATTTGGAGGGTAAATAATTGGTGTTTCCTGCACTCCCAAATTGTAAGGAGGGAATAAAAAATTAATTCCCACTAACACACGATTTACGAGGTTAATCATCAATCAGACTCTCACACTCTCTCACATTCATCGTCACATCACTCTCTCACACTCTCTCACGACTCTCCCAATTCTCAAACCCTCAATCGATCGAATCCTTCAATTCTATTAGTCGATCGAATCCTTCAACAATCAATGCTGTGAATTTATTTGATCTTCGTCGGAGATGCTGTGAAAGCCTCTTTCATCTTCAACCGATTTCAGGTATGGGACTCTTTCATCTTCTTCTTCTTCGATCTCTCTAGAATCATCTCTTTCATCTTCTTCTTCTTTCGGTTGATGTTCTTGTTCCATCTCTCTGGAATCGCCTCTTCCATCTTTCTGATGATTTGCATGTTTTATTGATTTAGTCTGATGATTTTGTCTTCTTTTGGTTGATGTGTCTGATTATTTTGTCTTCTTCCATCTTCTATAGATTTTCAGATGTTTGCTATTGTGTTCATGTACGTTCTAGGGTTTTCATCTTCTTCAATCTCTGTGGACTCGTTTGTGAACAAACTACCCCAATTTATGAGATGTATGTGTTGATGATTTTGTCTTCTATTGAAAGTGTTAGGGTTTTCTGCGGATGGGTTCATGTTATAGGGTTTGGCCTCTTTCAATTTCTTCTGACATGTATGTGATCATGTTCTAGGGTTTCTGCAGATGGGTTCATGGTCTAGGGTTTGGCCTCTTTAAATTTCTTCTGTCATGTATGTATTCTTTCTTGCTGATTGAATCTGTGGGGAAAATCCAGCATTGATTGCTCAGAAGGTTATGCTACATGCTGCCTTGTTTGTGGTTGTTGTTGCTGGAATGTGTTATGTATTTGCGTAAACATGTCTTCATTTACTTAGCAACCTGAAATAGTTAGTTATCGACTTCCTCCACATAGTGATAACTCCAGTTGATGCTAACTTGAAAGTTTTATGTTCGGTGCACTGCATATAGGATTACCTGTTCTGCATTATTCCATGTTTTTTGTTCCAGAGTCTTATTGTGGTTATGTTAGATAATATATTACAATATCTCTTTATACGATTGTCAGTTCTGACCAGTTGAAGTAATTTGTGCAGAATACGGTGGTGACTGTAAAGTTTGAGGAGATTAAAGTTTGTCGGATCGTTACGTACTTGGCTGTCTCTTCTCGTTGATAATTTTTGCCCTCAACTCTGTCAGTATGTTCCTTCACATTTGTTATTATTTTCTTTACAATTTCATTTTTTCGCCTGAGACTTGTTTTCGTTTCATCTCTCTGTGTCCTCCAGAAATTGACATATAAATTGCATCTTCTAAGTATTTGCTGTTAATATTGTTTTTGATCTCCATTTTTGCTATCGATAACTTGACGTAATTAAGCATCCTGCCATCTTCATGTACTCTAATTGTCTGAGTATGAACCGATACTTGCTTGTTTCTTGCTGCTTCAGTGTAGTGTTTTCTTTACATTTCAGTCCTTACAGAAAGTTCTTAGGATTGTCTCTGTTTATGAAGCAGTCAGAGATACTTTTCTGCATATATAGTGTCGGAAGTCGTTCTTGTCTTGTTTGAAAATCATGACTTTGTTCAACTTTCAACTGTGTTAAGGGTCACATAATTGTTTCTGTTATATATGGATTTTTTTTAATAAAAGTATTGATAGTTATACATATAACCTGTAGGTAGTGATGGATCGTAGTTGGATTGGGTTGAATGATAAATGGTGTGATGAATATGTTAATGGTGTTTCAAACTTCATTAAGTTTGCGAGTCGTCATGTCGATGGAAGAAATAGGATACGTTGTCCATGTTCTAGTTGTGTTAACGTGACCTTTAGATCTCTTACTGCTGTAAGAGAACATCTGCATCGGAATGGTATGATTCAAGGCTATTTGAAGTGGGTATTTCATGGGGAGGATTACGGATTAGGTGAGGTTGCCGAGAATGATTCTGGTGATTGTGTAGATGACATACCTGAGACACGCGTTGACGTTGAGGGCTTGATAGGGGACTTACAAGAGGGTAGGTTTGCTGGTAATCTTGGGGATGATATATCATCCGATGAAACACATTTCAAAAACGGGGAGGGTGATACATTTGCTAAGCTGTTAAGCGATGCTCAGTGTGAGGCATAGCCGGGGTGTCAAAAGTTCTCTAAGCTGTCACTAATAATAAGGTTGCTGCACATTAAGACACTTTGCAAATCGAGTAAGAAATCGGTGAACATGGTGTTAGATCTTCTTAGAGAGTTAGTGCCTCTGGGTCACACTCTACGAAAGTCGTTTTATGAAGCTATAAATATTTTACGTGAACTTGGACTTGGCTATGTCAATATCCATGCATGTCCAAACAATTGTGCTTTGTATTGGAAGGAAAATGAGAATTTGGATCACTGTCCCAATTCTGACTGTAAGGAACCTAGATGAAAGGAACGTCGCAATGGGAAGAGAATTCCTCGGAAGGTTCTTAGATACTTCCCTGTGATACCCAGGCTTCAAAAATTGTTCATGTCAAAAAATATTTCCAAGGATATGCCTTGGTACAAGGATCGGCGTGTGCATGACGACAATGTCATTGCGCACCCGGCTGATGCTAAGCAATGGCAAGATTTTGACAAAGAACATGAATGGTTTGCTCAAGATCCTCGTAATATTAGGTTGGGATTAGCCAGTGATGATTTTAATCCTTTCAGTAATATGAGTAGTACATATAGTATGTGGCCTGTAATGCTTGTTATATACAATGTGGGGGCTAGACAGGTTATGAAAGACCCGTTTATTATTATGCCCCTATTAATACCAGGGCCGCATTCACCGGGAAATGACATTGATGTTTTCTTCCGTTCATTAATTTATGAATTAAAAGACATGTGGGAAGAAGGTATAGAAACGTATGATGCTTATTCTGGTGAGAGATTTATGTTGCATGCTGCACTGTTGTGGACAATAAATGATTTCCCTGCATATGGTATGTTGTCCGGATGGAGTACCAAAGGGAAACTAGCGTGTCCCTCGTGTAACAAGGAAACTCACCATATAAGATTGAAGCATAGTAATAAACAGGTTTACATGGGTCATCGTCGGTTCTTACCACTCAATCATCCATGGCGACAGAATAAAAATATTAATGGTAAACTTGATCCTAAATCGAATCCGAAGGAGTTATCTGGAGATGATGTTCTTGATCAGTTAAAGTCACTTCCTTCAGATTTGAAGTTGGGAAAGACTTTAACTAACAAGAAGAGAAAACGCCGCGACAAAGAATTAAACTGGAGGAAAAAAAGTATATTTTTCAAATTAAGCTATTGGAAAACACTTAATATCAGACATAACTTGGATGTCATGCATGTAGAGAAAAATGTTTGTGAGAGTGTCCTCGGGACTTTGATGAGTATTGATGGGAAAACAAAAGATACTGAAAATTCACGTAAGGATTTGGCGGAACTGGGTATTATGAAAGAGCTACATGCTCGCAAATATGGTGATAGGGATGTCATTCCCCATGCACCCTATTGTCTGGATGTAGCTGGAAGAAAAATATTTGTGAGTTAAAAACTATTAAATTCCCTGACGGTTACGCTTCAAATATATCTCTTTGTGTGAGCAGCAATGATAACAAGATAATTGGCATGAAAAGCCATGCTTATCATGTACTGTTAAAATGGTTGCTTCCTCTTGCTATACGTGGGAACTTGAGCAAACAAATTTGTGATGCATTAACTGAGCTTAGTATGTTCTTCAAAGAACTGTCTTCGCGAACTTTGACAGTGGAGTGCTTGGAGGGATTAGAAAGGGATATTGTGTTGATACTCTGTAAATTGGAGTTGATATTTCCTCCATCGTTCTTTGATGTTGTGATTCACCTGCTAGTCCTCCTTCCTCGAGAGGTAATGTATGGAGGACCAGTTCAATATCGTTGGATGTATCCCACTGAAAGGTTAGGCCTTTCGTAATTTATGAGGTTGTACATTATGTAATCCCTCAATAAATTTATTATTCATAGGGATAAAAAGGGATTATTATAGTTAAGGCAGAAAATCAAAAAGTATTTATTATGAAGGCAGAAAAGGAAAAATAATTATTTATAAAGGCAGTTTTAGAAAATTATTTACTAACAAGGAAAAAACCTTAAACTTGGTACTTCAAATGACATTTATACCCATTACTTAAGGAAAAAATTAAATTGCATTCTCACCCATATCATTATCTGTACGACTTTTGGGCATCGTAGTTCACAAATTTTATAACCGAGCACACTAGGGGAAAAAGAACAAAATCATGATTGCATGTGGTACTTTCTGAAGTTACATCACTTTCAACTAACGAAATTTTTGTTCTTAGAGTGTGACGTTGCAATAGTTTTCGACAAGTAAACAAACAAAAAATAGAGAAAACATAAACATCTCATAATCAAATTAAATGTAATCCTATCACCCATAAAAAAGAAATGAAACATCACATTAGTGACTGATAGCATACTGGTAGACATATATCACAATAAAATAGGAAGAAAACAATGTATCAATCTTCACAGCAACTTCATGAAAGCACTCACAATGTGGTGACTGGGCAGTTTTTTTGATAAACTGAAGAATGGACAAAGTCATTCAAGAAAAATAAAAATAAATAGTTCAAATAAATCGGCACATTAAATGGCATTCTGGCACCCAGCTTTGTTGTGGCCGCACTCGTTGCAACGAGAACAATGGATAGCCCTCTTACCCATAAATTGGGACTCAATACGTTTTTGACGAGGCCTTCCTGGTTGGCGTCGACTCTTTGGCGGATCGAGACCGTCTTCTAATGCATCATAGTCTAAATCTTCGAGTTCGGGCATATCATGAGTAGGTACACCATGCATTAACTCTGAATAAATAAGATGTTGTGTCTCTTTCCGGTACCAATGCTCCACATAGTCGTACACATCAAAGTTTTGCTTTCGTATGACAGCACAAGCATGAGCACAAGGAATTCCAGTCATCTGCCACTCATTGCAAGAACACTTTCGAGAAGTTAAGTCTACAACCAAAGTGGTTCGTTTAGCCTCAACCTCAAACTCATTTCCCATGCACTGCCTAACAATTACAAGTTGAGCCTTCTCGATATTTTCACACAATTTCTCTTCAACTTTTGGGCTCACATCGCTTGTCCATTTATCGATTTCTGCCCGCTTCCTCAATAATAAATCAGTCAACTTCTGTCTATTGGCAGTCATAAACTTCAGAATGGTCATATGCCTCTCAGTGCGCATCCAAGCATTGAACGACTCAGCAACATTGGTATTCAACCTGTCCCAACGTTTTTTTGGGAATAAGTAATTGGCCCAATGTTGGGGAGCATTACTTTGTACCCAATTACCAAACTCTTCTCTGAAGCTTTTAATGTTTAATATTGCCCTATCAAAATCTGTTTCCACCCTCGCATAAGCTACATCATTCAACAAAGTTAAGGCATTCTCTTTTCCTTTCTTTCCCAGTTTAAAAGTATTAACATACGTACTGAAGTTCTCCTTAAGATGCCGAAAACAATGTGCATTATTTCTGGCACCAAATACATCCCTAACAGCTGAAAGGATACTCTGGTGTCTATCTGACACAATAACAACTTATCTAGCAGGATCTAAAATCGACTTCAATTGTTGTAAGAACCATAACCAATCATCATAATTTTCAGAAGCAACAATACCATAAGCGATAGGAAGCATACCGTCATCAGCATCAAGACCTGTAGCTGAAAGCAAGCACCCTTTATATGGTCCACTCAAGAATCCCGCATCGATGAAAACTATCGGGCGACAACCAAGATTGAAACCTCGAATGCAGCAGTGATAACTAACAAAAAGTTGATGAAACTTGTGATCAAATGACTCTGTCCACTTTGCAACTGTTCCGGGATTCGATTCAACCAAACGCCTACACATCCATGGTACGAGCTTGTATGAGTCTTGGACATTACCTTCAATGTTGACTTTGGCTTTGTCTTTACATCGCCATGCTTGATGGTACTTTAACGAAACACCATATTCATTTTGTAGATCTTTACATATTTGCCTTGGCAAATAATCGGGAGTAGCCTTAACTTTATCCTCAATTATCTCTGCAATCAAGCTTGATCTGATAAGTGGCGGCATACTGATTTGATCAAGTGATGTGTGCCTATGAGTTTTGACGTACTTCCGCACTATCATGAATTTTGTATTCTTTATGCAACTGGCAGTAAGCTTCCATGGGCACCCATCAATAGCACATCGTAAACTCATGTAATCAGGGCTATTTTTCTTGAATTTGTACCTGAATCGCATAGCAGTCGCAAATCTGAAAAGAGCATGTCGAAGGGCATTTGGACTCTCAAATTTTTGCCCAACTCCAGTAATTTCATTTTCCCATATCTTTGAGTGAAGAGGTGGTCTATTAGTTGATGTGCATCCGACCATGAGTCCCACAGTTTCATCATTTTGCTGTATTCTTTCACTTTGGACGGGCCTGTGATAAGCATGTAGATAATTAAGATGAAATATTTATTAAAAAAGTCAAAATATCAACACAATATTATAAAATGCCTATACGTTACCTTGGAGGTTCATGGTTTTGCCTCGTGGTGACGCATCCTTCAATAACATAAATATGAGCGTGATCATCATTGAAATTAATCAATTCTCGAAATTTTTCTTCATTATCCAAGTCCAATAGTACTGATTTGTCAAACTTTAAAGAAAATTTGATTTTCTTTCCAGTGGGATTCAAACTGAGTTTATCGCACATAACAGATATAAAAGTCTCCATGCTCATTTCAGAATTTAGTACCACCCCACTTGTATGTCCACCACGGTATGCGAGTACTCCTTCTTCATGAACAATCTCTCCTCCAAAATGACAGTAACAATACAAAGATTTGTGACATTGATTTTCCATTTAGTATCCTGAAATATACTGAATGAGTTTGATGAAATATCACATAAACAGAAAAACTTCAAGCAAGTACCATGTAACGAATTTAGAAAATCGCATATAAAATTTATACCATGTGTTCGTTTTCTCATAATGTCAACAAGATAACTAAGTATATGTGATTACACTAAGAACAAATCAACAATAATAAGAAATTATTATCAATTACAATGGCAGGTTAGTTGTTTCCATAAAAGTCATTCAATACTTTGAGGAATAGACTACTTATACGATGGAACACTAATAATTTCGTTTTCAGTTTGTTTCTTGCACTGCCAATAATTTATGCCTTAGAAATCATATCATATATTTGTTCTTAAAGGGCAAAAAAGAAAAAGAAAAAAGGCAAAAAAAAAGAAAGAAAAAAGAGTGATACTCACATCTGACTATCAGAAAGAGTAGAACCATGTGATCATTGAACATCAAGTTCAAAGTAGACTACCACAAAAGTGGTTTCCAAGCGATTATTGATAGTTTTATATTCAGTGTGTTTTCAAATCTCAATTAACTATACTTCGTGGAATCCATCTTTGGAGTCATGGGTATCTACGGGTGACTCCAAAAGATTCCGGCTATTCGCCATGTAGAGAGACACATGCCTTTCGGCTTGAACGAGGAGAGATAGATGAACATACCTACAGGTTTGAGCAGTCTAGATCTTCTCTTGCACTGTTTGAACACACTGGAGCATAACAAAGTTTAGGGTTCCTGGTGTTTAAAGATACCGCGAGGATTTTTAGTTGAAGTACGATTGAGGCAAAGATTAAAAAAGCAGTATTTTAAGTAAAGGGTAACATAGTCATAGTAGGTACTAAAAAACAAGTTTTTTCCTTGTTAGTAAATAATTTTCTAAAACTGCCTTTATAAATAATTATTTTTCCTTTTCTGCCTTCATAATAAATACTTTTTGATTTTCTGCCTTAACTATAATAATCCCTTATTCATATCTATTTTATGTAAACAGATTTCTATATACGCTAAAGAAATATGTGAGAAATAAGGCTCGAACTGAAGGTTCAATTGCCGAAGCATACATCGACAATGAATGTTTAAATTTCTGTTCGATGTATCTTGACGGCGTTGAAACAAGATATAATCGTGCGGACAGAAACCATGAAGGAGTTAAAATCAGCCAAAATAATAGCTTGTCTATATTTTCTCGTCCTGTTCGGCCTTTGAGTGCCTCACATGTTGAAAGGCTGGCACCTTCAGAATATGAGATTGTTCGATGGTTTTTTTATACAACTGCGAAGAAATCGATACATATATGAAGTAAGTATTATTTTTAGGAAAACTTGATTACCTTGGTCAATAATTCAGTCAAATGTTTATATATTGTTGACATGCATATGGGCGCAGTAAGCATCTTGAGGAAATTGAGTTGCGGGAGTCTACAAATGTCGAGAAAACATATCAGCATGAGTTTGCTGATTGGTTTAAGAATCTTGTAAGATGTCTTGTTACATAGCTTGTCATTTTGTAATATATAAATTATATTGAATATGTTTTGAAACGTTTATATGTTTAATCAGATGGTTAAAAATCGAATTGACAAGTCTGTAGAGGCAACTGATGACCTTTACTCGCTTGCTTGTGGGCCTGATAGACATATCAAAACGGTATACGGGATGTGTTATTAATGGCATGAGATTTCACACAAGTGCACGTGACGAACGACGCGTTACTGTGTTCTGGTGCGAGCAGACCATGAAGGCACATAAATTGATTTCTATGGTGTTTTAACTGATATCATTGAGCTGAAACATTTAGGAGGGTATCATGTTTTAAACCTTAAGTACTTCACTAGCGTCAACATTAGTCGTACTTGGTATAAAGGGGAACCTTATATACTTGCATCACAAGCTCAACAAGTTTTCTATGTCTAGTTGTTATTCTAGGTAAGAACTACAGAATAGTTTAGAAGATTGAACCTAGAAATTGGTACAACATAACTGAAACCGAAGAAGAAACAAGTTATCGTGACAGAGAAAACGATGCGTATCAACAATCGTTTTCGACTGGTACGAGTCCTGTGACTGAAGTTGATCCTGAAGATAAGTTTTTACTAAGTGAGGGAGAAGGAGATATGAATGACGACGATGATGATGACGATGCCGACGATGACGACGACGACAGTGATGACGACGGTGGTGAGGATTACAGTAGCGACGGTAGTCATATAGGAGATGATGATGATGCCGATGACGACGACGATTACGATACCGATTTGGGGGAGTTCAGATAATTGCATTTCTATAATTCTTGTTGACTAGTATTTGGTTATTTGGATTTATGTTCTTTGGGTATTATTTTTTTTAGCTACTTGGATTCCAGTTATTTGGCGTATTAATTACTTTTGTCAATTATTAGATGAATAAAACGTTATTGTCAGTATGCATTCTTACCCAAATTAATGTCGCATGGCATTTTGTTACACTTGAATTTGTAGATTACTGTAGGCAATGGAAACATATTCAAAGGTCAGACGCTCGCTCCGGTCAACTCCTTCGAAGTCTACGAGCAGCGTACGTGGCATCCCAGATCCTGTAAAGGATATTATGGTGGAGGTAAGGGTTCTGCATTTAAAGAAAACAATGTACTTAAGAATTTACGTATGTTGAACTGCGGTGACTTAATTTTCTGTATTCACGTTCTCAGAATGCAGGCCCTCGTAGTAGCGCAAGAAATTCCCCTCGAGACACGCCTAGTGGAGCAACACGTAATACCCAGGAGGCGTAATTTGTGTCCAGTACCAGTGTTTTGGAGGGAGACACCTGCAAGAAGCGCAATGAAATCAGTATCACTTTTCTAAATTTCATATTTTATTGGTATTTTACAATTGTTCTTGAACTGCGGTCTAACTGGTTATGATTGCCTTATTTATTGTGTTGTAGTATCGGCTCGATCTGTAATGCAGAAAAAGCTTGGCAATTCCCAGAATCCGAAAGCTGTTTCAACAACAAATAAGAAATCTTTGTCACTCCCCCCGGATGGTTGGCTGCCAATAAAGGTAATATGGGTCTAGTTCGTAATCAAATTCGTACTTTTCAGAATTTATACTTGATTCTTAATTTATATTGACCGCGTGCAAGCAGGAATGTCCACTGCAAAGAAGGCCAAAAAGAAGGAAAATGTGGTTGGAACTGTTCCAAGTGACCATCCTTCTGGTAATGCAGATGCTAATGATGTCTGCTTGGATGAGCAGTCACAAGCTACAATGTTGACTCGACGAGGACAAACACCTCAATTAATGTTTGAAGGAGAAATGAATTACCGGTGGACACTGAGGTACGTAGCCGTTTGAAGTTAAATGTAAACGACCGTCCCATACAGTTTTCATTATATGACATCTTTTATGTGTATATCACATACAGGTAACTGACTCCCAAAGGCGCATAAGAAGATCCCCTAGATTGACTACCAACAGGGCTAACACTAGTGACACAAGGGAAGATGCTACTCCTGACATTGGAGGGTTAGAGGAAAATGTACCCGAAAGTCGCGAGGTAGTTGTAAGTGCTTTCAAGCTTTTGATGATTTGTACATTAAAATTTGTAACATTTTGTTCCAAATGTGACATAGGTTATGCCAGAGGATGTTCGAGTATACGAGTCCATACGAACAAAACCTCAGAGATTGACACCGACAATAGCTGCGGAGTTGGGTGGTGACGACGTAGTTCACATCAGAAACTCCCTGGAGGAAGAAAATGCAGGAACACACTCCATCGACAAGTCTCGGAAGAAAACCGTTACAAGCAGTGTTCAAATGGAAGAGGAAAATGTCGATGATGACAGCGATGAGGTACTGTCCAATATTTTATTGTCGTATTTCCATGATTTTATTGCATTTCATCCTATTTAATTCCTTACCGTGTCTTACAAATGTCCAATATATGCAATCAAATGAATTCTTTCGGCTTCCACCTGAACTGTTGGTTTCGAGACTAGTTGCAGCCAAACGTGCCGATGGCAGAGTGCGTAGAAGAAACGCCCAGGAACCGAACGTGCCGATGGCAGAGTGCGTAGAAGAAATTCCCAGGAACCGAATGTAAGTCCACAAGCCAGGAAGAAGGCTCGGAAGAACACCGTTACAAGTGTTGAAATGGAAGAGGAAAATGTCCATGTCAGCGATGAGGTACTGCTTATACGGCTTCTGAAATATTTATTGTTTACCATACTTGGAAAAAATTAGTTGTTAGCTTCTGTAACAATATGCGATGCAGGTTACGAGAAGGGATGTTGGCTTCAGAAGATCGCATCGGTTAACACCAACTAGGATCATGTACAGAAAAACTACAGCGTCGAAACCCAGGACAAATGCTCGTAACAACTCCGTAACAGATGTGGAATGGGAAGTGTGGGATCTGTCTGTGGATGACGCAGATCCTGGTGTAAGTAGCATTATAACATTTTATTTTGTAAACATCATATACAAACTGTTTATGTCTATTTCTTAGATTTTTATTGTGCAATATTGTTTCAAACTGCGATGCAGGTTACGAACGGGTTGTTAGCGAAAGAAGATCCCATCAATTAACGCCTACTGGCTGGCCAGAAAAAAACCAGCATCAAATTCTAGGACGACTGCTCGGAACAACAATGCTACAATGTTGAAGTGGACTCGCATCGTTCTGACGATGACATGGATCCTGTTGTAAGTAGCAGTACAAAGTTTTACGTTTTGAACTTAACAAACAAACTGGTAATCTGTCTCATTTATGGTAGAATGTGGTGCATGTTACGACACAAGATGTTGGTGTAAGAAGATCGAATCGATCGACGCGTACTAGGTTGCTGGAGAGAAAAAAATACAGCATCAAACCCCAGGACAACTGCTCGGAACAAATCCGCCAGAGATACTGAAAGGGAAGGGTTAGATCAGTCAGACGATGAGATTGTTGGTTATGTAAGAAGCAGTTGGACATAATTTTTTTTAAAGTCAGCTACTGTTTGGTTATGTGTCTTATTTAACGTTTTATTGTAGAATGTGGTGCCTTGTGGTTCGTCGAGAAGGTCGCGTCGTCTGAAATCCAGAACAAGGGAACGAACACCACCAACTGATGCTGGACATGCTGAGAACAACCTGGCTGCTGAATGTATGTATCGTCTATGTTATGTTGATTCTTTAATACGGGGACATATTAATTATTAATATTTTTATTTACTTGAAATTGGATGCTTTTCCTAATGTATTGTGCTCTCGTAGCTCCCCAAATAACTAGAACTGGAAGAAGAGTGACGCGTGGGCTAAGTATCAGAAGTAAGAATATAAAAAGGGAGGTAAGATTGATGTGTACATTCCTCTGGGGAAGCGGAGACCAACCGGTGATGGCCGTTTGGAGCTCACGGCTGAGGTTGGTGTTGCTGTACGCATGCATGCACAGGCTAGAAGTCCGTCATGGAAGAAAATGGAGGATCATCACAGGAAACCCGTATTCGATCACCTGCTTGTGAGTGCAGCTATTGCATGCTTCATGTTTACTTACGTTAAAAAGGATTTAATATGTCTTAATTTTGTTAGTTCTCTCTGACTTGTTGGATTTAACTTGAAAAGTGAATTAGTAAAGTGAATTAGTGATTGAAATACGCGTGAACCTTGATTCTCTGTATTTTATCGTTTAGGGGATGTTTAATCTGGATTTTTCGAAGAAGCATATTGTTCGAGCCATTAATTCCATGTGCAGCAGAGCATACAGTGACTACAGATACAAGCTGCATAGACATTACAAGAGTTTCCATAGCCATACTGAAGCAAGGCGTCATCCATCCCCACTTGTAACCCAAAGTGATTGGGACATCTTGTGTTCATACTTTCAGTCCAAGCCCTGCAAGGTAAAACCGATATAATAAATGGGCTGGAATTTATGTATTTACTATGTTATGGAGTTCCTTTCACAATTTTGTTGGGATGTATTCACAGGTTAAGAGTAGAAGAGATAATTCAAACCGAGAGCATGTTAAGAATCTGCACAGTTCCGGTTCGAAGACATTTGTCCAGCGCTTGCACGAGATGGTAATGTGTTTAACTTGATCTCATCCGTTAATAATACGCATTCACGTATATGTGTAACAGTCCTTCAAAAAAAAAATTGTAGGAAGAACCCTCACTCATTGAAAACTACAAGATACGCATTGCAAAAGTGGCACATCTGTCTGGCTGTCGCATGAAGCCTTGGGAAAATATGTAAGTTTTGTATTGATTTCTTACAAAAACATCTTATTTTCCAAAGCTATATCTGAGCCTTAATGAAATGTTGTCAAATCACAGAATCAAATGAAATAAATGAGAGACAATGACATGGATCATGACCTAACTGAAGAAGAGATTGTGGAGGCGGTACTTGGAAAAAGACCGGGTGTTGTAGCTGGCTATGGTGGAGGTGAGGTCCCAAAGACTGCTTGGACTTACGATGATGGCGTGTCTGAATCGCTAGCAAGGGCTGAAGCAGCAGAAAAGAAGGCAAATGCATGTAGAAGAAGGGCTGAAGCTGAACGACGAAGGGCATAGGCTGCAGAAAGGCGTAATGAGGCCCTAGAGAAGAGGATATCCAATGTGGAGAGAAAAATTTTGAAGGTTGTGCAAGTCGAAGAGGATTATGAAACAGAATCAGAGCAGGAATCCGAGATGGAATCCGAGGAGGGGTCTGAATCTTTCGTTTCAGAAAGTGAATGAGGTAAGAGAATAAATTGAATGTGTCTACTTATTTTCCATATACACATGACATGTTCATATATTAAATTATGTGAATGCTTTATTTTATTATTTCAATATGCTTATATACATAATATACGTATATGCATATCCTCACCAGTTAGGAAACAAGTATCCTGTAACAAATTGACTAGTTTCAGAAATTCATAATACGCTAACAAATCAGTTTAGACAATAGGTTTGCTGTTACTTAACTACGTTTAAGAAATTCGATTTGAGTTTCATGTATTTA
Source organism: Linanthus parryae (assembly GCA_023055425.1). NCBI lineage: Eukaryota > Viridiplantae > Streptophyta > Magnoliopsida > Ericales > Polemoniaceae > Linanthus > Linanthus parryae. Next base: position 690,307 of record JALGPY010000041.1, on the reverse strand, counting down.
GTAGACAATAGTGTACTTTTAATACGTAACAAATTGAGTTTAGACAAGAGATTTGCTATTAATAAATTCAATTAGAGTTTCCTGTATTGCCTGTGCTTTATACGTAACAGATTGACTAATTTTAAGAAATTCGATTCGAGTATCATGTATTGCCTGTACTTTTACCTAATTCACTACTGAATAAGTTAATTAAGATGGCTACTAGATGATAATGGGATATATAGCTCTGTAGATTTTGGCTTGCAATTGAATGCGTCCACTATAGGTATTCCATGAAAGTATGGATTCCTACAACAGACAGGGTTTATGGTAACATTCACGGCCTACACTTAATTATGTATGTGGCATAATTAACTGTAGGGTGAATTAGCTTCTTCTTGAATGTTGTCATAAGGGTTATGGTTTTAACGGTTTTGGCTCTTCCTTTCTGTTAATGAAAATCAAATGTGGGTTTTCGACCTTTTTGGAATTTGGGATTAATTTAGATCATACATAACAAATTTTATCAGTCCATCTCAGTTTGGTTGTTTGATCTTACAGAAACTGGAATTACGGCTTCATTTGACCAGAACTTAGATTGCCAGGCAATTGGAAAAGTGTTATGTTTCAAGAATGTGTACAAAGAGTTAGCCGTGCTAGCCCACCATTTCCAGCTTTGTTAATTTTACAATGGCTGAAGTCTCTTCGACTATTTTTTTTATACGTCGGAATGAAAGTCTCTTCGACTATGCAGTGTATTGAAAACAGCTTTTGTTTTGAAATGTGTTCTAGTCTGCTTCCAGTATCCTTAATAATGTTAGATTTTGACAGGTATGATATCTGCCATCACGCATATGCATATTGCGCTCTATTCGCATAAAACAGTATATAAATGAAACTGTATTGTAGGGCTTCATTTGACCTGAACTTAGGCTGGTAGGCAATTTGGAAAGAGTTCCCTTTCGAGAATGTGTACAGAGAGTTAGTCGTGCTAGCCACCATTTCCAGCTTTGTTAATCTTACAATGGCTGAAGTCTCTTAATTAAACTATGCACTGTATTGAATACATCTTTTGTGCTGAAATGTGTTCAAATGTGCTCGCAGTATCCGTAATAATGTGAGATTTTGCAAAGTATGATATCTGCATATTGTTCTCTATTCTCACAGAAAACTGTAATTGTAAATTGGCTGGCCTATACGCGGTATAGAGTAATTGTAACTCGAATGTGTAAAAATATATATTCAACGGCAGCATGAATAGTCAGCTAGGCTATTGATGGATATCGTAGGCTATATTCATTGTTGTTAAACCATACAACCACAATCTTATGATTCTTTTTTTCATTGTTTGCAGGTTTTAGCGTCGCTTGCATAGGTTCAGGGCATCGAAGGCCGGTGATTCTGGACAGCTCATGATATAACACGTTGTAGCTGTTTTAATTCTGGGCACTTGATACCTCTATATAACTGTTTTAATTTTGGGCACTTGTACCTTTATAGATGTAATAGTTTTTTGAACTTTGAAACACAACCTACTTGTTTTGTTAACTTAATACTGCTTTGATTTGTACGACTCTTGAATTAGAGTGACCTACTGGACAATCACTAACACGGCTAAGGATGCAAACTTGTTTTTATGCAGTATTATTTTGGTTTGTGTGATGTAAAAAATCCCACTGTTGAAGGGTAAATCTTGGATTTCAGCACAGTTGTGCATATATGTTTGAGTATGTTTAGATTTTGGGTGCATAAATGGTTGATCTTGTGCTGAGGATTTCAGCACAGATCTGCATATATGTAAAAATCTCCATTATTATTTTTTGTTTGGTCGTCATACAGGCAACAAACATATGTGTCGCCAGGAAGATGTAATAGTGAGAAACATATCTACTGGTGACAAATGTTTTTGTCACTTATCTACATAAACTACTAAATTTACTTGTCGGTAGTTGTACTAGCGACAGAAAAGGTTTGTTGTTAGATTTAAACTGTCGACAGAAATTGATGTCGCATTTTTTTTCTGCCGACATACTCGGGGTTTGTCGGTTTTAATACTAACGACCGAATTGTAGTGACAATTTTGCGTCAAAAAATAATTTGTCGATAGAATTTCTACCGACATATTTGGCCTTTTGTAGCGAGTTGTAGTGAAAGCTTTACCAAATGGATGTCAAATGTGATTTCTTAAATGAATATTTACAAGAATAATTATTTGTTGCTCAATGTAACACCCGTCGTTTCCCGAGATTTACGTTCCGGGCCATTAAGGGGGATATATCCATAATCTGCCCCACTTAGGGGGGTATACTCCCATAATACTGCCCCATTAAAGGGGATATATTCATAGTTCTGCCCCACTTAGGAAGGGGGGGTTATACTCAAGTATAATATTTCTTTCATTTCTCTTGAAAATCAATGTTTCATAATTAGTGGTAGCGAAATGGAACCAATCTATCACAATACACTTTTGAAGGAATTGATTAGACACGTGGTCAAAATCTCAAGTCAATCATGCATATCATAAATCACATTTTGAGACGAAAAGTTATACAAACATTTAGACACGAAAGGAGGATGGCACATTAGGTCAGGCATGTTTACTCACCTCAACCCGATAGCAAATATCACATTCTAGCTGCTACGCATAGATGTTGCTCTCGACCACCAAAATCGTCCCCGACACAATTATATTTCTAAATTGACACAAATTCAACTATGCGAGTACATCACTACAAATTTCTTGGCTAAGTCCTACTCGGTTTGAGATTAACCCGTGTTCATCTTATTAATCAATGCTACTCTTAGCTTATTCTCAATAGAATTATCTCAATAGAATTATCGAATACGAAAACATATTCATAAACACTTTTTTAGATTATAAAATGACACATTTATCCTTTAACAACTTCTTAACTTAAAATTTCTAAAAGCCACTATTTATTTAGAGAAGTTTTTCATATTAAAAGAACATGCAATAATAGCGAAATCTAACTTATTTTTATAAAAGTTGATTGAAAGAAATAGTTATTGCAATTATAAAGATTAAAAAAATAGTTAAGAGTATTGTATTTCTAAGAAAACTGCTTCTAAATATCATACATAATGGTAACATGGTTAATAAACTGACAATTATCGTTTTACAAGTACTTAAACAACCCGGATTGAAAATAACGTAATTTAACACAACATTTTTTAGTTTTTAATATAATATTATAGTTTAATTTTTGACGAGCGACTCCTGCACTATTTCAATACCCGGAACACATTTATAAGACGAGGACAAAAACTATTATTTATAGAAAATATTTTTATTCCAAAATCATCATTTTTATTTTTACGTAAAGTGTAATGTTTAAGTAAAAGACAAATAGAAACCCCCAATATATACTAAAAGTCAGCTAGCACCTCCCCCACACTCACAAGATAGCTTTTATAAAATACACTTTAACCCCCCAAAATTTCAGAAACAACAGTTTTCCCTTTACACCTAGTTTATGTAAAAGACACTTTCACCCCTTACATGAACTATCAAATTTGTTCAATCTAAACATGGATTCGAGCCACAAGTTATGATTTTGACTACATAAAACGATGAATTAGAGGATTTAGAGTATACCCAAGCCAAGAATGGCAAAAACCAGTCGAGAAATGGGTCGATTCGAGCTTGCCGTCAATGGAGGTCGCAGTGGTGCGCGTTGGTGAGATGTCGACGTCCTTGGCTCTCACTGGACTAGTTTATGGCCTCCTTGGACCTCCTATATATGAATGGAATCGATTTTTGAGAGTGGGTACCGCTGGTTTGCTCGGGCTCGAAGCTTCGTCGGCGTTAATGGAGTTACGACGGTGGTGGCGACCTTACTTGCTACTGCTACTAGCTGCTTCGATTTCTGATTTCTTGGTTTGACTGAGGGAAAGAGAGAGAGATAGATCTGGATATGGAGGAATATTTGATAATGGAGAGTGGGAGTGGTGGTGTCTTCGGGGCTTTCCCATCGGGGTAGTTTGCCGGCTGTTTCTTGGCGGCTGGCGCCCCCTTCGGTGGGGCCGCTGCTGGTTTTGGACATGGACAGAGATAAAGAGGAGAATAATAGGTTGAGAGAGATATAGAACAGGTGGTGGTGGTGGTGTTCGATGGTGGTGATGGTGTTGGGCGTCCTGCCGAAAGAGAAGAAGAAGAAGAAGAAGTTTATAAGGAGGAGATAAGAGATTACGGGGAATTGTTTTGCAGGTGGTGTTGGGGGTTGTGAGAAAAAGTTTGTTTTAATTTTATTTCTTTTATTTATTTGCTCGTTAGGCTTTAGAGTTTGTACTAACTTCAATCATCACCCCACTATTAACTAGCTCGTGTGTGTCTGAAATTACACTTACCTCCTCTCATGCCATATATTTCGAAAATAAACATTTAAACTCTACAAAAAGTCGTCAATTACCCATATATATACTAAAAAAGACAGGGTATTAAATCATTCCACCCTTAAATATAGCTTCATCCTCGAAACTATATACAAGGCTGCAAGTAATTTCTCTATAATACAAAGACACGTCTATATATTCATGAACAAAATATATCACAAAATGCCCAAGAGATAGCATGTAATGTTGTAGCTTATTTTAGTTTTTAGGTGCCAATGTTAAATGTGGTGCAAGGGTGCTACAAATAAAGGTTACATCCTCTCCCCCTTAAAGAGTGACGTCCTCGAAACTCAATTTACCTGTCGAAGAGGTGCGGATACTTTTTTCTCATATCAACTTTTGCTTCTTAACAATTGCTAGTAACATTTTGCTCATTGGATCTATGTCATCTAACCATATCCTGATCCTCTGGTTGGAGGTTAATTTATACAAATATAATATGAGATGTTGTCTCCACTAATCCATTTCCTCTAGATGACCCATTTCACAAAGTCTGCAAGAAACATTTATAACCTTTGGTTCAAAAAATAGAACTTAGAGTATCTCGATAAAATTGTATGATTTAAAGAAATAGGTGATAAGAGAATCAACATTCCATGGGCCCAAAAATCTATTTAGCGATAAAACTCTAATTTGCACACTTTTGGAGGTGACGAATCGTACTAACTACCACAAGCTTTGAATCTGCATCACAATTCAGTAGACGAAGCCGAAGATGCCAAGTATGGATATTGCTGTAGTCGAAGCATTCCAAAGTATCTTTAAACTACTTAAGCCACCTATGTTTGATACCATCAGTAAACCAAAACATAAATCTGTAAAGGAACTAGGATACATGATAAAGAATGCACGATCTTGCGGGTTACCCGACTTCAAAGGTAAATCCTGACCAAAACTCCAAAGAGTAATTCCCAAAGCAAATATTAACTCCTTAGCCACCCAGAGCAGTTATTCATCACAACGGATGATCTAAGAAAATAGCATGGCCTCATGATATAATGGTTCTTCTTACTATTTGAAATCTAGCTACCCATCCAAAATCTACGATGCCGCCCAACAATCCTCAAAATCCGCGTTGAATAACTAGAGGATGCATGATACCAAATACCAACTCCCAAGCAATTTATTAAGATACCAATAACTTTTGTGAGCCATTACTGAAATCAAACCTCAACGAAAACTAAAAATCGTGTCATTTATAACAAGACTCTTAATTATATATCACAAGGAAGGAAAACTTAAACTACCCCGACATATAATAATGTTTGTAATCCCAAGCAATGCTGTAAAGTCTTACTACTCCACATAGTACTGAGAATTCTCGACAATGTTGATAACTAAATTCCCCGTGGCTGTTGATCTAATGAAGATAGGACCTTTAATAGACAACCAAGGTGTCACAATGTGAAATTAGCTGAAAGTCTCTAATCCTAGTGGTTGATCATGTGATTTTGGTATAATTATCAACGCCTATTCTAATTTCCGCCACAATTCCTCGTTACAAGACTTCTTATTTTGACTGTTCTCACTCAAATCTTGTTCATTCCCCTTAGATCGAACTTGCCTTGCTTAGTCGGTAGAGGATTGTCTGAAACTCTTTCCTTAGATCCACTTATTTCAGATATTACACATGACTACTTGTCACGCTGAGGTTGTCCAAGAGACTGAATCCTTCGCTCCTAATTCTGACCCCAGATAAAGATTAACCGAATGTATATTTTCTATCCTTGTGCCATTTGCATTTATGGTGAATTTTATCAACTCGGTGATTTACTGTATGGTTAATGTTGATTTTATGCGGTGTTGCAATATAAGTAAATAGAATAAGCAATGTGCACATAGGCATGAAAAATAACATGTGGTTTATAATCACACTCGTCGCTAAAGTACAATCTACTATGCAATTTTCACGTGAGTTGTTCTTCAATGCGTCTTTCTCCTCTTGAAAAATAACTTTGGCCAATTGGCATCCAGCTGTTTGATCCTATTATGATTTCATGCCATATCCTCATATCAATTTCTTCAATCAATCACAATAGGCTATCCCAATATTATGTTATAGATAATATGTCAATATACTTCATATCAAACACGTGTCTTTCCTCAGATATTAATACCAACACATAATCATATATGATTCACACATCACGTATCACATTTTGCCAACTCTCATGTAAATATCTTTATGAAGATTTAAATATCAAGCTAATAGAGATCTTTAATTTTATAGTTGGTTATTTGAGCAAATCTGTTACTGAGCTATCTACGCTTTAATTTTTTCTTAACTACGTCTTACTATCATCTCTAGAACTGAGGCTCTTACATTAGGTTCTTCCGTGAGTCCAGTATATAAGAAAACTTAGGGTAGTACTTCGATAACCACTTGTTGTACGTAGTGAGTACTAAAGTCTTCATGCCCCAATCATTGTTAATTACGTACACGCTTCTACCTAGTCCACATAGAAATCAAATCAAACCCAAACATCGATTTAAATAAAATATTCTTCCTAGTCCAAATTCGTCAGTTTCCTCGTCAACGAGGTTCCACAAGAATTCAACCAAATAATTTGAAACACCTGATTGGCCTCGGGCCCAGATTCAAACAAATTTCCAATCGTAAAGTTAGAATTTGCCTCCAGTTTTTGACACAAACTCTGATATTTTCTTAATCTCTTTTTCCTTATTATCTAATATCACCATCCCCATAAAGTCCATTTCACAAATCACAATCTAAATGACGAGAAATTGAATGATTTACAACGCTTATCCCAAGCCTAACAAGGCGTCAAAACCTCATAGTGACATACGCAAAGCATATGACTCTTAAAGACAATTCATATTTGAGCACATAACTCAAAGGTAGCAACACTCCAACATACTGTAGCTTCAAAATTTTCCTATAGTAGATTAATATATTTCAAGTGAATGCCATGAAATAACAGGCTCCGAATTTCCAACATCTAAAATTTGAGTCAGGAATCCAAAATATCCTCCAACCTAAAACTTTAACATTAAGGTGACACCAAATGCGCTTCAGAATAAATTTGCTTAGATCTGTCATAGGGTGCTTTCAAGTTTTGTAGGCTATCATAAGAAAACCAACAGTACTAACTTCATAGTTTAAACATCATCCTATTCAAGTGAGTCATCACTCCAAAAGCAATACACGACTGAATAGAATTTCCAATCCTCAAGAAATATTAGGGTACCCAAACTCGAAAGAACACCTAGAGTGGTCAAATATCAAGAGCTCCTAAATTCTTTACGATGATTGGCCCGACATTGCCTCCCGAGTACGATTCATGGAGAGGTAAAACTGAATCAACCATTAAAACATCAAAACCATTCAGTAACAAAAGCTTTAGTAATATAGCTGAAACGAGTCACAAACTCAACAGGTTGACCTTGTAGTTTCTTGACTTTAGAGTTCTTTGAATTTTTGTCAAATGGATCAAGTTAGTGATCTATAATTTCAGCTCATACCAAATAGATTGTGATTATCATACCAAACAGTGTGTTTAATTAATTGTGAGACAGAGTTAGTGCAGTGTTTAAAAACAAAACAAAGGAAAAAACACAGTGTTTCTTGAAACTGAGGTATTCCTTTTAATATTTTTTTGGGGTACTTTTGATGGTCAAACACTTTCACACTTTGGATTGTTTTGGGGTCAAAACTTTCATACTTCTGATAAATACTACATAAAATAACAACTAAATTCGGTTCTTATATGTTTGCAAAAAAAAAATGATTCTTATATGTACAAAATGACGTTAGAGTAAATAGACACTGAAATTTGATAGTGTTGCCAAATATATTTTTAATTTTAAACATATTATTTTAAACTATTTTTTAAGCACATGCTAAACAACTTTCTAATTTTGATTCTAAACGTGTTTTTGCAACAACTTTTTGTTCACTGCTTTTATGTTTTTAAACAGATACCAAACAAAATCTAAGTGAATGGAACACAACAAGCAATAATCACCTATAATATGAATAGATGGCTGCTCGATCGGAACAGAAAATGCGTCAATGGCCAGTTTTGGCAATCTTTTGTCTCTTCAAGCCACACTGACTGCTATTATCATCACAAATTTTATTTTTTGGTATTTTGGTAGGTCCAATGCCGCCAGGCCCGCTCCCTACATATTTCATTTACACATGTAACTTATTGTTAGTTTTAGAAAATAAACAGAAATTTACGCAAAAAAGGACCTAAGATTGGCTGGAAATTCACCTGCGAGTAACCTAACAACCCATCAAAAGGTTCGTGCTTTATCATAAAGTATTATATGTAAGTCAGGGACTCTTCGAAATTGTGGAAACCTTTTAAATCCTAAAAGGAATAAATAGAAAGAAACTAAGCACTTGCAACAAATCACTTGTTTTTCAGCCTAATTCAGGACGACACGTATGCAGCAGGTGGTGGTGTTGTAATCACACTAACAATGGTAATCGATAACATGAGAAATGACAAGAAAAAAAATTCATAGCTAGAAACTAACATGCGCAAATGTTATGTTTTTCACTCTTTTATACAGGGACGAGCCTGTGTTGAACCAAGCAGGGGCCACGACCTCCTTCATCGTAAAAATTATGAAAAATACCCTAATGATACCTTAGACATTCACAAAATATATTAGAGTTCATCTCTTTTCTGCTCTGGACCAAATTTCAAATCATGCCAAATTAATGACATGAAAGCTGAGATAGCAGTATCCGTCGAATTGTCAAAGGAGCTTCTAATATCAGTCGTACAAGACTTCATGGGGCTCTTGTGTAATTTTGGTCTTCTTTCATAAGTTAGACGAGGTCGTTATCTTCTTTTCTTTTTTGTTTGCAGTTCCGTTACCAATAGTGCTCACGTGACATGATGCTATTGGTTAATGGTTCTTGTCGTTATCTAAGAGGTTTAAAATAATTCTATTTTCCCTCTTTTGTTTTGTAATTCATTTTGGAGTTGCAGAAAATTAGAATGAATATCTCTCTCTTCTTCATATGCTCTCTCGTCTCTTTTTGTTCGCAGGCTTGAGGTTGACACCCTAGCTGTGTGAATTCTTCTTGTATCACTTCAATATGGTATCAAATCCAGGTTGGCTGCTGATTTGAAGTTTCTGTTGTGGTTGAAGTTGTGGAAAGAGGCAGTTCAATTCTCAGATCTGTTTGTGGTTGTGGATCGGATCTGGAAATGGCGCTTAACGATTCAGCAACTTATGGAGCTCGGCTTGGCTCATCATCAGGTACCGATGGATCTTCTCCTTATTTTTTGCACAAATCAGATAGTCCAGGTGTTGTGATGGTTTCTGAGAAGTTGGATAGGAGTATATTCAATACTTGGCATAAATCCATTGTGTGGTCTAAGAGCAAAGAACATGTTGGATTTTGTTGATGGAACCATTTTGGAGCCCCCTATCAATTCTGATATGTACTCTGTTTGGAAGAGGTGTAATAGCATGGTATGTCATGGCTACTCAATTCTGTTTCAAAAGATATTGTGAGCAGTGTAGTATGCAGATCTACTGCTAGATAGGTACGGTTGGATCTGATAGATAGAATTTCTCAAGGAAATTTGCGTAGAATTTTTCAGCTAACTCAAATGCTTGCAGGCATGAAGCAAGACTCAATGTTAGTTACTGTGTATTTTACTAAAATGAAGGGGTTCTGGGATGACTTAGCTAGTTACAAACCTCTCCCATATTGTGATTGTGGTACTTTGACACAATGTCAATGTGGAGTGATAAACAGATGGAGACAATCACAAGAACAAGATAGGGCTATGCAATTTCTTATGGGTTGAATGCTTAATATGTTTCAGTTAGAGATCAAATCTTTTTAACTGATCATTTGCCTCCTATGAATGCTATCTTTGCCAAAATAGTGCAGCAAGAAAAACATATAGAGATTCAACATAATTTGGTTCAACCTCAGACCATGGCAATGAATGTTGGAGGAAGTACTTTTGGGAATCAAGGCAGCAATGTGAATTTTGCTAATTCCAATTGGAATGTGCAGAAGAACAACTAAAGTACTGGAATGGGGAGAGGTGGTAAGCCAATAGTGTGTCATCATTGTGGACATGAAGGTCATATTATAGCAAAATGTTATAGACTTCATGGCTTTCCCCCAAAAGTTCAAATTTAAGAAATCCAAAGCTAATGTTGTATCTTCAGATGTTGGGATTTTGGATAGCATTTCTATGGAGGGAGAGTTCAGGAAATGTGTCAATCAGTATTGCTCAAGCTGAACAATTAGTATCACTTCTAAACAGTCAACTAGCTACTGTCAATTTGAAGCCTTCACAGAACATGGGAATTTGAAATACTTCTGACAAAAATCATTTGGAATCTCCTCTTCAATCACCTTACATCTCAGGTGTGCATACTAGTCACCATTTTATGGGGGGAGTGCTAAGTTCTTATTCTTTTCAAATAAATTCTCAAAAAGGTAAATTGATGAAGCATTTGTGGATTGTACACAGTGATGGCACAGACCACATGTCCACACATATCAATTCTTTCACTTCAAAGAGACTTGTGTCACACACTTATGTGCACCAACCAGATGGTAAAACAACATTGGTGACTCGTGTTGGCACAGTGAAACTGAATTATTGCATAACATTGGAGAATGTTATGTATGTACCATAATTTCATTTCAATTTGATTTATGTTTCACAATTAGCAAAGTGTCATAGATTCACTTTTCACTACTAGAAACGGACAAAAAAACGGCGAGATAATATTGCTGTATAAGACCATTTTCTCGTCGTTTAATTTGTAAATGGCGAAAATCAGCTCGGCCGCGAGGTATTTTGACGTTAATACTCTACGGCAAGTAAAACTATTGCCGTAAAAGCCCTCTCGCTGTATTTGATTTCCAAATACGGCAATTGAATTGTCGTTTATGTCAAAATATATACGGCGACAGATATCCCATCTCGCAGTGTTTGGGCTTCCATATACGGCAATTTCTTTGCCGTTAAAAGTTTTATTTTTGCAGTTTATGTGCTATGTTTTACGGCAAAAATATAGCCATACTTCTTCTTGACGTATTTGAGTGTTAGTTTGTACAGCAAGTAAATAAACTCTCGTCATTTTTGTTGCTGAGTAATATAGCAAGTTTGAAATCTCGCCGTATTTGAGGTATGCCCTGCAACCATTGCAATTCATAGCTAGCTAGGTTCCAACCTATAGCTTATTTTCAGGCACAACCAACACAAGTTCACCTACTAAAATTGAAATAACACACAACACATTTCAAAAAACATCAATCTATTATGTGTCCACAAAATTTACATTGCCAAAGTTTTACCCCAAATGTACAAGTCCACCACATTAGACGAAAATCTATACTCTGCGCATTATACCAAACATATACTAGCTATCTATCTTGAACTTTCTAAATAATACATATCATCTTTCTGTAGCCAGCTTTACCTAACAAGGCTTTGAAGTCGCGGGCTCTGCCTTCACATTTGCGCGCTGGGCCAAAATGGTCACCATAATGTGCACATGCCAAAGCCTGGATAAACCTAAACAAGATAACAGTACATAACAATATTAAAATAAATAGCATTTTAAGTTTGCGAAATAAAATCGTATCGCACAGCCACATGTAAACATATAAGGTATTTTACGGTTTGAATTATCCGGTATATTTGGAAAGCACAAAATGCAATAATTTACTAGAATAATGAGATAAGATTCTGAGATGTTGGTTAGTTTGCTAAAATGGCAATCCAACACAACACTTGACGGAAAACTAACCTCTAAATTCAATGTGCAGGGTTCGTTAAAGATAGCGACTAGCACAACGAACCCAACAATTGATAATTACCAAATGAACACCCTTGAATTCGCTTTTCAACAAGAGAACATGGAATTGGAAACAGCATCAGAGAGCATGGTCACGTGCGGCACTGTAACGGCTCAGGATGATGTCACTTGTCCGTTCGTTACGGCTTGACGTCGATCTCCAAAGTATCCTCGAACTTCATAAACCGGATCTTCTCGGTGGCTGGCGGATCCGCATAACAGACCGGGGCCACTACGAAGCAACACCACAGAATTGTAAATTCCATGGTGATTGTTTTGTAGTGGAACCGGTCTTTTATGCGCCTAGGCCACCCACCCAGCAGGGCCAGTTTATGAAGTTCGAGGATCGTTTGGAGACATCGCCAAGACATGGTGGGGAACAGAGCAGCAACATTAGCCAGAGCCGTACCGGTGCCGCAGTTGCCCAAGCTCAGTCATGCTAATTTTTCAGTTCCATGTTCTCCTTGTTGAAAGGAGACTTAATGGGTGTTCGAATGGTATTTATTCAACAGTTGGGTTGCAAAATATAGCCACTTAACTGGAACCCAGGAAAAATAATACAAAGACAAACTAACAATTTGATTGGGAAGGAAATCTCAATTTTACAGAAGAACAAAGCTACAGGTACACTGTTAAGCTCAATTTCACGACATCACGGTCAAAGTATATAACCAACATGTGTGCTGCACAGAATACATGATACTTGAAAAGGAAATAAGATTTACCACAACATAGGTCTCGCCGTTTCTGGCTTCACGTCGATGTCCAAAGTATCTTGAAATTTAGAGAACTGGCTCCACTGGGTGGCGCGTAGCAAATCGGTGCAACTACAAACCAACACCATAGAATTCACAATTCCATGGGTATTGTTTTGGGGTTGCACCAATTTTTCGGGAAGCCACCCAGATGGGCCAGTTCATGACATTCCCGGATCGGTTAGGACAGTCCAGAAAACAATCCAAACCATACTACAAAAAGTACAACCCAATTACAATAAGACACTTTTAAGAGTAAATAGTAATTTACGACGGAAACATGAACATAAACCAACACAGCAACATCAAACAATTTTTTCTCACGAATCAATTAGGTTATAATAAAAAATGGTAGTGAGAAAGAACTGAAAGTACAACAATACATATACACAACAAAAATGATACTTGTTTATTACTTATGTGTTTAAATGGGTTGCTACTAATAATACTTGTTTATTAAATATACAGGACCCAACCCATATGTAATGTGGTTAAAATGGGTTTAAATGGGTCGCTCCAAATAATATTACTTTATTAAATAGACAGGACCCAACCCATATACAATTTGGTAAAAAACCCAATGGGTCAGACCCAGTTGCATGCATCTGTAACCAATTCCTTGAAGCAGCTTCATGCATCTGTAAGTCCTTTTGGCTTCACAGATGCATGCCAGTTCAGGGTCCTCCCACATCTCCCATTAATGATCCTTTAATCCACCAATTGGACTGTTACAGAGGATCAACACTATAAAATCCCCTATTTCAGTTCTCTTTTGTCACAGATCTACACACAATCGCCTTCTCTGTGACTAATCCCCCCCCCCCCCCACCCGCTGATATGAGGCAACTTGCAACCACTTTCAAGAAATAGGGGCAGCCAAGATTAGTTATGAAACCCCCGATAAGAAAGTGAAAAGAAAGACAATAAAATGCAAAAGCACGACGAAGATTCAATCTGGTGGAAAGATTAAAGGGAAGGTTCAGAAAAGGGCTGCACGAGTCGAAGTTGAAACAGCTATTGTTCGAGTTTATGATGTAATGCCATTAGAAATGCTCCCTCCTGCGGAAGACACTCCTGTCTCCTCTGATGTTATTTTGGCCCTGCCTGCTCCTGCTCTTTAGTTGTTTTCCTTTTATTTGTTTGGCTTTTTTTTTTCAGTTTCATTATGTAATTACCCTATCAGGCATATTATATATTAACAGTTTTTAATAGTCAACTTATTCTTCGTGTTTCTTTTTGAATTTCAATTATTGTTTACAATCGTTACCGGGCTCGAAAGTCGGCAATAATCAAAACAAAAATAGAAAACCAATTACTCATCAACCAGTTTGAAGCCTAACAGTATGAAAACAACTACTAAAATCATCTAAAATTGAACATTCCATTACCAATTTTAAGCAATATCAAGATAGCAAACTAAAAGAATGCATAAACCACAAGCAAATCCAAACAGAGGACCAAACATAAGCATAACGGATCCAAAAAACCATTACAAGACGAGAAAGGGTTTTTAGTTCATGTACCAGATCCAGAAAACCAATAAAACAAGAGAAAGAGTTGCCCCTTGTAACTCCCTTCGCCTGAAACGCCGGAAACCCGACACAAACCAGTTCTTCCACGCTCAGAGCAGCCACTTCAATCCCTTCAAAAACCCAACACAAATCAATAATCAACACATAAAATCAACGAACCCTTGAAATTCGCCCAGTTGTTCATGCTAAACAACTGGGCAATTATGTATACAAAAACAAAAATCAAGGATTACGAATCACCTTACCGGATTTGCAGAGAAGGGTTGACGATAGTGTGCAATTGATGGAGAGGGGTCTTGCAGATCTTGTGGCTTCTGGGTGCACCGCTCCACCATTTTCTCTAGATTCTAACTTATCATCTCTATGTTATCTCTTCTCTCTCTTTTCTCACTTCTTCTGGCTTATGGAAATGTTAAGGGTTTCATTCCCCAGACCCAGAGTTTTCTTTCTTCACTGGCGCGGGCTAAGCATATCTTCGCCCAAAATTTGGCGGAGAAATTAAACAATTTTGGGCATAGTGGGACTCGTGTACATAAACACCTCGCCGTATACGATAGATACTAACGGCGTTAAATAAAGTCTCGTCGTTTCTGTTAAATATCATTTACGGGGATAAAGAAACGGCGTAGTTAGTAAAAAATTCTCGCCGTTTATAATAACATCATTAACAGAGCTAATATTTATTGTCTTTTAAGACATAATTCTTGTCGTTTATGCCAAACTATATAGGGGTCCACTATTTAATCGCCGTATAAGAATATTTTAAGCGAGAATAATCACTAGCGCCGTTTATGCAACAATAAACGGTGAAAATCCTCTTGCCCCGCGAATGTTAGCATGACTTTGCCATTTCTGTGTTCATATCTAGTAGTGTTTCACTGTGATGTGATAAGTGTTACATCAAAAATTCTAAAGCAGCAATACTTGGTCAAGGAAACAGAGAAGGTGGATTATATTTATTTGATAATAATGTGAAATTTTCAGCTCAAGCCAAGAGTGTTCCTCATTGCAGCTGTTGTTAATCACACATATTTGTGGCACAAGAGATTAGGACACATGTCCTAAAAGAAATTCCAACTTATATCGTCCCATTTGGATGATAATGTGAAGTTCAAAAATGACACTCACTGTGAAGTCTGCCCCTTGGCCAAGCAAAAGAAATTGCCCATACAGAATGCCAGGTCACATCTTCTTTTTGACTATTGTTGAGGATTCCACTAGATCACCTGGGTTTATCTTATGCATCATAAAAGTGATGTAGATCAAATCATACCAGCATTTTTTCAATTTTTTCAAACACAGTTTCAATTGTCTATCAGAAAAATCAGAAGTGACAATGCATCTGAATTGGAGATGATAGAATATTTTAGTGAGAATGGAATTATTCATCAACATAGTTGTTTGGAAACACCTCAGCAAAACTCGGTGGTGGAGAGAAACACCAACACCTTCTCAATGTGGCAAGAGCTCTTAGGTTTGAAAGTCACTTGCCAATCACTTTTCGGGGTGAATGCATTATGACAGCTACTTACTTGATTAATAGAACGCCTACACCTACATTACAAGACAAGTATCCATTTCAGGTCTTACCAAATGTGGTACCAGACTATTCTTCTTTGAGAGTTTTTGGATGTCTTTGTTATGCTAGCACTCTTCAACCTGCAACGACAAAATTTGTACCAAGGGAAATCAAATGTGTCTCTATGGGTTATGTTTATGGAAAAAAAGGTTACAAGGTATATAATTTTGTCAATCACACTTTCTTTGTCACTAGAAATGCATTTTTTCATGAGGATTTGTTCCGTTTTCAAAGTAATGGAGCTCCTATTGCCACTGATTTTGTGTCTCTTCCAATTTCCTTTTTGATGATTCTGATCTTCAAGACAGTATATCTTCTGCTCCTACTCCAGTTGCAGCTACATAATCCTCTTATTCACATCTACATGTAGAGATGTGCTTGTCAATTCTCCTGCACCAGTTCATGTTCTTAAACACAGGGCTAGAGTGAAGACTGTTCCTACTTACCTCAAGGATTATGTTCTTCCTACTAGCAATCTCTCTCAGTCATCTTTATGTGATGATTATGATTTTGGAACAAATCTCTTGTCACCCAGTGGTCAACTTACTCATGCTAGTTTTTCTACATTTTGTAGTCAAATTGAACCCCACACTTATGCCCAGGCTTCTCAAGATACCAAATGGGTGAGTGCTATGAGAGATGAACTCCAGGCTCTCATGCACAATCACACTTGGGTTTTGACACACCTACCTCCAGGAAAAAAAAAGACTGGCTACAAATGGGTATACAGAATCAAATATCATGCAGGTGGGAGTGTGGATAGATACAAAGCTAGGTTGGTGGAAAAAGGTTTCACACAAACTGAGGGTGTTGATTACTTTGAGACTTTCTCTCCTGTTTCTAAATTGTCTAAATTAAGAGTCTTGATCACTTTGGCTTCAATGCATTGTTGGGACATTCTTCAACTAGATGTCAACAATGCGTTTTTGAATGGAGATCTCACAGAAGAGGTGTATATGGCTGTTCCTCCAGGTTTTTCACTCACAGATGAAGAAGCACACGATTCTCTTTTGGTGTGCAAGCTTCAAAATCTCTTTATGGCCTCATACAAGCATCAAAACAATGGTTTCTCGATCAGATATAGTTACTACTTTGGGGTTGGTGCAGTGCAAATCTGATTATAAATTGTTTGCTAAGATCACTAATGTCGAGCAATGATATCTTCTAGTTTATGTTGATGATATAGTGATCACAGGATCTCCGCTTAGTGCTCTTCACCATTTCAAAGAGCTTATCATTCAAGCTTTCAAACTGAAGTTTCTGGGTTCTTTATCATTCTTTTTGGGATTTGAGATACAAAGGGATGCAGGAGGCATTTTTAATTGTCAACATAAATTTTCTCATGAAATTCACTCTTCAGCAGGTTATTGAGAATGCAAGCCAGCATCTTCACCTATGGATGCTTCTATCTAGCTGAGTATGTATATTTGATCACAATAGTGACATTTACAGACAGCTGATTGGTAATCTCCTTTATCTTTGCAACACAAGACCTGATCTCTGCTACTCAGTTCACGAGCTTAGATAGTTTGTTGCACATAACACATTATTTCTCAGCTATTCATCACATTCTGAGGTATCTCAAGGGCACCACTACTCAAGGTTTATTAATTTCCTGTTAGTTCATCTCTTCCTCTTCTGGCTTACACAGATTCACACTGGGCTGGTTGTCTTGATAGTAGAAGATCAACCTCAGATTATTTGGTCTTTTTGGGTCAATGTCTTGTTTCTTGGAAGTCAAAGAAGCAGTCAGTGGTGGTTAAGAGTTCTACTGAAGCTGAGTACAGAGGTCTTACTGCAGTGTGCTGTGAACTTACTTGGATAGTCACTCTTCTCACAGAACTTCACTGTCCCTTTTCTGGGTCTCCAGTGGTTTACAATGATAGTCAGTCTGCTGTCCATATTGCAGCAAACCCTGTCTCACACGAGAAAACAAAGCACATTGATGTGGATTGTCATTTGGTGAGGGATTTGGTTCACTCAGGTTCTGTGGAGCTCAGGCATTTATCCTCTGACTTGCAGTTAGCAAATTTCCTTACTAAATATTTGGCTCCATCTCTTTTCTGCTATGTCCTTGCTAAGTTGGGGGTGATTCATCATTTCCCCCCAACATGAAGGGGGCGTATTAGAGCTCATCTCTTCTGCTCTGGACCAAATTTCAAAGCATGCCAAATTAATGACATGAACGCGGAGATATCCGTTGGATTGTCAAAGGAGCTTCTAATCTCAGCCGTACAAGACTTCAGTGGGAGCTTGTGTAATTTTGGTCTTCTTTCATAAGTTAGATGTTGTCTTTTTCTTCTTTTCTTTTATGTTTGCAGTCCCGCTACCAATAGTGCTCACGTGGCATGGTGCTATTGGTTAATGGTTCTTGTAATTAGCTAAGAGGTTTAAAGGGATTTTTCCCTGTTTTGTTTGTAATTCATTTCGGAGTTGCAGAAAATTAGAATGAATTTCTCTCTCTTCTTCATCTACTCTCTCGTCTCTTTTTGTTCGCATGCTTGAGGTTGAAACCCAAGCTATGTGAATTCGTCTTGTATCACTTCAATGAAATAATATAGTGAACTCAACTTTTATCTCTTGTATTTAACATGGCCTCCCCTAAAAGAAAATTTTGTTTTATATAACCACCTACGTGGGAGATTCCAGCTAAACATCCGGAGTAGTTGTGCTTTATTTTGAGAAACGAAAAAATGATGATAACCGATTATGCTTTGTGATATGTAAGAAATTAAGTCAAACGACGAGAGCAATAAACTGGAAAAAGAACTACTTAAAACGTATACACCGTCTATCTCAAAATAATTGTCATGTTGTATTTTTTCAAGTACTAGGGGATTGCCCGTGCCCGAGGACACTACCCCAAAAACACGTTTTCACCTATTATAATGTCATAAATAAAATGAATATTTTCATCTACAAACATGGGCAGAAAATGAAGTCAACATAAATAATTGTAGTAAATATCAACAATAAAGGAAGTCATTTTTATAATTATGATAAAAAGAGTGAGTAGTTAAGTGGGAAGTTGAGTAGTGGGTAGTTAAGTGGGTGGTAGGTGAGATCTAAGGGGTGGGGTTAATTCAATCTAACGGTCTAAAAGACATTTTAAAGTCAACCGTCCTAATTTATAATATAGATTTTGCAGGGGTGGATTGACTAGCAAACGATGCAACAAAAAAGAAATTAAGGTTTTCGAACAATTGAAGAATACGACTCGACCTTTTAAACTGTAACCACTCGTAAAGAGGATCATAAATGGCTGCATGGCTGGATTTACTGGCGGCTGGAAAAGGACCATCGATGAATACGAGGTCGAGTTTGTGGAGCACGGTTCTAGGCTACACAGAAACCAATTTCCTGAGGATTTCGCCACTTGATCTAAACCCATGGAGGCAGAGGACTGTAGGTTTCTTTGGGAGTTGATTTTCCATTTCTGATTTTTGGGGTTTGCTTTGTTAGAGAAATTCTGATAACTCATTTGTATACTGCATCTCCATCACTATTAGGCAAAAGTTAGGCTAATTCGAGGGATTATAATAGTTTCTTGATTGGATAGGGATTATTATAGTTAAGGAAGAAAATTTAAAACTATTTTTTTATTGTTAAGGCAGAAAATGAAAAAAAAAAAAAATATAAATGAATTTTTAGATTACTATTTCCTGACAAGGCAAAACCTTCAAATTTAGCACTTCAAATGACATTTATACCCATTGCTTAGAAAAATGATTAAAAATTGCATTTTCACCCATATCATTCATTTTGAAACACAAACTAAGAACTTATGTGAGCTGTTACTGGTTCGCCATAGGAATGGTGATATGAGCATATTCTTAATCATCTCAAATGTTGGCAGTTGACCAAGAATCTGAATTGCCAAAAAATCTATTGTTCAAACTCAATAAAATTGAACCAACCACCGATTCCACCTAGATCTCTGAAATACTTAGATCTGAACATAATCAAGAGAATTGATGAATTCTAGTTGTCTCTTGGTATGATCAAGAAATATTGGAGTGGACTCCAATATTTCTACCTAATTCTACCTAAAAATGCAATCTGGCATTATAATTATAGAATCTTTTATCAATCTGGTCGGATACTGTTAGTTAAAAGTTAGGGAAATGCATTTTGTTGGATACTATCTCAAAAAAAAAAAAAAAAAAAAGAGAGAGAGAGAGAGAAAAAAGGACACTATTGTCATGTTCTTTACAAATTATTAAGGCAAAAAATTAGAGGAAGCTTAAATATCAGTTGAGAAAAGCATGATAAATAAAAAAACTTGATACTAGAACCCACATACAAACAAATGATGCAACCTTATTTCCTACTAATCGGGTCGAGTTAGCTTAGTTCCCTTTTTCCATATCTTGTCTGGTAAACGAAACCAGATAGAGCGACACTAATTACATTCACATCCTAGCAAATATTTCTACATGGTACATCCTCTCGATCTTGTTGATGAAGCCTAGCATCGCCTCTGCCGCTTTCTCATCTGCAATGATGGAAACCCAATATGTCAAAACAACATTTAATTGACGATGTAATATGAATGAAATAAACGATTTTGAAATCATTTGCGTCCTAGGGCGTCCTACATTGAAACGTAGATTCATTTAGAAAAGAACGAGAGTTGGACTAAAGAAATTTAGCTGTGGGAAAGAGACACTCTAATTGTAATTTTATACGTTTGTTTTAGTTTGGCTGAATATTTTAGAACAGGATTTGAACTCTTATTCTTTCATTCTAAACTGTTACTAAAATTTACATATATACTTAAAATCGATCAGATATAGAAAGCGTGGCGTAATACTGACCTAATTTCGGTACAGAGTGCCCGCCAGGATGGTGGATTGCAACGGGGTTCCTAAACGATTGCATCAAATCAATTCCTCGCTCCTTTAAGGAGTCCCTTGCACCTACATGATGTATAAAAACAACTTAAATAACTATAATATAGAAGGATGGTGTTATTTAACTGTCTTTTGGAAATGCTCTTAGTTAGTTACCAAAGATATGTAAAGATGGTAGCTTGACGGGAGAGGAAAATGCATTGGCTGCCAACTTCGGCAACCTCCCATCAACTCCAAACACGCCGGCAGCTATAAGTATCACAAATTTTATTTTGGGTACTTTGATAAGAGCCACTCTTTGAGCTTGCATTCCCGGAACCGTAGCTGCCAAGTTTGCTCCCTAAGAGATTTATCAAATTTGTCAATGAGAGAATAACTTTTAAGAAACTTGAATGATATATCAGAAACAAAATGAAAACTCACCTGGGAAAATCCCAGTATGCCATCAAAAGGTCCATTCTTTATCATGAAGTCCTCTATATAGGTTAGAGACTCTTCGTAATTTTTGAATTCTGTGAAATCCTGCAAGTATATATAAAGAACAACTTAATTTCCAACTAAGCTATTAAAATTACGTCACATAAAAAAATTGCCGTGTCGTTCATTTTTTCTCACCCTTTAGTGTCACAGGCTAATAGCGATATGTACTTATCCAATTTGAGGTAATATCGTAGAAAAAATATTCCATAATATTGACTACTCTGACATGTACATGGTGAAATAAATCTGTAAGCAAAAGCATATGAGAAATCCCAACCTGGTTAGACTGGAACCACTCATAGTAGGGAGGATCATAGATTCCTTCGACTGCAGATTTTCCAGCGGCCCGATAAGGACCGTCGAGAAATACGAGGTCTAGCTTGTCGAGCATGGTTTTCGGCCAGCGGGAGATAGTTTTCCTGAGAATTTCAGCACTTGTTCTGAATCCATGGAGACAAAGAACTCTAGGTTTCCTTCCATACTCCATTTTGGGTGTTGTTTTTGAGGTTGTAGAGCTTTGCATTATTTCAAGCTCATTTATATAGAGATTTGACAATATAGTATTTGCCAACTTTTGTTGACTGTAAATTGAGAAGGCCATGCAGGAGTGTGTAGTACGTACTCACATGGGATGGAGAGGAGGCTTGTTAACTTGGACCCGCCACCAATAAGTCCCACGACGACGGCCATAGTCTACTAATTTGCACTATTATATTACTTAAAACTACAAAAATGCTTAATTTAGGAGATGAACTGTTTGAATTAGGATTAAGGGAATGTATATAGACTAATTAATTGTTCATCCATGTCCTTTTTGTTAGTTTCCATGCAGGATTTGGATTCTCCCATGTTCAAATCTCCTCAAGTCTGTGCAGTCCAAATCTAGACCGTCCAATAATTTTTTAAGAGGGCCGCTATGCTTTATCTTTTTTTCTCACCCTTCAAGTTCACCTCCTACGTGTCAAGATATGATTGTTGGTAGTATTTATTTTAAGATATTTGATAATCACATCACCAATAAAAAACATCCACATAAGAGGTGAACTTGAATGGTGAAGAAAAAAGTGTGACGTTTAGCTTTTCTCATTTTTTAATTATCACAAACTAATTTTTGATTGATCATCATTATCTTAATTTAATTTCTCCTTCCATTTTGATTGATGTAAGATTAATTTTGTAATAATCAAAAAATCATTGGACAGTTCAGAGTTAGACTGCACGGGCTTGAGGAGATTTGGACATGAGACGATCCAAATCCTTCCATGTATCATATATTAGTCTCTACTCTCTACATATACACTTTATATGCATTTTTTGGATTTGGTGAAAATGTTATTACCTGTGAATGTATTGTTTGCACATACAAGTGATGCACATCTGATCCACACCGGCACGAAGCAGTTCAATTTATTTCACCATGAATTCTAGACTTTGGCGGACTTTATTTATTTTACTTATCAATGCTGTAGATGATGAATCCAATTGAAGCCCTCAATTGTTACTCGTGGCTCAAGGATGATCGTTAGAAGAGGTATTTAGAGAATGAATATAAGCAAAAAACTCAAACTAACCCCTCAAATTATCACTTTAGAGTCAAATGCAACCCGTACATCTATTTCGATCACTATCAACCTCAGACTATCATTCTGCCACCAAAGTAGCTCACCCGTCAATATATTTAATTATCTCCAATTATCTCTCCCTTAACTTATGCTGATTAGCCGTCATCTATTCCATGATTTATGAAATCGGTTATTATGTTGTTATTATCTTATTTTGTAGCATGTTGTACATTGTTTGTAAACCATCTCTTATGTATTTATATGGACCATTCATTAGTCATTGGAAAAATACAATTCATTCCACTCTCATATGGTATCAGAGCAGTAGAATTTCTTTCTACACGGTCCATCTCCAGCTCTTGTCACAAATCGGAAGTCTGACAAACTTCTCTCTCGGTTTCGGGCGCCGGCCACTATGACTTCAACCACCCCAGCTTCAGTAATCTAATTGAATATCCCAAACCAACTTCCCCATCAAGCTCTCCTCCACTAATTTCTAGTATGGCGTCGACAAGTTGAGGTTTCCCTAAATAGCTTTGATCGACTGGGGTACATCGACGGATCCATGACAACAACACCGTGCTACAGTGACTCTAAAAAACAGTTGCAAATCATGCTTATTCGATGTGGTATCGTCAAGATCTGATCATTGTCAGTGCCCTTCTCGAAATTCGCACCGAATCAGTTCAGGCTGATCTGCGTCTCGTCTAGAACGCGTGAAGCATGGGCCACACTCATGGAAAGCTACCCCAGTGCCTCTCCTAGCCAAGTCAACACACCTCGCGAATCAAAATTCTCACAATCCCCGCGACAATCGTTCCATTTCGGAATATATCAAGGACATGAAGAACAAAGCATGCAATCTTACTCTCGCAGGGAGCCCAATGTTAGACACTGACCTAGTGACCTTCTTGTCTCCATCATCAACCAACTTGGGGTCGACCACACCCCCATTGTGGCTACCATTCGTTTTCGTGATACAATCGTCTCCATCATCGAACTCACGTCCATACTTGAGGAGCACGAGCTCTTCCTCCAAACCGCAGAATCAGAATCTATACCATCCTTGCCACAACCAACGTGACGCACCGTTACTCAGAAATGGCATAGCACCAGGGTTAGTTCCCCCAGGACTTGCATGTTGGTGGTCACTCAGGCAACCGAGACCGCCACAAACACTCATCAAGTGTTCAAAATGGGTCGTGTTTCACCACAGCAGTCGTGGCCCAGCATGGGCGTCCTCTTTAGTGCTGCCAGTTCTGCAACTTCGAATGACATTCGTGAGTGTCGCGAACCTAATTGCTTGCGCGATCACAGCCACAACGGCTACGACCAACTCACATGTGGTTAACACAACCATTAGACAAGCCTCAGGGTTCCACAGATGCCTAGATGTTTGACAGTGGTGCATCCCACCATGTCACTCCTAGTACAACTGCACTTCAGAACTCCTCAACCTCTGATGGTCCTAAAGAGATTCTTCTCGAAAATGGTAACGGTCTCTATATCTGTCACATTGCTAGCACTACTATCTCTACATCTATTCGTCCTTTCAACTATCTAATGTTTTGTGTCTCCCTTATTTACGTCGCAACCTTGCCTCGGTTTTCCGACTTTATCAATCTAACCATGCTTCCATTGAATTATTCCACTTTCATTTTTGTGAACGTTCGCTTAACCGGTACAACTCTTTTGAGCAGTAAAAATCGTGACGGAGCCCATCACCAACACAATTGTCATCTCAGTCATTGACCTTCTTCACCATTGCTTTTGTCATCCTTGTAATAAAACATTAGAGCTTCTTACAGAAATGTATATATCTCCTTGCTCCAGTATAGCCTTAAGCCTTTCTCGTGTACTTCATGTCATATCAACAAAAGTCATAAGCTAGCATTTTTTAAAAAAAACTCTGTTACTAGCTCTGGCCCACTTGAGCTGCTTTATAGTGATGTAAGGAGCACTAAACAAAACCCTCGCGATACTATCTCTACTATGTCATCTTTGTTGGCCACTTCACCTAATATATGTGGCTCTATGATGCAGGAGCAGATGAACCAGACGAGGCTGAGCTGTCAGACGCGACTAATCTGGTGCTTCACTACCACGACGAGGAAGACAAGCGCAAGGGAGGGGCAAAATGGTCACTTTTGGTCACGCCACACTATTTTAGCCGTAACTTGAGCTACATGGATCATAATGCCTATAATAACCTGTTTTCGGAAAGCGCTCGGCGAGACGTTTGACCAGTCTACCGGAGCTTTGAAGACAAATTTTGCTATTTTTGGCAGTTTTTCTTTTTTGCATTTTGACCTCTTTATTTAGCCCGATTTAGGTAAAACTATCATCTCCGTATTATTTTCAATAAGGCCTATAGTTTTGGGACAGTTTTGTAATTTTGCTATTTTTTGGCAAAATTAGGTTTTCGAGCTAGTTATACCCGGCTTGTGGGTAATTTTTCGTCAGACTTTGATATTGAATAATTTCATAACTCTATAGAGCTTCGTGCCCTAGTTTCTTTGCCTTTTCATTGTTGATTCCGTTGTGATCTCTCGCTTGGGTGATAACCCGGCGTCACTCTATCCCCTCAAAAAAAATCGGATGTTGATTCAACGTTCTCTCAATTTAAATGCCTTTTAGAGAGGCGGTTGTTGGGTTTTGATTCATGGATCGCACAACGGAAGCATAATCAAACATAAAACCATGCAAAACCCTCCAAGGATCACAAGTCAAGAGACATAAGGATGGTAAGGGTTAGAAATCATAAACACACCTTTGGGTTTCTCCTTGATGACTTCAAACGCGAATTGTGTCACGTTCCTATAGTTGATCCACGCCCAGAGTTGATCCTAGATCTCCCAACTCCTTTGGTGCTAGCCCGGAAGAGGAAGAGGAAGAAGAAATCACGCAAAACGAGACCCAAAGGAGGGTCTCGGCCTCCTTTGGCCGACGGGGACGGGGCGGCGGCAAGGGGGCGGTTCGGGCCTCCTTGTTGCTTGCTCTCTCTCCTTTTGTTCTCTCCCACTCTTGTTATGTTCACTAATGAGAATAAGTTATGTGGGAAGGAAGGAAGGAATGTCCTTTATATAGTCCAACAACTCCTTGTTAACTACCTAAAGGACTTATTCTAGTCCTACTAGAATTCAATTTAGTCCCTTCCTTGCAAATTAGTCCCTACTAAGTTTGCAAGGTTTTGAAAAGTGATCCTTCTAATTAATTAATCCAATTAATTAATTCCCAAATCTAGTTCAACTCTATATAGCGTGTGACCCCATAGGTTCTACCTAGTTAGTAGCAACTATTTGCTAATATGGAGCGGTCTCTAGCAAAACATCCATTCTAGCCAACTAATAGAATAGTCATCTTGACAACCTTTGTACAAGTAATTGTCTCATCCCTTTGTCCTATATCCGGATTGGACACGAGACATACAAGTCACACTCGTATATCCAATCCATAGTTTCTCGATCCATGGGAATAGCCTTATTCGTGCAAATAACATCAATATCCCATATTGATTTATTTGAGTCTGGCCAGACATTCTATAAGCACTATCCCTCGAGTGGCCTAGGATATTTACTCCCGTTATGTGGGAGGGACAAATCCTATCTACGTCCACTACGATCTCTAAGCTTGCTTCTTATTGTATCCAGTACACGCCTTTATAACTACCCAGTTACGGTGTAGCGTTTAACGCTACCAAGATCACAATAATCCACAACTAGAATATCTAGTGACTTAAAGTCCAAGGATGACAATACCATTGCACCGCGAGAAGCGCTTGTGACTCAACATAACGTGTATGTAGCCTTCTCGGAGATGGGTCAATCCAGTGCAACATTCCCTAATGCACACCTATGTGTTGGATCGTGATATCTCCATATCAATCCAACCCCATACTAGTCTATAGATGATTGTCCCATTAAGCATTATACTTGACTAGGGATATTTAAGATAAACAACACAATTGTAAATCTAAGGACTTCATTATATTAAATATCCAATAAATAATAAATGAATTTCTAGCCACAAATAATTCATACTAAACTAGATTGCCTCTAGGGCATCTATTCCAACAGTCTCCCACTTGCACTAGAGCCAATCTGGCGCATCTCGTATGCCCATACTCCTAGTGTTCCCTTCATGCTTCCACTGCGTGAGAGGCTTCGTAAGCGGGTCTGACAGATTATCATCTGTAGGAATCTTGCATATCCGAACGTCTCCTCTATCGATAATATCTCGAATCAGATGAAACTTCCTGAACACGTGCTTGGACTTCTGGTGCGATCTGGGTTCCTTTGATTGCGCGATCGCCCCAGTGTTGTCACAGAACAACTCCACTGGATCCGCAATGCTAGGGACCACACCAAGTTCAGAAACAAACTTTCTGATCCAAACAGCCTCCTTTGCTGCGCCATTTGCAGCAATGTACTCAGCCTCTGTTGTAGAATCAGCTACCGTCTCTTGCTTGGAACTCTTCCAGCTCACCGCTGCTCCATTCAGGCAAAACACATATCCCGATTGTGATCTAAAGTCATCTCTGTCGGTTTGGAAGCTTGCATCAGTGTAACCCCTTACACGCAACTCTTCCTCACCGCCAAATATCAAGAGAGCATCCTTAGTTCTTCTCAAGTACTTTAGGATTTTCTTGACTGCAATCCAGTGACTCTCACCTGGATTGGATTGGTATCTACTTGTCATACTCAAGGCATATGACACATCTGGTCTAGTACATAACATGGCGTACATGATAGATCCTATGGCCGAGGCATAGGGTATTCTACTCATGCGTTCCTTCTCAATCTCATTGGAAGGACAACCACTCTTTGAAAGAGTGATTCCATGTGACATGGGCAAGAATCCCTTCTTGGAATCTTGCATGTTGAACCGTTTCAACACCTTGTCAATATATGTACTTTGACTTAGGCCTAGCAACCTCTTAGATCTATCCCTATAGATCTTTATACCGAGTATATAGGCTGCTTCCCCTAAGTCCTTCTTTGAGAAACACTTTCCTAGCCAATATTTTACAGATTGCAGCATGGGAACGTCGTTTCCAATGAGTAGTATGTCATCCACATACAAGACCAGAAAAGCTACAGAGCTCCCACTAACCTTCTTGTAAACACAAGACTCATCTTCGTCTGATGAAGCCAAACTCTTTGACCACTTCATCAAAACGTCGATTCCAACTCCTAGAAGCTTGCTTCAATCCATAAATGGATCGTTGCAGCTTACAGACCTTGTTGGCTTGCTTTGGATCCTTAATACCCTCCGGCTGTATCATATACACGTCCTCGAGGAGATTCCCATAAAGGAATGTTGTTTTGACATCCATCTGCCAAATCTCATAGTCATGGTATGCTGCAATTGCAAGTAGGATTCGGATGGATTTGATCATTGCGACTGGTGAAAAGGTTTCATCATAGTCTATACCATGAATCTGTCTGAATCCTTTAAACACCAATCGGCCCTTATAGGTAATCACATTACCATCCATGTCGATCTTCTTCTTGAAGACCCACTTGCACCCTATGGGCCGCGCCCCATCGGGTGGTTCCACCAAAGTCCATACTTTGTTGGTATACATGGATTCCATCTCGGATATCATGGCTTCCAGCCACTTCTGAGAGTCTGGGCCACTCATGGCCTCCTCATAGGTAGTAGGCTCATCATCTATGAGCATCGTGTCGCCGGAATCGGTTACGATAAGTCCATACCTCTCGGGTTCCTGGAGCACTCTACTAGATCTACGAAGCTCTTGTGTTACCTGAACAGGTTGCTCCACAACTGCTTGTGGTTCCTGTTCATGTTCCATAATCGGTTCAGTGATTTGTGGTTCTTGAACCTCTTCAAGTTCTACATTCCTCCCACTTGCTTCTTTAGAGACAAACTCTCTTTCTAGAAACACGCCGGTCCGAGCAACAAACACTTTGTTCTCGGTTGGATTGTAGAAGTAGTATCCCTTAGTTTCCTTAGGGTACCCCACAAATTTACACTTATCCGATTTAGGCCCTAGCTTGTCTGATTGTAAACGTTTTACATAGACATCGCAGCCCCAATCCTCATGAACGACAGTGTGGGACGCCTCCCACTCCACATCTCATATGGTGTCTTCATGATGACTTAGATGGAACACGGTTAATGGTGAAAGCTGCACTTAATAGAGCGTAGCCCCAAAATGAGAATGGAAGATCGGTTTGACACATCATAGATCGAACCATATCCAATAGGGTTCGATTCCTCCTCTCGGACACGCCATTCCATTGTGGCGTTCCGGGTGGAGTGAGTTGGGACACGATCCCACACTCTCTAAGATAGTCGTCAAACTCTTGGCTCAAGTATTCTCCTCCACGATCCGATCGTAGAGCCTTTATACTTTTGCCAAGTTGCTTCTCTACTTCATTCTTGAATTCTTTGAACACTTCAAAGGATTCGAATTTTGCCCTCATAAGGTACACAAATCCATATCTACTGTAATCATCAGTAAATGTAATGAAGTAGACATAACCACCCCTGGCAGGCGTGGCAAATGGCCCACACACATCGGTATGTATGAGTGCCAATTGCTCACTAGTCCTCTCACCTTTCTTATTGAAAGGGGACTTTGTCATTTTTCCCAATAAACAAGCCTCACATGTCTCATATGATTCAAAATCAAATGAGTCTAGTAATCCATCCTTATGGAGTCTAGATACACGTTTCTCATTTATGTGGCCTAAACGACAGTGCCATAAATAAGCAGGATTTAAATCATTTATTTTTAATCCGCTTGGTATTAATGTTGTAGACAGGATTGCTTAGATCAAGGACATAAAGTCCATTAAATAATTGCGCACTAAAATAGTGAATATTATTTAAATAAAAGGAACAACAATTGTTCTTTATTGAAATAATAAAACCATCCTTGTCCAAACAAGAAATAGAAATAATGTTTCTGCTCATAGCATGCACAAAATAGCAATTATTTAATTCTAAAACTAATCCTGAAGGCAGAGATAGCTCGCACACGCCTATGGCCAACGCAGCAACCTTTGCTCCATTCCCAACGCGCAGATCTACCTCTCCTTTAGCCAATCTTCTACTTCTCTTTAGATCCTGCATATTTCGACAAATATGAGATCCACATCCAGTATCTAATACTCATGATGTAGAGACAGTTAAATTGACATCTACAACAAAAATACCTGGTGGTGGTGGAATCACTATTCCAAGCCTCTTGTCCTCCAGATATTTTGGGCAGTTCCTCCTCCAGTGTCCAGGCTGACTGCAGTAGTGAGACTCACCTTTAGTCACGGCCTTGGCAATGCCACCAACAGGCTTAAGGGCAGGTTCCTTGGACTTGGAAACTGACTTGCCTTTGCCCTTGGAGGAAGAGGCAAACCTTTTGCCCTTTCCTTTCTGTACCATCATTATGGCCTTGCCCTTTCCCTTGTTGATGCTCTGTTCAGCCGTCCTCAACATG
The DNA here is from genome assembly GCA_023055425.1 of Linanthus parryae. Lineage (NCBI taxonomy): Eukaryota > Viridiplantae > Streptophyta > Magnoliopsida > Ericales > Polemoniaceae > Linanthus > Linanthus parryae. The sequence continues at coordinate 659,877 of JALGPY010000041.1, read as the reverse complement.
TTGAGTAAATCTGGCAGTGGTTTAACGATCTTGTTCATGTTATAGTTCATAATGAACTGTCCATAACTCTCGGGCAACGATTGCAACACGAGATCGGTTGCCAACTCTTGGCCGACCGGGAACCCCAGTCGGGCGAGATTCTCCAAGTACCCGATCATTCGGAATACATGGGGTCCCACCGGGTACCCTTCTGCCAGATGACATTTGAACAGTGCCTTTGAGACCTCATACCTCTACCCTCGCCTGCTCTTGGAAGAGCTACTTTAGATGTTCGATCATATTGACAGCATTCATGTTTTCGTGTTGCTTCTGAAGCTCAGAAGTCATGGTGCAAAGCATTAGGCAGGCCGCATCATTAGCGTCATCAACACGCTTTTGATACGCATTTAAGGCAGCAGGTATTTGGTTCTCTGGACCTTCTGGAACTTGCTCCTCTATTGCGTACAGTTTCTTCTCTTGCTTGAGAACAGTTCTCAAGTTTCTGTACCAATCAAGAAAGTTGGTTCCAGAGAGCTTGTCCTTCTCAAGGACAGATCGTAGGGAATGTTGTGAACTCGATGAGTTGTTTGCCATTTGGAATTCTACAAAAGGAAATACGCAAGTTTTAGTATTTGTGAATTTTTGACTATATTCAATAATGGCTAGTTTATCAAATATAGCTCCCACTATTTTTCTACGGATTAATAACCCTCAAGATATTAATGCGGAAAATATCCTTATATTTTCTAGTGGGCCAAGATCCATCTTTCATCTCTATGAGCTTGCTTTGGCAAGTCACCCATAATTTGACTACTTTAGGTAGGAACAATTCCAATTGCATCCCATATGCAACTCTTGGTTCAATCGGACAAATAACTCCTTATTTATCCATCCATATGGATAATCCCAATTGATTGCCTCTAGGTTTCTTAATCAAATTAATAGCCTAGTTGTGTTCAACCTCTTATCTAAACAATTGCACATTGTTACGTGTCATCGCATTCCATCATTATGAACCAAGTCGCCATGCTTTGGCACGCACGAACTTGATAAATAATGATGATAATGAGTGTTTAAATAACGAGAAGGCAAGAACACAATATTTGAATTTTGAGGGATTTTAAATTCAATTTTAATTGTTTCGTTGATCAATATCAACTAATCTATCTATTTGAGTTTGGGCACAACTCCAAATAATAGATCCGGGTTGTCTAATTATCTTATTATCCTAATTGCATGCATCATCCATACACCAACCACATAAATAATAAGACATAAAATAAACAACCACAAAACAGAAATTAAACGTGATGTGGATATGGCCTTTTCTAGACTAAGATAATTCCAAGCCAATGGAATTATCTATGAACCCTAAAGCAAACACATCTCCATGCGTCTTGTTCTATTGGTCCATCCTTCATAGTCTTGTGGAATGCTCCATGCTCCATCTTTTGTGGCTTCTTTGGCTTTGGGCTTCTATTCTCCAATCTTGGCTAACAATCTACTTTATCTAGCACTAGCTAACTTCTATACTAAATAAAATAAATCTCACAAGTTGAGAAAAAAAATGGCACGCAGGCCATATAACCCTAATTAATAATTATAATTAATTGATCAGCTCGCATGCCGTAAAACCAAACCACAAAATTAAACATCCACAACAAACCACATCCTAAGGCCATATCCAATCACCATCCGATTTGCACATAAACAGTTAAAATCCAATTTTAACGCGCTTGGTCAATTTTAATTGATTTTAGGATTTCTAGGGTTAAAACGGTCCATGGGCCCAACAATCAAATTGCCCGGGCCCAACAAAGTGAACCACAAGGCCCTAGGGCCGGCCCGGCCCAAAACCCACAAGCCTAGGCCCGCGGGTTAGGGCCGCCCGGCCCCTAGGGCGGCCAAGCTTGGGCGGCAAGCAAGGGGGGCGGTCCCTAGGGGGGCCGAACCTCCTTGAGGGAGTTGTTTCCAAAACAACTCCCTTGCTTGGTGCCCAAGTTTGGTTGTTTCCTTGTTTTGGGAGAACTCCTTCTTCCCCAAGGATGCCCAAACCCTAGATCTAAGATCCTAAAATTTCTCAAACTCACCAATTCATGCATCCAATGCAAAAAATTGGATCTTGATATGATTAATTGTTGACAAATTGCATCCCATGCTTGATTTGTCTTGTTTTACGCGATAAACAATCAATTAAGGTGTAAAACAACTAAAACGTAACACATAAACCACGTTTAAGCTCTACGACCTGTGGCTCTGATACCACTGTTGGGTTTTGATTCATGGATCGCACAACGGAAGCATAATCAAACATAAAACCATGCAAAACCCTCAAAGGATCACAAGTCAAGAGACATAACGATGGTAAGGGTTAGAAATCATAAACACACCTTTGGGTTTCTCCTTGATGACTTCAAACGCGAATTGTGTCACGTTCTCTATAGTTGATCCACGCCCAGAGTTGATCCTAGATCTCCCAACTCCTTTGGTGCTAGCCCGAAAGAGGAAGAGGAAGAAGAAATCACGCAAAAAGAGACCCAAAGGAGGGTCTCGGCCTCCTTTGGCCGACGGGGACGGGGCGGCGGCAAGGGGGCGGTTCGGGCCTCCTTGTTGCTTGCTCTCTCTCCTTTTGTTCTCTCCCACTCTTGTTATGTTCACTAATGAGCATAAGTTATGTGGGAAGGAAGGAAGGAAGGTCCTTTATATAGTCCAACAACTCCTTGTTAACTACCTAAAGGACTTATTCTAGTCCTACTAGAATTCAATTTAGTCCCTTCCTTGCAAATTAGTCCCTACTAAGTTTGCAAGGTTTTGAAAAGTGATCCTTCTAATTAATTAATCCAATTAATTAATTCCCAAATCTAGTTCAACTCTATATGGCGTGTGACCCCATAGGTTCTACCTAGTTGGTAGCAACTATTTGCTAATATGGAGCGGTCTCTAGCAAAACATCCATTCTAGCCAACTAATAGAATAGTCATCTTGACAACCTTTGTACAAGTAATTGTCTCATCCCTTTGTCCTATATCCGGATTGGACACGAGACATACAAGTCACACTCGTATATCCAATCCATAGTTTCTCGATCCATGGGAATAGCCTTATTCGTGCAAATAACATCAATATCCCATATTGATTTATTTGAGTCTGGCCAGACATTCTATAAGCACTATCCCTCGAGTGGCCTAGGATATTTACTCCCGTTATGTGGGAGGGACAAATCCTATCTACATCCACTACGATCTCTAAGCTTGCTTCTTATTGTATCCAGTACACGCCTTTATAACTACCCAGTTACGGTGTAGCGTTTAACGCTACCAAGATCACAATAATCCACAACTAGAATATCTAGTGACTTAAATCCAAGGATGACAATACCATTGCACCGCGAGAAGCGCTTGTGACTCAACATAACGTGTATGTAGCCTTCTCGGAGATGGTTCAATCCAGTGCAACATTCCCTAATGCACACCTATGTGTTGGATCGTGATATCTCCATATCAATCCAACCCCATACTAGTCTATAGATGATTGTCCCATTAATTATTATACTTGACTAGGGATATTTAAGATAAACAACACAATTGTAAATCTAAGGACTTCATTATATTAAATATCCAATAAATAATAAATGAATTTCTAGCCACAAATAATTCATACTAAACTAGATTGCCTCTAGGGCATCTATTCCAACAGCGGTTTGCCCTACCCATTGTCACTCTTTTTCTGACAATGGTGGAGATTTCGTAGAACTCCTACCCCGGCTTAACCTTCGTGGTTTTTCCCACCTGCTCTCACACCTACATATGTGCATCATAATGGGTCCTGGGCCATTTGTACGCCAATGTGTCTCTCATTGGTTGCACTAGTCTGACTAGTATAAATAGGACGGTCCTTTATGTACCTTACAGTGTGATTATCCTCTGTGATTTACGAATCGCTGCCAACAAACTGTCTCTCCCCTTCACAGTAAAGTATTGCTTATTCCACCCCTCTCTATGTCTCTCATTGGCTCTCTGATTCATCTGTGTACTTACTATAGTTAACTGTGACTATCTCTAGTCCCAACGCATCTGTTAGTCTCCAATAGTACCTATCCCATTTTCATTCATACATGTCACATTCTACTTTTTTCTTAACCGTTGTCCATATTTCATTATTTCTATAGAAAAAATGTATTGGTTTCTTAAAGAAAAAAGAAATTGTATTGTTAGAAGAGACATTGTCTTCCAAACTCCATGAAAAAGCATCCGCAAAGAATCCGCTGTCACCTCAGATGTAGATATTAGTGTCCTTTTACAAAATTTGACATTAGTATCATGCCTTATCTTGAAAAATATGAAAGCTCTGCAATGCAGTAACGTCTAATCACGTATATATCAACTTTCTTTTGAAGTGGAACCCCATGGATTCTTACATGGTATCAGAGTCTCGGCTCACACACGTGTACGGTCTAACAACCCACGTGCTCACCGCCACCCGTAGACAAAAGATTCACGTGTAGGTCAAACAATGCCACACGTGAGGGGGCGTGTTGAGAAGTCCCACATCGAAAATTCAAGAAGAAGAAATTTAATTAACAAGTGGCATGGGCTACTCTCCTCATCGCCAATTTGTTTCGAGGTGGAACCCCATGGATTCTTACATGGCGTGTTGAGAAGTCCCACATCGGACATTCAAGAAGAACAAAAAATTAATAAGTGTTATGGACTATTCCCCTCATAGCCAATTGGTTTTGAAGTGGAACCCCATGAATTCTTACACTTTCAACTGATTATATCATATTTAACACCGCGAGGTTGTGACGATTTTTGTATACTCAATACTTCAATAGCAATATCTATTGAATGAAAATTGAAGAGATCAGTAGGCGACAACGGTGCTAATTTTGTACGAGACTTGCTTGACAAGACCTTGTTTTGAAGGACTTGTTGGCTCTTCTTATCGCTTATAGTATCTCCCAAACTCAAGCCAATCTTGTCTAGTAAATGAAACCAAAGAGAGCGACATCAATTACATTCACATCCTAGCAAAAATTTCTACATAGTACATCCTCTCGATCATGTTGATGAAGCCTAACATCGCCTCTATCGCTTTCTCATCTGCAATTACCGAAACCCAATAAGTCAAAACAATAGTGAATTGTCGATGTTGTGAAAGAAAACGCAACATGAATGAAAATGTCAAGTTTGAAATCATTTGCGTCCTGGGGTATCCTACATTTAAATTGTAGCTTCTTCATTAAGAAAAGAAAGAGATTTGGACTAAATATTTTTAGCACGGAAAGAGATACTCTACATGACTACATGCTGAGCTGTTAACCTACTTCGATACGTTTGTTTTTATCTTTGCAAACTTTCGTAATGTTAATTTTTTAAACAAGGTCGACCTTCTATTTTTTCATTATAAAGAATTGCTAAAACCTATACATACAATTAAAATATAGCCGATAAGAATGACATGATATTGACCTAGTTTTGGTACAGAGTGCCCGCCCAGATGGTGGATTGCAACGGGGTTTCTAAATGATTTCATTAAAGCAATTCCTCTGTTCTTTAAGGTATCCCTTGCACCTACACGGTAGATGAAACAATTTACATATATAAGTATAATATAGAAGGATGGTGTCATGTAACGAGTATTTTTTTAAATTGATTCTCTTAGTTACCGAAAATATGTAGAGATGGTATCTTGACGGGAGAGGAAAATTAATGTAGGACACGAATTATGGAAAGTATCATTAAATTCAGGAAAACAGTTCCCGTCAGTACGCAAAGTCAGGGGCAGAATTGAAGGAATTCGATATATGGTCGAACCATACATGTTTCTGAGTGCGAATGACGTTTTGAGAATAACTCGTGATAAATCACGAGCACCACCTGAGATTGGCCAGATTCGTCCGTTTAGGGCATGAAATCAATGTTTTTACTATTTTTGGCAGTATTTATTTAGTCAATAACTTTTAGTAGAATGTAGGACACGAATTATGGAAAGTATCATTAAATTCAGGAAAACAGTTCCCTTCAGTACGCAAAGTCAGGGGCACTAGTATTCTCAAAAAAAAAAAAACAAAACAAAACAAAAAAAAAAAAACAAAAACAAAAAAAAAGTCAGGGGCAGAATTGAAGGAATTCGATATATGGTCGAACCATACATGTTTCTGAGTGCGAATGACGTTTTGAGAATAACTCGTGATAAATCACAAGCACCACCTGAGATTGGCCAGATCCGTCCGTTTAAGGCATGAAATCAGCGTTTTTACTATTTTTGGCAGTATTTATTTAGTCAATAACTTTTAGTAGGAAACTCTGAATCAAATTCCGCAAATTGGAGATTTCTCGTAATCTCTCATATTTTCTGAATTTGATAATTTTGCAATTATTTATATTTTTTGCAAATTTCGAGTTTTGATTGTTTTTAGTCTATTTAAGCGTTGTAAACCTTCGGGTAAATCATCTTTTACCTCATTATCAATAATATTTCACTTTTCTCTTGTTTGAGAAACGTTTATTCTATGGAGATTGTCTTTTGACGTCTTTAATCGCTTCTATTCTGCGTCAAGTGGTATCAGAGCCAGGTTGCTCCGCAAGGTGGAGAAGAGATCCCCGTTGACGTTCGTCGCGGGTTAGGAACCCTAGATTTTCTAGGGATCCCATCTGCAACATGTATCAAGCACGTGGATAACCATGGCAGACATGTTAAGCGTATTGTGCCAGTTCTTGGGAGGAGGCGTCTTACTAATCGATTTCAAAGCCTCTGTACGATGAAAAATAAGGTATGCAACTTGGATATTGATGATGCTCATACTAATTTTGTTAGCATCAAAATTGTTGAGTATTTTAATTTGCATACGGAAGAACACCCGTCACCATACAGTTGTGAAGGAGTTAATGGATCAGGACGAATATCCAAAATCACAAAGACTTGCCAACTTTCGTTTTCCATTGGTAACAAGTATAAATCTGAAATTTTATGTGATGTCTGTGATATGGAAGAGTGTCACTTGTTGCTTGGGCGACCATGGCAATATAGTGTCAAGGGTTTTTATGATGAAGTTCACAATGGATTTTTATTTGTGTGGGAATCTTGCAAAATTGGTATTCGTTCAAGAAACAACAAAGTTAAATCGGATTGTGAAGAGGAAAAGAAGAAAAACATGGATGAAGCCAAATTTGAAGAAGATAAAAAGATTGAAGATATGATGAAGACACAAGAAGTGCAAGATGTGAAGGTTCAAAACATCAAGGAGGACGACAAAAATTCAGAAACTGACAAGCTTCATTCCACAATTACAGTTCCTTCAAGCGGTAATATTGACTTTCTTGGAGTTGATAATTTTTGGTTTCCATCTCCACTATTGGTTGATCTCGTTAACAAGTTGAAATGTATGGAGAATCTGATATTCTTTAATAACTACAATTATGTTGACAAGTTGAAGATTGAGTGTGTGAAATATTCAAAGTATCTTTTTAATTGGAGTGGAAGGTACCAAGCTTCTAAAGTGAACTCGAGGACGAGTTCTTTCCAAGAAAGGGTGACTGATGTAGGACACGAATTATGGAAAGTATCATCAAATTCAGGAAAACAGTTCCCGTCAGTACGCAAAGTCAGGGGCAGAATTGAAGGAATTCGATATATGGTCGAACCATACATGTTTCTGAGTGCGAATGACGTTTTGAGAATAACTCGTGATAAATCACGAGCACCACGTGAGATTGGCCAGATTCGTTCGTTTTAGGGCATGAAATCAGCGTTTTTACTATTTTTGGCAGTATTTATTTAGTCAATAACTTTTAGTAGGAAACTCCGAATCAAATTCCGCAAATTGGAGATTTCTCGTAATCTCTCATATTTTCTGAATTTGATAGTTTTGCAATTATTTTTATTTTTGGCAAATTTTAATTTTTGATTGTTTTAGTCTATTTAAGCGTTGTAAACCTTCGGGTAAATCATCTTCTACCTCATTATCAATAATATTTCACTTTTCTCTTGTTTGAGAAACGTTTATTCTATGGAGATTATCGTTTGACGTCTTTAATCGCTTCTATTCTGCGTCAAAAATGCATTAACAGCCAACTTGGGTAGCCTCCCGTCTACTCCAAACACGCCCGCTGCTATAAGTATCACAAATTGTATTTTCGGTACTTTGGTAAGAGCCACTCCTTGTGATTGCATTCCAGGAACTGTTGCTGCCAAATTTGCTCCCTAACATTTAATATTACATCAAATTTATCAATTTTTTTATTCCCTGCACCGAAGAATAAATTTAAGAAACTTGAATGATCAGAAACAAAAACTCACCTGGGAAAATCCCAGTATGCCATCAAAAGGTCCATTCTTTATCATGAAGTCTTCTATATAGGTTAGAGACTATAGTTATTGAATTCTGTAAAATCCTACAAGAAAATAGAATGACAAGCATAATTTTCAATTAGCCATTTGATCTAGAAAAACATAAACTTGACAAGTTATACGAAAAAAGAAAAGGTTAAACAATAAAACCTCGATAAATGAATGTTTGGTAATCTAATAACTCACCAAATGAATCATTTTATCCGGTAGTATTCATTTATCTATGTTTTACTCTAGATGTCACCCATTTTTCACCACACCCTTTTATGTCACAGTTATTGTGGACTTATCCAAGTTGTGACGATTTTTAGAAATAGCTTGATAACATTCATACTCTGACATGTAAGTGGTGAACTACATCTGCAAAGAAAAATTATATGAGAAATCCAAACCTGGCTAGACTGGAACCACTCGTAGTAAGGAGGATCATATATTCCTTCGACTGCAGATTTTCCTGCAGCCGGACAAGGACCATCGAGGAATACGAGGTCTAGCATGTCGAGTAATGACCGCGGCCACCGGGAGACGGTTTTCTTGAGGATTTCAGCACTTGTCCTGAATCCATGGAGACAGAGCACTCTAGGTTTCCTTCCACACTCCATTTTAGGTGTTGATTTTGATAGGTTGTAGAGCTTTAATTTGCATTATGTCAAGCTCATTTATAGACCATGTACTAGTTAGCTACCAGTATTTGCCAACTTTTGTTGACTGTAGATTGGGAAGCTCATGCAGGAGTGTGTAGTACGTACTAGAATTATTCTAATAGTGAAGGAAGACTCACATGGGATGGGGGGAGGCTCGTTTACTTGGACCCGCCACCAATAATTCCTAAGACGGCGATACGTAACATATATATACGGTCTACTTCGTACTATTATTTTTCTTAAAACTATAAAACTGCTTACACTAGTAGATGATCTATTTGAATTCAGATTAAGTAAACGTACGTGGACAAAAATAAATTGTAGATTAATGTCCCTTTTGTTCGTTTCATTGTATCAAATCAGTCTCTACGCATACGCTATATATTTTTCGGAAAGAATGATTTGGTTAAAGTGTTACAAAAGGCTACGCACCAATTAACTGAGGATGTTAGTGAGTTTGCACCTCCATGTGTTGGAGTACTAATATGAAATTAGCACCGGAAATAAATAAGAATATGCAGAAGAAGCTGAAACAGAAGCTGAAATAAACAATGAAAAGATAAACTCACTTGTTTCCATGAATAAGATGCTCCCGATAATGAATGAGTTGAATGTTGTGTATAAACTGACGCCGGGTTATACACTAAGTGTGGGATCACAGCGGAATCAACACAGAAAAGGGTAAAGAACTAGGACACGAAGTTCTCTAGAGTTCACTATTCTTCAATAATTAAAAAATTGCTCTCAAATTACCCACAAGCCGGGTATTAAAGTTGAAAACCTAATTTTGCCAAAACTGGCAAAATTACAAAACTGGCCCATAATTATTAGCCTTAATGAAAATACTGCATAAATGATAGTTTGACCCAAATCGGGCTCAATAAAATAGTCAAAAATACGAAAAAGGAAAAACTGTCAAAAATAGCAATATTCGTCTTCAAAGCTTCTGTTGACCGGTCAAACTTTGCTTTTTGAAGCTGAAATCTTGCGTGATGGGGCGGAGCCGAATAATCGTGTCCATCTCGCCGAGAGCTTCCCGGAAACATACTGTAATAGTCATTCTGATCTTTGTAGCTCAAATTACGCCCAAAACAGTGTGACATGACCAAAAATGACCATTTTGCCCCTCTATTGCGCTTGTCTTCCATGTCGTGATAGTGAAGGGCCAGATTAGTCGCGTCTGACAGCTCGGCCTCGTCTGGTTCATCTTCTCCTGCATCATAAACTTTGAGGAATGATCTATGTACTCACACGATGTCCTTGAGGCTCTATTCCCTCGCCCATTGGATCATCACGATATCAGGACCTCCCAGGATAATCTCCCACTAACCACACGAGTCGAAGAAGCACTTGCCTCTCGTACCTATGTGTCGAACAAAAATGTGTTATGATATCTCTCTTAGAAGGAGTACAATTAAAATCGAAGTAGTAACGTGTTAAGGTTTACCTAATGTGATAGCAATTCGAGAAGCTAATTGTTTCCAAACGAACACGAATACTCACAAAAACACGACATATAAGTCTGATTATTTGATTGATAAATAAACTGTGCCACTACAACTTCTAGTATAAATATGTCCTTTCTCGGCGGTTTCCTATGTGGCAGAGAAAAATTGCCGTTAAATAGCTCCTTAAACGGCGGTTGGACAAAAACTGTCGTTAAAATTGTATTGAACGGGGCAAAAAGAGAACCGCGGTAATTGATTCCACCTTATACGACGGTTGGTCAACCAACCGTCGTAAAACTTTGGTATTACCGGCAGTAATAACACAACTGGCGTTTATAAAAAAATAGAAAAAAAAATTGTAATTTTTGATAGGGGTGAAATTTTAATAAATTAAGAACCGACGGTTTGTTCCAACCGCCGTTTCATGGAAAATAATAAATGAAAAATAATTTATAGCCTTCTAATATCAACCGTTCATTGTTTTCTCCTAAATCTAATCTCAACCGTATAAGAAAACCATAACCTTATAACTAAAATTCTCTCTCTTACTCTTCCCACAACCTGTGTCTCTTTCTCTCCCCCAACTTCCTCGTTCCCTTAAATCCCTCCACCTCTTTGCTAAACTGATTTCAAAACACTTGGTGACAATCGACAGTCTTCCTCAGTGGTGATGGACAGAAGAAAATGGCGATGGTGGTGGTGAGGCTTTCTCTCGATATTTCTCGTGTTCTTGTTGTTCCTCCCTCCGATCTCTCTCTGTATGTTCTTCTCTCTGTCTTCCTCCTGTTCTCTTCCTTCATCTCTCCCTACGATCTCTTCTCTCTCTGTCTTCTCTCTAGCTTCCTTCGGTTCTCTTCTTCGATCTCTTCTTTATCTGGTTTTCGTTCTCTCTTCCTTCGGTTCTCCTCCCGATATGTCTCTGTCTCTCCCCCTCGTCTTCGTCCCTCCCTCCGATCAATTCTCTATCTGGTTTTATTTCTTTCTTCCTTCGGTTCTCTTCCTTCCTCCCTCCGATCTCTCTCTGTCTCTCTCTCTCCCTCGTCCTAACCATTTTCAGATACGACCTGACATCGAGATTTTCTCGATCTGTATTATTGGTAGAAGCAAGTTCAAAATTTTCGATCTAATTTCGAATTTGTAGTGATGAATTGGCTGAACATGATTCTAAAACAGATTTGGGTTCATCTTTTGTTAAAATTCTTGACATTACTCTTAAAAAAAACAAAATAATAAACACTAACAAATAAAAATAATTACAAAACTGTAATATTGTATGGCTGGGCTATTTTTTTAGCATTAAAATATAAAAATACGGCGGTTTTGTTTCAACAGCCGTTCTATTTAACGCCGTTTAGAAGAATTTCGCCGTTAATTATAACGGCAGCTGTAACCGCCGTTTCTTTTTCCCGACAGCAAGATCAACGACTGAGTGTAAACCGCCGTTTTCTCCGCCGTTAATATCTTTTGTGGCGGTTTTTAAGCTTTTAATGGCCCTTTTCTCCTGCCGTTTTTAATGGCGGTCTTATAAGAAAATACTAACACTAACCCATAGGCTTCGACTCCCCGTGCTAGGAAAGAACCGACAAGAAAACATGGTCTACGACTGCACGTAATTAAATTAATAAAAACACACTACTACTTTGTAATGTAACTCTTGAGGTACATTGGAGGGTGACGTTCTCACAGTCCTTCTCTCGGAGCTGTGTCGTAGTGTGGATACGCATCCATATCAACTCCCCTCGGTTGACTATCTCATTGTCCTCAAGGCAAAAGAATGATCGATGACAATCCAATGTCGCTTTCATCAATCCTTGCAAGACCACACGAGAGTCCCCATGCTGGAATTTCATCGTCATCTTAGCATAATTCGAGTCCAACCGTCCAAACTGGTTGGAGCAATTGCTCCCCCAGAACAACATGTGATCCCTGGAACTCCAAAATGAACAGTTTACATGAAAATTTGTGCCCCTGAAGGATAATATCAAGGGGGCCACATGTAGTATCGCAATGCAGACATTCCTCATTACCCACAGAAACCTTAAAAAGAGTGGTCGTCCTAATCGGTAATTTCAGCTGTTCCGCCAACTCATAATGAATAAAATTGTGGGTTGACCCATTGTTAATAAGGACAGACGCATTGAGGTCTACTATAGTCCCTAGAAGTCGTAAAGAGTCGTACTGATCACTGCTGACAATGGTATAAAGACTAGAAGCATCGGAAGCAATGAAAAACTCGTCCGGCGGTAGCTGATCCGTGTCGTCACAACCCATAAGTAGAAACTTTCCCTTGCACTTGTGACAGCGGAAATACTTCTGATCGCAGTTGTAACACAAGTCATGTATATGTCGCTCTTGTTGCACAGCAATAGTCAGCTGCTTGATTGACGGCGTGGATGCACCTTGTGTAGCCTTAAACCGAACCGTCGAGTCAGTGCTAGTAGTTACTAGAGTTGACTTGTCCATCAATTGCCCTTATTTTCGATAAGTATCCAAAATTGACACTGTCGGATAACGATGCTTTTAACTCCCGTACTAGGGAAAAAAAGCAGTAGCAAGCGACTGCAGGTTACGAAACACTAGCTCGCGTCCCAGAGGTTGTTTAAGACGAGACACAAACATCAAAATCAACTGCGTATCTGGTGTTGGTCCAATGTTATTTAGCAACTTTTCAAATTTGGCTCGGTAAGCCAAAATAGTAGCTTGTTGGCGTAACTTAGATAATTGACCAAAATATTCTTGACAAATATTGTGATCAAAGCGAATTTTTACATCTTCCAGAAAGCGAACCAGTTGAGAAGTTCGTAGTTGTTCTGCTTATAACGGAACCAATCAGCTGCTTCTCCATCCAATAAAATTCCAACAAGCTGAAGTCGTGTCTGACAATAATTGAAGTATTGCTGTACTTTAAAAAAGCCCGAGAATTTTGGCGCCTCCATACGGAGTTTGTCGTTGCACGTGTCTGTCCCCACGTAATTGTTGTGATGACTTGGTGGTTGGACACTGGCTGGGCCATAAACAGCTGGTGTAGTGGCAGTGGGCCTAAATAATAAGGCTGGCCAACATTATTTCATAAATGAGGCCTGCTCTGAATTGAAGAAGGAGGCAGCCCACTAACGGAGTGAAGTCCAAATTGATTTGATGAAGCAAGCTCAAACTGATTTGAATGAATGAGGCCCACATGTTTTTATGTTTGTTTTTCGAGAAAGTATTTATTGGGGCTTGCCCCACCACTGTGGCATGCCTGCGTGGTGGGGCGCGCCACTCACCTTCTGACAAATATGCATTAGTCAGATGGAACTCACCTTCTGACAAACATGCAAAATTTGGTGAGTTCCATCTGACTAATGCATATTTGTCAGAAGGTGAGTGGCGCGCCCCACCACGCAGGCATGCCACAGTGGTGGGGCAAGCCCCAATGAATACTTTTTCTTGTTTTTCTGTTTATCTTTTTTTTATTTTTTTTTTGCCAGATCCAAGTGGTTGTTCAACTTATTCAAATATACATCTACATTTTTTTAGATAAAAATATACATCTACATTTGTGTGTGCGTGTGTATATATATCACAAGAAAGAAAAAATATTGAAAGGAAAAATAACTTTGCATAATTACTTACAGAGAGATTGAGAGAGATATGGAAGGAAATTGGTGAGAAATAGAGGCAATAAGTAGGGAGTAAAAATTGAAAACAACCCAACTAGCAGGCTCACTACTGAACACGCGCAACATGCTCGATCAGTTCGCCCGGTCGAAAGTAAGTTTAGCCCTCGCCAATGTTCAACCCCAAATCAAGCCCTTCTTCTCGGCGGTCTAGCCGAGGACCCCTTGCTGCCGATGGTCTTGTCGGTCACTAAGATTACAATGAATGTATGGTTTTTAGGAATGGTACCTTGGCTTTGCTCCTAACTACAACTATGGCCCCAAGTCTCGATTATGTGGGAATCAAAGGGGCATTTCAATGGTAATTGTACTTCTTTTCAGATTTATGAAATGTTATGGAACCCATTGATGAAATGTATGTCTCAGCAGGTTCTTCAAAAAGTACTATTCACCGATCACTTTGTATTGAATTTCAGAGAGAAAATGAAATTGTCTCTAATTGAGATTCAAAATCAAGTCTGAAATGTGAAGTTACAAACCCTAATATCCCAAATCATAAACGAAAGTAAAGAAAAGAAATAATAGAAAAACACATTATTCGCTAATGAAACAACCAATCAGAGCACGCCATGTGTCTGAGAGGATGAGTCACCAAACGAGTTGATTAACTACTAACTGAAAGCTTGAAACAAAACAAATGTGAACTAACGGCTAAGCTAAAACGCCACCGTTCCACTAGATTGTTTGAAAGATCTGAACGTTGGCATCCAACGGTTGCTGAAGCTCTCCAAGTTTGATCCAATGGCATCTGCTCAACGATGAGAGTACTGTTCATTTGGTAAAGGAAATACCAAATGAACAGTAACTTTCTCACTTCATTTTGATCCTTTAGCCTTCAAAATTTCAAGACCCTCCCTCAAGTTGGTGAGTGCACAAGCGAAACTCCCAACTTGGATAGCAGAAAATCAAAAATAGATGGATGCAATGCCTTAGTGAGAATATATGCTAGCTGATGAGAAGTATGCACGTACTTTAAAGAAAACACCCCTTTCTGCACAAGATCTCTGACTAAGTGACAATCAATGTCAATATGCTTAGTCTTATCATGAAACACAGGGTTTGCAGCAAGTTGAAGAGCTGAGTTGCTGTCACAGAAAACCACAGGAGTCTTGGCCAAAGAAACTCCAAAATCAGAAAGAAGATATAGAAACCACTGAATCTCACAAGAGATTGCGGCAAGTGCTCAATATTCTGACTCTGTTGAGCTCCTTGAGATGATTGGTTGCTTATTTGATTTCCAAGAAACCAAGGAATCTCCTATTTAAATCAAGAAACCAGAGGTAGACTACCTTGTATCCAAACAACCTGCCCAGTCTGCATCTGAATACCCTAGAATTTCAAGAGATGAAGTAGCTGAAAACAAAAGACCTTGAGATGGTGCATTACTCAGATATCTCAAGACATGATGTGCAGCTTTGAGGTGAAGAGTTGTAGGTTTAGAGATGTTTTGAGACAGCTTGTGAACAGCAAAACACATATATGGTCTTGAATTGCATAAGTACAGCAATTCGCCCACCAATTTTCTATACTCAATACTGTCTTCACTAGAGAGAGTATCACCAGCTGCAAGTGTAAGCTTCAAAAGAGGATCCATAGGAACTGAAGCTGTCTTGCACTTGCTATACCCATGTTCCTCAAAAATATCTATTGCAAACTTTTTCTCGCACAAACTAATACCATGATCAGTCCTTGCTATCTCAAAGCCAAGAAAATATATGAGATACCCCAAATCTTTCAACTGAAACTTCTCATTCAAAGCAGTCTTGAGTTCATGAAGCTGTGACAAATGAGTGCTTCCTAGGACTATATCTCCACATACACCAAAATGCAAATGAAGGAATCACATGACTTCTTCACAAAAAGAGTGTAGTCAGTCTTGCATTGTGCAAAACCCAGATCAATAAGAGTAGCTGAAAATTTGCTATACCATTGTCTTGATGCCTGTTTCAAATCATAAAGAGACTTCTGCAGATGACACACCACTTTACCATTTCCTTGAGATGAAAAGCTAGAAGGAATATTGTACCCCAAAGGAATATTCTAGATCTCCATGTAGGAAAGCATTATTAACATCAAGCTGCAGCAGATGCCACCTCTTAATGGCTGCAAGGGCTAATAGACATCTCAAGGTTGGTAACTTAGCAACTGGAGAGAAAGTCTCATTATAATATATCCCTTCAGTTTGAGTGTACCCTTTCGCAACAAGTTTAGCTTTATACCTCTCAATTGTCCCATTATAGTTAAGCTTGACCTTGTACACCCATTTGCACCCAACAGGATCATGTCGTGGGGTAAAACAGTAATTTTCCAAGTGTTATTAAGTTCCAGAGCCCCCATCTCTGCCTACATTTCCTTGACCCACTTTGAGTCCTTACAAGCCTCTTGATAAGTATTAGGTTCACATATAGCACTTATAGAAGTCAAACACTGTGAATACGCATAAGTGTTACCAGGTAAGGAATCAAAGATCACTGGAGATAGACAAGCTGACACCATTCTAGGCTTGCTAGTAACATAATCTCTCAAATAGTTTGGAGCTCTTATTTCCCTGACACTTCTTCTATGTTGTGGAGTTTGTGCTGGCTGAGTAGAAACAATTGTACTATTTCCAATTTCTGCATCTTCCAGCACATCATTGCGATAATTAAAAGTGTTCTCACAAGGTGTAGGTACCACAACATCATCTGCAAGTCTAGGCCAAATAGATGATGAGGTAGCAAATGGAAACACAGTTTCATGAAATATCACATTTCTAGAAACCAAGAAACTACATTCCTTCAAATTATTAAGCATGTACCCTTTCATTCTAAAAACATACCCAAGAAACACACAAGGAATAGCCCTTGGTTCAAAATTGGTTCTCCCTTACATGAGATTAGAGCTGTAGCACAAACACCCAAAAACTCTAAGAGAGTCATAAACTGGAGAAACTCCCTGTAGACGTTCATAAGGAGACTTGCCATTCAGAACACTCGTAGGTACTCTATTAATCAAGTAAGCAGCAATTAGAATGCTATCCCCCCAAAACTTTTGAGGTAAAGAGGATTGGAACATCAAAGCTCTGCCAACATTTAGCAAATGCTGATGTTTTCTCTCAACCACTGAGTTTTGCTGATGAGCTTCCACACAACTTAACTGATTCACTATTCCTTTTGAGAGCATAAAATCCACTAATGCTAGCTCTTTAGCATTATCACTTCTGAATTTCTTAATTTTTGCCTTAAACTGAGTCTCTATCAATTGATAGAGCAGAGGAATAACAGTTTGTGCTTCAGACTTGTGAGTGAGAAGATATACCCATGTCATAGCATCATCTACAAGTGTAAGAAAGTATCTATAACCAACATAGGTGGGAGTCTTGTATGGCCCCCAATTGTCACAATGAATGAGAGCAAAGGGAAGAGATTCCATCAATTGATACAGGGATATGGAAGCTTCCTTTGTTTTGCTTGGGGACATACTTCACACAAGGAATTGTCTATTGCATTATCAGTGTCCAGTGCTTTCTACATCCATTTCAGCTTGACATCAGATAGATGTCCAAGCCTTTTATGCCAGATTTCATTAGAAACAGCAACCATTGCAGTCACTTGACACACTGTTGTGTTGTCTGTTTCCAAAAGATACAAACCATTTGACTTGTTTCGAATTCCTTCTCCCACTAGGAAAACAAACATAAAGGAAATTGAATTTCAGAGAGAAAAGGAAACTGTATCTAATTGAGATTCAAAATCAAGTCTGAAATGTGAAGTTACAAACCCTAATATCCCGAATCATAAACGAAAATAAATAAATAAAAAAACAGAAAAATACATCATTCGCTAATGAAACAACAAATTAGAGCACGCCATGTGTCTAAGAGGATGAGTCATCAAACGAGTTAATTAACTACTAACTGGAAGCTTAAAACAAAACAAATGTGAACTAACGGCTAAGCTAAAACACCATCGTTCCACTAGATTGTTTGAAAGATCTGAACGTTGGCATCCAACGGTTGCTGAAGCTCTCCAAGTTTGATCCAACGGCATCTGCTCGATGATGAGAGTACTGTTCATTTGGTAAAGGAAATACCAAATGAGCATTAACTTTCTCATTTCATTTTGATCATTTAGCCTTCAAATCTTCAAGACTTTGATCTCATGATTTAGTTAGTAAAACGATACAATAATGTTGTAATTTTTTCATGGTGTTGTAGAATAAACTTAACTCTACATCACCATGAAAAGATTACCAAATATTAGCATCGTATGGGTAACTAAATCACCGGGTCAAAATGACTTGAAAAGGTCAATTTTGAAGAACCTTCTAGGACGGAGGGAGAGTGCAACAAGCACATTCTAAAATTTAAAATTGTAATGTCATAATTTTGGTATCATGAAGATATGCATTTAATAATTAAGCCTTTCAAATTAAACCCCGACTGATATAAGGACTTGCAATAGATTCCACCCATGGGAACTCCAAATGCATGTTCATAGTAAAACAACTAAAGATATACAACAATTATGACATGATAAACCGATATCTCACAACTTGGAACAGTGTTCTACATCAATTGACATCCGACCAGATCCGACACTCAGTGTGCTTTTAACCTTGTTGATGAATTCTAACATCACTTTCGCGCCTTTCCCATCTGTAAAAAATTTTGACCCAATAAGGGACAGAAACACAGTTTCGTTAATCATTAGCGCGATACTATGGGAGAAATTAAATGCACCGACGAGTAGAAACAATGATGAGTAATGCACCAACAAGTAGAAACTATGATGAGAGAACAACAAGACCATGTTTGTTCAAAATTATCAATATTGTGGCATGAAAACGACCTCTAACTTTGAGGCTTTGAGCGATCATAGACACAACTAGATTGTCATAAATGCAAAAGGTATCTCAATTAGAGAGCTAAAAAAACATTTACATCGTGAAGAATGCCTAAATTATCTATGATACAAATGAGTCTCTTAATTTGGTGAGATATAACTTTTTGCCATTTACATATAGCAAGCCAACTTTCATATAAATGACAGACCGTTCAGAATTTTAAAAATGGTGATTGCAACCAGATAATTTTACGCAACTGTACCGAAGCCAGAGAGATTTAGTAACACTAACCTAGCTTTGGTACTGAGTGGCCATTTGGATGGAGGATCACTATGGGATCCAAAAATAATGTAGACAGGTTCATTGCTCCTTTCTTCATGAAGTCTCTCTCACCTGCACATCAATATTCAAATTATTTATCTCTCAAATTCAACAAAACTTGTCAACAAAATTAAGTTTCATTGAAGTTTCTTGTGGACATGAACAGTCAATTTAGAATAGAATTTCAAGGAAACCGTACAAAAGGAAGAAGATTTGTACCAGTAATGTGAAGTGATGGTATCTTGAAAAGGGAGTTGAACGCGTTAGCCGCGAGTTTTGGCATTTTTGACTTGTCTCTACCAAATACGCCAACCGATATTAGTATCAAAAATTTTATTTTCGGGACCTTGGTAAACGCCACCCCTTCGGACTGCATTCCGGGTATTGCCGCCGCTAAGTTCCCTCCCTACACTCCCAACAGATAGCCAATGTTAGTTGCTGAAAAGTAATCATTACTGTAATTGCTGACATAGTGCTCCTGAGAACATTAAAACCCCAACTCATACAGTCTAGATAAACTTTTGGCTCTACTTGCACTGAAGGGTATTGTCGTAACAAATTGCACGAGCCCTGAAAAATCTCTTACTATGAGTGATTTTTAAGTGCTCTTAAAGCAAAATACCAGTTGTGCTCTATATCAGTGATGTTTTGGCACATCAGATATAAGTGGGGTGATTGGAAGAAAGAATATTGCATGTTAAGAAAATGATATCTTTTGACTACCTTAGTCCTTTGAGCATGTTCACCAGTGCCATGCTGCTTAAGCACCACCTCCATCTAACACCAAAATCCTCAACAACAACAAATCACTATTCATGTTTTCACCACTGTTTGACTGCCTTCACTGGAAGTGCCCCAGCGGCGGAAGCTGGACACTTCCGATAGCCGGAAAAATGACATTGGTATCAATTTGGTGAAAAATCACACTAAGACCACCTACAGCAGTGGGGGAGATGGAGATCCGGCAACGGATTAGCAGCGGCAGGGGCTTGCAGGCGAGCTCGTGGCTAATCGGAGCTCGCCGGGCTTGGAGGCGAGCTTGGAGGAGACCGTTGGCGACGTCAAGCTCGGTGGGACAGGGCAGATGTCGGGAAGGGGATAAGAGATGTTTACTGGGTTTTGTTTCTTCACGGCAGTGGAGGGTGGGGGTTGGTTTTATGTAAACTACATTTAACCCCCCCCCCTTAAATTAATATAGTTTGTATTTATTACAAATTCGATCCCATATATATAAGTTTGTATTATTAATGCAACGTTTTCTTTTTTTAATGTTTACCCCATGTTTATTAATGTCTATGTTTTTTATGTTTATATTTATTCTCAAAATTTCATACGATAAAATAACATTAGTCAATAATAGTGCAATTAATAAAAATATAGGGTTGCGGTTGTCTTATTGACTAAAGTTGGGGTGTTAAGTGTATTTAAATATATAGTAGTGTAGTTTCAATACAATATAATATAAGGGGGATGAATAGTGTTTTGACTGTTGTAGCTATTATGGTAGAATTGTAAATATTAACAAGATTAATAGTGGAGTAAGGTAGGGACAGGTGGGCTGGGGGAGCTCACGATTGTGGATGGTCTAAAAGATGCATGAATAGTGTATTATTGCTCTAATGAAGGAGTGCATTAAGCTCCAGATACAGTGCCTCACAGATGAACATGCCCTTAGAAAGATAAGATATGAGGATTTGGAAAAAGCAAAACTGATCCCACCTGGGAGAAACCCAAGAGGCCATCGAAAGGTCCATGCTGCATCATATAGTCTTCTACGTAAGCCACGGATCTTTCGAAATTTTCGTATACTGTGAAACCCTGAAACAAAATCAAATAGCAACGATGTTAATCCATTGTTTTAATGTTTAATGAAGCTTCTCAATGTTATATTAAATTTCAATCCTTCCAAACCACTTTTCGTATATCACCTTGCTCGACTGGAACCACTCGTAGTATGGAGGATCATATTTGCCTTCAACCATGGATTTTCCGGTAGCCGGGAAAGGCCCGTCGAGGAAGACGAGATCTAGTTCGTCGAGCACAGCTTGCGGCCACCGGCTGACCGATTTCCGGAGGATTTCAGCACTTGTTCTGAATCCATGGAGGCAGAGTACTCTGGGTTTCTTCTTATGGGATTTGATTTCCATTTTTAGTCTGGTGCTTGCAAGTCCGAAGGCTCTCTGATGTACTCCTATATAAAGATCTAAATATCTAAGTCCACAAAATATCAGAATCACACGATGTTATAAGGGTATGGGTCAGTGTATTGTGTGTGGTTCAGATATAACGTCCCATGAAAATAATCATGGTACTATCATTGAAAAGTTTTGCCCAGCCTACTTTGTTGACTATGACTGAAAGAAAAGTTGATGGTGCATGCATAATGAATGCATTGCTGAAGACATGATATATACGGTTTGAATGATGGGCGGATATATACGGACTAAAATTTGAAGAAAAATCAAATGTGCACCCCCATACTGAAGAGAATGGACGTATTTGGATCGATTCGTGACGACTATTTTTTATCAATTTTTATGCAGTTCATGGAGTTGCTGAAGTCGTGATCCTCGTTTAAATTCAATTATTCGACAGATGAAGTAAGTAGATAAGGAGGCAGGGAGACGGATTCAGGAAGACAGGGTTCGAGTTGCTGGTTGTAACATGGATAAGTCTTAGAGAGTCTTTGTGGCCTTGGATCATGGATAGAAATAGGGGTAGACACAGGTAGTTAGGTACTAGAAACTACCAAGCATTATGACACATTTGATTTTTCGGGCCAGCCAGATTAGAATAGACTGGCATGATGTAGGTTAGTCATATATGATTGGATTTTGAATAGTTGAACTATAATCAATATTGAATTTGAGGAATTTAACTTTGTGCCGTATTAATTCGATAGTAAGGTACAAATTCAATCCAGCGAATTTGAGGAATTTGACTTTGTGCAGTATTAATTCGATAGTAAGGTACGAATTCAATCCAGCTAATCTAGTGCATTATACAACTTTTTTACTAAGTAATACTGATATTAAAATTAATCCAGAATAATTAAACACAAATAACCAATGTGCTATTTCTTTTTGGAACTATTGTACCATTATATTTAGTCCAGTCTCAAGTGTCAACTAATACTTTAATCCAGATCAACCAACGATTTCAAAAAAAAAAAAAAAAAAATGAAATTTAGGTGTCCGGACTTGCTACGGATAATAAGTGTGAGGTTGTGGCGTGGTTGAGTGATTAATGGATAAGATCATTTCACGTGTACAAGGCTTAATCTCCATCCAGAGAAGAAAATGGGCAAGTAAATATGTTAAGATCACAAGTAAAAGACTCACCCCCTCAACTTTGATCAAAGATATTTTTAACCCTTCGAAATTGGAAAATGACACTTTCACCCCATCATTGCGGCAAATTTCAGGACACCTACACTCCTCCATTGTGACACCGTTAGTTTAGGGTGAGGGTGTGTCACTGGTAGTAGTTTTTGGAATGATTTTGCCCTCTTATAGCATGGAATGACACACTTGGGTGTAAATGTCATGAAGTTTGGCACACCCAAAGGATGAAAATATCATTTCTAAAATTTGAAGGGCTGGAAGTGTCTTTGCATCAAACCTGAGTTTTTTTTTTTTTTTTTTTTTTTTGTATCAATTAACTAAAATTACGTAAAATAATCAATTAGACAAGATAGAGAACTTTTTTAATATAGACAATATTGTATTTCTTCTTTCCTTTAATTTTTTTGATATAGACAATATTTTATTTTGTTTTTTGTCAGAAACTAAACTTAAAGTAGTAAAAAGGTGAAAGACAACGCGTCAAGCTAAT
Source organism: Linanthus parryae (assembly GCA_023055425.1). Classification (NCBI taxonomy): domain Eukaryota; kingdom Viridiplantae; phylum Streptophyta; class Magnoliopsida; order Ericales; family Polemoniaceae; genus Linanthus; species Linanthus parryae. The sequence continues at coordinate 636,816 of JALGPY010000041.1, read as the reverse complement.
GTACAAGAGTGGGTTGTGTGTTCTTAGAAGAGAATTGGCGTGTGGTCTAGCTCTTTTACGGGATGATGACGTTGATGTAAATATCTTAGGCTGAATTGTTGATTGCATGCGCCCAATATTATTAGCAGAACTAAAGATGAGATTAGCAGAATTGAAGATGAGATGTTAATTCATTGTTGAAGCCAAAAGAATGTTGCTGATTTGTTGCTGTTTCTCAAAGACAAAATCAAAGTCTTATGCAAAAACCATTCAAAAGGGGTATTTATGCATTTTCCCAGAATTTGACAAAACCCAGAAAACTAGTCATCTTGTGCTTTTTGTCATTTGCTGAAGTTCTGTGGCTATTGTGTAACTTCTCTAGACTTACATGTAAAAGTGGCCAAATGATCTGGGCCTTAGTATAATTTCTCACAAGCCTTGAACGGCTGTGATGAAATCTTGTGATCCAACGGTCCAAAATAAGACCGTTGGATATCTGGGTATAAAACCATGCTGTAACAGCTAGGGTTCAAATCATCTTCTTCCCCTTCTTCGTCTCCAGAAAATGTAGGGTTACTCTGTCAAATTTTCCTCTGAAATTTCAATGAAATTGTTCTATGTTTAATTCACTTGTTTGATCTTTTCTGGAATCGTTCGGTTGCTTTCATGGTATCAGATCCATGGCTCTCTCTACAAATCAATCTCAGGGGTCTTCAAATCCCTTCTATCTTCTTTCACAAGTTCATAACCTAGTTCCATTCAAGTTGGATAACACTAATTATGTTATCTGGCGCTATCAAATCTCTACACTCCTCAAAACACAGTCCCTCTTTGGTTTTGTCGATGGTTCTCGGGAGTGTCCGTTCGAGTTCTTGACCGACGGTGATGGAACAGTCACCACAAATCGCAATCCAGACTATGACGCTTGGGTCACTCAAGACCAAATCGTTCTCTCCCTGCTCACAGCAACTTTCTCTCAAGAGGCCTTGGTTCAGGTGGTTGGTAAGCCCTTCTCTCGTGATGTTTGGGTTTCTTTGGAGAACAGGTACTCCTCTCTTACTAGATCTAATATCATGCAATTAAGATCTGAGCTGCAAACTATTAGAAAGAAGTCTGATTCTGTTGATGTCTACATGCAAAAGTTGAAAACCCTAAGAGAAAAATTATCTTCTGCTATGGTGAATACTGATGATCAAGACATGATTCTTTATGCTTTACATGGCCTGCCTCCTGAGTATAACTCTTTTAGATCTGGTTTGCGTGTCTCTATGTCTGTTTCACCTGATAAAATTAATTTTTAAGAGCTGCATGTTCTGTTAAAGGTTGAAGAACAAATGATTGAATCTCAATCTATCTTGGGAAATGAATTGACTGGGTCTGCTGCTTATGTCTCTAACATGTTTAATGGTGGAAGAGGAAAAGGAAATGGGTATGATAACAACAAGAATCAAGGAAATGGTTATGGTAGAGGTCAAGGAAACAACTATAATGATCAAAACTCAAAGTTTAATCAAGTTTCTGGCTATCAAAGTCAAAATTCTAGTCAAAACCCTAATTATCAAGGTCAAACCTATACTCACAACTACCCCTCTGGAAGAGGAAACACTAATGGGGGGAGAATTCATGACTCCTCTAGAGGTGGTAGAGGGTATAACAGAGGGGGGGTCAATCTAAGAACAAGGGTCCTAGCTTTGATAGCAATGGAAACCCTATCAATTGCCAAATCTGTGGTATGGATTATCACTCTGCTGTTGACTGTTGGCATAGATTGGACTTTGCTTACCAAGGTAAGAAACCTCCACCTCAGCTGTCTGCTATGACAAATGTTGCTGCTCCTACTATGAATGTCAATCAAGAACATCATCCTCAGAACAATGTGTATGCACCTGTCACTGGTTATCAACCTCAAATCAATGCTTTCAATGCTAGCCTTCTTGGACCAACACCTAGCATTAATCCAAATTATTGGTTGACTGACTCTGGTGAAAACAATCATATGACTGCTGAATTCAATAATCTCTCTCTGGCTTCTCCTTATCATGGTAGTGACAAGGTTGCTGTTGGAAATGGTCACACTCTTCCTATCTCTCATTCTGGTACTGCCATTCTTAACACACCTTCTCATTCTTTTACTTTGAACAACACCTTACATGTTCCAAATCTTTCAACAAACCTCATTTCTGTTTACCAACTTTGCAAACAACATAATTGTTCCTTTTACTTTGATGCTGACAAATTTTATATTCAGGACAAACTTCAGGGCACAATCCTCTACCAAGGATTGAGTGAACATAGCCTATAACCTATACACACACAACCTTTCTCTACAGCTTTTCAAGACAAAGACACAATACAAGCTCACTTAGGAAAAACTTTGAAGTCTCCCCTCTGGCATGCTAGACTGGGACACCCTTCTGAAGACATTTTAAGACTTAAATTTATTTCTTCTTCTCATATGTGTAAAGACCTTAAAGTTTCTGACATTTCTTCTCATTCTGTTTGTGAACATTGCTTGCTTGGTAAAATGACTAAACTGCCTTATAGATCCTCCACTTCACACACCAAATCACCTCTTGATCTTCTACATAGTGATGTTTGGGGTCCTGCAACTGTGAAATCTTATCATGGATATAGATTCTATGTTTTGTTTGTAGATGATTATTCTAAATTTACATGGATCTTTCCTTTGCATCATAAATCAGAAGTTGCAACCATTTTTCCAAAGTTCAAACTTGAAATTGAAAAACAATTAAATTCTCCAATCAAGATTTTAAGATCTGATGGAGGTGGTGAATACACGTCATACATTTTTCAAACTTTTTTGCATTCTCAAGGCATTGTTCATCAAAAATCATGTCCTTACACACCACAACAAAATGGTGTAGCTGAAAGAAAACATAGGCACATAGTAGAAACTGATGTGACTTTACTTGCTCATGCTAAACTGCCAAAATATTTTTGGTATCATGCTTTTAGTGCTGCTGTTTATTTGATTAACTATATGCCAAGCAAAAACACTCAGAACAAATCTCCTTGGGAGTTACTTTATAAAACTAAACCTGATTATAACAAACTTAAAGTGTTTGGATGTGCATGTTATCCTTATCTGCGACATTACAATAACTCAAAATTGGATCCAAAAACTAAACAATGTGTGTTTCTGGGTTATGCTCATGATTATAAAGGGTATGTCTGTTTTGACAAAGAATCTCAAAAGTTCTTTATTAGTAGAGATGTTATCTTTGATGAGAACACGTTTCCATTTGATAAAAATTCCTCCAAATCAGTGTCTGATAACTCAAATTCATCTGCTACAATGCATATTGGTGATATTCCTATTTCTCTGCCTTATGATTACATGACTTCTGCTTTTGTTCCATCTTCTCACATTATCAATGATGGTCCTGTTTCAGGTGTTTCTGATGAGAACATTAACTACACAAGATCATATGCCACATTCTGAACATGATACCTCCATGATCTTACCCAATATTACTGATGAGAACAGATCACAACACATTGATGAGAACAGATATGACACTTCTGCTGGAGACTCTCAGACTCATGATGTTCCTCACACACAGTCTCAGCAGCCTACTTCAAATGATGATCACAACACTGATGATCAACCTACAACCAGTACTGGCATGGCAGATACTGATGTGGAAAGGCATCTTCCAGCTGGGAGTCACCCCCATGCAGATAAGAAGCAAGTCTGGAATTTTTAAGAAAAAGACATTTGGGTTCAATACTACAACTGGTAACTCTCATATCTCTCCTTTCTTAAATGATCCAACTTGCTTCACAGAGGCTAGAAAACACTCTCAGTGGCTAAAAGCAATGACTGAAGAGTTCTCTAGCCTCATACAACAAAACACTTGGACTTTAGTTCCAAGACCCTACAATGCAAACATTGTAGGGAACAGATGGGTTTTTAGAACCAAACATAACCCTGATGGTTCAATTTCTAGACATAAAGCCAGATTAGTGGCTAAGGGGTTTAGTCAAACCTCTGGCATTGACTTTGAAGAGACTTTTAGTCCTGTGGTCAAACATGCTACTGTTAGAACAATTTTGTCTTTGGCAGCCATATTTAATTGGCCTCTTCATCAGTTAGATGTCAAAAATGCATTTCTTCATGGCTACCTCAAAGAAACTGTTTATATGCAACAACCTCCTGGATTCAAAAATTCTCAATTTCCTGATTATTTGTGTAAGCTCAACAAAGCTATATATGGTCTCAAACAAGCTCCTAGAGCTTGGTTTGAGAGATTTACAGAATTCATTTTATCTCTTGGTTTCACACAATCAAAAGCTGACACTTCAATGTTTGTTAGACACAATTCTAGTTCTTCTGCAATTACTGTATTGGTTCTATATGTTGATGACATCATTCTCACTGGTAATGATTCTGACTATGCAACTCACCTTATTTCAAAATTGAAAAGTGAATTTAACATGAATGATCTAGGTCCTTTGACTTATTTTCTGGGATTACAAATTGATAGAAGTAAACATGGTATCTTTGTGCATCAGTCCAAATATGTGAATGATTTACTTAGTAGATTTAATATGCACAACTTCACTCCTTGTCTTACTCCTACCATTTCTGGAATCAAATATACTTTCAATGATGGTGAATTGTTATCTGATCCTACTCCTTTTAGACAATTACTTGGTGCTTTACAATATTTAGTTTTTACAAGACCTGACATTTGCTTTGCTGTTAATTACTTGTGTCAATTCATGCATTGTCCTACTACTCAACACATGTTAGGTGCCAAAAGAATTCTTAGGTATCTAAGAGGCACAACAAGTGATGGCATTTTGTATAAGCCAAGTGAATTAAATTTTTGTGCTTTTTCTGATGCAGATTGAGCTGGTAACCCATCTGACAGAAGAAGCACAACTGGTTTTGTCTTATTTTTAGGAAACACCCCAATTCACTGGGCTGCAAAGAAACAGCCAACTGTCTCTAGATCTTCCTCTGAGGCAGAATATAGAGATTTGGCAACAACTGCTGCAGAAATAACTTGGTTTCAATAATTGTTTCAATATCTGCACATTTTTTTAAAACAACCACCACTTCTATTTTGTGATAATGAGTCTGCAATTCACATGACTGCAAATCCTATTATGCATTCCAAAACCAAGCACATAGAGTTAGATTACCATTTTATTAGAGAAAAAGTGTTGAGAAAACAGTTACTGGTGGATTTTGTTTACTCTGCAGATCAGCTAGGAGACTTACTCACCAAGGGTTTAGCTGCTGCTGCTTTCACATATTTGAAGTCCAAGTTAATGGTCTCTTCAGCACCATTAACTTGAGGGAGGGTATTAGCAGAACTAAAGATGAGATTAGCAGAATTGAAGATGAGATGTTAATTCATTGTTGAAGCCAAAAGAATGTTGCTGATTTGTTGCTGTTTCTCAAAGACAAAATCAAAGTCTTATGCAAAAACCATTCAAAAGGGGTATTTATGCATTTTCCCAGAATTTGACAAAACCCAGAAAACTAGTCATATTGTGCTTTTTTGTCATTTGCTGAAGTTCTGTGGCTATTGTGTAACTTCTCTAGACTTACATGTAAAAGTGGCCAAATGATCTGGACCTTAGTATAATTTCTCACAAGCCTTGAACGGCTGTGATGAAATCTTGTGATCCAACGGTCCAAAATAAGACCGTTGGATATCTGGGTATAAAACCCTGCTGTAACAGCTAGGGTTCAAATCATCTTCTTCCCCTTCTTCGTCTCCAGAAAATGTAGGGTTACTCTGTCAAATTTTCCTCTGAAATTTCAATGAAATCGTTCTATGTTTAATTCACTTGTTTGATCTTTTATGGAATCGTTCGATTCCTTTCAAATATGTCATAATTAGTTGATTGCATGCTCCTCTTTCAAAATTGGCTAATAGTTTCCCCCATTTGCAGAAGTACTAGTTTGTTGCAAGTGAATTTTTTTTCATCCAACTAGAGTTTGTGTTCAGAAAATGCCTCTCTCCACTGAAAATCAGCAAAATTTAAAAACTTAAAAAATCTGTTTGATAAAGTTTTACAAGCTGAAGAAATTAAATGGTGAAAACTTTCAGGAGCAACTTGGCTAAAAGATGGTGACATGAATACGACCTATATTCACAAATTTGCTTCGGAGGAGAAGGAATCACATTCCAGGGTTTTGTGACAACCAGGGGCATTGGGTGGAATTGTGGAAAGCACTAAAGGTATCATTGACAACTTTGATAGTTATTTTAATAACTTGTTCTCCTCTTTTCATATGAAATGGATAAGGTCATTGTGGTTATTCCTCACAAATTCATCTCAAATGAATGAAGATTTATCTAAAACTATTACCATTGAAGAGGTCAAACAAGCACTATTCCAGATGCACCCTCTGAAGATGTCAGGACCAGATGAGATGCCTACTCTTTTCTATCAACAATACTGGGATTTAGTTGGAAAAGATCTAGTATTGTACTCTCAATCCTCAACCACGGTGGAGATGTTGTTGCTCCACTTAATTACACAACTATTGCTCTTTTTCCCAAAGTATCAGATCCTCAGTATGTCTCTGAGTTTAGGCATATCAGCTTATGTAACTTTTGCTACAAAGTGGTTTTCAAGTTTCTAGCAAATAGGTTCAAAAGTGTGCTCAATGCGATTATTCACCCTTCACAGAGGGCTTTCATCCCGGGATAGACTCATAACAGATAACGTGATGATTTCGTATGAGACCATGCACTCTACAAAGCATTCTAAAAACAAGGTTGTGATGTCTATAAAGCATTCTAAAGATGAATATGTCTAAGGCTTACGACAGAGTTGAGTGGTCATTTCTCAAGGCTGTGATGCTAAATATGGGCTTCAACGAGAGGTTTGTCGGACTTATCATGACATGTGTCACTACACCCAAATATTCTGTTTTGATAAATGATGAAGCTATGATTAACATTGTGCCAGGCAAGGGATCATATATCTCCCTACTTATTCCTTATTTACACAGAAGGCCTAACCTGTAATACCCCGTTTATCTAGCAGGGGTAAAACAGTCATTCAGGAAGCATAATAATAATTAATTTTGTAAAATAATATTTTAATAAATCTTTGAGTTTAGTTTGTAAAAAGTTTTAGAATAATATTAGAGTAATAGTTAATAATTAATTCGTGGTTGTTTTACAAATTTTAGCTAGTTTTAATTTATAGCGCGTGTCCAACTACCGCGATAATTGCTAGACTTGCCACACCCAATCACCCAACCACATAGTACTCCACCCACACCCAATTATTATCAACAAATATTATTTAAATTGAAATGTATTGTTTCCAGCAAGCTTTCTCATCTTCTTCTCTAACACGATTCTTCACCATCATCACCACCACCTTCGGGAAGCTACTATCACCGCCCATGTCACATCACTTGTGCTTGGAGCCCAAGTAAACTCACCTATATAAGCAGCTCTCCAGCCTCCCTCCTCCCACCAGCAGCCACTCACAACAACAACCACCTCCCTCATCACCATCGTTATCTTCAACACCACCATCACCACTTACAGCTTCCTCTCTCCCACTTTGTCCAGCCACCATCTTCTCCACCCCTGTTGCTCTCTGACCTCAGAAATCACCAGCAGCAGAGCCCAGCCGTGGTGGCAGCAGCCAACCACCACCACCGTCGCCATAGCCACCGGCGACAAAACCCAGTGAAGGAACAACCCACTGCCTCCACCCTCATCACTCTCTCTTTCTCTCCCTCCCTCTCTGTTCTCAGACCTCTTCGGAACAGAGTAGAAGCAGTGGCAGCAACTACCACGGCCGCCACCGCCGCCGTCGGACAAACACCAAAGAGAACCCACTTCTCTCTCTCCCATTCCCGTTGCCTTACCCGAGCTCCCTGACCGATTTTGGGCTCATCCCCGACCTGAGCAGAGTCCAAGGAAACAGCCCTAGCAGCAGCAGAAGCCACAGCCACCGTCGGCAGCCATTGTTGCCGGCCAAGCTCCGGTCAAATTTCGACGAGGTGCTTCGCAGCAGCACCCACTCTCCCTCCGCTTGCAGTAGGGTCCTAGGAGGCCGACCAACTCATTAGGAGCCTCAAACCAGGCTGACAAAGCCATTAGAGCCGACCACCAAGGTCCAACTCCGGCGACTCCGACGTCGAGCTTCGACCCGACCCATTTCTTAGCGATTTCCGGCCATTTTTGGCCTAGGTACGTCCTATACCTTCTGATTAGTTGTTATATGTTGCTAAAATTGAAGTTTGATAGCTTGAATCATAATAGGATTGAAGAAAATAAAGTTGTTGTAGAAGGGGGGTAAAAGTGTAGTTTATGAAAATTGTTAAAACATGACTTAGGGGTGATTTCAGAAACTTTAGGGGCTGTTAGTATACTATATTAATCTTGTTTTGGTGGCTAGTTAATAAATTTGTAGACTTTTATTACGAAAGGGGGTTTATGTGTCTTTTACTTAAACTTGTCACTTTTCGCTAAAAATAAAAATTTCGGAATATAAATAATTTCTAAAAATACTAGTTTTCATCCCCGTCTCGGAAAAGTAATTTTGGTATTAAAATAACATGTGGTTTGTTCGTTAAAAATTAAACAAGAAATACTTTTAGTTAAAAAGTTTAAATAAATATTGTTAAATAAATATTTTTAATAACTTGGATGTTTAATACTTGTAAATTGGATATTTTGCAAGGTTTTAAATATTGTTTCGTTGTGGTTAGTATTTAGTAAAAGTTTTCTCTTTAAATTAAATAGTTTTAGAAATACTAATACGTCTTTTTCGTAAAATAAATTAGTTTGTTTTCACTTCTATATCAAGTCTTTTATAAAATAATTTCTCTAATTAGTTAGTTAATTTTAGCTAATAATAATAATAATAATAATAATAATAATAATAATAATAATAATAATAATAATAATAGCAATAATAATAGTCGTTTAAATATAAACACGTGGTTTTATAATAGAAGATTATAACGAAATAAAACGTTAGGAAAGTTAGCTAGAGGGGTTGGGTAGAATAAAAAGAGAATATTTTTAGGACGAGTAGTATTTTGTTGAATTATTTGTTAACATAAAAGTTACGGGTTGTAGGTGACGGTTTGTAGGCCCGAGACATTTCTAGAACGTGCTAGTGCTACGGTAGTAAGGTAAGTAACATGCCAAGCGTTGAGCCTAGCTTCTTTCGTGTCTTAATATGACTTTTATTTCTTGTCTCAAAATGCAATTTTATTTGGTTTTTCATTTACTTGTTTTATTTGAAGTTTCCTTTTATTTCAAAGAAGTTATTCATTCGAAGTTGTCACATGATTAATAATAATTCGTAATTAACGTAAAGTGGAAAGAGTTGTGCGGGAGAAGCTATTTATTATAGTCGTGTTGACTTCGGTCACTCGACCAGAGATCAGATTTTATTTTAACCCGGTCGCAACCTGCCGGGTCGCTCCATGTACTCACCTCTCTGGCCGCAAGAAGTCTTAGGGGGCTGCCGGAAGTTAAGGTCATGGTTGCTAGTGATAGATTAGTAGTTCCTTCCCCGTATCAACAAAGCTAATAATACAGTTCTGGACTGAGTTTTGAAAGGAAAGAAGAAGAGATTGAAGAATATAATTCCCGTTTGAAGGAAATAATAAGATAAGAAGAACTTCCATAAGAGTTCCTACTTTACTTTCTTGGATTTATTCTTTACAAGTTTTACTCCTCCTGTTTTATTGCAAATAATAAATTAAAGCTTCATCTTCTGTTTTACGAGTTTGGGTGTTACTTACTCAGTCTCTCGTACTGACTTTTGAAAACTGCGGTTCATGTTTCCTTCCCACCGCAGGCTTAGAAGCAGGAGGCTATGGCGAAGCTGGGTACGGGAGTCACGTGTAATGTTTAGTTAGCAAGCAGGATCATGTATAGCTTTTGAAATCACTTTTGTAATGTTTAGTGACTTTCATGAAGTTTAATGTTGTATAATAAATAAATACTTTTGGAATGTTATGCTTGATTCCCGCCATTACTTTTAGCAGCGCCCTCCTGGGCTTTCCGTTCCGGAACGGAAGGCTTGGGAAACCGCGGGCTGTTGCAGGTGGTATCAGAGCAGGCAGTCCATAAAAAGGGAATTTAAAACCTGTAGGGCAACTAAAAACGGACATAGGGCAAAATAATTAAAATTGGATAAGCCGTGGGGGGTTACGGGTAGTTTAGGTCTTGATTTCTCCCACCCACCCGCATCCTGATTTTCGACTTTATGTGTTCGGAGTTATTTGAGATGCATATCTTTGCTGATTTTTATGAGAAGGAGATAGAATCTAACTTGCACAGGAAGTTCTTTCTTGACTAGCTGAGTTATGCAGATATGAGCCTTATGTGCTTTTATTGCAAAGTTGTTATTTCCTGCATGTTAGTTCATGTGATAATGTTAGATATTAACTGCGAAATATGATTATTAAAGTTTCCTCGACCTGAACCAAGGATACCGTAGGATGCGACTAATAGACCATTCCATTACCACTATAGGAAAGTTTGACCAGGATAGATGGCTGATAACATCCCTATGGAGCAATTTTTCGCGCAAATGGCTCAGATGATGAATAACGGAGGACAGGCAGGAAATAACTGGGCCAAGAAAGTAGCCGAAATGAAACCCATGGAGTTTACTGGAAAAGAGGATCATGTCGAACTAGAAGACTGGATCATGGAAATGGATAAAATTCTCGAAGTAATAGAATGTCCTGATGACCGAAAGGTCAACTGCGCGGTCTTCTACCTGAAAAGTGAAGCGAACCTCTGGTGGAGAAATGTAAGAGAAACTCTTCTAGCCGAACCCAACTTCAACTGGGAGGCTCTTCAAACCGCCCTCGAGCTCGTTTCTACCCTCATCACGTAAAGAGGAGCAAGGAACAGGAATTTCAGAACCTGCGGCAAGGAAATGACTCAGTGACTGAGTATTTCCGGAAGTTTACTGAGCTGACACGATTCGTAGGCAACATGGTGCCGGATGAAGACTCCAAAGTTTCCCGATTCATCGGTGGATTGCACGAAAGGCTGCAAGAGTCTCTGCTGAGCAGGACCTACTCTTCGCTTCATGAAGCCTACGACAGAGCTGCTGACATCTATCGAGTTCGTGTCACCCAGGAAGAGAATCGCAAGAAACGCAAGCTTGAGGAGGTAGGAGGAAGCAACACCAACTTTGCCAAGGGCAAACAGAGGTTCAAGACTAACAATGGAGGAGGTAACCAAGGGCAGTATCATGGCAATCAGCAGAATGCTGGGACTCAGAAGAATCGTCGCTATTTCTGCAAATGGTGCCCACGAAACCACCCAGGAGCAGACTGTGAGGGAAATCCGGTCACTTGCAACAACTGTGGCAGACGAGGACATCGAGCTTATGAATGCCGATCCCAACCAGCCGGTGCCAGCTAATGATCCAAGGAGGCAACTTTGGAAGGCCACAGCAGAACAACTACCAGGGAAACTGCCAGCAGAACGGGAACAATTTCGCCCGCAATCAGCAGTTCGGGAACCAGCAGAATGGAAATCGCAACCAGAATAATGGAGGCAATGGATATGTCAGGCAGCAGAACTACAACCCAGGCAATGCAGGCCAGAACGGAGGCCAACCCAGGAACGGAAACACCAATGCTGGATATGGGAACAACCACAATGGAGTTGGAGCAGGAGGAGCAGGAGCTCAGAATGCAAACGTGGGAAGAATTGTTGTGCTGACTAAGACTGAGGCGGAAGCTGCACATGGAGTTGTCACGGATACTTTCTCTATCCATGAGCAACCTGCTTTCGTGCTATTTGATTCTGGTGCATCCTAATCCTTTATATCCTCCTTGTTTGTTGAGAAGTTGGGATTGCTTAGCTCATCTAGTATATCTATTCCAGTAGCGACCCCTAATGGCCAGATAACTGTCTGTGATACCGTATTCGAAGGGGTAGAACTCAAAATCCTAACATGCACCTTACCTGCCAACCTAATAAAATTTAACCTACGAGGCATAGATGTGATCCTAGGAATGGAATGGCTTGGGAAGTATCGGACAGTTATTGACTGCTATGATCAAAAGGTTCGATTGAAGGGACCTAAAGGAGAAAAGATCACCTATCGTGGTATCACCACAGAACCTCGAATCAGATTAGTGTCTGCTTTGACTATAATCAACCAAATGAAGAAGGGAAACTCTGCCTACTTGTGTTATGTCCGAGACGTAACCAAGAAGGAAAATGTGCTGGATGAGATACCATTCGTGCGGGAATTTCCTGATGTATTCCCTGACGAGATTCCCGGAATGCCACCTCAACGAGAAGTGGAGTTTACTATAGACTTGGCACCTGGAACTGCACTCATCTCCAAGGCGCCGTATCGGATGGCACCTGTGGAATTAAACGAGCTGAAGCAGCAGATACAAGAACTTCTACAGAAGGGGTACATACGACCTAGTGTGTCACCCTGGGGAGCACCAGTGCTGTTCGTCAGAAAGAAGGACGGAAGCTTGCGATTATGCATCGATTACCGGGAGCTAAACAGTGTCACTATCAAGAACAAGTATCCGCTACCCCGGATTGACGATCTATTCGATCAGCTGCAAGGAGCCAGTGTCTTCTCAAATATCGACCTGAGGTCGGGTTATCATCAACTCCGCGTAGCCGAGAAAGATATTCCAAAGACGGCCTTCAGCACAAGGTACGGTCACTACGAGTTCACGGTCATGCCATTCGGTTTGACCAACGCTCCTGTCGTGTTCATGGACTTGATGAACCGAGTAATGAAGCCGTTTCTAGACCGGTTCGTGGTTGTCTTCATCGATGACATCTTGGTGTACTCGAAGAACGAAGAGGATCACGAAGAGCATCTCCGAGAAGTATTGCAGACCATGAGGCAAGAGCAGCTGTACGCTAAGCTCTCAAAGTGTGATTTCTGGTTGGATCGTGTGCCGTTTCTAGGCCACATCATCTCCAATGAAGGAGTATCCGTTGACCCAGCAAAGGTCTCAGCGGTTAAGGACTGGCCTACACCGAAGAACGTATCCGAAATTCGAAGTTTCCTCGGCTTAGCCGGTTACTACAGGCGTTTCGTAAAGGATTTTTCGAAGATTGCCAGACCACTGACTACGCTGACGAAGAAGGCGGTGAAGTATCACTGGGACGACAGCTGTGAAGAGGCGTTCCAGAATCTGAAGGAGAAGCTCACTACAGCACCAGTGTTAACTTTGCCAAACGACTCTGGAGAGTTCGAGGTATACAGCGATGCGTCAAAGAAAGGACTTGGATGTGTGCTGATGCAAGACCGGAGGGTGATTGCCTACGCTTCAAGGCAGCTGAAGCCACACGAGGAGAACTATGCCACACATGACTTGGAATTGGCAGCCGTAGTCTTCGCGCTGAAGATATGAAGGCATCATCTCTACGGGGCTGTTTGCAAGCTCTACACAGATCATCGCAGCCTGAAGTATATCTTCACACAGAAGGAGCTAAACAACAGACAACGAAGATGGCTGGAGATTATCAAAGATTACGATCTACGCATCCAGTACCATGAGGGGAAGGCTAATGTAGTCGCTGACGTGCTAAGTCGTAAATCGAGCCATGCAGTGAACGCTATGGTAGTTTTGTCAGACTGGCTATGTAACGAGTTCCGGAAGCTCAACATCGAAGTGGTGGAACAAGGAACGGTGCAAAAGCTGCTCGGGAGCATGACAGCAGTACCAGACTTATTCGAATAAATACGAAGCAATCAAGCAGGATATGTGAAGCTTGAGAGGATCAAGAAGAAGATTGCAGCAGGAGAGGCCAAGGAGTTCCAGATTCACGAAGACGGGAGCATTCGCTACAAAGGAAGATGGTGCGTGCCACAGAAGTGTTCAGAGGTTAAGGAGAAGCTGATGCAGGAGGCACACAACACTCCATATTCCGTCCACCCTGGAGGCGATAAGCTTTACAAGGATCTAAAGAAGACGTACTGGTGGCCCAACATGAAGAAAGAAGTAGCTGAGTTCGTGGCTAGATGCCTAACATGCCAGAAAGTGAAGTTCGAGCACAAGAGGATGGGAGGTCTACTCCAACCGTTGGATGTTCCAGTCTGGAAGTGGGACTCCATATCGATGGATTTCGTCACAGCTTTGCCTACTTCGAAGAATGGACTCAACCAGATATGGGTAGTCGTAGACAGACTAACCAAGACGGCGAGATTCATCCCAATGAAGGACACGTGGAACATGGAGCAAAGGGCAGACGCATACGTCAGAAACATCGTTAGATATCATGGGGTTCCGAGTTCGATAATCTCGGACAGAGACCCTAACTTTCTCTCTCATTTCTGGAGAGCGCTTCAAGAAGCACTGGGAACTTAGCTGAAATTCAGTACGGCTTTCCACCCAGCCACAGACGGTCAGACGGAGAGAACTATACAGACGCTGGAAGATATGTTAAGAGCCTGTGTTATGGACTTCCAAGGTTCATGGGTCGATAAGCTGCCGTTAATAGAGTTCTCCTACAACAACAGCTACCACGCTAGCATCGGGATGGCACCGTACGAAGCCCTCTATGGAAGAAAGTGTCGATCGCCACTATGTTGGAGTGACATCAGCGAAACGGTGATCATTGGCCCACAAATGATTGAAGACATGACAAACCAAGTTCGACTCATACAACAGAGAATGAAAGCAGCTCAAGACAGGAAGAAATCATACGCAGATCAGAAGAGAAGGCCACTGGAGTTCCAGGTAGGAGAGAAAGCATTCCTACGAGTCTCACCTACTAAAGGGGTAACCAGGTTTAACTTGAAAGGGAAATTAAGCCCTAAATTTATCGGTCCATACGATGTTATTGAGAAGATAGGGGACGTTGCGTATCAATTGGACCTACCATCGAATCTGGCGCGAGTACACAATGTCTTCCACGTATCCCAGCTGAAGAAGTATATACCAGACCCGTCTCATATCTTGGATCCAGAACCAGTGGATTTCGACCCATCCCTGACCTACAAGGAGGAACCTGTCAAGATACTGGACACAAAGACAAGGGATACGAGAACCAAGAGTGTCAAACTGGTCAAAGTCCTATGGACCAATCACCACACAGAAGAAGCAACCTGGGAAGCTGAAGAAGAGATGAGAAAGAAGTACCCACACTTATTTAATGAGGTACGTGGAGCTCCGGGGACGTCACTCTCTAGGGGGGAGAGGATGCAACCCTTTGTTTAATACTATTATGCTTTAGTCTGCTATTTTAGTACCTTTGAGATTTAATTGACCTTGAGACTTAGAACCCAAATGAGACTATGACCACCTAATTAGATAGACGTGACTGCGATCTTATTTGACTTTGCTTGCTGCATTGTGTATATCGTAAAATGATTACTCGCTATTATTTGTTATGTGAAGTTACTTGCCATCCATGTGATATAAATTATGTTGGACAATTACTTGTTAGATGATTTGAATATTATGATTAGCCGGTTGATTTTAGCTTCGAGGACGAAGCTGTGCTTAAGGGGGGAAGGATGTAATACCCCGTTTATCTAGCAGGGGTAAAACAGTCATTCAGGAGCATAATAATAATTAATTTGGTAAAATAATATTTTAATAAATCTTTGAGTTTAGTTTGTAAAAAGTTTTAGAATAATATCAGAGTAATAGTTAATAATTAATTCGTGGTTGTTTTACAAGTTTTAGCTAGTTTTAATTTATAGCGCGTGTCCAACTACCGCGATAATTGCTAGACTTGCCACACTCAATCACCCAACCACATAGTACTCCACCCACACCCAATTATTACCAACAAATATTATTTAAATTGAAATGTATTGTTTCCAGCAAGCTTTCTCATCTTCTTCTCTAACACGATTCTTCACCATCATCACCACCACCTTCGGGAAGCTACTATCACCGCCCATGTCACATCACTTGTTCTTGGAGCCCAAGTAAACTCACCTATATAAGCAGCTCTCCAGCCTCCCTCCTCCCACCAGCAGCCACTCACAACAACCACCACCTCCCTCATCACCATCGTCATCTTCAACACCACCATCACCACTTACAGCTTCCTCCCTCCCACTTTGTCCAGCCACCATCTTCTCCACCCCTGTTGCTCTCTGACCTCAGAAATCACCAGCAGCAGAGCCCAGCCGTGGTGGCAGCAGCCAACCACCACCACCGTCGCCATAGCCACCGGCGACAAAACCCAATGAAGGAACAACCCACTGCCTCCACCCTCATCACTCTCTCTTTCTCTCCCTCCCTCTCTGTTCTCAGACCTCTTCGGAACAGAGTAGAAGCGGTGGCAGCAACTACCACGACCGCCATCGCCGCCGTCGGACAAACACCAAAGAGAACCCACTTCTCTCTCTATCATTCTCGTTGCCTTACCCGAGCTCCCTGACCGATTTGGGTTCATCCCCGACCTGAGCAGAGTCCAAGGAAACAGCCCTAGCAGCAGCAGAAGCCACAGCCACTGTCGGCAGCCATTGTTGCCGGCCAAGCTCTGGCCAAATTTCGACGAGGTACTTCGCAGCAGCACCCACTCTCCCTCCGCTTGCAGTAGGGTCCTAGAAGGCCGACCAACTCATTAGGAGCCTCAAACCAGGCTGATAAAGCCATTAGAGCCGACCACCAAGGTCCAACTCCGGCGACTCCGACGTCGAGCTTCGACCCGACCCATTTCTTAGCGATTTCCGGCCATTTTTGGCCTAGGTACGTCCTATACCTTCTGATTAGTTGTTATATGTTGCTAAAATTGAAGTTTGATAGCTTGAATCATAGTAGGATTGAAGAAACTAAAGCTGTTGTAGAAGGGGGTAAAAGTGTAGTTTATGAAAATTGTTAAAACATGACTTAGGGGTGCTGTTTGTAATTTTATAAACTTTAGGGGTTGTTAGTATACTATATTAATCTTGTTTTGGTGGCTAGTTAAGGAATTTGTAGACTTTTATTACGAAAGGGGGTTTATGTGTCTTTTACTTAAACTTGTCACTTTTCGCTAAAAATAAAAATTTCGGAATATAAATAATTTCTAAAAATACTAGTTTTCATCCCCGTCTCGGAAAAGTAATTTTGGTATTAAAATAACATGTGGCTTGTTCGTTAAAAATTAAACAATAAATACTTTTAGTTAAAAAGTTTAAATAAATATTGTTAAATAAATATTGTTAATAACTTGGATGTTTAATACTTGTAAATTGGATATTTTGCTAGGTTTTAAATGATGTTTTGTTGTGGTTAGTATTTAGTAAAAGTTTTCTCTTTAAATTAAATAGTTTTAGAAATACTAATACGTCTTTTTCATAAAATAAATTAGTTTGTTTTCACTTCTATATCAAGTCTTTTATAAAATAATTTCTCTAATTAGTTAGTTAATTTTAGCTAATAATAATAATAATAATAATAATAATAGCAATAATAATATTCGTTTAAATATAAACACGTGGTTTTATAATAGAAGATTATAACGAAATAAAACGTTAGGAAAGTTAGCTAGAGGGGTTGGGTAGAATTAAAAGAGAATATTTTTAGGACGAGTAGTATTTTGTTGAATTATTTGTTAACATAAAAGTTACGGGTTGTAGGTGACGGTTTGTAGGCCCGAGACATTTCTAGAACGTGCTAGTGCTACGGTAGTAAGGTAAGTAACATGCCAAGCGTTGAGCCTAGCTTCTTACGTGTCTTAATATGACTTTTATTTCTTGTCTCAAAATGCAATTTTATTTGGTTATTCATTTACTTGTTTTATTTGAAGTTTCCTTTTATTTCAAAGAAGTTATTCATTCGAAGTTGTCACATGATTAATAATAATTCGTAATTAACGTAAAGTGGAAAGAGTTGTGCGGGAGAAGCTATTTATTATAGTCGTGTTGACTTCGGTCACTCGACCAGAGATCAGATTTTATTTTAACCCGGTCGCAACCTGCCGGGTCGCTCCATGTACTCACCTATCTGGCCGCAAGAAGTCTTAGGGGGTTGCCGGCAGTTAAGGTCATGGTTGCTAGTGATAGATTAGTAGTTCCTTCCTCGTATCAACAAAGCTAATAATACAGTTTTGGACTGAGTTTTGAAAGGAAAGAAGAAGAGATTGAGGAATATAATTCCCGTTTGAAGGAAATAATAAGATAAGAAGAATTTCCATAAGAGTTCCTACTTTACTTTCTTGAATTTATTCTTTACAAGTTTTACTCCTCCTGTTTTATTGCAAATAATAAATTAAAGTTTCATCTTCTGTTTTACGAGTTTGGGTGTTACTTACGCAGTCTCTCGTACTGACTTTTGAAAACTGCGGTTCATGTTTCCTTCCCACCGCAGGCTTAGAAGCAGGAGGCTATGGCGAAGCTGGGTACGGGACTCACGTGTAATGTTTAGTTAGCAAGCAGGATCATGTATAGCTTTTGAAATCACTTTTGTAATGTTTAGTGACTTTCATGAAGTTTAATGTTGTATAATAAATAAATACTTTTGGAATGTTATGCTTGATTCCCGCCATTACTTTTAGCAGCGCCCTCCTGGGCTTTCCGGTCCGGAACGGAAGGCTTGGGAAACCGCGGGCTGTTGCATAACCAGTTTGATTCACAAGTTAATGCATGAAAGAAGACTGGATGGTGTTAAGGCGGCTAGAGGTTGTCCCCTATCTCTCATCTCATTTTTGCAGGTGATAGTGTCTTTTTGGATAGGCGACAAAACAAGAGGCGTGACCCATCAATTTAGAATGTGTAAAAGACAAAATTCACCCCTTAAGTATGGAATGATTAAAAATACACCCCCCTCGTGTTTGGGTACGTACCAGTACCCCATGTCAGTCACGGTGGTAAGACAACTACCACCATTATGTTAGTGTCAGGTACTATTTGATTTTTTTGTGATAATTATACATTCTCCCAGGGTAATTACTTAAATGCCCTTACCACTAGAATGTAATCACATAATTTTAAGGACAACTATGCCCTTATGACTATATTTAATAAAATTGTATTATAAACAAATTTAAATCACATTTTGACATGATTACATCCGCACTTAGTACTATTAAATGGCCATTATACCCCTGCCACAATTCATGAGGACAGTTTTCACCTCTCTGGTAAAACTTCGACAAAAGTTCAAAATTTTGGATGGACAATTTCACCTCCCTCCAAAAGTTCATTGCTTGTTACCTGATAATCTTACCTAGGGAGAGGCTTGAGTGTGGAGTGAAGGAAATAGTGTTGTTGGGATGCAAATAAATAGGTTAGAGGGTTACTGTGAATGTTTGGGGGTTTGGGAGAGAACTTTTGGAGAAAATTTGTTGGAGGGAGTTGATAGAGGTAGCACTTTATGGAGGAAAGTTGTTGGAGGTAGGCTAGGTTGGTACATTATTTTTGAAGAGAATTGTCTTTGGAGGGTGGAAAATATAACTCTGCTTTATTTTTTCTAGATGGTGAAAATTGTTTATGGGGAGGTGTGAAAATTGTCCATCCAAAATTTTGAACATTTGTCGAAATTTTTCCAGGGAGGTGGAAACTTTCCTCATGAATAGTGTCAGGGGTATAATGTGATTTAACAATATTAGATATTGATGTAATCATGTAAAAATGTGATGTAAATTTATTTATAATCAAGTATTAAATATAGTCATGAGGGCATAGTTGTCCTTAAAATTATGTAATTACATCCTAGTGGAAATGACATTTAAGTACTTACCAGGGAGAGGGGTATAACGATCTCAAAAAATCAAATAGTACCTGAAACTAACAGAAAGGTGGTAGTTGTCTAATCACCGTCACTGACAGGGGGTATTGTTATCTACCCAAACACGAGTGTATTTGTATTTATTCCATACTCAAGGGTGGTTTTTGTCTTTTACCCTAAAATTAAATCGTGCCACCTTTTCGCATATAAATCTGGTTTGAAGTTACATGAAACATATTTTTTTTTTCAAATAAACTAAGGCCCAATTTCCACCTGGGTTCCCAAGAGCTATTTCTTATGAGGGATGTTATGCCCAACATCCTTGTCTTTCCTAAGTTTTATTATACATAGATTATGACTTATCTAACCTCCTAATCTTGAATACACTATATAACAGTGTTCGAACCGAAAGCCTCGTGCAGGGACTGACATGGTTTATGTGCAGAGAATTAGAAAGCAAACTCAGCTCACCCAGGGAGCTTTCCTCACAAACCCTAACTTCTTTTATTTCAACTTGCCAGCTTCTAGTCCTAATTGGAGTCTTCCTTTGGCATGTCAATTCAAGCTCAATGTGGATGGTTGTGTCAGACTGGACAATGAAAGAGCTGGTATTGGAGGGGTTTTCAGGAGCAGCAATGGAGAACAGATGCTCGGACTCATTGGAAGGATCAGAGGTTGCACGAGCTTGGAGAGTGAAATTTGGAGCATCAACAGAGGACTGATTGTGGCCTACAACAAAAAGTAGATCAACCTGGTCATTGAAAGTGACTGTCTTGAGGCGGTCAACATATTCCAATGAAACACAACTGGACCCTCGTTGATGAACCCCCATGCCAATGATGAAAAGGTGTTTCTTAGCAGGATTGTGGGAAGAATTAAGCATATTGGAAGGGATGCTAATGAGGTAGCTAATGCCCTTGCCAATATGGGAGCTGAACAAGTGGATCACCTGAAGATGTTGGAGGAGGCCTCGGATTAGGGATGGCAAGTGGTCGGATCCGGATCGGATCAGGCCCTTTCCGATCCAGATCTGACCAGGAGAAATGGGATCCAGATCCGTTCGGATCATCAGCAAATTCGGATCAGATCGGATCGGGTTTAATTCTGGTGATCCAAATCTGAT
Source organism: Linanthus parryae (assembly GCA_023055425.1). Taxonomy (NCBI): domain Eukaryota; kingdom Viridiplantae; phylum Streptophyta; class Magnoliopsida; order Ericales; family Polemoniaceae; genus Linanthus; species Linanthus parryae. Next base: position 616,069 of record JALGPY010000041.1, on the reverse strand, counting down.
CCGTACATCCATATAGTACATGGTCGGATCGGATTCGGATCGGATATGGCCCGAATATGCAATAAAATAAAATAAACACTATTTCATATGCTAAGACATGTTCGTAAGTTACGAAGCCTAAAAAACAAAAGAAATATCTGTGTAGGTTGGAGTTACTATAGTTTTCTTCTTGTAAGTGTAAGTGGGGAGGTAATAGAAGTATATTTGTAAAGCACACATATACGTCATATCGGATCGGGTCGGCACCTGGTGGATCTGCCTCATATCCAAATCCAGATCCAAATTCGTTCGGGTCTGCCTTTCCGAATCCAAATCTGATCCATTTCCAATTATATCGTATTCGGACCCGATCCATTCGGCTCGGATCGCTCTGATCTAAGATCGAATCGGACCATATTACCATCCTACCCCGGATGCAGTAAAAGGCCTCATCATTGCAGATAGGCTTTGGATGGGAATGTTTTTCTAGTTATTTCGTCAGTTTGTTGTTGGTTTTATGTTTGCTTTGTTTGTGTTGGACTTTGATGTCTGACTTCCGAAGTAGCTAAAAAAAGTATGATTTGACAAAATGTCAGAGGTAAAATTGCACTGGAGGTACTCATAGTTTACTTTAACAGTGAATTTAGTACGCAAACTTTAAAATGGTACAGTCATGTTATTATACTTCCAAAAACGTTGTAAAATAATACGCGAAGCTAACATCCATTAATTTTTTTGGCAGAATTACACACGTGGATAGCACGTGAGTTTTTAACGGGGATACAATTGACATTCACCATAAATCAACGGGTTGGGATGTTACCCGAATTAGACCCATGTCATAACCGTACCCGACGCGGTGTAATTAACACCTAAATAGGCAACACCATCGGTAGATGATTAGACTCAGTAGCAGTAAGTCACTCATTGTACGAGCGTAGGGTTTGCATTGTGTTGCCGTCCGGCGGAGGGAGCATCGTGGTTCATCGAATCGGAGGTTGAAGTGGTACAATCGGAGGTCGCAGTGGTGGGATGGAAGAAATGTCTGTCGAGTCGCAGTGGTGGGATGGAAGAAATGTCTTTCGTGCGAAGCTCGACGAAGCTGATATGGCCTAATTCAGGTAAGAAGCTTTGTTTTTCCTAGCCTCGGGTTTGTTTCGAACATGTATGAATACTTTGGTTATACCCTTCTACTTCTAGGAATCCTGGGGTTGACGTAGGGTTTGTTAATTGTTCTTCAGAAATCGGAAATTGGTCTTACCTTATTGAAAATGGTTCCAATATTTGAGAAAAAGAGCTGCTGGACTGAAATGTGACATTGTTTATGTGAAGAAGACAAAACACCACTCTGGTGTTGATGAGTAAAAGATAGTCTTGGTTACTGAAAAATTGCTGCAGTATGAACTCTATGTATTGTACTGTATTATAGTAGTAGTACTATATATTGATAAACTAATCCTACTAGTGTGCTTCTTTTTTCGTAAATAAAGTGCAGGAGTAGAGTTTTGCTCTTTCTGGCTCTCTCTAGTGTTTATATCATTGGCCTTGATTATGTGCATCCACTAACCCTCTGGTTTGATTATGTACATCAAAACTTTCGTGGATGTTCTTCTCTCCTCTGCAACTCCCTTTCTATCTCCCCTCGCAGTTTGGGAATTTGGTTCTTTTTGGCTCCAATCGGTACTGAATTACGTTTGAATTGTTAGTGGGCTGGTATTCGCAGTGAGGGTGAGTTTGGTAGAGTGGTTTTTGGTGGAAAAACTAGTTTATAGATTGTGGTGGAATTTTTTTGGTTTTTTCTAGAGATTCTGTTTAAACCAGTGTGTTTGTGTAGGGTTTTGATTCATGGATCGCGCAAACGGAAGCATAATCAAACAAACAACCATGCAAAACCCTCCAAGGATCACAAGTCTAGATGCATAACGATAGTGAAGGTAAGAAATCATAAACACACCTTTGGGTTCTCCTTGATGACTTCAAACGCGAATAGTGTCACGTTCTCTATAGTTGATCCACGCCTAGAGTTGTTCCTAGATCTCCAATCACCTTGGTGCTAGCCCGGATTGAAAGGAGGGTGAAGGAATCACGCAAAACGAGACACCAAAAGGGGCTCGGCCCTTTGTGGCGTCGGGGACAAGGGGCGGCGGCAAAGGGGGCGGCGTCCCTCTTTGTGGCTTGCTCTCTCTCTCCTTTGTTCTCTCCTACTCTTGTTATGTTCTCTCTAGAGCATAAAGTGTGTAGGGAAGGAAGGAGGAGGGTCCTTTATATAGTCCAACAACTCCTTGTTAACTACCTAAAGGACTTATTCTAGTCCTACTAGAATTCAATTTAGTCCCTTCCTTGCAAATTAGTCCCTACTAAGTTTGCAAGGGTTTGCAAAGTGATCCTTCTAATTAATTAATCCAATTAATTAATTCCACAATCTAGTACATCTCTATATAGCGTGTGACCCCATAGGTTCTATCTAGTTGGTAGCAACTCTTTGCTAATATGGAGCGGTTTCTAGCAAAACATCCATTCTAGCCAACTAATAGAATAGTCATCTAGACAACCTTGTACAAGTAATTGTCTCATCCCTTTGCCTCCATATCCGGATTGGACACGAGACATACAAGTCACACTCGTATATCCAATCCCTAGTTTCTCGATCCATGGAATAGCCTTATTCGTGCAAATAACATCAATATCTCATATATTGATTTATTTGAGTCTGGCCAGACATTCTAAAAGCACTATCCTCGAGTGGCCTTGGATATTTGCTCCCGTTATGTGGGAGGGGCAAATCCTCTCTACGTCCACTACGATCTCTAAGCTTGCTTCTCATTGTATCCAGTACACGCCTTTATAACTACCCAGTTACGGTGTAGCGTTTAACGCTACCAAGATCACAATGATCCACAACTAGAATATCTAGTGACTTCAAGTCTAAGGATGACAATACCATTGTACCCGAGAAGCACTTGTGACTCAACATAACGTGTATGTAGCCTTCTCGGTAATGGGTCAATCCAGTGCAACATTCCGTAATGCACACCTATGTGTTGGATCGTGATATCTCCATATCAATCCAACCCCATACTAGTCTATAGATGATTGTCCCATTTAATCATTATACTCGACTAGGGATATTTAAGATAAACAACACGATTGTAAATCTAAGGACTTCATTATATTAAATATCCAATAAATAATAAATGAATTTCTAGCCAATTACAAATTCATACTAAACTAGATTGCCTCTAGGGCATCTATTCCAACAGTTTGGTGGTGGTTTTTAATTTAGATTGAAAACTGAAGAAATGTGTTTGTTAGTAGTTTTTAAACTAGATGTTATTGATAAAATGACATATTTGTTCTTGTGCATATAAGGGTTGTTGCTTGTAAAAGTAAAAGAACAAAAAAGAAAAAAACTCACAAACAAACACATGAATCCAAGATAACTCTTTCAATGCAACATTGTTTAACTGATAGCAGAAATTTAATCAACTAGGAAAATAACACAACAAAAATAGTTAACCCTAAATATTAAGAACATCACATTAAAGTGTGAAGTCAGTTTTTTTGGGAAAAACAATTTTTTTTTTAAGAATGGGAAAAACAATATTATGAAGGAAGTATAGAAAAAATTATAAGTGATCTTTTTAATTACTTCGATGATTAAAATGTCAAAGAACTACAAAAATCCTCGACAATTTTCAGTCTAATACGTTTACGGTGTGAGGATAATATCGTCTTTGTGTGTTATAGAAATAAACCAAAGAAAAAACCACCAAAAGTTGGTTTTTTTCACCAAGGCAAAAGTTAGAAAAAACTAGTTTAAAATCTGGTTTTTAAACCATTCAAAACAAACACTTTTAACAAACCATTTAGTTTAAAAACCATAAACCAAAAAAAACCACTTTGCCAAACTGACCCTGAAGAGGAACAAAAAAGTTGAATGAAAAAATTGATGGTTATATCGAATACTTTCGGAGGAACAAAACAAAAGTTATGCGCAATCCTATTTTTAGAATCAATCAATGATAATTAATACTCCAGAGCGGATGTCGTTAGTTTCACGGTGAGTTTTAGGATCGACGGAAGATTTTAACACCGGCGAGGACACATGCCGTCAAAAATCCCGGTCAACGTTGCTGTTTCGTTTTAGAATTTGTATTGCTGTTTTGGTAGTAGACAATAGATTCGAGAAGAGCTCTGGTGTTTGGTATCGGTGCTCCCTCCTTCAAGGTGATTTTGTCTCTCGAAAGGTTTTCACGGTTATCCTAGAACAACCATGGTGGTCGCCACGATACTAGGAAGCTGGAACCGCAGAGGTCTCGGTCACCCTCTAGTAGTTCATTAAGCTCATAAATTGACCCTCCACCACAACTTATCTCTCATATTCCACTCTAAAACAAAATGGTTAGCCTCTAAAAGTGCTAGTCTTTTTAAATCATGGGACTTTCCTCACTCATGTGGAGTTGATCCTAAAGGCCTGGCAGAGGGTTTTTTCTTAGGTAAGGCCACATTTCACTTAAGCATAAATTTAGCTAGAATAATTTAACTCGTATCGAGATTAACTGTAATTTGGAGACTTTTTTCATCGCCTGCATATGTGGTTTTATCTATGTAACAAAAGGAAAACTTCGTAAGAAAACCTTGGGCTCCTAGAAGTTACTTTCAAATGGACCCGCTTTACCTGAACAAATAGTCGGCATTTTCCTTCACAATCAATGAAAGACTTGATAGGGATTTCACAATGTGTAGTGGGCTCCATGTTTTCAGGGGTCTTTTTTTCTTAATCTACCCATCATGGGTTAGGATCACGACCCATGTATCTTTCACTTGCGGATTTCATCTATGCCAAAATCTATACGAGGTTTCACTTTAAAACTTTTTGGCTTTGTAATACGGAATGCGAAGACATCAATAATTCAGTTTGGCAAGAGAGGGTCTATGGTTCATCTAGCTTTCGATTTACGGCCTGCTGCAAATCTCTTAGATATAAGCTCAATGTGTGGAGGAAAATTGGGTAGAATCTCTTAATCAGCACATAAAATCCACCTACTAAGTACTAGAGAAAACCCTTTCTTCAATTCAGAACACGAATCAGGTAACACTAGCAAGGAATCTTAAGTCAGAGCTCGAGAACTCTTAAAACATTTTGACAAACTGATAGTTGAACTTTTTTTGTAGGAGTCGCAGACGGATCGCTTGTGCCTCATATGCTAGTTAAACAAAAGCATACAACAGCCACTAAACCACCGTGAGTGGAACTCTTATAACATTTTGACAAATTGATAATTGTACATTTTATTTTCCTCAATGTTCCCGAGCACAATGCAGTCGGCCTCATTGCCAAATGCAACAAAATATTTTCCTCGGACTGTATTTCTACTTTATACCCTCACTCAATTGTAAATTTTGATTTCCTGAGGGAATATGACTTCTCTACTCTACTTTCTGAAGATTGTGTATGTTAGATATGCAGATTCAGTCTAAATGTTATTTTCATGTTCTGAAAACTCGCAATCTGCAGGAAAAATGTGTAACTGTGTGCACTTTGCACTCAACAATAATAACACATATACATTATTTAAAAGTCATACATTACCTAAATATGAGAATCCTTCATATAAAAAAAAATCAATAGCTATGAACCACGACCACTCTCCCGGAGAGTTCCCTATAACTACCATCACCAAGTCCAAAACATGAAGCTCATATCTCCATATTTCCATCAAAATTTGAACTATAGAAGCATCTTTAAAACAAACTCAAATAAATGGAAACTTGAAGAGACGTGTTTGTTCAGTTTCAACTCATTAGGCTATTTTACTAATTCAACATGAATTGTCAAGCGTGTTTTTGTAAGTACAAAAATACCACGAACACTTATATGGTTAGAAACAATTGTTGGTTAGGAACCCTTCAAACATTTTAATAGTAGAGACAAGGGAGAACTGTTGGGATAATTTCCAAAGCCCTTCTAACCTTTTGAACATATTAAAAACAGAACTATCTAATAGTTGTAGTAATTACAAGACGAGTCCTACAACTATTACTATCATGTCCATTTGCTTTGATGGTTATGGATTTTTTCCCATTTACTTGTCAATCTTTCATAATACTGATCATCAACTGGAAAGTAAAGGAAACATATCAAATAAAGAATTTAAAACGTCACTTCCGTGTTGAAGATCCCAGTTGATTGCTGTTGAAAATCTAATTGAGATTCATGAATCGAAGTCATCCTTCATGACTCATGAGAACATGTTTGAAAGTTTTCTATTTTTTGTGTGTTGGACTATTCAGCTGCAATACATGAAGCATGATCACCATGAAGGTGTGTATCCTCACGTGCTGGTGGTCTAGGCCGGCCGATGATGGAGGAGAGAGCAACATTTCTGATTTGTTTATTGTGGTGAAAATGAAGGACAGTAAGATTCTTTGCTCCTGTTCAAAAGTCTTATAAGAACAGTGACTCTCTTTCTGTCTCTTCATCTTCTTTCTCGTCTCTGTTTTGATGGTACCAGTATACAGACACTCTCCGGCGGCTGGACCCGAAAGCTTAAAGAAACCAAAAACTCCGACGGAGAACAAAACCACCTTCAGTTCCGTCCTCTCCCGCGTTTCCCCCACCCACCAGACATTGCTCTTCGTCATCATTCTCTTCCATGTATTCCTCATCGTTTACATCACCCATTCACCCTCCTCCACCACCACCACCGATTCTCCACCCCTCCTCACACCGCCGGACATCCATGAATCTGTCTCCGCCCTCACCCTTCTGACGGAAACTCTCCAATCTAACAAACTCCTCCCCTCCCACGAAACGGAAATCGACCAATCTGAGACAACAACCCAATCGCCAGAAATTAAACAGTCTACCTCCACCGCAGGGTCACAGCAGCCCCAATCTCAGCAATCCGACGAGTGCAAATTGGGAACGATTTATGTCTACGACCTCCCACCAATGTTCAACACGGAGCTGAGGAGCAGGTGCAACGAACTGGACCCGTGGAGATCCAAATGCGGCGCGAATTTGAACGACGGGTATGGCCCAGAAGCCAAACAGCTCGCCGGAATCGTCCCCAAAGATATCCTCCCGGCGTGGTACTGGACCGATGTTTATTGGGGTGAAGTGGCGTACCACAACCGGGCATTGAATTACAGGTGCCGAACCCTAGACCCGGAATCGGCAACGGCGTTCTATATCCCGTTCTACGCGGGTCTCGCCGTTGGGAACTATCTCTGGTTTCACACTGCGAAAGAACGCGATTACCATTCGGAGATGATGATCAAATGGGTGGTGAAACAGCCCTGGTGGAGGAGATCCAACGGCTCAGATCACATCATCGTGTTAGGCCGTCTGACCTGGGCTTTCCGGGGACTACCTGACGCCGAAGACGGTTGGGGAACCAGCCTCCTTAACATGCCGGAGATGAAGAACGTCGTCCGTCTCTCCGTCGAGAAGAACCCATGGGACGACCTCGAGGTCTCCGTCCCTTACCCCACCATTTTCCACCCCCGGACCCACTCCGATTTAGTCCAGTGGCAGCAATTCCTCCGCCACCGCCGCCGGACCCACCTCTTCTCCTTCGTCGGCGGCGCCAGAAAATTAATCAAAAACGATTTCAGGGGGCTTTTACAGAACCAGTGCCAAAACGAGAAGGAATCCTGTGTCCACGTAGATTGCTCCCGTGAGTCCTGCGTCGAGGGGACGACCTCGATCATGGAGGCGTTCCTGGCCTCCAATTTCTGCCTCCAGCCGCGCGGCGACGGCTACACGCGGCGGTCGGTTTTCGACTGTATGATGGCCGGATCCATCCCCGTCTTCTTCTGGAACCGAACAACGTATACGCAATATGAATGGTTCGTGCCGGAGCAAACAGAGAGCTACTCGGTGTTCATAGACCACAACCATGTCAGAAACGGCACCTCCATTAAAAAAGAGCTCGAGAGGTTTTCCAGGAAGCAGGTGAAGAAGATGAGGGAGAAAGTGATTGAGTACATACCTAGGTTTGTTTATGCAAAGCCACTTCAGGGTTTGCCCAATGAAAAAGATGCATTCGATATCGCCATTGAAGGTGTTTTGTACAAGTACAAGGATCATATGCAGAGAGGAAGAAGAGGACTATTGAATCGATAGAGAAGGTTATACTATTATACATTCGGAGATTTGTTAGCACTATGGTTAGTGTTTACATTATAGGATTACTACATACTTCTTTTACTGTGTTCTTGTTCGTGTACTATGCATTCTTTCCCACATAGAAGATGAATAAGAACAAGTAGTTGCATTTTGATAGATCATTTTATTTTCCCCTTTCTATATCAAACAATCAACAAGCAGTTTTCCCAGTATAACCAGAGTCGGCTACATGGATCACATGTCTCCATTGGCTTACGTCCAAACCCATTCGATAACATCATTGATCTAAAGTGCATCGACATTTAGAATATTCGGAGTAACTTGTGAGTATAATAACACTACTTATGGTTTAGAAGATTAGGATATGAATTGAATGAATGGCATGTGTTAAGAAGTCATGGGTCTCCAGTAGGATCAAGAGCTGTGATTCTTTGTTTCTGGTGGAGGGCAGTATGATTAATGTTGAATGGATTCTGGTCCTAAAAGGGATCAAATTGCTATGCCCATGAGGTGTTTGATGAATTGCCCTAGCAAATTTTACGTCGACATAGTCTGCAGTTTGGATATAGTTTCTTGTTGCCGTGACGGCATTGAAGTTCATTTCTGTATGCATTCAGTCGTTTGATGAATGGCTGTTCTAAGATGCACCAAGTTAGGAGGTACTTGGTGAACGATTCTGACCATGTAAGACCATCAGCATAAGGTTAAGAGTCTCTCACTCGTGTCACTGAATTTTCTAGTTCTGTTAGTCTTTCACATAATCTAATATGGATGCATTTTATATTAACTGTCAAATATGGTACTTCTCGGCTCTATTATATTATACGGTTGCTGCTTTCGCTGAGGTTTCACGTGTTTGAGCCACCGCCTACTGCGGAGTTAAGATACGACTTTTGTGTTTAGGAATATTATTTTAGTTTTTGTATCAACGTGCTGACACGACTAAGGTTTCCAGATGGTAACAACGATTCACCAATGCACCAAAAGCGCTATTCCACGTGTTAAACACAATAATTTATTACATTAACTACCTTTTTGTGTTGTAAATCTTTCCATTGTGGGTGTATATGTTGACTTGCCTGGTGGGTGAAGAATCTTTCCATTTGTGTACTTTTGTGTTTGTGGTTGATGGTACTGAGATTAACTAAGAATGGATTCAAATCGTTTAATCGAGGTCGGGTTTTGTAATGCCCACGAGCTGTTCCGTTATAGTGTATTAACTCTTGTCAGGAAACTAAAGGTGGTTATATGCCTAATGAAAGGTTTGGTGAAAAGCTATTGTGTTTGGTCGCTTATGTGTGGAAGAAGGATCTGCGACAGTGTAGAGCGTCTTAAATTTGGTAGTACCGAGGACGCTGGATCGTGCCACATATATGTTTCAGCTATTGAGAGGATGAAGTTTGATGTTGCACATGATATGTTCGATGAATTGCACCTTAGAGCTCTTTCTTAAATGACCATAGAAGAATCTAAGTTTAGTACTTGGTAACTGATACTGACATGTACAAAATAGTACTCCGATTGATAATTAGACTAATTTAATCATCACCTTAGAGTTCTTTCTTAAATGACCATAGAAGAATCTGAGTTTAGTACTTGGTAACTGATTCTGACATGTATAATACAGTACTTGTATTGATAATTAGACTAATTAATCTTGTCGTTTAATGAATCTGCCAGAAATTTATTAGCACATGGAGAAGCTGTTGCTTTCCGAGTACCAAGTATCAAGTTTTGGCAGACCTAATATGTTCCTTAATCTCACATGAATGCGATGCTTCTGTAATTCGTTGAGGCTTACGTGCCACCTACAGCTGCGTTAGGTGGGATCCTTCCACCGTAGTTTGTATTATGATACTCTTATATTAACGTGCCCACGCCACTTAGTTCTTGGACCCACCTAAACCATTCATTTTGAGGGTGATTTATGCCATAGCCACCACCACTTGCTGCTTCCACACATTCGCACACGGAAGGACATCCTGGGGAAGGAGCTATGTGGAGGCACAAGGTCATAGTTACGAAATCTGTTCCGGTCGCCGTTCCGTTTTAGAATTTACACACATTTATATGCATTACAATTTAGTCATTAAGGTGTTAAAAAAATCAAATGGATTTCGCATATTCGGTGCGATGTGTGGTAGACTTCCCCTTAATACAGTCTGATTTCTATGGCCGCTGTCTTGTTCCTTAGCCTATTCTCATGTTCTTTTAGAGTCGGACGCTAGCCTACTTGTAGCGAATTCATTAAAAAAAAACATCAGAAATAAACACAATCTGATGGATCAGGAAGAAAGAGAAGAAGACGGAAGAGAACAACATACTCCTCGCAACTTCAGCTTATCAATCTTCTCAATGAAGCTTCGATGCGCTCTGTAAATGCAGATGCAAAAGAGAAAGGAAACAGTGAGGATTGTAAACACAATTCAATCGGAAGGCATATAACCACGTAAAATGTGCTTATGGAGAATTGTTTTTCAAGTAAAAGTTCCTAACTTTCTCGAATGCATATTCCCACATGAGATGCAGTTACAACAGTCGGAAAGCAATCATCTGCCTCTGTTCCTAAAAATCTTCGACTATAAAGTATTCTCCATAAGCAGAGGCTCCTCGAATCTGAGACCGGCACAAACTACAGCCCCAACTTAAGAACATATAATTCTTCCTGACAAGTTGGTTATATCGTATTCAGCGCTCTACGTCGTATGAACCAGATAATAATAGTACTCATTAAAGTTAAGACAATACTACAAGAAGTCATGCTTTCACTGAAATGAGCATATTTTAGCTGGAAAAAATAAACAGAAATGATCCCCATGTGACAGATAATACTAATTCAGCCTTGTTTAGAAACCGATAGAAGGATTTCAGGTTTCTTAGTATAAAATTGATAATCCTATTATAGGTTATTCCCTTTAAAACTGCTAGTTCGACTATATAGATTTCATACTTAAGCAACTTATGCTGTGCATAAAAACCGCTACGCACATTATCTATTTTGAACTAAACAAAAAAATGTACTCCTATTATGGGTTTCTAAACGAGGATATTTTGGTCTTATCCCTCAAATGGGGATAATTTCAGATTTTTCGGCCAAAACAAGCTCATTTCGGTGAAAATTTCTACAAGTACCTGTAGAGTGAAGGGAAGGTATTTAGAAAGGAGAGGAATAGGTATGCATCAGCAGTAAGCTTGGGCATCCAAAACTTGTAACTTGGGAAGGGACACCCTGATATGATAATCACAAATTTTATCCTTGGAGCTTCCTTCTGATTGCATTCCAGGCAAAGGTGCAGACAGAAATGCACCCTATATGTTTCATCAGTCAGCAACATTAAACCATGTATGGAAGTTTTTAGTAATTTGACAAACCAGGAAAACAGTTTCTGTTGGGAAACATCCAGCATACCATCAAGAAGCAATGTTCGGGTAGGAAACAATCATTCGGTATTTCCGAAACGCTTCATGTACTTCTGCCTAGAAAATATCACGGGTGTTGACACTCGGATATTTTAAGACACATGTTCGACACCTCAAGTGATGTCAAGGACGCGTGTCACGTGTCAAACAACACTCACATTGTTACCCTGAATTTGAACAGATCTTTACAGAATTGCCGTCACAAGAATTACAAAAAAGACCCTAACACCATAGTAATCGTGTCATTAAGAAAAACAGATAATGTAATATTATTTTCAGGTTCCTAAAGCTTCCCATATCACCAAAAATACTCGTTGATTCTTTCTTTTCTTTGGTCATATCACAAAAATCTAACGGTCTTATTAGTTATAATGCACGGGAACTCCGTGTAGGGTGACGTCCCAGTTCCGGAAACGTCCGGAACTTCGCCGAAACTCCCCGGAACGATCCCCGTAAAACCACATGGCGTTCATGTAGAAATAACGAGTCTGGAACCTATGAGGAATTCCCGGGGACGCATTTCCCCTTTTTGAAATATGAAATATTTTGGAAGCGTCCCTTGTTTAAAAATTACACTCGTGTGTCTTTTAATAAATTTGGGAAGAATAAGGGATGTTACTAGTAAATGAAATGTGAAGTATATTAGTAATGCTATCTAAACCCTAGAGGCTTAACTTTAACAGAGAGAAGACAATTTGGATACTTTCAAGACTTCACGGACAGCCTCAACGACTTTGACGACCTCCGATTTCTCAAGGACCTACGCACGTTTATTGAGTATATATGTTCATCTTGTATCGATCTTAATTTTGTATTTATCTTAATTGTTGTCTTTCAATTTCGTTTATAATTTCATAAGGGTGTATTTAGGTATCATTAATACATATTTGTCTCTGTGTGTGTGCGTGCGCGCCGTTCCTCAGGCGTTTCGTCTCCCCAACTTCTAAAAATTGCCGTTCCGGCGTCCGCATCCCTGCTTTCTCTCATTCTCATTCCCGTTTCAGTGCTACATAGCTTATTAGTTTGTTTCAAAGTGATATAACTAGGGATTGATTTGAAGAAATGAGATTTGTATGTGAGCTGTGATTTGAGAATTTGAGATTTGTATGTTAGAGGATATTGCCAGTTCCTACACTCAAATATGGAGAAAGCCGGATTAGATAACATACTTGCGAGTTCTTAGGTTAAGAAAGGGTGAATAAATTTGATTAGATTCTATAGAGTGAACAAATTGAAATTCATTGGATTACGATGTGCATTCTTGTTTGTAGGCAACTGATTAAAAAGGTAGCTAGTACTAATCACTCACAGAGTTCACATGCGTTTGATTTTTTTCTTTCTAATATTTATTTTTCAGCAACACAAGAACATCATAGTAATACTCCAGTGAATTACATAAACAACGGAAATAAGAAAATACGACACCGATAAAATCTTTGTCAACCCTAGACCTAACACCACTATCAGACTACCACCACTGCCAGGGGTGGAGCTAGGGAACGGTGAAGGGAGGGCACTTAAGCAAATAAGAGTAACTTAAGGGTCTAATTTTTAATTTTCATAGAGGCATAGGGCACTAGTGAAAAATATTCAGAAATACAGGAAACAACCTCAAAATAACTTCTTTTTTCTTTTGCACTTAGCCGGGGCAAGTGACCCTGCTAAGGATAGTGACGCAAACATCATAGATGATCGCATACATGTATAACTGTATGACGTGTCTTCGCTCGTCTATTTTGTCTAACATACAAATGACATGGTGTTCCAGTAAAAGTAGGTAGAATAATTTGAAATAATTTCCCACCAATGAAGCAAATTTGAGAAAGAGCAACAAAGAAACATTAATTTCGAGTGTCTGAAACCCACCTGAGAAAAACCAAGGAGACCGTCGAAAGGGCCGTGCCTAATCATGTAATCTTCAATATAAGCCATGCATTCAAGTACTTCGTAGAGTCCTGAAATTAAGGGATGCAAATAGATGTCAAAGGTTACAATTTTTCAGGTAGACTAAATAAAAACACTGAAATTGGAATAATCGGGAAGATTAGTGACCTTATTTACCTGATACCATTCGAAGTAGGAAGGATCAACGACGCCCTCGACGGCAGGACAGGGACCGTCGAGGAAGACGAGGTCGAGCTTGTGGAGGACAGTCTGAGGCCACTACCAGACCTGCTTGGTGACGATTTCAGCATTCGTCCTGAAGCCAATGGGGCAGAGGATTCTAGGTTTCTTTCTATTTTGAAACTCCATTGAGATTATATTCCTGGTCTGAGATTGTGCAATCATTGTTGTTCATGTATGGATAATTTCCTTGTTCTTCGTACTGGATGGGATTCCATAAACATTCGGAAAAAGTCGGTCCCTTTAGAAAGAAAGATAATAGTTGCTGGTGCGAACCCCAACAACCCAGCCCGCCGGCCCGGTATCATTAGGGTTTGGGTTTGAAAATTTTGCCGCACTTCGGTTTTGGGCTTAAATTTGAGGCGGTCCAGGACAGAGGACAATGGCCTCCTATTAGAAATCGAATATCTTTTACCTGACACTCATTCTTTCTCTTAAATGTGTGTTTTACCTTGTGAAGATTAGAGAAGCCACCCCACTTGCTCTTAGAGCAAACAAAGGTTTCTCCTATTTATGGCCCTCTTAACAGAACACTGTTAGCTAAGCCTCGCTGAGTTATGATGTCCTCGACATTGAGATAGACAGAAGGTAACTTCTTATTTGCTGAAAGTTTTGCTCTTTATAACCTCAACTCCCAGAAAGTAAGACAAGTCACTTAGATCCTTGAGAGAGAAACGAGCTGACAAAAAATAGATAAAGCGATGAACCTGAACAGCATCATTTAATCATCCACACAAACAATCAAAAAAAGTGTGGCACCAAGCTTGTTAAAGATAAATCAGGATGCGTCAGCCTGGAATTGGAGAAACCCTGCTGAAGTAAGAAAGTGCATTCGAGAAACGCTGCTGAAGTAAGAAAGTGTGCAGCTCCGAGTACCACGCAGGCGGGGCCTGCTTAAGGCCATAAAGAGCTTTCTGAAGCTTGCAAATATAGTCAGACGCTCCTGATCAACAAATCCCGGTGGCTGAGTCATAAAAACATTCTCATAAAGAGTGCCCTAAAGGAAGCATTGTTAATATCAAGCTGCTTAATAGCCCACTGACGACTGACCATGAGGGATAGAATGGTGGCGAACTTAAAAATCAGGCTAAAAGTATCTGCATGGTCAATGCTGGCCGTTAATAAAATTCTTGGCTACTAAACGGGCCTGGTACCGATCGACTGGATCATCAGAATGGTGCTTAATACGGAAAACCCTCTTGCATCCAACAAGGTTATGAGTGGCGGAGGGGGGAACAACATCCCAAGTGTGATTGGCAAGAAGTGTCTGGCTTTTTTGACATTTACTTATTTTGTGGGATCTAAATGCACCAAACATGGGTTCTTCACGTGTGACCAGTGGCGGACCTAGGGGGTGGCGGGCGGGGCCACGGCCCCTCCAGGGTCCAGAGATTTCACTTTAAGCCCATACAATGTGACGTATTTTTATACAAATACTATATTTTGGCCCCTGAAAAATATCAAATTTGCCCTAAATATATTTTAAAATCTCAAATTTCAGACTTGAATCCTCTTATAGCGTGCGTACATAATGTAACTTGGCCCCCGCTTAACCAAAATCCTGTGTCCGCCACTGCGTGTGACATAATCCGTGATCGCTAGCCTGAAACACGACAAATATGAAATACCTCGATGAATTCTGGGTTTCGGTGGTGGTGGTGGTGGTGTTCTTCACGTTCATGCTATATCAGTGAATAGATCATATGACCCTCAACAAAAAGGAAACTGTTGTCAAGTAATGGTAAGTCAGTTAAATGTTGGAAGGGAAAAATGTCCTAAAACCTTATTGCAACAACTATGGCAACCAGGAAAACTAATTGAGAGTTTTAAGTGTGTGGCTGTATTTGAATCTTCCATTTATGTTGAAGCTTAAACACGGAGTCGGAGACTATGACATTGGGTTTTATGCCTTTATCCTTTGCTAACTTTCTTTATTTTCACTGACCTGAACTTCTACTCTGAAATATCCAAGTTGAAGAACTATGGAACAGCACTTTTACTTCTAAATAAATGTAAGAAGCTTTTAAGGAATTGTAGAGTGGTGTCACTATAGAATAGAGCAACATGTTACATACAGATCCTGGCAGACTTTATATTCTTCCCCGCAACTGTTGCTTATCAATCTTCGCGATGAAGCTTAGCATCGTTTCTTCGCCTTTCTCATCTGTAAATGCAGATGCAAATAAGAGAACAAGGATCATACCATGTAAAATGTGCTTATGAAGATGATTTTTCCACTAAAGATTTCATAAATTTCCTAAATGCATATTATTACCGTAACAGGCCTAGATCTTCAACAGAGGATTAAGAGCATGAAAAACAGGGGATTTATGTCAGCAAATCAAGGGCTGGAATCACGACAAATGGGATATATTGCAGAAACATATATTACATACTACTTCAACTTTCTGCCACCGTCACTATCCTCTCGACTTCCTAAGGGTCAGTTTGGAATGCTGTGGCGGTGCTACAAGCTGATGTGTGAAAATGACTGTGAGAAAGCTGATGTGAGTTTTAGATAAAATGTTGTTTGGTAAATATTACGTGAAAGCTACAGTGAAATATTGATATAGTAATTTCATGTTTGCTAAAATCAACAGCGAACCTGCTGCGAGAGGGTAAAATGACAAAAATATATGACGTGTATCAGTTCCTTAAAGATAAGTACTGAAATTTTTTAAAATTGTAAGGTTAAAATCGGTTGTAGACAAATTAATCAAAAGCAGGTTCTGGGAAAGCATCTCCCCCCTTGCTTTCTAAAAGCTGGTGCAAGACAGCACAAACTCTCCAAAAGAGTCCAAAATGCATTTTTACCGAACGCACTAAAAACTACTTCCGAAAGCAGTTGTGTTGGCAGGAGAAGCATTCCCTAACCGGCCCAAAGACTCTTCATCATTTGATGATCCGCTCGATAATACCACATGAGACAATGTTCTAACATTCATAATGCAATCCTCTGCCTAAATTTTCAAAAATATGAACTAAATAAAGTAGTCTATATTTACAATTTTGGTTTAATGCACCAAAGAGACTTTGTACAAAGATTTACAAATGAGTGGAGAGATACTTCATAATATCCTTGCGATAAGATAATCAATTTACGGATATGGTGCATACATGCTTTATGAAACAGTCTTATTTGGGGATGGAGTTTTTCATAAATCAGAAACTCTGAGTACCTAAGCCTCTATACGAGAATGCAGTTGGTTGACAAGAAGTTTTATCACCACAACATTGTTCAAAACATTCTTGCATGTTTAGGGCCAAGTCCTATTCGTTCTTTTAACTTGTTCTTAGTTCCTACGCGCTTTGCCATAAACTGAACTACTTGTTAGCACAGAAACGCATGCTACCTATGGAAGGGAAATAAACCGGAGCGACATTTTTGGAAGAATTACTAAGAAGATGCTACAATGTGTATCAACACTAAATTTCAGCTGAGCTTCATACATCTATGTACGGAAGTAGATTTTATGAAAGCTCAAAATTGGCATTCCTCACTTGCAGGAGAAAGCATTATGTACTAATATCTCACTCCATGAACACATATATTGATTTTCTCAGATTTTTCCTCAGTGCCTATATTTGGGTAAATCCAAGTAGGTTCTTTCATTCCATCGAGTCAAACAAAAGACACAGGTTCTTAGATTGATGATCTCAAAAGTCTATTTTCCTCAGTGCCTGTATTTGGTTAAATCCAGATAATTTACAGCAAAAAAAGAAGAAAAAAAAAACGTAATTGTAATTCACTAAAACTAAAACATAATGGGAATTATCGGATAGTACTAACCAAGTCTTGGCACCATATGCCCATATGGATGATGGAGTACAACCGGATCCTCGTAAAATTCCAATAATGACATCCCTCCTTTCTTCAAGAAATCTCTCTTACCTACGTAGCAAGTGCATTTACATTTGACATTATTATTGTTGCTTGGACTAAATAATAATAACTGAAACTAAGACGATAGCAGCAGTACCTATGAAGTGAAGGGATGGTATCTTAATGGGAGACGAGTATGCATTAGCAGCAAGCTTGGGTGTTCCAAACTTGTGCCTTGGAAAGGGACACCCTGATATGATTATCACAAATTTTATTCTTGGAACTTTTGTGAGAGCGACTCCCTCCAATTGCATTCCAGGAAACGCCCCGGATAGAATTGCTCCCTGTGGTTCAACAAAGCAACAACATTCAACCAACCATGGATGAAACAAACATTTTACATAGTCCCGCCAAACTTTTAAAATTGTTTACAATTTTAACCAATTGAAAAACATTTAGTAATTTACACTAAACAACAAACTTATCAAATCACATTAAGCTTTTTACTGCACAAACTTTTGAAACCGTAAGGTCTTCTCCTTTTTTCCTTAAAAGTTTCGTATCGCAAACTTTTTGCCTTCTAACTTGCTTTTGAGCTTATTTGACATGTATCTTCTTCTAGCTTGAGCACAAGAATGATGTGGTGTTCTGGCAAGACTTGATAACTACCAGTCCGTCTATGCTCTTTAGCACCATCCTGACTTTTTGACTCGTATCTGGGTCACTTTGACCGGGTGATTTGGACAGTGTAGTAGAGCACTTTTACTATACACCGCCATGAAAAAATTATTAAAAAATTACATCATTTTGATATTCAAATTACCGTGTCAAAGTGACCCAATAAATAGCGGTCAAAGTCAGGATTTGGCTAAAGAGCAGAGACGGAGTGGTACTGAAGAACCAAAAATTGAGAAAGACCCACAAAGAAACATAAATGTCCAACTAGAACCCACCTGAGAAAAACCCAAGAGGCCATCAAAAGGGCCGTGCTTCACCATATAATCTTCAATATAATCCAGACATTCTTCAAAATTGAAGTACTTGGTGAAGTCCTAGATTCCAAGAACCCAATTAGATTTTCAATTTTTCGCCAAACTAAAAACATGGAGAAAAGATATTGACCTTGTTCGCTTGATACCATTCGAAATACGGAGGATCGAATACGCCCTCGACGTCGGATCTGCCGGCGGCGGGACATGGGCCGTCGAGGAAGACGAGGTCGAGCTTGTCGAGGACGGTACGAGGCCACTGTCCCCTGACCTGTTTGCTGAGGATTTCAGCACTCGTCCTGAAGCCGTGGAGGCAGAGGATTCTGGGTTTCTTATGAATTTTTAGCTCCATTGCTATGGTGTTTGTGGGTTGGGATTCCAAATTCGGATTCTTGTAAGGGTTTGATTGAACATTGATTGATCCGGGTGGGGAAATTCCATGGATCGCCACCATAGGTACTAGTAACCTCTAACTAATTTTTGCAGTAGGGTAGGTAGATTTTTACCCATTTTGGGATAATTCAACCGTGGGAAAAATAAATTGTTGGAGGGTAAATGACAAAAACCACCCCTTGGTATAATTTATATATAAATACACCCTTCGTGTTTGGATGTATATCAATAACTCCTGTCAATGGGTGGATATTAGACAAATAACACCCTTCTGTTAGTGTCAGCTATTGAATTGTACAATCTGATTTTTTATGACCATGTTGTCCCTGTTTGTATTTTTGTGTTTAGTTTGTTCGTGTTCTTGATCTTCTTGATGTTTCTAGACCACTATTCTTGGTGTTCTTGAACACTAGCTCCACCATGACCAAATCCCCACCATCACCGCCACCACCACTAAAACCCCACCACCACCACCACTACCACCACTCAAATAAACAAACAACAACAAAAACACAACAAAAACAAAGAAGAAAACTTAAGAGCCTCAGATCTATAATTGAAAACAGGCAAAAAAGATTGCACCTACCGTGGCTGCAAATTAAACTAATTGGCCCGCCAGAAAAGTAACATTTTTTCTCAAAAACTGACTTCAATTTATCGAACTCATCATCGTCTAATAGAGGGGGCAAATCAAGATATAAACAAACCAAGCCACAAAACAGATGTATGAAAAAAGAACAAATTAAAGCCACAAAATCCATGAAGGCTTCAGTCAAATCAAAGCCACAAATCAACAACCAGAACAAAGCCACAAACCCACGAACCAACAACCACCAGAACCCAGCAGAAGCCAAGAGCCAGATGTAGCTGGTATAGGAGGAAGTCGAGAACCAACCCTAGGCAAAGAACCCATGAGCCAATTTCACCAACAAATCAAACTCAATGCGACGCAAAACCCACCACCAATTGGTTCCACACGAACCCATTTCACAATGAACCTAGAATTGCTAAACGATTTCTGAATAGCAGCCGCCGTAAACTCTCTGCAGAATTCAACATGGAGTTTGTCGCAATTGAATCAGAGATAGGAGAAACCGAACTGAGCACAGAGATGGGGTTTTCCTCCGACACTCCTCCAAAGGAGGAGGCCCTGGCAGATCCGTCATAAGCCAACAGAGATCATCGGAGAAGAAACTCTGCACCAACAGTCGAACGGTAGCCCCGTATCATTGTAGGGTTTTGATCATGGATATGCAGTGGAAGAAATAAATTATCCATTCAAGACCCTCCAAGGATCACAGGAAGAGAATCATAACGATGGTAAAGGAAAAAACAAGTAACACACCAGAGATCTCATGTGATGACTTGTAACGAGAATTGTGTCAAGTCTCTACGGTTGATCCACACCTAGGGTTGATGTCTAGATCTTCCTGCTCCTTTGTGCTAGCGTGGACCGGAGGAAGAGGAAGAAGAGATCACTCAACGAGGATCAAAGAGAGGGCTTCGAGCTCTCTTTGTGGCCGACTGGTAGGGCGAAAACGCGAGGGGGCTTCGGCCTCCTTGTGGTCTTGCTCACTCTCCTTTGTTTCATTTCCACTCAACTTATGTTATGAGCATTCATGTGGGAAGGAAGCTAGGAGCATCATTTTTATAGTCCAACATCTCCTTGTCAACTACCTAAAGGCCCTTCCTAATCCTACATGAATTCGGATTAGTCCCTTCCTTGCATATTAGTCCTACTAAGTTTGCAAGGTTTTGCAAAGTGATCCTTCCAATTAATAATTTCCAAATCTAGCTTAGACCTATTGGGCGTGTGACCCTAAAGGTTCTATCTAGTTGGTAGCAACAATTTGCTAATATGGAGCGGTCTCTAGCAAGACATCCATTCTAGCCAATTAATAGAATAGTCATATGACAAACCTTGTGCAAGTAATTGTCTCATCCCTTTGTCTCAATATCCGGATTGGACACGAGACATACGAGTCACACTCGTATATCCAATCCATAGTTTCTCGATCCTGGGAATAGCCTTATTCGTGCAAATAACATCAATATCCCATATTGAGTTATTTGAGTCTGATCAGACATTCCATAAGCACTATCCCTCGAGTGGCCTAGGATATTTTCTCCCTTTATGTGGGAGGGAAAAATTCTATCTACGTCTACTACGATCTCTAAGCTTGCTTTTTATTGTATCCGGTACACGCATTTATGGCTACCCAGTTACGGTGTAGCGTTTGACGCTACCAAAATCACAATAATCCACAACTAGATAATCTAGTGACTTCAAATCTAAGGATGACAATACCGTTGTCACCACGAGAAGCGTTTGTGACTCAACATAACATGTATGTAGCCTTCTCGGAGATGGGTCAATCCAGTATGCCATTACCCTAATGCATACCCATGTGTTGGATCATGATATCTCCATATCAATCCAACCTCATACTAGTCTATAGATGATTGTCCCAATTAATCATTATAATGGATCAGGGATATTCAAGATAAACAACACAATTGTAAATCTAAGAACTTCATTATATTAAATATCCATTAAATAATACAATGAATATTCTAGCCAAAAATAAGTTCATACTAAACTAGATTGCCTATAGGGCATCTATTCCAACAATCATCACTAGAGAGAGAGAGAGAGACGGAGGAAGAGGATAAAGAGATGATCAATCTCTCTCTCTCTCTCTCTCTCTCTCTCTCTCTCTCTCTCTCTCTCTCTCTCTTTCTCTGGCGGTTGGTGAAGAAAGGGTTTGATTTAGGTTTTGTCTTGATTTTCAGAGGAGTGGGAGAGAGGAAGAGAAAGAGAGAGAGAGAGAGAGAGAGAGAGAGAGAGAGAGAGAGAAGAGAAGAGATGGTAGGGTAAAAATGAATGGATAAGGGAAGAAAAGACTTGTATAGTAGGGTAATTTTTCATCATTTGAGGAAAATTGGTATTTAGTGCGTTCCATTAGTTGTCGTTAGCCACAAATATAACATTGTTTGGACTTGCTCAACACCACAAGTCAGTAATCAAAGTCCTTCGGGGTTGTTTGGTCTTGATTTTCAAAGGGACGTTTGTTGCATAGGAGGTTTATGGCATCATCTTGGTGCATTTGGATTTATTTATGGGAGAAGAGTTTGTTCGATTGTCAAGAAGATTCAAGTCGAGGTGGAGATTTTTTGAAAATTTTCTTGAATCAGTAACTCGCACAAGTACCTGACTCGCACGAGCTACCTCAGGTACTCGTGCGAGTAGGAGCTATTTTGTGGAGTTGCTGGACGAAGTTGCAGTTGGAGTATGGCAAGGAACATATACGAGCATGGCAACTCGCACGAGCAGAGAAGGGCTCACACGAGTAGTGAAGAACTCACACGAACACGGAAGTGCTCACACGAGTAGGATTATGCTCGCACAAGCAAATTGAGGTACTCGTACGAGCAGTTCGGGCAGTTGGGTTTCTTGGTCAGCAGTCTTGATAGTCTTTGGAATTCTCTTGACATATATAAGTACCTAATGGTATCTAGGTCGTAGTAAGTTGATGTAATTGGGTTTTATCCTTGTAATAAAGTAATCGTTCTCTGCTGTGAACGTATATACCATAATTCGTTGGTGAACCACGTAAGATCCTCGTCTTCATTGTTTGTTTATCGTTCTAAATCCCGTTCTCGATAGAACAGCAATGTTCATTTTTTTTTCTTTTTTGAGAAATGTTCCTTCTCTAATAGAAATCGTTAAAAACAGTTACCTGTCGCAAGATGAACACTTATTAGAGTTCTTTCTAAGGAGATTTGAATTCCAATGTTACTCCAAGTCCTTGTTATATTATTATGAGTGTTTGGTGTGGACTTCTTTGATTTTACGCCGTCCCGAAGGGAAATGAGTTTGCTTCTCTATATAAATAACATCTTTTAATAAGAATATAAAATTCACATAGCTAAAGGGTGTACATTTCTTTTCAAAAAAGTACTACCTGTCAAGACTTCAAAACAAAACAGTGTCTTAATCAAGATACTACTTTTTCTCCCATTCTTTCTCAGACACAAGACTTTAGTGAGCACTCACACTAGGCAAAAAAGTTGCCATTAACAAGGGGGGTACACACTCTATAAAGCAAACTCCCTAACAAAATCCTTCTTTTGCCCATTTTTTTGGTAGCTTTTGATTTCTTTGAAATTTTTCTTTGTTCTCATTTCAGGGGTGGATTCCATGCACACAAACTTGCATAGACCCCTAGGAGATAGGAGCTACCACTCAAACAAAACGGCACTCTCGTTCTTACACTCTCTAAAAAGCTGATTATGGGACCTGCTAATGATGAACTATTTTCTCAAATATGTCACTTTAGAAATATTTATTCATCCCAATTTTGAAGAACAAATGTAGGCCTATGTTAGTAAATTGAAGGAAACAACAATGAGTGCACTTGGAGGATATAATTATGGATAAAAGATATTTTTATCCCTTGGGTTTTACAAAAAGACACTTTTACCCATTCTAGTTGAGAAAATGCACTTTTACACCTTCAGCTGCCAAACTTCAGGACAACACCACCCCTAATAGTGTCATTTTGTACTCTTTAAAAAGCAAGTTTGTTCCAGAAGCTACTATTAGCGACGGACACCCACCTTAGGCTAAATGTATCACAATTGGCAAGTGTACGTGTCCTAAAATTTGGCACATTAAAGTAGTGAAAGTGTCATTTCCCAAACTAGAATGGGTGAAAGTGTCGTGTATCGTATTATTAATGATGATAGTTGCCATTTTCGAAGAATCTTATGCGAACTTCTACATGTAGCCCTCAAAGCCGTGTCACTAGTGGCGAAGAAAGCAGCTCGGATGAATGATAAGAACTGAGAGAAGACAGTGAACATGTCAGCAGCAAGCAGGTGAACTAAATAATTATCCAAAGTTCGCTCGAATTTGTTTCAAATCGAGGGTTCTCTTGTTATAGATAAAATTATGGATGAAGACGTTACACAATTAAGAGGGCTTTTGTGTTGCTTTAATTCGGAAAACATATAGAAGACGTAGCATCAACCTGCATATTGTTTGATCACCAACCAACCATCGAGCCCCTTAAATCATAATTATAGTTTTTTGGACATGCAAGTTGTAAACCTTTTGATGTTGGGCCATTTCTTTCTCATAATTAAGCTAGTTTAGGACTTGAGGATATTTCTTCTTCTTGAAAAATTAATACGAACATTTTTGTCATCAAACTTTCCAACAGTCCAAGTTTTTGTTGGAGAACACAAAGGGCTAAAGCCATTTTAGAATGATGCATTGGCTACTCACATCCCATGTAGTAGTATACAATTTCTCCAAAGTATTTTATATTTAGGCCCTTCTTTTAGCTAGATATGGACTTGAATGGTGGAAAAATAAAGAAGGTATTACAATATATTTTTCTGAAAGGTTGTATTCATGATTCTGTTCATCAACAATCTTTATTTGAAATAGACATCTCTAACCTTTGTGTTTGACAACTTATACTTGACCGGTTACAATCTTTATTTCGTGTCCTTCCATAATCGTCTTTATTTGAGACAGAATATTGTGAGAGCGTGCCAACGTATTTCATTTATTGTGATGAAGATGAATAACGCAAACATAAATAAAAGTAAGAATACAGTGATCAGTTTTACAAACACTGCCTAGGTCCGCCACTGAAGAGATATGTACCATCAATTTGTATAAACGATGATGCGCTTCATTTTTAAGGGGATTACATATTACACTACTAAGGGATTATCCGTGTCCGAGGGCACTATCCCAATAAAAAAAACTAAAAAAATAGAAGACATATGATGAAAATACACATATACTTGCCGAAATATTAACTCTTGCAAATGAGAAACATGAAGAATATTGATTTACTCAACTATTACAAAAATTGAGGAAGTTAAAGATGTGTGGAGAAAGTGGGGAGACGTTACAAAAGTGGCGGGTGGTAGGTGAGATCTAGGACTGGGGTTGATTCAATCTAACGGTTGAAATAAAGTCAACCGTTCTAATTTATAGAATAGACTAGAGTATTGCCCGTCCCCGAGGGCACTATCCCTATATTGGATAGTTTTTGAATTTAGAGGTGTTTTAAAAAAAAAAATTTAGAGATGTTATCAAAAAATTATACTTATAAATATGGTTAAAAAAAGAACAAATTTCAAAAATGGGATGAGCATTAGGTGGGAATCACTCACAACCTGTCTCCTATTAGTTACGGATTTAGTTGAGTAAAACATCTCTCCTGTTAGTTAGGAATGTCCAAAGAGAATGGGTAGTTAGGAATGTCCAAGGAAAGTGGGTAATTAGAGATGTAATAAGTAGGTGAGATATAATGGTAGATTGAGGTTAGTTTAATCTAACGATTGAAAAATCATAATTAGTTAAATGTTATGATATATTGGGCTAGTTTATTGGTGAATATCCACCACATATTGTAAGCCCATTGTATATTGCTATTAGCCCATTAGCCCACCTTAATGCCTATATAAGGAGGCTTAGGGTTGGAGAATAATACACACCTCTCTACACTATTCTCCCTACATTATTGTTTCTCTTTATTTTATGTCTCTCTCGTCTTTTCAATTCACAACACGTTATCAGCACGAAAGACTCTGATTAGATCAGGTATGGTGTTCGTTAACTATTTTTTAATCAAAAGGACTAACCAAACGAAAAATGCAATTCTTGATTTAGTTGTTCTTGTGTGAATCGCTACTCAAGCAAAAAAAAAAAAAAAAAAAAATAAAAAAAAAAAAATAAAAATAAAAAAATGGTTTCCACTACACTTTGTTATGACCCTCGCGTAGATCGTTGCCGACTGTTTGTTCATCTTTTGATTGATCTAGTAACATATGCATGCTAGTTGTGTGTGAATGTTTCCAAACAAAGAAAAAAAATAAAGGTTGACTATTGAACCCTCTCTCATACACTGTTTCATATGCCAAACCAGTAAGAACAAACCAAGTTTGGATTATAGTGTTTCATGTGTCAAAGATTAACCCTTTTGCTTTCGATTGAATGATTAGTATATAGGCTCTATTTTTATATTTGTTACACATTGTCTCTGCCACAATTTTTTTTTAGGGGCGGCTAGTGGTTTCTCCTCGGAAACCATAGATCAAAACAGAGGATTATCACATATTCTTTTACGAATGATTTTTAATATCATAAGATTTTATGACATAATGCTTATAGGTATGCACAGATGATTTTATTCACGAATCATAGTGGTCTCACAATTTTTTTTTCTTTTGATGCGTGTTTTATTTATCTTTACGTTATTTGTGAGTCGACTGCACTAAGACTGGAAACGATTCGCGGAATCTACGACTAGTTCAGTAACCTGATGAGCTTCATAATTTGAGTCATGTTTTTTTTATTTGTCTCTAATCGTGGCTCATATGGTACGGAGAAGGTTAGTAATCATAATCCCGTTACATTAGTCCTGCTTATTAGCTTAATATTATGGTTTTTTTTTTTGTTATCTTTAGACAAAAAGGAATAAAATAAAAGTGAGCGTCTGGTTCTATTGTTTAATTTAGATGGAAGGGTAACCTCCAGAAGAGTGTTAACCCATGGACAATCATTTTTTTTTGCGGAACATGGACAATCATTGTTGAAACTATTTATACGTTTACAGAAGTCATATTTCACTTGAATTTGTGAGTTGCATAGTGGTTTTATCGTAACCGGAAGTTATGACATTTTCTTATGACCTGAAGTCATAATCAGACGGGAACCTCCGGAAGAGGTCGTAACCCATGACCACTATCGATGGTCTAAGCTTTCATACGCTTGCAAAATATTATTTTCACACCTGAAGTTGTGAATTAGATGTATTTTGTTATTGTAGCCTAAAACTACATTTTTTTATGACCTGAAGTCATGGTAAATCTCCAGAAGAGATGTCTAAAACGCTTGTTATTACCAAGCCTCCTGAAGAGGTAGCGTCATGCGTTCTTTAATTTATGTTACTTTCATGCACTTTAATTTTTAGCAATCCATTTTTTTATACTTACAATGGATCAAAACCGAAACTCCAGAAGAGGTTCTGTAGTTGCTATTGACACACATGTCTAGCCATGTAATTTGTTCTTGGCGTAACAAATTACATCACATGAATCATAACCTGAAGTTATGACTTTCATAACTAGAAGTTATGAAATATTATATATAGTGATCTCCTGTAGAGATTGCTACAATTCAAATAATGATCCACCCTCCTGAAGAGGTCGTGTTATGTTTATTTTTTCCCTTCACTTTAATTTTACGTCATTTTTTGGTACACTCTTGATCTTTGTTGATTATTGATCAAAGTAAAATCTCCAGAAGAGATTTTAAGTCCATTGTTTATATTTGACATAAGGGACATAAATTTGTAAAGTACTTGGAGTTACGAACTTCATGATTTATTGATCATAACCTGCAGTTATGATAGCTCTCTTGAAGAGATATTTACAAATTTAATAATTAATCAATCCCCTTCAGAGCATCCAGAAGATGTTCTTAGTCCATGATTATTTATTGGACATACGCTATTTACATGCGTATATAATCATCTTCATACCAGAAGTTATGAAAGACATGAAGAACTTATAACATGATGTTATAAAGTTATGTCCAAAGATCTCCTTGAAGAGAGAATGTACACTCATCGAACCAGAAGTTTCGATTGCCTATTTTTATTTTTATTTGTTAATTTATATTTTTTTTTGTATTTTATTCGTATTCTCCTATTATTGTTGTTATCTTCAAGGAAGAATACAATGATCTCCTGAAGAGATTTGTATACCATACGATGGCAATCAAAAGCAATTGATATTGCTAGTGGGTGTAACATAAATATTTCACACCAGAAGTTGTGAAAGTTAGTTACAATTGTCAATAACTTGAAGTTATGACATTGATCATGACCAAATAATTCGACCCCATTCCCTTCAGTGAGTGGTATGTGCATTCCCAGAAGCGAATCACTTGTTATATCCGGTCGAAATCCACATGACTATAGAGGCGTTCATGGTTATGAATGTGAAAATCTCTAAAATAGATTAAAGTCGTGAAGAAGATTTTTATTTTTGTAGAAAGAACCTCCGGAAGAAGTTCTTAGTCCACATTAGTATTTGTTGGACATATTATATGACGCATATCATGCAGTCATGAGGTATTTTATGACCCGAAGTCATAAAATTTTGATGGAGTTGAAAGATTATTTTCTTAGATCCATTGAACCTGAAGTTCAATTCAGAAAATAAACACTGGTAGAAAAGGCCAGATTCGTGACAAGTACCTGAAGTACAACTCATTCTGCTGTCGTAAGCCACACATAAGAAAGGCTCAAGCAATTATGAATTGATGAGTATGAGCCTGTTATTTCGATCATCGCAAAGATGTATCATCATCTCTAAAGAGGATTTTTTAATTATGGCCTTTCCATGATTTGAGTATATAGCCATTGAGTGAGAGATGCTTAAAGCATTTGATATTGTTATATGCGGTATTTCATGCCAGAAGTTGTGAAATACATGCTATGCCCGAGAGTTATAGCATATTATCAAATGGAAACTCTTATAGAGTAATGCGAAAGATTCAATGATCAACATTATGATAAGTTGGACCCATGTTGAGAAGTGGGTTGTAGAGCATTTCCAGAAGCAAATGCCTGCTCTACAACATTTGTTTTAAAGAAAATAGTGACGCATTCTCTGAAGTAAACCAATCTATGGTGTCACAATAATTGGTGCAGTCATGGACTTAGTTGCAATGATATGCACGTCCATCGTCATTGAAGTGCATCCTTATAATTTCTCCGGAAGAGAAAGACCACATAAAAAGGGGGAGAAAAGGAATGCACTAGTAGTTGCAAAAAGAGCATCCCCTCTGAACTTTGATGCGTTCTGAAGATTTATTTATTGGGTTATTTGAGAATCTTCTAGCTCCTTAGCAGTTTTAGAGCTATGACTCCATGCATCAAATTTTATATTATTTGGAGAAAAAGGGCATTCTCTACGAATATATCATGAGGGAACGAATATGGCTTGATGGGTTACATCGCCAAACCAACGTCTAGTCAATGCGTTGTGTTTTGTATCAATTCGCAAGAAAATATTCAAATTACAATCAAGCCCCTGAAGTGGTTTTGATGTAATATCATTGTTATGATGAATATTTGTTAATGGGCATATGGTCTCTCAAAACGTCCAACCAAAATTGACCCACATTCCCAGAAGTGAATGTCATTTTTATTTGTGTGGTCCAAATAGTCTACAAGATAGTGGACTAAGTTATGGTTATGGATAGAAATTTTCATTAAAAATCTCTGAAAGAGATTGAGCTATAACAATCAACCCCTGCAGTGGTTTTGATGTTATCATTCATACATTTAGAAATATCTAAATATTGTATGAAGCCTCCCGAAGAGTATGAAACTTGCTATCCTCCCCCCGCGGAGATTCTTTTGAGAACTTTAGCATGTTATTCTAAATATTCATAGAAGCATTTATGCTTGATGGAGGATATTATGATTAAATTTTGAGAGATTTCATTGATTGATACTAATCCCACAAGGATTATTTTTTGGGGATTATTTCTACCTCTTGCGTTCCCTAGAGAGAACGACCAAATTATCTCATTAAACTTCCTCGAAGGAAGTCAGAATCACGACATATTTCTCAATGAATAATAACTCGTCTCATGGTAGTAGTGACTAGAGTTTATGAGAATATGAAAATTGGAACTGTGACATATCCAATCTCCTAGAGAGATAAATTGCAAGACGTGGTTTTATGTCTGCTTGGATTTTTTTTATGCCAGAAGCATAAATTTTGAAGTTATTACGGTCATGAGTTTCACGTCATGAGGGGGAGATAGACCATATTGCATGACGTGAATTTTATTTTTATCTCATTTACATCCAGCTATACTGGTGAAAAGTTAGAAGTTCCATTATAGACTGAAGTCTAATTGACTAATGAGCATTTGGTTTGAAAGCATGCTAGTAGCATGTAAGGATTGCTTGTTCAAATATTATGATCTTCCAGAAGAAGATTTAGAAAGCATCCAAATCTTGTGCAATTTAAAGTCCCAAATTGAGAACACAAGATATGACAAATTCTCATAATTTATGAGAAAAGAAGTGATATCATCAACATTAGATCAAAGCCAACGTTGGAAAGCAAATAGCCATTGAAGAGGCATGAAGCTCTTGAAGAAGCTAAGGTACCTAATTTGAGATTAATCTCACGATCTTATGGTTGATGATACTTTAATTAGAAAAGCGCTTGAAATCATATATGATTTCCATTTACCACTTGAAGTGGATGAAGTTGACTTAAAATATTTGGCCATGACAAAAGTCAACCAATAATGGACAAGGGGATATAAACTCTGCATATTAGCAATGCATGGAGTATAATTACCAAGAGTACTTGTGATGTTTGAAGCATCAATGTCCATATTGAATTAGTGTGTGTAAATATACACAAGCTCTGCAGTTAATGCATAGAGCATATTTGGGAAGTACCTTTGAAGTACTTTAGATGCCCATAGCATCCATGTTCGTATAGAACAGTATATTCAAATGTCCGCACCCTATTGGTTGAATGCGTGAGACTATTGACAGAGAAATATGTTGTAGTGAAAGTGATGCCTAAATGTCATTAGTATTTCTCATGGTTATAATTATAGTTATAACACACAAATCCTCTCTTTGGTAAGAGTGATTGTGATATTTCGTTTAGTCTAGAAGACTACGAATGTAAAAGTAACTAGTTACACTAAATGATCGTACGAATCACTTTATGTGAAAGTCATGGAGGTTGATACCCATGAAAGATATCTAGTTGCCTGAAGCAACTCAAAGTGTACACTCGCGAGTAGTCTAGGTGCATTTGCATTTTGTCACATATCACCTGACATTACATACAATCACATGACATGACGACTATTGATAAATAGTTTTGTTTACTATCTCTACATGGTCATGTAGTATTGCATCATATATTTGGATGTGTTTGTATGTCTATTCACAAATGGCTAGATTTTGTTTTCTCCGTGACTTTATATTACAGGTCCTAAGCCCCAAATGACTTATGATGATATACTTCCAAGAAAGCATTGAAGGAAGTGAAATTTATATCAATTGATGCTATGAAGAGGGGGAGTTTCAATGTTCAATCCCGAAACTATGAGGCGCTGTACTCTTTTCCTTCGCTGAGGTTTTTATCCCATAGGGTTTTTCCTAGCAAGGTTTTTAATGAGGCACGCAGCCAAATGTGAGATCCTGAATAATGTCATCTTCAATGATAGTCAACAAAGAATCCAGAAGATACATTATGACAAGGAGAATTTTTATTTAGGTCTGTACTCTTTTTCCTTAGTCAAGTTTTTGTCCCACTGGGTTTTACTTGGTAAGGTTTTAACGAGGCATACGATACAAGTCTTCAAGCACCGATGTACTCTTTTTCCTTCGTCAGAGATTTTGTCCCGCTGGGTTTTTTTTGACAAGGTTTTAACGAGGCATCCTTATGGTGAATATTCAAGGGGGAGTGTTATGATATATTGGGCTAGTTTATTGGTGAATATCCACCACATATTGTAAGCCCATTGTATATTGCTATTAGCCCATTAGCCCACCTTAATGCCTATATAAGGAGGCTTAGGGTTGGAGAATAATACACACCTCTCTACACTATTCTCCCTACATTATTGTTTCTCTTTATTTTATGTCTCTCTCGTCTTTTCAATTCACAACATTAAACAATGCTATTTTATAATATAGATATTCAATCTGTATTTTTTTCTTTCTATATAGTTTGATTTCAAAATTCACATGAACTAGTACCACACAAGAGTTTCCCTCAAATTATGAAATAATCTATTCTTAACCCCCTACCAAACGATCACAAGTTCTCAAACTTTGCAGTATAGCTTCAACTTTCGGCTATATATAAGGTCATTATATAGCTTCCAAATATGTCTTCTTAACAGTTAAAGAGTTTGACAAAAAAAAAAAAAAAAAAAGTTAAAGAGTGATTCCTCAAAGAAAAAGAAAAAAAGCCAGTTAAATAGTGATTTTTTTTTTTAATTCCAACTGCCGTTTAAGATGCCTTACCACATGCACTGACCTCTGATTTCAAATACTTCAATTTAGTTTGTTGTTACCATATTATGATTTTTTTATGACGCGAGAATCCGCAGCCGCCACCCTTCGGCCGCACACTGGATAAATTATGAATTAGTACAACAACCTGCAAACCGCGCCAGAAAGGTAAACCAAACTGGAAAATTCAAACCGACAAACTCGCAATTGAAAAGACTAACATGCAACGTACTTTTCGAACTTAAGATCTCTAGACAAATGCTCGAATATTTAGATTGAAGAGTGCAAATTCGACCAACTCAATACAGTCCGATGTACCATATTATGACTTGTATGCACTTCTTGCATGTTCTTCTGCAATCAACTCGGATATATAATCTCAAAAGAGGTGTGATAGTTAAGAACAAAGCTCTTGCAAAGGTTTTTCCAGCTTTTGTGTGGCGACAATGACAATGAGTGAAGGAGACCATGCAAAGTACACCACCACATGTTTACAACTCATTAGTTTCCTTTATTGTAGGGTTGTGTTCGAACTTGGGGGTACCCGACCCACACGTGTTGTCCTTATTACGAAATGGACAGGCTCCAAAATACAAAGGCCCACCTTTTCTCCTATTATCTTTTAGTTTACGGGCCGTTGTGGGCTGGGTTAAAGCATCTGACCCATAATCAACCCATGTGGGTCCTTCAGCACAGCTAGGAACCCACCACTAATGTTTTTGCAAAAACGAATACATTGTTCTGAGAAAACAACCACAAGTAACCAACCAATGCATGTTTTGGTTTTCCCTACATTGAAGGAACAAGAGCATTCCTTGGCATAGATTTTAAAACCGGACCCGATAAGCCTATGGTTGGTCCGTTCACTAGTAAATCCATCCCTTCGACCAATTAGTTGAATAAGATGATGGGCTTCGAATGCTTTCCTAATTTAATTTGTTGAAAGATAGGCCACACGAAGGACTCCGGTACATTGTTACTCCTTCTCGTGGAGTGAATACTATAAGGGTTTGATTTGTTGTGGTTTATCACGTCGAATCCCGCGCAACGGAAAATCAAACACGATCACTACACGAACACGCGATATGAAGAACGAGAAAATAAAAACACAATATTTAACGTGCTTCGGCAAGTTGCCTACGTGCACGGGGCAAGAAAGAATTTTCACTAGTACGAAAACCGTACACCCACAATTCTCTCTACAAGCCTCTCAACTCTCCTACATACTAAGCTTGTGTGTCACTCTGAGTGGAACTTCTGAATAAAAACAATAGCTAGCACCTCTATTTATACTAAACTGGAGAAGGTGGAAAAGCCCACCTAGCCCAAGCTATCACCTCCTCAGAGATCACCTCCGCAGAAGAGAAATCAGACGCATCGGGTACACCGATTCGTCTTGCGGAATTCGAGACAAACCCAACAAAATCCACCTTGGCTTGAATTCTGCAAGCGCCAGCAAATTCCTCAGTCAACTCCTTTGTTGATGTCAAATCCGCCGCATCTGCCATGCTCGTCATGCACGGCCCCTTACAGCACCTCCACCGAGATGCTCCCATTCGCGCCCCCTCCCTGGGGCGGCTCCTCGCACCCCTGACACGGGTGCGTCCCAAAGTTTGCTACTTTGGGGAGCGGTGTGGCTCCACCTCTCCACCTGTCGAACATCATTGGAGAGACCACCACCATCCATGTCTAGTGCAAACGAGACTCGCTTCTTCCTCACTTCTGCAGAAGTTTTCTTCATCGATGTTCTCATCAACGGTGGATCGTCAATCTTCATATGCGTCTCGATCACTTTAACTAGACAATCTCCTTGAACAACCTGCAACTCTTGTATAGACGACACCTTCTCCGTCTTGCGCTTCAACGCCCTTGCACGTCCACCTCGTGCTCCTCTGCGTTCGTTTCCGGTGCATCTCCTTAGTTGCTTCCCTTGTTCATTCATACTCCCCGTATGCGTATCCCGCCGATCTATGCTCCTTGTCTCTTGTTTGACAGAAGATCCACATGTCACAACACTCCCCACGAGTTTGTATAGACCATCAACCAATCTCCCATGCAGCACAGTCTTGTCTCTCATAGAAACAACCTCAATTTCTCCACCTTGAATTGAGACTCTACAACCCTTATTGTCCAACATCCCCAATGAGATCAGATTCTTCCTCAAGTCTGGCACATGTCTCACCCCCGTCAGCGCCAAGATCCTCCCATCAAGCTTACAAAACCTTACTGTACCCATACCAACAACTTTACTAGTCGAGTTGTTAGCCATCTTACAGTACCCCATCACAAGCTTGATAAGTTGCAAATTTCTCCCTGGCTGGACACATGTGAAACGAACATCCAGAATCTAAAATCCAATATGACTTCTCATTACCTGAAGCGAATGTCATCACATCCACTGGATCTCCATTATTGTCGGACTTCTCAATGACTGCTGCCTCAGATGGTTGATTCATCTTCCTCGCCGCTTTGTACTTCTCACAATGCTTTAGAATATGGCCTTCTTGACTACAAAAGAAACATCGCGGCTTGTAGTCATCACCTATGGATTTGGAATGTCACCTATTGAATAAAATGATGGGCTTCGAATGCTTTCTTAATTTATTTTGTCGGCGGAATATGTAAAAATTATATTTCTGAATAAGAAGTATTAAAACTAGTACATATTATCTTTTGCAAGTTTCAAGGCCTCGTTTGGGTAGCGGATAAGATACAACGGATAAGCTTGTGCTGGGATATGAGGTAGAATATGTATGTTGGTAGATAAGGCCTGATATGACATGTTGACGTACTGTGTTTGGGTGCTGCATGATATGAGGCAGGATAAGAAACAGTATATGTGTCCAAATGACTATAATACCCTCGATGCTGTAATTGTGTGTAAAACTACTTGTATCGTAAAGTGGGCCTGAACTGTATGAACTGTTTGTAAGTAACGATGTCTTGCTAGATAATGATCATTTTGTTTCAAAAAATATCGTAAATGATTTTCGTAATATATTAGAATGATGTGATGTAATATCGATATCGTAGTTAAATAACAAACGGCAATAACACTACAACGTGTTTGAAATTAGAGAGTCTCTTCTTAAAAAAAAATCGTAAATGATTTTCGTAATATATTAGAATGATGTGATGTAATATCGATATCGTAGTTAAATAACAAACGGCAATAACACTACAACGTGTTTGAAATTAGAGAGTCTCTTCTTAAAAAAAATAGAGAATTGAAATTGCCATTACAAATTACTTAGATTTAATACGAATTGGTTTTCCTAAAAAAACGAATTAGTTAAAGAACAATATCTTTTAATAAATAGGTTAATTATAATTGAGCTCTATATTTAGAATTTAATGTAATTTTAGCATATAAAATTGTTAATAAAAATTAACAAAACAAATAAAAGGAAACATGAAACTTTAAAAAAATGAAACATGAAAGGCTCGGGTTCTTGCCTACAATGGCGATGGTGGTGGTTCTTGTTGTCTCAGTATTTGTGATGGTGCTGGTGTTGGTTGTTGCCTACGGTGGCGAAATTGGGAGGGATATAGATCAGAGAGAGAGGTCTGATGAAGGAGATTGTGGAGCTTTTTCTAGTATTTATAGCATGTAATTTTTGCTATTTGATGTGGTAATTTTTTTCTTAAAAAAAGTGTTTATCTTATCCGGCTTATACCACCCCCGAAGGTGGTATAAGAATTACTCACAAAAATGACCACCAGCATCAGAGGAGGGGGGCAAACACGTCTTATCCGACCTTTGTATCCGGCACCCAAACACAGCATATGAAGGGGAGGGGATAACACGTCTTATCCCGCCTTTGTATCCGACACCCAAACGAGGCCCAAGTGGTTTCTGTGTGCTATACTCACTAAGGAGACTTGAGTTTGTGAATGTCACTGTGTGTTCTTGTAGATAGTCCAAAATATGGTTGCGGTCACATGGACCTATCAGTAGCATGCATCTGGCCAAGTATGTGTTCCCCATATGTACCAGGTCATTGACGCGATTTCTTAATGCATATGCGCGAGTGCACGGTCAAAGTAATATAGGGGTGCTATTTCAACCCAAGTTATAGATCTCACGAGAACAAAATTGAGATTATTTAGTGATTAAGTTAGAATACAGTAACTGGGAGGAAGAAATTACTATTAAAGAAGTCGTCACCCTCAAACAAGTGACTAAAATGAAATGACAACTAAACTAACATTTTTTATATTTTTATTTTAATAAACAACTATGGAGAAACTGGGCAATCTCTAGATCACATAGGGCTGTAGACGATTTCCGGTTCAGTTGTGTAACCTGTTAACTCTATTCTAGTTAAGCCGGATAACGGTATTGACAATCTCATCTCGGTCACATGTCATCTTACGTCTCGGTTGACTACAATCTCTAGTCGGTCTCCTGTATCTATCGGTCTGTTCTAGTAGGCCGACTATGTGCACGACAGCGGGTCATGTGGGTCCACCATTTCACGAAACAGTTGAATAACCTACCGAATCTACCCACCAAGGCCATTCCTAATCATGTCTCCTTTCGGTCTCTGTGATTCGGGATTGTGCTCATAAACTCATCTCAGCTAGACTAAGTCGCTTTCACGCACTCATCTGATTAACTAGCGCGTCCGGGTCATGACTCCTCCTACGCTAAGGATTACGCACAGCTTAAGAATGTTATCATAAAACGAATATTAACATTAAGCAAGATTATTATCCAAGAACAAATCCTAGTTTCATTGAATGACAGTATCCTAATCTATTCGTGTCAATAGACGAGATTCAATAACAAGTTCATGAAACTAATATTCATTCAAAGATCAAAATCATAAAACATGAAACAATTTTTGAATCCTGAAATTAACCGTCTACATAAAACCCTAGGCTCACATACAGACGCCTAATAAAATGTTTAGGTAATCGTAATCAAACTAATACGATTCAATAATTTCTCCACAGAAGGATTGAGAGGAGAAGAAGAAGAAGAAAGTAAAACCTAGATCAACAATGGAGGCTTCGGCACTGTGTTATTCGTCCCCCTCTTTCTCTTCCAATGTGAGGGATAAAGGAGAGATAGAGAGCCTCCCAATTGATAAGTAGTGTAATATTAATTAATCCTAGGATTAGTATGTAATTAATAAAACTACACCGTACTGAAGAAAACAATGCATGCAAAAACACCCAGCGAATCTTGCGATCTGCCTTGGTGTAGTCGTGCGATCACATTTTTGCATATCGATATGCTCCCCCCTTGTCCGTGCCTTTGATTTTCTCCACGAGATCGCACGATCAGAAGTTGGTCCTACGATCTGTTGAGCTGATCATGAAGTACAGTGAGTTCCCAACTTTTTGGCTCCGAAAATCTTCTAAGTTTTGGAGCTCCTTTCTTTAGGGGGTCCAAGTGCAGTATAATAAACTTATAAAAACTACACTTGACTCCCATCTTCAACTCTTTTCACCGTTTCTTCACGATTTCTTCTTCTCCTAAGCTCCCGCGAATATTCTTAAGCTCGTTTATCCTCTCCGCTTAATCTCCCGAGCATCTTTTCCTGTCAAAACAACACGAAACAACCCCGTGCGATTAGAAGTGACAAAATGTTATAAACTAATGCGGGAAAAGCCCGGATTTATAAATTATCGCTCAAAGCTAAACGTTAGAGATTTCTCTATATTCGTATGTAAAAATTATATTGTTCACCAGGAAATCACACAAAAAGATATTAAAACTGTTGGAAATATGCTCTAGAGGCAATCTATTTCTTGTGAAATTTATGGATTACGATTCATTATGTTATCGGTATGGAGATATGATAACATGAATGATGTCCTTAGAATATAAATGTTATATTCTTAAAATATCTCTAGTCAATTATATTGATTAACAGGACAATCAACTATAGACTAGTATGGGGTTGGATTGATATGGAGATATCATGATCCAACACATGGGTATGCATTATGAGTAATGGCATGCTGGATTGACCCATCTCCGAGAAGGCTACATACAAGTTATGTAAAGTCACAAGCGCTTCTCGTGGTGACAACGGTATTGTCATCCTTAGACTTGAAGTCACTAGATTGTCTAGTTGTGGATTATTGTGATTTTGGCAGCGTCAAACGCTACACCGTGACTGGGTAGCCATAAAGGCGTGTACAAGATAAAATAAGAAGCAAGCTTAGATGTCGTAGTAGACGTAGATAGAATTTTTCACTCCCACATAACGGGAGCAAATATCCTAGGCCACTCGAGGGATAGTGCTTATAAAATGTTTGGCCAGACTCAAATAAATCAATACAGGATATTGATGT
This sequence comes from Linanthus parryae, assembly GCA_023055425.1. Lineage (NCBI taxonomy): Eukaryota > Viridiplantae > Streptophyta > Magnoliopsida > Ericales > Polemoniaceae > Linanthus > Linanthus parryae. Next base: position 577,801 of record JALGPY010000041.1, on the reverse strand, counting down.
TATTTGTACGAATAAGGCTATTCCCAGGATCGAGAAACTATGGATTGGATATACGAGTGTGAATTGTATGTCTTGTTTCCAATTCGGATGTTGAGACAAAGGGATGAGACAATTACTTGCACAAGGTTTGTCGGATGACTATTCTATTAGTTGGCTATAATGGACGTCTTGCTAGAGATCGCTCCATATTAGCAAATTCTTGCTACCAACTAGATAGAACCTATGGGGTCACACGCCCAATAGGGTTGAACTAGATTTGGTAATAAATTAATATGATTAATTAATTGGAAGGATCACTTTGCAACACCTTGTAAACTAGTAGGACTAATATGCAAGGAAGGGACTAATCCGAACTCATGTAGGATTAGGAAGGGCCTTTATGTAGTTGACAAGTAGTTGTTGGACTATATAAAGGATGTTCCTAGCTTTCTTCCCATACTAATGCTCATAACAAGTTGAGTGGGAAGGAAACAAAGAGAGAGAGCAAGACCACAAGGAGGCCGACAGCCCCCCTTGCATCCGCCCGGCCTCTCCTTGGTCCTCGTTGCGTGATTTCTTCTTCTTCTTCTTCCTCCTGTCCAAGCTAGCACAAAGGCGTAGGAAGATCTAGACATCAAACTAGGCATGGATCAACCGTAGAGACGTGACACAATTCACGTTACAAGTCATCACAGGAGATCTCTAAGGTGTGTTATTTGTTTCTTCCTTTACCATCATTATGATTCTCTTCATGTGATCCTTGGAGGGTCTCGAATGGATAATTCTTTCTTCCGCTGCATATCCATGATCAAAACTCTACAGTTGTATCGGAGCCTGGTTGTAGAGCATAACGCGATTTATGTGTTATGATTTATGTAGTTTTACACTTTAAATTTTTATCGGGTGAAACGGACAAATCAAGCTTATTGATGCAATTTGTCAATAATTTAATCAAACAAGAACTAATTTTACATGGGATGTAGGAATTAGTGAGTTTGACAAATTTTAGGATCTTAGATCTATGGTTCTTGGGCATCCAATTGGAAAAATGAGTTTTTTTTTTCGATAAGGAAACAACCAAACTTGGGCGACAAGGCAAGGAGTTGTTTTGGAAACAACTCCTAAAGGAGGTTCGCCCCCCCTAGGGGACCGCCCCTCCTTCCTTGCCGCCCAATCAAGGATCGGACAAGGGTCCGGTGCAGCCCTAGGGCACGGCCTAGCCGTGTGGGCTAGGGGCCGGCCGACCCAAGGCCTTGGGCAGCCCATTAAGGGGTTTGGCCAAGCTTTTGGTGGGGCCCTCTTGGACCGTTTTGACCCTAGTGATCCTAAAATCAACTAAAATTGACTAAGCGCGTTAAAAATTGGTTTTAACTGTTAGTATGCAATTCGTATGGTGATTGGATATGGCCTTAGATGTGGTTTGTTGTGGATGTTTAATTTTGTGATTGTTTACGGCCTGCGAGCTGATCAATTGATGTAATTATTAATTAGGGTTTACGGCCTGCGAGCCGGTATTTTTCTCAACTTGTGAGATTTATTTTATTTAGTATAGATGTTAGCTAGTACTAGATAAAACAGATAGATAGCCAAGATTGAAGAAAAGAAGCACAACGAATTAAAGGAGCCACAACATGGAGCATTCCGCAAGGCTATGAAGGATGGACCAAGAGATGAAGGCACATGGAGATGCGTCTTTCATTCTAGGGCTCATAGATATTCTCACTGGCTTGGGGATATCTTAGTCTAGGAGGTCATATCCATATCACGTTAGTTTCTTTGATGGATGTTTACTTTATTGTCTTATTATTGTTGTTAGGGTATGGATGATGCATGGAATTTAATAATAAGATAATTAACAATCAGGATCTTTTATTTGGAGTTATGCCCAAACTCAAATAAGTAGATCAATTGATATGGATCAACAAAACAATTTAAAATTGAAAATAAAATCCCTCATTTTAAATATTACGTTTTTTTCCTTCTCGTTATTTAGACACTCTTCATGATAATGATTATCAAGCTCGTGCGTGCCAAAGCAGAGCGACTATAATTGTCATGATCGTGTTGCGATGGCACAAGCAAGTAATGTGCAACTGTTTAAGTAAGAGGTTGGATGCAACTAGGTGATTTTAATAAGATTAAAAGCCTATAGGCAAATAATTGGGATTATCCATTAGATGGATAAATAAGGAGTTATTTGCCAAATTGAACCAAGAGTTGCATGGGATGCAATTGGTATTGTTCCTACCTAAATAACTAACTTTTGGGTGACTTGCCAAAACAAGCTCAAAAGGAAGTGAAATATGAATCTTGGCCCACTAGAAAATATGATGATATTTTCCTCATTAATATCATGAGGGTTATTAATCCGTAGAAAAAATAGTGGGAGCTATGTATGACAATTTAAGTCCTTGTTAAATATAGTTATATGTCACAATACTTTGAATAATCCTATAGTGTTGAATACCCATGGCATTAAACAAACAAAACACGACCTTATGTCCATAAGATGGACAAGCTGTCTGGAACCTATTTTCTAGACTGGTATAAAATTGAGAATAGTTCTCAAACAAATGAAAAATCATTGTATAACGTAGAACATAAAATTCTCTTCCCACCGACTATCAAAATACACTAAAACCTACTAGAAGGAACATCAAAGAATGGTTCTTTGAATGTGATGTGCCTCATGTTAGCTACCATGAACTCTGAGCTCTGAAAGCAAGATGAGAACATGGAGGCGTATGATATGATCATACATTAAAGAGGCTCTTTTAAAAGAGCGAGTTGGACATGAAAGGTTTGAAGTGTTGCTCCACTTTGCGTTATACAACTAAGCTAATTCAATATGATTGAAAGATTAGTGAATGGGTGTTACCTATGAGATAGATAAAGAATAAAAGTTATTCACCCAAGTGGAACAAGAATTGCATTGGATGCAATTATAGTTTTGTTCAAAGGAGATTTACTCAATATGATTGAGAATCACTAAACAAAACACTCATAAAGGGTATATGCAAAGCTGTTAATGGTTAACAACATGGGTAAGGGCAAATAGTTTGCGCCGACCCCATGGGTATAAAGTAACTTGTTGCTAAAATCAAGTTGCCTTAAAGTCCCATAGGTAGTGTAGAGGAAGAGAGACTACCCAAAGTACCTGGAAGTAAGTAATAAAGGAATTATGAATTCCGATTAGGTATTTTTGTTATAGAAATCAATGTGTCTATCTCATCATCACGAGTATATGATACTAGATGAGGATCTCACATTTATAGAAATGTGGAAGATCTCAAGAGATGAAGACAATTGGATAAGGAAGAAAAAAACCTACATGTAGGGCAATGAAGCAAGGAGTTGCTGAATTAGTCGTAGGGAATCATTTCTACCTTTATAAAATTGTTCATGAATTAGACAAAAGTTATTATGTCCCTGCTATGAGTAGGATCATTATCATAGTTTCTTGTTTGGACAAGAAAGCTCTCTATCATAATAAAGGACAAATGTTGTTCCATTTATTCTGATATGCATTATTGTAATACAACTTTATCTAATGGATAGTATATCCTTGATCATGATAATTTCATCTATAACATTAATACAAATAGGTTTGCATATAATGATATGAACTTCACTTATCTTTAGCATTATCGTTTAGGCCACATGAATAAGAGATACATGTCTAGAACTCCATATGGATGGGTTTCTGGAATCATTTGATTTTGAATCATATGAGATATGTAAGACTTGTTTAAATGGCAAGATATGATCTTTGGAAATCATACATATTGATGTATGTAGGCCACTAAGCACAAATGCTAAAGGTGGTTTTCAGTACTTCATCAAATTTACTGATTGGATCAGAGAAATATAGATTTGTGTATCTTATGAAGAAACAAATCAGAATACTTTGAATTGTTCAAGGAATTCAAAAATAAATTACTTGAGCCAAGAGAACCAGCTTGGCAAAAAGGGGATATACGATTGGATCGTAGAGGAGAGTACTTGAGCCAAGAGTTTGACAAACATTTATGGGAGTGTTGGATATGATCCAAACTCGCTCCACCTAGCACACCACATGGGTTTGACGTGTCTAATAGGAGAGTTCCGACCTTGTTGGAAACGGTTTGGTCCATGATGAGTCAAACAAAACTTCCAGTTTACTTTTAGGGGCTATGGTCTAATTACAGCAAATTTCGCCCTTAACCTTGTTCCAAGTAAACCAATTATGAAAAATACCATGTGAGATATGGACTAGGAAGTGTCCTAGTATGTCATTCATAAAGGATTTGGGTTATGAAGTTTATGTAAAGTCGTTTACATATAAACTTCGACCCAAGTCGGATAAATGTTTTGTGTGATATCATGAAAATGAAATTATTTCTACAATCCAATCGAGAACAAATTTGTTTGTTGCTCGAACCACAGTGTTTCTACAAAGAGATTCTAAAAGAAACAGTGGGAGGACAGTAGAACTTGAAGGAGTTCAAGAACCGCAACAAAACATTGATCCTTATGATGGAACATGAGCAGGATCACAAGGTGTTGTGGAGCACCCTACTCAGAAAACACAAGAACCTCGTAGGTTAGATAAGATATGTCAAGGGACTAGATAAATATGTATTTCTCATAACCCGTGATATATTTTTCATCGAGATGAGCCTACAACCTATGAGATGACCACGTGTGGGCCATACTCTCAGAAATGGCTTGGAGACATGAGATACGATATGGAAATTCATGTATACCAATAAAAAGTAAGGACTTTGGTGGAACCACCTGAAAGGGTAGGACCCATAGGGTGCAAGTGGGTTATGAGGAAACCAAAATGGATGGTAATATGATTACTTTTAAGGGACAATTGGTTGGAAAAGGGTTTCATGTGATTTCATAGTATAGAGTATGACGAAATCTTTTCACAGTTGTGATGCTTAAATCCATCCGCATCTTGCTTGTAGCAATCTGTCTATTGATTGAGTTAAGCTTCTTGGAGTTGGATTCTTTGAATTGATGATGCAATCAAAGAAGTTTGGTTCCATCAAAATTTAAGATGAGACTTGTGTTTACAAGAAGGTTAGTGGGAGCACAATTATGTTTTTGGCTTTGTATGTGGGGACATACTAATCATTGGGAATGATGTTCCTACTTGACAATATTACGTAGATTGACTAGAGAATTAAATCTTCAATGATAGACTTAGGCGAAGCAACCCAGAAAGATCTATGGAGATAGATCAAGATGGTTGTGCGGCTTAGTTCATAGTTCATAAATTGACAAATGTGTTGAAATGGTTCAACATGTATAGAATATGGATTTTTACCCATGTCACATGGAATTAGTCTTTGGGAGACTAATTGTCTTTCCAATTAGATTGGGAAATGGACCGTGTGAATGAGATTCACGAGATACGCCATGTTATGTACTAGGCTAGACGTGTCATATGGTATGACACAAAGATACCAGTCAAATCCGGGTGAGCGTCTCTGGATAATTATCAAGATTACCCTTAAGTACTTTAGAAGAACTAAATGATGAATTCTTGATATATGAAGGATAAGAAGAGTTTACTGTAAGAGGTTACAGTGATGCGAACTTCCGATCTGACAAAGAAGATTTCAGATTTTAAGTCAAGTTTTATGTTTTGCACTAGTGGGAGCGGCTGTGAGATGGAAAGGTTCCAGGCAAGATTCAGTCACTGATTCTAATATAGAGGACTGAGTGAATTATTTCATGAGATGCACTTACTCAGAATATTCAATCTCAATCAAATTATTGATAGAATAGATGTGAATATTTGCAAGGTACCAGCGGATGTCTCGCCTACCATGCCCTATGCAACGTAAGAATGGAGGGTCAGGCTAGGTTAATAGGCATATGATGCTGGATATTGACTCTAGTGCAAGTGGGAGACCTGTTGGAAGTATTCCCTAGAGGCAATCTATTTCGTGTGACATTTATGGATTTACGATCCATTATGTTATCGGTATGGAGATATGATAACATGAATGAAGTCCTTAGAATATAAATATTATATTCTTAAAATATCCCTAGTCAATTATATTGATTAACAGGACAAGCTACTAAAGACTAGTATGGGGTTTGATTGATATGGAGATATCATGATCCAACACATGGGTATGCATTAGGAGTAATAGCATACTGGATTTGTGGCACCCCCGTATTCCCGCCGGGGAGGAAATACGAGAACGCCACTCCGCACCCGGGATTACGCCCGGATGCTAGGAACAATGGTAACCGAAACAAACACCAACATAATTATATATATTACAACTCGTAAATTGTCTTGACACAATATTCAACATACTATTACACAAGGTGAGATTGACTAAGAGTTCGCCTTATTTAAATTACTACTAGTCATCACATGATACGATGATTCCCTTACGCCGAGCTCCCTTCTCCTAGACCTGCGACGGAATAAAACAAAGACCGCAGTTTTTCCAAAGTCAGCGAGAAATGCTGAGTAAGCAACACTCAAACGTGTAAACAGATTATGAGGCATATTTTCATTTTGAAAAATAATGAGGAATAGATATCCACTTTAATAAAGTATCTTAGCATGATCTCACGTAGTGAAGAAATATAGTAAGACTTCTTGCTCAAAGTTTGAGTCCTTCAACTTTTCTTTGTATCTCATTACGGGGGATATATTCCCCAAACTTTCCTTGTCTTATTATAAACATCATTTTCTCAAAAACTAATTTAATCATCTTGTTGATACGGGGATAATCTATCATTTCCTTTCCTTTCCTTTCACTAGCAACTATGACCATAAGTGTCGACACCCCCTAAAAACTCCTCGCGGCCAGAAGGGTAAGTACATGGAGAGACTCGATAGGTTGCGATCGAGTTAAATATATAAGTAACCAAATACTGTTCACCCGCACAACTATTTCCACTTTACGTTATTATGTATTATTGCTCTTCATGTAAGCGTTTCAAAAAGTCATTTTTCGACAAGCAAATCAAGCTTCCAAGTAAGACACATAAAACAAATATTCATTTTGAGACGAGATATAATAAAAGCACAATTTCGACACGAATGAAGATAAGGCTCTAAGACTGGCATATTTACTTACCTCTCGTAGCAACATCAAATATCACGAAATAGCTCCTACAGATAGACGTAGCATTCGTCTACGTACTCGTTGCCTAAAAATTATAATCTCTAATCAAAATCTAAGTTTCAACTACCATGTATAATGCAAGTAATGAGATGTGTGTTCTAAATATTAGTTAACTTCTTATTTTAAACTTTCGTGCCAACCCAAACTCCCTATTTATTTATGTAGAATAAGTACTATTTTATTTTTTTATTTTTCATTTAGTAAACTAAGTGGCAAACTTATAATTAGCTAGAGAACTATTAAATAAACTCATATTTAATTAAACACATAATTAGACATAAGCCTCCCTTTCAAATTGTAAATTTTATTATTATTTCTTAAAATAATTTGGTTAACTTTAATACAATAATATCATATCAATTCCAATATGACATTAATTTCTTGTGTATTATTTAATTAAAATGACACTCTCTCTAACAATATATTTTAATTCACAAGCCTTCTATAAAGTAATGTGTATCTATTTAGTTGTGGTCAACTTCCAAGTTACAAAAGTATGATATTTTATTATATTACTAGAGTAGTTGATTATATTTTTTTAAATCAATTTATTACTTTTGTAGCTAAAAAGAAATCTCATACACAAAATATTTATACATATTTAGTTCATAAAAGATTATACATTTATAATGACATGGCCAAATTTACACAAGTATTCTCTTCTTACAAGATTATACATATGAGAAACTATAAATAATTACTTTTAGTTGATTTAAGAAGTTATTAGGTTTATTTATAAAATCAGATTATATAAACTATAACAAGATCCCCAAGTTTTATGAATATAACACTTGCTTCCCCTACTACCATAACTAGTTTTCTGACTTCACATTAATACCCATAACTTTCTGTTTTTATATAAAAATCCCCCACTAAGTTTCAGTCTATTTCAAAATCATCCCCCTTCTAATATTCACGTAAATATTCATCTTCAACCTCCAAACCCAAACATGAATCTTCACAAGCACTTATACCCATAAAATTTTGATGTTTCATAACTCTATTTCAAGTCCAATTAAACAGATTCAAGCCAAAAATTAACGGATTTTGTTACCGAATGGGGGAGAAATCGATTCCCGAAGTTGACCCGAAAACTCGCCAGAAAATATGGCTTCCGGTGACTAGGAGCTGCTGTAATCGACCTCTAGGGTATGTTCGGACCTCAAGGAGGTGGGGGATCACCGGAAATCGGATGAAGAGAAGTAGAGGAGGCGCGGGGCGCCTGGCTGCCGTCGGGTCGGCCTTCGGGTCTGGTTCGGCAGCGGCTTGGTCGTCGCTGCTGTTTTTTCCTCTGTTCATGGGTCCGGCGAACAGAGCAATGGAGTGAGAGAGAGAGAGAGACCGAGGGGTGAGAGAGAGGATGGAGGGAGGTGGAGGTGATGGGTGCCGGTGGAGATGGCGACAGTGGTGGTGGCGAGTCCGATGATGGTGGTGTGGGTGTTGTTTGTGTTGTCTCTGCTGGGTTTTGCAGAGAGGGAGAGAGAACAGAGGTGGGGAGAGATAGGTAATTGGGGGGCAGAGGTTTAGAGAGGGAGGTATGGAGGTATGGTGGTGATGGTGGTGGTGATGGTTGTGAGGTCGATGATGATGGTGGTGACGATGGTGATGTTGCTGGTGTTGATGCTGCTGGGTTTAGGAGAGAGAGAGAAACAGAGGTGGGAGAGAGAAAAGGGCAGAGGGAGGTTGGTGGTGATGGTGGTGTTGCCGGAAGGTGGTGTAATGGTGGTGGTTGTTGGTGATGTGGCAGGGTGTTGTACCGAGAGGGGGAGTGAGGTAGGTGGTGGTGTTGTTGGGGATGGAGATGGTGATGGTGGTTGTGGTGGTGCCGAAGGTGGAGAGGAAGAAGAAGGTTATGAAGAGTTTGAAGGAGGAGAAGAGGAGTGTTGTTGGTGTGACTGGATTGAAGACAAAGGGGGTATTTATAGAAGAAATTGAGGTGGTTTTGGATGGAAACTATGGGTTATGGAGGAGTAGGGGGTAGAGGTGTAGGGATGGAGAGTGGTGGAAGAGATGGAGGAAGGAGGAGGAAGGTGATGAATTTTTAATAGGAGAGTAGGAGGAGGAAGGGGATGTATTAAATTGCTAGAAGTGGGGAGGAGAAGTTGGGTGAGTGTGTGGGTGTGTGTGTGTACGAGTGAAGAAAAAGAAACAAGAGGGAGGAAGAAGAGAAAAAGGTGGGAGGAGGGATGGAGATGTGTGAGCGAGGAGGGGGAGTTGTTTCCCGTGGAGGAAAGAGAGAGAGAGAGAGAGAGAGAGAGAAATATGGGAAGAGGTTAGAAAATAATAATAATAATAATAATACTAATAATAATAATAACAATATTTTTTAATTAAAAATACGGGTTTTGGGTCGGGTCAATAGAGGAAATACGGGTAATACGGTATACATCACCGGGTTATACGGATATACGGGTCGGGTTATGTAAAAATGGGTTAAAGATAATAATACTATACGTATATACATACAACTATTCTTCTAAAATACAACTAGCTCCCCAACCTTTTAATTAAATTCAATATTAACTCTTCTAAACTACAGCCACCTCCCCTAAACTTCATTTCAACTAATTTATTACTTCTCAAAACTACAAATATAACCCCACTCGAGGGATAGTGCTTATAGAATGTCTGGCCAGACTCAAATAAATCATTATAGAATATTGATGTTATTTGCACGAATAAGGCTATTCCCAGGATCGAGAAACTATGGATTGGATATACAAGTGTGACTTGTATGTCTCGTGTCCATTTCCGGATATTGAGACAAAGGGATGAGACAAATACTTGCATAAGGTTTGTCGGATGACTATTCTATTAGTTGGCTATAATGGATGTCTTGCTAGAGACTGCTCCATATTAGCAAATTTTTGCTACCAACTAGATAGAACCTATGGGGTCACACGCCCAATAGGGTTAAACTAGATTTGGGAATTAATTAATATTATTAATTAATTCGAAGGATCAATTTGCAACACCTTGCAAACTTAGCAGGACTAATATGCAAGGAAGGGACTAATCCAAACTCATGTAGGATTATCAAGGGCCTTTAGGTAGTTGACAAGGAGTTGTTGTACTATATAAAGGATGCTCCTATCTTCCTTCCCATACTAATGCTCATAACATAAGTTGAGTGGGAAGGAAACAAAGAGAGAGAGCAAGACCACAAGTAGGCCGACCGCCCCCCTTGCTTCCGCCCCCTATGAAATACCCCGTTTTGTGACTATGTGTATTTTTTGATATTATTATATGTGTTAGGAGTCAAATTTAAATGTTGGGAGTTAATTATAAAGGTTTGCTAGCATTTTTGGGGGTCTTTGTAACTTTTATCTTAAGTTTTTAGTGCTTTTTAATTAAATTGGGGGGGAGGTGGTTGTCTTTTTACCTAAATTAGTGGGGTGAAAGTGTGTTTTACAACGTATTGATATCATATTTTGACCCAAAAATCTCAACTGACGTGAGTTTCTTCTCATCAATCGGATGAGAAGAAAATCTTCGTTCAAATCCTTTCAAAATGCATCATCGTCATCATCCCAATCCCTCTCTATCTCTCACGATTTCTCTCTCGATCAGTTCATCAAAAACAAAATCCTCGCAACTCTCTCTCTATCTCACGACCTCACTCTCCATGTCGTCCCTCTGTTCGTCGGGAAGAACAGCAGCAGCAGCAGCAGCGGCATCCACCGCCACCGCCGTCTCTCTCTCTCTGTCCAGGTGCGCCGTCTCTCTCTCTCTCTTTTCTTTTTCTCTTATTTTTCTTCTCTTTCTCCTCCCTCACGTCCATGCTCTGTTTCTGTTTTTCTTCTTCTTCTTCTTCTTCTTCTTCTTCTTCTTCTTCTTCTTCTTCTTCTTCTTCTTCTTCTTCTTCTTCTTCTTCTTCTTCTTCTTCTTCTTCTTCTTCTTCTTCTTCTTCTTCTTCTTCTTCTTCTTCTTCTTCTTCTTCTTCTGCTCTTGTGTTCTGTTTTGTTACCTTCTAACGGGTCAATCTGACCCCATTATTTCCGGCAACCCCATTGATTCTGGACTCTCGAGCTTCACCACCACAACGCCGCCGTCATCTCCGCCACACAACCTCTCAAATCTCTCACGTCTCCGTAAGTAGCAAGTTGTTCTTTGATTTCAGATTTGTAGTCACTCTTCATTTTGGATTGTTATCTCGTTATTCTTCAAGAATCGTCATAATCGTTCATGTTCATGTCACACCCATAAACCCTAGTTTATAAAGGGGGTAAAATCAATCTAAAACAATAGGATTAACTAGAAACTACCACTTGTTTGATGTGTTGGGTTGGATGCATATTTGGATGATTGAATTAGAGTTGAAACCGAGACCATTGGATGCATATTTGGATGTTCTAGGGCTTATGAACAATCTGTCTGGTCGTTGAAAGGTTGGAATTCGTCGCTATAGGGCTGTTTTTGGTCACTGAAAGTTGCTGAATTTGTCGTTAATGCTATTGAGTTTATTAAATAGTATCTAGACGTTGAAATTAGTCAGTTTATGGGAGTTTTAACACTCGTTTTGTGATATTGACCCTAAGTACATGTGTTTGAGAGAAATTGGGAGTTACTTTTACCAAATATAAATCTAATTTAATTAGTGATCTCCTTGTTCTAACTTAAATAGCCTAGTGGATGCTAAACTTGAATCGGCTAGTAGAATGGTGTTGTTGACTTAGAACCAATCGTCCTAACCACTTGTGTATCGGGTTACTTGGGAATGTTCGGTTGATGTTAGAATCCTAAACCGTTGAGCGTCATATGCATGTAGTATAGTTGTCACTTTTATTACTAAAATATTGTAATTGATTAGAGTATTGTTGTAGATAGTGCTTTCTGAGCTGACAGATCTTAGCCACGTGGCAACCATCCAGCACACCATATTGTGCTCCACACACACCGGATCACCAGCCGAGCTGATCCATGTGGGGGCTGCGAGACAGAGCCCTCGCATACCACTGCACGGGACTTGTAGGGACTTAGTGGTTTGGAGGCTAGAGTAAGTCCTGTCGCGTGCGAGCCAAGCTCGCGCACGACCTTTAGTAACTGCTTTGAGAGATTTATGGCACGAGCTCCATAAACCCGGTCAATCCGGTCAAATCCGGTCAACCTCGTAACGGTTCCTGTATTCGCGCATAACGTGCTGTAACGGTCCCTATATATAAGGACGAACGTGCCGTTGTGGTTAAGCTAATTAAGCCGCCATTAATGGGCGCATTAACCACACTACAACGGTTACGTTCCCTGCTATATATAGGACGTTAACCTTTCCATACAAAGGGAACACACTAGCCATACGCGGAAGCTCTGCCAAATCTCTGTCTCTCTCTCAGACATTACTACTGCCTTACTCTCTCCCTACACACAACCCAACTCTTCCTGTGTCATGTCTGATCCTCTACATACGGTGTACACGGAGGTCTCCCCGCCGGATTCTCTTGTGCACATTTTGGTGAACCTGACGTGAACTTACCAACAAAAGCAACCATGTCTCAGGAGGATGATATCATCAACAGATCGCCTTCCACCGAAGCCGCCTCGGGAGAGGAGACCCGCCGTACTCCTACAACCCCTGGCGAGGCACCGACGCTAGAATCCTTGGACGTCACTGTCCAAGGTCAGGCGAAAGCTCTCAAAGCTCAGTCTGCGCAACTAGAACGGATCCTGGCCGTTCTGGGCACTCTTGCGCCAAACCCTTCACCAGCCACCGCCGTCTCTCAAGGAGGAGGAGCCCCTACCGCTTCAGGACTGGGAGTGTCAACCACACCTCCCAACCTTAATCTGCAGACTCCACCGGCGACCATGCAGCTACCTTCAATTCAGGGGTCAACAGCCCAGATGTTGCCTCTCACTGCTCATACTCCTCAGCCTCCGGCCTTGGCATCTAACCCGGCTTCGCAGTATCCCTTGCCTCCGCCAACGGCGATCTGGGGCAATGCGAGCAGCCAATATGTCCCCAATCCTTCGGCGGCATATGTGTCGCCTCCGCCTGTGGCAACCCCTCCTCCTGTTACCGAGGGAAGCATTCCAGAATGTATGACATCTCTGCAGAAGCGTATGGACACTATTCTGGCTCACCAATCATTCGCGGATACCATCATCCCGAAGGTAGACAACGATCCACCCATCCCGCGGGAGATCTATCTCATGCCTAACCCGGTGGGGTATAAGGCTCCTAAATGGGACAAGCTCGAGGATGTCAACGGGAACGCTCATGAGCATGTTATGCGTTTCATCAATGTCATGGGACCATACGGAGCCGATCCCAAGCTGCTGATGTGAGAGTTCCCAAAATCCTTGGGAAACGTAGCGTACAAGTGGTACCGAACGTTGGAGGCCGGATCCGTGAAGACTTGGGACGACATGGTCCAGAAGTTCTATACCAAGTTCTTCCAGATGGAAGAAAAGGTGACAATGATCCACCTCTCGCGGATGTATCAGAAGCGCGAGGAGGACGGGATAACTTTCATCAAGAAGTTCAGGGCGAAGTCCTTGGAATGCAAAGATCCAATGCTCGAAAGTCGGCTTGTAGAGATATGCATGTAGTGCATGCGAGACGAATACAAAGGTATGCTCATTAACCTGCAAACACCTACGTTTTCAAAGCTCATCGAGTGCACGAAGAACATCGAGCCTATATTCGAGAGGCAGAAAAAGAAGAACGCTCCAGAGCGATCTTCGAGCGATACTACCTACAAGATCGGGAGATTCAGTTACAAGAGGGGACGCGAAGCTGAGGTCAATACAGTTTCACCCCAGAAGCAGGCGAAGGTTGTGAACTTCGACGTACCACCTCTGCCATGTTCGGTGGAGGAGGCAAGCGACCTCTGCAGGCAATGGCGCAAGGACGGTGTCCTATCGCCGCTCGAGAAGGTACCCTCCAAGGAGATGGTGAGGGACCCGAAGTGGTGCGAGTACCACGGCAAGGTCATGCATCCCACAGCGGAATGTAAGAAGCTCAGGATTGTGTTTAGCCAAAAGATGAAGAACGGCGAGCTGATCGTCAGCGATCACAGGAAGGATGTGCGCAACAATCCACTTCCTGCCCATGCGGAGCAAGACTCGAAAGGAAAAGAGGTCGCCATGATCTCGATTGTGGACTTGGAAGAAGTCGCAGAGGATGGTCTACCCATCATTGCCGAAGTCCGTGATGACGAGGACTACAGCATAGACACAGAGGATGAACGGGCTGACCGGATGAAGGGGTCGCACGGTTTCAGCAGATTCTTCGACGAGATGAACTTCTCTGAGAAGTGCCGCACAGAAATGACGAAAGCAATCTTGAGGATAGCGGAGGACTACGAGGAGGATCTTGTAGTCTCCAACGGGAAAGTCATCAGGGCGTTTCGCTCTACAGAAAAGATTATGACCTTTTCTGCCAGCGACAAAAAGACAGATGCGGGCCACCAGAGGCCCCTGTACGTGACGGCCATCATCAATGACGTCGAATTCAAAAGAGCATTTGTCGATGGAGGAGCAGCGGTCAACGTCGTTTCGCTCCACACACTGAAGCTAGCAGGGATCCCCGAGCACAAGATTGTCAGGCGTCCATCTCCGCTGATGGGATAGGGAAGCGACTCTAGAATGACGATCGGATGGATCCGCCTGGGTGTTCAGATTGGCAAAATCAAGTGCTCAGCGAAGTTCTATGTCATAGATGCGAACACAACTTATCACATGATCATAGGTCGAGCCTGGATTCATCGCTTTGACGCGGTCCCTTCAACAGCTCACCAAGTCATGAAAGCTATCTGGAATGACAGAATAGTCGAGATACCAGCTTCAACGAATCCATTCAACATGGATGAAGCACATCTCAGCGAGGCGGTGTGGTTCACCGAGATGACGGACGAGCAAACACCGGGGCCGTTCAACCCTACTCCTTTACCCCTATGGGAAGACATCAAGGATCAGTCACCTGCGGGAGTGATGGTGACAAGGGAGGATGCCAAGGAAAGCCGCCCACACGCGAAGAGGCGCCGCGAATCGCTTACCATCGAAAGAACGTGTACACTCTGAAGAGAATAGCAAAGCATGACCCCGAAGGCAAGGAGATAGAGAGTTTCTACGCCAACGGGAAGAAGTGCTATTGCATATGAAGGTGCGCGGGGATGTCCTCACACGGGCATGGGGATATCCCTGGGCAAATCAACCAAATCGAGCAGATTGCGGTAATGGAAAAGCCAATGCAGAGCACTCCAGATGAGAAGCTCAAAGAAGCACCCGAATGCATGGAAGACAGGCCCAGACCACAAATGAAAGAGCTAAAGGAAGTGTTCCTCAGCTCGAACGAGGAATAGAAGAGGCCAGTCTTTCTAAGTGCGGACCTCACAAGCGAAGAGGAGAAAGGACTGCTACAGCTCCTAACTGAATACAAGGATGTGTTCGCGTGGGAGTATGATGAGATGCCAGGTCTGGATACAAGTATCACTATGCACCGTTTAGACATCATCCCAGGGTCTAAGCCGGTAAAGCAGAGCACAAGAAGCTTCAGGCCGGAGCTTAACGTGAAGATCAAACAGGAGATTGTCAAACTCCTGGATGCCAAGTTCATAGAGCCGAATCATCATCCCACATGGCTGGCCAACATTGTGCCAGTGGTAAAGAAGAACGGACAGCTTCGCATCTGCGTGGATTTCCGGGATCTCAATCGTTTCTGCCCAGAGGACGATTTTCCACTGCCCAACATCGATTTGCTTATCGATTCAACAGCGGGCCATCGCATGTTCAGTTTCATGGACGGCTTCAGCGGGTACAACCAGATCAAGATGGAGCCTGATGATGCGCGGAAAACTGCATTCATCACTCCGGTGGGAGTGTTCAACTACACAGTGATGCCGTTCGGTCTCAAAAACGCGGGTGCAACCTATCAGCGGGCCATGATGGCTCTGTTCCACGACATGATGCACAAGGAAGTGGAATTTTATGTGGACGACCTGGTGGTTAAATCCAAGCAGGAAGCAGATCACCTCGCGGATTTGCGGAAAGTGTTCAATAGATGTAGACGCTTTCAACTGAAGATGAATCTGTTGGAATAGATGCCATAGAGGCAATCTAGTTTAGTATGAATTTGTATATGGCTAGAAAATTCATTTTATTATTTATTGGATATTTAATATAATGAAGTCCTTAGACTTACAATTGTGTTGTTTATCTTAAATATCCCTAGTCAAGTATAAGGATTAAATGGGACAATCATCTATAGACTAGTATGGGGTTGGATTGATATGGAGATATCACGATCCAACACATAGGTGTGCATTACGGAATGTTGCACTGGATTGACCCATCTCCGAGAAGGCTACATACATGTTATGTTGAGTCACAATTGCTTCTCGCGGTGCAATGGTATTGTCATCCTTAGACTTGAAGTCACTATATATTCTAGTTGTGGATCATTGTGATCTTGGTAGCGTTAAACGCTACACCGTAACTGGGTAGTTATAAAGGCGTGTACTGGATACAATGAGAAGCAAGCTTAGAGATCGTAGTGGACGTAGAAAGGATTTGCCCCTCCCACATAACGGGAGGAAATATCCTAGGCCACTCGAGGGATAGTGCTTATAGAATGTCTGGCCAGACTCGAATAAATCAATATAGGATATTGATGTTATTTGCACGAATAAGGCTATTCCCATGGATCGAGAAACTATGGATTGGATATACGAGTGTGACTTGTATGTCTCGTGTCCAATCCGGATATGGAGGCAAAAGGATGATACAATTACTTGTACAAAGGTTGTCAAGATGACTATTCTATTAGTTGGCTAGAATGGATGTTTTGCTAGAAACCGCTCCATATTAGCAAATGGTTGCTACCAACTAGATAGAACCTATGGGGTCACACGCTATATAGAGTTGAACTAGATTTGGGAATTAATTAATTGGATTAATTAATTAGAAGGATCACTTTTTAAACCCTTGCAAACTTAGTAGGGACTAATTATCAAGGAAGGGACTAAATTGAGTTCTAGTTGGACTAGAATAAGTCCTTTAGGTAGTTAACAAGGAGTTGTTGGACTATATAAAGGACCCTCCTTCCTTCCTTCCTCATAACTTATGCTCATTAGTGAACATAACAAGAGTGGGAGAGAACAAAAGGAGAGAGAGCAAGCAACAAGGAGGGCCGACGCCGCCCCTTGCCGCCGCCCTCGTCCCCGTCGGCCAAAAGAGGCCGAAAGCCTCTTTTTGTCTTGTTTTGCGTGATCCGTTCATCCTCTTCCTAATCCGGGCTAGCACCAAGGAGTTTGGGAGATCTAGGATCAACTCTAGGCGTGGATCAACTATAGAGAACGTGACATTATTCGCGTTTGAAGTCATCAAGGAGAACCCAAAGGTGTGTTTATGATTTCTTACCTTTACTATCGTTATGCATCTAGACTTGTGATCCTTGGAGGGTTTTGCATGGTTTATGTTTGATTATGCTTCCGTTGTGCGATCCATGAATCAAAACCCTACAGTGGTATCAGAGCCACAGGTCATAGAGCATAAACATGGTTTATGTGTTACGTTCTTGTTGTTTTACACCTTAATTTTATTGTTTATCGCGTAAAACAAGACAAATCAAGCATAGGATGCAATTTGTCAATAATTAATCATAACAAGATCCAATTTTTGCATTGGATGCATAAATTGGTGAGTTTGAGAAATTTTAGGATCTAAGATCTAGGGTTTGGGCATCCTTGGAGAAGAAGGAGTTCTCCCAAAACAAGGAAACAACCAAACTTGGGCACCAAGCAAGGGAGTTGTTTTGGAAACAACTCCCATAGAAGGGTTCGGCCCCCCTAGGGACCGCCCCCCTTGCTTGCCGCCCAAGCTTGAGAGCCCTAAGGGGCCGGGCGGCCCTAACCCGCGGGCCTAGCTTGCGGGTTTTGGGCCGGGCCGGTCCTAGGGCCTTGTGGTTCACTTTAATGGGCCCGGGCAATTGGATTGTTGGGCCCATGGACCGTTTTAACCCTAGAAATCCTAAAATCAATTAAAATTGACCAAGCGCGTTAAAATTGGATTTTAACTGTTTATGTGCAAATCGCATGGTGATTGGATATGGCCTTAGGATGTGGTTTGATGTGGATGTTTAATTTTGTGGTTTGGTTTTACGGCCTGCGAGCTGATCAATTAATTGTAATAATTAATTAGGGTTTTATGGCCTGCGTGCCATTTTTTTTCTCAACTTGTGAGATTTATTTTATTTAGTATAGATATTAGTTAGTGCTAGATAAAGTAGATTGTTAGCCAAGATTGGAGAAAAAGAAGCCCAAAGCCAAAAGAAGCCACAAAAGATGGAACATGGAGCATGGAGTATTCCACATGACTATGAAGGATGGACCAAGAGATCAAGACGCATGGAGATGTGTTTGCTTAGGGTTCGTAGATAATTCCATTGGCTTGGAATTATCTTAGTCTAGAAAAGGCCATATCCACATCACGTTTAATTTCTGTTTTGTGGTTGTTTATTTATTGTCTTATTATTTGTGTGGTTGGTGTATGGATGATGCATGCAATTAGGATAATAAGATAATTAGACAACCCGGATCTATTATTTGGAGTTGTGCCCAAACTCAAATAGATAGATTAGTTGATATTGATCAACAAAACAATTAAGAATTGAATTTAAAATCCCTCAAAATTCAAATATTGTGTTCTTGCCTTCTCGTTATTTAAACACTCATTATCATCATTATTTATCAAGCTCGTGCGTGCCAAAGCATGGCGACTTGGTTCATAATGATGGAATGCGATGGCACGTAACAATGTGCAATTGTTTAGATAAGAGGTTGAACACAACTAGGCTATTAATTTGATTAAGAAACCTAGAGGCAATCAATTGGGATTATCCTTAAGGATGGATAAATAAGGAGTTATTTGCCCGATTGAACCAAGAGTTGCATATGGGATGCAATCGGAATTGTTCCTACCTAAAGTAGTCAAATTATGGGTGACTTGCCAAAGCAAGCTCATAAGGAGATGAAAGATGGATCTTGGCCCACTAGAAAATAAAAGGATATTTTCCGCATTAATATCTTGAGGGTTATTAATCCGTAGAAAAATAGTGGGAGCTATATTTAATAAACTAGCCATTATTAAATATAGTCAAAAATTCACAAATACTAAAACTTGCGTATTTTCCATTTTGTAGAATTCCAAATGGTAAACAACTCATCGAGTTCACAACATTCCCTACGATCTGTCCTTGAGAAGGACAAGCTCTCTGGAACCAACTTTCTTGATTGGTACAGAAACTTGAGAATTGTTCTCAAGCAAGAGAAGAAACTGTACGCAATAGAGGAGCATGTTCCAGAAGGTCCAGGGAACCAGACACCTGCTGCCTTAAAGGCATATCAAAAGCGTGTTGATGATGCTAATGATGCGGCCTGCCTTATGCTTTGCACCATGACGAAAACATGAATGCAGTCGATATGATCGAACATCTAAAGCAGCTCTTTCAAGAGCAGGCGAGGGTAGAGAGGTATGAGGTCTCAAAGGCACTGTTCAAATGTCATCTGGCAGAAGGGAACCCGGTGGGACCCCATGTACTCCGAATGATCGGGTACTTGGAGAATCTCGCCCGGCTTGGGTTCCCGGTCGGCCAAGAGTTGGCAACCGATCTCATGTTGCAATCGTTGCCCGAGAGTTATGGACAGTTCATTATGAACTATAACATGAACGAGATCGTTAAACCACTGCCAGATTTGCTCAACATGTTGAGGACGGCTGAACAGAGCATCAACAAGGGTAAGGGCAAGGCCATAATGATGGTACAGAAAGGAAAGGGCAAAAGGTTTGCCTCTTCCTCCAAGGGCAAAGGAAAGTCAATTGCCAAGTCCAAGGAACCAGCCCTTAAGCCTATTGGTGGCATTGCCAAGGTCGTGACTAAGGGTGAGTGTCACTACTGCAGTCAACCTGGACACTGGAGGAGGAACTGTCCAAAATATATGGAGGACAAGAGGCTTGGAATAGTGATTCCACCACCACCAGGTATTTTTGTTGTATATGTCAATTTAACTGTCTCTACATCATGGGTATTAGATACTGGATGTGGATCTCATATTTGTCGAAATATGCAGGATCTAAAGAGAAGTAAAAGATTGGCTAAAGGGGAGGTAGATCTGCGCGTTGGGAATGGAGCAAAGGTTGCTGCGTTGGCCATAGGCGTGTGCGAACTATCTCTGCCTTCAGGATTAGTTTTAGAATTAAATAATTGCTATTTTGTGCCTGCTATGAGCAGAAACATTATTTCCATTTCTTGTTTGGACAAGGATGGTTTTATTATTTCAATAAAGAACAATTGTTGTTCCTTTTATTTGAATAATATTCACTACTTTAGTGCGCAATTATTTAATGGACTTTATGTCCTTGATCTAAGCAATCCTGTCTACAACATTAATACCAAGCGGATTAAAATACATGATTTAAATCCTGCTTATTTATGGCATTGTCGTTTAGGCCACATAAATGAGAAACGTGTATCTAGACTCCATAAGGATGGATTACTAGACTCATTTGATTTTGAATCATATGAGACATGTGAGGCTTGTTTATTGGAAAAATGACAAAGTCCCCTTTCAATAAGAAAGGTGAGAGGACTAGTGAGCAATTGGCGCTCATACATACCGATGTGTGTGGGCCGTTTGCCACGCCTGCCAGGGGTGGTTATGTCTACTTCATTACATTTACTGATGATTACAGTAGATATGGATTTGTGTACCTTATGAGGGCAAAATCCGAATCCTTTGAAGTGTTCAAAGAATTCAAGAATGAAGTAGAGAAGCAACTTGGCAAAAGTATCAAGGCTCTACGATCGGATCGTGGAGGAGAATACTTGAGCCAAGAGTTTGACGACTATCTTAGAGAGTGTGGGATCGTGTCCCAACTCACTCCACCCGGAACGCCACAATGGAATGGCGTGTCCGAGAGGAGGAATCGAACCCTATTGGATATGGTTCGGTCTATGATGTGTCAAACCGATCTTCCATTATCATTTTGGGGCTACGCTCTATTAAGTGCAGCTTTCACCATTAACCGTGTTCCATCTAAATCAGTCATGAAGACACCATATGAGATGTGGAGTGGGAGGCGTCCCACACTTTCGTTCATGAGGATTTGGGGCTGCGATGTCTATGTAAAACGTTTACAGTCAGACAAGCTAGGGCCTAAATCGGATAAGTGTAAGTTTGTGGGGTACCCTAAGGAAACTAAGGATACTACTTCTACAATCCAACCGAAAACAAAGTGTTTGTTGCTCGGACCGGCGTGTTTCTAGAAAGAGAATTTGTCTCTAAAGAAGCAAGTGGGAGGAATGTAGAACTTGAAGAAGTTCAAGAACCACAAATCACTGAACCGATTATGGAACATGAACAGGAAACACAAGCAGTTGTGGAGCCACCTGTTCAAGTAACACAAGAGCTTCGTAGATCTAGTAGAGTGCGCCAGGAACCCGAGAGGTATGGACTTCTCGTAACCGATTCCGGTGACACAATGCTCATAGATGATGAGCCTACTACCTATGAGGAGGCCATGAATGGCCCAGACTCTCAGAAGTGGCTGGAAGCCATGAGATCCGAGATGGAATCCATGTATACCAACAAAGTATGGACTTTGGTGGAACCACCCGATGGGGCGCGGCCCATAGGGTGCAAGTGGGTCTTCAAGAAGAAGATCAACATGGATGGTAATGTGATTACCTATAAGGGCCGATTGGTGGCTAAAGGATTCAGATAGATTCATGGTATTGACTGTGACGAAACCTTTTCACCAGTCGCAATGACCAAATCCATCCGAATCCTACTTGCAATTGCAGCATACCATGACTATGAGATTTGGCAGATGGATGTCAAAACAACATTCCTTTATGGGAATCTCCTCGAGGATGTGTATATGATACAGCCGGAGGGTTTTGAAGATCCAAAGCAAGCCAACAAAGTCTGTAAGCTGCAACGATCCATTTATGGATTGAAGCAAGCTTCTAGGAGTTGGAATCGACGTTTTGATGAAGTGGTCAAAGAGTTTGGCTTCATCAGAAACGAAGATGAGTCTTGTGTATACAAGAAGGTTAGTGGGAGCTCTGTAGCTTTTCTGGTCTTGTATGTGGATGACATACTACTCATTGGAAATGACATTCCCATGCTGCAATCCGTAAAAGATTGGCTAGGAAAGTGTTTCTCAATGAAGGACTTAGGGGAAGCAGCCTATATACTCGGTATAAAGATCTATAGAGATAGATCTAAGAGGTTGCTAGGCCCAAGTCAAAGTACATATATTGACAAGGTGTTGAAACGGTTCAACATGCAAGATTCCAAGAAGGGATTCTTGCCCATGTCACATGGAATCACTCTTTCAAAGAGTGGTTGTCCTTCCAATGAGATTGAGAAGGAACGCATGAGTAGGATTCCCTATGCCTCGGCCATAGGATCTATCATGTACGCCATGTTATGTACTAGACAAGATGTGTCATATGCCTTGAGTATGACAAGCAGATACCAATCCAATCCGGGTGAGAGTCACTGGATTGCGGTCAAAAACATCCTAAAGTACTTGAGAAGAACTAAGGATGCTTTCTTGATATTTGGCGGTGAGGAAGAGTTGCGTGTAAGGGGTTACACTGATGCAAGCTTCCAAACCGACAGAGATGACTTTAGATCACAATCGGGATATGTGTTTTGCCTGAATGGAGCAGCGGTGAGCTGGAAGAGTTCCAAGCAAGAGACGGTAGCTGATTCTACAACAGAGGCTGAGTACATTGCTGCAAATGGCGCAGCAAAGGAGGCTGTTTGGATCAGAAAGTTTGTTTCTGAACTTGGTGTGGTCCCTAGCATTGCGGATCCAGTGGAGTTGTTCTGTGACAACACTGGGGCGATCGCGCAATCAAAGGAACCCAGATCGCACCAGAAGTCCAAGCACGTGCTCAGGAAGTTTCATCTGATTCGAGATATTATCGATAGAGGAGACGTTCAGATATGCAAGATTCCTACAGATGATAATCTGTCAGACCCGCTTACAAAGCCTCTCACGCAGTGGAAGCATGAAGGGCACACTAGGAGTATGGGCATACGAGATGCGCCAGATTGGCTCTAGTGCAAGTGGGAGACTGTTGGAATAGATGCCCTAGAGGCAATCTAGTTTAGTATGAATTTGTATATGGCTAGAAAATTCATTTATTATTTATTGGATATTTAATATAATGAAGTCCTTAGATTTACAATTGTGTTGTTTATCTTAAATATCCCTAGTCAAGTATAATGATTAAATGGGACAATCATCTATAGACTAGTATGGGGTTGGATTGATATGGAGATATCACGATCCAACACATAGGTGTGCATTACGGAATGTTGCATTGGATTGACCCATCTCCGAGAAGGCTACATACATGTTATGTTGAGTCACAAGTGCTTCTCGCGGTGCAATGGTATTGTCATCCTTAGACTTGAAGTCACTAGATATTCTAGTTGTGGATCATTGTGATCTTGGTAGCGTTAAACGCTACACCGTAACTGGGTAGTTATAAAGGCGTGTACTGGATACAATGAGAAGCAAGCTTAGAGATCGTAGTGGACGTAGAAAGGATTTGCCCCTCCCACATAACGGGAGTAAATATCCTAGGCCACTCGAGGGATAGTGCTTATAGAATGTCTGGCCAGACTCGAATAAATCAATATAGGATATTGATGTTATTTGCACGAATAAGGCTATTCCCATGGATCGAGAAACTATGGATTTGATATACGAGTGTGACTTGTATGTCTCGTGTCCAATCCGGATATGGAGGCAAAGGGATGAGACAATTACTTGTACAAAGGTTGTCAAGATGACTATTCTATTAGTTGGCTAGAATGGATGTTTTGCTAGAAACCGCTCCATATTAGCAAATGGTTGCTACCAACTAGATAGAACCTATGGGGTCACACGCTATATAGAGTTGAACTAGATTTGGAAATTAATTAATTGGATTAATTAATTAGATGGATCACTTTGCAAACCCTTGCAAACTTAGTAGGGACTAATTTGCAAGGAAAGGACTTAATTGAATTCTAGTTGAACTAGAATAAGTCCTTTAGGTAGTTAACAAGGAGTTGTTGGACTATATAAAGGACCCTCCTTCCTTCCTTCCTCATAACTTATGCTCATTAGTGAACATAACAAGAGTGGGAGAGAACAAAAGGAGAGAGAGCAAGCAACAAGGAGGGCCGACGCCGCCCCTTGCCGCCGCCCTCGTCCCCGTCGGCCAAAAGAGGCCGAAAGCCTCTTTTTGTCTTGTTTTGCGTGATTCGTTCATCCTCTTCCTAATCCGGGCTAGCACCAAGGAGTTTGGGAGATCTAGGATCAACTCTAGGCGTGGATCAACTATAGAGAACGTGACATTATTCGCGTTTGAAGTCATCAAGGAGAACCCAAAGGTGTGTTTATGATTTCTTACCTTTACTATCGTTATGCATCTAGACTTGTGATCCTTGGAGGGTTTTGCATGGTTTATGTTTGATTATGCTTCCGTTGTGCGATCCATGAATCAAAACCCTACAGAATCCCATGAAGTGCGCATTCGGGGTGACATCAGGGAAGTTCTTGGGATGCATCGTTCATCGCCAAGGAATCGAGCCTGACCCTGCGAAAGTATCAGCCATCACTGGCATGACGCCGCCCCATAACCAAAGTGCCTTGAAGACATTTTTGGGAAAGCTATCATATCTGTGGAGATTCATCCCAGCGATTTCCGAAATCACCTGCTGTTTTAGTGCCCTTCTCAAGAAAGATGTCGTATACAGCTGGACTCCGGAGCACGAAGCTGCGTTCGAAAATCTGAAGGATCTGCTGACGTCTTCAAAAATAATGATCGCGCCTCAACTGGGATCACCGCTTCTGCTATATCTGACGTCAACAAGGAGGTCCATAGGAGCACTCTTGGCTCAGGAGTACGAGGGTCAAGAGAGGCATATCTACTATATCTCTCGCATTGTGCAGCCTGCTGAATCAAGGTACACAGATATCGAACGTCATTGCCTTGCCTTGTTCTTCGTGATAGAGAAGTTGAAACACTACTTTGCGTCGCACAAAGTAGTAGGGGTCACCAAGAGCGATCCCATACGATATCTGCTAACTCACACTACTCCTGGAGGAAGGTTGGCGAAATGGTATATGACCATATCTCAATACGATATCACATGCGTGCGACCGCGAGCGATCAAGTCGCAGGCGGTAGCGGATCTGTTGGCACAGTTCCCCGACAACAGCCACGAGCCCGTGATCGAAGAAGAATTCGAGGGACCTGAGATATATGCAGTTGACGTGCCCTATTTGACGCTCCATTTCGACGGTTCGTCAACAAGGAAATGCGGGGGCATCGGGATAGTCTTGACCAAGCCAGATGGGGAGGTCATACAGATGTCCGCAAAGCTCGACTTCGCAGTCACTAACAACGAGGCAGAATATGAGGCTCTCATCGCGGGACTCCGTGCGGCGAAAGCTTTGGAAGTAAGCAATCTGAAGGTCATGGGAGACTCCAAGTTGATCGTCAAGCAAGCCTCGGGCGAGTACGGTTTGAAGGAGATTAACCTTCTGTCCTACCGGACTCTAGTACAAAAGTTGGTGCAGCAATTTTGCGATGTGAGGTACGAACACAAGCCCCGAGCAGACAACAGGCATGCAGATGCTTTGGCCACCTTGGGATCCAAGGTTAGTACAGATAAATGTCCCGCAAGAATCTCCATTGAAGTGCGAACATCATCGGCGTTGACAGAAGACGCGTGCGACGATGAACACATGGATGATACGGACTGGAGAAAAGCAATCTTACGAGCTATTGCAGAAGGCACAAGTAGCGAAAGCTGGGCACTCACAAAGGGGTATTGCATACATGACAACACCCTTTACTACAAGGGCCCTGGCGGATACTCATGCGATGCGTCTCCGAGCAAGAGGGACAGCTGCTGTTAGAAAAGATTCACCAACATGCTTGCGGAGAAAGCGAGGAGTCAATCTATCGGAAGGCTCAAAGATATGGCATTCATTGGCCAGACATGTCAACAGCCGCGGCCCTGATACAAGGGAAGTGCGAGAGCTGCGCATTGATCAAAGATTCCTTACTCGTCGCTCTAACCGACGATGACGCGGACTGGAGGAAACCGCTCTTCGATTTTCTCACCCAGGGCACCGTACCTGAATCGAGAAAAGAGGCGGATAAGCTGAAGAGGAAATCATCTCGATATGTGGTGCAAGAGAACTTGCTTTGGCGAAGAGGCCATGAAGGCAACTTGCTGCGATGTCTAGACGGCAAGGAAGCACAAGAAGTCATGGACCTTTCTCATCAGGTGGAACACCAAGGAGGTGCGAAATTATGCAGGCAGCTCCTCTCAATTGGATATTTCTGGCCCACGATGGAGGCTGATTGCCGCACCAAAGTACGACGCTGCCAGGAGTGTCAATTCAAAGGAAACCTAGTGCACGCTCCTGCTGTGGATCTACATGCATTGGGAACTCCATGGCCATTTCACACATGGGCGCTGGATTTCATAGGCCCCATCCGACCAACTTCGAATG
The DNA here is from genome assembly GCA_023055425.1 of Linanthus parryae. NCBI lineage: Eukaryota > Viridiplantae > Streptophyta > Magnoliopsida > Ericales > Polemoniaceae > Linanthus > Linanthus parryae. The sequence goes on along the minus strand of JALGPY010000041.1, from coordinate 551,150 downwards.
GGAATCATTTTATTCTCACCGCAACTGAGCTATTCACCATATGGGTGGAGGCGATACCACTGAAGACGGCAAATGCGCTAGCTGTGGTCAAATTCATCCAAGAAAACATCATATGCAGGTTCGGAATACCCAACACTATCCTTTCAGATAATGGTACTCCTTTTGTTAATCGCCAGGTGGCTGCGAAGTTAGCAGAGTACAATATCAGAAAGATATGTTCTACCCCTTACTACCCGAAAGGGAATGGGCAAGCCGAGGCGACCAACAAAACGCTGTTGAGGATTTTGAGCAAGATGGTCACAGATGACCACAAGAAATGGGCTGATTCTCTAAGCATAGCCCTGTGGGCTTACCGAACTTCTCCAAGGACACCCACGGGGGTCTCACCGTTCCTACTATGCTATGGGGCCGAGGCTGTGGTACCTGCGGAGGTGAGAGTTAATTCGGCGAGATTGGCCTTCCACGCACTATACGACAATCAACGCGATCATGACTTAGTCTTGCTGTAGGAAAAGCGAGAACAAGCTAAAAGGACAAACAAGCGGTATCAAGAAAGGATCGCTCGTGCTTACAATAAGACGGTCCAGCGAAGAGATTTCGCAGTTGGAGATTTGGTCCTGCGCGCATCTGACCATTGCATGCGAGAGGCGGCTCATCCAAAATTCGCAGCCAATTGGGAAGGACCTTTCGAAGTCACAGAAGTCTTTGACAGTGGCTATTGCAGCATACGGAGGTTGCACGGAACGACCTCAACCCCGAGTTCAGTCAACATGCGCTGGATTAAGAATTACTATCCTTGACTTCTCTCATTTCATGCGTTTTATTATAACGTTGCTTCATGTCTTGTATGGCTATGATTTACACAATCTCCTCTCCCATATGAGAGAATTGTAAGCTCATCTCTCCCATATGAGAGCACTATAATAAAAGGATTCTCCCAAATGAGAACTTCATATTCCTAGCTGTCAATTTTATTTCATCTAGTTTGTGATTATTGTTAACGATGGGCTATCCGCCACGATAGCAACTTATTCGAATATGATCTCAAATGATCTTTTAAGCCTATCTATCACGATAGCAGCCTGTGCGAACTACGATCTTAATTGATCTTCTAAGCCTATCGGCTACGATAGCAACCTATGCGAAATGCGATCTTAATTGATCTTCTAAGCCTATCTGCTACGATAGCAACCTATGCGAAATACGATCTTAATTGATCTTCTAAGCCTATCTGTCACGATAGCAGCTCGTGCAAAATATGATCTTAATTGATCTTCTAAGCCTGTCTGCCACGATAGCAGCTCGTGCAAAAAAATGATCTTAATATATCTTCCAAAGCCTATCTGCCACGATAGCAGCTCATGCGAAAAATGATCTTAATAGATCTTCCAAAACCTATCTGCCACGATAGCAGCTCATGCAAAAAATGATCTTAATTGATCTTCCAAAGCCTATCTGCCACGATAGCAGCTCATGCGAAAAATGATCTTAATTGATCTTCCAAAGCCTATCTGCCACGATAGCAGCTCATGCAAAAAATGATCTTAATTGATCTCCCAAAGCCTATCTGCCACGATAGCAGCTCATGCGAAAAATGATCTTAATTGATCTTCCAAAGCCTATCTGCCACGATAGCAACATATGCAACGTGATCTTAAATGATCTGTTAAGCCTATCTGCCGTGATAGCAGCGTTATACAAATGCGATTTAAAATTCGTCTTTAAGTCTATCTATTGCGATAGCAACATCATGCAAAATGATCTTAAAATGATCTACAAAGGTCTATCTGATGTGATAACACTTGCATTTGAATCTGAAAGCAAATCACAAGCCCATCCGCCAAGATGGCACAGCTGCGCAAACACGATATCGAACGATCTAATAAGACATCTGCGAATTTATACGGCAGATAGCAAATGCGAAGTATGTATATAGCATTACACAAGGCGAAATATGCCGATACGCATGCGAAATTGTATGTTGTTGTAACGACACAGCAGATAATACAAAAGCCATTTATCATTATGAGTCAAAAAGACTTACAATTTATCTGTCTAGATAGCAGCTTACAAGCGAAAAAGCTCAAATCTAACTACGCAGCCAACATGGCTTACAATGCATTCGAAAAGTAACTTACAAGCACGAAGTAACACATCGAGGGAATCCTAACTGAAAAAGGAGGAACCCAACGGTCCTAACATCGGCTGTGCAGTACGCAGATCTGCGGCCAAAGATCTGTAGCAAATAGTATGCTTCTGCGAAGAGATCAACTCGCAATTCGCTACATCCCTAGCAGCAAGATCTGGGTGAATCTACGTCCAAATATCTCAGGATCTGACGAGACCCCTGTCTGATCAAGATATGTACCAGAGGAACCACCTGTTCCGGCGTATGCAGTCGTGCAAAACCGGGGAAGCAGTCATTCCTCTGGTACTGGGTTCCTTGTCCTGATAGACAAGGGCATTGGCGAACCTCCTGAGTTCAAGAACGAAGAGGCAAGAAATCCTCCTCCAGGGATGCTGGAGGAGAATCCCGCCGTTCATTACGAGTCGGTAGCACGGTCACTACGGCGCTGCACCTCATCGGGAGGCGGCCGGAAACATGACCTGCAAACATAATAGACGAAGAAAATTCTTCGAACACACATGAGATATCATCTCCATCTTCTTTATGAAGGTTACAAAGATTAGTAAGCCTCATAAAGCGGATCTTGGAAACTATTTCTATAGCACAAAGCGCAAACTCAGGTCTCATGACTTGGAGTTGCCATGAATCAACGAAAAACAAGCGTTGAAGCCAGCAGTCGTAAGGACTCACGGCAAAGCACATTTTTGGGATGAAGAACCCAAATGGCAAAGACAGGGTTTATATAGACCTTGTGGGGACTCTTCAGTTGCCAAGATGAGTCAGCAGAATTTGAAAATAGGGTAAGGTCAATCACTTACGCCTTGAAAAGCGGTAACGATCAATTACCCTACTAAAGGCTACGACGATTCAGTTGCGTATCCTAATTAATGACGGATGGTCATGATTCGGATGGACTTCCCAAGGAAAGCGTGCTTATCTCATGAGAAATTAGCGCGAAAATCAAGCAGAATATCAGTTGCTGATGTCATAATTAGATATGCACAGAGATATTCCATCAAATCCCGGAAAGGGCAAAACGGGCACGGCGATTCTTTTGTTAAAAAAAGGGGGGAGAAACCCTAGCAACATTACATTAATGTTTCAGCATTACATTAAATGTTCCAGCTATTTGTTTGGTACTTTTCAAATTCAAAGGTCAAAGTTTATTCTTGATCAAGGAGTCATGGGGGGTGAACTGACGGCTCAGATTCTCTACCTGCTCCACTTCCTGCTTCAATTGCTCGCACTTGGCATTCATCTCATGATAGAGCTTCAGAGCCTCTTCAAACTTTTGCTTTTGCTGCTCCACTTTCTGCCTCTCAGCTGCGAGGTTTTGGTGGCCGAGTTTCAAAGTTACGGCTGCGCGAATCAGGGTAACTCTTTTCATAAGAAACTTGAAACCCAGTCTGCCTTGAACTTTGGCAAGAAGATTTTGGAACAGGCCAAAAAGAAATTCGGCACTCTGGGCAGAAATGGTCGCAGGCGTGGCCGCAGACAGCTGCTCCAAAATCCAGATGGCCTCGGTAAGAAACAGCCTCCTGTCAAAGGGCCCTATCTCCAGAGATCTCGCAAATGATTGGGGGTAGGTGGAATCCGAACTAGCCAGTCCACATCAGTTTGCTTCAAACCTAAAGCAATGTCAAAGCTAAGTTATGCTATCAAACTCGCAAATGAATAATGCGAGATGCAAACAGCAAACCTCTACTTACCAGTTCCTTAAAGGATCTCACGAAGAGAAGGAATGCGCATTGCTGGAGTGGTCGAAGACTGTCCTCGTTCCATAGCTCTCCTATCAGCTGCGAGCTCTAGCCCCTCATAGTTAGGAGGAAGAGTATAAGCCGCACCAGCCGCGATTGCAGTCCCGACCTGCGAGCCCCAAAAGCTCCACGCAGGAAGAGGTGCCGCCGACTCGGTCATCGCTGGAGGCGTAGTGACAGCCGAAGTTGCTTGGCGAGGGACACTCTCAGATGTGGTAGCATCAACAGTACTTGTCCTTACTTCCTCAGCGCCAGCATGGGCATCTTCCTCCATTAGGACAGCGTCAGTTTCGGCATCATCAGAAAGCTCGATGATGTCCTCAAGAGGCTCTCCTGCATATGCAGCAGCTGCGACGGGCTTCTCGGTATAGGAACTCGGAATCGGAACATAGGACGCAGAAGGTTGACTTCTTTGCTCCAGCACAGGTTCATCAGCATCGCCTGCGATACGAAACGCGATAGTATGAGGTAACTCGTATTGTACATTATTTTACTATCTATGTTAAAGCTAAGAGCAAGCACCTCCACGCGAAGGTGGGATTGAAGTATCTTCGTCATACACTAAAGACGTGGAACCATGACCTATTAGTGTGTCCTCATTAAGCATGTATTTAAAATGAGCGTGACCTGGGACGCGAAGAAACTAGTCATGATCATGATTCAAGTTGCTAAGTCTAGTCCATGCACATCGATCAAGTGATTACCTGAGGGTTCACCGCACTTGCCTACCAGCCAACGGCGAATGTCAGCTTTTGACACACCATGCTTTAATGCACCCACTACAACATCTCGATAAGTTACTGCGAGATTAAAAATCTCACCTTTATTGCCGCCGGCGATTTCTTCAAAATCCGCTTGGGCTTGCTCCAAAGCTGCTGCATCCTCTTCTGGAGCCGCATCCTCCTCTTCTGCTTGAGGAGCTACCTCTTCGGGAAGCACATCTTCCTCGTCAGCTGGACGCACTAATTCGTCAACATGTTGCTCTTCGAGGCTCCGCTGCTTCACACGCTCGAGCTCCTCCTCTTCTCGCTGCCTTCTCCTTTCAGCAGCTTCTGCGGCTGTCTTCCTGGACTCGGCAAGAACGTCCTCGCTTATGGGTTCGTCTGGAATGCTAGAATGAGCATCCCTCTTTTGTCTCTTGGCCAAAAGGCCACCGATGGTCTCATCATCATCATCATCTGCGAAGAAACGATTGGTTCAAGATCAAGTTGCAAAAAGAATTACGATAATGAGAGGGGAAACGCGATGGAGGTACCTCCTGATTCTTCCTCATGTATCACATTTGCTCTTTCTTCTTCTTCATCTCCTTCTCTTGGCTCCTGCCTCTCCTCTTCTTCCTCCTGGTTGAAGGGAACGAAGGTCTCGACTGCGAGCTCCTTTCGCGCTCTACTGGGCATGCGATCTTTGCCTTTGTCCTTAGCAGAAAGGGACCTTGCTGGAGGGGAAGTTCGAGCACTCCTAGGGGAAGAAATTGTAATTCCCTTTTGCCTGGGTCTCTTCGCTCTTGGCGCGGCAGTCGCTGGAGGAGACGGATTATCTCTGGGTGGAGACAAGGCCGGAGCATTGTCTATCAGCGAGTCAGCAAAAGCATTCATGACTGCGCGAATCCTGGTTTCGGCCTCAGGATCCATCCTCGATGCCAGAAAGAACGACTGTCCTTGTCTTCTTGTAGCAACAATGGTGTTGACCAGCGACTTGGAACGATCGCCAGATGCGAACCTCCGCACATGGCACTGCAGCAAGCAGTAAAGATGTCAATAAGTGAAAATCAAGAAGCTCAACACATGCAAAAGAAGTTGCTTACCTTAGCGAAAGTCTCCTATATCTGACAACATGCGAGTCGCCTTTCCTAACTGCGGCGAGCTTTTCATCTAGAATGATGGTAGGGCACAGATGGTTCTCATGATCCAACAATGAGTAGCAACCATATTCAGACTCGTCCAGACTGCAATTGGGACGAAACGGAAAGGAGTTTCTTTTGATCAAGGGAGCTCTACTTGGCTGGGGGGCCGACTGTGTCTCAATCCTCGTCTGCTGGGCGATCCAGTATGCGAGCCAATTCTTGGAACAACCGCCATCGCGGTTACCTGCAGGCTGCTCAAAGGGAAGATTGTTCATAAAGACTGTCTTGCACTCCTTTGTCAGCAAGCGTTTATAGCAACCTCTGATAATAGACTGTGGCCAGATTGATGGTGCCACTGCATCAAAGCCGAACTGGGGAGAAACGCGAGTGGGGTCAACGTCCAAGGTAATCCTCTCGTATCTCGGCGCGAGCTCACGAATATGCTCTGCGAGAGAAGGTAGGGAACCTCGCAGGCACCAGCAAAAGAATTCGCGGTAGCGCTCATGGAAACGCGATCCCTCTTCAAAGAGGAGCTCTTCTGAGAAGACAATGCCCTTAGATGGGTACAGCTTTGGAAACCATCGCACGTTCTCAATACGCGCGGCATAGGGTCTGGCAATGAACTCTTGCCGGTTGTCGCATATCAGGCTCCAAACGCACTTGGTATTGTTCGCTCCGAACCACCTTGCAGCTCTGCCACTGTTACGCTCCTCCACCTCGCCTGGGGGACACCACTTGTTGGGCTTAAGATCAGTTGGGGTATAGGACGGCCATCGCTCAAAGACCCACATCGTCAAGAAGGCAATGTTGACAAAAGTCAGTATATCGAGGCGGCCACGCGACTCTTTCATGGCCACAACCAGCTGATCCAGTCTATGGTACAGCGTGCCCAGAACCAAGGGTCCGAGTGCGACTCTCTGGCCAAGGGCCAGCTTCACAGCAAGCGGCAGAACGTGATAGAAGACCCCATCATGTGGGTGACCATCGATCAAGTACCTCGACAGCCAGGCACAGAGGAAAGCACGAAGGGTCAAGTGATAGCCTTTACCCTCCACGTAGTTCTTGGCCTCCGGGTCTTGACTCATAAGCTTCTTAGTGATGCTGCTGTTCGCGTAGTCACGGAAGAAGTACTGCACCCATTTGTTCCAAGTATTCTTCGCAGACGTATCAACCAACTGCCAGTAGGAAGGGCTTTGGTAGTGGTCCACCGGGTGGAAATTTTCTTTACCTCTGACAGGCACTCCTCCATCTGCGTATACAAAGCGATCTCCGCATCCGTCCTCAAGGGACTCAAAGGGTCCACCTCACCCATGGGAGATAGATCATACAACATATGCACATCCTCGAGTGTGGGGGCAGCCTCGAACTCAGCAAAGTGAAATGTGTGAGTCGCAGGCGAGTAGCGGGAAAGAAGGTTTAGAAGCATGGACTGGTCCAGCTTCACAGCAGCACCCTTCATAGCACGAACGGCGAAGTATATGCCGGCCTCGTTGAGGGTCGCAGCATGATTGGTCAACACATGGTCAATCCACTCATCCATGTAGTCCAATTTCTGGACAAAAGCTTGCGTGGAAATCGCAGCATAGGGGAAGTACCCATTTTCGATTCCCAATCGAACCACGTCCTCGGAGCCAATCAACTCGAGCAAGGCTGAGTTAACTGGGGGAGTCAGTGTCAGCAATCCCTCATTGGGGACAGAAGCAGGCAATTTCTTCGCCTTAACCCTCGCGTGGTAGAAGTCTTTGCCACCCATATAGGGGGCTTTTCGCCATAGATCCTGCGGAAGATCAGGTATTTCTTCGTCCTCCTTGGTGGGTCTGGTTCCTTTTGTCTTTGCCATTCCTGCGGAAAAGCAAGAAAAAAGGGGGGGAGAAATATGCCACACTTCAGTTCGAATTCTGAGATTCAAGATCTGTGGAAAGAAAGACGAACAGTTTCTGGTATCAATTTCAGAAATTAAAGGGTTGCATTATCAGTGATTTCAAAACCCCACATTCGAAGTCCTTATCATTGAAGGATTAAATCAAATTTGGGTTCAAAGATTGGAGCTTCTTCACAAGTTTCGACAGATAATATGGGTTTGCAGATCCAACGCAGTTCGAAGCATATACTAGTATTTTAAATCGAAATTGAACAAGGCCAACCTTGTTTCCGTGAAGCCTGCTTGGATACACACAGTTGAAGAAGACGATTTGCAGTTCTGAACTGGTGATTGATTATCTGAATCTGCTCTCGAAGACTTCCGGGTATCATTCACTTTAAGAGAAAGAAGTGATGCTTTGCAACAATGGAGAGTACAAAGTATTTATCCAAAAACAATGAAGGGTTGCGTCCTTTCAGTAGTCGAATCGCAACCGTCACCGTCGAATCGCGCAATCACAGGACAAGCTGACGTCACGCCTAAAACCCTAAAGGTCAGACGGCACGACTCTAGGGGTTTTAGGTCATAATGGCATGCACGGGGGCTGAATTTACCCGTATTTGAATTGGTGCGTGGCGGCGAAGCGTATGTTGGTTTCCGCGCATGGAAGTCTATACAGCTATGAGTCTTCACGCGCAGAAAGGGGGCTAATGTAGATAGTGCTTTCTGAGCTGACAGATCTTGGCCACGTGGCAACCATCCAGCACACCATATTGTGCTCCACACACACCGGATCACCAGCCGAGCTGATCCATGTGGGGGCTGCGAGACAGAGCCCTCTCATACCACTGCACGGGACTTGTAGGGACTTAGTGGTTTGGAGGCTAGAGTAAGTCCTGTCGCGTGCGAGCCCAGCTCGCGCGCGACCTTTAGTAACTGCTTTGAGAGATTTATGGCACGAGCTCCATAAACCCGGTCAATCCGGTCAAACCCGGTCAACCTCGTAACGGTTCCGGTATTCGCGCATAACGTGCTGTAACGGTCCCTATATATAAGGACGAACGTGCCATTGTGGTTAAGCTAATTAAGCCGCCATTAATGGGCGCATTAACCACACTACAACGGTTACGTTCCCTGCTATATATAGGACGTTAACCTTTCCATACAAAGGAGGACACACTAGCCATACGCGGAAGTTCTGCCAAACCCCTGTCTCTCTCTCAGACATTACTACTGCCTTACTCTCTCCCTACACACAACCCAACTCTTCCTGTGCCATCTCTGATCCTCTACATACGGTGTACACAGAGGTCTCCCCGCCGGAATCTCTTGTGCACAATTGTTAACTTGTAGGCGACGAGTTCACAGACGACGGGTACGTTGAGTACTACGACTGATTCGCTGTAGTTGCTTACATTTGAGGTGAGTAAACATGCCATGCCTAGTGTGCCTAAATCCCTTCGTGTCAAATGATTTCTTCTACTTGTCTCAAAATGAATTTATGTGTTACGCGCCATGTAAATATCGGATTTTACCTGTTAAATGTTTTTCTTGAAAATATCATCAAAACTATAATAATGGACGATAACGTAAAGTGGAAATGTTGTGTGGGGTTACTTCTTGGTTACTTTGGCTTGGGCGTGTTGACTTCGTTCACGCGTCCAATTAATTTTATTTAATCCGGTTGCAAGTCCCCGGATATCTCCTTGTACTCACTCCTATGGCCGCTAGAGTCTTAGGGGGGTGTCGACACTTAAGGTCTTGGATTCTTGTGAAATGGTTGGTTGTCTTCCTGTGACAAAAAATGAATGATGTGGTTTTTGGATTTGTTAATATTAATGGAAAATGAATTATTATGTGGTTTTGGATTCCCTCTATTGGATAATGAATTGGTTTTGGGAAAATACAATGGAATTGGAAACTCTCATGCTTTTCTCACAAGTGTCAAATTCTACTTCCGATGTGTTTAAGATGAATTACTACTCGTAAAGTTCGTCATTGCTTTATAACTTGTCTCATCATCATTTTACATGCTTGGGTGTTTGCTTGCCAGTATTTATTGCTGACTTTGTACTGTGGTGTTTCCTTTTTTGTTCTGCACCACAAGTCTAGATGATGGGAGTATGGCTTCGCGGGGAACGCAAATCATCGCCTAGATGCTTATTCACATCGTATTAATAATTAGAACTCTTTTTGTTTATTTAATAATACTCTAGCTTGATAAGCGCCCTTGTTTGAGGAAAATCTTGAATTGTAATAAAGTTTTAATGTTTAAATTTTAATTTAGTTTGCTTGGGATCCACTTTTAAATGTCCTTGTATCCGGGCTTCGTCACGGGTACGGAGTGACACCCCCCGGGCCTCCGACTTGATCATTTTGGGGGTGTTACACCCTAACCGTCGGCCACAAAGAGAGGCCGAAGCTCTCTCTTTGGTCCTCGTTGCGTGATTTCTTCTTCCTCTTCCTCCGGTCCAAGCTAGCACAAAGGAGTAGGAAGATCTAGACATCAACCCTAGGCGTGGATCAACCATAGAGACGTGACACAATTCACGTTACAAATCATCACAGGAGATCTCTAAGGTGTGTTGCTTGTTTCTTCCTTTACCATCGTTATGATTCTTTTCCTGTGATACTTGGAGGGTCTTGAATGGATAATTCTTTCTTCTGCTGCGTATCCATGATCAAAAACTTACAAAAACGTGAAAGAAATATAACTCTAAGAGAGAGTCAAATCCCCAATACTACATTTTTGTGCGTCCCAGGCAAAATCCAATACGTCTTCACAATATTTTTCAATCCACCGAATTGCGTACGTTTTACTAGCCATGTGAGACAAACGACTCACACACAACTATGCTACATTGCTATACAATTCAACTCGATATTTTACAATGCAAATATTAAAAAAATGCATATTTGTTTTTTTTTCTATAGCGATTGGACAATCTCACTATCATGAACCGAAATCATCAAGTCCTTACAAGTCTTTTTCAAAATTTCACAGCCAATAGCCATAATTAAGAATACATGTTAAAATTCGAGTTAAGGCCATAATATATGTGTTTTACACTGACATGTTTGAAAGCCAAAAAATAGTGTAATTTCGCTCAGGTTTAGCTCTACTTTGGCATGACAACTTGGACATTAGACATATCAACTGTAATAATTTATATATCAATTCTTTGGTCTTTGATCCCATTCTTCTGGTCCAGTGGCAACTAACTGGTTTTTATGGAGATCTAGACATCAATGAGAGAAAGAACTCATGGGAGTTGTTGAGTAGTATTCGCAGAACTGATAATATGTTGTGGTGTGTTTTGGGGGATTTCGATGCTATTGCGTCTGAAGAGGAAAAGCAAGGAGGTCGGCCCACTGATGAACAGTTAATGGATGAAATCAGGTCTGCCCTCTCATCTAATGAATTATTTGATCTTGGCTTAAGTGGTAACATGTTTACGTGGATTAGCAATCCCCATAATGGTAGGTGTACTTGTGAATGCCTAGATAGAGTTGTCACAAATCTAGCTTGGCTGGACTTGTACGGGGGTTCCCGAGTCTCTCATCTCATAGCTGCAATCTCAAATCACAGTCCGATTGAGCTTTGTTGGACTCCCATGGTGAGAAAAGCTCCCCCCTTCCACTTTGAGAGTATGTGGCTCACTCACGAAGGTTGCAAGCCGTTCATCAGTCAGAACTGGACATAATTACAGGGTTCAGATTTGAAGCACAAGCTTGAAGTTACTGGAAGAAGACTCAAGCACTGGGACGTACTGTGTTTGGTAATGTAAAGAGAAAGATAGCCTTCATCAGAGACATGATACATGAACTTTAAGGTAATGAAAACATTGATGATGTTTTTGATGATATCTGCAAGTATAAATTTGAGATTAACTCTCAATGAAGAAAAAATGTGGAGACAACGTTCTAGAGTGCAGTTGATGAAAGAAGGGGACATAAACAAGAGCTTTTTCCATTGAAAAGCGTCCCTTCGAAAAGCGAGAAACCACCTTGCAGGATTGGAGAACCAAAGTGGTGTTTGGTGCACTACTACAGACAATATAGTGGTCACACTGGAGTCTTACTTTCGTTCCATCTACTCCTCGCGGAACCCTCCAGGTTCGGTCATGGAGGAGATGATTCAGCATGTTCAGCCTTCTATCTCAGCCGTTCAGAGGAAAACTTTGGATGCTCCATTTACACGAGTTGAAGTGGAAACGACTCTTAGCCAGATGAGCCCTTCCAAAGCCCCTGGTCCATACGTTTTTCCAGCTATGTTCTTTCAGCAGAATTGGGAGTTAGTTGGAGATGATGCTATATCCACTTGTTTGGGTGTTCTGAATGATAACACCGGTTTGACTGATCATAAAAGCACATTGATTGCCCTTATTCCGAAAGTTAAACAGGTATGCACTCATAGTGATTTGCGACCTATTATCTTATGTTATGTCATCGTATCTCGGAGTTTCATAGTGCTTTTGTTCCAGGAAGACTTATTAAGGATAATATTCTGATAGCTTTTGAGCTTATACATACCATGCGTACTCGGAATAAAGGGAAACAGGGATATATAGCTGTGAAGCTTGATATGGATAAGGCCAATGACAGGGTCGAATGGGCTTTCTTGGAAGCAACTATGGCCAAAATGGGTTTCAGTCAGCGGTGCGTGAAGCTTATTCATGAGTGTATCACTAGTGTCTCATCCACATGTGCTATACATGGTGAAACAAGAGTAAAGATCATTCATAAGAGAGGTCTGAGGCAGGGGTGCCCTCTTTCCCCCTATTTATTTATGTTCGCCTGCGAGACATTGTCACGAGCCTTAACTGGTTCGGTTCAGGAGGGCCTTCTTTCAGGGGTTGCGGCCTCCCGCTGAGGTCCTTTGATATCTCATATCTTCTTTAAGGACGACATCATGGTTTTCTTGAAAGCAAGTGCAGATGAGATTGCCTATTTTGAGTCACTTCTACAGCTTTATGAAGCGGCTCCAGGTCAGAAGGTAAACTTGGATAAATCATCAGTGGTTTTTTCCTATAATGTTTCTAACATTGACAGGAGCAGCTTTTGCAATATACTTGGGGTGAAGGAATTAGCAAGTCACAAGAAACACCTCGGACTTCCTACTTCCATTAGGAAGAAACGTATTGCTAACTTCGGTTCCTTACCTGATAAAGTGGCTAAAAGTTGAAAGGATGGAAGAAAAATATCTCTTTTGCAGCTAAAGAAGTGTTGATTAAGGGGGTTGCCCAATCAATGTCGGTTAACATAATGAGTCGTTTTAAGCTCCCATCCACTCTCTGTCATAAATTGGAAAGAATGTCAAGCAAGTTTTTCTGGGAGAACAGCCGGATCAAAGGGGAGGACACTGGGTTGGGTGGGGCTCTATGAACGCCCAAGGCATGAAGGAGGGATCGATTTTAAAGATCTAGAGGACTTCAACAACTCTCTCATTGCAAAAAAATCTGGAGGATTCTCACCTCGCAGTCTTTGGTGAGTAGAGTTTTCAAGAAGTAATATGCTCCTAATTCTGATACTCTTTATGATTCGGTACATCAGAATTGTTCATACGCTTGGCGTTCTATTTCGAGTTTGCGCAAGAAAGTGTAACGGTGTTCGAGATGGAAACTTGGAGATGGTCGTAGTATACGTATCTCTATGGATCCATGGCTGCAAAATCCTCACAAGTTCAGCACGATTCTGAAATCGGCTGGTGCAGAGAATATGAAGTTCTAGGAGTTCATTTCTCCTACCCTAGAATGGGATGTGGAGAAGCTAGAGGCGCACAACTTTGGTGTTGATGTAGTTGACATCTTGAAGGTTCACAACCCCTCATCTCCAGTTCCTGATGTTTTGAGATGGCACTATACTGAAGACAGAGTTTATAGTATGGCCTCAGGCTATGCTATGATTAGGAAGCACATATCCGAAGAGAAAGATTGAGCTTGTCCTTGAACTCCTCACTTTCGTGGTTGAAGCTTTTATGGAAGACCAAAGTTCATCCAAAAAGCATATACACGGTTTGGAGAGCTGCCCATGACTTGCTGGCAACTCGAGTTAAGGTCTCTAGATTTCGGAAATACATCTCCGTTCTTTGCCCGTTGTGTAATAGTGCTCCGGAAACCTCCACACATCTATTCATGGAGTTCCCTTTCTCCATGGCGATTTGGGATAATTTTTTGGGCAATGAGTTCTCTAAAGGTAAGATCGGCGACATTACTTTTTGGATTTCAACATTCTTCCCTACATTATCCCCTGCCAATCGCATTTTATTCTGCACCACTATTTGGAAAATTTGGAGTTGTCGTAATGGGAGGATCAGAATGAGTTCCCCCTTAAGGAGGAAGTGTGTGCCTCGAATAATATCTCCCTGCCACAACCCAGCGTGCAGTCTCTTGCTGGTCCGGGTAGTAGCAGCAGTGCCATCATCCCCTCCAACTGCTGGAGGCTTTCGGAGGAAAGTACGGTCAAGGTCAACACAGACGACAGTTGAGTTCCGGCCGAGGAACGGGCAGCGGGTGGTGCGGTTGTGCGCGACCATTTGGGTTCCTATATTGTGGCGGTGGCCTCGCCGTTTCCTACAGTAGCTTCTGCAGTGGAGGCAGATGCTTTAACGATCAAAGATGGCGTCCTATTGGCACTCGTTGTGTGAAACGCCGGTTTTGTGCGAAATCGGATGCTAAGAAAGTCACTGACATTATCAACAATGGGAGAGCACAGAAAACATCAAGATCCGAATTTGGCGACACAATCAACTCCATTCATTCACTGTCGCAACGCTTCGAAATTATTTCATTTAAATTTAGCCATCGTTTTTTGAACACTGTAGCATATGAGTTAGCAAAGTTTGGTTTTCTTTGACAAACAAGCATATATGGCTAGGTTCTCACCCTCAATGGGCCTCGCAACTTCTGGCAAGAGATGTAAAAAAGATAGTTGGTCCCGAAGTTTTACATTAATAGAAATTGTTCTTATTCTTAAAAAAAAAAAAAAGAACATTTCACCGGATGAATTTTATAATAAAAAATCATATGAAAAATGCCTGCAAATTTATTTGAGAACACAGTTACAAAAACATGCATTCAGGGTGGGAAAATAGGTTACGCAAACACGGCCGAAAAAGCCAAAGAAGCCCACAGGGGCCGACTGACGGAGTTGCACCGAATACGGCACAGTGACACGGACCCGTGATACGCCGACGCCATCAAATCTCCCCCTTCAAACCAGCTCGGCTCGAGCCAAGCCACAAGCTCCACCTGTCCCATCACAATTAGTCCACACCTCCCATATCCTACGCCTCCACATACCCAAACATCTCCCAGAAACAACAACCACCCTCCAGCACCTCTCCACTCCAGTCCAGTTTAGCAAAAGCTGCATTTGGATCACAATTTGGTTTTCATTTCATCTTCATTTGCAGAAAAATGTCAAGTGCCTCTAACCACAGTCAAAACCTAACCCAAGTTGGATTTATTTAAAGACTAGAGTGTTTTAGTCTCACAAGCCTTGTTGGGGTTGTGAACTGGTGTAGGTCTTCACTCAACAACACTCATCTCCTTCCTTCCTCTCTCCAACACTCTCTTCTGTAGATAGATCAAACAGTCACAGACCCAAAATTTGAAAAACCAATTGAGTAATTGGGGGTTTCTTGAAACTTTTGATAACTTGTGTTTGTGGGTTTTGCTTCTCTCATGGTCATGGCATTGAGAGAAGAGAAAAGAACATGCAGTGACCCAGAGAAGAGAGAAATGGCTCTTTGTTCAATTGTGTCTGTACTTGACTAGTTTCTGCATTGAATTCATCAAAAAATAGAGGAGACACCAATAGGGGGTCTGGATCTAAGAACAGAAACACACACAAAAAAAACACAAGAGTAATGAAGAGACCCAGCAGCTCAGACTCTCTGGGTGCTTTCATGTCTATTTGTCCATCAACAGGTTTGTTTAGTGTTTTGTGTTTTGTGTTTTATGTTTTCTCCCAAATCTGAGACAAACCCATTTCATGTTTCCTCCATCTCTAATCTGGGTTTTGTTTCTTCTTTCTCAATTTTGCAGAAGAACACACTTATGGTAGGGAGTTCCAGTCTATGTTGGAGGGCTTCGACGAAGAAGGCTGCGTCGAAGAGTGCGGCCAAATCGGCGAGAAGAAGCGGAGGCTGAGTGTTCATCAGGTGAAGGCGTTGGAGAAGAATTTCGAGGTGGAGAACAAGCTTGAGCCGGAGAGGAAGGTGAAGTTAGCGCAGGAGCTCGGGTTGCAGCCGCGGCAGGTGGCGGTTTGGTTCCAGAACCGCCGTGCGCGGTGGAAGACCAAGCAATTGGAGAGGGATTTCGGCGTGCTCAAAGCTAGCTTTGATGCTCTCAAGCAGAATTGCGATAGTCTCCGCCATGAAAACGATGATCTGCTCAAACAGGTAACGGGTTATAAATTTATAGTCTGCTTTCTCCAGTTTGGTATTCAATTTTCAAACTGTGCGGGTTATAAAGTTATGATTTGATTTCTCAAGTTTGGTATTCAATTTTCATCAATGTGCACGAGAGGAGTCTCTGGTTTGGCTTGGTTTATTAAATTTATAATTTGCTTGCTCAAGTTTAGTATTCAATTTTCAAATAGGTACGGGTTATAAAGTTATAATTTGCTTTCTCAAGTTTGGTATTCAATTTTCATCTATGTGCACTCCACAAGTCTATGATGGGTTTGCTTTTGGTTTTGTTAAATTTATAATTTGCTTACTCAAGTTTGGTATTCAATTTTCTCAATGACACAAGACGAGTCTGATGGGTTATGTTCGGGGTTTTTGCTTTCACAGATACGAGAGTTGAAATCGAAGCTGAGGGAAGGAGACGAAGAGGACACAAACAACAACGACGACGAGACAGAGAACTCAGGCAAGGAGGAGCAAATCGGGTCCGATTCCATTTCGAAATTCGTCGAACAGAGCGCTTCGCTCTCCGGATCTGAATCCGCAGAAGCCGATCTCAACTACGAAACCTTCAACCATGGAGGACCAGAAGCGACTCTGCTCTTCCCGGACCTCAAAGACGGCTCATCGGACAGCGACTCCAGCGCAATTCTCAACGATGATAACAACAGTAACAGCCCCAAATCCGCCTCCGCCGTCTCGTCAACCGGCGGTCTTCTGCCGCCGAGTTCGTCGCCGGTGGTGAAATTCGGCGGCGGCGGTGGGTCTTCGGCGAATTGCTACCAGTACTCAGATCCTAAGGCGGCGGTTTATCACCCGCAGTTCGTGAAGGTGGAAGAGCACAATTTTTTCGGCGATGAAGCTTGCAATTTCTTCTCCGACGAACAGGCTCCGACGCTGCAGTGGTACTCTGATCAGTGGACCTAGGTGAAGTTAAAGTACTCGGAACTGGATAAAAGTGCAAAAGTTAGAGAATAAGGGGGTTACTAAGAAAATTTTGGAAAATGGAAGGTTGAAGTTGATAAGTTAACTTTGGCCTTTCTTTGCCAGCCAGCTGCCGTGGAGAGGGGTCAAAATTGGTGGTCACACGGTGGTAGGGCGGCCATCGTTACTTAGAGACCTCTAGGAGGAGGATGTAGTTTCCATTTCAATGTAATGGGAAATAATTAGTGGCAAAAGATTTCTCCTTTCTTGGGGGAGAGAATGTTCTGATCACGATTCTGCCTACATGTTGATTTCAAACTAAACTAAACTAAACAGGTTAATACCTATCACAACTGTTAAAACATATCACAAGTTGATCGCTGTAACTGGTAACAATCCTCTTACCTTGATTGGTTTGGATTGGATGCTAAAATTTAAAACTCTAAATATACTACTAGTCCAAATCATTAGTGTAGAAATGCCCTTATTCGGTTACATGGTGCAGCAAGGCCTCACTATTAGGGTTAACCCGTAGAGTATCACCGTCATTTTTATCTGAATTAACAAAAAGTTACACGTTTCTCTAATTATCAGCGTACATAAACTCTATTTCCAATTTTTGATCCCTCTCCCACGCACAACAACGCACTAAACCCAACACCAATCACAACCGAAGTCGTTGAAGGCGTAGCTGATGCTGAGATCAAGATCGGATCGTCTTTGTCCCACCAGTTATAATGAACACCATAATACCACAGTCCGGCCAAATAGATTCATAAGATCCCAAAGCCCATGGACAGTGGAAGGAGAAATATAGCGGCGGTAGGTCCGAGGAGAAGGCAGAAGTAGAGGACTCATAAAAAGAGGAAGGGAGATATGAAAGTGGGGTTTGAGTTCGAATAGGTGGTGGTGTTTAGTTGTGCAAGAGAAGTGAGGTTGTTTGAATGGACTAGACTAAGGCCCTGCTTTCTTTGCCTAATTTTAGGTGACTTTTAACTTTTTTTTAGGTCTTAAAAAAAGTTCTATTTAGCTCCTTTTTCGTAGAACCTTTTTTAGGTAACTTTTTTACCTTTTTCTAAGACTAAAAAAAGTTGCCTAGTTCAGGTGATTCTCCTAAAATATTTTAGGTGACTTTTTAAAAAATAATTATATGTTACATATCTTCCGTATGGGTTGTTAAGTTCCTCAATTACCCTTTGAGCACACCTTTTTATTTTTCTTAACATATTAAAGAAAAAATGGATCTTATTTGCTTTAATAGATCGGTATTTTGTTTGGGTAGTAATAATTTTTTTTTAAAGTATATTACATTATCATTCTGATGTATAAAAATTGTTTCTCATGAGCATTCATATAAGGAAAATCAAATATATTATAACGTAAAACCGTTGTTATTGTTCTAGATAGAAGAAAAACTCCACTAATATCATAATCGGAAAAAAGATATGGAAATAATTAGTTGTTGCGTCGGCGTCGTGTCCGAGAAGCAACAATTTTATCACGAATCGAGTCTCTCAAAATGTTCATCTCTTCATGCTCTGCATATTGATCTTCATGCCCTTGAAGAGGGTTGTTGTTCAGATCTGGTAAATCATTCATGACATATCCTGGATTATCTTCCACTTCCAATAAGTCAGGATCGTCTTCTGGTCGTACCTGATTGCGTCGTATGTAGTTATGTAGCCCCATTGACACACCTATTAAACGAATTTGGGTATCCAAATCGTATTCCCGCATGTCACTAAGAATGCCAAATCTCCTTTTCCAAACACCAACTGTTCTCTCGATTATACTTCGCAATGAGGAATGAAATCTATTAAAATGTTCATTTTCGTTTGATGGGCCTCCATATTTCTGGAATTCTTCCTGGTGATACCTGGAACCCTTATATGGTGTAAGGTATCCACGTATACTTGGATATCCGGCATCTGCAAGTAAATATTTTCCTGTAATTGAAATTTTATTAGATGTCATTGTAAGTGAATGTCATATTATATTTGTTAATTCATTAAATAAAAAATTACATATACCTGGTTGTGGATGTGGAAACTTAAAATCAGGATTATGAACTATACTCTTGAAAACTCGAGAATCATGCATGCTGCCTTCCCATCCGGGTGAAACAAATGTGAAACACATATCAAAGTCACATGCTGCAAAAATGTTAACAGTATAACATCCTTTCCTTCCAAAATATGGTAGTGCCTCTGCAGGTGGAGGTTTGATCATAACGTGTGTACCGTCTATAGCTCCAATGCAATTCTTCACATGATTTTAGAATAAAATCGTAAAAATAAATTCAAAATTAACAATTTGGGTTAACAATAAATAGCATGTACAAAGCTTACCTGAAAGTGTTTGTATTTGGGGTTATCCAGTATAGGATGTTTGTAACTCTGTGAGTGCTTTGGCTGACACATGTCAGCAGCCATGAGAGCCATTGGTTTCAAAACTTGGTGGAAATGTGTTGATATCGTCTTTGGAGAGTGTTGGAAAAGTTCACATACATGTCGAGTATTACTTCCTTGACACAGGACTGAGAGGAACATACAAACACTCTCTTCCAATGTGATCCGTGCACGCTCCGTCACATGTAGCCCATACTTACTAGTTAAATCTCCAACGAGCTTTTCAAATATTTCAGGGTCCATTCTAAATTCTCTCTTAAATCTAACTCCATTCCCGTTCAAGAGTTCTTTAATCCACATGTGTCCTGTAAATTGAGAGGTATAACATGGTTGCCTCTCAACAAAATCTTGATAGTATGATTGTAAGATCGTCTCTCCTATTTCACGGTATAGGTCACCAATGTTATGTCTATGCTCTCTCAAGGCGGCTAAGCAAATAATTTGATCTTGTGATAACCCATCACGAGAACTATCAACAGGAACATGATTCCATCTACCCGCCATTACGTCGCCTGCAATGAAGTTTGTAAGTGTCAAAAGCCAAATTTTCTATATACATAAAGTTTAACCATGAAAAAAACTAGCAAAGTATCATATTGAAATTAGAATAATAAACTCCAAAGTACTAAAATTATATTTATTCAACCCTACTGACTCTGTACTGTTCTTCGGAGCATGTAATGTACTCAAAGTATTCAAACTACTGACTTAATGAAACTTAAACCTAGTAGGACACAAGCAAATGAAAATAAAAGTAAAGTGCTAAGAAATTGCTAAAATTATTTGAATCCTCAACTCCCATGAAACTAAAACATAACTATATATGTTAGCCTCAGAATGTGAAACGGGCATTTCGTGCCTTATCTTCATCGTATTCAATCTTCTCATCATCAAGCCATTTGAGTAACAACTCATCACTTGGAAGTCCCATTATAAGCTCTCTGTTTATAACATCCTTCTTCATAAGTTTCAAGGAGAACATGTACCTTGCATCCCCCTCTACCATGCCTTCGACCGTGGAAAGTTTCTGTAAACAATCTTTGACGGCACAACCAGAAGGACCATTCTCTGTTTCAACGGTAAAAGAATTTGATAGTGCAACTTTATGATCTTCAACCATTTTTCCTATCGCCGTAGAAATGTTGTTTTCTGTAGCCCTACACTTTCTTTTACCACCAACCTCCTTCTGATAAAATTCATTCTCCTTATTATCATTACGAGACGGTCCTCCAATAAGTTTATATTTCACCTTCATAGGACTTGTGATGGCCGGCTCTGAGAACCCACTGCTTTCCACAGAAATCTGAGTCTCATTCATCAGAGCCAATTTTCCACTGACTTCAACAAGTTGCCTATCACCTGACTCAAGCAGAACTAGTTCATCATCTTCATCAAGAAGTTTCATATTATCACCCTCCATACGAGTTTTTGACATGTTCCATGCCCGACGCCCGGTGTTGGTCACAGCCCCAAATACCTGATGCATCTTTTCTTCGTGATCTAGTCCGCGATCACGAAACTTGATAACGTTCTTGTTCAACTACGTACAAGCAAAAAAAAAGATTTAATTACATTACAATAACTATATATGGGAATGAAGAATAGTATAAGGGTATTTTATTATTTTTACTAAATGAAACCAACTTACCACTATCATCTTGTCCCACCAATGATCTGGTCCAGTAACTAAATTGTTTTTTGCATCATAACCGAGCCCAATACAGACATTGTTTGGAGAATGGAGCACCATCCATGCATCCCAATATTTTTTTAAACTATCATACTTGTTCTTGACCTGCTTTATGTCATGTTTTCTACCTGTATCTTTGAAAAAGCTCGCAATTATACCGTTCCAACCAATTGGTGTAATATATTTGAAAGGCCTATTGCCTTTGTCTATCTCGGCAATCACACAGTCCAAAAATGTACTCGAGCTCTTGTAATCCCAATTGGCTTTCGCAACTTCATTCCCTTCATTTGATTGTTGAGAAGCCATAACCAAACACTTTCTAGTACTGTAAATCAAAGGAAATGTAAAAAAGGTGATCTAGGTGACATGGAATTAATGAAAGAAAAACTATGGCTAGCATATTAAGCTTCTGAGAGTGTAAATATTGGTATAGATTGAAGCAAGAATCTATCCTCCTGTTGTTGGTACTACTATCAAATACCTTAAGATTGTGTCACTGCAAATTAAAAAATTAACGCGTTCTAGCATAATGACATTACGGTGTGCTTTGCTAACTTAGGATTTTGCATAATTCAAATATTGATTATGATGTACCATCTAACCAACTCTAGTCCCTGACTCACTAATATGGAATAATTCATCCTAATAGTAAAATGGAACCTACATATTCAGATTTATTAAAGTTCCAATAATGAAGTAATGAACAAATCAATCGCAAGTAAACGCATCTTATGTACCAAGGTGAATGCTAATCCATAGGTATGCTGAACAGAACAAGATTATCCAAGAGATTGTGTACCATAAAGACACCAATGACATGAGACTCACAAATCATCGATCAATTCTGTCAGCAAAAAACAATGGATCGAGAGGATCAATCTGACAATAGAGAAGGACTTGTGTTCCTAACTCAATGCTGGTTTCTGATAGTGCAGAACAGATATAAAACACAGAACTTTGTATATATTCAAGGGTAAAAGACATTTTCCACCCTCCATTTATGGACAAAATACATTTTGCCCCCAGATTTATGGGGTAAATACATTTTGCACCCTTGTCAGAGTTAAAAACAAACAGTTGACTAACGGGTGGGTAAGAAGACAAAAATACCCCTAGAATTTTGTGAAATTACCCCTCTATAAATACCCTCTCCTTCTCTACTTCTCAATTCCTAACCCTAAACAAATCTCATCTCTTCCTCTCTCCTCTCATCTCTCCAGACACAACCCACTTCAGAACCTCTTCAACCTCCCACCAACAAATCATCCGCCACCATCTTCTCCACCTTCCCTTCGCAGCCATGGAGGTTTCTCCGGCAAAGCCCTCATCTCCTTCGCAGGCTGCGGTGGTGGAGGTGGGGGAAGCGCCGGAACGGACTTCGACATTGGCAGAGGCGGCGGAGGCATCGACTTTGCTCTGTCCACTGCAGTACTCATTGAATCATTCGAAGAGGAGGAAGACGACCACGACGGAGGCTTCAGAACCCTAGGCACTCGAGATCTCAGAGCGACGAAATCGGAAATCTCGGTGATTTCTTCGGAGTTGCAGCGGGAATGTCTCAGGCGACCAATTTCATCTCTCTGCAACTCCACCAGCAACATCTGTGCCGACGAGCTCTTCTACGAAGGCCAGCTCCTCCCTCTCCACCTCTCCACACGCCTCTCCATGGTCCGAACCCTCTTGGCCTCCTCCTCCGACACCACCACCACCGCCTCCCGCGACTCCTCCCGGCCCAGATCTGTTGCCAAGGACGATGAATTCAAACGTGTCAACTCCAATTTCTCGATCCCCTCAAGCTATAACATCGCCAATTTTGAAATCAGAGGGAAAGAGGATTCAGCCGGTGGTTCTGGGTGAAGGCTTTGGTAATGAAAGATGGTGATTGTGAAGGGGTTAATTTGCAGGGGCTCGAATTAGGTGTTTATGGTGGAGTTCAGGTCTGAGACATAGGTTCTGGGATTTGTGGCTGTTTGGTGCAGATTGTAGAAGGCAGAGGTGGTGACTGGTGACGATGTGGGTCTGGTTTATCTTCTACAGGGGTTCGGTTATGGTCTGGTGAGTTGAGGCAGATGTGGAGGAGTTTTTGGGTTGTGTTCTTAATTTGGGGTAGAACACAGTGGTTGTTGGCGGTGGTGGGTATGTTGTGGTTCTTCTTATTGTTGTTGCAATGGGTATGTTGTGGTTCTTGTTATTGTTGTTGGTGTTGGTGTTGTTGGGGGCTTCGGTGGTGGTGTTGTTGGGGCTTCGGTGGTGGTGTTGGTGGTGTTTGTGGAGATTTGATGGTAGTAGAGGTGGTGCTCAAGAACACCAAAAACATCAAGGTAGAGGTGGTGCTCAAGAACACCCAAAATATCAAGAACATGAGGAACACAATAATAAACAAAAAAATAGTGGTATTTGTCCACATTCAATAAGGGTAAAATGGTCACAAAAAGTCAGTTTGCAACCCTCCACTAACGGATTGTAACAGAAGGGTGTATATGTCCAACCTCCATCCGTTAACAAAGGGTGCAAAAGGTATTTTCCCCATAAATCAGGGGGCAAAATGTATTTTTTCCATAAATGGAGGGTGGAAAATGTCTTTTACCCTATATTCAAAGGTTGAACCCGACCCTGATGGTTCCCCATTCCCCCGTCCAAGAGATCATGGATGGGGCAAATCGCTGGACAAATAAGCAATCTTGAGAGCACTACAAGACATGGAAACTGTAAATGCAATAGCATTAACCAAGCTTGTCTTTTTTCCAAAGAGCAGAAACAGAAGATTATGATGTTATTGCTAACCAAGGCAGCTAGCTACCAGATAGCAGTGGTTTCTAAATGAAACATTCTCTTCTAAATACTTGCTATAGAATTATGATGCATTTCTGCTTGAGGACAAATCTAGACACAGGTGTAATAGTGCTTTTTCAGTAGTTTTTCCTTGAAGCACGACCAACAATGGAAAAAGGGAATGAAATCGATAACATCCTGTTTCCACCATACACAGTCAAACACACATAAGCAAGCAAAGTGAACACGGGGTAAGAAAATTGTATTGTTAGATGACAAGGTAGAAATACATACCTTCTGATCTGATGACCAACGAGAGCCAAAGCACCACACTAACGAGCGCCGAATGGAGCAGAGCTGGAGTATTTGCTGAGATCGAAACAGACGTATAGATCGAAGAACCGTATACAGTCTCACCACTGATATATATGGCGCCAATTGTTGATAAATACTGCGCCAATTGTTGATATACATGGCGCGAGTAGATAAATATTCGTGTCAATCAATTGGTTTTTTTTTTTCAGCATCAGTTGTAGGAGTCCAATATTATGAACCACGTTAGGATAATATAGGAAATTACTGATTTTATAATTACTTTAGGAGAAAAAAGGAGTAAAAAGTAAGTTTTTTTCAACTTCAACTTTTGTTACTTTTTACTCCTAAAATCTCCTTTTTAGGAGAAAAAATAGGAGCAAAGTAAGCGGCATTTTTTTCTGAAACTAGAACTAAAACTTTTTAGAAACATTAGTAGTAGCAAAGTAAGCAACTTTTTTACCTTTTTTTCGAAAAAGGTAAAAAGTAACCTAAATTAGTTAAAGAAAGCAGGGCCTAAGTGAGTGTCTTTAGCTAATAAGCTCGTTTTTAACATGGGTGTTTGAATATTAATAAATTACTTAAGATTATCAGTGTATTTTAGCTGACCAAGAACCTTGTCTTTCGATTCAATGGTTTGGGATTTTTTTTTAACGAAAACTAACAAAAAGTCGGAGATCGGAATTTGTATTCAGAACCCTAAAACAAATTCAGGGATCCAAAAATTGAAGAAAAGATATTTGAATTTGTTGAAGGGGGCTTCGGATATTTTTTTGCGCAAACCACTAAAATGCGACTCTAACAGAAGCGTTGTCGCTCCTTGGATGCTTGATAGGGGAATATGTAGAGAGAAAACGTGTTTTTGTGTATCTCAGGTGTGTCTTATATGTGTAGAAACTAGCTCTATAAAAAGACTAAGTTTCTACATATTTGCAGCATAGCCCCCTCTAGGGTCTGTGATTTTAATTTCCTTAGGTTTATAGAAATTACACAATAACCCCCTTCAGCGCACAATGTAATAATTCTAAATCTCACACTCGACCATGGGGCTGCGCATAAATTTAACGATTTCCTCAATCTCCAAACGCCATTGACAAGTATTATCTGCAACCGTGTCGTGCGATTGCTGAGAGTACTTGCATTTCGGGAGATCCGTACACCAAACTAGTCTGAGCCAACACAAAAAGGCTCATCCTCTAAAAAGTAGCGCATAGTCTAACTCTCGTATGCCCCAGACTCCATCGTATCTCATCTTGTAGACCATGA
This sequence comes from Linanthus parryae, assembly GCA_023055425.1. Taxonomy (NCBI): domain Eukaryota; kingdom Viridiplantae; phylum Streptophyta; class Magnoliopsida; order Ericales; family Polemoniaceae; genus Linanthus; species Linanthus parryae. Next base: position 525,776 of record JALGPY010000041.1, on the reverse strand, counting down.
GCATATCTGGTCTCATAGACCGTGCTCGAATGAATTTAATGTACTACTACTTTACTCAAAACTTGCATGACCCTACGTGGGTCTCACAACCGTTGGCAATGAGTAAACATAGGGCGGATGCAATGAGAACATTCCCCTCGCCCATGTGTCGTTTGCATTCAGAATGGTTGTTTTTCCAGCGATGTTCGGAAGGCCGAATCAACCATAACATGTTGGTGGCATGCCAAAGTAGCACCACTGATCCTTCGCTTCACGACACAATCAACAGTAATAAGGGGTATACAGTGTCAATCATACACGGATGATCGGCGAGGCTCAAAGGGTGAGAAGTCATGGGACTACTCCACTCACCACCTCATGTCGCTCTTAGCACGTGTTTATAGAAGTACAAGTCATAGTGTTCAGACTCCCACAAGAGCACATGTCTTATCTCGTAAGGACCTATGTCGATTCTTTAGTCACCCTTTGGAGCCTAACTCGAGGACTAAAATGTTGCATACGAATGTGCCCGTAAACCAGTTCTTGCATATGGATTTTTTAACAGACTTACATGGTTTATGGGAATCATCATGTTTTAGGTGCTTGCGGGCTACCCTCATCTCAGATGCTATCAAACGCGACAATTGAATCCATCAAGTCAGTGACTAGTAACGAGGAATCTGTCTCATCTTTGCTCACCATATATGGTGCCAAAGGTGAATGCTCGTGTGAGTGAGTAAATCTCAATGTCTGCATGACATGCTTAACTTTGGTAAAGGAAATACAACATACCAAACACGTAATGAACAACATAACATGCGTGATAACCAAGGAAATCCAATTAAAATTCAAATCTCAATGTCTCAAAAATATATCAATCAAGACGTAAGTCACCAACTACCAGGTCCCGTCTCCTTAACATTACCCACAAAGAGAACTCTCACAAGGGGTTTAGAAATGGGTTGAGCCAACATTTGACCCGTTGGGGTATACTCTAAGATAATCTCTTCGGTAGCTACCACATTCCTAATGAAATTGTGCTTTTTCTCTATGTGTTTGGCTTTACCATGATACTTAGGTTCCGTAGCACATGATATGGCCACCATAGTATCACAACGCAAGGTAACAAGTATGTCAATAAATACCAACTTAGCCAAAGCCTTTTCATTCAAACACAATATTGCAGCGCGAAAGAACAGGCAACGTGCTCTGCCTCCATCCTCGTAGAGCGATGTCATACTACTTATTTTCATGCGATGGTCTCGCCACCAAGCATGAAAAGATAGCATATGGATGATTTCGTGTGTCTAGGTCCCCACCCTTGTCAACATTACTGTATGCAACAAGTCGAAGCTCCAAATTCCAATAGAACGACACGTGATCCATAGTTCCATTGAGATATCAGAGTATCCTCTTGGCTTCCTTTTAATGTCCTAAACCAGGATTTTTCTGAAATCTGCCAACTAATTCGACTGCATAGCGGAGTTCGGGTCTAATACACATCATGTCATACACAAGACTCCCAACTGTACTTGCATGGGGGTACTCTGGTCATCTGATCTGTCTCATGTGGTGTCTTAGGGAACATATCAAAGCTTAAAGTCTTGACATGATCTACATGAGTATAGTATGGTATGGATTCCAACATATGGAAGCGTCCAAGTATATTCTTAATGTACACATCTAGGGACAATTCAAGAAGTCTCTTCGAACAAACGCAAATATATCTCGCCTCACCAATATTATTCATCGCAAACCGTGAGGATAACCACCCCTTAGTGGATACGGGCAATCTTGACTCATTACTGGCCGGTAGTATGTCATTTACATGACGTTATAAGGTCATGAACTTGTTATTAGAGTGCTTGACATACTTGCAGTGATCTACATCGATGATCGTAAACATAAAGTAAACAATGTCCTAATAGAATCTCAAATACCACTGCCTACATGACTGCTTAAGACCATATATGTACTTAATCGGTGTGCACGCTTTGTGACTTTTGCCCCAAAAGCCTATATTTGAGTCATATAGATATCCTCTTAAATTTCTTCACTTAGAAATGAAGTATTTTCTTCCATATGATGGGGCTCTAGGTCCATGTTCGTATTATTGTCAATGTTAAGCGAATTGACGCAATCCTCAATACCCTGACCAGTGAGGAGAATTTCTCGTCATAGTCCTCCCCCTGTTGTTGGGTGTAGACTTTCTCTACCAAGCGAGTCTTATGCCTTTCTATGCTTTCCTCTGCTCTTCGATTGAATTTTAAAATACACTTTTTTTCAATAGTCTTTCGTGCAACCCTCATAAATCCAACTCCTCCTGTAAAGCTACTTTTCATTCTTCACAAGAAGGGGACAATAAGGCTTGTAATTGTTGTTCTAGGCTTATCATTGTCATGTAAGGCGTCCCAAAGGCCTCCCATCCGATCTCAAATCGGCGACCAGGTATGCTCCCACGAGCATTCCTTCGCATGGAAGGATCCTCGACGCTCTCATCAATTTGGATGGGCTACTTACTTGGTAGGTCACATTCATTGTCCATAAGATCTTGAGGAACTACTCCCTCATAAAGGACTATAGATGTGGTGCCATCTAGTTCTTCCTCCAAATCATAGAGATCTATATCCACACGAACTTTTCCTTGACTTGGAGCATATCCCTAGAGAAATTTTGCGTCTCGCCAATACATGTATGTTACACTACCATCCGGTGCTATGAATACCTAGCCCTTATAATTCTCTGGATATCATTTGAAGATACAAATTCTTCCCTCTAGCGCCCAACTTCCCATCCTTACAGGATTCGGCACGTATAGAGGTTGCCGACCGTCATGACCTAAGGAGACCTAACTCAGGCATCCTGATAGTCCACATTGCATTGAGGAAAGTGGCTATAGACTTAGCGGGCACTCGGTTGAGTAAGTGGGCGGCGGTCAGCAAAGCGTCTCCCCAATAGGAAGCAACCAAATTTGCACGTTCCATCATATATCGAACCATATCTAACAATTTCTTTTTCCTTCTTTCCGCTACACCATTTTGTTGTTGTGTGTAAGAAATGGCAACAACTTACTATTCATTTATCTTCACATAACTCTCTAAACCGGTTAGATAGATGCTCGCGGCCTCAGACAGTCCTAAGAGTCTTTATCCTCTCGTCCAGTTGGTTCTCTACCTCTATTTGATAAATTCTGAAGCATTCTAGTTCCTCTAACTTATGTGACATCATGTACACATATTTGAAACACGTAGAGTCATCTATAAATGTGATGAAATATTAAGAAGCATATCTAGATGCAAACAACGTATCCGAAAGGCAGTAATGTAGGCAAAAGACAGGATCAATACTCTAGAATGGGTGGGGGTTGAATAGAGTATGTCAATTTTTGCCAAAAGAGTGGTTTTAAAGAAGTGTGTAGCAAGTAGTGAGTATTTCAAGGTCTTGAAATGAGTTTCAAGTCATAGGAATCAAAACAGAGAGTACAAAGTTTGTTGATAGTTTTCAAGGCCATGAAATGGGTTTCAAGTCCTTGAATTGAAAACCTGTTTTGAACAGTAAATAAGATAAGTATAGAACAATACGTAAAATGCTAGAGACACAAGGATATATAGATTTCAGTCCACGTGGACCTACGTCTCTACCTTAGGGACTTGATCCCTGCTGGATTTTCAACTCAATTCTTATTAATCAAAAGATAAGCCCTAGATCTCAAGCACATATATTTCCTTTACTCTATTACAGCTTGTGGTTGTCACTAACCTATCTAGTACCTGCTCTAGCTAACTGATTCAATAAGAATTCTCTATTATTCTCTTGAACAACTCACGAGAATAAGATATCATAAGTATTATCAAAATGATATACAAATTAGGTACAGAAAGCACAGAGAACTAGTGAAGCAGTTGAGTATGCAGTGATCTTTTGCTAAGTGGATTGAGTGAAAAGAATCTCCTTCTGTGTTGCTTGTCAATCCTTGATAGTGGTTGAGTGTCTATTTATGTGTTCTGCTACGAATTTCCCCAGCAATTCCCTCTCTTATGTTGCTAGTTTGAATTGCAGATTTGTAGGATCTTCTAGAACCGATTCTCCTAAAATCAAGCAGCATATATTGAATTTTCTAAAAACTCTTCCCAACGGCTAGTTGGTAAGTATCTTCAAAGATACCGACTTTATCTTTTAGCTGAGTGTGTTAGGAAGGTTTATGCCAGATTGGACAAGCACAAATCGATTTGACAACTCTATTTCCTTTCCTGCAAATACACAGATTATGAAATAGTTCCTGCAAAATAGGTAACTAATTAACCCTTCAAAAACTAAGTGAAACATATAGATTAGAAACAGTTTAGAGTAACATAATGGTTTGTCTTTCATCATCAAATGAAACATAATCTAGCATAGGAGATCGGGAGTCAGATTAGAATGAAAAGCTCCCCCTAAGTTCATGCTATATACTGCAACATATATTTCAAGCCTTTGAAAGCTGTTTCAAGGCCTTGAAACAGTGCTGCTGTTTCAAGCCTTTGAAATAGTGTTGCTGTTTCAAGCCTTTGAAACAAGCTGAACTTACAATCTCACACTTGATGAAAGACAAAACCACTTTTCTTTTAAGAACTGGTTCTTCTGCAAAAATTAAACATTTGTGCATAGCAGAATAGTGTTGATAATATCAGATAATAATATGAAGCAAAAATCATCCAAAAATCCAACTTATTAAGCAGTTAAGCAACAAAAACATCATACTGATCTAAATCAGATCTCTAAACCAACAAAAGGTACCAGAAATAAACACCTAAATTTCTCCCCCGTTTTGACTTTCATAAAAAAAGAATGAGAAAATGTTGGATCAAACTTTTTGAAAGCTTAAAGAAAATTGTTTTGAAGGATAGAGCATTTCAAGACTTTGAAGAGAAATTCAAGGCCTTGAAAAGAAGAAAGAAGAGGCAAGAATCAGGGGGTTGGTTTTCCATCTCCCTTTGGCTCAGCATTCCCTGCCACTGTCTTCTTCATCTTCCTCATCTTCCTGAGCAGCTTCTTCACCTGTATCAGCAACCACTTCTTCCTCAAAAAGCTCTGCACCAATCACTATCTCTTGAATGTTTGCTTTCTTTTTATTCTTCTTAAGATCCTTGATCAATATCCCTGAGTCTGGACTGTCTTCATCCTCTTGTTCCTGTTCTTCACCACCTTGTTCTTGAGCAAATTTTCCCCCAGTTTTCTTTACCCCTGCAGCCTCATCTTGAGTAGTATGCTCACTGAATAAGTCTTTCGGTGATCCAGCCTTCTTTGATCCTTATGCATCTTGTGAAACTTCTTCTTCCACATAGATCACATTGATAATTTTGAAGATGCTTTCCACCATATACCTCACTTGTTTGAACTCAGTCCCAAACTCATGCTGATTTTCCTTTAACTCGTCCATATCATTCTCCAGGACATCAATCCTTTGAAGCACCATGGAAAGGTCTTGAGATTGGGTGGGTAGGTTTGAAGGAGAGGTCAAGGCTTTGGGTTTTGGAAACTTCATGGATTGCAGATCTTCTTTAGACAAATCAGACTATAACTTCTAAGCTCCCTCACTGGTTTTTATGATTCCAATCCTTTCAAAAGTTTTCTCATCAAGCATACCAAAACCAGTGGTAATAGTCTCTTCTCAGTCATTTGGAATTTCAAGATGTTGGAAGAAAAGTGATAACATGTTGGCATAAGGCAAAGGGTGCTTTCTTTCCTTAGTCAATTAATAAATCATGTGTTCCATCACAATTGTAGGAATATCAATCTCATACCCATGCATAATCAAGTACATCAAGTATAACACCCTGTCAGACAGCAACTATTTTGAATTCTCCTTAAGCACTACACACTTCATCAAGATGGTAAATAAGACTTTGGCTTCAACCGTTAGCACAGAGTGTGTTAAATGCTTTGAGGAAGTAGCAACATTGGGTAAAAAAACCCTTCTCCAGCCAGTTTCAAGACTTCACTCTTATTGGGATAATTTTCTGTGTTATACCTGTTCGGACAGCCTAAAACATTGACAAACTCTCAGTGATCTAACTCCCTGTCTACACCAGCCATTTTAGATGTAATCACCAAGTTTAATGTCTTCATTTTCTTCATGTTCAGATAGAAGAACCTAGTGAGCCTAGGGTAGGCAACTTCTGGAGGGTTTAGAATTTTCCAAAGAGAACTTTTCTTCAATCTCACACTCCAGATTCATGCGTTTCAATATGTTAACACTAACCATGCTATAGTAGGCTAAAGGTCTAGAAGAAAAACTATCTAAGCACATTCCTCTTACAACATTACTGACAAACCATTTGTTAGTAATACCATATTTCTTACCAGGAGATGTGTGCTTCTTAGAATAGAACTGTAGCTCTTTTCCAGTGTTCTTCTCTGGTTCTTCATTTGTAACCTTCCGTTTTTGTTTTTTTAGATTTTGTAGGCTTCTTCTTCTTCTTCACCTTCTTAGGGCTAGCAATCTGTTCCTCGGGCTGTTTCTCAAGAACGGATGGATTTGTCTTCTTCTTCTTCTTGCTAGAAGTTGGAGTCTGGTCCTTCTTGGTCTTCTTCTTTGGAGGAGAGGAAGCCTTTTCTCCACTTGGAGTTTTGGAACTGGTATCATCACTAAGGGTTTGGACCTCTTCTTCATCAGTCTTTCTATTCTTTTCAGAACCTTTCTTAGGACCTCCAGCCATCATAATTCTTTCAGACGTTCTTCTTGATCTCATTAGGGTTTGAGGGTATTAGAATAGATAGGCAGGAGTGATACAAGATAGATAGAGAGAGAGAGAGAGAGAGAGAAAAGAGAAGATAAATACTGAAGAGTTTGAGTTTGAAAAGGAAATAAAATATTTGCAAATCTTTTAAGATGTGTAGTATCAGTTAAATTCAAATTTGCGTGTGACGTGAGAAAGGAAATAGTATAATAATAATTTGAGAAAAAAAATAATTTTGAAAAGGTAAAAGCAAAATTGAGCAATTATCTACGGAGATATCACCCAACACTGAAGATCCAATTTATTGACTATGTAGCATACAGACTAATTTTCAAGGCTTTGGAAAGACTTTCAAGGCCTTGAAAAGCTATACTGCTAAGCAAATAAAATGAAGGCTTTGAAAAGATTTTCATGGCTTTGAAAATCCTTTCAAAACTTTGGAACACATAATACTTACCTGATACTCCCCCTAAACCAATGCTTCCTTATTTGGCATGCCCAATTCTAATCTCAGGGCTGAGAATCTTTCTTATGGCAGTGGTTTAGTGAAGATATTTGCCAATTGCATGTTGGTAGACACAAATTCAAGAGTAACATCACCTTTCTCAGCATGATGTCTGATGAAATGATGTCTAACATCTATGTGTTTGGTCCTTGAGTTCTGAACTGGAATCTTTGTAATTGAGATTGCACTGGTGTTGTCACATTGGATAGGTATATCTCTGAAATCAAATTTAATGTCTCTCATTTGCTGAGCTATCCACATCACTTGTGAGCAGCAAGCTCCAGCTGCTATGTATTCAGCTTCTGCTGTTGATAAGCTACTGAGTTTTGCTTCTTTGAATGCCAGCTGATCAGGGATGATCCAACAAATTGACAACACCTTGATGTGCTTTTTCTTTCAACTTTGTAACCTGCAAAGTTAGCATCTAAATAGCCACACAAATATAAATTAGATTGTTTGGGATACCAAAGCCCTAAGACTTTGGTACCATTGAGATATCTAAAAAATCTTTTGACAACAACCAAGTGTGATTCTTTAGGATCAGCTTGAAATCTAGCACACATACAAACACTGAACATGATATCTGGTCTACTTTCAGTGAGATATAGCAATGATCCAATCATACCTCTATACTCTTTCTGATTTACACTCTTACCAATTTGATCCTTATCTGAGGACAGTGTAGAGCTCATAGGGGGTTTTAGCTACCTTGGACTGAGATATATTGTACTTGTTTAACAAGTCCCTGGTATACTTGTATTGATGCAAAAAGATTCATTTATTCATCTGATGTACATGAAGTCCACGAAAGAAATTTAACTCTTCCATCAAGCTCATCTCAAATTTCTTGCTCATAAGACTCGAGAAATCCTTGCAAAGAGAATCATTAGTAGCTCCAAACGAAATATCATCAACATATACTTGAACTACTAGAATGTTTTTCTCAAGAATCTTTATGAAAAGGGTTTTATCTACTAATTCTCTTTTGAAATCATATTCAAGTAGAAACTTTGACAATCTTTCATACCAAGCCCTTGGAGCTTTTTTCAAACCATAAAGAACTTTTTCAAGTTTATAGACATAATCTGGAAATTCATCATTTTCAAAACTAGGAGGTTCAACATTATAAACTTCTTCTTGAAAATATAATATTCTTGTAAGATGCAAATGCAAGTAACATTCTAATTGCTTCTAACCTTGCGACAGGAGAAAAAGTCTCCTCATAATCTATATCTTCTTCCTGGTTGTAGCCTTGTGTTACCAGTCTGGCTTTGTTCCTGATTACCTTGCCATTCTCATCTAACTCATTTTTTAATACCCACCCGGTTCCAATGACATAATGATCTTTAGTAGGAGGAACCAGATTTCAAACCTTATTCCTCTCAATTCATTGAGTTCACTTTGGACTGTAATGATCCAGTCTGCTTCTTGTAATGCTTCTTCCACATTCTTATGTTCTACAAGAGAAACAAAAACATTAAAAGCACACAAGTTCTTCAATTGAGATCTTGTCTGTATACCAGCGGATGGATCAAAAATAATGTTATCAACTCGATGAGATGAAATATATCTAAGTCTATTCCTTGGTGTCCATGGTTCAGGTTCTCCAGGAATCTTTTCAATTCTTTGAGAACTTGAGAAGTGGCTTGTCCACTTTGATTTTCTTGATGTTCTATTTCAAGGATTTGAGACTGACAGAGTCAATCTATCTGCTTTTTCGCAAGTGTACGATCAAGTAATATAGAGTACGTATTTGTGACTCTGGTGGTCGAACCACGAGAACAGGATGAGTTTTAATCGTAGAAATCAGAAATAGATGCAAAGTTATCAAAAGGAGGAATGTTTGTGTGCGGTTTATTGACTAAATTGCAATAAATAAAACAGTAATTAGAAACTCTATTTTTTGATGCAATTTTTTGGGAATTTTTCTAAGTATGAAAGTTGATGAATTAAAGATCCAGGTTCCAGGATCCCCTAGGATTACTATTCAGCTTATATGGCTCAATTTGACTTCAGAAACACACAGTGGTACTGTTTATGCCAGCAGACCTATGATACAATCTCCTCTCGGTCTCATGCATCTATCACTCTCCTGCAGATTTTCGGGGTCCCAAAGTTTCCCTTAATCTGCAAGTTTGTTCTAAGTCTGCTAGGGTTACAGGTTCTCCTCTCGGTCTCCCCCTAAACTTCTAGTAGTTGGTCAAATGCTTCTAGGCTAGTCCCCTGATTCTCTTCACCTCTCAGTCCATCAAGGCAGGGTACTAAATCTTGTCTTCTCTTCCTAACTCTCACTGGCCACTCTCGCGCACCAGATCCTGTCTGCAGCACTCCTGGGTGACCAGGCAATTCATGCATAAATATAAGATCAAAGACAAAATAATAAAAAATCCAATACTGTATTAAGACTTCAAACGAGTCATGCATCTTAGAATCAAACAAACCATGCTGCTGAATTCATAAACCTTAGGTTCACCAAGAACCCAGGTAAAAAGTTTAGCTAACGTACATTATTGAAAAACACTATTTCATAAAAGAAAGAAGAAAGATCAAACGAGTTTATGGCTGAATACTGAAAACTGCTCCAATTCTACTCTGCTCCAACTCTGACGGCTCTGGTACTGGTTGCTGTGATGATGATTGCGTAACCTAATTCTGTGCTGGGACACCTCCTTTTATATAGCCACAATCTTTAAAACTGATGCCTGAAATTCCCGTTCTGCCCCTGTCTAAAACCTGTCCTGGAAGCTTCTGGAAATTTGACGTGCGGCCGAGCGCAGACTTCCTGCGTCTAAACGCAGACGTGCGTCTGAACGCAGACCACCTGCGTCTGAACGCACCACTTGTTGTTTCACTTCTATCTTTTCTTCTCTGGCTTCTTGGATTGTGCGTTTGAACGCACAAGGTGCGTCTGAACGCACCACTTGGTCTCGTGGTTGATTCTCGCCCAATTCTGACCTTCCTGCAAGTTGAAGTCCTGCGTTCAAACGCAAGTCGTGCATCTGAACGCACGGAGTTGGTCATTTTTTCTGCTTGTTTCCTCCTGCCTCTTTCTGCTGCCAAGTGTTGTGCGTCTGAACGCAGACTCCTGCGTCTGAACGCACCACTTGGCTTTTTCTGCGTCTTTCTCTGCTTTGCATCCTTGATACGCTGCCTCCATGCCAAGCCTCTTTCATGCATTTATTGATACTTGTTACCTGCACATAACAACATATACCCGCGATCATATCTAATAAACAAAATTATGCATGAAATTACTCAAATCTACCAATTATGCTCTTAGCGTCTTTGTCTCGTATCAAGTGGAAAACTGACTGAAAATAGGCAAAATCAACCTCAACAGGGTTAGAACCAATGGTAAAAAGATGTCCCAAACTAATTATATTTTCAAGCTATCAAAATACCCCCACATTAAACTCTGCTCGTCCCGAGCAGACCATGTTTTTTTTTTTGCATACTTCAATTGCATACTATCCCCTCCCACAGATTCACACCACAAACCAGAAGACTCAACTATTCAACTGACTCAGTTGCGGAATATATAAAAACTTACTCATGACAAAACAAAGATTTTTGGTTGAGATCGGGAAATCTCTAGAATTAAAACTGATGTGTCTTCAATGTTCATTCTACCTCCAGGAAATACCGGTAGACAATCCCTAGTTGTCCTACCTTCCGAGCTATTTTCCATCAGGGGATCCTAAGTCTAAACAGGTAGGGTTCTTGTATGTATCGGGTAAGGCCAATTCTACTTGTTATGACATCTCACTGTTCCCAACTCACACCCCTCACCAAGTCCCTGAAAACTGTCCAGAACAACTAAGTCCCTGTATCCCAATTTCCTGAAATCTTGGTGTTTAGTCGCCGTTCTCGCGGCCACAATTGTGAAGTAGTATGTAGTCTAAACAGTGTTCCCTCCTCATCTCTATTTTATTAACTGAAACTGAAAATAACTTGAAATAACGAATATTAACACTTCTTCTCTACTTTTTTTTTCTTTTATGCAATCCAATAAATACGAAAATACAACAAATGCAAACTAACTAAGCTGGGTAGTGCAATAATTCCATCTGTGGGGTATGAAGAGTATCAACTTGCCAGAAATACCCCCACATTAGTCGTTAAACGCTTGATCCTTGTAGTCCAGAAAATAAGGTGCTGTCCTACCTAACCTCCTCATCACCAAAGATGTAGAAATAGGCACGACCTCCAGTTAAAACATGACAACCCCGAACCCCTGATCTGTGTGACATAGATATCACGCACGCGACTACTACTCCTGTGATCACTGTGTAATGTGGTGATTCACCTCCTGCAAATTAATGTTGTCGCCTCTAACTCAACCTGTCACACTCTCATGCTGTCTATAACTGATCTGTGTGAAAGCTCTCGTCCATCTACAACCCTCCCAGACTCACTCCCTCTGTCATAACGCGTAGTACTGGCCAACTAAACAAGTGATGCAAGTCACAAGGAAGAATTCCTAGGCTACAGTGGCTGCGAATAAAGGGGTAAATGGCTGCAAATGGGCTAACTATTTGGACCTAAGGCTGAGAAACAGGACGTGAGGTCCGTTATAAGCCAAACACTCCACTGAAAAATGCAGTGACCATGCTGGCACCCGTGGGCAGGTTGTCGACTACCTATGTGACGGTGGTGTGGCAACTAGTCGGATTCTTAACTCAGGCTACAACCTACTGGAGAATTCTGGGTCGCACTTGATCTATCCATCCGCAGAAAAATAAAACTCCTACACCTCGATGTCAATTTTCTTTCCTGCTGGAGTTTTACTTACATAATTCTTTCCAGTCTATAGTCCCATTGATTGCCCTTTCTCAAAAGATTTTAAGATCTTATGATATATTTTTTATATGCAAGGTCATAAAAGTAGGTGGGTAGACTCAAAAGGAAAAAAACGTGCTGACTCAAAAATAAAAATAAAATTGAAAATAAACTGAAAAAAAATATGCTGACATGGCTATGCAGGAGGACACGATTCCCCACCCCCACACTAGAGGTGGCGCGTCCACGCGACTCTACTGATCTGGTATGTAACTAGAATCTGTGTTCTCCGGAGTAGACTGGTCAGTCGGCTCAGGAGATGGTTCAGGAGTCCTCCTGCGGGGTCTCTTCCTCGCAGCCTGTCTTGCTGCTGCTGCGGTACCAGCGTGGCTGGCACCGGGATGGGCACTGCTGGCCCCTGGGTCTGCATGCTGTCTGGGTGGGTATTGGGTACCGGGTCTGCCAGGGTCACCGACACTGTCTACATGTTCCGGAATCGGGGTGGGGTCATGGCCAGAGAAGCTGTCATAGGGCCTACCTAACCTCCTCATCACCAAATATGTAGAAATAGGCACGACCTCCAATTAAAACATGACAACCCCGAACCCCTGATCTGTGTGACATAGATATCACGCACGCGACTACTACTCCTGTGATCACTATGTAATGTATTGATTCACCTCCTGCAAATTAATGTTGTCGCCTCTAACTCAACCTGTCACACTCTCATGCTGTCCAAAACTGATATGTGTGAAAGCTCTCGTCCATCTACAACCCTCCCAGACTCACTCCCTCTGTCATAGCGCGTAGTACTGGCCAACTAAACAAGTGATGCATGTCACAAGGAAGGCTTCCTAGGCTACAGTGGCTGCGAATAAAGGGGTAAATGGCTGCAAATGGGCTAACTATTTGGACCTAAGGCTGAGAAACAGGACGTGAGGTCCGTTATAAGCCAAACACTCCACTGAAAAATGCAGTGACCATGCTGGCACCCGTGGGCAGGTTGTCGACTACCTATGTGACGGTGGTGTGGCAACTAGTCGGATTCTTAACTCAGGCTACAACCTACTGGAGAATTCTGGGTCGCACTTGATCTATCCATCCGCAGAAAAATAAAACTCCTACACCTCGATGTCAATTTTCTTTCCTGCTGGAGTTTTACTTACAGAATTCTTTCCAGTCTATAGTCCCATTGATTGCCCTTTCTCAAAAGATTTTAAGATCTTATGATATATTTTTTATATGCAAGGTCATAAAAGTAGGTGGGTAGACTCAAAAGGAAAAAAACGTGCTGACTCAAAAATAAAAATAAAATTGAAAATAAACTGAAAAAAAATATGCTGACATGGCTATGCAAGAGGACACGATTCCCCACCCCCACACTAGAGGTGGCGCGTCCACGCGACTCTACTGATCTGGTCTGTAACTAGAATCTGTGTTCTCCGGAGTAGACTGGTCAGTCGGCTCAGGAGATGGTTCAGGAGTCCTCCCGCGGGGTCTCTTCCTCGCAGCCTGTCTTGCTGCTGCTGCGGTACCAGCGTGGCTGGCACCGGGATGGGCACTGCTAGCCTCTGGGTCTGCATGCTTTCTGGGTGGGTACTGGGTACCGGGTTTGCCGAGGTCACCGACACTGTCTGCATGTTCCGGACTCGGGGTGGGGTCATGGCCAGAGAAGCTGTCATAGGGCCTACTATCCTCCCTTGTCCAACTAGGACAGTTATCACTGGAATAGTGGTCTGGGAAATTGAATTTCTTATTACGCATGTTGCTCTGAATCTCATTGAGGGCAGCCTCATGAGCTCGCAGTGCAGCGGTGTTGGCATGGTAAATGTGCTTCTGGGTCTTGAACATTTTTCCAAGACCTTTGGCCATTTTCTTGACCGTCCTCACCAAGTAGTTTGGCATTTTTTCTTGGGCCTTAATTTTCTTTCTGACCCACTCCTCATGCTCAGTCCTCTCCAGGAGCCAGAAAGAACTGCGCCTGGCCCCTCTGCTGGACTGCCCTAGGTCGGGCTCGGTCTGCCTGGGTTCACTGGAACTGGCAGATCGAGGCAGTCGAAGGGGACCTGGTAAGGCTGGCAAACCACCATCACCCGGTGGAGGCGGTGGTGGCATGCCATCACCCCCACCATGAGGTGGTGCACCATCATCATCATCATCGTCATCCACTTGGACATAATCCGGAGGCCCATGCAAAGCCTCCTCCAAAGCACATCTCTTCTTTCGGTACTTTCGTACCTGAACCGGTCAGATATCTCTCAGCTCGCCTGGAATTGGCACCGAATAGTCCTGTGCCATTTTGGTCAACATCCCCAAAAACCCCAAACCCTTTTTGCTGTTAGACTCCCTCCGTTCCCTAAAAAACTCACAGATAATTTCGGGGAGGCTCACTGGCTCACGGGTCATCAAACAGTACACTAAAAGTGCTACATTATAGTCCATCCGGGTCATGTGCTTAACGCCCACGATCCGGTTGTTGACCCACTCAGTCCACCATCTTGCCTCTCGAATCAAATATGTAGCAGGGAGTTTATGATAGGAAGGACTTCGCTCGGGGTAATACCAAGCAGCGTCTGGTACACCCGCACACAGGGTTTGAAGGATCTGGTCACTAAGCTGTTCAGAGGGATGACACCAGAGTTCCTGAAACTGACAATCGTCCAACACCAACTCCAGACCTAAACTCTGTCGGATACTTTCAGGTGTAATCCTAATCCAAGTCTTTCTGCAGTAAATCCAGTCTATGGACTGGGCCTCAATGTTCATGCACTGCTGGAGATTACTGAAAATCTCCTTAGCCAGCACAGAACTGACCTGTAGATTGGTAAAGCCGGTAAACAAGTTCCCAAAATGATCCTGCCCAGTAAAGTTGAACAAGTTTTCCCCCATAGACACAATATCACGAGGAAAATTTCTCTCAGCGGGTATGTCATACATAATCCTTTTGTCTTGCAGAAAGAAACGGTGGGCTTCCATATTGACAAACCTATGGTCACAGAAATGGTCGACCCTCAGAAGTCGGCTGTCTATGATGTTTAAGGGTGAAATGGCCCTATCTGGCCTCATGTATGGTCTGTCCTCATCCATCTCAAAAACAAAAAAGACAGAAAAGAAGAAATCTGCAAAGTTAGAGAACAAACAGAACCTGGCTACCCGGAGTAAATCTTACGGGTATAGATCTGAAAATTGTTCTCTGAAGCAGATCTGGAAGTGTTGATCTTTCGAGTGTGATCACCCCCACACTATGTCTGGCAGTCTGATTGCTCTGCGGTGGTGGTCGAAGTTGACTGGCGGCTGACTGCTGCTGGCGGCTGCTAGGGCAGATAGAGTTTTCTAGAGAGAGAGTTGAAAACTGTTTGACTGAAGTGAAAATGGGTCACTTTCAGCCGTACAGTATATATAGGTAAACTTTCAGAAATTGTAATATGGCCCCTGAAATAAAAAAAAAAAATTCAAAAATTTTCAAAATTTTCTTATCCGCTCGATGTGCGTTTGAACGCAGTGCTTAATTTTCGGAAAAACTTTTGAATCTTCATGAACTGCGTCTAAACGCTCCCCCTGCGTTTGAACGCAGTGCTTATGGCTTCTGGAATTTCTGGGCTGGCGATGATATGTGTTTGAATGCACATGGCATGCGTTTGAACGCAGCACTTCAACTTTTGATGTTCTGCAAAGTTCTGGGAGTTGCGTTTGAACGCCCATGTTGCGCTTGAACGCATGCCTTTTCTCTAGAAAATTTATGGGACTGTCTTCTGCGTTTGAACGCTCATGTTGCGTTTGAACGCAGGTTCTACCTCCTCAAAATTTCAGTCCAAGTTTTCTGCGTTTGAACGCACATGCTGCGTTTGAACGCAAATGTGTTAGCCTGAAATCTGCTGATTTTGGTGTGCGTTTGAACGCACCGTACCTGCGTTTGAACGCATATGTTTTAGCCATATCTTCCGGAGTTCCTGCGTCTGAACGCAATCCTTCTGCGTTTGAATGTGCCTCTGCGTTTGAACGCAGGTCTTCTGCGTTTGAACGCAGGACTCTAACCACTGATTGTTCCCTTCTTGCCCCAACTCTTGCTGTTTTGACCTTGTGCGTTTGGACGTAAATCTGCGGTTGAACGCATACTCATGCGTTTGAACGCACTAGTTCAATTCTGCAAGAATTGCTCTTGTTTTCCTGAAACACTAAATTCAGCATTAAACCCATCTTTCTCACTTTCTCTCATATTATGAACATTTTATTTAAATAATAAATGACTATATATAAAAAAAACTATTCTTTGTTTGGTTGCCTCCCAACTAGCGCTTGTGATTTACAGTCAACAGCCCGACTTTGTTACCTCGGTTTTGGTCAGGGTAGATCGAGGTAGATCGCCTCTACCTCCATTATCTCCCTAGGATCTCTGTATGGCTTGATTCTATTCCCATTCACCTTAAAAACAGTATTGTCCCTCGGGTTTTCCAGCTCCACTACTCCCCATGATGTAATGTCTTTCACAATGAATGGTCCAGACCATCTTGAGCGCAGCTTCCCTGGGTAGAATTTCATCCTCGAGTTGTAAACGAGAACCTTCTGCCCAATTTCTATCTTCTTTGGTAGAATGCGGTTGTCATGCCATTTTTTTCGTTTTCTCTTTATATATTTTGGTACTCTCATAAGCTGTTTTACGAAATTCCTCCAATTCGAGGAGTGTCATCTTCCTCTTTTCTCCAGATAAACTGTGATCCATATTGAGCTGCTTGATTGCCCAGTACGCTCTATGCTCCAATTCTATTGGTAAGTGACAAGCTTTACCAAAAACTAGCTGATATGGGGACATTCCCAGCGGGGTTTTGTAAGTAGTTCTGTACGCCCAGAGAGCATCATCAAGCTTTAAGGACCAGTCTTTCCGTCCAGAATTCACAGTATTTTCCAATATGCTTTTTATTTCCCTGTTCGACACCTCTGCCTGCCCATTT
The DNA here is from genome assembly GCA_023055425.1 of Linanthus parryae. Lineage (NCBI taxonomy): Eukaryota > Viridiplantae > Streptophyta > Magnoliopsida > Ericales > Polemoniaceae > Linanthus > Linanthus parryae. The sequence goes on along the minus strand of JALGPY010000041.1, from coordinate 508,845 downwards.
TCCTGAGGGTGGTAAGGCAGTGATACCTTATGGATAGACACCCCATACTGCTTTAAAACTTTGGCAAAGACTTTGTTAATAAAATGAGAGCCTTCATCACTGGCAATGGCTCTTGGTGTTCCAAATCTGGTAAAAATATTGCGTTTGAGGAATCGTTCCACGACTGCTGCATCATTCTTCTGACAGGCCATAGCTTCCACCCATTTTGACACATAATCTACTGCTAGTAAGATATACAGATTTACTAGAGAAGAAGGAAACGGACCCATGAAGTCAATACCCCAAACATCAAAAGGCTCGACCTCTTGCCAAAGTGTCATGGGCATCTCGTTTCACTGGGAAATATTTACTATGTGCTGGCAGCGATCACAACTTTGTGCATAATCATGGCAATCCGTGAAAACAATTGGCCAGAAAAATCCTTACTGCAGTACTTTGTCAGCTGTTCTCGGGCCGCTGAAGTGTCCACCACACTGTGCTGAGTGACAGTGTTGAATTACTTCCAGAATCTCGTGACATGGAATACAACGTTGAAGGATGTTATCTGCCCCTTGTTTAAACACGTATGTATCATCCCAGAAATAGTGCATGCATTATGAAATGAACTTCTTTTTCTGCCAAGGGGTGATGTCTTCAGGATGTGCTCCATTGACCAAATAATAGGCTATGGCGTCCGGGAAGTTTTCTTGGATTGACACTGATTCGTCTGTTGGATTCTCCAGGCGAGAAAGATGATCAACTACCACATTTTCCACTCCATTTTCGTCCCTGATTTCAACATCGAATTCCTGGATCAGCAGAATGCAACGCAGCAACCGCGGCTTTGCATCCTTTTTCTCCAGTAAGTATTTCAGTGCGCTGTGATCAGTGAAGATAATGACTTTTGACCCTACCAGGTAGGATCTGAATTTTTCCAGAGCCAAAACTACTGAGAGCAGCTCCTTTTCTGTAGTCCCATAATTAGTTTGTGCTTCATCTGCTGGCATAATAAATTACACTGCACACTTTATCCTTTCACTGTCCCAACACTGCGCCCACCGCGTAGTCACTGGTGTCGCACATAAGTTCGAATGGGAGAGTCCAATCTGGGGTTGTGATAATGGGTGCAGTCGTCAGCCTATCTTTGAGTATGTTAAAAGCTTCTTTGCAGGCTTCGTCGAATATGAATGGCACATCTTTTCCCAGCAAATTACATAATGGCTTTGTAATTTTGGAAAAATCTTTGATAAATCTTCTGTAAAACCCTGCATGGCCCAAAAAACTCTTGATCGCCTTAACTGTGGTCGGATATGGTAGTTGCTTAATTACTTCTATTTTTGCTATGTCTACTTCTAGGCCCTTGCTCGAAATCCTGTGTCCCAGCACTATTCCTTCAGTAACCATGAAGTGGCATTTCTCCCAGCTGAGTACCAGGTTAGTTTTTTTGCATCGAATCAGAACTCTGGCCAGATGGTATAAACAGTCATCGAAACTGTCTCCGAATAATGAAATCATCCATGAAGACTTCCAGATTTTTCTCAATCATATCAGAAAATATGGCCATCATACATCTTTGGAATGTCACTGGAGCGTTACATAGTCCGAATGGCATACGTCTAAAGGCAAACGTACCATATGGACAAGTGAACGTCATATTTTCTTGATCTTCGAGATTAATGTAGATCTGGTTGTATCCGGAGTACCCGTCAAGAAAGAAGTAATAAGCATGGTGAGCCAATCTGTCCAACATCTGGTCCATGAATGGCAGCGGAAAGTGGTCTTTCAGTGTTGCGTCGTTCAGCTTCCGATAATCCATACAGATTCGCCAGCCTGTGACAGTGCGCTGGGCGATCAGTTCCTGCTCAGCATTCTGTACTACTGTGATACCCCTTTCTTTGGTACACACTGGACAAGACTATCCCAGGTGCTGTCTGATATGGGGTATATGATCCCTGCTTCCATCCAGTTCATGACTTCCTTGGGTACCACGTCTTTCATGATTGGGTTCAATCTCCGTTGAGGTTGAATGACTGGCTTCTTTCCCTCTTCGATCCTTATCTTGTGCATGCAGTAATCAGGACTGATTCCCTTAAGATCAGCAATTGTCCATCCAATAGCATCTTTATGCTCTCTCAGCACTTCCAGCAGCTTTTGTTCCTTTTCCTGAGATAGAAGAGATGAAACAATTACTGGCAGAGTATTAGTTTCACCAATATATACGTACCAGGGATGGTATGGTAGCTGATTCAACTCCAAGACTGGTGGCTCCTGGAGTGATGGCACCAAATTCATTTTCTGTTCGCCTTCTTCATGTTTATATAAGGTGATCCAGCTTTCCGTCCTCATAATGTGCTCTGCTTGGTGCTCCTCTGTTTCCTCTGAGTAAATGTACTCAAGTTCTTGCCATAAGTCATCCATCTCTTCACTTTCCAGAGTGTCAATTACCTCCACAGCAAAACAGTTTTCATGACCGTAATAATCCGGGAGCTGGAGAGATAAAAACGTTGAACTTTATTTTTTCTTCGTTAATTTGCATGGACAGCTCTCCGCTTTTGCAGTTGATAATGGCTTCACCAGTTGCTAAGAATGGTCTACCCAGTATAAGTGGGACCTCCCCTGCCTCCATATGCAGTATCACAAAATCTGCTGGAAAAATCAGCTCCCCAACTTTCACCAGGATATCTTCGATAACTCAATAAGCGAGCTTTACGGATCTGTCAGCCATTTGAAGCATAATTCTGGTTGACCTGGGTTCTCCAACCCCCAGAATTTTGAATATGGTCAGTGGCATCAGGTTAATGCTGGCTCCCAAGTCACACAGGGCCTTTCCTGTGTAAGCACTGCCTAGAGAGTTACTGGGATAACAAAACTGCCAGGGTCCTTCTTCTTCAGTGGTAGACCGTTTTTCACACAATTGCTCACTTCTGCCGTCAGATTTACTGTCTCGAAATCACTCATTCGCCTCCTTCCATACAGTATGTCTTTGAGAAATTTAGCATAAGTAGGCATTTTAGCTAGTGCCTCAGCGAATGGTGTATTGATCTGTAATTGCTTGAATACCTCGAGAAATCTGGCATAGTCTTTGCTGTCGTCTATCTTACGTGTCTTCAGAGGGTAAGGCACCACCTTAGAGATTGGTAATGTTCCTGGGTTACCCTCATCAGTCTGCCCTGCTTCCTGTCCGACCGGACCCTTTTGCTGAGGGCTATCGGTTGAACTGTTTTCCCTGTCAAATACTTCGTGTTCAATGTTCTTTGATTTTCTACACGTGCATGACTGTGATACGGCAGATCCTGCAATGCAATTCCACTCTGAGTTGTGATGGCATTGATTTGAGCGCGTGGATTGTACACTGTGTTTGATGGTAAATTCCCTGGAGCTCTTTCTGCCTGATTCTGTGCAAGCTGACGATTCTGTACTTCCAAGTTATGGATTGCAATTTTCATTTGGCTTACGTCGGCAGTCAGTGAATCCATCTGCGAGAATTTAGCCTCCCACTGCTTATTAAATTTCTCCATGTAGGTCTCGATATGCTGTATTGATAGATTTAGTTGTGGTTGTGCTGCTGATGCTTGCTGTCCCGGTGCTGCCTGCTGTGTCTGTGGCCTATGCTGAAACCCTGGTGCATAGACTGCTGCATTGGGGTTTCCGTAACGGAACCCTGGATGGTCACGTGTGCCTGGTCTGTAACGGCTTGGATCCCACTGCAGTTGAACATAGTTTGCATCCTCAGTCTGAAGCTCCTGTATTGCTGCATCAAAGTCTGGTTCGTCTACTGCTGCTACGGTTTTCTTTTCTGTATAGACCTTTTTGACTAAGTCTTGCACCACTTTTGTCAGATTATCAATCCTATCATCAGCCACTGGTTCTGATAGTGCTGTGAGCCTCCGGTCGTCAAACAGACGAGTGTCCTGTTTGGCTAGTTGTTTCATCAGTTCATAGGCTCCATCTTTGTCTACATGGTACATAAAATTACCCCCAGCTTCCCTGTCAATTCTGTCAGCATGCTCCTTGTCATGAGCATGGTAAAATACTTGCAGAATCTTCGCGTCCCCGAAGCCGTGATTGGGGCATCTTTTAACAAGTCTCATCAGCCTGTCCCATGCGTCTACCACCGTCTCGCCCATCTTCTGTTTGAAGGATAAGATCTCACTTTGAAGCTTGATAACACGAGAAGCGGGGTACAATTTTGCCAAAAAATCAGCAACACACCCTTCCCAGGTTGTGATGGATCTTGGTGGTCTGGCTTCTAGCCAGTCTTTCGCTGTTCCGAACAAACAGTATGGGAAAAAGATCAACTTTAGCGTGTCTGCTTCCACTCCTCTGTATTTGATCTTGTTGCAGTAATCTTCGAACTTCCCGAGGAAGTCGTTTGGGTCTTCATCTACTTTCCCATTAAATGGAAAATGGGTCTGGGCTGTTTTGATAGTGGATGATTTCAGATCGAAGTGCTATGCTGTTATGGGTGGCACTACGATGGCTGGTTGATGTCCTCCGGTAGGAACTTCGGAGTTTTCCACTATCGCCCTCCCAGATCTGTTGTAAGTCCTCTAATTGTTCCGGGCAGCAAATCCTGCTGCTATCAGCTCCTCAATGTAAAGAGCCATCTGTGCTGGAGTGCGTTGCTCCTGTCTTGTTGGTGTTCCTGTTTCTGTTGGCGTATTTTCTTCGTGCTCAGACATCTTGGCTCGGTGTCTGCGGTTTTGCTCTCTGAAACGTTTTTCTGGATCTTCAAGTGGTGGCACCAGTTCGCGAGGCAATATGGCCATACACTAGAATGGCCTGAAAATCAGAGTTCAAGAGTAATGAGATAAGAGAAAGTGAAAGTAAAAGTAAAAGAAAAAAACTTTGAAACTTATTCTGATTCCTAAGACAAGTTGTCACCGTTCCCCGACAACGGCGCCAAAAACTTGACAGCGTAACTCTATCTGCTTTTTCGCAAGTGTACGATCAAGTAATATAGAGTACGTATTTGTGACTCTGATTGTCGAACCCACGAGAACAGGATGAGTTTTAATCGTAGAAATCAGAAATAGATGCAAAGTTATGAAAAGGAGGAATGTTTGTGTGCGGTTTATTTAGACTAAATTGCAATAAATAAAACAGTAATTAGAAACTCTATTTTTTGATGCAATTTTCTGGGAATTTTTCTAAGTATGAAAGTTGATGAATTAAAGATCCAGGTTCCAGGATCCCCTAGGATTACTATTCAGCTTATATGGCTCAATTTGACTTCAGAAACACACAGTGGTACTGTTTATGCCAGCATACCTATGATATAATCTCCTCTCGGTCTCATGCATCTATCACTCTCCTGCAGATTTTCGGGGTCCCAAAGTTCCCCTTAATCTGCAAGTTTGTTCTAAGTCTGCTAGGGTTACAGGTTCTCCTCTCGGTCTCCCCCTAAACTTCTAGCAGTTGGTCTAATGCTTCTGGGCTAGTCCCCTGATTCTCTTCACCTCTCAGTCCATCAAGGCAGGGTACTAAATCTTGTCTTCTCTTCCTAACTCTCACTGGCCACTCTCGCGCACCAGATCCTGTCTGTAGCACTCCTGGGTGATCAGGCCATTCATGAATAAATATAACATCAAAGACAAAATAGTAAACAATCCAATACTGTATTAAGACTTCAAACGAGTCATGCATCTGAGAATCAAACAAACCATGCTGCTGAATTCATAAACCCTAGGTTCACCGAGAACCCAGTTAACCTGATTCATCAAACAAACATTATTGAAAAACACTGTTTCATAAAAGAAAGAAGAAAGACCAAACGAGTTTATGGCTGAATACTGAAAATTGCTCCAATTCTGCTCTGCTCCAACTCTGAAGGCTCTGGTACTGGTTGATGTGATGATGATTGTGTAACCTAGTTCTGTGTTGGGACACCTCCTTTTATACTGCCACAATCTTTAAAACTGATGCCTGAAATTCATGTTCTGCCTCTATCTAAAACCCGTCCTGGAAGCTTCTGGAAATCTGACGTGCGTCCGAACGCAGACTTCCTGCGTCTAAACGCAGACGTGCGTCTGAACGCAGACCACCTGCGTCTGAACGCACCACTTGTTGTTTCATTTCCATTTTTTTCTCTGGCTTCTTGGATTGTGCATTTGAACGCACAAGGTGCGTCCTGAACGCACCACTTGGTCTCATGGTTGATTCTCGCCCAATTCTGACCTTCCTGCAAGTTGAAGTACTGCGTTCAAACGCAAGTCGTGCGTCTGAACGCACGGAGTTGGTCATTTTTTTCTGCTTGTTTCCTCCTGCCTCTTTCTGCTGCCAAGTGTTGTGCGTCTGAACGCAGACTCTTGCATCTGAACGCACCACTTGGCTTTTTCTGCGTCTTTCTCTGCTTTGCATCCTTGATACGCTGCCTCCATGCCAAGCCTCTTTCATGCATTTCTTGATACCTGTTACCTGCACATAACAACATGTACCCGCGATCATATCCAATAAACAAAAGTATGCATGAAATTACTCAAATCTACCAATTATGCTCTTAGCGTCTTTATCTCGTTTCAAGTGAAAAACTGACTGAAAATAGGCAAAATCAACCTCAACAGGTTTAGAACCAATGGTAAAAAGATGTCCCAAACTAATTCCATTTTCAAGCTATCAGAGACCCATTTTCAAGTCATTGAAAATTCCTTCTGTTTTCCTGCAAGTTTTTCTTGGAACCATTTGCAGGCTCTGCTTCATCCTCTGACTCATGCTTGTTCAAATTCAAGTATGCAAAACTTTCACTCAATGAACCATCATAGCATTCATCAATAGTGACATGTATACTTTATTCAACAAGCTTGGTTCTCTTATTAAAAACCTCTATAAGCTTTGCTAGTCAGTGAATAACAAAGAAAGATACCTTCATCACTTCTGGCATCAAACTTACCAAGATGTCTTTACCATTGTTGTCAACAAAACAAGTGTAGCCAAAAGGTTTGAAGTAAGAAATGTTTGGCTTTCTTCCTTTGACAAGCTCATAAGGGGTCTTCTTCAAGATAGACCTAATCAGGCACATGTTAAGTATATAGTTGACAGTGTTTACAGCTTTTGCCCAAAAAAAATTTGGAAACTTGTTCTCCAGAATCATTATCCTGGACATGTCTTCAAGAGTCATGTTCTTTCTTTCAACAACACCATTCTGTTGAGGAGTTCTTGGAGCAGAAAATTTGTGAGAGATGTCACACTTAGCACAAAATAAATCAAACTCAAGTTGATCAAATTCTCTACCATGATCACTTATGATAGAGGCAATAGACAGTTTTTTCAAAGTTTTAAGCTCCTTATAAAGCTTTGAAAATTCAGATAGAGCTTCATATTTATCTCTAAGAAATATTACCCAAGTAAATCTAGATGAATCATCTACAATAACTAGCATATACTTCTTACCCTTCGGAGCTGGAGTTCTCATAGGACCACATAGATTCATATGAAGTAATTCAATGGGTCCGGTAGTACTTACAAAGTTCTTTGGATTGAATGAACTTCTTACATGTTTACCTTGAGCACAAGCTTTGCATACCTCTTCATACTTGAAAACTTGATAGATGGCAGACCTCACACCAGGTCTTTAGAAACTAATTTGTTCAAAGTGTGCAAGCTAATGTGTCCAAGATTTATGTGCCAAAGCTTTGAATCATCTCTCAAGGCTTTGAGGTACTTCAGACTTTCTCATGCAACTTTGTTAGTACTTACAAAATAAACATTATTTGATATGGGAGCAGTGAGAATGCAATTGCCGGATTTTTTATCTTGAACCACACATTTATCCTTGTCAAATATGACCTTATTATATTTTTCACATAATTGTGATACACTAAGCAGATTAAACTGAAGATCATCTACTAGATATACATATGAGATAGAATTTTCAAACATGTTACCAACATTTCCAATACCAATAATGTTGAATTTACCTTTTTCACCGAGTGTGATTGTTCCTCCTGCATGTTCTTTCAATTCAGAAAATAAAGAACTCTTCCCACTCATGTGTCTGGAGCAACCACTATCCATGATCCATTTCTGTTCTTTGCTCTTGGTGCTAGCCTGCAAACACTATTCACTGCCTCACCCAGCTATAAGACCAAGTGTTGAATTTAGATTCATACTCAGGGTCAACCATGTTAGGTGGTATAACCCCTTTAGGAACTCAAATCTGTCTAACTTGTCCCTTGAGTTGAACTGGAAAAGTGTTCCTCATTATGTGAGGGTCTCTTCTTCTAAATGGAAAAGTCATTTTGACATGTCCAATTTTGCTGCAGTAATGGCATTTAGGAGAAGTTCTGCTACCAGCCTTCACAAATCTTGTGTTGCTTTTTCTGAGAAAATTGGGATTGTAACAAATACCATTTTTGTGAACAGACTTTAAGCTTCCTCCAAGAACCAGGTTTAGATTGTGTTCTGAGCCAGCAAGCTTGGTCATAGCTTTCTTAGATTCTTGAAGCTTCTCAGCTAAAGTAGTCATTTGTTCCTCCAATTCATCACATTGATGTCTTAGAGTAACAATACTGTCACTCAAATGAAAGTTCTAAGTGACTACTTCCTTGACTTGAGTTTTCAAGGCCTTGAAACTGGTTTCCAAGGATTTGAAACCTCTGTCAGATTTCTTCTGAGAAATTTCAAGATTGTTATTTTGACAAACAAGATGCAAATTCTCTTTTGCTTGCTCATGAACCTTTTCTTTCAAAGTATTGATTTCTTTCAGATAGTCCTCTTCATTTAAAAGCATTGTTATAAGGTAATCAGAGAGAACATCTGTTGGTTTTGAAATTAAACAGTTTACAATTACCTCAATGTTCTTTTCAGAACTCATCATGCTTGAGCATAAGGCAGAGGTTGGCTTGTTCTTCCTCAGATTCAGAATCACTAGAAGTTTCAGAATCACGCCAAGAAGCTATCATAGCCTTCTTTCTTCTGTCATGGTCTTTCTTCTGAAAGTGCTTGCTTTTCTTGTGTGGATAGTCTCTAATCAAATGTCCTGCATCACCACACTCAAAGAAATTCCTTCCTTTAGGCTTATTACCATGATAAGAAGATTTACCTTTGTAGTTTATGCTACTGGAGAATTTGTGTTTATCCCTGCTGAAGTCTTTGTTTCCAAAATTCTTTTTCATCTTGAGAATTCTAGTCAAGGCTTTGGAAATGAGAGCAAAGAGATCTTCATCGTCATCTTCTTCTTTTTCAAGGCTTTGAGATGGTTCACTCTCCATAGCTTTGAGAGCTAAGTTCTTGACACTTTCTGACAGTTCTCCTTGAACTTCATTCATGGAGATCTCATGTGTAAGCAGTTTTCCCCACAGTTCATCAAGTTGAAGAGATAATAGATCTTGAGATTCTTCTATGATAGTGGTTTTTAGTTCCCATTTGGATTTGGGAAGTCTTCTCAAGATCTTCTGACTTTCTCCTCATTGGAGAAGGATTTCCCTAAGGAATCCAGATTGTTGACAATATTTGTAAACCTCTTGAACATTTCTTTGATGGATTCATCTGCATTCATTTTAAACAGTTCATACTGTCTAAGGAATATGTTTATCTTTGTCTGCTTGACTTGGCTGGTTCCTTCAAAGGTCATCACGAGTTTGTCCCATATTTCCTTAGCAGTCTTGCATCCTGAAATCCTGTTGAATTCATCTGCACTCAAAGCACAATATAAGAGATTCATAGCTCTGTAATTCTTAGAAAAATGTTCTAATTCAGAAGAAGAAAGTGAGTCTTCAGTTTTGGGAGTTCTAATCCCATCTTTATATGTGTAGAATGTATGAGGACCATTATGTATGATAGTCCACAACTCTATATCTTGATCAATGATGAACATTTTCATCAAAGTTTTTCAGTGCACAAAGTTATCACCACAAAACTGCTAACTCTTCCCTGAGATAAAACCACCATCACCTACAGTACTCATGATCACAATATGCTCTTAAATCTATGCAGTGATGCAAGCTCTGATACCAATTGAAAGATAATAATGTAGCCAATAATACATGATAAATACTCTAGAAGGGGGTTGAATAGAGTATGGCAACTTTTGCCAAAAGAGTGGTTTAAAATAAGTGTTTAGCAAGCAGTGAGTATTTCAAGGCCTCCTTGGAATCAAAACAGAGAGTAGAAAGTTTGTTGATAGTTTTCAAGGCCTTGAAATGGGTTTCAAGTCCTTGAACTGAAAACCTGTTTTGAGCAGTAAATAAGATAAGTATAGAACAATAAGTAAAATGCTAGAGACACAAGGATTTATAGAGTTCAGTCCACTTGGACCTACGTCTCTACTTCAGGGACTTGATCCCTGCATGATTTTCAACTCAATTCTTATTTATCAAAAGCTAAGCCCTAGATCTCAAGCACATAGATTTCATTTACTCTGTTACAGCTTGGGTTCTCACTAACCTATCTAGTACCTGCTCTAGCTAACTGATTCAACAAGAATTCTCTATTGTTCTCTTGAACAACTCAAGAGAATAAGATATCATAAGTATTATCAAAATGATACACAAATTAAGTACAGAAAGAAGAGTACTGAGAACTAGTGAAACAGTTGAGTATGCAGTGATCTTCTGATGAGTGGATTGAGTGAAATGAATATCCTTCTGTGTTGCTTGTCAATCCTTGAGAGTACTTGAGTGTATCTTTTTGTGTCCTGCTACGAATTTCCCCAGCAATTCCTCTCTTATGCTGCTAGTTTGAATTGCAGATTTGTAGGATCTTCTGGAACAGATTCTCCTAAAATCAAGCAGCATATCTTGACTTGATCTTTTAGCTGAGTGTGTTAGGAAGGTCCAGGCAAGGTTGCACAAGCACAAAATCAATTTGACAACTCTATTTCCTTTCCTGCAAATACACAGATTAGGAAATAGTTCCTGCAAAATAGGTAACTAATTAACCCTGCAAAAACTAAGTCAAACAGATATATTAGCAACAGTTTAGAATAAAATAATCGTTTGTCTTTCATCATTAAATGAAACATAATCAAGCATAGGAGATCAGAAGTTAGATTAGAATGAAACCTCCCCCCCCCCCTCCCTTAAGTTCATGCTATATACTGCAGCATATATTTCAAACGTTTAAAAGCTGCTTCAAGACCTTGAAACAGTGCTGCTGTTTCAAGCCTTTGAAACAAGCTGAACTTATATAGTATCTTATAATCATTTAGTTGTCTTATTGATATGAATTCAACTAACAGTAATTGTGTTCTTATAATTTTTAATCCCGTCATGGTTCTAGGGTTTGGTTGCCACTAGGATATATTTGAGAGGGTCCTCTTGCTTGAAAAAGAAAAAGAAAAAAGTGTAGGAGGAAATGTCTAAGAGGTACCTCCTTCGTCGTGGCACTTGTCCCATTTGGCAAATTGGGTCACCCAACCAACGATTATACTTATAAATTAGTGGAGATGTTTTTTCTATAAATAATAATTAATAACTAATATAATTTATTATATGTCATTTTATTTTAAAGATGATAGGGACAGTTTGGTCTCTATCTTGCTGGTCACACATCAACATACTTCACATGCACAATGTGACATTGCTAATTAAGCTAGCAAATATTACATCACCTACTTAATTGTGAGACTATTACTTTATTATGGTTGTACTATAAGCTTGTACTATCGATAAAAGAATCCATAAGGGGATGTTTGGGGTCTCAAATCTCTCCCGAAAAGGCGATGTTTTCGTGTCCAAGCAAATTCTCTAGGCAATAAACATCTATTAGGATGACTGTCGCTGTCAAGATTTAAGAACGCATACTGATCTCATTTTCCCGTTCTAAATGAAAGGGTCATTTCCCTATTTCATTTTGACAATTAGAGTACTATAGTTCTATGATTCTATCGCAGCCGAGGAAAAGAAGAAACAACACTAAAGAGATTGTCACTTAGGCAAAGCTTCATTTCAACGCGCATGCTAGTCAATTCGAAATTTTTAAGTTTCCTATACAAATTTTCGTAACACATTAGATTGTAATTACTTTTCGCAGAAATCTAATCGCGATTGAGTTAGTCTTAAAATTATGTCCTCTCCTGACAACGTATTTAGGTGAGTATTGTGTTCGGTAACTTTTTTCTATTCTAGGACTTGATTGTTGTTTAAGCTCCTTGTAGGCTTCGAGCAGACTGTCAATTCACTCTAGTAGTATTTTGAGCTATTCTCATTTTCAGACCCTATTTGGTAGTAGTTGTAAAATATAAAATTTTGCTGCAATAATTTGAGAAAAATTCAACTGAACTAAAACTTAACAATCTTTTTGGTATAAGCTAAAATTATATATTATTAATTTGTTTAATTTATACGCAGGGGCGGATCAAGAATTCATTTCCAGTGGGGGCTAAAATTTAACAAATTTGGCAATGTATAAAAAATGTTTAATCAATTCGCGTAAGAAAAATATAGAGCTATTTGGGGTGAAATTTTGACTTCCGATTTCATAACTTTGAACACTAACGATATGTATGTCGTTGTTTTTTCTTATTATTGGGTTCTATTTTGACAATTTTGAAAAGGGTAAAAGACAAAACCACCCCTCGAGTATGGGGTATATACAAAAACCCCTCGTGTTCGGGGATATACAAAAATCACCCCTGTCAGAGATGGACGTTGGACAAATACCACCCTTCTGTTAGTGTTTGCTACTAGAGGGGTGCAATATGACTTCTTAATGACCATTTTGCCCTTTTTTGCGTTTTTTTGTTTATTTTGTCCATGTTCTTGGTGTTCTTGGTGTTCTTGGCCACCACCTCTCCCACCACCACCACCGCCTCTCACGCCGGCAATCTAAAATCACCAAAACCTCCCAACTCCACAAACAACAACAACACACAAACAACAACAATTTACTTCCACCTCAATAACAAGAATAATCAGGACCAAGAAGAAGGTTAAAAATTGAAACTTTACAAACCAACATCTAATTGACCCATCTCCACCAACTTCCACTTGTCTCTCACACATCTCCACCAACACCCATCAACACAGGAACCCAATTGGCCCTCGAAATGTTTATCAACAAACACAGCTTCCTATCGTGTTGTATCTACTCGCAAAATCCCCACTAACATTGATTGATTTCTTCGATCTATGAGCACAATCGAAATCATTAACCCAAACTGATGCCAATTGTGCACGGGATCGGCGAACCCAGTTGCTTCTTCACGACTTCGTGTAACTGATCTCTTCACTTCATTGCAACCTGAACACAAATTCAAAAAGAAACTGTCAAACTTTAAATCCAAATTTAACAACCACGAGGCCTGTTAATTGATTTGTGTTGCGATTAGGTCAATTTCGTACATGAGAGCAACCATGACGACGACGTCGAATTGACGAGACCCAGTTGAGTCTCGAATCTGAGTCTGGTATCGAATTTGACGGCGACAAATTTTTTGTCCTTCAACTGGGTCGAATTGAGGAGACCAAGAAGCCACCGGCGCGACCCAAAGTCTGATGAATTGGAGTGGTCGATGGCCATGGGAGGAACAGAGAGAGGGACTCACCACTGCTGTTCGTTGACCGACGCCGCCTCAGAACGGCCGTCGCCATATTCTCTCTCTCGTTTTTCTTTCTCGAACTGTTGAGAGAGGGAGAGAGATTATAGAAGCGGTGGGATGATGGAGGAACAATCTGGAATGATGGGGGCGGTGGGATAAGGTTTGACGAGGAAGAAGTGGGTTTCGAGAGGGTGAGACAGAGAGACGGAGGAAAAAATTGGAGCTAAGAGAGAGAGAGAGAAAAGATGCTAGATTGAAGGGATAAGGAGAAGAAAAAATATATATAGTAGGGTAATTGTTTATCATTTGAGGGTAAAATAGGTATTTAGTGTTTCCGTTAGTCACCGTCAACTGACAGGGGTGGTTTTTGTATATCCCCGAACACGAGGGATTTCTTTTGTATATACCCCATTCTCGAGGGGTGGTTTTTGTCTTTTACTCTTTTGAAAACTATGAGGGTTCAAAACTAGTGATATTACTGAAATAGAAGGAAGCACTAGGGACAATAACCTAAAATCAATGGGCCTAGATTGAACAAAATATGAAAACAAAGGGTGAAATTTTGAAAACTAAACTTTGAGTGGGGATTATAGCCCCCACATGTCCTACACTACACCCGGCACTTGTTATACGAACTTAATGAACTCTATAAATGAACGCTAATCGTGTTAATGTCAAACACATTAAAATTATAAATATAACTTTTGTCAGCTGCAAAAAAAACTCATATTTCGAAGATTTTACATTCCTATTTTAAAATGCAAATTTTCAGATTCCATTATTTTGTCATAATAAATAAAACATTTTAAAATACTTTAATCCAATTTTGATTAAAATTTGTGATGCCAAACATGCACTGAGAGCTCTTTTTCCTCTACAAACGTTTTAACAGCGTCGTTTGTACTAACACGCGACCATTTTATCGTCTTCAAGAAACAAATTATTACAACTCGTGTGTTTAAGTTTTGTTTGCTAATTAAGTTGAGCTGTGTTTTCGTTTCTTTATACTCTAACGGAGAAGAAAACTGCACAAAATCTTCTTGAATATCGGGGTAGACAAAAACAACTGACTCTCTGGTGCGTCTAATGGCTTCTGATCCGAGGTTTATTCTCTCAAAATCCTAGTTTTAAATTAGTGACACCCACGTGAACTAAACAAAAAATTTTCAAAGGAGCAGTTGTCCTTGCAGTTTCATATTCTTGGACAGTGGACACTACAACAATAAAATAGTTGAAATAATTACTACCAAGTTGTGTTTTTTCTTCTTCTTTCTCTACCTAGAACCCAACAACGTTAATATTATCCAACCCTTTATAGGCTAGTAGCACGTTGTAAGGATTCAACAACTACTACTCTGTCCCAGCTCTTGCCCATCATTGGAAATATTTGACTCGTATATGGGTCACTTTGACCGGGTGATTTCGATAGCAAAATAATGCGATTTTTCAATAATTTTTTCACGGTGTTATAGAGCAACTTATACTCTACAACACCATGAAAAAATTATCAAAAAATTAAATTATTTTGCTATCCAAATCACCGAGTCAAAGTGACCCAGTGAATAGTGATAAAAGTCAAAATGATGGGGAAGAGCTGGGACAGAGGTAGTAATCGTGTTCTTTGTCTGGTCTTGAAAACCCAACAACGTTAGTTGTTAGCCTCTAGCTCGTCACTTTGTAGCAAGTTTGGGATTTGAGATACACTACGATACATTATAGCCCGTTCAGTTTTACTTGGACGATCTCGAACTCAATTTCAAACAATAGTTGGTCAATACTTTTTTTTTTATAATGTTGAGTGGTGTCTTGAATTGGTCAAAGGCGGCTAAACACATTGTTTCCAACTTTGATTAGGAAACATTGGAAGTCAGACAGTGAAAGATTAGTTATGAAACAAGTTGTTTCCAAATCGGATTTGGAAACTTTAAGGATTTCCTAGCACTATATAAAGAACCTAGTAGTCACATTATTAGGTATGCAAAAACATTGTAATTGTTCCTCTTAAGTGAATAAAGAGTGCTTTTCCGCCGTGGAGGTAGTTATCAAATATTTTGCTAGCGAACCACGTAAAATATTCGTGTTCTTCTTTTATTCGTTCTTCGTTCGTGAGGTGGTTTGTCATAACAAACTGGTATCAGAGCTCGGGTTTGGCGGTGTTTCAAGATCAAGATCAAGGCGGAGCAAAGCTAGGGTTTCACAACTTGGTGAAATCAAAGCTAGGGTTTTGTGATATAGGTGGAGCACGCGACTAGAGTTCAAGATCCACCAAGAACGATGTCCGGATCGATGTTGAAGATCGACAGGTTCACAGGAGGGAACAGCTTCAGTCTGTGGAAGATAAAGATGGAGGCTTTGCTCAAATCGCAAGGCTTGTGGGCACCTTTGACCGCGGACAAGGGAGGCATGAATGTTGCATCAGCGGAGTTCAAGGCGATGGAGGAGAAGGCACACGCAACGATTATGCTGTGCTTATCGGATGACGAGATCATCGAGATCGCAGATCAGAAGGAAGCAGCGAAGCTCTGGCTCAAGTTGGAGAGTCTCTACATGACGAAGAGTCTCACTAGCAAGTTGATGCTAAAGCAAAGGCTCTTCACCCTGCGGATGCTCGAAGGTACGGCTCTCAATTACCATCTTGATCAATTGAACACAATTCTGTTAGATTTGCGTAATATTGGCGAGAAGGTGGAGGATGAGGATGCTGCACTTTTGTTATTGATCTCGTTACTTCCATCATATGAGAACTTCGTGCAGTCGTTCATTGTGAACAAGGACGACTTATCCCTAGAGGAGGTGAGATCGGCACTCCATGCTAGGGAACTGCGCCATAAGGGTGCAGGCACAGGTATAGAGGACCATGCTTCCAGACTGATGGCAACGGGGGGAAGCAAGAAGGGTAAGAAGAACAAGAAGAAGCAGTTCTCAGGTTCTAAGTTACCCAAGGATGTCTGTGCCTTTTGCAAGGAAAAGGGGCACTGGAAGAAAGATTGTCCGAAACGAGGTCAACAGGGGTAGAATGGATCCGCAGCCGTAGCTGAACAAGGTAACTCGTCTGAGGATGATTACGTTCTAATGGCGAATGTTTTCACGCACTCTCAGGATGCGTGGGTCCTTGATTCCGGAGCTTCCTATCATATTTGCTCTAACAGGGAGCTATTCTCAACGTACAACCAAACGGACGGAGGGTCTGTCTACATGGCAAACGGAGCCGTCTGTAAGGTGATTGGGAGCGGCTCAGTTAGATTGAAGACGAATTAAGGGAAGTTATGTACTTTAGAGCAAGTCAGACATGTACCACTTATTAAGAAGAATCTGATCTCCTTGAGTCTACTCGACAGCAAGGGATACAGTTTCAAAGGTAAAGGTGGAGATCTACAAGTCTGCAAGGGTTCTAAGGTGATTCTCAGGAGAGTCAAGAATGAGACTTTGTACATGTTGCAAGGTTCGACGATCACAGGTTCTGCTGGAGTTGTCTCAGCCGAGATTAAGGAAGCTGATCTAACTAAGCTGTGGCATATGAGGCTCGGTCATATGAGTGAACGTGGAATGCAGGAACTTCACAAGAAAGGCTATCTCACCGGGCATGCGCCCAAGAGCCTAGGATTTTGTGAGCACTGCGTGTATGGGAAGCTACAGCGTAGCAAGTTCCCTAAGGCAGTTCATAGAACGAAAGGTACTCTTGATTATATCCATTCGGATTGCTGGGGTCCATCTCGAGTCGAGGCGATTGGAGGGTACAAGTATTTCCTAAGCATCATAGACGACTACTCCAGGATGACTTGGATATTCGTGATGAAGCACAAGAGTGAAGCCTTCGCAAGATTCAAGGAGTGGAAGACACTAGTAGAGAATCAGGTGGGAAAAGAAGGTGAAGAGGCTGCGCACGGACAACGGCTTAGAGTTCCGTTCATCAGAGTTTGATAAATTCTGCAAGGATCAGGGAATAGCACGCCATCGCACCGTTCGGCACACACCGCAGCAGAACGGTGTAGCCGAGAGAATGAATCAGACACTTTTAGAGAAAGCAAGGTGCATGCTTTCGAATGCAGTCTTTCTAGAGGTTTCTGGGGAGAGGCAGTTTCCATGACATGCTATCTCATAAATCGGAGCCGCACACAGGTATAGGATGCAAGATTCCTATGGAAGTCCGGACCGGTAATGCAGTGGATTGCTCGGATTTGAGAGCATTTGGTTGTGTTGCCTATTATCACGATGATGATGGCAAACTAGAACCAAGAGCTAAGAAGGGAGTATTCATGGGTTTCGGAATAGGTGTGAAGGGATACAAGATATGGGCAAACAACAATATTATACTTAGCAGAAGTGTAGTCTTCGATGAGTCTCATATGTTGAAAAACTCTGTGGAGGTGGAGCTTGGGGATGTAAAGAAGAAGGTGGAGGGAGAGTCGGATCCTATTGATCCTAAGGATTCTGAAATCCTTACACCGCCGCCGGAAGCCGAAGAGGAAGAAGCAGAAGAGTCTGATAGTGAGAATGCGTCTACACTAGAGGAACCGGTTCATCACAGTATTGCTGAAGGAAGACCAATGAGAGTCATAAAGCCTCCAGCGAGATACAGATATGACGGAAGAGGTAGAGGACGAGCCATCCTCCTACAAGGCCGCTATATCTAGTTCTGAGTCAGCACAGTGGATTGCCGCGATGGGTGAAGAGATGGAGTCTCTTAGCAGGAACTCGACTTGGGAGCTTGTTAAATTGCCAGCGGGAAGGAAGATAGTCAGCTGCAAGTGGGTTTTCAGAAGAAAGGAAGGAACTACATCTGGAGAGGGCGTCAAGTATAAGGCAAGGCTAGTTGCAAGAGGGTTCAGTCAGAAAGAGGGAGTTGGCTACAACGAGATCTTCTCACCGCTGGTCAGACATACTTCTATCCGGGTGTTACTAGCTTTAGTGGCACACCACGACCTAGAGCTTGAGCAATTGGATGTCAAGACAGCTTTCCTGCACGGAGAGTTGGAGGAGGAAATATACATGAGCCAACCGGAGGGGTTCCAAGTTCCCGGAAGAGAGAACCACGTGTGTAAGATGAAGAGAACTCTCTACGGACTTAAGCAGTCACCGAGGCAATGGTACAAGAGGTTTGATAGCTTCATGTTGAAGATTGGTTACCACAAGTGCGAGTATGATTGTTGCGTGTATCACAAAGAGTTGCATAGTGGATCACGTATTTACCTAGTTCTATATGTGGATGATATTTTGATTGCAACTCGAAATATCAAGGACATTAGAGAACTGAAGAGGTCCCTTAGTGCGGAATTCGAGATGAAGGATCTGGGAGCTGCTCGGAAGATATTGGGAGTTGAGATCTATAGAGATAGGAAGAAGAAGCTTTTCTTATCACAGCAGGGATACATCAAGAAGATCTTGGCAAGATTCGGGATGTTATCAGATAAAGCTATAGATACTCTTATGGCAACTAACAGCAAGCTAGGAATGTACACCGTTCAGACCGAGGAGGAGAAGGAGTACGTGTCCAAGGTTCCATATGCTAGCACAGTTGGAAGTCTCATGTATGCTATGGTCTGTACTCGACCAGACATAGCATTCGCTGTTAGTTGGTTAGTCGTTTTATGGCTCATCCGGGTAGGGACCATTGGTAGGCGGTGAAACGCATATTCAGGTACCTTAAGGGTACGTTAGACATTGGCCTATGTTATGGGGCTAGTGAAGACATCTTGGTAGCTGGTTTCTCGGATGCGGACTATGCAGGGGATATTGACAGTAGAAGATCAATGACAGGCTATGTATTTGCTCTGGGAGCATCTGTTGTGAGTTGGAAGGCGACGCTACAGTCGACGGTGACTTTGTCCACCACGGAGACGGAGTATATGGCTCTAACGGAAGCAGCACAGGAGGCAATTTGGCTTAAGGGAATGGTCAATGATCTAGGGCTACATCAAGATCAGGCGATAGTCTACTGTGATAGCTTGAGTGCGATTTGCTTGACTAAGGACCAGGTTCATCATGAAAGGACCAAGCCTATCGACGTCAGGTATCATTTTCTGAGAAACGAGAGCAGGATCAAGGTGATGAAGGTGGGGACCGCTGACAACCCCGCAGATATGTTCACCAAGCCGGTTCCGGAGAGGAAGTTCCAGCATTGTCTGCAATTGCTCAACATCTTGAGCCAGTGAGGCCCTTAGGGGCCATGTTGGACCCGGTGGGGGTCCAGTGAGTCTCTGTGACGAGAGACAAATTGGGTGCAGAGAAGATGTAGTTTTATTTGCAAGAAGAGGAGCAACTGCTGTTGACGAGACAATTCAAGTCGAGGTGGAGATTTGTTGAGTGGTGCCTTGAATTGGTCAAAGGCGGCTAAACACATTGTTTCCAACTTTGATTAGGAAACATTGGAAGTCAAAGGCAGTGGAGGATTAGTTAGGAAACAAGTTGTTTCCAAATCCGATTTGGAAACTTTAGGGATTTCCTAACACTATATAAAGAACCTAGTAGTCACATTATTAGGTATGCAAAAACATTGTAATTGTTCCTCTTAAGTGAATAAAGAGTGCTTTTCCGCTGTGGAGGTAGTTAGCAAATATTTTGCTAGCGAACCACGTAAAATATTCGTGTTCTTCTTTTATCCGTTCTTCGTTCGTGAGGTGGTTTGTCATAACAGATAAATAGTTGGTCAATACGTGATGAGATGATATTCTCCTATACCAAATAGATCTATCTCGTAAAAAAGATGTTTTTATGACCTTGTGTTGTTTGATCGACCTCTGTACCAATTTAGTTATTCTTTAATCTTTTGGCAACCAATTGGGGTGTTGGCGGATGCAGAAGTTCAAACTCTAGTTAGAGACGTCTTTTTTTTATTTAGACGAATAGACTTGGTTAGGTCATTGAACATGTCGAAACTGGGATTCAAATAACATATTCTCTTTCTAATTTTTTTGAAAGATTCTCTTTCTAATTTGAATCTCTCTTTCATCATCTTTCTTACTCTAACTTTAATAAAAAAAATTAGAATTTAATTCTAATAATGTTAAAATGTGCAAGTAGGTGCTACCTTAGTTATAGAGTGTTTGAAGCATTCGCATAAAGTTCTAAGTTCGAAGCCGACAATATAATGTAGTTATCTCAAAAAAATAATGTTAAAATGTCTGTTATCACAAATGATATTAAATTTTGAATTACCAATAACAGGAGACTCCTCTGGGGCGAGGTAGGGGCTAACGACGAACGGATCACTGACCCTAAACAAGACCATAGCACGGATATTTTTACAGCAGAAGAAGAATGGATTTCCTCTGAATTTTTATTGTAGATTATGAAAATAATTCGACGCATAAAAAATAGAGAAAGCTTACCATTATAATATTAAAAATAAGTTTTTTTTTTACAATTTAGTATTAAAAGTATCGATTTTCCAATCTTCTTGCTAGAGTCGTTCACTTTGTTTAAAAAAAAAAAAAAAAAGTTTATGTGCATGCATGGAAGACTGACTGAATTCGGCAGGATGTGGTGGTGGGTTCGGAGGCAGGACCCAAGATTCGTCGGGCCGGGCCAGTTTTGTGTTTGGGAAAAGAGTCTTTTAAAGATCCGGTCCCACGGGCGGGCCTACTTTCTTGATCGGACTTGAAAACCCAACGAGCTGGGACAATGTGGGCCAGGTGACAAAAACAAGCAACGACCACGACACATGCCCGATCAGACCAGCGTGCAACTCACTCGCTACGATGGGCAACAAAGCAACTCATCTTAGAGCAAATATGACTTGGTGCTCCAAGCAATACATCACAGGACATGTCACGAACATGTATGAATTCACTTTCTTTTGTCTGTCACCACTCATTCTCTTCTCTCTGACGTGACGTGTGTTGTGCTGTATGGTTAGAACAAATTCACATCATTTGTTCTTAGAGCAAACAAAAATTTCTCCATCTTAGATCATGTTCGGTTTTCGTTTAAAAACAAGAAAAATAATGAAAAAAAAAACATGTTAATAAAACACATTTAAAAATAGAATCAAAAATATATTTGACAATTTATAAAAAATTAAAAATATATTTGACATGTGCCGAGAAACAGTGTTTGAAAATCAAAAACACATTTGACAACATTATTAAATTTCAATATCAATCTAATTGAATATCATTTTTACGTAAAATACTGGCATATATTTGTTACTTTATGGATGTTATCGGAGTTGAAATGTCTTTAATTACCATGGTATGAAAAAATAAACATCAAAAAACATCAAATTTATTTCTAAAACAACTATTTTTCAGCAAGTTTGTTTAAAACAGGCAAAAAAATAACGTTGCCAAATAAGTTTCTCAAAAAATAGTATTTTAATCAATTTTGATTAAAAACAGGGATACCAAATAGGGATACCAAACAGTATTTCTCTAAAAAAAAACTTTAGATGATGACAATGTGCGTGTTTGGTTGGATAAAATTTGCCAAAAAAATGTAATCCCGTTCGTTTTGTCCCGTTTGTTTCATTAATCTTCCGAGTAAGATTTTAATTTAAATTGCCTAATAATTTGTTGATTATATCATACTCGATATTTGAGATTTTTTAGGTGTAGCGTCTGAAATACCATATTCTATTGTCTTGTCAATGCATGGATTGTCAATATGGACAAGCGCATGGTATCTTACAAGTATCACAACTTCAAATAAAAATATCTGCTATAAATTTGGCAGTAAAAGCTACATGTGTTGTCAAACGCAACTAAATTTTCTTTCCAAAATTTTAGTGCATGCTAAACAGTTTTCATATTATAATGTTACGTAACTTATACACTTCAGACTAATTTCATAAGATTATTAAAATTTTAAGCTGGAACCAAACGGGCTCAATGTCAAAAAAAAATATATACTATAAGTAAGTAGTTACTTTTTCTATTACGTATTTCTTAATTTTGTAGAACCTCTAAAAATCTCTTTTTGCTTAAAGTTCCACTACCTACACCATTTTCTGTATAAAAAAAATTACTCACACCATTTCTCAAATCCACTTTGAATCCGATGCTTGGGGGAGTTGTGCATGTTAGGTATTTATGTTTTTAAACAAGATTGATTGAGACCATTGTTTTCTTGAGGAACAAATTTGAATGTACATTTTAATTTTATGTATGTTTAAAAACAAAAATTGACTGAAGACGTCGTTAGAAAAGGAATAATTTAATATATTTTAAAGAATTACATTATATAGGCGATAGTTGGATCCAAACCCAAGACCTCATGTAGGGGTTTCGAACGCTCTACCACTAAACTAGCACTCGTTACATATTTTTCATACGTTTGAGTTATCATTTCAACTATGATTGAATACATAAATTAATAATTATATGCTAATACGATGTGTAGAAATAATATTCAAAAAACATATAAATCTACGTAATAAGGGACTAAGGAGAATAGGCAATTCTAAAAATGCGGACACATCCAACCAAACACAAGATAGCCTTCCAAACAAGCTCATATACAGTGACTCCAAGAGCATTGTATAATCTCTCTTGGGGCGTGGATTTAACGCGGCCTCCAAGCAGGGTGGAAGATAACAAATGACTTAGTGTGGGACCCAACAGGTTCACGTGGTTGGTGGGTAATGGGAGCCCACGGAAAATCACATCAAGAGAAAAACAAGTGAGCTTTCAATACGTACATACAAATACAATGGTTAAAGTAGAGGAAGAAGATCAAAGAAAACGAAAGGAACAGTACTTGGCTTTTGAACCTATCCAATAAAGATGGTGCGTGTGTGCGTTTGTGTTCGCTTCCTTCCTGCTGCTGCGACTCGTTTGATACCATCAGTAAAATTACATAAAACTTGTTAATACCGTAGTACAGTATTTCTTTAATTATACAACACTAGTACAAAGATTAATAACAATTCTTCGCAAGTCAAAGAACCTAGTTAAAAGTTAGGTTTAAAAAAGAAATCAAACAGTTTTGTGCTTTGAAAGGAAGGAAAACATTGGATAATAAAGCCAACGAGTACAACTTGTGTTTGGATTCCACAGGTAAAGTCTAGCATGATATTAATAGCGGAAGTGATTTTAGTTTACTTCTTGTAGCGTGATTATTCCTTAAACGATGTTCAGGATCTTTGACGTTGATAATCCCATGCTTCAGCTCTCAGCAGAAACGCGCGCCTCTTGGGCGAGTGTTGATTTCCACAGCACGAATCGCTCCTTGGATGCGCGAGAGGGAAATATGTAGAGAGAAAATAAGTTTCTCGTGTAGTGTTAGCCGTACTCATGTGCATATTAAATTTATGTATATATAGACTAAGTTTCTACTTATTTGTTGTCTAACCCCTCTAGTGTTTGCGTGTTTACCCTCTTAGGTTTGCAGAAATTACAGACAGCCCATTTGGGCGCATCCTGTAACAAAATCTAACATCTACCACTCGATCATGGCGCTACGCATACTCTAGCGATTTTCTCAATCTCCAACACCCATCGAAGAGGATTATGTGCGACTGATGAGAGTACGCGCATTTCGGGAGACCTATACACCAAACTCATCATAAACCAGCGCATGAAATCTCAACATCTAGAGCATAAACGCTATGTATTACTCTCGAATGCCCCATACTCACATGCCATCCCATAGACCATGGGTATGTCTAGTTCCATAGACCATGCTCGAATGCGTCCACCGTGCTCTGGCTTTATTCAAAACTTACATGATCCCACATGGGTCCAACGAGCGTCGACAATGAATAAACATAGCCTGATGCAATGAGAATCTTCTACTCGCACGTCTGTCATTCAGATTTGGATTGGCTGTTTGATGTCCGAAAGGCCAAATCATGCATGACCTCTTGGTGCCATGCCAAAGCAGCACCCACCAAGCTGTCTCTTCACGACACAGTCAATAGTGATAAGTTTATACAGTGTCAAACATACTCAAATGATCGACGAGGCTCACACGGTGTGGAGTCATGGGACTACTCTGCTCACTACCTCGTGTTGCTCTCCAACACGTGTTCATCAAAGTACATGTCATAGAGTTTAGACTCCCACTGGAGCGCATGTCTTCATCTCATAAAAAACATTATGCAGATTCTAGTCCAGTCACCCTCTGGTGCCTAACCTGAGCAAATGTCGCATGTGAATGCCCCCCAAAACCAGTTCTCGCATCTAGCTTCTTCAAAGACTTACATGGCTATGGAATAACCATGTTTCGGGTGCTTATGGGCTACTGTCATCTTGGCATCTCTCCAAGGCGACAATTGAATGCATAAGTCAGCGTCAAGCTTAACGAGGAATATGTCTCTTCTTTTCTCACCATTATGGTGCCAAAAGTGATTGCTCGTGTGAGTGAGCCAATGCAACAACCCCCTTCTCCGGCTTGGGATAGACGGGTAGGGTGATGCTTAAAAGATACTACAGAATTCGAAAACAATACAATCCACAACACATATTTATAACATTAAACTTCATTAAGTTCCAAGTCTTATACATGACTTGATTACTGTTACACAATAATTAGAGTAACATTTATAGATAACTACTCGTGATATTGACAGTCTAGGTGAGTCTCGCACCCTACTAGTCCATAGTCTCAGCGTCTTGACCTGCGGTGGGAAAAAAAACAAGAACCGCAGTTTCGAAAATTCAGCAAGAAATACTAGTGATAGTACACCTTAGCATGTAAAAACAACAAGGCTGAGAAATGTTGCTGGGTCACGTATTAAATAAAATAAAATGACAGAGTACTGGTAAAAACAATATCAGAGTCGCAACAGAACAAACAACGATGCTAAATAAGAATCGTCTCAATATTCATCAGTATTTCCTGAGTATCAAACATTCCCAAATAAATCCTTCCCAAGTACCAATGTCCATCATGTATACGAATATAATTAACGATTTCCGAATATAGAATCAAATAAGCCAAATTATTATTCACAATATCCAGATTTGACCAGGGTAAACATAGCAACAGTCCTCAAATCGGATCTCCTAATCGAGGAATGGGAACATTTCCCTATGAAACATTCCCGGCGTAGGACGAAACGAGAGAGAAGATCTTTCATTTGTGTTTGGCGTCATGGAAAATATTTCCCACCCCCACTCTAATAACATACCATATTATACATTAAGTGTCGACGCCCCCTTAAGAAGAAAAAATCCATAAAGGTAGTACTAGATGGAACTCCAGCCAACAAGGCGAAGATTCGGGCCAACTAAGGGCCAAACCAACCCAACAAGGGAAAATTAAGCCAACAAACCTATTAGGCCAATCCAATCCACTGGCTGTCACATGAACTTTCACTTGAAGTTATTAATGAATTTTGATTAAGTATAGTATTTGAACACCAAGCTTTCCAAGTGAAATAAGAACGGCAATTTCAAAGACTCTTGACCAAGTAAAATCACTCTATCTAGTGGGAAATAAAATACGGCAACTATTTTAATTACACAAGTTGTAAGGTCAAAGGTTTCAATGGACTTGAAATACTTAGGTATTTCAAGGCCTTGAACCATTTTTCAAACCTTTGAATCAAGTTTCACAGAATTGAAATAGCAGAGCTATTTCAAGGACTTGAACCAGGATTCAAAGCCTTGAAACTGTCTGACCTACATACATGCTCTGAGGGAGAGTTTCCTAAACTCTTTTTAATTTAATACCATCACTCTCACCCTTGTACTTAATGTGTTATTATTTGATGATGAAAGACAAACTGATTTGATTTATCTAACATGTTTAATCCATTATTTTGACTCAGTTTTGCAGGGAAATTTTATTTCCTAGTTTGCAGGGATAGTTTCCTAATCTGACTTGTGCAGGAAATGAAACAGTTGGAGAAGATGATTATGTGATCAATCAAACCTGCATGACAGCTTCTCAATCTGTTTAAATGCAAGATCACAACAATATCTCTAAATATTTTGATCATCTAACCGTTGGAGAAGATGTAAAGGAGTCTAAGTTTGTTACCTACAAAATAGGAGATTTGTTGCTGAAAATCTGGGAAGATTTGAAAAGCTTTTGGAAGTATAAATGGAGCTCATTTTGAAGCAACAAGACACAACACTCAACGGGCAAAAAAAGGAGAGACACAAATTTGGATTGACAAGCATCAAAGAAGTTCATCACACTCTCAATCCAACACAAAGAAGTTCACTGCATTTTTCACTGCAGTTTTCTACTCCAGTGTTCTTCTGTATTGTACTTTATTGGTAGATCATTTTTGTAATACTTCTATATATCATTCTCAAGGATTGTTCAAAGTGAACAATATAGAATTTAATCATCTGGTGATCATGAGTGCTGCATGTGATGGTGGTTTCTCACAGGGAAGAGCTTCCAACAGACCTCCTCTATTTTTTGGAGACAAATTTGCTCACTGGAAAGCCCTGATGAAAATGTTCATCATTGATCAGGACATAGAGCTTTGGAACATTATTCAGAATGGACCTCACACTTTCTTTACAGAGAAATATGGGATCAAAACTCCTAAATCTGAAGACTCACTCTCCTCCTCTGAGTTATAACAATATTCTAAGTATTACAAAGCTATTAACATCTTGTATTGTGCTTTGAGTACAGATGAATTCAACAGGATTTCAGGCTGCAAGAATGCCAAAGAAATCTGGGACAAGCTTGTGGTGACATTTGAAGGAACTAGTCAAGTCAAGCAAACCAAGATCAACATCTATCTCAGGCAATATGAGATGTTCAAGATGAATACAGATGAGTCAATCAGAGAGATGTTCAAGAGGTTCACAGACATTGTCAACAACCTTGATTCCTTGGGAAAACATATTTCCATTGAAGAAAATGTGAGGAAGATACTGAGAAGTCTTCCAAAGACCAAATGGTTGTTGGAATTTTGCCCTAGAGGCAATCAATTAATTGTGACAAATATATGGATTTACGATTCATTATGTTATCGATATGGAGATATGCTAACATGAATTAAGTCCTTAGAATATAAGGTGTTATATTCTTAAATATCCCTAGTCAATTATTATGATTAATGGGACAATCATCTATAGACTAGTATGGGGTTGGATTGATATGGAGATATCACGATCCAACACATGGGTATGCATTAGGAGTAATGGCATACTGGATTGACCCACGACGAAAAGGATACATTAGATTATGTGAAGTCACAATCGCTTTTCGTAGTGCTAATATTATTGCAATCCTTGGACTTGAAGTCACTAGATACTCTAGTTGTGAAATATTGCGCTTTGATGTTATCAAACGTTACACCGTAACTGGGTAATCATAAAGGTGGCTATCGGGCGTGATAGGAAGCAAGCTTAGAGATCGTAGTGATGTAGATAGGATTTGTCCCTCCCACATAATGGGGGTAAATATCCACGGCCACTCGAGGGATGAGGCTTATTGAATGTCTGGCCAGACTCAGATAAATTAATATAGAGATATTAATGTTATCTGCAAGTATAAGCATATTCCCAGGATCGAGGAACTATGGATTGGATATACGAGTGTGACTATTTATGTCTCGTGTCCAATCCGGATATGGAGACAAAGGGATAACGCAATATGACATATTGGACACAAAGGTTTGTCGGGATCACTGACTATTTCTATTGGTTGGGTGGCATAGATGTGTTGCTAGACACCGCTCCATGTTAGTAATAGTTACTACCAACTATATAGAAACCTATGGGGTCACACGTCAAATAGAATAGAGCTAGATTTGGGATTAATTAATATAGATTAATTAATAGAAGGATCATTGTGCAACACCTTGCAAACTTAGTAGGACTAATTTGCAAGGAATGGAATAATTCTAGTTCATCTAGAATTAGGAAACTCTTTTATGGAAACAACAAGGAGTTGTTGGAGTATATAAAGGAGGCTCTGGCTTCCTTCCCACTACATGAGTTATTATTAGTCATAACACAAAAGTGGGAGAGAGCAAAAGAGAGAGCAAGACAAAGAGCTAGGGCCGAAACCCTAGCCCCCGTCCGCCCCTCTACCCGACGGCAAAGAGGAGGCCGCCCCCTCCCTTGTGCCTTGTTGCTTTGTTGCTTTGATCTTCATCCCTCTTCCTCCAAGGTTCAAGCTAGCACTTGATTGAAGGAAGAATCTAGATCTCACCTCTAGACGTGGATCAACCGTAGAGACGAGGACATCATTCTTCGTGTGATCTCACAAATCAAAAAGGTACACATCTTCTATGTCCTTGATCATGTTATGATGTCTCTTCCTGTGATCCTTGGTGGGCTTTGAGTAGGATTAAATTTTGTTATTCGCTGCGTTACCTACGTCAAAACCCAACAGTGGTATCAGAGCCACAGGTTGTAGAGCATAACATGATATTATGTGTTTACGATTTCAGTTCATACACCGTATTATTGTTTATTACGCGAAAACTGAAAAATTGGCATAGTAGATGCAATATTGAATTTGATTCAATCAAACAAGACCCAATTTAACATTGGATGTTAGAATTGGTGAGTTTAATCACATGGGATGTGAACAATTGGGTTCTTGAAAAATTAGGGTTCATGGGCACATGATTGAAAAGGGGTTTTCAATTATGGAAATAATTAAACTTGGGCAACAAGAAAGAAGTTGTTTTGGAAACAATTAAACTTGGGAAACAAGTAAGAAGTTGTTTATGGAAACAACTAAACTTGGGAACCAAAGAAAGAATTATTTTAGAAACAATACCATAAGGGTGTTTTGGAAACAACCCAACAAGGAAGGAATTGTTTATGGAAACAATTCCATATATTGTTTATGGAAATAATTCCATGAATTGTTTATGGAAACAATTCCATGAGGAGATGTGGCCCATGTAGGGACCGCCCCTCTCTCTCCTTGCCGCCCAAGTAACACACGGCACAAGAGGGGCCGACACACCCTAGCACACGGCCTAGCCGTGTGGGCTAGGGGCCGGCCGGCCCGGGCCTAGTGTGGCGGTTCCTTGGTTGATTTCGGCCATTCTTTGGTAAATCCTTTGGACCGTTGTAAAACCCTAGTTACCCAATTTCATTAAAATTAAACAAGCGCGTTAAAAATTGGTTTTAACTGTATTATGTGCTTTATTGCATGGTGGATGGATATGGCCTAGGATTGTGGATGTTTATTGTTTTGTGGTTTGGTTTACGGTCTGCGAGCTGATCAAATTAATGTAATAATTAATTAGGTTTTACGGCCTGCGAGTCGTCTCTTTTCTCCTCGACATGTGAGGCTTTTTGTTATTTATTTATTCTAGATGTTAGGCTAGAATTAGAAATATTTAGTTGATAGCCAAGAACATGTAGAAGAAGACCGGAGAACCAAAGGAGCCAAAAGACATCCCTAGACACAGCTATGGTGGAGCACATGGAGATGAGCTCGGCACTTTAGGGCAATTAGATATTATCATTGGCTTGATAATATCATTAGTCTAGGGGCATATCCATGCCACGTTATTTTCTTTTGTGGATGTTTATTATTTATGTCTTGTTATTTATTTTTGTGTGTATGGCGATACTAGCAAAACGTTAACAAGATAATAATAAACAAGGTTGGTCTTTTATTATGGATGGCCCAATCCAAATAAGTAGACCATGTTGATAAGATCAACCAAACAACTTAAAAGAAATCCCTCAAATAAATATTGCGTTTTGCCTTCTCTTGCCAAAAACACCCTTCATGATCATGGCCTATTAAAATTCGGGCTTGCCAAAGCAAGGCGATTTTAATTTTCCATGGTGTGTTGCGGACGACGCAAGCTAGTAATGCGTGTATGTTGAAAACAAGAGGTTGGACGCAACTAGGCAAGAGTCAATTGGATTGATGAGCTTAGAGGCATGACAATTATGTGTTATCTAAAGGATAAAGAATAAAAGGAATTTATTCGCCTAATTGGACCAAGAGTTGCATGGGATGCAATTGGAATGGTTCCTACCTAAATAACCAATTCTTGGGTGACTTGCCAAAGCAAGCTCAAGAAGAAGTGAAAAAGGGATCTTGGACCCACTAGAAAATATATAAAATATTTTTCGCATTAATGGTGAGGGCTATTAATCCGAGAAAAATAGTGGGAGCTATATTTAATAATTTAAATCCTTGTTGAATATAGTTATACGTCACAATGCTTTGCATAATCCTATAAGTGTTAATACCCATCGCATTAAACAAACAAACGCGACTTTATGTCCATGAGATGGACAAGATGTCTGGAATCTATTTTCTAGATTGGTATAAAATCGAGAATTGTTCTCAAGTAAAGGAAATATGTTGTACATTGTAGAGCATAAATTTCTCTTCCAAAATACACTAAAGCCTTATGGAAGGAACATCAAAGAATGGTTCTTTGGATGTAACTTGTCTCATGTCAAGCTCCCATGGACTCTGAGCTTTGGAAGCAAGATGAGAAATTTGGAGGCATATGATATGATCATACGAGCTTGTCATGAAAGGCTTAAGGAGTTGCTCCACTTTGCAATCTCTTGCTTAGCACTCGTCATGGTCAAGATGGAATAATTTCGGGCTTGCCAAAGCAAGGCGACTTACTTCATCGAGATATGACGCGACGACACACGTTAGTAATGTGTGGCTGCTGAAGCAAGAGGTGAAGCGCAAACTAAACTAACTCAATAGGATTGAAAGCTTAGATATTGGGAGTTATCTATAAGATAGATAAAGAATATATAGTTATTCTCCCAAGTGGACCAAGAATTGCATTGGATGCAATTACAGTTTTGTTTTAAAGTTGATTTACTCAATATGATTGAAAAATCACTAAACAAAACACTCATAATGGGCATGGGCAAAAACTGTTAATAGTTAACAGCATGGGTAAGGGCAAATGGTTTGCGCCGAACCCATGAGTATAAAGCAAGCCTGTTGCTAAAACCAAGTTGCCTCGAAGTCCCATAGGTGGTGTAGAGGAAGAGAGACTACCCAAAGTACATGGAAGTAAATAATAAAGGAATTATGAATTCCGACTTGGGTATTTTATTATAAAATTCAATATGTCTATCTTATCATCAAGAGTATATGATACTAGATGAGGATCTCACATTTATAGAAATGTCTAGGATCTCAAGAGACGAAGACAATTGGATAAGGAAGAAATAATCCTACACGTGGGGCTATGAAGCAAAGGGTTGCTGAAAAGCCGTAGGGAATTATTTCTACCTTTCAGAAATTGTTCATGAATTAGACAAAAGGGATAATGTCCCTGCTATGAGTAGGACCATTATCATAGTTTCTTGTTTGGACAAGAAAGCTCCTTATCATAATGAAAGGACAAATGTTGTTCCATTTATTATGGTATGCATTACTGTAATGCAATTTTGTCTAAGTGGATTCTATATCCATGATCATGATAATTTCATCTATAACATTAATACCTAGAGGTTTGCATATTATGATATGAACTTCACTTATCTTTAGCATTATCGTTTAGGCCGATAAATAAGAGATACATATCTAGAACTCCATTAGGATGGATTTCTGGGACTCATTTGATTATTGAATCATATGAGACATGTAAGACTTATTAGGCAAAGATATGATCTTTTGGGAATCATACATATTGATGTATGAAGGCCGCTAAGCTCAAATACTAAAGATGGTTTTAGTACTTCATCATATTTACTGATAGGATCAGAGAAATATGAATTTGTGTATCTTATGAAGAAACAAATCAGAATCCTTTGAATTGTTCAAAGTATTCAGGAATGAAGTAGAGGACCTACTTGGCAAAAGTATTTAGACTCTATGATTGGATCATAGAAGAAAATACTTGAGCCAAGAGTTTGACAAGAATCTATGGGAATATTGGATATGATCCAAAACTCGCTCCACCTAGCACGCCACATGGGTTTTGGCGTGTTTAAAAGGAGAGTTCGAACCTTGTAGGACACGGTTCGGACCATGATGAGTCAAACAGAACTTCCAGTTTACTTTTAGGGGCTATGTTCTAATTACAGCAAATTTCGCCCTTAACCTTGTTCCATCAAAAACGGATTATGAAAAACACCATATGAGATATGGACTAGGAAGTGTCCTAGTATGTCATTCATAAATATTTGGGGTTATGAGGTTTATGTAAAAGAGTTTACAAATAAACTTGGACCCAAGTCGGATAAATGTTTTGTGGGATATCCTGAAAAGGATATTATTTCTACAACCTAATCGAGAACAAACTGTTTGTTTCTCGAACCACAGTGTTTCTAGGAAGAGATTGTCTCTAAAAGAAACAGTGGGAGGACAGTAGAACTTGAAAAGTTCAAGAACCACAATAGAACATTAATCCGTTTGATGGAACATGAGCAGGATCACAAGGTGTTGTGGAGCAACCTACTCAGATAACACAAGAATCTCGTAGGACAGGTAGGATATGTCAAGGGACTAGAGAAATAAGGATTTCTCATAACCCGTGATATATTGCTCATCGAGATGAGCCTGCAACCTATGAGAAGGCCACGTGTGGGCCATACTCTCAGAAATGGCTTGGAGCCATAGGATACGATATGGAATCCATGTATACCAACAAAGTATGGACTTTGGTGGAACCACCTGAATGGGTAGGACCCATAGGGTGCAAGTAGGTTATGAGGAAACTAACATGGATGGTAATATGATTACTTTTAAGGGACAACTGGTATGAAAGGGTTTCATGATTATTCATAGTATAGACTACGACGAAATCTTTCCCCAGTTGTGATGCTTAAATCCATTCGCATCTTGCTTGTAGCAATCTGTTTATAGATTGAGTCAAGATTCTTGGAGATTGGATTCTTCGAATTTATGATGCAATCAAAGGAGTTTGGTTCCATCAAAAATTGAAGATGATACTTGTGTCTACAAGAAGGTTAGTGGGAGCATAGTTAAATTTCTGGTCTTGTATGTAGAGACATATTAATCATTGGGAATAATGTCTCTACTCTGCAATCTATTAAAGATTGGCTAGAGAAATTGATTTCCAATAATTGACTTAGGCGAGACAATCTATAAAATCTATGGAGATAGATTAAAGTAATTGTTCATCCTGAGTCATGGTACATATATTGACAAGGTGTTGAAATGGTTCAACGTGAAAAGAATATTGATTCTTACCCATGTCACATGGAACTAGTCTTTGGAAAGCTAATTGTCTTACCAATTAGATTGGGAATGGACCGTATCAATTAGATTCACGAGATACGCCATGAGATGTACTAGGCCAGACGTGTCATAAAGCATGACACAAAGATACCAATCAAATCCAAGTGAGGTGTCACTTAATAATTATCAAGATTATCCTTAAGTACTTGAGAAGGAATAAAGGATGAACTCTTGATTAATGGAGGATAGGAAGGGTTTACTGTAAGGGGTTACAGTGATGAGAACTTCCATCTGAAAAAGAAGATTTCAGATTATAGTCGAGTTTTATGTTTTATGCTAGAGGGAGTGACTGTGAGCTGGAAAGGTTCCAGGCAAGATTCAGTCACTGATTCTAACATAGAGGACTGAGTAAATTAATGCATAAGATGCATTTATTCAGAATATTCAATCTCAATCAAATTGTTGATGGAGGAGATGTGAATATTTGCAAGGTGCCAGCATATGTCTCGCCCCTACGCAGTGTAAGCGTGGAGGACCGCGCTAGATCAATAGGCATATGATGCAGGAGATTGACTCTAGTGCAAGTGGGAGACTGTTGGAATTGTGCCCTAGAGGCAATCAATTAATTGTGACAAATATATGGATTTACGATTCATTATGTTATCGATATGGAGATATGCTAACATGAATGAAGTCCTTAGAATATAAGGTGTTATATTCTTAAATATCCCTAGTCAATTATAATGATTAATGGGACAATCATCTATAGACTAGTATGGGGTTGGATTGATATGGAGATATCACGATCCAACACATGGGTATGCATTAGGAGTAATGGCATACTTGATTGACCCACGACGAAAAGGATACATTAGATTATGTGAAGTCACAATCGCTTTTCGTAGTGCTAATATTATTGCAATCCTTGGACTTGAAGTCACTAGATACTCTAGTTGTGAAATATTGCGCTTTGATGTTATCAAACGTTACACCGTAACTGGGTAATCATAAAGGTGGCT
Source organism: Linanthus parryae (assembly GCA_023055425.1). Classification (NCBI taxonomy): domain Eukaryota; kingdom Viridiplantae; phylum Streptophyta; class Magnoliopsida; order Ericales; family Polemoniaceae; genus Linanthus; species Linanthus parryae. Next base: position 474,357 of record JALGPY010000041.1, on the reverse strand, counting down.
ATCGGGCGTGATAGGAAGCAAGCTTAGAGATCGTAGTGATGTAGATAGGATTTGTCCCTCCCACATAATGGGGGTAAATATCCACGGACACTCGAGGGATGAGGCTTATTGAATGTCTGGCCAGACTCAGATAAATTAATATAGAGATATTAATGTTATCTGCAAGTATAAGCATATTCCCAGGATCGAGGAACTATGGATTGGATATACGAGTGTGACTATTTATGTCTCGTGTCCAATCCGGATATGGAGACAAAGGGATAACGCAATATGACATATTGGGCACAAAGGTTTGTCGGGATCACTGACTATTTCTATTGGTTGGGTGGCATAGATGTGTTGCTAGACACCGCTCCATGTTAGTAATAGTTACTACCAACTATATAGAAACCTATGGGGTCACACGTCAAATAGAGTAGAGCTAGATTTGGGATTAATTAATATAGATTAATTAATAGAAGGATCATTGTGCAACACCTTGCAAACTTAGTAGGACTAATTTGCAAGGAAGGGAATAATTCTAGTTCATCTAGAATTAGGAAACTCTTTTATGGAAACAACAAGGAGTTGTTGGAGTATATAAAGGAGGCTCTGGCTTCCTTCCCACTACATGAGTTATTATTAGTCATAACACAAAAGTGGGAGAGAGCAAAAGAGAGAGCAAGACAAAGAGCTAGGGCCGAAACCCTAGCCCCCGTCCGCCCCTCTACCCGACGGCAAAGAGGAGGCCGCCCCCTCCCTTGTGCCTTGCTGCTTTGTTGCTTTGATCTTCATCCCTCTTCCTCCAAGGTTCAAGCTAGCACTTGATTGAAGGAAGAATCTAGATCTCACCTCTAGACGTGGATCAACCGTAGAGACGAGGACATCATTCTTCGTGTGATCTCACAAATCAAAAAGGTACACATCTTCTATGTCCTTGATCATGTTATGATGTCTCTTCCTGTGATCCTTGGTGGGCTTTGAGTAGGATTAAATTTTGTTATTCCGCTGCGTTACCTACGTCAAAACCCAACAATGGTAACCAAAGACAACAGCCATTGAAGAAGCTCAAGATCTCTCATCACTACAACTTGATGACCTACAAGGGAAGCTCATGACACATGAAATATCCATGAATGAAGCTGATGGAGAGCTGCCTGAAGGTGTCAAGAATTTAGCACTCAAGGCCAAAGAGAATGAGAAAACTCAAAGCCTTGAAACTGAAGATGATGATGACGAAGATCCTTTTGCATTGATCTCCAAAGCCTTAACCAGAATTCTCAAAATGAAGAAAAACTTTGGAAACAAAGACTTCAACAGAGAAAGAAACAGATCATCCAGGAGCAAGGACTACAAAGGTAAGTCTTCTTCACAAAATAAAAACAAAGTCATGAACTGCTTTGAGTGTGGTGATGCAGGAAATTTTTGATAAGAGACTGTCCACACAAGAAAAGCAAGAACTTCCAAAAGAAAGACAATTACAGAAGAAAGAAAGCTATGATTGCTTCATGGAGTGATTCAGATAGCTCAAGTGAATCTGAATCTGACGAAGAACATGCCAACCTATGCTTCCTGGCCAAGCATGATGAAAGTTATGAGAAGAACATTGAGGTAATGGTAAACTGTCTGATTTCAAAACCAAAAGATGCTCTTTCAGATTATCTCAGAACAATGCTTTTAAATGAGGAAGATTATCTGAAAGATATCAGACTTCTGAAAGAAAAAGCTCATGAGCAAGCAAAAGAGAATTTATAACTTGTTTGTCAAAATCAGAATCTTGAAATCTCTCAGAAGAAAAGTGACGGTGATTTCAAGGCATTGAAAACCAGTTTCAAAGACTTGAAAACACAAGTCAAGGAAGTAGTCACTGAAAACTCTTTGATGAGTAACGACATTGTTAATATGAAACATCAGGTTGGTGAATTAGATAAACAAAATAATACTCTTGCTGAGAAACTTCAAGAATCTGAATTAGTCAAAGTCAAGCTTGCAGGCTCGGAAAGAAGTTAAACTTGATTTTTGGAGGAAGTTCAAAGTATGTTCATAAAACTGGTATTGGATACAATTCAAATTTTCCAAGAAACAACAATACCATATTTGTGAAAGTTGGAAGCAAAAATTCTTTTAAGTGTCATTTTTGCAACAAGATTGGTCATATGAAGATGAATTGTCCATTAAGAAGAAGAGACCTTCATATAATGAGGAACACATTCCCATTTCAACTTAAATGACAAGTCAGACAGATTTGAAAGAGGATTCAAGGGTTTGGTACAGAAAGCTTGGTCACATTAGCTTGCATACCTTGAATAAATTGATCTCCAAGGAGCTGGTAAGAGTATTACCATCTATCAAGTTCAAAGAAGATGATGTATGCAAAGCTTGTGCTCAGTGTAAGCAGACCAGAAACTCATTCAAACCAAAGAAGTTTGTAAGTACCTCTAGACCTATTGAACTACTTCACATGGATTTGTGTGGTCCTATGAGGACACCAACTCCAAAAGGTAAGAAGTATATGCTAGTCATTGTAGATGACTATTCTAGATATACTTGGGTTATGTTTTTGAAAGAAAAATCTGAAGCCCTCTCTGAATTTTCAAAGCTTTTCAGAGAACTTCAAAATCTGAAAAACCTACCCATTGCTTCAATTAGAAGTGATCATGGTAGAGAATTTGATCAATTAGAATTTGATTTGTTCTGTGCTAAGCATGGTATCTCTCACAATTTCTCTGCTCCTAGAACTCCTCAACAGAATGGAGTTGTTGAAAGAAACAACATGACTCTTGAAGACATGTCAAGGACAATACTTCTAGAAAATAAGCTGCCGAAACATTATTGGGCAGAAGCTGTGAATACAGCAAATTATATTCTGAACAGGTGCTTGATCATGCCTATCTTGAAGAAAACCCCCTATGAACTCTTCAAAGGTAGAGAGCCAAACATCTCATACTTCAGACCCTTTGGTTGCACATGATATGTCCACAACAATGGTAAGGACAACTTGGGTAAGTTTGGTGCAATAAGTGATGAAGGTATATTTCTTGGTTACTCTCTTACTAGCAAAGCTTATAGATTTTATAATAAAAAGAACCAAGCTGGTTGAAGAAAGTATTCATGTTATTTTTATGAAAGCTATGATGGTTCTTTGAGTGAAAGTTTTGCAGACTTTAATATGAACAAGCATGAATCAGAAGAAGAAACTGAGATCTCTCTTGGGTTCAAGAAAGCTCAGAAGGAAACATAAGTCATTTTCAAGACCTTGAAAATAGGTCTCAAGGCCTTGAAAACAAGCCTTAAAACCTTGAAAAAGATGATCAAAAGGATACAAGTGACAAAGCCACTACTTCAAGACCAGAAAAGATCTATGGAGAACCTGAACCATGGTCTCCAAGAAAGAGATTCAAATATCTATCATCTCATCCAGTTGATAATATCATTTCAGATCCATCCACTGGTACACAAACTAGATCACAGTTGAAGAACTTATGTGCCTTTAATGCTTTCATCTCTCTTGTAGAACCTAAAACTGTGAAGGAAGCACTGCAAGAAGCAGACTGGATCATTGCTATGCAAAGTGAACTCAATGAGTTTGAAAGGAATAAGGTTTGGAACCTGGTTCCTCCACCTACAAACCAGTCTGTCATTAGTACCAGATGGGTGTTCAGAAATAAGTTGGATGAGAATGGCAAGGTGATAAAAAAAGCAAGGTTAGTTGCTCAAGGTTACAATCAAGAAGAAGGTATTGATTATGAGGAAACTTTTGCTCCAGTTGCCAGGTCAGAAGCAATTAGAATTCCGCTTGCATTTGCATCTTTCAAAAATATGAAACTATTTCAAATAGATGTAAAATGTGCTTTTCTGAATGGCTACTTACAAGAAGAAGTTTTTGTTGCACAACCTCCTGGATTTGAAAATGATAAGTTTCCAGATCATGTTTATAAACTTGAAACGGCTCTTTATGGTTTGAAACAAGCTGCAAGGGCTTGGTATGAAAGATTGTCAAAGTTTCTGCTTGAAAATGATTTCAAAAGAGGATTGGTAGACAAGACCCTTTTCATAAAAAATCATGAGAAATATTTACTTGCAGTTCAGATTTATGTTGATGATATTCTATTTGGAGCTACTAATGATCTTCTATGCAAAGAATTCTCAAGTCTTATTTGCAGTGAAATTCAAATGAGTGTGATGGGAGAGTTGAACTTCTTCCTTGGACTTCAAATACATCAATTTAAGAAGGACATCTTTCTGCATCAAAGCAAGTATACTAGAGACGTGCTGAACAAGTACAACATGTCTCAATCCAAAGAGATCAAGACTCCAATGAGTTCTACACTATCTTTAGATATAGATGAATCTGGTAAGAGTGTCAATGTGAAAGAGTATAGAGGTATGATTGGATAATTACTATACCTTACTGCTCGTAGACCAGATATCATGTTCAGTGTATGTATGTCTGCAAGATTTCAATCTGATCCAAAAGAATCACACTTGACTGTTGTGAAGAGAATATTCATATATCTCAATGGTACCAAAGACTTAGGGCTTTGGTATCCAAGACATTCTAACTTCTCTTTACATGGATTTTCAGATGCTGAATTTGCAGGTTACAAAGTTGATAGAAAAGCACTTCTGGAACTTTCCAATTTATTGGATCATCTCTGATCAGTTGGCACTCCAAGAAACAAAACTCAGTTGCTCTATCAACAGCTGAAGCTGAATATATATCTGCTGGAGCATGTTGTTCACAAGTGTTATGGATTATTCAACAGTTGAGGGATCTTGGATTTGATTTCATAAGTATTCCATCAAATGTGACAACACTAGTGCAATATCTATCACAAAGAATCCAGTTCAGCATTCAAGAACCAAGCATATTGATGTCAGACACCATTTCATCAGAGATCATGCTGAGAAAGATGATATTGTTCTTGAATTTGTTTCTACTAACATGCAACTTGCAGATATCTTCACTAAACCATTGCGAGATGAAAGATTCTCAGCTCTAAGACTGGAATTAGGCATGCTAAATAAGAATGCATTGGTTTAGGGGGAGCATCAGGTAAGAAGGTAAGTCATTATGTGGTTTTCAAAGGTTTGAACTGCTTTTCAAAGCCTTGAAAATCCTTTCAAAACTTTGATCTTATTTGTTTCTGTGATACAACGTTTCAAGACCTTGAAAACATTTTTCAAAGCCTTGAAAATAAGTCTGTTGAACTAGTTAGTCAACAATCTTGGATCATTCTGTATTGGGTAATATCTTTGTAGATATTTGCTCAATATAGTCTATACCTTTTCCGAAAACTCATTTTAGCCAAATATAATATCTTAATATATGTTTTCCAACGGCCTAAAAGATTTGAATTTTCTCCGATCATTACAGATCTTTTCAGATTAGAGAGATATTCTATTTTCCTTTTGAAACTCGATCACTTTTAGTATTTATCTTCTTCTCTTCTCCTTCACTCCGTATCATTCCTACCTCTCTCTATTCTTCTCTCAAACCCTAATGAGCACAAGGAGAGCTTCAGACAGAATCAAGATGGCTGGAGGTTCAAAACCTAGTTCAGAGAAAAAAAGAAAGGCAGCAGTGGATGAAGTTCAAGAGAATAGTGGAGACAGTAAATCTAGAACTCCTAGTGCAGAGGCAGTTGCTGATCTTCCTCCACCCAAAAAGAAAGTCAAGAAGGTTGCAACTCCCTCCTCAGAAAAGAATAAGAAGAAAGAGAAAGATACTGCAGAGAAGCAAGCTGAAACAGAGATCTCTAGCCCCAAGAAATTGAAGAAAAAGAAGAAGGAAACTCAAGTTGAAAAAGGGAAAGGAAATGTAACAGAAAAATAGCCAGAAGATCATATGGAGAAGGCCTTGCAGATCTACTCAAAGAACTCAACCCCTGATGAAACTTGGTTCATCTCAAACACCTCCAAAGGTCAGTGGTTAGATGGTTTTGATTCCAGATCTATTGCTTTTTTAGTATGATCAACATGCATATGATGGAACACATGAATCTTAAGTGCATCTCTATGTTAAAGAAGAGTTCTCTGTGGTTTATGCTGAACCTTAAAGTTAGCCTACCCAAGACTCACCAGACTCTTCTATCTGAACATGAAACAAGTTAGGAGATCAGCACACTTGGTACTTCAATGTAGAGTTGCTCGAATTGAGATTGAATTGGATCACTTGAGTTTGCCAATGTGCTAGGCTGTCCCAAGAGGTATGACGCAAACAATCACCCACCTAAGACAGAATACTGAAAGTAGCCAGAGAAGAGTTCTACCTACCAAACACTCCCACCTCAGCCAAACAATTAACACACTCTGTGTTAAATGTTGAAGCCAAATTCCTTCACACTATTTTGGTAAGGTGTATCTTTTCCATAGAGCACTCTAGAGAGTTGGTGACTGAGAGAATGCTGCACATCATGTATCTGGTCATGCATGGTTATGAGATTGATCTTCCAAAGTTAGTGATTGAACATATGCTCTTTAGCCATACCAATCAAAGGAAACATCATCTTCCCTATGCAAATCTGCTCACCTTGTTCTTTGAACACTTTGACATTCCAACTGGTGGAGAGGAATCAGTCACTTCTGGCATTGGAATGCTTAATGAGAAAGCTTTTAAGAAAATTGGAGTGGTAAAGACTAAAGAGAAGACTTGGAAGTTGTACTCAGATTTGGCTGAAGAAGGACTAGGTGCAAAGAAGTTTCTTAAGCCCAAGACCTTGACTCCCACTTCAAGTCAGACTTCTCAGCCCACGAACAATTAGAGACTTGATGGTTTAGAGTTGGATTTGGAAGAGATCAAAGAAACTGTTTATGGACTTGAAACTGATTTGGGGCAAGTTAAGTATATGGTGGAAAACATCTTTAGAAGCATGATTGTGTTTGATGTTCCTGAGGATGAAGAAGGTACAAAGAAAGGTGGCTCAGACAAAAATTTGCCAAGTGAACATTCCAACCAGGAAGAGGCTGCTCCAGTCAAAGATAAGGGAAAGCAAGTGGTAGAACAAACTGCTCAGGACATAGATGAAGTAAACAGTCCTGACTCAGATGATCTGCTGATTACTTTGAAGAAAAATAAGAAATCTATAAAGGTTGTTTCTAAGGACAAGACTGAAGATGAAACTGATGTTGGTGAGAATGAAGAGTAACAAGAAGAAAAAGTTAAGACTGATGAATATAGTGATGAAGAAGAGGGAGATCAAGATGGAGATGAAGACCCGACTCCTTAATCTTGCCTACTCTTTCTTCCCCATTATTTATTTTAACTCTTTTTTAAGTTTTATTTTCTAAAATTTCCAGACACTGATCCAATATATTCTCAGTCTTTTTGATGAAAGTCAAAAAGGGGGAGAAAAATCTTAGGGTTGTTTTGATTTTTATTATTGTTTAGATGACCTATCTTATGGTCAGTAGGATTTTCTGCAACTTACTTGCAGTTTTTGCTTTTGCTTATTAATAAGTTGGATCTTTTGGAACTACCGCGTTATTACTATTCTGTGCTAATCAGTATTTTGTGCAGATACTTAGAATCAAAACAATTGAGGTTTTCTCTATCATCAAGGGGGAGATTGTAAGGTCACAGATTTCAATGGACTTGAAATACTTAGGCCTTGAACCAGTTTTCAAAGCCTTGAATCAGGTTTCACAGAATTGAAATAGCAGAGCTATTTCAAGGCCTTGAACCAGGATTCAAAGCCTTGAAACTGTCTGACCTACATACATGTTCTGAGGGGGAGTTTTCTAAACTCTTTTTTATTTAATACCATCCCTCTCACCCCTGTACTTAATGTGTTATTATTTGATGATGAAAGACAAACTGATTTGATTTATCTAACATGTTTAATCCATTATTTTGACTAAGTTTTGTAGGGAAATTTTATTTCCTAGTTTGCAGGGATAGTTTCCTAATCTGACTTATGCAGGAAAGGAAACAGTTGGAGAAGATGATTTTGTGATCAATCAAACCTGCATGACAGATTCTCAATCTGTTTAAATGCAAGATCACAATAATATCTCTGAAGATTGTGATCATCTAACCGTTGGAGAAGATTTCAAAGAGTCAAAGTTTGTTACCTACAAAATAGGAGATTTGTTGCTGAAAATCTGGGAAGATTTGCAGAGCTTTTTGAAGTATAAATGGAGCTAATTTTGAATCAACAAGACACAACACTCAACGGGAAAAAAAAGGAGAGACACAATTCTGGATTGACAAGCATCAAAGAATTTCATCACACTCTCAATCCAACACAAAGAAGTTGACTGCATTTTTCACTACAGTTTTCTACTCCAGTGTTCTTCTGTATTGTACTTTATTGGTAGATCATTTTTGTAATACTTCTATATATCATTCTCAAGGATTTTTCAAAGTGAACAATATAGAATTCTTTGTTAATCAGTTAGCTAGAGCAGGTCCTAGATAGGTTAAGGAGAACCACAAGCTGTAACAGAGTCAGGCGATTCTCTGTGCTTGAGATATGGGGCTTAGCTTTTGATTATAAGAATTGAGTTGAAAATCCTGCATGGAGAAGATCCCTGAGGTAGAGACGTAGGTCCAAGTTGACTGAACTCTATAAATCCTATGTCTCTTGCATTTACAGTTCATTCACTCACAGTTTTTGCAGCACTTAAAACTGTCTGTTTTTCAAGGGTTTGAAACTCTTTTCAAGGCCTTGAAAAAGACTTGTCTGTTCTATTGCAAACTGTATTCCAAAGGCTTGAATTTGTGTTCAAGGCCTTGAACTCCATTACACTAAATCTAAAACTCCTTTCCTCATCTAGTTTTGCAAAAAGTTGGCATACTCTATTCAACCCCCTCTTCTAGAGTATCAATGCTGCATATTCATCTGCATACTCCCCTTTCACAAGTAGTTGACACGAAGCAAGCTAGGCACACAAACTAAGCATGTAAACTCACCTCACGTCAAGGTATCAATAGTCTTCACTGGAAATCAACGTAGCCTTTGTCTACGAATCTGTAGCCTACAGTATACAAACCTCTAGTAACAACTTTATAACTTCTAGATAAATGAATGCATGGATGCTCGTCTAGGTCGAATACTAAGTCAAATCCTGTCGTTTACCATAAAACCCGATTTCTAGAGGTATATTCATAAATACGTATTTTGGAAATGGACTTTATATCATGAAAGTGAAACATTACTTACAACTGTTCAAGTAAGCGAGTAATATTTGAAAACTATTTATTACAATTACAACTACTAGAAATAATTAGAAACATAATTCTCATTAAATAAGAAAAAAGAGTAATTATAATAAAGAGTTTTTTTTACTTAGAGGAACAAATATATTTAAATTAAGCAAATATACGTGTTGATGAAAAGATTAATAAATAAGTATTTTGAAACTATTTATTTAAATAGAGCTAATGTGACATTTAGTAAATAACTAAATCAATACTTATTTTTCAAGCATCTACACACACAAATATCCGGGACCTTAGTCACCTAAAATCTCTCGAAGATATCGCTCCCGCTCCCAAAACTCGCTCTGGCACTTTCGAGGCAAACCTCGCTCTGGAAAATAAAGAGCGTGATTTCATAGGCTAACTACTTTATAAAGACGAATTACTATTAGTTTGGATTAAACTTAATGATTAGTCTCAGATTACTTATCAGTTTGATAATTCAACTATTTAAATATAATATTTTATTATAGAAGTACCATATTTAAAAAAATAACACTTACAACTCATTTAATAAAAATAATTATCATCTGCAAATGACTACAACATATGAAAATAGTAGTTTTATTCATAAAAATTACATTAAAATAAATATAACATATAGACACTCTCATGGCGCTCACCAATACACTCCTTTTTAAATTAGACGTCTTCCTGCTCTAGCTCCTGATCTCGTGGAGCTCCAATTTTTAACTAGTGAGCCAGACTCTTTTGGCATTTGATAAAATAATGGTCATAAGTCATTACCCTATTTTTCTATATAGGTTTATGAATTTTGTAGTTTCATTAAAAATAAATTCAAAAAATGTCATTGTAAAACCGATCGAGTTCCAAATTTGATGAGATCTACAAATATTCTATTCATATCCAAACATCCAAAATTGAAAGAGCTTATTAGCTCGAAAATTCTCTTAATCTAGCTCATTCAAGCAGCCCTAATTGTGTACTACTATCAATGCTTTATAATCAATTTAGAAATTTGATATTATCTAATATGCCTAATAATAGCATTATTAAACAATTTCTCAAAATGAAATGTTATTAAACAACACCCCCTCATTAGGACACGTACTTGATGAATTCATCGAATTATCCTTTCTCAAATTACTTATTTTAAAAAAAAAATAAAAAAAAAATAAAAATAAATTATACAACATAATTTAAATATAAATAAATAGAAATTAATTAATTAAAAAATATTTCTCACAAAAAAAAAATACAAATAGTAGAACGTTTGAAACCCGAGTTCATCCGATTATAGTACTATGACGTAGTAATTCTAAAAAAACATGACTATACCACGAGAATTTTTTTAGTGTGCTCAAAAAAACACCGCTACATTCAATGAGTGTGTGCCAATCACTTATGAACTAATAGGCTTCACTATTGTATTTAGAGCACCACATTGTGCTCTAATGGAGCATTGGAAACTTTTCTATACCACACGGTTTCGCAGTTGTGCTTTACCAGCTCAACCAGTGAGAAAGAGAGGAAAAGGAGGGCCTGTGGCAAAGGAATGTTGGGACCCATGATTTGCGCTCTCTCCATCAGAAGTGGGACCCACTCTGCCACTTTCTCTCACTTCATTCGTCAGCCATGTTTGACCCCCCTCTGCAACAATCGCAGATCCCCATGAATAAAATAATACTGAACCATCCCAGATTTCTGTGCCGTTTGTTTTGTTTTGGCTCGTCCTCATCTTCCTACTCACACCCCTCGGGACCTCATTCACGGCTTGAGCCGTAGCTCCGTAGCCACTTCACTTGACGGCTCTCAAGCCATTCCACCAAAATTTTGAATTTACCACGAGAGCTACTTTGTACCCGCACGTGCATTGGTAGAGAGTTACCGTACTTGTAGTACTGGTTTTGGCTAGGTTGTTAGTTTACTTTTTAAACCCGTTGGATTATAAACCGAAAACGAGCAAGTAATACTGTCAAGATCGACCGTGGTAAATCAACATAGGTGAGAGATCATCAAATTTTAAGGCTCCGAAGATATTGGGTGGGTTTGGTATGAAATTTTTTGTGGATTAAAATTCAGAATCCATTTTTCGGCTTTTTGGACTTTTTCCAGGTGTTTGGTGTGAGTTTTTTTGAACAGATTTTTTATTTTGGATTTTGGATTTGTAGCGTAGAGTGGGTGGAAGAAAAAAGTTGGGGTTGAGGAGATTTTTTTGTCTTTTTTGCTGAAATCACTCACATGACAATTTTGTCCTCCATCATCAATTATAATTACACAATTTTGTTAGTTACTTTTCACCATGCTATACCTTAATTAACACTACCCACCCACACCCTACCCACCATGACTCCCTCCATCTTAACAACGTAAATTTCTTACACTACCCACCACAACTCTAATTTTCTTGATTCTCAAACGAAAAAACAAAAAACAAAAACAAAAACAAACCAAACTCTAATTTTTCCTCAGCATTACACCCACCTGCAGATTTGTAATGACATGTGTTGTTTAATGTTTATCATTTAATTTGTAATGACATGTGTTGGTAATTATTCTTAATGTGAAACGATACTTTTATGTAGTGAAAGTTGTAATTTTTCTTTAACTATATCAATATGTGTACGCTTATTATTATGACATTCATATAATTATTTGTTTGTATTTTCTTCTTACTATACAAGATATTATATAATAGAACACGTTTGTAAAAAAATAAGCACTGGTTGTATGTTGAATAAAAACAAAAAAAATAAATACGTTTAGAAAAATAATTTAGTAGTGTTGGTATGTTTGTAAAAGTTGTTAAATAAGTCAATAAATATACACAAAGGGGTATAATAGTAACTTTCACTAGACAACAAAACTGTCACATCACTGACTTTTAAACAGCACCAACTTTTTTTACCAAACTCATACATCTTTTTTCTTGAACTTCTATGTCACAGACTTTTTTCACACCATCTTAAAAGACAGCTTAAAATCCAAAAAGTCCACACCAAACCCACCCATTGCTAAACAACAAAGTGAAAGCAAACAAACAAACAAATCGGCCAAAACAGAGAGGCCTGGAACTACATTCCACAGTCAGTATGAACCATATCCCTAACCACCAATTGAGCCAGCTGCTGTGGTGGGTCTTCTAAGATCACAAGAGTGTCATTTTGCTTCGCTCCTTCTTTGGCCAAAGCATCAGCAAGTGTGTTCTTTTCTCTGTTAATATGGTGAGTGGTACACTTACAGCCTTTGATCAAGATTTGAATTTCTTTTAAGATCATAGCAAAGGCGAAATTAGGAGGAATCTCCTGATTGATGAGCTTGATAGCATCCATAGAATCTGACTCCACAGCAACCTCCTTAAGATTCATTTGGTGAATGATGACAAGCCCTCTATGGATTCCCCAAAGTTCTGCTTCAATCACCGAGCTGAAACCAATTTGACCAAGATAACCTCTGATCCATTGACCCCTTTCATCTCTAAGGACACCTCCAAAGCCAGCCCTTCCATTCTCTCCCATTTTGCTACCATCTGTGTTAAGTTTAATATTGCCTGCAATAGGGGGAATCCAAAAATCAACAATTTTCCTACTAGAGTTCCTAGTGTTATCTTTACCATTAAAAGTTGTTTTAATTTCCTCGACATACTTATAAATGTTAATTATACTCACTCTTTCTGGTGTGCTAACTTGGTTAAAACAAAAACTATTCCTTTTTAACCAGATGAACCAGCAGCCACACAAAAACAGCAAAGAATGTGTATAATTAACATTGATACTCATCTTTAAATTGTATCAAACCAGTTGAGGAAATTTAAACTAGTTAAGGAAGATAACCACTAGGAACCGAAAATCACTCTCCAATTGGCTAAGCCTTTTGGACAGCTTCTAAAAATATGGTTTTGGTCCTCACTGATATCTGGGCAGTGAGGACAAAAACCATCAGGGGCTAAGCCCCTAACAAACCTCTCTAAATTAGTGAACAGTTTATTATGTCGGATTTTCCACACAAAAATTATAAGCTTCATTGGAACTTTCAGTTTCCAAATCCAATCCCAGTCTAGATTGGAGATATCATGAGATCTAGCAATAATATCATAAGCTTCTGAAACTGAAAAAGACCATTCTTTGAACCATACCATTGAAGCTCATGAAACACATTAGGATCAGGGGGAATCAATTTAGCTTTAATAGTATTGATGTGGTCCAAAGAAATAAGATCCTTAATCATATCCAGATTCCAACATCTATTATTATCAATAAGCAAACTAACAGTAAGCTTATTATCAAACTCAATATTCGGGTAAACTTCTTTAAATGTAAACGGCCCAATCCAACAATCATTCCAGATAGACACAGATTTACCATTTCCTATAGTCCACTGAAAGTGTCTCTTTATAAGCTTGAAAGCGTCAACAATACCTCTCCAGGTGTTGGTAGCCGAACTTCTCCTAGGCCAGTTAAACAAAGAGTATCTACCCAGATACTTTTTCTTTAAACATTAACCCAAAGGGCATCTTTGTTACATATAATGTTAAAGCCCAGTTTAGTAAGTAAAGCCCTGTTTTGGTTCTTCATCTCTCTAATGCCTAAACCCCCTTTCTTCTTGCTTTTACAAACAGTTTCCCAATTAACACTGTGAACTTTCTTCTTAGCATCATTATCACCCCAAAGAAACCCTCTATTAATTTTATCCAACAAATTACAAACATTACTAGGGATATTTTGGGTTTGCATCGTATAAAAGGGAAGAGCAGAAGTGACAGTTTTAATAAGCGTAGTTTTACCCCCTTCAGTCAACAAAGCAGCTTTCCAACCGGCAAGTCTAAGGTGGAATTTCTCAATAAGCTCAGCAAACTTAATTTTACCAACTCTTTCTTGATCTAAATTAATATCCAAATGCTTTCACAAATTTTGAGTTAAAGGAATACCTAATTTATTCTTGATACCATTTTTAGTCTGCAAACTCGTGTTAGGGGACACATACACTTTAGATTTGTTGTGATTAACCTTTTGGCCCGACAGATTGCAAAAATCATCAATGACTTGCATAACAAAATTTTAGGAAATACTATCCGTCAAGGAAAAGAGGAGCATATCATCAGCGAATAAAAGATGAGTAAGAGGGGGGGAATTCTTAGCAATCTTAACACCTTTCCAGAGACCAAGATCCTGAATCTGATCAATCATTCTAGATAATCTCTCAAGACATAACACAAAAATATAGGGGGACAAAGGGTCCCCTTGTCTCAAACCTCTACCAGCTTCGAAATAGGGAAGAGCTTCCCCATTCCAAAGAACCGAGTAACTGACCGTGGAGATACAACTCATAATAAGCTTAGTCAGTTTCGGGTCAAAATCAAAAGCTATCAGAGTGTCATGTAAAATTTCCAGGATAGGCGGTCATACGCTTTCTCCAGATCAATTTTAACAATCATGGCACCAATTTTACCTTTTCTCTTCTTAAAAGTATGCATAACTTCTTGCACAAGAATAACATTATCACAAGTGGATCTCCCTGGAATAAAACTGCTTTGATTGGGGGAAATTAAAACATGCATGAGAGGTCTTATTCTTTCCACTATAATTTTAGTAATAGCTTTATACCCCGCATTACATAAACCAATAGGACGGAAAAGCTTAATATTATCCGGGTTGTTACACTTAGGAATAAGAGTAATGAATGTTTTGTTCATTTCCTTAGGCACCGAAGCTGTTTCAAAAGCATTTTTAACAAATTGACAGACTTTCTCACCCACTGTCTCCCAGCAGTCTTGATAAAAAGCAGCATTAAACCCATCCGGGCCAGGAGCTCTATTACGATTGATATTCTTAATAGCTTTTAAAACACAGTCATTTGTAACAGTACTAGAGAGCATATTGTTTTCCAACTCAGTGATTTTCCTAACATTATAAGAATATGTGGTCTCAATATCAGTCAAAGTAGAATCAGCTTTGTAAGCATTGGAAAAGTAATTAAAAACATGGTTTTTAAGCTGACTTTCCTCTTTAATCCAGATGTTGGATTCATTCTTAAGCATAAAAATAAAATTTTTCATTCTTCTTATAAGCGTAGAAAGATGAAAAAATTTTGTATTACGTTCCCCTTGCACTAACCATTGGATTCTAGACTTTTGATGCCAAAACATATCTTCTTGTTCAAGAATAAGGTTAAAATCTTTGATTAAATCTTTTTCCAGCATAAAAGATCCTGTTTAAAACTAACACTGAGTATTCTTTGAATACCAGCAATCCTAGCAAGGAGATGCTTTTTCTTTTTATGGATATTTCCAAAAACTTTCTTATTCCACTCCACAAGAGCAATTTTAATATGTTCCAGAGCCTCCTTCATATGGAGATTTTCATTCCAGTTACTCTCTATCACACTAATAAAATCAGGGTGGGTAAGCCACATGTTTTCAAACCGAAAAGGCCGAATTTTAACACTCTTGTTCATACCTTGTGTCTCCAAGAGCATCGGAGAATGATCCGAATGAGTACGAGGCAGACAAGTCACCAAACTGTTTGGGTAAGCCAACTTCTAAGTGATATTGCAGAGACCCCTATCCAGCTTCTCTTGAGTATTGGCAAGACCATGCCTGTTGTTAGTCCAGGTCATGTTAGGGCCGCTATGCCCCAAATCAATCGGATTGCAATTCAGGATGTTGTTCACAAAATTCACATTCTTCCTCATGTTACTGTTGGACGTGAAACTTCTCCTTTCCGAGTTTCCCGTATAGTCGTTAAAATCACCAAGGAGAAGCCACGGCTCCACAATAGCAGCCGCCTTTTCTTTCAGATCATCCCAAAGTCTCTCTCTATTGATTTCAATTGGGCTTGCATAAACCGCCGAGAGAATCCAATCCTTGAAATGATTATTTTTAACTTTAGCATGAATGGCTTGAGGGTGACAATCAATAAGCTCTAGCTCAACATTTTGGGGGTTCCACAAAACCCAGATACCACCTGCCCTACCCTGAGGATCGATGTGGTGGTTTTCAGTGAATCCCTGGTACTCAAAGAAAGCTCCCATGTCGCTGATTTTAACTTTAGTTTCCAGCAAGACCACAATTTCAAAGCTATGGTTTCTCCTTAAAAACTTGAAATTGTTCTTAAAACTTTTATTTTTCGTTCCCCGGCAGTTCCAGAAGAGGATGTTGGTTGAATCAATCATCGGAAATTCTTTAGTAAAACGAAACTTACCTTCTCTAGCAATTTCCACCAATCTTTTCTTTATCTCTTGGAGATTTCTGCTGCTCTTCACCTCCACCCCCGTTAGTGAGGGGTCTGTGTTCTCCGAGCACATTCTGTAGATCTCCATATCTATCATCTCCATCAACCATGGAGTTTCCACTATCTTCGCCTTCTTTCCCTTCCTCCCCATTAGAAATTGGGTTTTGTTTCTCCCCATCTTCATTGTTTCGGCTTCTATTGTCATGGTAGGGTGTGTTTCTTCGATATTTCCTTCCCGCCTTTCTGATTGGACTAACACCCTGGTCTGAGTAGAACACAGGGCTGCTCTTTGATCCTTTGATCGGTGCAACAGTGGATTTAGGGTTTCTCCAAAGCTTAGCAGTGCTTTGGTTCAAGCAACTTTGAAACTTTTGGCCTTCTCTCTTCTCCGAGTTACTCGAGGTATGCTTCCCAATTGACTCCTCAGTTATCGCGCCTTATTTTTCTATCTTCGAAAGGTCTTGTCCATCCAGAACCATCTCTTCATTTTGTGTTACTTTCTGATTGGTCAAGAGAGGATGGTTCAGATTATGATCCATGCCTCCTTTGATCTCCTCCATTGGATCTGTGTTTCTTGCGAACGGTTGAGATTTTCCTTCCTTTTCTCCACATTCTTCTTTCCTATTGGCTGTAAGGCTTTGATGAGGATCATGATCCTTACTAGTTTCTATGCTGACCGTTAGATTTGTGTTTTCTTTCTGCGGTTGGGTTTTTGCCACGTAGTTGAGCCGGTTCTGTTCATAATTCTTGTAGGGTTTAGTAGCTGGGCCTTTTCCTTTTCTGTTTTGGGGTTTCATTAACGTGTTGTTGGGCTGGGTATTCTTTGTTTGGGCTTTCCTGCATATTACCAACAGCAAGTGGTCCAAATTTATTAGCATATAGGTGAGATTTACCTTTATCATTGGGCTTGAATTTTTTGTGCGTGACGAAGGTCCATGGCCCTGGTCCTCTTGGCTCTTTGTTGTTCTCTGTTTCTGAGAAGCGATTTTGGTAGTGACTCTGAGCTTTTTCCTCCTCTCTTTCTTCTACCATGTCTGCTGGCTTCTTCCCCTGTTCTTTGTTGCTGATCTTCTCTAAATCTTTTTTTTCCGGGCAGAAGTTTTTGCTGTGGCCAACCATGCCACAGTGAAAACAAACTTTGTGAAGGTGTTCATATTCCACCGAGTAGCTTTTCTTCCCCACAACCACATCAGTGATAAGGGGTTTTTTGAGATCAATTTCTACGCAAACTCTTGCAAAATGCCCTCTTTCAATGTTAGCAGTAGTAACATCAAGCTTAAGAGGTAAACCAATAGCGCTAGTAATAGTACGAAGACTATCCTCACGATAGTATTCACTGGGTAATTCCCAGATTCTTGCCCACGCCGCCGATTTATGTTCATTGACATCAGATACTTTGAAATCCGGTGTCCATTTTTGGACCATAAGATAATGATCAAGAACGATCCAAGGACCGCCCATAAGAGCACGATTATAGTCTGCCTCCAATTCAAAATTAAAAAGGAAAAAACCTTTTCCGATATCAAGGGGATTTATCTTCCCCTGAGGTCTCCATAACTCTCTGATTCGAGGAAGCAGCTTATAAGCCGCAATTTGATACCCAAGTGGGCGAACAATCAGATGATTATGCCAAGGTTTTCTAAGTTTTTCAAGAAACTCATCCTTGAAAATAACTTGTGCAGTAGTGGGATTATCCTCTGTTCCTCTTATGATCTCAAAGTTTTCTGTAGCAACTCCCTTCTGGGAATGATCTTTCTTATCATCACAATCAAAGTATTTTTCCCGATCCGAGATCCCAACAAGGGCTCGGATGTAAGAAGGCACAAAACCTTCCTTGTTTTCGATATCCATAACCTCTTCCCGATTGTGATTTTCTGTCTGTCCACCATTTTCAGTGGGATTACACTCTGTTAAACTGGTCTTGTTTGAATCTGTGACCCTCATTGAGGTAACAGATTCATTCAAGATAGCCACCGAGGATTGGCTATTCATCGCCTCATCTGAAGTGTTATCTTTGTCGTTTGGAACTAAATCCATATCATCAAGAGAAGCAACTTGCCCACTCGACTGGGACGCCATGGAAGGGATTTCCGGCGAAAAACCAACCGAGGAACAAGAAATGAACGTTAGGCTCAGAACCCAAGTCAGAGTGAAACTTTTAGAGCGCAGTAGTGCTAGTTGATACTTTGATAGAATGTAACATTTGGAGGACAGTATTGCTATAGGGTTTGGCTTTGGAGCGAATTTTTTTAGTTTTAATTTAAAATTATATTTTTTTTTGTTTTTCAGGATTTTTATGCCACTGTTTGGTATGAATTCTTTTCAAATGTATTTAAAATTTGTGTTTTTAGGCTGTAGTCCAAACTAGTGGACTACAAAAGTTATGTTTTACTGTATGAGTTTGTTTCTGTGTTTTTTTGTTCACGATTCTGATAATTGATGTTAATATCTGCTGCATTCAGTTATAATAAGTTAATACAGACAGAAAAAAATATGCATCAAAAATTATTTTTCTTCTTATTACTTTTTTGTGCTATGATTTTTAACATGACGTTAAGTTCAAATATGATTGATATTAATAACGTATTTAACTATTTTGACAATTTTATATATGAACTATTTAGTACTACATCTTAGACACGTCTTTGTTACATACATTTTTTTTAGTTACATATGTATATATACTTATTTATGATCGTAATATTAATATGATATAAAATGGTTCGGGTCAAGTTAGGTTGGGCCAAAAGGATGAAAGCAAACCTAGCACATATGTTGATCGAGATCACATGTTGAGCCCAAGCCCATGACATGCTGAAATTGGTCAAACCTAAACTGTTATTGCCATGGGTTGAGTTGGGCAGGTTGGGCTGGCCACTAGGCCAATGGCCAGCCCTAATTTCAAATAAGTCTTGGACGGAGCTTTATTTTAGATTAAAAAACTAGAATGAACCAATGGACATTGATCTTTATCATAACAGGAGGGCAATACCTACATGTCGTACATCGAATAAAAATGCCATAAAACACAAGTATTCTTCACAGAACTTATATTACTTATCTGCATTCATAACCGATGTCAGTACATTAGCATCGACATCTCCGCTTTTATAAACCACCCCTTGTACTACGGCTTTACTATTGATCATCTACTGTCGTTCTCTTTGTCAATCGTCTTTCTCTGTGTTAGTTTGCTCTTCGAAGCTGTAGTCTCTCACTACACCTCCTCTGTGCGGTTATGGCAGTTATTTTCGGTTGATGAAAGGATGCGTTGTTATAAACAGTCAAAATTGTTATGAACAAACACACCCCTTCATTCATGTTCTTTCGTGAACCATAAATAAGCCAAACATCCTGAAAATTATCCATCATTTACAGTCACAGTTTCACAGAGAATTCTACAGAACTTCTGCAGACTGCTGGCTGTAGAACCGACGCATCTTTTTGTATTGTGGAGGGGAATCGGCAGAACCCGGCGGCATAGTGGGGGTGATTTATCCCTTAGGTCACGTTTGGTTTTCCAGACTAGCTGGACTGGACTGTACTGGACTAGGTCGGATAGGATTGGACTGGATTAGCTGTATTATATTTAATACTGTGTTTGGTTATGTAACGTACAAAGTATTATGAATAGTTGTTGGTGTAATTAATGTTCAGTTCAAACTATACTGAATAGTCCAATACTGTTAATACTCTCCTAGGGGAGGGTATTAAAATAGTGTATTAAACTCATGTTTTTCACTATTTAGTACCGGTATTAAATTTAATCCAGAACAAACCAAACACAGTATTAATAATTACAGTACTATAATTAGTCCAATACTAGTTAATACCACTAATAAGTAGAAAACCAAACATGCCATTAAAGAAAACGTTTATCGTGTCTCAAGTCCAATTATCTTTCTTCTATCATCCATTATACTCGGCGTAACAATTAATTCACAGATATAGTGTTAAATTCATCACACGTGTATATTTATAAGTTTGCTTCTACAAGACAATACTACAATACACCGTAAAGAAATGCTAATCTTTTGATTAAGGTTGCGGACGTTTTGTTTGGTGGTGTGTACAATAAAACCGAAGAATAATACTGTTCATCTAATTAGAAGCCCAATTTCTTCTGAAATAATAATAATTAGAAGCCCAATTTATACGTAGAAAGCCCATATAGGCCCATAAACCCTAAGAAGGAGAGAACGACGGCCCCTCTCGGTGGCTCTGTCGACCCTTCTTCAATCTCTCTCCCGACGGCAGCGTCTCTCTCTCTATCTCAGTATCCGGAGCTTATTCCTGCTAGGAAACTGCAATTGAAGGTAAGTTTTGCGCATCTGTGATTTCTCTCCCCGCTTTCTTTTGGTGTCGATTTCACTGAAATGTCATGAACTAATTGTGCTCTCTGGTGAATCGTATCTGCGAAACTAAAAAAAATCTGGAAAACATATCTCTTCAATCGTCTTCGATCGTGACTCGTGAATCATTCACCGTAATTAATTCGAGTCTGTTGTTGTTTGTGGTAGTGATTTCTGATCCCTGAAAACTAAGTAAACCCTAATCAATTTCTCCTAGCTATTTTCTTCTTCAATTAAAGATATAAACATTGTGATGAAGCCATAATAATAATAAGGTGGTAATTGTTTTAAGTTGTGATTCTAGTCCAATTGTTCATTTTTTGGGAATTGGAGACAGTTTTTGTTGCGGTCATGAGCAATGTGGTCAAGTGTTGGTTGCAATGTAGTATAAACTAATTTTCCGTTTTTTCATATAAAGACAGCGATATTTCCATTGTGTATATTGATTGTATTATATTTCCCTATATGCTTTCCTATTTGATGATTACCTTCATTGGTTGGTACCCTAGGAAGAAAAATATGGCTCTGGGACTAATCTTAGGGTTCGCAAGAGCGATGAGGCGGAAGCGAACATCGTCACTGGATATTCTATCTTCAAAGAGAGGGCCACGGGATTACTATAAAGGGAAGAATTGCAAGCCGACTGGTTTCCACACACGTAAAGGTTTGGCTGCTCATTTCCGATTGAATTTTAATATTAATCCAGTGCTTGCTTTAGTGCCCTCTTTCTTATAATGTATGTCTATGTTGTAAGCCTGAGAAGTTCGTTTTCATCTGCTTTGATAATGAGTTTGATAGGAATCTCAGTGGTGCCTTTACATAATTAAGTTTATTTTTTGTTTGACAAGTAAGATTTCAGGATATGACAAAAACTTAAACAGCTTTCGACCTCTTGTTTACTATGGCAGTCTAAGCCTAAACTGTTTATCCTGAGAATTGCACGAGTCAGAGTTTGAAATTAACTTTATGCACTTTCAAAGTTCATCTTGTAGGAGCTATTCACTTTTAGGTAACCTATCATTGCCAAATAGCACATGGTAAGTTTACAAAGTAGAAACACGACCGAATCTGGTGAACTCAAAAAAAATAAAAAAATGCAAGCCTTCTCCATCATATGGTGTTGTAGTTTTCGGGCACCTAATATGTTAGTGTAGAATACACCCACATTTTTCCTGAGCTATTAACAGTGTCACTGCTTTTCACTTGTACACGGCATTCCTCGATGACTGAATTGCTGCGAAAGTGAGAGTCGAGCGATCTAAACCAATCCTGCTTTTCTAAGTTTTCAACTGTTAGATTCACCTTGAATGCTCTTTAGAAAGGGAAAATCAAGAAAATGCTAAAACATTAGGAGTGGGGCGAGCTTTCACGAGAAAGTTTGTAGAGGAGGACAATGATTGTTTGAAAAGAGTATACTTAAAATAACTGATCTAATATTTGGGAAGTGGCAACATGGTGACATCATTGAATGTCTAACTTGTGTTCTAAAGCATCATTGTTCTTTAAGATTAATTTATTCGACCCCACAAATCCGTAATACCACATGTCATAGCATGTCGCTTGCTGTGAGCTGGCCTCTATACAAAAATTCCAACCTGGTTGTGGATTCGCTGACAAAATCACTTGTGTATAGGGTAACACGGTGCAAAGTATTGACTCTTCACTGTATTATACTTCTTTAATGGAAGTGTCACAGGCCAATCGAATCTCTCTATGTTGTTTGGAATCACTCTATATCCGCACATCTGAAGGATTTTTTCCGGGTGAAATGATGTTTTTTTTCCTTGAAATGTTTAGTTCTTTTACTTATCTTCTATGCCTATTCTCTCAAATATAGAGGGGACTTCACTGGTAATGTCAATGCCATCCCTTGCTTGCTAGAATCACTTCCTTAATCTATTTGTGCTTCCTAAGAATTCATGACTCTAACAGTATACAATAGCAGTCCTTTTGTATTCTGCTTATACTTGTTACTTATCTGTTATGCAGGTGGGTATGTTGTATTGAACGAAAAGCTCCCTGTCTATGTCGTCCCTGATTTAACTGACTTCAAGGTACACATCTACCATCCCATTACATTTCAAATATACTACTCCCTTTTCCTAAAAGGACGTCATATTTGACTATTTGTAGTGTTTTAGGAGATGTTTTGACTTGTTAGAATCACATAACTAACCTTCATTATTGTGGTATGTTTCCTTGGGAAATGAAAACGTAAGAATATAAAAGGGTATGAAGGGAAGTAAGCGAAAAGTATTTTTTCTTTTCTTTTTGGGACATCCATTAGGAAAGGTAGACATCCCTTTGGACGGAGAGAGTATCTAAGAAACATGACTAGATAACTCCAATATCCATTCAATTGGGGAAGTTCTTATTTGAGGAGCAGTGCGACTGTGTGACTGCATGTGTTGTGTGCTTGAGTAATAGGTCTAACAGGAACCCCTCTGTTAATTTACTGGGAAAGGGAAGGTTTTAAGTCTACCTTACATTTGGAACGTGGATATTTTGTAGGAAAGGAAAAGGAAACAGGAAAAATCACGTTAGTTCTTTTGTTTGGTAGCCCACCAAAATTTATAGGAAAAATAAATTTGTTCCTTCGCAAAATGCTACGTCAATTGCAATACAAGCCCTTAAACTCTTTCAAATTTCCCATTGTTAGTCCTTTATTTGCAGACCCACCACCCACTCGCACCACTAAGCTTCAGTACTGCATACCAATGCGACAAGGAATGCAAGTTCAAACCGGGGAAACCACAAACTGAACTGAACTACGCTAAATGGTCCAGTTTAGGTTTGGAGAAAACTGAAATTGTATGGTCTAGGTTAGGAGTTTCCCTAACCTATTTAACTGAACCGAACCGTTGAACCGATATGTATGCCGGCTATGTGCGAGGTACCCAAAAGGCCAAAACATGAACTTGTTATCTCATATAAAGTATTGAAGAATTGTTCCAAACCTATTAAACTAAACCAAACCATTTAGAATGCTATGACACCACATAACTGCCATCACCATGATCATCAAACCACAAAGAACTAGGTCATTGGCTAATATAGCGGTCTCGGTCACGGTGTGAATGTGTCGGGGAGTATGGGCACAATGTACCCGGATCGGTAACAATTGTTTGAACTGTTGATAATTTGCTTTCCGTGAAACTGCTTCCTACGTTTGAAACTGTGTCATGAACTCAACAATGAATTCATGAATTACGAACAAGAAATGAGAAGAAGACCCGGAGAGACTATAAGCAGAGAAAGAGGAGACGCAGAGAGAGAGAGAGAGAGTTGAGACCAGAGGAGAGACGAGAGTTGTAATCGATATCTGGTACAGTGCATTGCAGCTACTAATATAGGCTTTGAATTACAAAATCTACAATCAAACCCCCCACTATTATTGAAAATACTATTCAACCTCACTACAGAGATATTAGTCCCGAAGACCCTTAGTTTCTCTCAACAGCTATTTGGTCCCGGGCCATAACAAACTGATAAGTTCTTGGTGGATCCTTTGGCCTCGTTTTGGTAAGGCATAAGAAGAGGGGGATAAGGTTTCAAATCCTGCGCTTGGGCTGGGGATATGAGATGGGTGAATCCCCCTTTATCCCTCTCAGCAATTTTTGCCTAATACCACTCTGCAAGGACAAGAGCCTGGGGGATATGGATGGGTGTTAAATGACTCTATTGTCCTTAGACTACCCTAATAAACACGTCATATTTCATCCATAATAAATATAATATAATTTTACATGTCTTGCCCTCACCAAACTTAGGAACACAAAATTTCATATCTTGATCCTCCATCTATCTATCATATGACCTCATCCCGTTATATGTGATATCCTGTCATTTCTTATCCCAAACCCGGACAGAGCCCCTTGTCTTTGTAGCTTAGTGGAGTGAATCGTTAATGAATGTACATTCCATGTCTGTGCTACAAGACTTGCATACAATGAAGTCGTATATATAATGGCTGACTCATCTTACTGGTGTGCTTATATACTATGAACCTAACCATGTTATCTTTTTGTGATTATGCAGTTAAAACCATACGTATCTCAATGTCCAATTGGAGTTAAAACTGCTGAAGACTCTGCTAAATAAGACTTCTCTCTGTAGCTTACAGTTTCCCAGGAACGCCAGAATATCTCTTTTTGATGAACGTATGAGGATTACATGTTCACTACTTTGAATGGATCTTCACTTCGAATTTCCTCTGTTTGCAAAGTGAATCTGTTTTTGTACTATTGAACAAAGCAAGTACTTTTACGCCTACTCAGCTCTTTATATTAGTGGATAGTTATTTTGCTCTCATCATTTAAAGATCCGAACAGAGATCTTTATATTTTCTTTAACCATGTTCATGGCGGCTGTCCTGAATTACGCAAAATTCTCTTGCAGAAAACATTGGAAATGTGCCACGTATTATTTAACTACCACTATCGGAACACTTGCTAATATTTTAAAATATTTAAAATAAAGATGTACAATTTTCATCAAATTATGAATTACTTTTAGCTGGTACTATTGGAGATGCTATAACAAAGCTAACAAAGGCAGTTCACACAATAAATAAAGACAATGCCCTAAATGGCGAAACAGCCACTAGACAACATCAAGCACCCAAACAGAGCTATATACAAGCTACCGACGCATCCTGCCTTACTAAGAAAAGAGCGCTAGAGACGCCAGACGATCTTCTAAAACATGTCCGCGGTGGACATTGCACACAACACAACTATCCAAAAAGACAACTTTGCCTGCAAAGAGTGTAGAGCTATCAGACTATATGTATGAATAATAATGTTTGCAGTATGTACGTAGGTGCGTGCAAGAGAAAGCGCATAATAAATACCAAGCTAACTCCATTTACGTTGGTAACATGGCATAGCAATGCATTTCCTCCAGTAGCGGATTGACGGGGTATTGCTTTGGGTAATATAGACTCCTCCAATGCCACCTTTACATGTTGGAAGTCAAGCTCCATCTACCTGTATGATTGCATCGTTGTAACTGACCCCTGCTGGATGACCACGCAATATGCACTCCGGGATTCGATTACTGCCAAATTGGGGTGCTAGATTTGAAGCTGGCAGAGCTGCGGGAGCCTGATGGGTAAGCATTGGAATTCCTGAAGAGTTGTATTATTAGCTATATTGACCACCATATTGATATTCCAAGGGAGATGCCGAAACACTACTCCATTTCGAATTTTCCATAAGGTCCAATGCCAGAATAGGCACAAAGCGGGTACAATCAGCTGGGGCAAGCTGTTGATCAACCCAAGATGTGAAGTTTGGAGAGGTTAGTGGAGGAGTATTCAGCGGATTAGACATCCAAAAGCCAGAAGCATGGGGGCAAGTGAATTTGTTTTTGTTCTGAACAAAGCAAGTACTTTTACGCATATCTACAACTTAAGTTTAGTATACTGTACGTGTCGATGCCATTTGTGTGACTGTTATAACTTGCTGGATGCGGAGGTTGTTTGAGAAAAAACCATTGCCAAACTTTTTTCATGAGCGCACAAGAACAATTAGAGGCTGCTTTTATAGCAGAATGTAATAACTTGAAAAGGCACACATTCTAATTCTATACAGAAAATTCGAAACATCATGGGATGAAACAGTTTGCCAAAAATGATTACTATATAACCAGAATGTACAAAATTTACCAGTGTATCTTTCTGCTGTACACAAAACTATTACATGTGTCTTCCCAAGAGCAAATAGTTTTCATCTACAAATGCTTAATGTCGCTTCCAATCCAGGGTGGTAAACAGGCAGAGGTCAGAGTTAAAACACGAATCACTTAGTGAAACAGTTGCAGTATTGAGACTATAGTTACAACAGTAAGAACACGTCCATCCACCATCTTGCATATATATCATCAAATGGGTTTGAACTCCATATCTCTTCAATCCTCTTCAATGTTGGTCCCCAGGACCCGAAGCAGGTCTGTTTAGCTTCTGGAATATGTCATCAAGATATCCAGAAGAAGCACGGGGGGCAAGGAATTGTCTGGTCTCTATATTTGCCTTGAAACTTCTAAGACCCGACTTCATGGTCGCCCACGTTGTCCCTGCCATCCCAGAAGTAGATGAATTTCTCGTTGAGTCGCCAGCTTCTAACAAAGATACCTTAACAGATTCAATGTTATTTTCTGCCTTCACCTTTGATGCTAGCCTGCTTTGTTGTTCCCTAATAGCAGCATACTTTTTACTGATGGCTTCTCGACTTCCACCATGTCTGGTAACCTCATCTTTCAATGGTTTCGATGATCTTCCCTTCGCGTCCTCCTTTCCTCTCAGTTTAACAACTTCCCTGTCCTGGACCATTCAAAATCTAGTTCAGGTTATGTCACATCGGTTACCATATAGCCGTTAGTGAAGGATACCGAAGCTTTCAAATTAAAATTGGTGAAGCGTGCAATAGCTTCATTTGTGTGTGTGTGTGTGTGTGTGAGAGAGAGAGAGAGAGAGATGCATACCACGCTGCTGCTGCCGGACTCCACATCAGTGCTCGTACTGTTGAAATTCCTTGCCAATGGTATAACGTGCTCACCAACCATCCTCCCTTCTTCAAGCCATGCTCGTTCTGTAAAGACAGCAAATAGAATAAATCTACTTGGTTATATAAATTGCAGGTATCATATCACACATGTATTCAATAGGACGTATATAGCAGAATATGCTCATGATCCATGGAGCAAACGAGTGGAATTACAGGAATGTTAACACAAATACGCAGAACAAGTTAAGAGGTTGTGGAGATGAGTTGCTGACCTTTTTGCAATATCATTAAACCTGATGGATCAAAACCGTCTGTATTGTCTGCCAAAGGTTGTAACCTAAATACATTCCAGCTCCCAAAGTAATCAACTACCCGGTCGAAGAAATTACTGACAATCAACAGAGTGTATATAACCATAATAAGTGGATAGATTCTATTAAAGCCTATCCCGAAGAAAGGGACCGCATCATCAATATTACCCATTCTCTGCAATTAAAAGTCACAACAATTAATTTTGCAGGGTTAAGGAAAGTTAGACACAATTCACCCAAACATTCCCTCACCTTCTCAAAGATGGTTATCTTCCCTTGGAGACGAATGAGGTTCAGAAAATTATATGAAATTGGAGGAGCATAGCGAGCAACCATCCTGCAAAAGACGTTCAAGTAATAAGATTCGGTTTTAGAGAAGATTATTGTAAAGTGCATGCTAGTGGAGCTGAGGCAGAAACTTACGAGCATATCATCAGCAAGCTGACTGAGCTTGTTTGTCTTGGTGTCAGCGAGTAGAACATCAGCATGCCAACCTTGAACAATGAAAAGTATGTGCAGACACACATATATAGCAGAGGAACAAACGCTATAACCTAAAACGTGAATCAAAATTAGATGAATAGGCGAGGATATTTTGATAAATGTGAAACACAACAGCAAAATGAGAGTTGTAAGTTCCAAAACAGGTGAATCCATTTGAAACTTTAACACACCATTTGATACACAAAAAGAAACATGGCACGGGTGATTCACATTCTACAACTGTCATGTTTCAGACACCCGTAGTTGCTGCCCAATACATACAAGTTCAAGGAATAAAAAAGACTTCATAATGTAGGTAGCCATTGCATAGCGACATAATTGTTTTACATAATGTTCATTTTATGCGCCCCATTTGAATTCACAAAGTTGTAGGAGATGCTTTGGACTTTGTAGATTTACAAATTGATCCTGCGTCTTATATGGTACTTTTCTTGGGAAGTGAAAAAGGTTGGAACCCAATGAAGTGTATGGAGTGAAGTGAAAAGGTCGTTAACTTTTTGTTTGAAGACATCTTTTAGGAAAAGAATGCATTTAGAATTAGGCGGAGAGTATATAGTCGAGGAAACAAATTTCAAAACCATAAAACAAGAAAATATGCAGCAACCAATACTTCTGATGGATATCGTAATTGAAAAAAAAAAAAAAAAAAAAAAAGAATGCATCTGCATCAGTAAAATTCGATGGAATATTAGCATATTGAGACTTCTGCACATGAAAACTCGGCAAGATTGATACACAAGTGGTACAAAAGAAACTACTTCCAGAAGAAAACCATTAGGGAACCAAGATTTCCAGAATCTACCTGCACAAGCACTTCTTCCTTTCCAACAGATCTGATGAGAACTGAAAAGAGAGATAAATCAACCCAGCTGGGAAGCAGTGTTGCCTCTGCTAAGAGGATCGCAGCTGATATGCCACCAAGGATAATGGCCAATAGCTTATTAAGTTGCTTCCGGAGCACACACCGCCAGATTAATTCTGCAACCAGACAAAAATCTTGTCTGGTGAAACTATGGTGGAGAACTGAAACACTAAAATAAACTCAAGCTCCTGAACCAAAAATTTGAAATTACACACTTTTAACGCATGAGTAAGGACAATGCATTTAATGTTGCACAAAATCTGAAATCAAACATAATAAAAACAAAAAAAGGTAATACATAGTATAGGCCTGTCCTAAGTCACCTAGAGCGGGAGTGAAGCGGGAGCGGGAAAGCGTCTAATTTTAAAAGGATTGTGTTTGAGAGCGCCTATACATAGTACTAGCGGATAACCCGTCCTGTTGGGACTATTACAACTTACCAGGACGAAAAGATTACAAAAGTCGGTGATATACTTTGATTAATGAAATGAAATTGGTATATTACTGTAATATCTAATAATAAAAAAATTCAAAAAGGAAACGAGTATAAAAGTCTTAAATTTAATGGTGAACTAACAACTTTGGAAGAGCCAAAATGATGGAGTTGTCAAATCCGTGTTTCCCCCACGCGGTGACCGAAGGAGGTGGCCCACTTACTTGAGGTGGGTGAGATACGGTTCAACTGATTTGGACCGTAGATTTACAATCAATCCGACGGTGGAAATGACGACACACAACTTTGATGAACAGTAAAACACTAAGCTTCCATAGTATATAGATTTATTTAATATAAATTTAAGAAGAAACAATTTTTTTCATAAGTGTGCAATATTAACTCATATTGAACATCATGCTATATATAGAGTGAGAAAGGTATTAATCTTGCAAATACTTATGGTAGAAACTCTCAAAAGCGTTGTATGTCTTTATTAAATGAATTGCAAGTATTAATTCGTCAAATAAATTGCATCTTTTTCGAGAGAATAATGTTTAAATAGTTCAATTATCAAATTAGTATTATAAGTTGGGTTAAAAGACACTTTACACCCCCCAATGTTTAGGTGAAAAGACACCCAACACCCCTGTGATTTGAACAATTCACTTTACCACCCCTGTAACGGAAAAAATGGAGGGCACTTAGCACCTATGTAGCACGGGTGCTCCTGATAGGTGACGCACCCGCACCGGGTGCTTCTGGGTGCTTCATGGGTGCTTCGTGGGTGCTTGGCGGGTGCTTTGGAGATAAGGCAGGGTCATTTTGAAAGTTTAAGTTGAGTGGTCCTCTAAAATACAACTAAAATTTAACAAAAAAACGTGTACCTGTGTGGACAATTCTAACTCTAAGATTACTCGTCTCTCCACAAATACAAACAACGACACGAAGAGATTACACTGTTGATACAATAACTGTGTATCATTCAAATTTGTGTATGAATTTCTGTTTGATTATAATTTGGATTGCCATAATAATAATTTGGATAATAATAATAATGGTATCACAAATAATATAAAAATAAATATAAATAAAGTCACCGCATGCACCCCAGCCGCACCCGCACCCTAATTTTTTGTGAATTTCCCGCACCCGCACCAAGTTCCCGTACCCGCACCCGCACCGCACCCGCACCTGTGCTACATTGCTTAGCACCCTTCTATCATATTCCGTCCATAAAGCCACTTTTTATTATTTGTGGACAGTTTTGTCCTTAATTTGAGTAAAGTCTATTATGCCCCTAGCCAATTAACAAAATTACATCACCCATCAATAACAAATCTTTCTCGTCCTTTCTGAATCTATGAACATCAGTAACAAGTATTAGCTTTGATTTCCAGTCATTTTAAGTTTTTAACTGCAAGCATCAATCTACACCAACAATAACATGTATTCGTTTTGATTGAATTACCAATCAATTTGATTTCAACAATTGCCAACCCAACTTATGAAGATATAAAATTTAGATTATTAAAAAATATCAAATTTAGAACCATAGCTGCAGAGAATTAATCAAAATTCATCAGAGCCAATCAATGAATTCAAATATATAAAGGGTTATTTAAAACCCAGTTGACATGCCAATCGATGAAAACCCAACTCACTCAGTCGAACCCAATTAGAGACGAAATCCAATTTAGCAACACGGAACCACCTGACCTCCATCTTCTCTGATTCAACCGCCCAACAAAACACCCATCTCCAGCACCATATTCTCCAAACCCACCATTAAAACCACCCACCTAAAACCCCAACCGAAACAGAACCCCCACCCACTCGAGACCCAAACAAGCAGCCCAAATTCAGTCCAGCTTCAATCCATTTTCACCAAAAAAATCCAGAAACACGATTTTTCTCTCTACCCTCGAACCCAAGACAACCAAGAATCCAGACCTCTACAGCCGAATCCTCTGCTCCGATACCTGGCCACCAATTCCGACCGCCAAGTCGCCCCTCTCTCTTAAACGAGGAAATCGAATCCTAGCCATCAATTTGTCACTCTGTTCGTGATTTGTCAAACCCGGAACCTGTTGGGTGCTCGACTAGTGAACCCATTCTTCGTGATTTGTCAACCCAGAACTCCTGCCGAGATCGAAATAATTTGGCGAGGAAATCGTGGCTGGTGGAAATCGGCACAAGGGCGTCCGATGATTTATGGTGGTGTGAAGGCTGGGTCAGGCCCCCAATGAGTTAAAGTAGGAAGAAGAAGAAGCAGGAGGAGGAGGTTGGAGGAAAAAGAGCCGGCTTCTGAATCTGAGGTGTTCTTTGTTCCCAATCAAAAAAAAAAAAAAAAACTTTAGAGATAGAGATAGAGAGATGCGCGGCAGGTGGTTGAGGAGAGAGAGATAAAGTTGGTAGTAGAGAGGCTAGAGTTAGAAGGGAGGTTGAGGGGTGCAGTAATTTTTCAAAAATGTGGGGGTATAATGGACTTTTACGGAGATCTGTTAGCATCCGTCAGTTACAAGGGTGGTAAAGTGAATTGTTCAATATACAGGGGTGTCGGGTGTCTTTTCGCTTAAACATAGGGGTGCAAAGTGTCTTTTACCCTATATGGGGTTAAAAGGTTCAGGGGAGTCCAAAATATTAGGTAAATCTTCTTTAAACACCAATTCGTCTACAAAAACCGTGCTCTCTATTTTTAGGAGCGCCTTCACAAGCGAAGTTTGGCCTCCGATTGGCTCCAAAGCGACAGAGCGAGATTTGGGAGCGGGAGCAACACCATTGGAGAGGTTTAAGGTGACTACAGCCCTTTAATTTTCCTGAGTTCTAAATTCTAGTGAACATGCCTGAAGGCTTAGAACATACAGATAAGAGTGTGTTTCTCCGGGAGTTGATGGTAGAAACAGCAAGATGTTTTATATGACAGGGAAAGTGGGAAGAGACTTGACAGAGAAAAGGATGGCTAACTATTCCAAATATGTATCTGTTCACTGAGGCGGTGATGTTATAAACAGCTTGTATATGCTTTGACCCTAACCCTTAGCCACCAGGCCATGTGATCTACAAACTTTTATATCCATTAGCTTCATGAAGAGAAAATGATCCCAATTAAGGATTTATAGAAAAGGCAAAAGATTATTTACCTTTGTGGTAATATGGGTTTGGTTATATTGTATTGGTGTTCTGCCTTCACCTCCATGAAGCTGCTATGTTTATTCAGCCTCTACCCTTGTTAGTAAGTGTGCAACTGAAGCAGAGAGGACTTGCCAGAATAAACCCATCGTTGTCAGACCACTTCCAGTTGCAAAACTAGGAAAACAATTACCCCCTTGGTCACAGAGTCAAGCAACTTCCAAATTCCAAGAGATATAATCACATTCATCAGCACCGTGAGCCATTGATTTCAGAAATAATCCGATGGTTTTTGCAGTATAGAGTAGATGATATTTTGGCAGCCAAGAATTAATTTCATTTCGGACCCTGCCGCAAGACTTAAGCTGTAACATCAGGACTCCTCAGGTCCATATACCCTCCATACAAAGGGCAAGATTCCATGGTCAAAGACTGACGATCGTCCTAGCTCTATAAGATACTAGGATAATAATGTCTTTGGGACCTACACATTCCAACAAAGGATACTTTTGATTCGAGGACGGGTAGAGAACCCTTTGAATACAAATACCTTGAGACGGACAATTCGCCGAGTGATTTATACGCCTACGGGCTCCAAGATCAACCACAGGGTCCATAGACTGAACACGCCAATGCGCTTCAGAGTCTAAAAGAAATGTCTACATCATGTTAAATGCACCAATGACCCAATATATTAATGAAGGGGATGAAAATTTTCATTGGAGGGGTGTACCAGGTCCTACACTACTATGGAGTTAGGAAGGATGGCCACGACACCTTACACTAAAACTTGTAACTTTAGAACGAAGTTAACATAAGACATAAAGCACTGATCCTGCACAGCTATGTTCATCCAGGTAAAATCACAACCATATTGATCCCAGGAAACAAGGTATAGATATAGGCTGACCAATTAGATAAACTGAAGCATGTTGTAGAGATTTAGAACAAATAAACTAGGACTGCATATAGACTTGTCTCCTTTCAACTGGAAATGAACTTTTTTAAGTGAATAGCGCCTGGATCTGAAAAAAAAAAAAAAAAAAAAAAAAAAACAGAAGTTAACGGTCACTTACCAATTGTATCAGAAAGAGAACCCAGTTTCCCAGTTCTTTCAGGTCTGAGGCTTGATATAAATTTCCTGAAGTGAAGGATTCTGGATATTTTTAGTATCATTCCAACCAATAGACAAAATGGAGAATAACAGAGCAGCTTTCTGATTAAGGCTAAATAGAGAACAGATGGTGCATCAAAGACGGACATCCTAATGCATGTGCAAAGAAAATGCTTTGAGGAATAAAAGCATCGTGTAATATAGGAAATAAAAGCGTTACATAATATATAAGCCACAGGAGCGAGGGGGGGGGGGGGGTAAAATGCTATTAACCCATATATAAATTCAAAAATTTTGGCTAGAATAATAATGAAACAAGACTAATAGATGACTGTACATAAAATCAGACTGAAAGAGGCAAAATAAGTGTTCTACAACTATAAGTCTGTAAACGTTAACAAAAAAGTTCATTGGTATAGCAAGAACCTCTATTCCAAACAAGAACTTTGCACAATCGTCGGATACAAAAGGCAAAACATAAAAATAGTGGTGAGACCTATGAATCATTTTTGAGATATGCTGCTAAGAAGTCCAAAATCCTAAACATGTGTTCTCTATAAGGAAAAGGTGAGTTTACATACAGATGGACATGGGCGAGTTTCCCAGAAGACTTGAGAAGAAAATTACACAAATTCATTAAGCATCGTAAATTTTCATGAAAAGATATAACACCGTTTTTTTTAAATGACCATTTAATATGACATTACTTTTCTATCTGCTTCTTTGGTTTGTGATCGTATTTTAAGCCAATACTTTCTTGTGAGGGAAAAATATGATGTCATCCATTCATCAGTGAAGATGGTACAAAACACATGCAACCAGTTCCAGAGTTCAACCTCGCACTAGAAAAATCTTCAACCATTTCAAAAAAAATCAAAAATACCAATAACTCTGTCGAACCTCATTCATTTATCCATGAGATAGTTTCACGAATACAAGGACAGTAGTACGATAATATATCCAAATATTTACTAGATTTTGTCAACTACTTCTTACGTAGGTTGATGGATTGTAACCAGGTTTAAGGAATATACGGAGACTAAATAAAAGTAGAAATGCTTGAAAAAGAAGCAGACCATCCAGTTGAACTGCGGTGTTCATAGTTCTTTATCGTATCTTCCAGTTCAAGGGCCTCCTTGACATAAGTCATGTATTCACTGCAGAAAAAGTATGTAGTTAATTAAAAGGCAAATTTAACTAAATAAGAAGTTCACTCCATGCCAGTTGTGGCCAGAATCTTCGAGCATATAATAGCATGCATAAAAGCTACATAAGCATGAACTAGCCAAGATCCAAGATCCATAAGTATGCACTCACCAAGCTTCATAAACATCGATATCAGTGTTTTCAATAGACTAAAAGATCTGTTGCCCACATGTGCAAGATATAAGAGCAGGGAATCTGTCCATCACATTACCCTGAATAGGGTAGCTCGTTTTTACTTCCTCCATCACAAATTTACAGGCTGTTATATTGCTCTTGCACAAAATGATATTTCATATTATACCAGGGTGATAATATTTGAAACCATGCAGCCAATATTGGGTAGCTACCCAAAAGCTGTATGACACCCGACATTCACAATGACATAGTACCCACAATCTTCTCATTCCCCAGTCAATAATGATCTGATGAAATAAATGTTTTTGATTGTATCATCCCTTAAATGAATGAATGAATAGATTTAATGCATAAATATATGGGTAAAAGACACTGACCACCCCTGGGTTTAGGGAAAATTCCACCCCGCTACCCTGGGTTTTGGATAAAGACACTGCGCACCTTTTTTTGGATGGAGGTTAACTGTTGACTAACTGTGTGGGTAAAAAGACTATTTTACCCTTGAAATATTATAAAATTACAACCTAATCCCTCCCTCTCCTAACCCTATTTCTTCTTTCTTCCCCCACTTTCTCAACTCTCTCATACCACACCTAACAGATCCTAAATTCACGTCCCCCCTCTCTTCTCTCTCACTTTCTCTCTCATCTCACAGCCCCCGATCGACTACCAAATTGAGAGACTCTCATCGTCTTCTTCCGATTGAAGCACCGGGACGGCTGGATCGACGGCGGCGACCGCCTTAGGAGATGTGGCGGCGACCGCCTCAGGTTGAGGCGACGGCGACGGCGGAGCAAGGAATTGAAGGCGCGGCGGCCGATCCGAAGGTCGTCGTCGGAACCACGAGGGGTACGAAGCCAAACCGAAGAACCCTAAGAGGTAAATGACGGCGACGATGGCGGCGATCTCGGAGAGGCTCTTCTTCTGATTCCGCCCAAAGCCGTCGCTTCACAGTTCGTTCCGAGTTTATTGGATAATGGAGTCACAGAAAGCACTCGCCACTACGATTTCGACCTCTTCACCATCGGAGCCGGCAGCGGCGGCGTTAGGGCTTCCCGTTTCGCTGCAATTTCGGCTCCTCCGTTGCCGTCTGTGAGATGCCTTCCGCTACTGTGTCCTCTGAAACTGCTGGAGGCGTCGGTGGAACATAATTGGTGATCTATTCCGATCCGGTGGAGGACGAATCCAGGTAAAAATCTCTCTCTCTCTCTCTCCTTCTCCTCTGGATCTGCTATCATCTTCTTTTCTTCTCTCATTCTATAGATCAATTTTGATCTTCTTTTTCTTTCTCCATGTATAGATCTATTTTTATGGAGGCGTCGGTGGCGAGGTGGTGGTGATGGTGGTGCTGTTTTTGGACTGGTGGCGGTGGTGCTATTGATTTTTTTTTTTATTTTTTTTATTTTGTTGTCATAATGGTGCTAAGAACTGATTCAAGATCAGTGTCTTGTATTTTGTGTTTAGAAGTATGAATTTTCTAATATTCTGGATCTGTTTTATTCATACCTTCTATGTTAAATTGGTCTTATTTTTGTTTATGGTGGTGGTGGCCTGGTGGCGTTGATTACGGCTGATGGTGGTGGTGATTGTGGACTGTGAGAGAGAGGGAGACTGTGGATCTTTGATTTGTTGAAGTAATATAATTTATTGAAATGTTCTTGGTGTTCTTGATGTTCTTGGCATGTTCTTGTTGATAAACAAAAACCCAGAAAATGCATAAGGGTAATATGGTCCGAAAAAGTTCAATATACCACTTATCTAACGGAACATGACAGAAGGGTGCAAATTGTCCACGGAATATTCCGTTAACTGGGTGCGCAGTGTCTTTATCCAAAACCCAGGGTAGGGGAGTGGAATTTTCCCTAAACCCAGGGGTGGTCAGTGTCTTTTACCCTAAATATATAGGTTGGAGGGTTTCCATTTCTTTGAATTTCCTTTATTTTACTCTCCATTCCATTGTTCCACTAATCTTCCCATTCTAATTAAACCCATCTGGTGAACCTCTTTCAGAATTTAGAACATAAAATTGACAACAAAATCAAGAACAGCATATAAAGTCCCCAATCATTCGAGTTACAAATCATCGTTAACATGTCCTGACAAGAACTTGAAATTCTATATAGACATGGAAATGAGGTAGCAGTGGTGTACTTCTTGAAATGGAAAAGATAGATTTTACCAAGTGACAGAAGAGAATGTTTCTGTGATTCTCATGAGAAAGAGAAATAAAGGTATGTATCTCTTAAGAGAAAAAAGTTTTGTTCCACCTACATGTGATTGTAGATAGACAGCGAAAGGTTGGAAAATTATGGAGTTCACAATGAAAACATTTCAGAGGGAAGATTGTTGAACAGAGTAAGGTACAATAAAATACATGGAGACTGTCTTATTAGGAGTAAAAGAGCCCCTCATACTGCAGCCTGTATAGGATTGCTGCAGATTTACTGGCTGTGTATATTATTTTGAGTGTTGGGTGTTCACTGCGAGGTGCTTCTTATAGTGAGCGTGTGAAAGAGAGTTGAAGAGAACAAAAAACATGGTGCATAGCAAAAGTTAAATGGGTTGTCCTAGAAGATTCATATGGCTAATACTGAGAGTATCCCTGCACATGTGACTCGGTGAATGAGAGAGGGCTTGGGGTTGAAGTAATAGCACAACAGATGCATGGGTATTTTGTAAAAGAGGGAGCAAAAAAGGTTGTTATATAGTAGAAAATGATTCTTTTTCGGAAACAACACAAGCTTTTCAAAACCTGTGAGAAGTTAGAGGTCATGGGGTAACTTGCAGTTCGATTTATGAGGGACAACATTGCGAAAGATAGGCAGGAGAGAAGTGCTCAAAAATCCAGCTCACAGGAGATTTATTGGAGTAAACTACAGTTCTATTTATGAGGAGCAAACATTGGGAAAGAAAAGCAGGAGAGAAACTCGAAATCCAACACAAATTAGAACTGCAATATCTGCAATCAAAAGTCTCCCGCCCCGACAGGTATCACACAGTGCAAAAACAAACTTCAGCGGCTTACGCATTACAAGGGAAAATTTAGACTTTCAAAAGTGCGTCTTCAGAGTATAATTATTTCATCTCACTCAATTTCATAGCCTATACCTCCTAAATTGTAAAGTGTTCCACCTAATTCGGGTGGTTACCGAAATATTTGACTCACAAAGGATGAGAATGATGTATAGACAATCAAGTAACAAGATTAGATTGAAGAAAGGTGAGGTAAATTGACCCTTCTAGCTGATCAATTAGTAAATTTCACTCCAAAGAGAACAACCGCTAAAACACTTGAAGTTAGAAGTGTAGGTGCACATACTCACTAACAAGATAACGGTACTCCGCAAAAGTAAATGACTACATGACAAAATAGATTTAGACACATCTTTACTAGTCCGGAAGAGGAAAAAGAAAAACTTAAATCAGGACAGATATCAAGTTCAACAAAATTCAATTTAAATACCTTACAAGGATTATTTGCAACATCTGCTGACTACTGTAATTACCTTTTGTACCGATAATACTCTTCTCTTGCTCCCCTAAGATGGCGCCTGAGAGTAGCCATTGATTTCTCATCGGCATCATAATCCATATCATTTTCTCCAAACTGCCCTCCTTGGGGCTTGAAAGAAGGATCTTCTCTAAGCTAGTAACAGAAAATTGTTAATATAAATTATAGCCCCTTGTAGAAGCTGTAGTTATTTTAGCTTACAAAGATGCAGAAGTACCATTTTAACCAACATATCGTCGATAATATTCATATACTTTCTCAACGGATCACGCCTGGGCATCTGCTTGGAAGTTGCCTGGGCCACCTAACGAGGCAAACCATGAGAGAAAATTGAAATTTAGCACCCAGTAAAAAGTTAATGGAGGAGTCCTACTATTTTACGAGGCAAAGGCGCCACGAGAATGAGTAAATAGCAAGTTGGGGAATATTTTTTATCAGCAATGATGGTTCGGTAACACATCAGAGCTACAATCCTTTATTAGAATTGAGTGATACCTTCTAAAATTGCAATCTGGATCACACATACTAAAACATGGTATATTACCAGTGCATAAAGACAAGTATGCCAACCTAAACCAGCACTAGTTCCTTTTTCCTAGTGGTTGATTAAGAATTCGTGATGCTCCTAAATCCTAGTGGAATAAAAAGTACCAAGTAAATGTAAAGTACTGAATAACCACAAGACAGACATAAATGGTTCTATACACTTACAAGTATATATCTAACCTAATTGTTCGTAACAATAAATATAGAGGCATCCCAGGAAGCACGGGTGCTTCTGGGAGATCGCCCACCCACACCTGATGCTTCGCGGGTGCTTTGCGGATAAGGCACAGTCATTTCGTAAGTTTTAGTTGAGAGGTCTTCTAAATACAACTACAATTTAACCAACAGAACATGCATCTATGTGAACATTTCTAACCCTTAGATTACTCGTCTCTCCACAGCTACGAACAAGGACATGAAAAGATAACATTGTTGATATAGTAAGTCGGTAACTGTGAATCTGTGTATGAATTATGTCCAATTATAATTTGGATTACTAATATTGTTGTTTTTATATTGGTATAATACTATAATGGTATCACAGATAATATAAAATAAATATATAAATAAAGTCGCCGCACCCTTGATTTTTGGGAATTTCCGCACCCGCACCCAGTTCCCGCGCCGTCACCCGCTCCCGAACCCGTGCTTCTTAGGCGGCATCTAACATTCTTTAGCTTAACCCACAAAAGTCTACCCCTCTATGGTGTACCACATACCTCATTCATATTAATGGACTGCTTTCAAGGCAATATTTACTCTAGATCCTTTTTTCGAGAACTGTGAATACAACACACCATCACAAGTTTTAAACCAATGTAAGAGATTATTCTCCTCTAACAATTACACGAATAGAAGAGAACTAGAAACAGTGCCACACAAAATGTAGTTACTGATGTATACATTTGGAGAGAAAAAACTGCGGAAGTTATCAAGCTTGAAAGTGGATTGGTATTTTGACCGGATAGATTAAGAGTTGGAGAAAAATAGGAAAGTGGCTAAGAACAAGGAAGTTGTAAGTCATTAAAAGGACATAATTGCACGATTTATAACAGATAGCTGAAGTTATAATGGCATTTTGGGAATATGAAAGTTTGACGGGGCCTAAAAAAACCTGTTGCACCAATATTAGGTCTCGCTCGTTATATTAGTATAGATATTTTCCACTAACAATGATCTGAAATATGATAGCTAGAGATGATAAAACCTACTAGAGCATCAAACTGGATTCCTCGTCCATGCAAGAAAAAACCCAATCAATGACGCATTATCATAGTAAACATCTCTACTTGGTAAAGTTTGCACTGTAGCCTTCTATTTAAGTAAAGACACCTTTAAAATGACTAGCAGTGCTCGATATTTGAATACACTAAAGAACGAAACGATTCCAGCTCAAATGCAAAATAATATAGAGTAAAGAGTATAGACTTACTACAATTGCATTGGACAGCTCTTGATGCGCATTATCAAGCTTTACAGCCATTTTGGAGATTTTATGTGAGAGGATTTTCTGGCGAGTTGTCCAATCGGCATTTCTCCAAATGGTTTTCGGAATTTCACTCAGACCAAAACCAAGAAGAAATGCACCAGTAACAAGTCCAAAAGTATTTGAGCACGCCATGGCTAGGCCCATTACACCTCCACTCCTACAAATTCAATAAGTGCATAATTCATAATGAGAACATTAAAAGTGCACCTCAATTACAAAGAAAGCTTGCTTATCATAATCTTATGAAAAAGCAAAGGCAACAGAAAATAACATGGAATGAAGTAAAAATGACAAGTTGAAAGTAAGGACATGCTACGCAAAATGTTTATTAGTTATTTCAACTGTGTAGGATCTTTTGACAGTTGTAGATTGTTCCAGACAACCATGATTAAAGACACAAAAACAGGGATGGCAATTCAGTCCAATTCGATCCTATAATATTCGAGTATCCATTCCTACTAGGAACACTCTGAATCCAGCTTGTTCAGATATGGAGTGGATGTGGATCAACGAAATGTGATATTTCATGGATCTAGATCAGGACCTCAGATCTAAAGAGATCCTATCCAATCTAATCCAGCCCGGTCCAATTAATATTAAAAGTTTTACTCCCTCCGTCCCACAAAAATGATCCACTTTTCTATTTGACGATGTGCTCATTGTTTGTCCTCTTTCTTTTATAAATCTAAAAACTTGATAAATTGGCATGATTGTCAAACAAAAAGTTTCATAGCTGTCTTGGAAATAGATAGGTACGGGGTAGTTAACTTGTAATGTCACTGACATCACAATATGTGAAACTACAAGCATTCATTGCATGTTCCCTTATATAGTTGGAGTTCAAAATAGGTCAATTTTGTAGGTGGAGGGAGTAATTACCTATATACCCCTCATACTTTATACATTATATTGAAATTGGCAAATGACCCGAGCCTAAAGGCTCTCATTTTTGTTCTAGATATGGTCATATTTTGCAGGATGGAGCATGCCTATATACCTCTCATAATTTATAAATTATTTAGCAAATGACCCGCGCCTAAAGGCTCTCATTTTTGTTCTTTTTTTTTAACAGAATTGATATTCCAAAATAGGGTAGAGATTGATATAATAATAATGATGTAAGAGTACAGAGATATAAAGTGGGGATAGAAGGAAAAAAAATTCCTAAGTGATCGAGTAACAGAGAAAGGTGGATAGGGAGAGATTAAGTGGAAGTAGAACCTCACCAGTATAAATGAGATTTGGTTTAAAATAGAAGTGCTTTGAATGACTGAACTCTTAATTCCTAAATTTTTATTCCCCAGCAGGGTAGATCAAATGTTCGAAAATCTTCCTCATCCAATGGTCTAAAAGACATTTAGGAAAAAAAGTATGGATGTCCAACACATTTTAAACTGCTGGTTCTTGGTGGCTAGTGTTAGTTGATGTTTTTGGTTTCGAGAGCTTTGAAGAATGGTTGTCAAAGTCTATGTAGGTTGCTGTAGTAGATTGGTATTATTCTTCATTTGAGTGATTTGTGTTTGTTCCAAACATTTAGATTGTGATTGCATGGGATGGAATGCAATACTAAGTATGATTAAGGTATTGTATCATGTAAGCATCAGTATTCAGTCAACTTGAAGACTTGAACCTAGCACTGGTGGGTGTTTAGTTGTTTACTGAACACTAAGCATGCATGGTTGTTTTATCTATGAAAGTTGATGCACTTTGGACACTTGGAGGACAAATTACCATAACTAGATGATCAGTTTTTATGAAGTCTCAGGACAATTCATAACAAACTGAGAAGTTAAAAAAACTCAAAATCAAAATAAAAAATCAGCTGAGCAGGAAAACTCCGCTTAGGGTTCGAGTCCTCCGCCCACCCCCTAGGGAGAAGAGGATAGATTTCTCGGATGTGGTCACACAAATATTGACCCAAGTATGTTTACTTGACATTAAATGATTTATACTGACTTGATGTACTTGCTAAAAAGGACCACAAAACAGAGTTAGCAAGGGCTTGTCAAACTGTTGTTCAGCGAAGTAGAATACTATGGGTAGCTTGAAGGATAAGTTAGTAGATTTATAATATCAAAGTGAAACGTAGGAAACTGGGGGAGACAGACAGACATAATAGAAGTGGAGAAGAATAGTGCACACATCCGCAATCTCAAAAGACTTCATCTACAGCTCCAAACTAAACAGAGTACACTCTAGCTTTGGCTTGATGTCACTTTTTCATATATTTTGGAGTAACATAGAAACTTTAGAGAGAATGAGTAAGTTTTATGCGAGTTATATGTGATGTTACATGGAAAGAGAGGATCATAGGAGCTCATTGAGCTCAATCCAATATTAGAAAGCTGCTTTGGGGAAGGACATAATATTGCTCAATATCCATGTCTTTTCATATACTCCTTCACTTTAGACCCACAAAAGTATATCATACTCCAACTTATCCAACGAGATAATATAAATATCGTTTCTCCTGAGACCTTGATCGAGTACCTCAACGCCGTTCATAAACTCAACGAGCCCACAACAGAAGTGACTCTGGTCAAATAGGAAGGGAAAAAAAATAAATATACATACGTGAGAAAACATAAGCAATCATTACGGAGCATACATTCAGACAACGGAATGTGGTGAAGTCAGATATATCATAGTAATTAGATAGACCTATTTAACCAGAGTAAGTAGATATGTAGGACATAAGAGTCTAGAGATACCGACATGAATACCATAGGAGAAGCAACCTTCATGTAGAACAAAGCACGTAAGTTTAGGATAACAAGGAACCGTTTCAAAAAAAAGGGATAACAAGGAACCAACCAATTTCTGTGCATGAAAATAAGGAGGATAAGTCCGACAACACCAACAGCACCCAGAACTAAATAGAAAACCAAGTTTACATGTATGCTTGTCTTCAATCTTTCTGTAACAGTGAAATCTCCGGCATCTTCAAAACCCTGTATAAGGGGTGCGACAGCCCTGCTCAGAACGAAATCATTTAGTTTTATAAGAGAACATGCACATCCGCAGGCTACTCCAAAAAAATTACTTTTTCAGTAGGTACAGAACTTATATCCACTTATACTACCTTAGGCAAACATATATGGGGAAACCAAAACAAAAACTAGCAAGACTGTTCTTCACCATTGGCTTATTCATATGAAATCACAACAAAACTAGTGATTGAAGATGACATAAATTCAAAGGCGTAACCAACTTAGGACCGTATGTAGCCAAAGAGAAGAGATTGTTTATTTGTGTCAGATATGCATGGTAAACCAGGTCAGGCATATGACAAAAAAGAAACTGTTCAGATAGCTACAGGGGAGGGGAGGAAGTGTGTGATGACAAGTAATAAATCCATTTTGGCTAAAATACGGAACATCTGACTATCCAAGCATGAATATGTGTTATTTAGATATCTCGCATTAGTTAAAGGGCACAAGTTTAGTGAGACAAACCGGCATCTTTACTGCTAAACAAGGAAATTTTAGTCACTTGATATTTCATAGAATTAAGATAGACGCAAAAGAGTGTCCAGTATTTGTTAACTCGACCACAGTATGTAAAGCAAAGGCTATAGCAGTACCAAGTATCAACACAAGTATAATTGACGTACCAAGTGAGTAAAAATGTACTCCAATATGACCAACTCCAAAAGAAAGCAATCCCTCCACTTTGAGAATCAATTATTGTCTGTAAAATAACAAATAAATTATTCATGTTATATCACATGTTAAATCATAAAAAACAGAGTGACATGTGAAACTGAGAAAGTGTAATATAGTCTAGATATAAGAGTAAGCAACAGAAGGGCTGTTAGCGAACCGAGCTTAACCGGATGGCGGTTGCTTGAGCATGGTTTGTTTGAAATAGAACTTGAACAAAGAAACACAAATTGGATCCAAACACCATTGAGGCAGTTTGTAATCGTTTGACTAAACTTAGCCGAACTCGAGCAAATACGCGCTAATATATGAACTCGTGTTTAGAAACAAATAGATGAATTGATCTATAAGTTCATTCAGTAACACATTTTTCATTTTTCCAGAAAGCTTCTATTTAATAGTACCAATTGAATTCACCATTGAGAAGAGCATACAGTACATGATGGACACATGTGAAAGGATTCTGTCTTTCATTTTATTTTTTGCAAGTGTTGTCTGAAATTATGTACTAAATCGGTGTGTTTTAATGAGTCGGAATATCGGATTAAATTATAACCCAATGTTCAATGTGGTTAGGATTCTCTCCTCTCTTACCGATCAAAAAAAAGGGATTCTCTCCTCTCTCTTCATCTAAACTACGCATTCATAAGTGGATTATAATATAATCCAATAATCAAACCTTGCGAAACACACCCAATAATTCTCTCCGTCCCAATATAAGTGTGCCCGTGGACTTTGCACTTGCTTTAAGAGTGTACTTTGACT
Source organism: Linanthus parryae (assembly GCA_023055425.1). NCBI lineage: Eukaryota > Viridiplantae > Streptophyta > Magnoliopsida > Ericales > Polemoniaceae > Linanthus > Linanthus parryae. Next base: position 429,458 of record JALGPY010000041.1, on the reverse strand, counting down.
TGCTAGATTTATTAAAATGTCCTTTGTTTTATGTGGTATTTTTTTCTCCGGAAGGGGAGAAGTATAAGTTTGAAAAAGGATATGGAGAGAAGTAAAGAGAAAAGTAAGTAGCTTCTTTGCAGTAGGACACTTATTTTTGGATTTCTATCTTAGGAAAGGAAGACACTTAAAAATGGGATGGAGGGAGCACATATTAAGATTGTTTATGACATAACAAACAAATAACACTAAGCTTGTGTTTGTTTGTTCATCAAACGGACAATGATTTGAGATAGCTTTGTTTATTTTATTGAACCAAACAGAAGAGAGATTTTACCAAGCAGAAAGTGATTGCTCGCAAACGTTATGGTTCATTTACAACTCAACTGCAGATATAACAGGTGGTTCTTTTACGAATGATTTAGAATATGATTTTCATCCAAAACAAGGCCAAGCATTGCAAAGTTTATAGAAGCAAAAGAGTTTCCAATTAAAAAACTTGACCCAGATACAATAAGCTTAGGATGAGACTAACTAAAGTTTGAGATGGAAATAAATTTGACTTGAATTTATTACAACTTTCAGCCAGGTTTAAGGAGATCAAGGTGATAATAGACTACTTCATTGAGACAAATCAAGAAATTTTCTCCTAGTTAAGATATATCTAAACCACAGCTGGCGAACCGGCAGGTTGAGCCAGTTTAACCTGTTCAAAACCCAAGTTTGTTTATGAATTGGGCAACCCATACAGAAATTATTGGGTGGTTAGGGACTATTATGACCCTGTGAACCTGCTAATGACCTGTTTATCACTGACCATTATTCATTTACCAATAGATCGGGTCATTTTTCTGGATACAAATTGTTGAGCTCATATAGGTATCATTATATGAAATTAGTCGTCAACCAGTGTAGTGGATTCCAGCAGTCGGGATGTGATTGAACCTTAAGCTACATATTTACAGAGTATTTAGAAATTTCACATGAAGTTGTAGAATAAACGTCTTTGTGTGAATTTCAATAGAAAACATGCTCGTAGAGTTCACATGACCAACGGCCAGGTCAAAAATCTCCTTTCAACCTTGAAAAATAAGTTCACACCTTTGTATTGAATTTAAGAACATCAGTCAAGCTGCACTTTTCCGGTTGTTTATGGTTCTAAATTGAATTCTGTTTCTGTGATTGTTCCGGTTCTTTATTCTCCTGCAATTTTCACAAAAAGAAATCATTTCCTCTTTTTCTGGTATACTAATTTATAATTATATATTCGTACGTGCACCCAAATATATTAACTGAATTAGAAAAACCTAGATGAAATTACTTGAATTTACTTGCTCCCCATTATTTGTCTCATGAACCTTAAATTCAATGGGACCACATGCTGATAGTAGAAACTAGTGAATAGTAAATCAGTCTTTAATTAAGCTGTGCCTTTCGTATAACAACTGCTTAAACACCTTAAATTTTGAAGTAGTCCACCACAGACCATAGAACAAAACAGACAAAACCCCTGAACCTGCGCTAAATCCATGTTCAAATTACATTGCACCTCTAATTTAAGTCAAGCATTCCTGTTGAGAGTTAGAGGATTGGTTGAGATCCCTCTGCGGAAGAGGAACTCCCTTGAGAGCCAAAAGACTGACGAATTGCCTTTGCTGCTTCATCAGACTCCAAACAGAAATCTCACTCAACTGAGTTGGTGAGCGGTTGACGTTATCGATCGCATGGGTAAGGAAATTCTCGGAGAAGGGAAATGCATCTCTTACAATCAAACTTAAATGGGATATAAATATATATACATATAGAGGGAGAGAGAGAGAGAGAGAGAGAGATTGAGATGGTAAGCCATGATAAAATAGACAGCAAAAGGGAAGAGAGGTATGACTCCTTTTGTCAATCATATTCTTAAGGATTAAATATTAAGACTCTTTTGTGATTTTCAAATATTTGACTAAACACTTTAGAGAATAAAATGTAATGATAGAATAGAAGATTTTGTTCCGTGAGAAACGTTACAACCACTATTGCCAAGTTTATGGAAGAATTCCTTTCTTTCTTCTTTTTTCTTTCTTTCAACCCAAGGACCAACAGGTTTCTAGTTCAATTTCCATGCCTCTCAGTTGCAAGCATGTCAGGCTGCCAGCTATGGACAACCAATAAAACCCTCCTTTGTGGTGTGCAGGCTATTGTACATGAGCAGAGTCATCCAGTGCGCATCCTAAGTTTACCGGTTCAAGTTACCCTCATTTAAAACAAATCCTGTAAGGACAAATCATTATCATGCTGCCATACCCTTAAAAACACTATGATTTCTTTCCTTAATAGTACGACAATCAACCACCATTAGTACCACCCACCAAAAGAGACTGCCTTACTGCTATGGAAGAACAATTTCTGATTCATATGGTGCTGAAGATATAAATAGGAATTTATCTGTGAAGCTACTGCTATGGAGCAGGCCGGGGTGGGTCCAGACCTAAGCATTATTCCTATTGCACCCCCAATTCAAGTTATAGGATCAATTGACTTCTGTACAAGATGAAGAATGGCCACTAATTCACCTATTAGGATTTTATTTTAATTTTAACGCATACACAGCAGCAGGAGACTTCATCTCGGTTAAACTGATGCTTCTTTTCGCTTGATTTACCCTCGGGCTAATATTTCTTAATTCTTAACTCAACAGCACATTGCAGCATCCATATGCTGCAACGAATCATTCGCCAATCAAAAAATATGAAGAATTAAAGCAGCCCTCTAGAACCAATTATCCTTGCAGTAACCCTAAAACTAATTAAACCTAAGAGAATTGAGAGGAAAATAAAAAGAAGGTAACATATCAGTGTGATACTCATACAAATCAAGTTAAACATCTTTACCAGGCAAAGCAACAATCCTTCACTATGCACATTCACATTCAGATGATTGATTAAAATGAAATCAGACAGGAATAGGCATCGTACCGTCCAAATATCAGCAGGAACGAGGATGATAATGGAGAGGGAGCAGAACCAGGTGTATCCAACGGTGAGGAGTACATAGTGAGGGACTTCTGGGCCGGAGAAGTACTTGAGCGTGAACATCACCATTCCCAGGGTCAAGGGAAGCGAGATCAGGTAGAACACCCACATCTTTCCGTCGCTCGCTCTACAATCTCTCTTTCGTCGTGCTGTGTAGAGCTCTGAGCGACGGTGACGGATTGAGGAAGCGGATCAGAGACGAGCCAAGAGGAAAAACCCTCCGTGCTCTCTCCGATGGCTTGGCTGCTGAAAAGTGAAATCGCCTTTTTCGATCGTTTCTTATTCCTTAAGTTTGATTAATTTCAGCTCGTCTGCGCCATGTCTTTTCGCTTGTGCCTATGATGGTGAAATACAAAATTACGGTACATTGCTTAAGAGCAACTCCAACAGGTGGAGGATAAAAATTTGTCCTTGGATCAAATTTGGTCCTGGAGCAAAATTTGCTCCTCCACTTTGTTGATTGTGCTCCAATAGTGAGGAGCAAAATTTGTCCTTTGAACAGTTATTGTATTTTATTAATTTTTTCTATTATTATTAATTAATTATATTTCTATATTAATCAGTTTTAAGTAACTAATTAATGTTTATTTAAACAAATAATATGTAATCAAAATAATATTTTAATTTTTTACTTAAAAATACTTGATTTTAAAAAAAAAAAATCATCACCATTTCCATTGGTTAATTTCCAACGGTCATATTCCAATACATATATTCTAACACCTATATTCCAGCAATATATTTCAACAGCTATTTACAACTGGATATTTTTGAAAGGCATATTCCAAAGAATATGTTCCAACGGCTGTATTCCAACGAGCATATTCCAACAACTATACTCCAACGGGCATGTTCCGACAGCTATATTCCAACGGCATATTCCAGCAACTACATTACAAAGGGCATGTTCCAACGACTACATTCCAAGGGACATATTCCAGGAGCTATATTCTAACAGGAAAAATTCCAACTACTATAATCCAACAATGATGGTACAAGTGGTATAATCCCACATCTATAAGTATGAGCAACTTTTCGTTTTAGTTGAACTCACAAACATTGTATTTTGTGACACTTCTCCACATTCACTTCACCTCAAAATGGCTTCTTACAATTGGATGATGAACTCCCTCCTCGATGATGACTCAGATGGTGAATATGAAAGGATAGCAGTCATCATCATTGCCGAAGAGCGAGAGCAGCTGGAACAACATCGTCGTGGTTCAATCCCAGGTCATATTACTATTGACCGCAATACCCTTGAAGGCCATGCTTGAATTTTTCAAGATTATTTTGCCCCACATCCTACTTATCCACCCTACTTATTTTGAAGGAGGTTCCGGATGCATCGTCCTCTTTTTCTACGAATTTCAGAGGCAGTTGAAGCATTTGACCCTTACTTCAAACAAAAGTGAAATGCGGCAGGTAAATTGGGTCTCTCATCTCTCCAAAAGATTACAGCAGCATTTCGAATGCTTGCTTATGGATCATCTGCTGATTCACTTGATGAATCTGTTCGTATAGGAGAAAGTACTGCTATTGAAAGTCTCAAAAGATTTGTCAAGGCGGTTGTGGTTCAATTCGGTGATACTTATTTGAGGTCGCCAACAACTAATGATGTGAATAGGTTGCTAGCTATTGGAGAGCACAGAGGATTTTCTGGGATGTTGGGGAGCATAGATTGCATGCACTGGAAGTGGAAAAATTGTCCGACTGCTTGGCAAGGTATGTATACTGGTCATGTACACTCACCTACTATCATATTAGAAGCTATTGCATCTCAGGATCTATGGATTTGGCATGCTTTTTTTGGTTTACCGGGGTCCCATAACGACATCAACGTGTTGGATAGGTCTTCTGTCTTTAATGAGCTTACTGCAGGGCGAGCTCCGAAATGCGATTACACTATTAATGGAAATAATTACACGATGAGATATTATCTAGCTGATGGCATATATCCTTCTTGGTCTGTATTTGTAAAAACTATTTCAGCACCACAAGGTAACAAGAGAAAATTGTTCGCTACTGCTCAAGAGTCAACAAGGAAAGATGTTGAACGAGCATTCGGAGTTCTTCAAGCTCGTTTTGCTATAATCCGAGGACCGGCTAGATTTTGGGATGAAGACGTTTTGAAGGATATTATGATGGCTTGTGTAGTTATGCACAACATGATTGTTGAAGACGAGCGTGAAATTCATACAAATGAGTTCATATATGATGGAATGGATGAGGTTATTTCAGATCCATTGATGCAGGGACATACACCTGAATTGGAAGATTTTATACGAGCTCACCATCAAATCAGAAACCGAACCACTCATACCCAACTGCAAACAGACTTAGTCGAGCACCAGTGGTAGTTGCATGGAGCTGACGACCTTTAGCTTTCCAAGCTCTTCTTGTTGTTCTCGTTTGTTTGTCGTATTTCCCTTTGTTTTGCTTGTCGTATTTTCATTTGTTTGCTTTGTTATGCTTTCTTTGTTGTAGTTTGTTTTTCATTTTTTCGTCAAGTACTTCGGTTTGTTGTAATGTCAAGTCTTTATAATAAAATCTTATTGCTATAATGTACTTCAATTATTCAGATACTTCATTCATAAATGAGAAACATTAAGTACACATACTATTACAACATATTAAAAATCAATCTAATAAAGCTTATTAAAAAGTATAAGACTACTATATAACATATTAAAGTTTAATTTAATACTACTTATTTGCTTTGATCTGCAACGATTTGTCTCTGTAGGTTTTCGTAGAACATAGCTTGTTGCTCGGGCATGGCTGATGTATCGATATTCATAATCTCCATATCTTCCTTTCTTTTCTTAAATTTCATTTTCTCCTCTTGTACCTGAAGCATTTTGTTATTGAAAATCTCTTGCCTTTCATAGTATTGCCTTTGCTCAACATGTGTTGCGTCAAATTTCTCAATCCTTCGTTGTTCAGCTTCAACTTTATTAAGTTGATATTGCTCCATCAACTCTATGCTACGCATATTCTCGCTAGTCGTCCCACTCTTGAGCTTATCCTTGTTCCATTTCCTGCCACTTGGCCTCGGTAACTTAGCTTTAGTAACGACATCATCTTCATCCAAATTCACACAATTTAAAGTCGAAGACGACGAGCTGCTAGGACTTGCTTTCCTATTTTTGTTTGCTTTTTTAGTTGATGTCTCCAAATTCCATTTCGGATGATTCCTAAGCACATTCCAAGCATGCATCAACTTGAACTGTTTTTTCTGTATGTCTTGGTACATACTTAATGCTTTTGTCACCTGTACAAATATACATACACATTTAAGTACCATTTGTTTCATTGGAAGTTAATAAAATTAAGTACCAATTGAAGAGATATCTTGTCTTGCTCGTTGATTCCACTTTGATTCAAATTTTGAATTTGAGCAAGATACCCACAAAATTTATTCACTTCAGTTTGTATATTACCCCATCTCTTCCGGAGGGAGTCTTGAGAGCGGTCTGATTCAACTGGTTTGTGGTCGTAATAATCCTTTGCAATTCTTTCCCAAAATTTATCTGCTTTCTGTTGGTTCCCTTCAATAGGATCCATTGATGTGTTGAGCCATGCTGAAATCAAAACTATATCCCCATTTGGTTGAAAAGATTGTTTTCTTCGACTAGCAATACTGCCCTCCAGCGAATCGACATTGGATTCGTCGAAGTCAGTTGTAACTTCATGTGTGGAATCGTATTCATTCGTGTTTACATTTCCATTGAGAAGATCAACAAAAGTACTCATCTGCAAAATATAAACACAAATTATTAATTTTTTTAGCAAAATATTTGAATAAGCGTGTTAAAAACTTTTCTACATAGTTTTAACTTTTGCTAGGAACAGGTTTATAATTGAAAAAACAAAAAACTAACATATTTATAAAGAAATCAAAGTTAATTAAATAAATATAATTACTAGTAAACTAAAAAAGAAGTAGCACTAAATAAAATGTAGCAGATTTATAAAAAGTCCATAGTTAATGGACTAAACCTACCCTAATTAGAACCATATCAACATATTTATAAAAACTCCAAAAACTAATATGTTTAGTGGCCCAATTTGAAGCCCAAATTCTCCTATAATAAACTAAACCTACCCTAATTAAAACCATATCACCAGACTTCTCACACCAGTCCGTCTCTTTCTCCTCCACACCCTAGAAGCATCGCGGCTACCAACATCATCAGCTTGGCGGTGCTTTTCCGAACGGTTCTGTCACTCCAGGTTCCTCTCAATCTCAATCTCCTCCCGTACCACTCTTCCTCTCAATCTCTCGACATCTCAAATCAAGTGTATTGCAAATTGGGTGAAATAGAGAACATACGTTGCTGAATTGGAGGTCGAAATTGATGGTGCTTGAAACTGATTTCTTCTACAATCTGCAATTTAAGATAAGTGTAGTGGATTTCTCTGATTTTGCAAACAGATCGGACAATTTATAGTGTTTTCCCCTTTTTTTACCGTTTGAACAGTTGATGAGAAAGCTGAAAATTTTCTCAGTATATCATCTGATTTACAGTGTAGGATTATACTTCTGTAAATACTACCGTTGGAGTGTTTGAAATGGAGGTGGAATCAATTTTTTTTTATTAAAAATCAGTTTTATATGTTTGCTCCTATGAACAGTATGTCTCTGGTATTGTCCTCCATTTCACTGTCATAGCTTTTGCTCCAGCAGATGCTCCTTCTGGTGGAGCTGTGTTTTTTGTGATATGGAGCATTTTTTGCTCCAAATGATGTTTTGCTCCACCTGTTGGAGTTGCTCTAAAGCTTCTATGGTAGCTATTGGGCAATGCTAGCCTAATGAAATAGCTATTGGGCAATTGGGTCTTTTTATTTTTCCCCAAATTTTTTTATTGGGATGGCTCTACTCTCTATGACGGTAAATAAAACAAATCGAACGGTTGTTAAGATTTGGTTTGTTTAAATTTGGAACGAACACGAATTCGAGCAGAACATTGATGGTTTATTTGAGTTTGTTTATTAAATTTTATTTGAGATGGGGTCTAATAAGAGTCTGCAATCGAGTCCGTAGTTAAGAAAAAATTAATGTCATTATGTGTCAATCTTTTGAATATGTACATCAATTTCCTTGTTCTTAGAATTTTAATTGGTAGAACCTATCATCTTCAAACTACCTAATCCTCGAAATGGACTAAAACATGGTTTGGCTGGATTTTGAGCGCTCTTCAACTAAATGTCGTCAAGGAGCATTCAAACTTTTTTTAATTTCTCTCTGAGCCTCTGAACACCTGTGTCTTCATGACCAATGATACCACAATGCTCACAGTGAATAGGTAGTTTCTCGTAGAAAAAATTAACCCACACCAATTATTTAGTTCGAGTATACTTAATTTTAACACATATTGGCGGGGGTTTATTCACATAAAGGTCCACCTTCATACAAATATATCTACTATCCTAACTAGGTATATCCGTAATTTCAACATTGTATCTCTTACCCATAGCATCTGCCACCCATTCACCAACCTTTATTGTGATACATTATGAAGGCAAGTGTTTCAAGTTAACCCACAGAAGGCCTTCAGTTAATCAGCCAATTTCATATCGCATCCTTCAACCAACGATTTATCACAATAAGGTTGTTATTAAATAGCTATGGTTGGGTTGTCAATCACAAATTGTACGTATTTTCATGTTTCAAGACAAACCTAAAAAGATTATTTCTCAAAGGTAAGACATAAAAATCGTATAGGCTCATTCCAAATACCATTCATGGTTGCTTGTAAGCCAATAGCGTCAATTGAACGATTCTAATAAAACTTACTGAAAATGATAGTGAAAGATTCCTTAATTCCCTAGTCAATAGAGATATCCGGTAAATCAACAATCTGATCTTCATCTTCTGTAAGTTTCTTCCTTGCCAACTTTGCTAACATTTCGGCATCCGTTTGCACATTCACATGTTGATTAAATACATTTGCCGCCATGATAGTTATGCAGAAGCTGGAGATGACATAAAATTATGCACAACAGCAAAAATATCGCTTAGTTTACAGTTCAATCACAAAAGGATTGCCACGTAACCTCTAAAATGACATGAATTTTGGCATATTTTGGCAAAGTTAAGATAGTGATGGTAAGACCATACCTAATAGTTCGAAATCTATGTGATCATTATTTATTATGATGATTGAGTTTGTGCTTAATTTAAAATATACGATGTACAATTAGTTTGTGAGATGAGTTGCACGTTATTTTACTTTAATTGTATAGTGTTTGCCAAATGTGGTTGCACATTTTCTAAACTAAAAATTATATACTTGTACTAAATAATTTAGAATTTGTATTTTACTCATATTAATTTTTTTTAAACATTGTGTATTTAGCATTCAAAAAATAAACAAGAACAAAAGTAAATAAAATAAATAAAAACTATATAGTTAGTGAAGATGGAACACTTACTATGCCAATGAAAAATAAATAATTTGACGAACATGAGTATGAGCAGTACGATTGATTTGGTGTAATAAAATATACAAAATCTATTAAGACCTTTTTACTTGCCTGGAAGCTGGACTATGTGCACATATTTAAGCACGTATAATAAATTTAAGATGTGACACGCAAAATGAATTGGTGATGAGTTATTTCACACAATCCAATATTCAAAGTCGTTTAAAATGTTAGGCATTATATTACTTGTGACATTAAATCACATGGTGTATCCTACGTATGAATCACAAACACATTCAATGTGATAAGAAATGCAAAGTGGATGAGCATAATAAGCATTGTTTAATCAACCATTCCCTTTGCGTGCATCCTGTGAATTATAATATTTTTCATATTTAGGTGGCACAAAATCGGCATAGTTGATGCTCACACATGTATATACATACATAAAGAGATATGGTTGCGGTGAGGGAGCTATTGTGTTATAAGGGAATACGAGCACAATTATCATGTTTTGGCTTAAACTTCTTATGATCATATTACAGGTTTCACTCCTATGGCCCGTGAAATTTTGCCAAAGAGTTTGGAATCGTCTTCAGCTACATATTTTACAGTCAGAGTTGGATGGCGTCGATCCACAATATGTTATTCCTTATGAGTTCTACTCCGTCTCCGTTTAAGGTCAGACGCTTATGAATGATTATTGTTTTGTTACTTCGCCGCTTTTAATATCTTTTAACAATTGATATATATTTTTTGCAGGAATAATAAGGTCAACCATCTCCAGATCAACACATCAAAATTCATAATTTGTAGATTTACAAATAATCGTTTGTATTATTTTAGATCTCCACATCTACCTTGTTCGAACGATTTATAAATGTTCATTAGGTATGATGGTGGTGTTATTTGTCATGCTAGTCACAAATATCATATTATGTTTTGAAATGTTGAGGTTCACTTGTATAATGATTTCGAGACATGATATATACTTAGATGTCACATAGACCTGAAAATATTGAAGATATTGTTATTTTATCCAACTTCTGACCTTTTCATTATTAATATATATATATTATGGTCTATAATCAGGTTATAATATTTTAATTAATCTTCAAAATGATTGACATTTGTTACTATTATATTCTCAAACATCTTTATAATCACATTAAGGAGCGAAAAATCAATTTGTATGAATACAACGATGACACATCATACTCTATACACACACTTAGGACATCTTATTTTCCACAAATATTATCATTTTTACACATTTTGCCTGATTTTATTGGTCAATCTCCTATCTTATTTCACGTGCGTTGGACTTAAATTAGCTAAAAAAATTAATGTGGATTTTTTTAAGAGAAAATTAACGTGGAATATTATGATTGTGTGTCATAATAGTCGGGCAAAATTAGCAATCGATAATCAGTAAAACTGTGAGACAAATAATGACGATCAAGTAGGATGAGTCAAGCAATCAAATTTAGTAATCAAGCAAGCCATAAGCTATGGATAGGGGCTATTTGAGGGGAGAATAACAGAAGAAAGTAGCGAGACACACGTAAAACTCATTGTGTGGGATACAACAAGAATAAAAATAACATTTTTTCTTACTATGCATCACTTTTATTGAAACAATATTTTATGACAACAACAATTGGTAAAAATTTAGGCAGAATATGCTCTCGCCTCACTCAAACAACCCTAAATTCTTCAACAACGAGTTATAGAAATATCGTATAATATGACAACATCATTTATATGATAAGACATAGTAGATAAAGAATTATCGTTGGAGACAATTAGTCCATTATGCTGTTTGAGTTATTTAAAGGAATTTTTTATATTGGTGAATCGAGTATCAATGTAACTTATGACGGTAATAAGGTTTGCAATGTACCAATGTTAACAATATTCACAAACTCATAGTAAATCGGATGAGGGTATCTTATTTCGTTTGAAAAAATAATATCGTGATTGTATTATTGTTAATAAGGTTAACCTAGTGAAGATTAAAAGCTGACTTATAACTCGTTCAACGATGTTTAAAGTTAGTTAACTATATTAGTTTTATGAAATTAATTTGTAATCTTGTAGTAGCAGAAATAAGGTGGAAAAAACACATCTCATAGGTTCAATTGAGACACATTTAAAATATTGAAAAGTATTCTTAAGTATCTATCCAATTATGCACTTTGCGTCATTAAAAAACGTATTTTCCAAACTAAAATTTGTATGATATACTGTTGAATTTTAAAAAATGTTATCAAAATGTTTCTAATAAAATATTTTGCGTTGTCTTGATCTTTGTCGATAGAATCAATTTTATAATTTGTGTTAATACTTAGGTATTAACCCACTGAATGGGAGATTGAATAAAATTCGTGTTTAGGAAGCTAGTATTAATATTTAGAAATATTTTACTAATTAGAAAGATAATACATTTTATCTTGCTGGTAGGGTGACTCTCACCAAGAGTGTGTTGGTCACCATACATTTTTATCTTATGAAAATGCTCCTAATACCTATCGATTACTGCAACAAAATTGATAGAGCAAGTGAAAATTTATGTGGAGAGATACAAAAACAAACAACATGTAATACCCCGTCATATTTCTAAGGGTAAAGTAGTAATTTAGGAAGTTAAATAAGAATTCTGTTGCAAAATAAATAAATAAATAAATTGGTGAATTATTGTGTTTTTAATAGCTGAGAAATTTGCGGGTAAGATTTTACAAATTGTTAGAAAAAACGAAAAAAAAACGTGAACGATTTTCTAATTTTTAGATTTATTGCGTGTCCGACCACCGCGAAACTCACTACTCGTGTCACACCTAATTACTCAACTTCTTGGTGTGCCCAACCACATATTATAATTTCTCTAAAGTTCATCTTCTTCTACAAGCGAATTCCTTCGGGAAGATTTACCGCCTCCATTTCCCTTTGCCTTCACGGCAAAGCACCGTGGTCACCGCCCCATCTCCACCCGCCTCACTCCCTCTGTAAAACCCAACACCCTCCTCCCCCTGGCACACCCAGCAGCAGCAGCCACCCTCATCATCACTGCCACCTTCATCATCAACACCACCTTCTGCAACACAAGAAAGTAAACCCACCTTGCTCTCTATCTCTCTGCCCAGCTCTCTTTCTCTCCCAATCTCTGTTCTCAGAACCCAACAGCAGAAGAGCATTGTGGCAGCAGCCACCACGCTGCCACCATTATTCCCGGCGGCAAAGCCACCGAGAGCCACCCGAGAAACAACCAGAGCTCTCTCTCTCTCCCCGTAGTTCTATGCACTTCACTCTAACCCGGAGCAGATGCCAAGCAGCAGTAGCAGCGTGGCAGAAGGCCACTGCCGCCACCCCGTTCACCATTAAAGCCGGCCGGAACTCCATTGTTTCCAGCGACCCATCTTTGGCCAAGCACCACAGCAGCACCCACTCTCTCTCATTGCTTACAGTAGGATCCTTGGACCCCGACCAAATCAGTAGGAGGCTCAGACTAGGCGTAGGAAGCCATTAAAGCCGGCGTGGAAGCTCACCTCCGGCGACTCCGACGTCGAATTCCAACCCAACTCAAATCTTGACGGTTTCCGGCCATTTTTGGCCTAGGTATGTTCTAATCCTCCTAATTAGTTGATTTAGGTAGTAAAAATCCAATCTTGTTAGCTTTAATCCAAGTCTAGATCAATCAGATGAAGTTCTTGATGAAGGGGGTTAAAGTGTCTTTTTCAGAAATCTTTTATAACATAAGATGGGGGTAGCTAATTGTTATTCTGAAAACTGTGATGGTAGCTTTTGTCTTTTAATTAATCTGGTTGTGAGTAGGAGGGGTTCTACTTGTCTTTCAATATAACTTAGGGGGGTCTCAGTTGTCGTTTACTTAAATTTGATACTTTTTGCTAAAAATAAAATAATAATTTTGGGTTGAAAATAATTTCTAAAAATAATATTTTTCGTTTTCGTCCTGGAAAAGTGATTCGGGCGTAGAAATAATGAATGAGTTGTTAAAAAAATTAAACTAGAAATATTTTTGTTAAAAACTTTAAATAAGTATTATTGAATCACTTAGCTAACAACTTGGACGTTAACACTTGTAAAATTGGATATTTTGTCAGTTTGTAAACATCTTTTTATTTAGAAGAAGTTCTCTTAGAATTGAATAGTCTTAAATATTGTTTAAGCGCTATAATAATAATATTTATTGTCATAAAAATAAACTAGTTTTCGTTTTTAATATTATATCAAGTCTTTTATAACTCCTCTAATTAGTTAACCGCTTTTAGTCAATAACAATATTAATAATAATAACAGTGGTTCAAAAATAAACGCGTTCTTTCTAAATAATAAAATGATAGGAAATTAACTAGTGGGGATTGGGTTTATCTAAAAGACTAAATAGTACTCTTGATAGGATTTGTAGCGTTATGTTTGAACTTGTGATTGAATAAGACAGTATAATTTGTATGTGACAGGTTTGTAGACGACGATTAAGTTCATCTGCAGGAGTTTTGTGTGCTAGTTGCTTCGGAAGTAAGGTAAGTGAACATGCCAAGCCTTGCGTGCCAAGCTCCTTTCGTGTCACAAGTTGATTTTAATAGTTGTCTCGAAAAGTGTTTGTTATTTATTTACATGTTTATTTCAGATTTTCTTACATTTTTAAAAAGTTGTTTTGCTTGATATTGTCACACAGAAAATAATAATAATGCGTAATTAACGTAAAGTGGAAAGAGTTGTACGGGAGAAGCGTATTATTGCCGGGTAGACTTCGTTCACTCGGCCTGTGATTAGATTGGTCGTGTTGGCTTCGTCCACTCGATCTGTTTCTATTTTAACCCGGTCACAACCTGTCGGGTCACTCCATGTACTCACCTCTCTGGCCGCAAGAAGTCTTAGGGGGGCTACCGGCAGTTAAGGTCATGGTTGCTAGTGATAGTATATTAGATTCTTCACCGTGTCAACAAAGTTAATAATACGGTTTCTCTGAGATTTGGATATATGCAAAAGAAAAGAATAAAGAGATTGTGACTAACCCTCCCCGTTTGAAAGTTGAGAAAGGAAGATCAAAAGAATGGGAATTTTATAAGTGTTCTTACTGGATGCATCAGGTTCACTTCTTACAGTTTTACAGTCTATATTTGAGTTCTGGATTTACTCAACAAGTTTACATTTTTATAATTTATTTTCTCTGTATATTTATTATGAAAAGAAAGTTATGCTTCGTCTTCTGTTTTACGAGATTGGGTGTCACTTATTCAGTATTTCCATGCTGACTTTGAAAACTGCGGTTCCTGTTTTCCTTCCCACCGCAGGTTTAGGAGCTGAAGACTAAGGCGTAGCTGGGTACGAGACACACTTAGATGGATTTCATCACGAATAGAATCTAGTTTTGTTAACAAGAATAACGTTGTAGTTTTGAAAACGCTTGTGTAATATCTAAAGACTTTGTGATGTTTAATATTATGTAATAAATAAATAAGTTAGGATGTTATGCTTTTGATTTCCGCCTTTACTTTTAGCATCGCCCTCCCGGTCTTGTCCGAGCCGGATAAGGGGGTTGTTGCACAACATGTCTACATTGTGAATTGGGACACTATACACAAGAATAAAGAGGTTAGAAGACTGGATTTGAAAAAGGCTAACTGCCAAAAGTTGGCGCCGCTTGCTAAGTAAGGTGGAAATAAATTTTGACTCTGATAGCCTTCAGACCAAAGTGCTGAACGACATATTTGTCTACAGACAAAATTTTGATTGTAAAAGTTGTGTTTCTTGCACTCCCACATGGAAATGTATGCCAAAAACCAAAAGTTCCATTTTGTTCAATACTAAGTGGAGTATTAGAGACTAGGGCATTACCCGTGCCCGAGGGCACGGCCCCAGTTACGAACTAATA
This sequence comes from Linanthus parryae, assembly GCA_023055425.1. Lineage (NCBI taxonomy): Eukaryota > Viridiplantae > Streptophyta > Magnoliopsida > Ericales > Polemoniaceae > Linanthus > Linanthus parryae. Next base: position 414,134 of record JALGPY010000041.1, on the reverse strand, counting down.
TCTGCGTCTGCGTGTATTTATAGTTGTGTATAATCAATTACCTGAAAAAAATTTGACAGAGTTTCAGCTGTATATTACCTAAAGTGACAACCTGCCAAGCAGCAGAAAGTACGATAACGTGTATGAATGAAGTAATCAGGATGTACAATATCTACGTTTGCGTGTATTTGTAGTTGTGTATAGTCAATTACCTTGAAAAAATTCGAAAGTGACAACCTGCTTAACATATAAATCAAAAATATCTATCCGAAAGCAATTTTTGCCATGAAATGTAAATTTCAACTATTCATCCCAAACACAACAGACATACATGGTCGTCAACAGAACTCAATGTCCTACGTTACATAAGACTTTACAACAAAAAAAGTTCCATTATGTTGTAATTAACTTTACAACAAAATACAATTAACTTTACAACAAAATGGAACTTTCCAAAACAGCCATACTATATCAAAAAACGGCTTATGCATAGACAGTAGAAAATAAAACTGGAAGTGTTCGCACCCATGCAAAAAGTTGTAGCCAAGCAACGCCCATAGTCATCTCAAGCAATGCCCATAGTCATCTCAAGACCCATATCTACTCTTCATCAAAGTAAACAGTGTGTCTGTAGGGAGGCATATGTAGAATGGCCAAGCACCATAATGTACGATAACCTGATTAACAGAGAAATATGAGTGAACTAATCAAAATGCGTGTTAATACGTCAAAGTTACCATGTATCTTACTTTATTTTGACAACCCCATTGCCCAAGTGAAGTGGCATTTAGTTTCTTTAATTTGTCCGCCTGCTCATCCCAAACCTGAAGAAATAATATTAAGAGTTATTTCTTTCTATAGATAAATAATGACTAAGGAAGTAACTTAACGATTTTATAAAATTGCTTTGTAAGTGAGATACTTGGAATTCTAAGTTACCTAAATGGAATGCTCTAGCAGAACCAAAAGTTCCATTTTGTTTTTGGAAATGTATGCCAAAAACCAAAAGTTCCATTTTGTTCAATACTAAGTGGAGTATTAGAGATGGTAAACAAATTGCTTTGTACAGTGACTGGTGGTGTGGAAGTCAACCACTGGCTACCATATACCAAAGACATAGCCTCAATAATGGTAACGGGAGATGTGAGTATTAGGGGTGCACACGGATCGGATCGGTCCGGATTGAGGTTGACTTAATCCGATCCGCCGGTTTACGGATCGAAACGGATCGCATCCAATCGGATCCACAGTTTCGCGGATCGGGCCCGATTAATCCGCGGATTGCAAATATTTCAAATATTTTGGAATATGTACAAATAACAAAGTAAACACTAATATGTAATTATCATTTCGTATAATTTTTAGTTAACGGATGAAATATCTTCCTCTATATATCATCAAAAATCAAAATTATTCAACACAATATTGATAAGTAATGACATTAATAAGTTAAAGTTAGCATTACAGCAAATCATATTGATCAAATTAGTAAAAATAACATAATAATGAGTATAAACGGATCGAACTGATTGACGGACCAGATCAGATTTATATTTCTTGATCCTAGTCCGATCCGTCACGGATCGGTTCAGACCCAGTCCGTCACGGATCGGACGAATTTGCGGATAGGTGCGGATTAACGTATACGCGTGCACCCCTAGTGAGTATGATTAAACTTCTTTTTAATAGATGGGGGTGATTTTGATATTCAAAAAATTATCATCTCCTCCTTTACCCGAGGTTCTCCTCACTGGGTTGGCACCAAAGAATGTACCTTCTCACTGGTCGTTGCGTACAAAAGTATTGCTCAATCTAACATACTTGGCCAAATAATTTATAGCTAGTTAGCATTGGAGGTGCTCAGTTATTCAGACGAAAAATAAAAAACTTATTGGACTCCCACTCTTAATGGACCCTAACAAATGGGCCTAGGCCCAGGAAATAAAAAACATTCGTGTTGCAACTTGCAAGAGAGAGCTCTTAAACCTCAAAGCATCGTGCTCCGCCAAATTCTTTTCTTCTTCCTCTTCTCCTACTTCCAGTTAGCAGCAGCCTCCGAACAAGCGAACGACGATGGGAGGCCGAGGCAAATCTCGCACTCAGAGGAAGCACTTCCGCGAGGGCAGAGAAAACGTCTGGAAGCGAAGCAAGTCGGAGTCTCAGCCCGACGACGCCACCAATGAGAACAACAAAATCAGCCGTCACTGGGAGCCATTCGCCACTCAGAACCCTGGATTCGATGAATACTACAAGGTTTTCACCTTCTCTGCAAATTTACATCTACGTGTGATTTTGTATGGAGTTTATAGTTGGTGATTATTGTGATTGGGTGATTTTTTTGGTAGGTGCAAGGGATAGTTCCACTTGAAGAGTGGGACACGTTTAATCAAGTTTTACGGAAGCCGTTGCCGGCTGCTTTCAGGATCAATTCGAGGTAATATCTTCGATAGCGATTGGTTTAGTTCAATTTAGCAAACAACTGCTTCTCATTTGGTTTGCAATAGGGATAGGTTTTGTCATTATTGAGAAACACATCAGACTTGTCTAATTCAAATCGTGTTCTGAATTTGTTGTTAATGGTTATAGTACATGGCAGATAATTTGAGTTAGTATGTTAAAGTGTCGGGAGACAAATTGTTGGGGAAATTGTGCACAAATCAACTAAATATGCTGCGGAAACAATTTCGCCCAAAGAGTTTATTTTACTCACTAAATGCTACGAAAATGAATGTCCATACAATGCAAGATAGACAATTAGAAAAGATACGACGAAACAGCAATTTTATGTGGAAATTGTTTTGGGAAATACAACCAAGAAATCCCCGGCTCATATACTTCGACTATCAACAAATTGATAGTAGGGTGTAGCAAGCAGAGGATCAACAGGCATCAAGAAGATCCGTTCATTGGATGAACAATACATCTAGATATAAAAATCTAGGCTTACCAAATGAGAGACCTAGAAAGGGAAAATCAGAAACCCAACCGTAGGGCAAGAGGACATTACCAAGGGCTTGTGGTCCTCAAAGCGGAGCTGATTATGCAGTCCGATCTCGGCCAAAACCTTGCTGCTGGATGGTTTACCAGCAGCCTCTGTTCTTCGCTCAATAGATAATTTGAAGGATTTAGGTGTGTAATGCACGCATTTGTACCCTTTCCATCTAGAGTGTTGAATACTTTCACAAAAGTTGACCAGAGTCCATAAAGCAGAACACAATATGGCTTGGAGGGAATAGCAATACTTCGATTTACTCTGATGAAACGAACAAAGGGCAGTTTGAACCGGAACTGATCGCTAGTTGAAGCAGTGGCCCGTTCTATTGGACCCTGACCGGTCCGGGTCTTCATCGGGATCAGACATGACCCAGAGAACCTGCTTAACCAGAAAGGTTTGACCACCCAAATGGTGAACAGGTGGGTTGTAGAGTAGGAGTCTTTTTTTCTGCTCAAAAGGTCTAACCTTAGTGGATAATCTTGGAATAGCTGCTACAACCACCACACCACATCTATTTTTGGTCATATTTTTCTGAAGATATAATATTTCGGTATACATATGAATACAAAGCAAAAGGCAGGACTTCTTTTTCTGTAACATTGTTTATTTTTTATTATGTATTACATTGGTAATTTACTTCTGTATATATTTTTAAATAAAGTAACTAATATCTACTGTTATTATTAATTTATACATAAGATTTATATAATATACTTTTTACATTTCATTTTAGGTATCACAGGTAAATTTGATTTGACATGTCTTATAAATATTTTTTATTAGTTCTTATATGTTAAAAGTTTCTAGCTGTTGGAATTGCTGCCACAGTTTTCTCATATCATTGTGAATTGTTGATTTGCCAATTGGGGCGTGTGTTCCAACAGATGATGAACTAGCAAGCCCAAAAACATGATTTGGTGACCCAACAAATGTCTCACCTTAAATATTTATATAGGAGGGAAATTAAAGATAATTCTTTGAAGATGTTCATTACTAGAGATCTAACTTGAAAATCCTGTAGGAATTGGGTTGTTAAAGCGTTTCAAATCTACAGAAGGTGCATAACTAGTATATAGATATCCAAGAGAGCTTACGCCTATTGCACCAAATTCATAGGATATCTCTCGTTCCGCGTTTCCGTTCCTGTACCACGAATAAGAATCATCTGCTTTCCAGGAGACATTCTCTGACAAGTGAACCACATCCAGTACCTAGTGAAACGATTGGTTGAATCACATTACCACCGGTTGAATCACATTAAGGACCTAGTCACATGGTCACTCCACTAGATCAAGGTGTCGCCCCGCTTTAATAACCATAATAAATGGCTTCGACAGCTGCCCAAATTAAGATTACCTGCTAAATTATGGAGTACATTCTGGTTTGATGTTTCGAGTTGTGCTGTCAATTCGGTTCAGTATTTCGTATTGTTTCTTGTCTAATGGTACACTGTTCATTTTGTTTTTCTGTTCAATCGTGCAGTAGCCAGTTTTGTGAAGACATTAGATCACAATTAGAGAACGACTTCATGAAATGCCTCCAAGTTGAGGTTGGCAAGTTACCTATTACTTTCTGATGTTTTGAACATTCAGAAGGCTCTGCGGATCAACTTTTTGTTTCTTCTCTTATTGTGAGGGCTTTGTCTTTTTTAGGAAGTTGATGGGTGTGAAGTCGGGGGAATAAGACCTCTATCCTGGTATCCTGAGAATCTTGCATGGCATTCAAATTATTCTCGCATGCAGCTGAGGAAGAACCAAACCCTTGAGAGGTAAATGATGCTTTTGGTTTTGGAAATGCACCTAGAGGCTTAGAGCCTGCAATGTAGGAGTGTAATAGGATTATACATATGGGCTGTTGGTTTTTCTTCAGCTGTTGGGTGTTTGTTGTTTGGTGCATATACTGATTCAATCTTGAACTGGTTCATTTATATTGTTTCTGATATTTTGACTTAAAATTTTCAGGTTTCATGAGTTCCTGAAACTAGAAAATGAAATTGGAAACCTCACAAGGCAGGAGGCTGTCAGCATGGTTTGTTATTTGAACATATAATCTTGTATCTACATATGTCAAGTTGTTTCAGATTTTTGGCTGTTACTCCTTCTGTTCCACAAAGATAGTCCCATCGAGGAGGTACTTAAAAAGGACAGATACAGCTAAGACAGCCAGTATTCGGACTCCAAAATGTTAATTCACTATCTCTTATCAAGACAAATATATACATATTTTACAGACAAAGTTGAAAATTTATTTTCCTTTGCAAGTCCCTTAATTATACTGGACAGAACAATCCAGGATGTATCGAAATAGAAAGGTTTTGCGGGTGTAGGGAGCACTTGATATTATTGGTTGAGGGCCTACTAATATTATCGTACAATTTTACACCTCAGGTACCTCCGCTGTTCCTGGATGTACGTCCAGACCATTTTGTTCTTGATAGTAAGCTGCTCTCGAGAATTTTATGTCCTTTTTTCCTTCTCCTTTTGCATTTAACACAGAAGCATTCCTGTTCAACATTGTGATGAGAAATTTGAAGCTTATGTTAGATTCCACTGGAAGAAAATGTGTTTAGTTCATTTCTTAAGATCAATTGGTTTTTATGTTCGTGAAGTATCTTCTGGGATCTTTGTTTATAAGCTACATACTCATGTTAATAGATTTCAAAAAAAAAAAAAACATACTCATGTTAATATATTAACATGGCATGTAATCTGATTGTTGATTTTGCTTTTATGTAGTGTGTGCTGCTCCAGGGTCGAAAACATTTCAGTTACTTGAGATGATATACCGGCAAACAGAACCTGGATCACTACCCAGTGGAATGGTTTTATTTCTATCTCTTACCTCTGTTTAACTATTAGTATGTGTTATTCTTTCTGTGCTGAAATCTGCGCAGTAAGCCTGTACATCTCAAGATTGCTGGTTAGATGATAGGACACAAACATTGGTGGTAGGTAACTAGGACAATTAGGACTGCTTGGTCATGCAACATGTTATAATTTTTTTTGTTTGACATCTTCAGGATCAGCTTCACATACATCAGTGTCCAAATGAGTACTACCTAGGTGTTGCTTAAGCCGTTTATACCCCTCCACGAACTTAACCACAGTACATGCATTCTACATTTTTTCCCTTCTCATCTATGGCAGTGCGATGTTCCCAGCCAGGACCAGTTCTATCTCCTGATGCATTCTTTCTATTCTTCCCAGTTGTAGCCATCTATTTACCGAGAAGCAAACAGTTCTTTATCATCAGTTCAAAGTTCGAACTTTTAAGCTCATAAAAGTAAACGTAATCTGATTTCAAATTCATGCTCAGAACTAGTTCAATTCAATATTTTTGTAAGACTACAACAGCAGGAGAAACCCAAGAAACGATTTTCACATTACAAAACAAAATTTGACCAGGAGAAACCCTAGGTTCAATTTTTTAGTGTAAACATAAAAAATTGATCTTGTTTAGCAGAAAATTAAAGAGGAACATGGTTTAGGAGAAGAGAGAAGAGAAACATTCTAAGTTAAAGTTTGACGCACAAAACAGAAGTAGCTCTAGAGGCCACCAAGTCAGTATCTCGTAGCTGGTGGTGGCTCGACAGTCTTCTTCTGATGGGTCTCCCGTTCTTCCCATTGTTGGCTTGGATGGTGGACACGGCGTAGATCTGGTCGGTCTTTTCTCTCTCTCAATTTTGACTGAATCGTGAAGAACTGAGGTGAAGGAAAGAAGCGAGGTCAGAAGTAAATGAAATCCCTACCTTTACTTTCAAGAAAATGACCAAATAGCCAATGAAGTTTGTGTTGTTACAGTTTAACCAACTCGGTAAACATGGGGTCGACCAGCGGGTTTACGAGGGTCTGCTATGTTTTGTAAGTTCCGGGATTTTTAGCGCGTCAACTCGATTTCAGGGTAGACCCGGCGGGTTCACGGGGCAACCCGCCTGTTTGATAAGCTTGATTGCGCTGATTCTTGTGGGATGCCCTTCAGGCTCATTGAGTACCATCTTCCCTTTTATTTTCTTTTCTTTTTGTCTTCACCTCCTCCTTCCGGTTCTGGGGATGCGTGTGAGAGTCCTTAGTTGATGGAAATTTCTTCCCTCAATAGTTTCCAGAACCGGAAGGAGGAGGTGAAGACAAAAAGAATCATGGTTGGTAGATACATTTTGGAAATAGAATTTTCCTTAAAATTGAAATTAAACCTGAAAAATTATTTTATTGGTTTTGTTTTATAAGTACACAGTTTAACCAAATTTAACATTTCTGTAATAGTTGATTAATAAAAATACTGTATGTGTCATAGAAAATAGCATATAAGTATAGAAGTGTCTCCTTTGATCCGATTTGGTTGGTTCTAGGCTACTGAGAACACCACAGCTGAATTGTCTGGCTTTATTATTCTTTTAAATGAAATATCTATGTTTTTGAACAATAAAAAATAAAGCTATACCTATACATTTCGGATTGGTCTTTGGTCCGGCCATTACCTCATTTTTGCACTGCAGGAATCAAGGTCTTATATAAGTTTTTTATGAATAAAGACGAAACATGTCTTGAAACATAGGTTGGTGAAGGACACACTTATGTTGCATAGTACCCTTAGGGCACGTTTGATGCAGGGATAAAGAAGGGGTACAGTAATAATAATACTAGTAGAGAGTAATAACTGGTGTTTGGGCCAGGGATAATTGCAAGGGGGATTCAATCCCCCTTATTATCTATACCCCTCATATGCCTAAAATCTAATCCCACCATGTAGGTGGGATTGAATACTAAAATCTTAATACCCTTATTTATACGGGTGCAAACAAACATGTTACATAATCCTCCCTATATAATTAATACTCCCTCAATATCAATACACCCTATAATACTGTAGGCACCCCTGTACCCCCAATTTTTAATCTCGACACCCAACGTGCCCTTAGTGTGCTAGATAGATGCAAAGAACATAGAGATTGACTTCTTAATAAGAGTTGCATTCAAGAATTATACATGTGTGAACCCTGAAGGCCCGTGGACTGGCTAGAACAAGGGGCGGGGGTGATGGTTAAGTTCCGTTCACTCTTTTGGGTCTAAATCACACCCTTTAGCTACACAATATGGAGGGGGCAATCAAACTCGTTCACAAGATTTTGCGAAGACAAGTTCATTAGTCACAATCACAAACGCAATGCCAGGAAAACTACTTAGAAAGCTAGAATATCAGTGCATATTAAAATAGAACTGTGGAAGCATAGTTGTCAAATTATTGATAATAGGATTTCACGTATCGTGTATCGTAACCATACAGACACCTATCTTAAAACAACTTAAAATATTCTACCGACCCTTATACTGAAGAACTTATGGATTGTAACTAACATTTATGTTGGTCAGGTTGCTAACAGAAGTTAAAAGATGCTATGCTTGTTGTTTTACTCCTCATTTCTTTTTGTAGCTGAAGTTTTTCCTCGGACATGGATTGTAACTAACATTTACTCTCACAGTCTCATATGTTGGTCAGGTAGCTTACAACAAGCAATAACACGTTATGTATAACAACTACTAATATAAAATCGGAATACAAAAAATAACGATATGTCATCAGTCCCCACTCCTCACGACTAACTCAATAGTATTCCACCCACTACTATACGATAGTAATCCACTTATGTATGGTAAATAGAACAATTAGTCTTTTATCTGGTATCTTCTTCAGTCTTTTTTCTCCCAAGGACTAATCAACCACAAAGAATTCAAAATAGTTAAGTCGAGGACATGGAGAAGTAGGACAATCTAGCAAAATCTTCATATAGTCCGCAAAATATGAAGTGTGCTATCAATGGGGTTGGCGAACCCGACTCCGTTCAGGTCCCAACCATATCATGCGATACAGGAAGTGTATCATATTATACTTATCGCTCGGTTCAGTTCGATGCATATTCCTTAGCGTTACAACCATTGGTACTTAACGGTTGTGGACTGTATCGTATTGTTGATACATATCGAGTATCAATCGATACTGACAACATAGAGTGGAAGTGTTATTAAATCTTAATATCTAGGTAGTAAAATTCATTAGTTATGGAGAACTGGTTTGGTTCAGTCTCCCTGTACTGGTCCGTTTGGTTTTGCCTCAGTTCGGTTTTTATAGAACCAGTAACCTTTAAAGGAAAAAAGGACAGTAAAACACCTTATGTTTTTGTCCGGTACGGTTGTGTCAGTCTGGTCGGTTCATTAGTACCCATCCCTGCAACCTCAATTCCCCCAAATTGGTGAGCTGGGAAATTCCCGTCGCACCCACTGTGAGCGTATCAAAATATTTTGAAGACTCAAGTGCACCACCGATGCAGCCTATCTTCCCACATCTGATAGAACTCCGGGGGTCAAAGTGCCAAAGTGGCTCCACTGGTTGGGAACTAAGTGAGGTAATGAAATTAGCTGTATTAGACATGTTATTAGGTTTGCATAGTGTATAAAGGCGAGGAAAGAGAAACTAAGGCTAGATATTTTGTAATAGGTCCTGGGAGGAGCACCTCGGTATGCATAGCTCTGCATCTTCTTCTTCTTCCAATCCATATAGGCTGGGTTGGTTATTAAATTGAGTTTGTTGACTGGGTCTTCACCGCTATCATATAATAATGATAACTATGACTATACAAATTACAAAATGTCGATGTTGTCCATTTTTCTTTCTCGTTATAGACACTTGACTTTGGTCTATACTTTTGGGTAAGAAACAGTTCGCTTACACGTTCCTGGTTTAGGTGGTAGCCAATGATGCTGACGTCCAAAGATGTAATCTTCTTATTCACCAAACAAAGAGAATGTGCACTGCCAATCTGATTGTCACAAATCATGAAGCGCAACACTTTCCTAGCTGTCATTTAAACAAGAGCCAGTCTAGTGCTTCGAATGGAGGTGGGGTGGAGCATATAGTTAATCAACTACTATTTGATCGAGTGCTATGTGATGTTCCATGCAGTGGAGATGGTACTCTTCGCAAGGCTCCTGATATCTGGAGAAAATGGTATGAACTTTTTTTTACATCTATATTCTTATTTACTTGCTCAAGTAGGAAGCATTTTACAGCTTGAAAACGTTGTATCTTTTGCAGGAATGCGGGAATGGGTAATGGCGTCCATAACCTACAAATTTTGATAGCAATGCGAGGTAATTCTATATTTTTACATCCTCTTTTTGGGATTCCTGAAAACTGTTTAAAAGTGTATGCCAGGAAGATAAGCCCTGCCTGAACTTGGCATGTTTCTCAGGAACCCGTTAGACAAATGTCTTATATTTTGTGATCCTCGTCATATCATTTCCATTAGTTGTTGAAACTGATCGTAAAGTCCTACACATATTGTAATAGTGTGCTTTCCTAGTATTTATACTTCAAACACTATGCAGCTTACTGAGAACGAGTTCTAGAAATCACTGTAGTGTACTCTTCATATTCATCCTTAAGAGGCTATTATAATTACAGCTAATAAATGGTGTTTGTTGTCTCCAAATGGATTGTGATTGTTCCTACAATAGTTCACTATTTTGTCTATTTCTTTTTCAAAACTGTAGATTTGGTCTAATACTGTTATACTCTGAGTCTCTCTTTCACCTGTGAGAGAATTCAAAACCACTGTATCCTTTGTACCTCTCAGATATTAACGAACCAAACTCAAGCAACTCCTGTTTTCTTGCAAGGCAAAAAGTGAGACTATGGATGTCGTACATGTGCAAAAACCTGTAAGATCTGTGAAAGGAAGATTATAGTACTATTAACTAATCTCGTTGGCCTCTTGTCTGGGCCCACTTAGTGCCTGAGTCTACTATCATTATCTCTCTTAGGACTTTGTCTATCCAGGTACTTTCTGGTGCTAAATACTATTAGATCATTTACCTATCTTAAGGTGAGATGCTCTTATGGCCTTCTCTCAATTGCCAAGTCAACACTTTCCATATGAGATATTCCAGTGGAGCTTCGTTGTACTTCAAAGTGGAATTCTTCTGGTAAAGAACTAATATGTTATAGAACCTTGTAAGTTGTCATTGAAATTTAAAAGGGAAAAACATAGTGTTGTTGGTGATATTAATAGATCATGCTAAACCGGAGTCAGGTTTGAATTGGCATTATTAATTTAATTTATAAAAGTTTGTAACCATGCCACTCTGTGCATGTATACTCAGGCATTGCATTGCTTAAAGTTGGTGGAAGGATGGTTTACTCGACTTGCTCAATGAATCCAGTTGAAAATGAGGCTGTGGTCTCAGAGGTATTGTTTTTAATATTCTAAGCTTCTATGTTGTTATCAAGGATTTGATTTAATTATTTCCTATGTATCAAGTTTGTTGCAAACTTATGTTGCCCCAACCAAAACCAGTCACCGGCATTTTTCCTTTGATGTATTTGTTTTACGTTCTCTTTCTCTCGACCCTAAGGTTCAGTTTGTGTTCTTTCACATCTACATCTGATATTTGCACGGTTTATTCATTTTTGGTTAGCCCAGCACCAACTCTTGATACAATAATCTTCCATTCATGTACAGATTCTTCGGAGATGTGGGGGGTCTGTTGAACTTCTTGATGTGTCTTGTGAGCTTCCCCAGCTAGTTCGGAGGCCAGGTCTTAAAACATGGAAGGTTTGCCATCATTTTGCTAATTTTCTCATTGAGAAGCTATATGATAGTCCCTAATTAAACATGCTATTTTAATGTAATTTTCCTTTTGTTAGTGCTAGAAATTCCCTTCTTGGAATTCTAATCATATGAATAAGATGACTGCGTTCCATGGTGTTAGAGCATCTCCAGTAGTACTACCTAAAATTTATTTATAATTTAATGAAAATCGTACATTTTTAATTTTAAATATTGTAAAATTTTAGTGAGTGTTCCAATAGTGTTAGTTAAATAATACGCGGCACATTCTCAATATTTCATGTAAGAGAACTTTTCGGAATTCACGACATAACCGCCATGAACATGGTTAAAGAAAATATAAAGAACTCTATCCGGCTCTTTAAATGTAGAGAGCGGGATGACTATCCGCTAAAATAATGAGCGGAGTAGAGGCCTATTGGAGACAACACTTTTTCCATCTCATTTATATTTTAAAGATAACCGCTATATAAATGACCTATTGGAAATGCTCTTACAAGCTAAGAGGTGACGTATCTATTAGTATGGTCATAGAAGGATAATATAGATTTAAACACCAGTCGCTCTACTGAAGTTTTAATATACTTTGTACCATCATTTTCATTGCATGTACAAATTCTGCCTGGCCATCCTATTACACCGTGCTCATGTTTTGTGATGCCTGTAACTAGAATTTTGGTTAATTAGAGGAATCTGAATATTATTATCAGGGTTAGATTCATATCAATCAGATACTTCACCTTATTAGGCACTGCATAAAGTTCTGACATAGTATTATTATTTCGTTTCTCGACTTAGACTTCTTGGGCATAAATCTGACCTGCAGCTACATGCATCTTGCACCCATCAGTTTACTTTTGAGTCCTGGTTTGAATTGCTGAAGTGCCACTGGAACATACACAAGTAATGTGCTCATGAAGGTGTGTTGCAAGTTATGCACACTTCACTGGAAGTCGCCGATCCCATCCGATCCGAGTGATCTGAATTCGTTGGATAGGGATAATGAAACCATGATCCTTTAGGATTCTGATTCAGATTCGAATTACACAGTATGATCCATGGATATCCAGCTCGAGCCGTTTAGTGGTTAATTTACTCATATACTCCAGGGGTGTAATACATAATTTCGAATCAACCTACCTATACATAAATTGATAAAAGTATTTCGTATATATACCATAACAAGCCTCCCTCGTTTTTCTCTCCTCTCCCAACTCTCTCAGTTCTCTCTTTCTCTCACGGTACGATCCTGCTGCTCAACTCTCAGTTCCTTTCAGTGTCAACTTGCTCGAAATTGTTGGTTCAAGGTTTCTTGAATTCCCCAGCGAGAGTGGTGAATTGATGATATGTTCTTTTAAAGAACGAATAAGTAGTTTTTGGTAGTTATATCATAACAGAACTATAAGTTGATTTTTTTATCCTGGTAATATAATATTAAGATGATGAATTTTTGTATCTTGTATTTTTTAATATGCTGTGTTATGAAGATTTCAATATTAACCAGATTTCTAAATCCACATCCAATAGAAAACCGACTCGTTACTCGTTAGTGATCCGATCGGGAGTGCAAAACGGATTAGCCGATAGGATATGGATACTATGTGTTTTATCTGAATCCGTTAATGATCTGACCGGATTTAGATCTATCTTTCTTTGTGCGGATTCAGATATGGATATGCCAAATCTAATCCGAATCGTTCCGTTGCGATCCCTACACAGGGAAATGTTGATGCCATTGTGCTACAGTAGTATATTATATTGACCAGTTGCATTTTGAAAGCCTAAACCGACTATCAAATAAGATCACCGGGGCATCTAGGAACTTGATAAACTTAGAATTCAAAGGTTAGTTCATATGTTTTCCTTTTCAATGGCGGATGCTAGCGGCTTACCTAGCAGTCAAATGATCTGCTATGAGCTTCTGTAAACCTAACAGTGGTCATTTTAGAACCAGATAATAGCAGGAACAACACAATGAACCCCCTTGCTCTTTTCTTTGGTGCTTCCTTTTCTTTTGAAGTTCATGAAAAATTGTTCTGCTGCTAGTACTTCGATAAATGTCTTTGTGCCATATTTTTATTCTGTCTATTCACTTTCCTAACTTATGGTTTTGCAATCTTGAACCTGGACATGCAGGTTCGTGATAAGGGCTCCTGGTTGGCTTCTTACAAAGGTGTGTCAAAAATCCGCAGACAAGGAATTGTGCCCAGTATGTTCCCTTCCGGTAATACTTATGTAGACTTATCGGACAATGGTGAAGCCACAGAAGAAACTAATGATAATGGTGTTACTTCTGATTCTGAGAGTGTGCTTGAGCAAAACAAAGATCCCGAGATCCTGACAGATGTTCTTGAAGAGGAAGTATCAACTCTTCCCTTAGAACGGTGTATGAGAATAGTGCCTCATGATCAAAATACTGGAGCATTCTTTATTGCTGTCTTCCACAAGCATGCCCCTTTGCCAGGTTGCTGAAATATCCCTTCCGTTAGAAGCGTAAAATTTCCTTACTTTATCTGCTGAGTTTACCTGACAAACGAAAAGGCATGCCTAATACATTGGTGTCATGTGAAACTTGTCAATCAAACTAGGTTTATATGTGTTGACGATAATAAAATGTAGAAAAATTGATGGTTAACGAGCCTACAGTTTACCTCGGATTGACACTCAGCTACAGACGGTATTCAATTTGACAGATAAATATTCGCACTACCATAATAGGTTACATCCTGCTCCAAATTGGTCGCGATGTGAATTGAGGCTACTATTGGAGGCTACCATAATAGTTACCATACTGGCACACCTAGACTCTTTTAGTATAAGGCATAATTGTATTCGCACGACCAAGTACAAAAAATTATAAACGTGGGCTGGCAGTGAGTCTATATAATTAAGAAGCAGACCATCAACCAATTCAGATTCTAATTCTCCATCACAACACTTCAACAGTCGCATACATGAACTCATTAACATTAAAACCTGCAGTTAATCAACATGAGAACCAGAGGTTTGGACATCTAAATATGAACTCTATCAAAACATAAACCTGCACTTGAGTATAATCCGCACGCACTTGATCACAAGTTCCAGTATTTTAGACATCATAACCTGCACTTGAGCATAACCTGTTTGTATTTCTTCATCATCGGCCTTAACTTCATCTACTATAAACTTCAAACCTTCAGAATTATTCCATGAACCTGAAGGTTCATCTACAATCACTGAACCTGAACAAATCAACTCTCAAAACACTGAAAGATATAGGAGTATCTAACATGTCGTAAATGTATTCCATTTGCTACCTTTTATTGCAGGTTAAACTCGAAATGTGTCTGCCTACTTTTGCTAACAACTGAAATAGTTTCTTGTATTTTTTTATTGTATGAACACAATTAGAGTTAACCTTTGACAGTTTTAAATTTCTCGTATTCCACAATTCTGATGCTTTCTCTTATCTTAATACATTCTATTTTGCAGTTATTGTTCAGAATGTTCAGAAGGCACCTTCAAGTTCGCGTGGTAAGGTTAACTCTAATAAGATTAACGAAGCTTTAAGTTCAGAGATTTTGCAAGATAAGGTGAAGGAGAATATAAACGGAGTGGCAGAAGAAGTGGAAGTTGCATCTTCTGATTCAGACTTACTCGGTACTGAACTGGAGGAAGCTGATCTGGGTTCTGATCCTAGTAAAATGTCTGAAGAAATCGAAACACAGGAGAAGCAAGTTCCTGAAAAGGGAACTGGTAATAAGGTAGCTGGAGGGAAAAGAAAGTTACAGATGCAAGGAAAGTGGAGAGGCGTTGATCCAGTTTTGTTTTTCAAGAGTGACACTGTTGTGGATAGGATAAAGACATTTTATGGTATTGACGATTCTTTCCCCATCAATGGTCATCTTGTCACCAGAAATAGTGATACCGACCATGTAAAGAGAATTTATTATGTATCAAAATCAGTTCGAGATATCCTTGAGTTGAATTTACGCGGGGGTCAGCAATTGAAGATAACTTCCATTGGCCTGAAGATGTTTGTAAGTTTCATATCCCTTTCCTTTCTATTTCTTTTCCTATGTCTCCCTGAAACCTTCACATTAATTGCTCAAGTAGAACCATTTTCTTAAGAGTCATTGACACCCCTTGCATGTCTTATTACTTTTCCGTGTATGGATTTTTCTAGTCTTCTACCTTTTCCATGGGTTCTTCATTTCATCATGCTTTGATTCACTCTATTAAACTGATGGAGACTCCAAAATATCTATGACACTGGGGCCTCGTTTGGGTCAGGTATAAGAAAGAAGGGTACAAGCCTATTAGGTGGATACTGGGATATGAGGTAGGATATGATTGTACTGGGATGCGGCAGGATACGGAATTTTTAAATTTTAGTTTTTGGGCAGGGCAGAATATGAGGTAGGATAATATGCTATATGAGAATTGGGAAGTGCCTGAACTAATGAGAGTACTGAGGTAAGTTTTTAGATTTGTTAGGGGTATTTTAGTCTCTCCTTATATAGGTGGTGCAAGTTTTAAAGCAAAGATGGGAAGGAGGGATAAGGTGGGATAAATTTTACATGTTGCTTATACCTCATCCAAACACGGTATAAGAGTTGACAGGTGGGAATAATTATGTTTAGGAATTAGGAAGTTACAGGCTTTGATAATTTCTCTTTGCATTGTTTTAGGAACGTCAATCGTCTCAAGAAGGTTCCTTGTCTCCATGTGCATTCAGAATATCATCTGAAGGACTGCCTTTGCTTCTTCCATATATAACCAAGCAGATCCTCAGCGCATCGCTAGTGGACTTCAAGCACATCCTCCAATACAAGACCATTAAGTTTGCAGATTTTGTTGATGCTGAATTTGGGAAAAGAGCTTCCGAGCTGATGATTGGTTGCTGTGCGGTTGTCTTGCGTAAAGGTCAGTGTAAATTAAGGAATAATCTTCAACTTTACCAATTACCATTGTTTTCTAATACCAACCAATATGAACTCATGTGCCTTGTTGATTGTACAGATGGCCAAACTAGTTGTGACCGCCCTCAAATTGATGCATCGACGGTAGCTATAGGATGCTGGAGGGGCAGGACCAATGTAGCCGTGATGGTAACTGCACTTGACTGCCAAGAACTGCTTGAAAGACTAGCACAGCGCATGGAGACTGAAGATGGAACAACTTCAGAACTTGCTACTGTCGAGCCGACAAAACTTAATGGAGCAAAAGAGGAAGGTGAAGCCGCCGCTGAACTTGCAACAGTTGGTTAAGCTAAATTCAAGCCCATTTGCCCGCCCATTTGAGTCGGTCCTCTTCGTGTATTGTGCATGTAGCAGTGAAGAAGCTCCATGCGAGTGATTTTTGCCGTTACATAATAGAAATTAACACCCTCCCGAAGTCTTTATTACCAGAAATCCCAAGAGCTGATCGCCTACGATTATTATTTTTGATATCAGATGGTTTGTAATAGTAGTGAAGTTTTTTATTTGAGAAGGGTGGATCTTATTTTTGTTTCCCCAGTTTGAGCACAGATTGTTCCCCAGTGGCTTTGTTTCTAACACAGTAGATCTTCATATTTCATGAATAGAATTTCTGTAGGTTGATCTAACATAAGTAGATCTTCGAGCGCACACATGACGGTGCACCGGTTTGGAGACTAATGCCTGTTATCACCTATCACCATGTGTTCTTCAGTCGAGCGTAGCCCACTCAGCCAAGGGTAATCATTGAACCAAAGATACTAAGCAAGCATTGCCATCTCTCTGGGGACGACTAGTTTACACTTGATGGGACGTGCGCTGTGAGCAGTGTTTCGAAAATCACTCACACCCGGTGTGGAATCAAACGCCGTCCAGCACGTTTTTGTAACATACCCTCCCCAAAGTTTACCATTATTACGCGAGCCACCCCCGAGAAAGCTAACAGTTGCAAAAGTTAACAGAAAGTAGAACACGGCCCTGTGTACTTGTAGCTACTGAATTTTACCGTATTTGTGCCATGTAGCCCCTGATCAGAGTCTGTCGAGTAAAAAATGAAGGTTACTTTTTAAACAATTTATTCCCACATCCAATCTCTTTTTTGTTTGCTCTTCATTTATTATTTTGTTAATTCACTCCCACAGCCCATTTCATCTAACTCCCCATTACCTCTTCCGACATATGTTATGTGACATTTGGTATGATTTTTTTTTTTGTGCTAGTTTTTGAATTTTGACTTTCGGCTTTGTACTGTAAATCTGAAGTCCGGAAGAAGTTGGGTTACATGAACTTTTTTTGGATTTTTTTTTCTTCTACCATAATTTTATTATTAAATTATAAAAATGTCAAATGGAATTTTTCACTAACAAACAACAGTGTTGCAAAACTAAAATTTTAACCACATAATTTTTTTAACAAAACACATACATCATTCATAAATTCCATATGGACGTACTTAGGGGTGCGATTTCCGTAAAAACCGAACCGGAACCGAACCGGTTGGAGTCAAACCGGTCGGTTTCGGTTCTGTTTTTCGGTTAGTGCATGACATTCGGATCGGTTGAACCGGAACCGAGTAATTGGGTTCGGCTGGAACCGAACCGGAACCGTTAACCATAACCGGTTGGTTGACCGGTTCGGTTTCGGTTTCGGTTTCGGTTCCGGTTCAGAACCAGCCCGTAGTTTTTTTTTGTGGTAATAGTAAACTTGTATTATTTATTAATAAAACTAGGGTTTAGGGTTCCATCTTGTCCTTAAAGATGGCCGTAATTTAATGCTCGTAATTTAATGTACTTAAAGTGAGATTGTAGGACATTAAAAAACATCAAACATTTTTTATTGTATTAGTAACAATAAAACATTAAATTTGACAAATAATGAAAAAAAAAGCAAACTTGTATTATTAATTAAAATGTCAAATGTTAGAAAAAATTGCATCACTATAGTTTAAGTACATCCCAACTAGGTTGGCACCCACTTAACTAACAATCATTTGCATTTTTTCTAACTTACATACAAACTTATTGAAATGAACAAAAATACCCAATAATAGTCTTCATTTTTCAACGCCTAGTCATAGGGCAATTCGTCTTCATCTAGCGGAGTGTCCGGGTCTATTCCCAATTCTTGGTAAAGTTCGGTCACGGCCACGTCCAAAGGGTGTAGGTCTTGTGTGCGTTTGTTGGCGTCACTCCAATCCTTCGAGCATATGAGTACCTCCAATCATAGTTAGTAAATACTTCGAATTTTTCAATTTAATACCCGTCTGTACGTATAAATTAAAAATACTTCCGTATTTCGTACTATTGCTGGACCTAATGAAAAATACTCGAACTTTTGACCAAAAAAGTTTAATACTCGTATTTAACGTTTTCACGTATAATACTTCCGAATAAAACTTCTTCCATACAAAATTGCAGCGCATAAATTGTCATCCAAAATATTATAATTTATAGTATTTAGTTATTATAAAATATTTTCTTACTATTTCCTTATTATAAATATTTTTTTGAAAGAATAATAGTGTAAAGAATAATATTTTCTTTATTATAAATATTTATTAGTATAAGATTTACAAATATTTTTATAAAACTTTAAACGTATTTTGAAATAGTTATATATATATATATATATATGTCTGCGTAGGAATGTACATGCATCTTGAGTCTTATGTGTTGTACCATTAATTTTCAAAAATAATTAAGGCTTAAGATTAGGAAATGCGCAATAGCTTTTTTATTGAAGTTTTGATCAAAAATAGTTTGATATTATCTTACATAAGTAATGTGTTTTTTTTTTTTTTTTTTTTTTTTTTTTTTTTTTTTTTTTTGAGTTAACATAAGTAATGTGTTAGTCATGAGTAAATAGTGTATTTATCAAAAATGATAAACAAATGAGTAAATGCTTTACAAATTATTTTTAAATATTTGATAAATATATAAAAAGATGGCAGTGTCGGACACATATAACTCATTATATATGCTAAAATACTAAGAAATGCACCTGTATTTTTAATTCCGAATGAATAACTAGAATACAAATTATACACGTACGCATAGAATACTCGAATTAATCAAATTCCGTATTTTTAAACCGAATTTTTAGTAACGTATTTTTAACATAAAATCGTATAATACACGTACGTATTGTACCGTGATTTATTTCCGTCCCGTATTTTACTAACTATGCCTCCAATACCTCCGAGGTTAGGCACGATCTTTTCTCCGACAAAACTCGTTGACCTGCACTAAAAGTTGATTCCGAAGGGACTGTAGAAGTGGGAGGGGTTAGTAAATCACGTGTCATTTTAGAAACAATTGGATAATGGATTTCATAATTTTTCCACCAATCAAGTTATATCTACATTTTCTATTTCTTGCTCCGATACATTTAAGAAATAATTTTGGTTGAGAAACAACAATAATTCCGAGACGCAATTCGACCCGGTGGGTGTGGTTTGTGTACTCTTAAATAAAGAACCAATACCATACTTACTCTTACTCTTACCCTTACCCTTCAGATCGCTCGATGATGTTTGAGAACCTTGACCACCAATACCAAATTTAACAACATATTTATCATACATAACATTAAGTTTTTGTTTAACTTGTTCAATAGTTGGTGATATCACTACATCTCTATACTCGGTAGTCATGTTTTCCGAAATTGCGTGTAGCATAAAACCTAGGGAAGCATCCTTTTGCCTTGGGTCCAAAATACTTGACAAACAAAAAATCGTAGGGATCGTTTCAAAATATTTGAGAAATTTTTCTTCCATGTCCGCAATTGTGTCGGATAAAATATCATTATCCCTATACTCTTTCAAAGCCATAGTTAAAAACATTAGTTGTGGAACAGCGTTGTTAGTAGTAGGATAATAAACACCCGAAAGAATATTAGTTGTGTTCTAAAATGGTTCAAGAAAATCTCTTAAGACCGTGGCAGCCTTCCAATCATTAAGTGAAACGGAAACGGGATTGCCATTTTCATTCAAAAAACGTGTGATTGTGTTCTCATAACCTTTAACACTTTTCAACATCAAATAAGTCGAGTTCCATCTTGTCCTACAATCTCCCCCAAACCTTCTTTTTTCTTTTCTTGCCGATTTTAACACAATAATCCTCAAAAAGTTTGTTTCTTTTGTTTGAAGACGCAATAAAGAGAATAGCATCACCAATAGGAGTAACATGCTCATCTAGTTGTTTCATACCATCTTGTACAATTAAATTGATAACGTGACATACACAACGAACATGGTCAATTTATTCGTGAAATGGTGTTTGTATCAAAGTTTGCATATGATCTATCGCACTATCACATGCCGATGCATTGTCAAAAGTCATTGATGTAATTCTTTCACTAATACCCCACTCTTCAAAAACATCGAGTATGGTTTCTCCCATGTTTACACCGTTGTGAGGATATGGAACTTCTCGAAATGCAATAACATGTTTTTTTAAAGTCCAATTTGTGTCAATGTAGTGTGCGGTGACGCAAATATATCCTTTGTTATTTCTACCCGACCACATATCCGAAGTGCAAACAATTGTGAAATTAGAATTTAAAAAAGTTTGCATAATTTCCGCTTTCCTCTCACTATATATATCAATTATATTTTTCCTAATAGTGTGTCTACTAATCTGCTTATAACTCGGGCAAAAAGCGGTTTGTACTAATGTGTCAAACTCTACGTCGTCGGTCATATTAAGAGGTCTTTCGGTGGCGGATATATAATGAGATAATGCTTTTATTGCCCTAAGTTCATCGTAGACAAAAGTAACTACGTTGCCGTGTGCGTCGAATCCTAGTTGGGTTTGGACCATCGTGTCGCCTACGGCGGGTGTATCTTTCAAAAGGTTGTGTTTATTTTGTAAATGTTTTCTCATTGATCCTAATCCACCGGTGGGATCCAATACAAAACTTGCTTGACAATGTTTGCAAATGAACCTAAATTTTGGTTTACCTTTGTCGTCTAGGCCATCGGGTATTTTATCCATATGTTCCCAAACGGGGCTTTTTTTAGTTTTTTCCCCCTTACTTGTTCTTTTATTACGACCTAAATTGGGATCATTTTCCTCTAAACCACCAAAACCATTAGCGGCACCATCGCCAAATAAAATGTCCATTTCATCTTCAATAGTCATGTCGACTACGGGTACGTGTTGGTTGTTTTGGTCATCAAAATGAGAAGAAGAAGCCATTTTTTCTAAGAGAAATTTGATGAAAAAAAATAATGTTTTACAAATAAAGCACAAATAATAACACAATCAAATATCAAACAACAAAAAGTAAAATTTACAAACTCCAAGAATAATTCTTGGAGGTGAAGCGAAACGTCGCAGATTGAATATGCGTTGTTTGTCGAAGATTGAAGAACGTTGCTTGTCGAATGTTGAAGATGAGAACTTAGCCGTCGAGAACTAAAGGAAGTTGGAGGATTTTTGTAACTTTGAGGGTGTATAGGATTTTGAGAGAGTAAAGATGAAGAAATTGGAGAGAGTATGATGAATTTTGAGTGAAGAATTGTGAAAAATATGATGAGTGTTTGATGAGGAAATGTGAAAAAATTGTGGAAGTGATGGGGTATTTATAGGTATTGAAGGGAGGGAAGGGGGGGGGGGGGGTAATTGTAAAAAAAAAAGTCAGAAAAAACCAAAAAAAACATCCGCCCGTTTGTGCCAAACGGTCACTGACCGGATGTGACAAGTCACAACGTTCGGAATTTTTAAAAAAAGGGCCGTTGGTTTTGTCGGTTCCGGTTCATGCCGGTTCCGGTTCCGAATATCTGAGAAACCGAACCGTACCCGGGATACTACCGGGTCCGGGTCCGGTTCGGGTCATCGGTTAATCGGTTCGGTTCTCGGCCTCTCCACACCGGTTAATATCTCTCGGTTTCGATTCGGTTCTCGGTTGAACCGAACCGAATTGGCACCTCTAGAAGTACTAGAAGCCACGATACATGTTACCAAACATAACTACATAACACGGCACAACAAAAACCGCACTAAAAAATTTATTGACCATACCAGACTAATTTGTAGTAAGTAGACATTTCACAAACTTTATCGTAAGCTTATAATGACGATTCAACGAGCACGGAATGTTTCAAGTAACGGTCGTCGTTTGGTCTTTCGAAACGGGTGCCCACATTCAGAATAATACACAAATGTAAATGTATTAATGTGAACTAATTCTAAAATAGAAATGTTGTATTCATTCTAAAATAGAACATTTCAGTCCGGGGCTCGACCTTCGAACGGCGATGTCTTGTGGTAACTTTCGGACATGAAGTCGCACGCGACAACTGTTGTCGAAGGATGCCCGGTCACGTCGAAGACTGACCAGCAATGGTGGATCCACTAACTACCTTGGTCAAGTCGTAAACCAATTGCATCACGGTGAGATCACATCTCGCGAACTATTCCTGTCGACTTCTGACTAATGGGAGACGGCTCCCGACCTTCGAGGTCGGTGAAAGACCTCTTAAGTTCGGCAATTTTATCTTTGCTACAGGCGTAGGTCTGCATGCGTTGAAGTTAGACCAACTGACATCAAATGTCATGATGAATTGTCGAGTGTCGACGATGTACCTTCGACTTTGAACTCTTCAAAGGTATTAGGTAAAAGTTAGCTACTTTTTAGCTAAAAATGCACTTATGTATTTTAACCAACATGTTTATTTGACGCTTGCTTGAATTTTACAATTTAAAGTTAGCTAAACTTATATTTTTTTTGGACATAAACTTATTTTTATTATTGAATAAAATAAACCAAATCCTACATAAAAGAAAGAAATAAATTTCAAGCAACAATCACAAAGAAATTTCTAGAATTTAAATTACAGTTTTTTTTTTAAATAACAAATGTACACCTCTAGTAGAGTAGTTTCATTTTTCATCTTATTTATAAAGTTTAAAGTCTAATGAAATGTACGGAAGTGAACCTTTTCACATTTTTTTTGCGGTAAACCTTATCACATATTTTGATAGATAATTTATTAGCGAACTCCAAGGTTGAAATTTGAAAAAAATACGTTAACTGAAATTTAAGAAATGATAAAACTTTGGGAAAAATAAAGTCTTTAATACTTATCCCAACTAAAATTTAATACTTATCTCAACTAATATTCGAAAACTCGGTGAGATTGAACAACAAAAGTTGGAGAATTGAGCGACAATGTAGGATCAGTAATTTGAAAATTTAGGAAACGTACTTTAACATTTGTTGAACAACATCTTTTTGGTGAGAAAATGGGAACATCATATTAAGAATTTGTTTTTGGTACAAACTGATAGGACTAACCATCAAACCAACCATCAAACTGAAAAACAGTCTAGGAATAAAGCAACCAACAACGTTTCAATGACAGCAAGCAGGATAAAGATTAAACATCAACATACAAAGTTGAAGATTGCAGAACCAGAAGAACCGGAAGAACTTCAATCACTTCAAGCAGCTTCCAACATCTTAGGCAGAGCTCACTCTCCTTGGGCCTGATTTCTCCTCTAAAAACTTGTAGAGTGCTTCCTCATTAGGATCCACTTTCTTCTCATCCACAAGAATGAAACCTGTAACTTTTTGAGCTTGGTCTTGAGCTTGAAGAGATTGGGAAGCTTGAAGAGCAGCAATCCTCCTTTTCTCTTCCTCAACAACTTTACCCGCAAGAAACATATCCAGAGCCACTTCATTTGAGCTATACTTCTTCTTCACCGGACCCTTATTCACCACTGGAGCCTTGCCTTTATCAACACTAGAAGCTCTTGGTTTCCTCGGCTTCTTTGGAGCATTCTGGGAATCTGAATGAGAATATTAGGAAACACCTCTAGCTTTTGGCTTTTTCTTTTATGCGAGTACGACTATTACTACATGTCAAGAATTTGATTAGGAGGGGAAAAGTCATTATTTATATGAGTAGTGAGTCCCGAAATTTCATGGTAACAAGTATCAATCAAAGGAGTTGTGCTGTTGAAGATCACTGCATTTATGGTCTTCTAAATAATCCAGCAAGTAGCAATCCAGTAACATCCCAATAAATAAGACTTTTTTGCTCTCTTAATCCAACTTCTGATCCAGTCCGCAAAATTAGAATGATTGTATAAAATGTTTAGGTGAATTTTGTAATTTTTTTTGGAGAAGTGACACTGGATAAGAAGGTGATCAATAGTTTATGTATAAGAATACAAAGAACACATTCGATATTGCTGTTAATACCTCTGGAAGAAAGAAAATCTCTCGTAGGGATAGCCTGATGAGCTAATTGGCAGAAAAAATATTTCAGCTTAAACGACAACTTGAGTTTCCAAATATGCTTCCAAGGAAAATTGAGGGTATTAAACTTAAAATATCTGCTTGTTTGGTTGAAATTAGGACGAGGAAGTGAATTGAGAAACAAATTGTATAGGGATTTAATGGTAAAATAATTGCCAGATGAGGGTAAGCAGTAGGGTTTGAAACGAAAAAAAAAAAAAAATACAAACCGTGATTATAGCTCGCTACATGTAGAGACATATTTACATATTGAGTAAAATACCCAGTGATGTAGATAACTCACTGGATAACTAATTTTCTTTAACTTATCCATATTTTACAGATAACTTCTATTTAACTAGCCCATTGACGAGGCTCTTGCCTCTTAGTGGTGGGGATGATGATTTTTCTAGCATTCTGGGTGAACTTGTCATAACTGGTGATCTCCACCATCAAATTATTAAGAGCTAAAGAATCTTCAGGCAGAGTTTTATCTTTGAAAATATATAGAAATATGAGTTTGTGGAGATTTTTCCAATTTTCAACAATCATCTCCTCCGGTTTACTTGTGGCGCTGGCTTTGTGATGCAACCAAGTCACCTCAACAGTAGGGACACCTGGGTATTCGTTATCGTCCCATTCAAGATCATAACTCTCCATATCAGCTAGGTTGCCGTGGTATCTCCCATTTGCGTGCTCCTGGACCACTCTCCTGAGCAACCCCGCAACATCACACACCTTTTGGGTGGGGGGATTCTGGCTCCATATCCAATCATATATGGGGCACTAAATTTCTTTATCTTCATCTACTTTACCCCAGAAAGGATTGAGAGTCTGGTCGTAGCCATTGACATCCAAGGAGTAGGTTGATGAGTCAAGTTCCAAGCAGTCATCCACCCACATCAATACTTGACCTAATTCCGACAGGATCAGAAAACGACCGGAGACGAACTTTTCTAGTACTGGTCCTGGGTTTTTAAGAACGGCTACGTGGAAATACACCGCTGTTGAGGAACCGGGGTACCTAGTGGATAGCTTCATCATCTGTCAAATGATGTTCCAAAGTACTCCAATAGATTACAAATTAAACGCGACACTGAAGTAATTGAATGGTGAGACTCACTTTGATAGTGTAGATCTCTCATTTGTTGTTGGATAGGGCGAGATATTGAACTGTGAGGGCAACAGAATTTGGTTGTGACTGGTGAAGAAGAGCCTAGGTACCGACCAACTCATCGCCGAGGAAGAAAAATAGGCTGCCACCACCGAGTTTCCTAGGAAGATCCGTGAACTGTTCTGTCGCCTTCTTCTTCTCCTCCTCCTCAGTCTGAAGTAGGGTGAAGTCGGGCACTCCTTTTGGATAAATACAAGCACTAATGAAGGCCAACTAATATTTTGGATATTTGGTAAAGAGAATCCGATCTTTCTGAAAAGTAAGTCTATCAATAATTTGTTTTCTTACTAGAGTAAATAAAAATCTAATCTCTAGAGAATGTAGAGAGCGTTTTTGAAATACTATTTTTTAAAGAAAAGAGTTACTAAATTATTTTTTAGTAGCGGATATGTATTAGAAACCGCCCCAAGGGGGGAAAAGTTACATGTGGTTACACTATTGAGAACTAAGGTATTTAACCACATAGGGAACATGTTCATCCACACTGTGTCGACATTTACTGAACTAAGTTCTTCCAACTCGACGGAGTTATGTGATTTGACATAAGTGCTTCCCAATCTTTTATCTTGTTAAATTCCTCAACTCTAGTGAAAATATCTTGGGCCATTTCCCTCGGATCAATTTCTTTTCTGTTGAAGAGTTTGTTATTTCGTGTAATCCAATGCGAGTTTAGACTTGTAAAAATGAGCTTCAAATTATTTGTTATCTCTTTTCTTGATCTGGTATTCAATCCAGGCTGTGAATCCTTCTGTAAAATTCTCACAAAAGATAAATAAACGTTTTTACTCTAACACATTGCAAGATAATGTGTGATGAAGTCTCGTTGAGGCAACCGCAGGTGCTGCACCGATTGTCAATAGGAATTACCCTTCTTTTAATATTACTTGTCATTAGAAGAGCATGCCTCAAAGCTCTCTAGATTGAAGTGATTGATTTCTTTTTGGACATTCACCGCCCAGAGGGCTGTGAACGAAACCGAAATTGGTGCAAAAACTCCAATTTCTTAAATACTTTGAATCATGATGGACATTTGGACATTTATTTATTTTAAATTATTTCTTTCTTCTTACTTATATCAATTTTTGTAACTTGGTGTAAGCGATTTGATCATCCTCTAGTGTTTTGTCCCCGAGGTCGACATAATCCGCAAACTGGGTTCTGGGCTGGGTGCTAGCGTTTTCAGAAAACCAAGCTAGGGTTGGCTGTTGGGTATCGGTATGAGAAACCCACATGGTCGGTAGCTTCAACAGCGCTTGGGACGGCGACATCTGTTGCTGGGGTAGGTCTTCGTGGGTCGCTGGGGTGTGTTGGAATAGATGCCCTAGAGGCAATCTAGTTTAGTATGAATTTGTATATGGCTAGAAAATTCATTTATTATTTATTGGATATTTAATATAATGAAGTCCTTAGATTTACAATCGTGTTGTTTATCTTAAATATCCCTAGTCAAGTATAATGATTAATGGGACAATCATCTATAGACTAGTATGGGGTTGGATTGATATGGAGATATCACGATCCAACACATAGGTGTGCATTACGGAATGTTGCACTGGATTGACCCATCACCGAGAAGGCTACATACATGTTATGTTGAGTCACAAGTGCTTCTCGGGTACAATGGTATTGTCATCCTTAGACTTGAGGTCACTAGATATTCTAGTTGTGGATCATTGTGATCTTGGTAGCGTTAAACGCTACACCGTAACTGGGTAGTTATAAAGGCGTGTACTGGATACAATGAGAAGCAAGCTTAGAGATCGTAGTGGACGTAGAGAGGATTTGCCCATCCCACATAACGGGAGCAAATATCCTAGGCCACTCGAGGGATAGTGCTTATAGAATGTCTGGCCAGACTCAAATAAATCAATATATGGGATATTGATGTTATTTGCACGAATAAGGCTATTCCCATAGATCGAGAAACTATGGATTGGATATACGAGTGTGACTTGTATGTCTCGCGTCCAATCCGGATATGGAGGCAAAGGGATGAGACAATTACTTGTACAAGGTTGTCTAGATGACTATTCTATTAGTTGGCTAGAATGGATGTTTTGCTAGAAACCGCTCCATATTAGCAAAGAGTTGCTACCAACTAGATAGAACCTATGGGGTCACACGCTATATAGAGTTGTACTAGATTTGGGAATTAATTAATTGGATTAATTAATTAGAAGGATCACTTTGCAAACCCTTGCAAACTTAGTAGGGACTAATTTGCAAGGAAGGGACTAAATTGAATTCTAGTAGGACTAGAATAAGTCCTTTAGGTAGTTAACAAGGAGTTGTTGGACTATATAAAGGACCCTCCTTCCTTCCTTCCTCATAACTTATGCTCTAGAGAGAACATAACAAGAGTGGGAGAGAACAAAGGAGAGAGAGCAAGCAACAAAGGAGGCCGACGCCCCCCTTGCCGCCGCTCTCGTCCCCGTCGGCCAAAAAGAGGGCCGAGCCCCTTCTTTTTGTCTCGTTTTGCGTGATTCCTTCACCCTCCTCTCATTCCGGGCTAGCACCAAGGAGATTGGAGATCTAGAAACAACTCTAGGCGTGGATCAACTATAGAGAACGTGACACTATTCGCGTTTCAAGTCATCAAGGAGAACCCAAAGGTGTGTTTATGATTTCTTACCTTCACTATCGTTATGCATCTAGACTTGTGATCCTTGGAGGGTTTTGCATGGTTGTTTGTTTGATTATGCTTCCGTTTGCGCGATCCATGAATCAAAACCCTACAGTGGTATCAGAGCCACAGGTCATAGAGCATAAACGTAGTTTATGTGTTACATTCTTGATGTTTTACACCTTAAATTGTTGTTTATCGCGTAAAACAAGACAAATCAAGCATGGGATGCAATTTGTCAATAATTACCCATAACAAGATCCAATTTTTGCATTGGATGCATGAATTGGTGAGTTTGAGAAATTTTAGGATCTAAGATCTAGGGTTTGGGCATCCTTGGGGAAGAAGGAGTTCTCCCAAAACAAGGAAACAACCAAACTTGGGCTCCAAGCAAGGAGGTTGTTTTGGAAACAACCTCCATAAGGAGGTTCGGCCCCCTAGGGGACCGCCCCCCTTGCTTGCCGCCCAAGATTGGCGCCCTAAGGGGCCGGGCGGCCCTAACCCGCGGGCCTAGCTTGCGGGTTTTGGGCCGGGCCGGTCCTAGGGCCTTATGGTTCACTTTGTTTGGGCCCGGGCAATTGGATTGTTGGGCCCATGGACCGTTTTAACCCTAGAAATCCTAAAATCAATTAAAATTGACCAAGCGCGTTAAAATTGGATTTTAACTGTTTATGTGCAAATCGCATGGTGATTGGATATGGCCTTAGGATGTGGTTTGATGTGGATGTTTAATTTTGTGGTTTGGTTTTACGGCCTGCGAGCTGATCAATTAATTGTAATAATTAATTAGGGTTTTATGGCCTGCGTGCCATTTTTTTCTCAACTTGTGAGATTTATTTTATTTAGTATAGATATTAGCTAGTGCTAGATAAAGTAGATTGTTAGCCAAGATTGAAGAAAAGAAGCCCAAAAGCCAAAGAAGCCACAAAAGATGGAGCATGGAGCATGGAGCATTCCACATGACTATGAAGGATGGACCAAAAGATAAAGACGCATGGAGATGTGTGTTTGCTTAGGGTTCATAGATAATTCCATTGGCTTGGAATTATCTTAGTCTAGAAAAGGCCATATCCACATCACGTTTAATTTCTGTTTTGTGGTTGTTTATTTATTGTCTTATTATTTGTGTGGTTGGTGTATGGATGATGCATGCAATTAGGATAATAAGATAATTAGACAACCCGGATCTATTATTTGGAGTTGTGCCCAAACTCAAATAGATAGATTAGTTGATATTGATCAACAAAACAATTAAAATTGAATTGAAAAATCCCTCAAAATTCAAATATTGTGTTCTTGCCTTCTCGTTATTTAAACACTCATTATCATCATTATTTATCAAGCTCGTGCGTGCCAAAGCATGGCGACTTGGTTCATAATGATGGAATGCGATGGCACGTAACAATGTGCAATTGTTTAGATAAGAGGTTGAACACAACTAGGCTATTAATTTGATTAAGAAACCTAGAGGCAATCAATTGGGATTATCCATATGGATGGATAAATAAGGAGTTATTTGCCCGATTGAACCAAGAGTTGCATATGGGATGCAATTGGAAATTGTTCCTACCTAGAAGTAGTCAAATTATGGGTGACTTGCCAAAGCAAGCTCATAAGGAGATGAAAAGATGGATCTTGGCCCACTAGAAAATATAAGGATATTTTCCGCATTAATATCTTGAGGGTTATTAATCCGTAGAAAAATAGTGGGAGCTATATTTAATAAACTAGCCATTATTAAATATAGTCAAAAAATTCACAAATACTAAAACTTGCGTATTTTCCTTTTGAAGAATTCCAAATGGCAAACAACTCATCGAGTTCACAACATTCCCTACGATCTGTCCTTGAGAAGGACAAGCTCTCTGGAACCAACTTTCTTGATTGGTACAGAAACTTGAGAATTGTTCTCAAGCAAGAGAAGAAACTGTACGCAATAGAGGAGCATGTTCCAGAAGGTCCAGAGAACCAGACACCTGTTGCCTTAAAGGCGTATCAAAAGCGTGTTGATGACGCTAATGATGCGGCCTGCCTAATGCTTTGCACCATGACCTCTGAGCTTCAGAAGCAACATGAGAACATGAATGCCGTCGATATGATCGAACATCTAAAGCAGCTCTTCCAAGAGCAGGCGAGGGTAGAGAGGTATGAGGTCTCAAAGGCACTGTTCAAATGTCATCTGGCAGAAGGGAACCCGGTGAGACCCCATGTACTCCGAATGATCGGGTACTTGGAGAATCTCGCCCGGCTTGGGTTCCCGGTCGGCCAAGAGTTGGCAACCGATCTCGTGTTGCAATCGTTGCCCGAGAGTTATGGACAGTTCATTATGAACTATAACATGAACGAGATCGTTAAACCACTGCCAGATTTGCTCAACATGTTGAGGACGGCTGAACAAAGCATCAACAAGGGTAAGGGCAAGGCCATTATGATGGTGCATAAAGGAAAGGGCAAAAAGTTTGCATCTTCCTCCAAGGGCAAAGGCAAGTCAGTTGCCAAGTCCAAGGAACAAGCCCTTAAGCCTGTTGGTGGGATTGCCAAGGTCGTGACTAAGGGTGAATGTCACTACTGTAGTCAACCTGGACACTGGAGGAGGAACTGCCCAAAATATCTGGAGGACAAGCGGCTTGGAATAGTGATTCCACCACCACCAGGTATATTTGTTGTAGATGTCAATTTAACTGTCTCTACATCATGGGTATTAGATACTGGATGTGGATCTCATATTTGTCGAAATATGCAGGATCTAAAGAGAAGTAAAAGATTGGCTAAAGGGGAGGTAGATCTACGCGTTGGGAATGGAGCAAAGGTTGCTGCGTTGGCCATAAGCGTGTGCGAGCTATCTCTGCCTTCAGGATTAGTTTTAGAATTAAATAATTGCTATTTTGTGCCTGCTATGAGCAGAAACATTATTTCTATTTCTTGTTTGGACAAGGAAGGTTTTATTATTTCAATAAAGAACAATTGTTGTTCCTTTTATTTGAATAATATTCACTATTTTAGTGCGCAATTATTTAATGGACTTTATGTCCTTGATCTAAGCAATCCTGTCTACAACATTAATACCAAGCGGATTAAAATAAATGATTTAAATCCTGCTTATTTATGGCATTGTCGTTTAGGCCACATAAATGAGAAACGTGTATCTAGACTCCATAAGGATGGATTACTAGACTCATTTGATTTTGAATCATATGAGACATGTGAGGCTTGTTTATTGGGAAAAATGACAAAGTCCCCTTTCAATAAGAAAGGTGAGAGGACTAGTGAGCAATTGGCGCTCATACATACCGATGTATGTGGGCCATTTGCCACGCCTGCCAGGGGTGGTTATGTCTACTTCATTACATTTACTGATGATTACAGTAGATATGGATTTGTTTACCTTATGAGGGCAAAATCCGAATCCTTTGAAGTGTTAAAAGAATTCAAGAATGAAGTAGAGAAGCAACTTGGCAAAAGTATCAAGGCTCTACGATCGGATCGAGGAGGAGAATACTTGAGCCAAGAGTTTGACGACTATCTTAGAGAGTGTGGGATCGTGTCCCAACTCACTCCACCCGGAACGCCACAATGGAATGGCGTGTCCGAGAGGAGGAATCGAACCCTATTGGATATGGTTCGGTCTATGATGTGTCAAACCGATCTTCCATTATCATTTTGGAGCTACGTTCTATTAAGTGCAGCTTTCACCATTAACCGTGTTCCATCTAAATCAGTCATGAAGACACCATATGAGATGTGGAGTGGGAGGCGTCCCACACTGTCGTTCATGAGGATTTGGGGCTGCGATGTCTATGTAAAGCGTTTACAATCAGACAAGCTAGGGCCTAAATCGGATAAGTGTAAGTTTGTGGGGTACCCTAAGGAAACTAAGGGATACTACTTCTACAATCCAACCGAGAACAAAGTGTTTGTTGCTCGGACCGGCGTGTTTCTAGAAAGAGAGTTTGTCTCTAAAGAAGCAAGTGGGAGGAATGTAGAACTTGAAGAAGTTCAAGAACCACAAATCACTGAACCGATTATGGAACATGAACAGGAATCACAAGCAGTTGTGGATCCACCTGTTCAGGTAACACAAGAGCTTCGTAGATCTAGTAGAGTACGCCAGGAACCCGAGAGGTACGGACTTCTCGTAACTGATTCCGGTGACACGATGCTCATAGATGATGAGCCTACTACCTATGAGGAGGCCATGAGTGGCCCAGACTCGCAGGAGTGGCTTGAAGCCATGAGATCCGAGATGGAATCCATGTATACCAACAAAGTATGGACTTTGGTGGAACCACCTGAGGGGGCGCGGCCCATAGGGTGCAAGTGGGTCTTCAAGAAGAAGATCGACATGGATGGTAATGTGATTACCTATAAGGGCCGATTGGTGGCTAAAGGATTCAGACAGATTCATGGTATTGACTATGATGAAACCTTTTCACCAGCCGCTATGACCAAATCCATCCGAATCCTACTTGCAATTGCAGCATACTACGACTATGAGATTTGGCAGATGGATGTCAAAACAGCATTCCTTTATGGGAATCTCCTCGAGGACGTGTATATGATACAGCCGGAGGGTTTTGAGGATCCAAAGCAAGCCAACAAAGTCTGTAAGCTGCAACGATCCATTTATGGATTGAAGCAAGCTTCTAGGAGTTGGAATCGACGTTTTGATGAAGTGGTCAAAGAGTTTGGCTTCATCAGAAACGAAGATGAGTCTTGTGTCTACAAGAAGGTTAGTGGGAGCTCTGTAGCTTTTCTGGTCTTGTATGTGGATGACATACTACTCATTGGAAACGACATTCCCATGCTACAATCTGTGAAAGATTGGCTAGGAAAGTGTTTCTCAATGAAAGACTTAGGGGAAGCAGCCTATATACTCGGTATAAAGATCTATAGAGATAGATCTAAAAGGTTGCTAGGCCTGAGTCAAAGTACATATATTGACAAGGTGTTGAAACGGTTCAACATGCAAGATTCCAAGAAGGGATTCTTGCCCATGTCACATGGGATCACTCTTTCGAAGAGTGGTTGTCCTTCCAATGAGATTGAGAAGGAACGCATGAGTAGGATTCCCTATGCCTCGGCCATAGGATCTATCATGTACGCCATGTTATGTACTAGACCAGATGTGTCATATGCCTTGAGTATGACAAGCAGATACCAATCCAATCCAGGTGAGAGTCACTGGATTGCTGTCAAGAACATCCTAAAGTACTTGAGAAGAACTAAGGATGCTTTCTTGATGTTTGGCGGTGAGGAAGAGTTGCGTGTAAGGGGTTATACTGATGCAAGCTTCCAAACCGATAGAGATGACTTTAGATCACAGTCGGGATATGTGTTTTGCCTGAATGGAGCAGCGGTGAGCTGGAAGAGTTCCAAGCAAGAGACGGTGGCTGATTCTACAACAGAGGCTGAGTACATTGCTGCAAATGGCGCAGCAAAGGAGGCTGTTTGGATCAGAAAGTTTGTTTCTGAACTTGGTGTGGTCCCTAGCATTTCGGATCCAGTAGAGTTGTTTTGTGACAACACTGGGGCGATCGCGCAATCAAAGGAACCTAGATCGCACCAGAAGTCCAAGCATGTGCTCAGGAAGTTTCATCTGATTCGAGATATTATCGATAGAGGAGACGTTCGGATATGCAAGATTCCTACAGATGATAATCTGTCAGACCCGCTAACGAAGCCTCTCACGCAGTGGAAGCATGAAGGGCACACTAGGAGTATGGGCATACGAGATGCGCCAGATTGGCTCTAGTGCAAGTGGGAGACTGTTGGAATAGATGCCCTAGAGGCAATCTAGTTTAGTATGAATTTGTATATGGCTAGAAAATTCATTTATTATTTATGGGATATTTAATATAATGAAGTCCTTAGATTTACAATCGTGTTGTTTATCTTAAATATCGCTAGTCAAGTATAATGATTAATGGGACAATCATCTATAGACTAGTATGGGGTTGGATTGATATGGAGATATCACGATCCAACACATAGGTGTGCATTACGGAATGTTGCACTGGATTGACCCATCACCGAGAAGGCTACATACATGTTATGTTGAGTCACAAGTGCTTCTCGGGTACAATGGTATTGTCATCCTTAGACTTGAGGTCACTAGATATTCTAGTTGTGGATCATTGTGATCTTGGTAGCGTTAAACGCTACACCGTAACTGGGTAGTTATAAAGGCGTGTACTGGATACAATGAGAAGCAAGCTTAGAGATCGTAGTGGACGTAGAGAGGATTTGCCCATCCCACATAACGGGAGCAAATATCCTAGGCCACTCGAGGGATAGTGCTTATAGAATGTCTGGCCAGACTCAAATAAATCAATATATGGGATATTGATGTTATTTGCACGAATAAGGCTATTCCCATAGATCGAGAAACTATGGATTGGATATACGAGTGTGACTTGTATGTCTCGCGTCCAATCCGGATATGGAGGCAAAGGGATGAGACAATTACTTGTACAAGGTTGTCTAGATGACTATTCTATTAGTTGGCTAGAATGGATGTTTTGCTAGAAACCGCTCCATATTAGCAAAGAGTTGCTACCAACTAGATAGAACCTATGGGGTCACACGCTATATAGAGTTGTACTAGATTTGGGAATTAATTAATTGGATTAATTAATTAGAAGGATCACTTTGCAAACCCTTGCAAACTTAGTAGGGACTAATTTGCAAGGAAGGGACTAAATTGAATTCTAGTAGGACTAGAATAAGTCCTTTAGGTAGTTAACAAGGAGTTGTTGGACTATATAAAGGACCCTCCTTCCTTCCTTCCTCATAACTTATGCTCTAGAGAGAACATAACAAGAGTGGGAGAGAACAAAGGAGAGAGAGCAAGCAACAAAGGAGGCCGACGCCCCCCTTGCCGCCGCCCTCGTCCCCGTCGGCCAAAAAGAGGGCCGAGCCCCTTCTTTTTGTCTCGTTTTGCGTGATTCCTTCACCCTCCTCTCATTCCGGGCTAGCACCAAGGAGATTGGAGATCTAGAAACAACTCTAGGCGTGGATCAACTATAGAGAACGTGACACTATTCGCGTTTGAAGTCATCAAGGAGAACCCAAAGGTGTGTTTATGATTTCTTACCTTCACTATCGTTATGCATCTAGACTTGTGATCCTTGGAGGGTTTTGCATGGTTGTTTGTTTGATTATGCTTCCGTTTGCGCGATCCATGAATCAAAACCCTACAGGGTGGCCTCGAGCGCATGTTGGGTCATCTGTGGTGGTACCAGTGTCTAATGCGGTGATGCAAGCATCTGAGTTTTGTCGTCTGTGAGTTCGACGGGATAGGCGGGGCGCCGACAATTTTTTGTTGCATAATCTCTGTCGGAACGACGTGCTCCACAACGGAAGAGGCGGCCGGACGTCGCTGGTTGTGGATGGTTCGTGGGGGCTTGGAGGTTGCTGTCGTACCACTTGAAGTAGTGGAGACGGTTTTTGCGTGGCTAGCGGAGGCGGAAGTTGCTTCTTAGGCAGTGGGAAGCGAGCGTCGAATTTGTCAAGCATGGCCTTGAGTTTTTCCACTATCTGTTTGAAGGTTTGGAATGGACATGGTGATTCACCAGTTGCTTCTGGTGAGAATAAATGAAAGCACCAATTGGTAACATAATTGTTATCACACAAACACAAACACTAGGGTTTTGCCCTAAAATTGAGTTTTCTGATTGATTGCTTAAACTATGCGAATACAACTTGTTTAAATAGAGAAGTAATAAACCCTAATATAGATGGTCCGACCTTACGGGTCGGGAAAGTACCGAAAATAATGGCTGTCGTCGAGTGACATACTATCAGAAGCCAAATAAGTTTCTGTCTCGCCTGGAAAGAGGTTCAATGCTATTTAATCGATGACATCAACATCATTATTTATTGACGAAAAAATTGTCCGCTCTGTTAGAAATTTTGGAGTCGACGTACTAAGCACTCACAATTGCGGATATATTATGTTTAGTAGTTCATGAATATCTTGCATTTGTGAATTGTCAGAGGAATTGACACAACATCCTTTGAATATCTCCCGATCTAAGATTTGAGATTAAATGAAACATAAATGGTATTAGATGACATATGGCATTAGATGACATTGGTAACGATCTTTAGCAAAAAAATATAATATTTGCAAAAAGGAATACCTCAGACAGAAAGTTCAAGAAGTTTGCATGTTGAGGATCACAGGAGTCCAGACGCGTGTTTCTATCTAACATGAGAACATGAAAGATACTCCAGATAATGGAATTCCTCAATGAAGCTCCCACTATTTTCTCATTGATAATCTTTTGCACCACTTGGAGTATTTTTCGGAAATCCCCACCAAGGACAACCGTGATGCCCCCGAATGGTTAGTTGTTGTTGTGAATGCCACGTAGACTACGCTCAACTGCTTCGACACAATGTATATGCTGTGGTGCAAAAGGACAAAAGGACCTCGCCCCAGATTATTAGTTTAGTCTCTCTAAATAACTCTGCATGTATGGATTGTTTCGTGAAAGAACAAAAGGAACTTTCACGCAC
The DNA here is from genome assembly GCA_023055425.1 of Linanthus parryae. NCBI lineage: Eukaryota > Viridiplantae > Streptophyta > Magnoliopsida > Ericales > Polemoniaceae > Linanthus > Linanthus parryae. The sequence continues at coordinate 377,018 of JALGPY010000041.1, read as the reverse complement.
ATCAAAGGTATGTTGAAAGTGGAGTGTGTAGTCCGACCTCCAATTAATAGCAACGATGCAATACCAGATAATGCAACTATCACAATAGTGTGGTCAAGTCTGCGACATTTAAACCAAATTGTATTACAGATATATGTCTGTACGGTTCCTACACCACTACTCAGAAAGAATACGGTACCGCTACTATCAAGAATCGATTCAAAAATCTAAGAGCATGCTGATTGATGCGCAGGATTGAGAATTTTAACTCAAACATCCACATTTTCTACTTGAGTGCCAATATGTAGTTGTCGGTGTTCCCAAAGTAGTCAATTACCAAGAATTGCATTCCAATTACCTACCGGGTGAAGCATAAGCGGAAAATCAGCTAAACTTCTACCTGCTTCATGCAAAAGCTGATTCAGAAGGTACAATCTGTAATCCTCAACATGAGCTGCGGTCGGTTCGACAATTCCAAATAGAGTACAAATATTATGTGCTAGATCATCACAAATGTTCTCCCAGAACTGTTCCCACAACTCTGTGGGGGGTTTTGGGGAGAGAATTGAGTAAGAATCGTAGCAAAGAGTCGACGCAATTGGTATCCAATTTCCATAGATGGTGCTCCAATAAGACATTGTATCCAGTCTCGGTCATCTTCCATCAGACCGCTTGGGACACATGCAAATTTATACGTGGGATGCAAGATACCCTGTATACTTTCAAATGAATTATGTCCCTTTAAATGAGTTAGCAACAATCGCAAATAGAATCTCTCACCGGAATAAGGGCTAGCAAAATGCATTTTGCCAATAGCAAAACTCTTTTTTCTTGGAGTCCAAATTTTGGACCTCCAGACAAAATGTTGTGGGAATTCCTGGTAAGTGTATTTAATTGCGTCTACATAGTATGCAAAAAAACCTGTCAAAGTTGAAACTTGACTTGAATACGGGTAATGATAGCCTCTATTGACCCGCTTGGGCATCCTAGGTAAATGAATAGCCAGCCGGTAGACAGTTGAAAATCCTTCATGTAAAAGATACTCGAAGATACTACAAGCAGCCTCAGGTGGTCCAATGTACCTGCCCATCAACTACTGTTGTATCTCATCCACCCCTCCTGGGATCATTGTTGCTCGGTATCCGCATTTGTAGATGTACTTGTGAATATACTTGACTCGTCGAATTCCCGAACAAACCTCGACATTAATATGTCAGTTAAATATTTTTGAGAGATATGAATTGAATGGTATAACATCTCTATTGTCTGCTTCCTTCCCTATGACATCATACATTTTACCCGTATTGAATAGACGATACCATGAATACCCATCAACATCCATACGAGTTGAATCGGTAAAAGATTTGAGATACCCTTGGATGAAAATGTATACTTACAAAGGACTTTGGTGAAAATGTATAAAAATGCTTATTTTTACCATCAACAAAACATATTGCCTGCCACATTAAGACAAATGAATTGTGGTTGGTGAGTGAAATAAGTTCTCCTCAGTAAGTGCTGAGAGTTGGGAAATCTTTTGATGTCGTGACAACTTTGGCGAACGGATTGTACACCTGTCATAAAAGTTCGAGCTGCCGAATCCGGCTTCTACGGGTACAAATATGTGTTGGTTCTAAGGATTGTGGAAATCTCTAAAGGATGCACACACTGATTTTAATTTTCGAACAACATTCATTTCTCAAGTCGGCGCTGATCTCAAATTACTCTGTCTTGACTTGGTTTGTCACACTATACATTTTTTAACAAACAATAATGTGGCATTGATGAAACTGCGAGTTGGCAGGCAACCAACAAGAAATTGTTTAGTTTGAATTTTACGCAAATGTTAAGATAATTATTTCCCTTTGAAGACAATAGTTTAGTAAATTATCCCATTCTACCCGTTTTGTTTAATTATTCACACATTAAGGGTAGAAGAAAAAGTAGTCAGAAAGATCATGTACTAGTATTAGAAATACTAACTATAAATACTACTATTACTACTTGTAGTTAATGAAAAATTAGAGTGAGACAAATAGTAGTAGTAAAATGTGGTTGAACTGCCAAATGAGACATAATAATTTTGAGTGAACTTAACATAATGAACATGACAAAACAGTTGAAGATGCGAAAGGGATGAAGGATAGAGAAAAAAATTTCATTACTTCAACTAGTACATCAAAACCTTCTACAATACTAGTACTCTACCGAACATAACTAGAAAAGAACGCATACATCCACAACAACAACATACAACCGGTTTTGCTTGAAAAAGAAAATGAGATCTCTACAAATTTTTGATAATGCACTAGCTCAGCTTGAGGTCTACCCTTCACCGACTTACAAAAGTTTCCCGAACTATTAGTAGCGGGGGCGTAAAAAAGAAAATAAGTGTTCAGTTAGTTACACACTAACGAATAACTAAGTGTAGATGTTGTCTAATTTAGAAGGAGATGAATAGTAAATAACCGAACCTGAAATTAATTTTATTTTTATGGAGCTGAACAACAATCTCGTGCAAGAGATTCGAATGCAACAATACAAGTTCATACTCAAGGATCTTTGGATCCAAGATCTCCGTCTAGTCACTCCACACATACTCGTATTCATCATGCCTAGGACAGTTCTTCATGCCCTCCCTTCGCTAGAGAATATGCATCGCAGCGACTCTCTCAAAGTGAAAAATAGCAATTTTCACTACTCCCCTTATTAATGTTCATGTTTTTATGTACCCTGCAAGCACACTTTTTGACACAAGTTTCTCCTCCCAATTTGAGCACAACTTTTTTTCATGCATCAAATCACCAGCAATCTTGCTCATGTTCTTATGAATGTAAACTAAATAAAAAGAATCCAACCAGCGGCCCCATGGCCACCAGGTTGGATGATCCCGAATAACAACATTGTTTGAGTTATCTCCTTCAAGCCAACACGCTATCAATGATGCCCAACTTTTCAAGAAATATGGAAAATTGCTTTCTCCATCTTTAAAAAAAATGTTGCTTGACAATTCAAATACATTAGCTCTATCAGTATCCAGATGTACCTCATTTTTATCATCTTTTGAAAGTTCTTTTCCTGGTAGCAGATGCACGTTCACATGTGGTTCTTCTATTTCCCCAGACATGGAAGCAACAATTTCTAATCCTTATTTTTCTCCAAGACCCAAAGCTCCGGGCTTTTTGTTTTGAAAGTTAAAAGCAATTTTCAATATCCCTTGCGCAAGGTCGCATGCTTCACGGGATGGTATTCCCAGACTTCTTTTATCCATAGCATAAAAAATGCATGTTCCCTTGTATCTTTTCAACCAGTCCTCCAGGACATTTTGCGTCAAACTAAGTGATCCATCACATCCGCAATCTTGTCGCTACGCGTCCAAATATGTATATGATAAAGAATGAACATAAATCACGCACTGATCATCAAAACTAACAAATGACGACCTCAGAAGTGGACGTCCGAAGACATTTAAGTAACACTTAACGTACTGGTCTATCCTGTCGTTTTTTTATCTCCCCGCAATATAGTTCTTCGTTGACTCCGCTCCACGACAATGTCCAGCAGCATCCAAGAAATTACCTAAGTTGATTTTCACATGAACAGTACTACTCTGCGCCGCGGCTGGACTGACCCTATTACCGACGGATGCCCCCGCAAAACACTTCCTCAATGAATCCACTTCGCGGACTTTCCATCGTCCAAGTAATCATCTAAGTTGAAAATTCCGTCATCCGGTTTCCCGTCCACCTCAGCTGAATTGACCTTATCACCGATGGATGCCCCCCCAGTGAGACAAATAGTAGTAGTAAAATGTGATTGTACTGCCAAATGAGACATTAATTTTGAGTCAAGTTAACATAATGAACATGACAAAATAATTCAAGATGCGAAAGGGATGAAGGATAGAGAAAACAAAATTTCATTACTTCGATTAGTACATTAAAACCTTCTACACCACCAGTACTCTACCGAACATAACTAGAAAAGAACATATACATCCACAACAACAATGTACAACTAGTTTTGCTTGAAAAAGAAAATGAGGTCTCTACAAATTTTTGATAGTGCATAGCTCTGCTTGTGGTCTTCCCTTCACCAATTTTGAAAGTTGTCTGAGCTATTAGTAGCGGGGGCGTATAAAAGAAAAGAAGTGTTCAGTTAGTTATACACTAACGAATAACTAAGTATAGATGTTGTCTAATTTAGAATGAGATGAATAGTAAATAACCGAGCCTGAAATTAATTTTGTTTTTATGGAGCTGGACAACGATCTCATGGAAGTGATTCGGATGCAACGATCGAAGTTCATACTCAATGATCTTTGGATCCAAGATCTCCGTCTGGTCACTCCACACATACTCGTATTCATCATTACTAAGAATGTTCTTCATGCACTCCCTTCGCTTGAGAATATGCATCGCAGCGACTCTCTCAAAGTGACAACTAGCAAATTTCACTACTCCCCTTATCAATGTTCATGTTTACATGTAACCCTGCATGCACAATGTTTGACACAAGTTTCTCCTCCCAATTCGAGCACAACTTTTTGTCATGCATCAAATCACCGTCTATCTTGCTCTTGTTCTTATGAATGTAGACTTAATAAAATGATTTCAACCGGCGACCCCATGGCCACCAGGTTGGATGCCCCCGAATAACAGCATTGTTTGAGTTATCTCCTTCAAACCAACACACACGCGATCAATGATGCCCAAATTTTCAAGAAAGATGGATAATTGCTTTTTCCATCTTAAAAATAAAATAAAATCTTCCTAGCAATTCGAATACATTAGCTCTATCAGTATCTAGAGTTACCTCATTCTTATCGTCTTTTGGAAGTTATTTTCTTTTTAGCAGATACACGATCACATGTGGTTCTTCAGTTGCCCCCAGACATGGAAGTTACAATTTCTAGTCCATTATTTTCTCCAAGACCCAAAACTCAGTGCTTTTTCTTTTGCAAGTTAAAAGCAATTTTCATTATCCCTTGCGCAATGTTGCATGATTCACGGGATGATATTCCCAGACTTCTTTTATCCATAACATAAAAACACATGTTCCCTTGTATTTTTTAACCAATCCTCCAGGACATCCCGCGTCAAAATAAGTAATCTGTCAACATCCGCAATCTTGTCACTACACGTCCAAATATGTATATGTTAATGAATGACCATAAATCACGTGATGGTCATCAAAACTAGCAAATGACAGAAACATTACAGACCTCAAAAGTGGACGTCTGAAGACATTTAAGTAACACGTAACGTACTAGTCTATCCCGCCATTTTTTTTATCTCCCCATAGTTCTATACTGACTCCGCGCCACGAAAATTTCCAGCGGCATCCAAGAAATCACCTAAGTTGTTTTTCACGTGATCCGTATTATTCTGCACCGCGAATGGACTAACCCTATAACCGACGGATGCCCCCGCAAAACACTTTATCAACGAATCCACTTCCCGGCACTTTCCATCAACGTCAAAGTAATCATCTAAGTTGACAATGCCGTCATCCGGTTTCCCGTCCACCTCAGCTAAATTGACCCTATCACCGATGGATGCCCCCCAGTGAGACAAATAGTAGTAGTAAAATGTGGTTGTACTGTCAAAAGAGACATAATAGTTTTGGGTTAAGTTAACAAAATGAACATGAAAAAATAATTCAAAATGCAAAAGGGATGAAAGATAGATAAAACAAAATTTTATTACTTCAACTAGTACATTAAAACCTTCTACACCACCAGTACTCTAGAGAACATAACTAGAAAAGAACACATACATCCACAACAACAACGTACAACCAGTTTTGCTTTAAAAGAAAATGAGATCTCTACAAATTTTTGATATGCACTAGCTCTGCTTTTGGTCTTCCCTTCACCAATTAAGAAAGTTGCCCGAACTATTAGTAGCGGCGGCGTGTAAAAAAAGAAAAGAAGAATTCAGTTAGTTATCCACTAACGGATAACTAAGTATAGATGTTGCCTAAGTTAGAGAACCTGAAATTATTTTGTTTTTATGGAGCTGAACAACAATCTCGTGCAAGAGATTTGGATGCAACGATACAAGTTCATATTCATTGATCTTTGGTTTCAAGATCTCCGTCTGGTCACTCCACACATACTCGTATTCATCATGCCTAAGACAGTTCTTCATGCCCTCCCTTCGTTTGAGAATATGCATCGCAGCGACTCTCTCAAATTGACAAATAGCAATTTTCACTACTCCCCTTATCAATGTCCATGTTTTCATGTAATTCTGCAAGCACACTGTTTGGCACAATTTTCTCCTCCCAATTCGAGCACAAATTTTTTCATGCATCAAATCACCAACGATCTTGCTCATGTTCCTAGGAATGTAGACTACATAAAAATAATCCAATCGGAGACCCCCCATGGCCACCAGGTTGGATGATCCCGAATAACAGCATTGTTTGAGTTATCTCCTTCAACCCAACACGATATCAATGATGCCCAACTTTTCAAGAAAGATAGAAAATTACTTTCTCCATCTTTTAAAAAAAAATCTTCCTAGCAATTCAAATACATTAGCTCTATCAGTATCTAGAGTTACCTCATTCTTATCGTCTTTTGGAAGTTATTTTCTTTTTAGCAAATACCCGATCACATGTGGTTCTTCAGTTGCCTTAGACATGGAAGTTACAATTTCTAGTCCATTATTTTCTCCAAGACCCAAAACTCCGTGCTTTTTCTTCTGCAAGTTAAAAGCAATTTTCATTATCCCTTGCGCAATGTCGCATGATTCACGGGATGGTATTCCCAGACTTCTTTTATCCATAGCATAAAAATACATGTTCCCTTGTATTTTTCAACCAGTCCTCCAGGACATCCCGCGTCAAAATAAGTGATCTGTCGATCCGCAATCTTGTCACTACACGTCCAAATATGTATTTGTTAAACAAGGACCATAAATCACGTATTGGTCATCAAAACTAACAAATGACAGAAACATTACAGACCTCAGAAGTGGACGTCTGAAGACATTTAAGTAACACGTAACGTACTAGTCTATCCCGCATTTTTTTTTATTTCCCCATAGTTCTTCGCTGACTCCGCGCCACGAAAGTTTCCAGCGGCATCCAAGAAATCACCTAAGTTTATTTTCACGTGATCCAAACTATTCTGCACCGCGACTGGACTAACCCTATCACCGACGGATGCCCCCGCAAAATACTTCATCAACGAATCCACTTCGCGGCACTTTCCATCAACATCAAAGTAATCATCTAAGTTGACAATGCCGTCATCCGGTTTCCCGTCCACCCCAGCTAAATTGACCCTATCACCGATGGATGCCCCCCAGTGAGACAAATAGTAGTAGTAAAATGTGGTTGTACTGTCAAAAGAGACATAATAATTTTGAGTCAAGTTAACAAAATGAACATGAAAAAATAATTCAAAATGCAAAAGGGATGAAAGATAGATAAAACAAAATTTTATTACTTCAACTAGTACATTAAAACCTTCTACACCACCAGTACTCTAGAGAACATAACTAGAAAAGAACACATACATCCACAACAACAACGTACAACCAGTTTTGCTTTAAAAGAAAATGAGATCTCTACAAATTTTTGATAGTGCACTAGCTCTGCTTGTGGTCTTCCTTTCACCGACTTAGAAGGTTGCCCGAAGTATTAGTAGTGGGGGCGTAAAAAAGAAAAGAACTATTCAGTTAGTTATACACTAATGAATAATTAAGTATAGATGTTGCCTAATTTAGAAGGAGATGAGTAGCGAATAACCGAAACTGAAATTAATTTTTTTTTATGGAGATGAACAATGATCTCGTGCAAGAGATTCGGATGCAAAGATACGAGTTCATACTCAATGATCTTTGGATCCAAGATCTCCGTCTGGTCACTCCAGACATACTCGTATTCCATCATGCCTAAGATTTTTCTTCATGCCCTCCCTTCGCTTGAGAATATGCATTGCAGCGACTCTCTCAAAGTGACAAATAGCAATTTTTACTACTCCCCTTATCAATGTTCATGTTTACATGTAACCCTGCAAGCACACTGTTTGACACAAGTTTCTCCACCCAATTCGAGCAAAACTTTTGTCATGCATCAAATCACCAGCTATCTTGCTCATATTCTTATGAATGTAGACTAAATAAAAAGAATCCAACCGGCGACCCCATGGCCACCAGGTTGGATGATCCCGAATAACATCATTCTTTGAGTCAACTCCTTCAAGCCAACACGCTATCAATGATGCCCAACTTTTCAAGAAAGATGGAAAATTGCTTTCTCCATCTTTAAAAATAACTCTTCCTAACAATTCAAATACAATAGCTCTATCAGTATCCAAATTTACCTCATTCTTATCATCTTTTGGAAGTTCTTTTCCTGGTAGCAGATGCACGATCACCTGTGGTTCTTCAGTTGCCCAGACATGGAAGCTACAATTTCTAGTCCATGGTTTTCTCCAAGACCCAAAGCTCCGTGCTTTTTCTTCTGCAAGTTAAAAGCAATTTTCATTATCCCTTGCGCAATGTCGCATGTTTCACGGCATGGTATTCCCAGACTTCTTTTATCCATAGCATAAAAAAATGCATGTTCCCTTGTATTTTTTCAACCAGTCCTCCAGGACATACCACGTCAAAATAAGTGATCCATCAACATCCGCAATATTGTCACTACACGTCCAAATATGTACATGTTAAAGGACCATAAACCAGGTACTGTTTATCAAAACTAACAAATGACAGAAACATTACAGATTTCAGAAGTGGACGTTTAAAGACATTTAAGTAACGCGTAATGTACTGGTCTATTCCGCCGTTTTTTTATCTCCCCGCAACATAGTTCTTTGCTGACTTCGCTCCACGACAATGTCCAGCGGCATCCAAGAAATCACTTAAGCTGATTTTCACGTGATTCGTACTACTCTACGCAGTGGCTGGACTAACCCTATCACCGACGGATGCCCCCGCAAAACACTTCCTCAATGAATCCACTTCGCGGCACTTTCAATTAATATCCAAGTAATCATCTAAGTTGATTTTTCAGTCATCCGGTTTCCCGTCCACCTCAGCTGAACTGACCGTATCACCGATGGATGCAGCACTCTCCATCAACGTCCAGGTAATCAGCTAAATTGATTTTTCCTGTCATCCCGACTCCTTTCGACCCTTGCTAGACTGACCTTATCACCGAAGGATGTCACCGCAGAACACTTCCTCACTGACTCCACCCCGCGACACTTTCCATATGCGTCCAGGTAACCAACTATGTTGGTTTTCCTTTTTCGGACTCCTACCCACCGAATCATCCGACATCATCCAAAATGATTACGCCGTCAGTCTCGCCCCACAGTACCAGACGAGAGTTATGTTTCACCCATTTGGAATGAGATTCGTACTCAAACGACTCCACAACATCTTATTCATGACTACGCGATGCAGAGGGGGCCCATTGCTTCATTAAAAAAACAAGTGATTCAGCGCCATAATCTGATTTGCTAAGTCACTCACTGCTCTTGTAGCCCATCCGGGGCAGGCACTTACTTTATCATGTGTGTTCAAAAAAAATAAACAAACTGACTTAAACGTCCATTAATGATAAGAAATCCTTTCTAATAGCGCACTACAGTAAAGAAAATTAGAGATTCACGAACCAAACAAGCGACGTCCTCTCTGGGTATCTCTTTGTTATATACTTCTTTCTGTGGGATATCATCCACCACACCTGCTCTATTATCATCAATTCCAATTTGTAGTTAAATCTTCGTCCTCGTATGTCATATTGATATCACTGGACTTTGCCGACTTACAAGGTAGCTGGGTAAGGAAATGTTAACAAATAAATTAAACCGATATATTAAACAAACAACTATAACTAGATCTACATTAATCACTGAACACTAGTACCATGGTGCTAATACTCTAACTTATACACACAGGCAACCTACGCAGTAGATTGTAATGTTAATTAGTTCAATTGGGTACGATTCTGGTGAGCAAATTTAAAGCTAGTGCAAGTCTGTACAATCATTGAACTAATTTGGTTGCATGATCATACAACAGATTTGTTGTTGCGCATCCCTATACTGCTGAAACAAATAATACGAGAACCTTATGACTTTGCTCGGATAAATAGCTCGGAAGGTAAGTGCTAGGGATATGTTTGACGAATGTGCGGAAGCAATGTCTAAAGTGTTCGTACCCGTTCTGTCTAATGAAACTGGCCGCAAGTTCTACCGATCACCAAAGTTAAATAATTCCCAAGGGAATATGAGAGACTTGCCGGTTTACTTTTCGAGATTGCCCAATCTCTAACTAAAAAAAATATGTGTGTTGTTTCAATAGGGATGCGCAACAACAACAAATCTATAGAAAAAAACGTGGAGCACACTTGGATGTCCTCCATAATACTACGCAGTTCTGCCATAATCGCTGATGAGTCTTCCTGGTGCTGATGAAGCTGGGGTGCATGAACTCGGCGGGTATCTATTATCGTGCCAATTGCCGCATCGATAGCACCAACTTATGCATGCTTCCTCTTCTTCATGGTTACCCTTGCAGTAGAAACAGTAGGGGGGACCCGAATAATAGTCTTCGCTCCACATGCTTAGTAGAATCTCATGCTTTCTGTGGTCCTGAGAAAACAAACTCAAAAGACACCCGTGAAGCACAGAGATAGAGAATAAAACAAATACAACTAAACTAAAAGAAAAGTACTCTAAACTAATTCCTAACTAAATAATCTACCGATGTCCCCGGCAACGGCGCCCAAAACTTGACGCGATTTCTTAACGCGTATGCGCAAGTGCACGGTCAAGTAATATATGGTTGGTATTTTAACCCCGAGTTATCGATCCCACGAGGACAGACTTGCGATTATTTAATTAGTCGATTAACTTAGAGTACGGTACAGGAGGAAAGAATTTTGATAAAAGAGGTTGTCGCCCCCAAACAAGCGACTGAATTAAAATAACAACTAGCTAATATTTTTGTATTTTTTGTTTTTATAGAACAAATATGGAGAAACTAGGCGATCTCTAGATCACCTAGGGCTGTAGATGATTTCCAGTTCAGCTATGTAACACGTCAATCCTATTCTAGTTCAGCCGTGTAATAGGCTATGACAATATCCTGTCGGTCTCATGTCATTTCACATCTCAGTTGACTACAATCTCCTCTCAGTCTCATGTTGTCTACCGGTCTGTTCTAGCAGGTCATCTACTGGTACGATAACGGGTCCGGTCGGCCGACCATTTCACGGAATAGCTAAATAATTCTACCGAATCTACCCACACTACGGCCAATTATAACACGTCTCCTTTTCAGTCTCGGTGATTCGAGATTGTTGTTCACATCTCATCAAAGCTAGTTAAAGTCGTTGTCGCGCACTTGCTAACTACGTAGTATTTCCGGTCATGACTCCTTCAACACTATGAACTAAGAACAGCATGTGAACAATTGAACTAGAACAAAATTAAGCATTAAGCAAGATTTAATTCAAGAATAAATCCTAGTTTTATTTCATATCGAATCATAATCAAGTCGTGTCAATAGACGAGATTCAACAACAAGTTCAAGAAACTAAGTATTCGTTCAATAAATCGAAACATAAAGCATGAAACAAATATTCAAATCCGGGAAAATTAACTGTCTACATAACCCTAGGCTCTCGTAGAGACGCCTAGCAAAACATTTAGCTAAAAAAGATCAACCAAACACGGTGCAATAGCTTCTCCATAAAAAGATTGAGAGAGAAGAAGAAGAAATCAAAATCCTATCTCTCCAATGGTGGCTTCCGCATTCTCTCCGTCTCCTTCTTCGATACCTATCTTTTTTCTCCAACGTATATAGATGAATGAATTCCCCCTTTTCTTTTGTCTAGGGTATATTAATTAATCAAAGACAACTATTAATTAATAACCCTAAGACCCTTACTAATTTCCCGTGAGTGTGCTAGTAGCCTAGTACTGACTCCAGATCGCACGATCTCAAATTCCTGATCGTGCGATCTCCTCTGATCCTATGTTTGATTGTGGGATCTCGTGGTCAGTTACATTCGTGCCTTTTTTCTTCATCAGGAGATCGCATGATCTCATCAAAGCTGATCGTGCGATCAGCTTCCCTCTTGCCACAGATCGCACGATCTGCAACTCAGATCGCACAAACAGTGAGTTTGCAATTGTTCTTATTTCAAAAATCGCCAAGTACTGCATTTGATCGCACGATCTCAAATTCCTGATCGTGCAACCTGCTGGGTTTGTTATGTTTTTTTCTTTTTCTTTCTCTTCACTTGTTCCTTCTCTGCGCTGCCTTCTTCTCCTTTTTCACTGCCATGGATATGCTATTGCAATTAAATTATCCTCCCCTTTCATCTAATCTTGTCCACGTTCTCGACCTTTGTCTCAATTTCCGAAGTTCGTTTCTCTTTTCTGCTTAATCTCCGAGCTATGTTTCCTGTCAAAACAACACGAAACACACCTGTGCGATCAAACTTGACAAAATAACGTAAAATAATGTGAGAAACGCCCGGATTAACAATTTATCTCTCAAAGCTAAGATTATTCAATTTCCTCAAGTTCATAGTGTATTTCTAATATATTCAACCCAAAAATTACGCAAAACGATAACAAATCGTGTAAGAAATATAACTCTAAAACAGAGTTATCATTCAACCGTATGATGTAACATTCTAAAATTTGAAGTACGAAATGTGTAAAGCTACAGTGTCCGACGAACATCCTACTGTAACACCCCCAAAACGTCCGACCCGGAAGCCCAGAGGTGTCACTCCGTACCCGAGGTTAAACCCGGATACAAGGAGGTTTAGAGACAGAAAATTCAAACAAAACTTCGATAAACTTTGAAGTAATACTTTATTGACAATTCAATCATTTGCCACTAACATGGGCAAATCTAGCTAAACAGAGTTCTATGATACTAAATGAAGGTTCTAAGAAACTAAGTCTGATATTACTAATCGTCTAAGTGATGATTCGCGTCCCCGCTAAGCTATGCTCCCATCATATAATCCTGTGGTGCAGAAAACAAAAGAGAAACACCACAGTTTCCAAAGTCAGCGGAAATACTGAGTAAGTAACACCCAAGCATGTAAACAGATTATGAAGTAATTTGAAAACCGTTTTGTAGTAGTTTTGATAAAACAAAGTGAAAGTAAAAGCTTTGACCCTTTTATAAAAGAAGTAAGATGAGAGATTCCAAGTTCATTTATATTTTCCAAATCACATCCATTATCCAAATAATGAGATTCCAAAACTCATAATATTCCATTTTTCCAATAAAACATCCAATCCAAAAAAACCAATTTGTTAATTTGTTGATACGGGGAAAACCAACCATCTCGCAAGCATCCAAGACCTTAAGTGTCGACACCCCCCAAAGACTCTTGCGGCCAGAGGAGTGAGTACAGGGAGCTATCCGGGGACTTGCAACCGGATTAAAATAAAATTAATTGGATGAGAGACCGAAGTCAACACGCCCAATGCCAATAGTAACCAATAATAAAGGTCCCCGCACAACTCTTCCACTTTACGTTGTCGTCGATTATTAGATTACAGTGATATTTTCTGAGAAACATTTCAACAATTTGAAACAAGTATTCAGGTAGCACATGTTTCACATAAAATCATTTTGAGACAAGTAGTAATGAAAAAACATTTGACACAAAAAGAGGAATGGGCGCTAGGCCTGGCATGTTTACTTACCTTTAATCTCAAGCAAAGCAAATCACTTCCTAGTAATACTCGACGTATCCTTCGTCAACGAAATTGTCGCCTACAAATTTAATAGTATCCTAATCAACACATTGCACACAAAGTCCTATAGGTAAATGAAATAAATTTCTTACTAACTCTCCCCAACCTTGCTAACGTGAACAACCTCTTTTATAATAAAATACGCTTTATAACGCTAACGTTTATTATTTGTAAAAAAATACTAGGTTATAATTATATAAATATAACTTATAAGATTGAATAAAATATCATTTTTATTATTTAGAGTAGAGAAGCATATTATTTTATCCCAAAAACACTTTTAATTCAAATAGTATTTTCTCCCAATCCAAACAAGTCTTAGTAGAGAGTATAAGTTATAAACTAAATCACTTTCATTTAAAAGAAATAAAAAATTTATTTATAGAATATAACTTATTCTAATTTGCTACAAACTTATAAAATTAGATAAGAAAAAATATACGTTTATCATCTATATTCTACACCTTTATTTTGGACTAAAGATGAGTACAAAAATATTACGTTAAACTTGTATAAAAAGAATTATCTCTTGTGAGATTCGAACCCAAAACCTAGCTTCCACATACAAAACCTAGCTTCCACATACCCACCATGCCTTAAGTGATAGCATTTAACCACAGGGCCAACTACCTATTTGTTTCCTCTTTCTTCTATATATACTGAACTACTAATACTACATAATAATAATAAAAAGAAAAAGCAAACAAAACAATTAATTGAAAAGAAAGACAGACAGAGAGAAAGGATCGGGTTTGATACCCGAACAGAGGAGAAGAACAATGGTGACGATGATGATGACGACGCCGGTGAAGGCGCCGGAAAAAGGAGGCGACGGCGGCGTCGGCTGGGCACGACAACGGCCGCGACGATGGGTAGCGGCAGCGGAGGTGGCTGGACCCGACTGGGTCTTCTCGGCAGCCCGGTCGGGGGAGATTGAGAGAGGGATTGAGGGGAGATAGAGATGGAGAGATTGCTGGGTTTTGGTGTGTGAAAAAATCTGAATTCGAGGTGGTATTTATAATATTTCAATTGAAGAATCCGGCGAAGACAAGGAGTGTTATTCGGGTTGATTTTGATTTTTAATTGGGTCACGAAATTGGGTGAAATTGGTTTGCTTGATGCTAAATATTCGATCATTGTCGAGTTTCTAGTGAATTGGGAGTGAATCGGGACAAAAATTGGTGAAGGTGGTGGAGTAGGCGTTGGTGGTCGGCGGTGGAGTTCTTCTCCCGTTGGGAGATGAATTCTTTGGAGAAGATGATAAGAATTTATGTAAAAGACACTTTCACCCCACTAGTTTGATTAAAAAGACAACTAGCACCCCCAAGCTTAATTAAAAGACACTATGTAAGTTATGAATATATACATAATAGCACCTAATGATTTATAACATAAAAATTAACTTTCTAAATAATCAAAACTAGTACCCATATCTTATACCAATGTCATAATAACACCCAATATTATTATAAAATACTCGTTTCTAAATAACGGGGTATTTCATCCTTCCCTTCTTAAAGAGAGCTTCGTCCTCGAAGCTTAAATCAACTTCTCAACAACCACTAACGTATGAGTCTCTACTACCACTAAGGTATGAGTCTCCTCTCTAGGGTATAAATACTAAATGTAAACCTATGGTTATGCATGATGTGCAAAATTCTATAAGGATGTAATAGGATGATGTGCTTCAAAACCAATTCCTCAAAACCGAAGGATTACATCCTTCCCCCCTTAAAGAAGCGACGTCCTCGGAACTCAAAATACCTCATCTAAAAGGTGAGGATACTTCTTCCTCGTACCATCCCCTGCATCACATGTTGCCTCCCTTGTGAGGTAATTTGTCCATAAGCCCTTTACAATCCTAACACTCTTGGTAAACGTGCCCCTGGTCATGATATCTAGAATCTTAACATGGTAAAAACTTCTGGTTCGGGATCCAATACATGAAATGGTATAGAACACACTTCCTAAGTTGCTACACATGGGACAAGGTATTCCGCGAAATTTTCACCTTTCTTCAAGACATAGTCGTGCGTGATCATCTGATCAGGTGGTAAGGCTATGGGGTAGGGATCACAACTATCGCCTATTGATCATTTTCTATCTTATCATGCAGCACTACAAAGAGGCAATAATATCACATATATCATACTATTCAACTTAACAAGTTTGATCATCATTGGTCATTTATAACCAGTCTTCCATGGACAATGTTGTTCTTGGGCTTACATTCCCATAGTAGGTCTCACAAAAATATTATTGTTCTCCATATAGGAGTCAACTCTTAGTTCAAAATAGCAACCACAATTATCCAAGTTAAGATTATAACACAATTTTATTGGTTCAAGCATTCCAAGTATAAGACAACAACGTCAAAATAAAAGAAGTTCACACTCTTACAACCACTCAACAAGAGGTAGAGTCTCTAGCAGACCAACAAAAGCATATAACTCTCAGATTAGCTCGACCGTGAACAACATCCCATGACTCAACAATGATTTTGGTGACAAGGCTCTAATCATACACATCCAATGACAAAGTGCCTCAATTACATCAAGATTTAGATTATAACATGGCTAGTGAGATCACGCCCACAACTCAATCAGTGCCAAAGGAAATGCCCTTATTGCTTCAGTCATCAACCCAAATAACTATTGTTATTGTTTCATAAGCGACTCTTCACAGAGAGTAAGTTCATAAAATCTCCCAAGTTTGAAAGTAAGTACTCTTAGTGAACCTAAACATAAACCAAATCAAAGATTCTAGATTACGATTCCCTCAAAAATGAAAATGCGTCAAAATGAATCATATAACTCTAAAAACGATTCATAAATAAGCAAAAATCTCGTTCCCCTAACGATAGCTGAAACTCCAAAACTCCAAAACTAACTTCCCAAGGTCAGGACTCTCATTTGAATGATACAAAACGTCTCATCTAACAAGACGGGAAATCGAAGAAATAGTGTACCGGACTCTAAAGCGGCGTGGTTCCATTTTTCCTTTGCTTTCATATGACATCAGTGATAAAACATTGCCTCGAAATTAAGGACGTAAAATAATTAAACCATGTGTAACCAAAAGAACACGATACCGGGGCACATGCTCCAAGCAACTTATTCATATTCAAATAGGTTCAACAATAACGAGACTCGCAAGCTAGTATCCGAAGTCACATTTGGTGATAAATTAGAAACATATTTTTGTTAACAAAGCTCCAAGTACATCGTCCGAGAAGATTACAACAACTGAGCGGACTAATTTATCCCGATACACCATCGATTTATGTAACTCCAAGGAATTAAGCATAAAACTCGACAAATCTTTTAGAGGTTAATAACCATTCCATTATCCCAAATAGTAGTTTAGTGACAATGCTCCAATCATATACGTCAAACAACGTTATAAGCCAACTATTTCAACGTGAGACTATACAAAAATAAGTTAGACTACACTAAAAATTAATCTCATTGCTAGCACCAAGGTAGTAGAAAGCTTTCAAAATTTAAATCAATAACTCCAATGATAACCGTTACAACATCATAAACTATTTGTCACGAGAAACAAGGTCCGCAAGTCGGCCAAGGTTGAACATCGGAACTCTCATTCAGATTGAAAATAAACAAATGGATGAACTATATTACGCTTAAACAAGAATGATGACACCAAAGGCAACCCATGAACAAAGAAACGTTTCTCTCGAATAATAGCTAAGTAACAAGGCTCCAAAAATAAATATCCAATGTAAACTATAACATTCTAGTGACCCAGAATACTGCACTCGGTAACTCCCATGGTCTAAAAGATAACAAACAAATGTTAGCCTTTCACCCTCAATTATTTACATGAGTGATTCCCCATTTTTTTTTCTTACTCTATTTGGTCATCTAATGAAGTGCAGGGGGAGAAACAAGATAAATACAACATTTACAAAATATAGATGAGACAAGATAAGAAGAGACACAAGTACTATTGGAGCAATGTGATCCATCGAGACTAATAAAAATACTCCAATCAAAAGGGAAACTCCGATATTCTTTGATAGACATTTCAACTAGAATCCCAAGATTACATTTTTCCTAACCACTTTAAAATTGGCTCTAAAATAAATTTGAATATTTGGGAAAATCCAAAGACATGGTTCTCAAAACGCTTTCTAGGCGAGGGTGGGTGGGAAACCTCTATCGTCCACGCTAACTCTTTAGTCTATCATTTGTCATGGGTCCTCCATAGGTTCCTCCCAAGTCTTGTGAGCTGACAACAATATACACTTTATGAAGTGCGGTTTTATCATCCATTGGCCTTGATATAAATATTTTTACTTGGGAAGGTACCAGCCTCCCTCATAAACTAAATCATTATACTATCTCTTAATTGAAAATCTAAGAATTATCATCAAGTAACGACTCCACAATGCAATAACTCTGAACCAGGACGTTGCTATATACCCATCTTCCAACAAAAGTGAAAACCCGATGCTCACACCTATCCAAGACTTCTCCGATAAATTCCCAATTTTACATACCCTCCAAGAAACGTGTTCTTGTCAGGTGGCTTAGCTGAAAATCTTCTACGGTTGGATTCACCAGATTGACGGTCATATCTATGAGAGTTGAAGAATACTCTTATTAGAAAACAAACATAAGAATTATTCTACCATAAGGGTATTTTAAGGCTGGCTTACAAACAAATACACACTTAGCAGCTGCCAACTAAGAATTTGCCCCAGCATTCCCTAAAACTTCGCAAGATTTATAAGAGATGGCCAAACATTGGAGGTCAAACTTTTAAGCAACGTATCAATATCCCAAAACTTGTTCACAAATGAAACCCTGAAGCCCAAGTCTAAGTCAATCATAAATGATAGAAACGCTCAAAACTATACCCCGGAAAACAAGACTCTAATGAGAAGTTTGTGGCAAACTGTCATCAATGAAAGAAAATTATACTCCTCATGTATTTTAGCGATCAATAGAGCTCCAAATATAAAGTCAATATTTTAGTAACTCCCAACACATTAAAACTCTCAAACAATCTCTATAATAATTTAATATACTGAAATCTCCAAAGTAGCTAACTCAACCGCAATATGGTTCCGTATAAACACCCAAAAGTCTAAACTTCGACAAACTAGCTAAGGGGTATCTAAAACCACCAAATTGAAATCAAGTCACCAAACATCTCTCAAACACTTTCGTCTTGAACATAATATAAATACATCTTGTTCCTCCTACATTATTTTAAAACTCGTAACCAACCCAATGCGTAGGTACTTCACAATTCCTCGATACGAGCTCATTTATCCTCTTCTCCCGCTCATACAAAATTTACTTGAATGGTATTTGATTAACTACCAAAATTATTTTGAATCCTCATTCGTAGGGTTCTAATAGGTAAGAAATTTTAACCCTCTTTGTAACAACTATTTCTAGTGTTGTATGTGTTGTCTAATGTCCTACACTATAGCCTATTGTATCATTCATAAAGTATCATGGAGTTCAAGTAAACATAAATACATGGCATCTAATATCAATTATGCATGAAATATAACACATTGATCACCATACAATCAATTTCACATGAAATTTTCACAAAGACTGAACACATCTTATTTCTCATGTTTCCTTGAAAATTAGAAAAGTGATCAAACGGGTAAGAAAATTTATGAAATTTGGTGTGAAACAACCTCTCTGAGTCTAATTTCATAATCGAGAAGAATGAACTCAAAATAATTTATAGAATTTATGTTACGCAGAGAATAGCATAGCTGCTGTAATAAGCCATCAGAACAGAAACTTCAACTTTACCAGGTCATAAACTGACTTTAAACTTCCTCAAAATAGGCTAGGATTTCACCTAGATATAGCCCTATGTGTGTAATCACCACCATAAAAATTTGAGATCCATCCAAGATCTGAAAGATAGGTAAAATAAAAAGTACTACAGATGGTCACTATGCAACTCTGCTATTGAACAACAAACCTTGGAAACTCATATTTAAGTCTCACGAACTTATTTGGGATGAAATTTTTATGTCAGATGTCTAAACATGTCTACTACTTAAAAAAAATCTGAGGAAAATAATTCAACATTTAAACATGTATGCTACACCAAATAAAACCCCCACAAACTTAGCGCTCTCGCGTTCTAACACTATGAATGCTTTCTATGCACTAATCAACCATGACGAAACATAAGACAACCTTAATTCTTCAATTCACACTCCAAATGAAAAAAACATAAATTTATTAATTTCAAGATGGATCATCAAAACATAAGTATTATCCCTCATCATGAAAGCAATATTTAATCTACGCAAATCACCAATGATTATCTCTAGCCCAAAAGTGGCTTATGCAAAAACATTCTAAGAAACCTTATAGTATTGTTTGGCTTCGTGGTTTTATTCCAAAGTAAAAGTCCAAAAGCATTATAAGTCTAAGAAATCAAAGAAGCCAAATATGTCTGCTTCTCATAGTTATTCACACTTGCTTCCGACTCTATGTCTTCACCAGGGTCATCCTCGAACTCATCATCCCTACCAGGGCCTTCTTCAATCTCAATATCCTCGATAGGGTCTTCCTCAACCTCATCATCCTTATTAGAATCTATATTGATCACCATTCTCATTTTTTCGTTTCCCATGAGCCTCCATTAACAATTTACATCTAAAGTCGGCATTTACCATCCATTCATTTTGATAGAAGTAGTCTTCATAGTTCAACTCCATAAGTACTCTCTTACTCCACAAAGTATATCGTAAACCAAAATGATTGCTTTTATAAGTACATACTCCCAACACTTTAAATTTTTGATCACACATGACTTTCGAAACGAATTTCAACTTTTGATCACCCATACAATAGACACTTAACCCAAACTCCAATCAGAAACCTCAAACCCAAATACTTAGCTAAATCGGGTGGGCTAAAGTTCTTAGCTAGGAGAGGGTGGGCGGGGATACCAGCTCACTAAGCCTATTTTCTAAAGACTTAAACACATAATAACCCTATTCAAGACTACCCAAATCCCCAACGGCTTGTTAAATTTTAAATTCTTTACCTATGTCCATTTTAAATTTCCCTACAGGTTTTAATTCCTTTTTGGATAACATACCAACTGTAACACCCCCAAAACGTTCGACCCGGAAGCCCAGAGGTGTCACTCCGTACCCGAGGTTAAACCCGGATACAAGGAGGTTTAGAGATAAAAAATCCAAACAAAACTTCCATAAACTTTAAAGTAATACTTTATTGACAATTCAAATCCTTTGCCACTAACATGGGCAAATCTAGCTAAACAGAGTTCTATGATACTAAATGAAGGTTCTAAGAAACTAAGTATGATATTACTAATCGTCTAAGTGATGATTCACATCCCCGCTAAGCTATGCTCCCATCATATAATCATGTGGTGCATGTTAAGTGATCTTAAGGTTAGTTTGGATGAGCCATATATAGAGGGAGAGAGAGACAAACACACACTGGGGTTGCTTGGATGAGCCATTAAGTGATCTTATCAGCTCTGGTGTTTTGATATGAGTAGATTTTGACGGTATATTTTATCAAATCTAGACCCTTGCTCTCCAATTACATGGTTCCGGAATTCTTTCTTTTATGAAAATTAATAAAAATGTGGAGCTCTACTTTTTAAATTTGGTACCTTGGCAAAAATCCAGAGCTCCGGATATAATTCTAGGGAGACCCAGATATATAACGGAGCTTTGATTTTGTGAAATAATGACTCCTAGTTTGAACTGGGAGATCCCGACCCCGCAGGGGTTAGATTTTTTATCCAGCCATTTGCTGTACCATTCGCACATCCAAAGACTCACTGATTTTATCCAGCCATTTGCTGTACCAGTCGCACATCCAAAGACTCACTGATTTGGAGGTCCAGATGGCTGGTTTTTGACGAAAATAGGGCCGTACTTCTGGAGTAAATAGTGCTTACTCCAAGAACAAATTTGACATGGTGCTCTAATTATCACAGGACACGTCAGAACATGTAGAAAATCTTATTTCTTTCTGCCACTCATTCTATTTCTTCAGTATGTGTTGTGTGCTGAATGGTTAGAGCAATGCCACAACTTGCCGAGCAAACAGAAATTTCTCGTACTGCTGACTCTGTCGAGAGTCCTAAGAATGCCTTTACCAGTGTGATTCCCGATTCACATGCCTTTCAGTTCAGACATGATTGTTTCGACATTTTTTCTCATGAATTTTTCCATACTGACTGAAAGGGTAGTTGTCAGGAAAACATGTTATTCAATCTGATCCAGCTGGAGCCATGCACTGTCACTCTTCTCCATTCAAATCCGCGGTATGTCTCCATTACTGATGATTCCAGATGGTAGTTTCAGGATCTTGATCTTGTTCAAATAATCGTCACGTTGCGAAAAGTGAAATTTGAAACCCACCCTTGCTGAATGGGGATTGGGGAGGATACAAACTGCTTGCTGCATAAATTATGCATTCCATCAAATTCTTCATTTCAATAAGAGAAAAATGTTTTTATAAAACTTTCCATTCAATAGCTTCATGAACACTAGAATGCAAATGAAAGATTTCACAACAGGCGTAGTAGACCTACTCCCTCGCAGAAATCTACTACTACTCTGAATGAAAAAAGCTTTCTGGCTCATTCAGAAAATAGAGAAATCGACTGAACTGGAGGTCAGTGAAATACACAATCCTGTTGCTGCAAACAAAGAGATAGCGAAAACAAAATTGTTGCAAAATGAATTTCAATATCAGTACCATCACACAACAGACGAGAAAAAGAAAAAGAAAAACCCTCGAATCAGTTCTTATCTTTTTTGCTACCGCTCCTCCCCAAAACATGTAACATTTTTTCCTTTGCACCCTAAAACTGTAGAAATAAATCATATTACAGCGACATTTCACAACTGACTAGCATACACGACCCAGACATACCCAAATCTTGAACTCATCATCAAGATGTACAACACATTTTGCTCTTAGATGGGATAACTTGTCCAGGGCCAGGGACAATAATCTTCTTACCGGCTAGCGATGCAGGGTTCGCATTAGCTTGATCTTCACCGGCGACCAAGTTCTTCTTATTCACTATGTTGAAGATCTCTGTCAAGACAGTTACAAACGCATTCTCAACATTTGTTGATTCCAGAGCTGAAGTCTCCAAGAAGAAGAGCCCTTCCTTCTCGGCGAATTCTTTTGCATCCTCAGTGGGTACTGCCCTTTGGTCTTCAAGATCAGTTTTGTTTCCGATGAGAATGATGACGATGTTCTTGTCGGCGTGGCCGCGCAACTCATCTAACCAACGAGGTATGTGGTCGAACGTCTGGCGTTTGGTTATGTCATACACCAACATAGCCCCAACAGCACCTCTATAATATGCACTTGTTACGGCTCTGTATCTGCTCACAACATGAAAGAACACGCAGATTCAGATGGCTGCATATAGAATAATACCTTTTCTTCAACCCTCAACAAAGAATTTAGCCAAACAAGTTTTTATGCAGTTAATTCTCCATGACATGTCGGGTAAAAGGCAAAAACTCTAAACAGACCGAAAATCATTTGACAGAAACAAACAGAAATTTTACTAACCATCAGAGAAACGCCACTTGGTAATCTTGGCCTACTTTCACTCCGTAAGCTTAGCAAACTCATTATGTGAGTTTTATTCGATGGATCGGAAACACTTCTCACACTCTTTGTTCATGGGTTACATTGACAGTGGAGTTTTTGTCTTTTACAATTTTGATTTCATAATATTGTTTTTAGGGTTTTTATTTTAAGATCTAGGGTTAACCATTCAGTTTTAGGGGTTTTCATAGTATTGTTTAACAGGTTTTAATGTACTTAAAACAATTGTGTTTCATTAATAGCATATAACAACTCTTGGTTTTATGTTTCTTTCTGTCAGTTGATGTTTCTGGCCACATAGTACGGCTCGGTAGAAGGAGGGGGAGGGGGGAATTATTACGAAATGCATAAATAGGACCAACATTTACAAAAATAAACAAAAAACTCATGCTGAACAATAAACAACGTTCTTTAATACCCCCTCGCGTGCATGTAGTTTTAAGCATGAAGAGAGATGCTAATCCAAACTAACTTTCTGAAGATTCACAGAGATTCAATTCTACAGCAGAGAGATTAATCAAACAGTTGAAAGTCGTAGAATCAATAAGACGTCTTCTTTCCAATAGGTCAATACTAAGGTCCCTTCGTTGCACTCTTGCATATCAAACTTTCGTATACTGGGCTTGACACTTCTTAGAAACTCCTCTATTTCATGAACTCTTTTCCAACGAAAAACAACTCCCCCATCTCCCAATCTTCATTAGATTTGACCAAGATAACTAAAACAACCCCTAGGTACCTTTTGGATCTATCTCAATAATCTAGTAGGAGTTCTAATTGGTCTCACAGGACTTTAAACAGGGACTATACTCATTTTGCAGAAGACCATAAAGCTTGAAATTTTCAGTAGATGAGAAGGATAGAGATAACAATAAGGATGTAGGAGAGGGATAGATGGCTGAGGAAAGGCCTCATAAATATTTAACTCCCAGAAAAGAACTTAAAGGTGCGGTTGCACATTGAAGGAGGCCATGAAAACAGTTTTGATTGGGAATTTCAATAATGTCCTAACAACCATAAAAAACACGTTCTACAAAGTCTGTATTCTCATAGAAGAAACTTCTTTGAATTTACTGAGAGCGGGTGAACTTGTCAAATCGTGAAAGACTGAGCTGGAAGAGGCCATAAGTGAGTCAGACACCATTCTTTCATCCTGATGGAATGTACGGTAGTTGAATAACGGTAGTAGAGTGTAAACATTTACCATCTATTTATACAAAAACATAGCACAATCAACCTCACCCATCTATTCATACCACAACATAGCCCCAACAACCTTGCCAAACCATTGCCTCCAATAGTCCAATACATAGTCCTCATATTCATCCAACTAGTATACATACACACGTGAATTAAAAAAACAAAAACCTTACACAAATGGTGGTTATTAAACAACAAGAGATGTAGCTCAAATGGGTGCACCCAGTTTGCATGCGAAAGATACGGGGTTTGATACCCTGCATGTCCATTCCACTTCACACTTTCCAAGTTAAGTGGTCCAAGTTAAGTGGTAAGTTGAATTGTTTGTTTTCCATACATGTATAGGTTTTAGTAGCCTTCCAGTCTATGAACCAATTTGATAATAGCGTGGTCGTAAACTTACGAGATAAGCTTAACAGAACATACTGTAGTTAAGTGAAAAGGATATGTTACAACTTACACACTTAAAGACAGCCTTCTATATCAGATTATATACGCAATGTATTTCTAAGCTGAAATGCTGAATACAGTTCTTTTTTCATGTTTTTATGACCATAAAATCTATGTATTATCCTATATTTTTGTACAGCCATGTATTGGTGGCAATGATGGGTAAGGTTGTTGGGGCTAATAAGTACTCCTGATATTTTGCCATATCTTTTGTAACTGCAATATCTCTACATTGGCCTATATTTTAGTACTTCCCATTTGATTATTTTTCTGAATAGCCTCATAGGTACTCAAGAGGTACCATGTAGGATAAGTACATAAACTGCTTAGAACAAACCTACTGACTAATTCTGTATTGTTGCAAATACCACTCTGGATTGTTACCGTGTTTGAGATTATGTTGTCCCAGTCAGATCTCGTCACTTAAAAATGAATTGTGTCAAACGCCTTTGAACCCAATGGAACTAAGTAAATTAATGTATCGCCATTATTCAGATATCAATCAAACATCCCATTCAACATTTTTACACTTCTAGCCTACATGCCCAATTAAGGTTACCGTGGATGCACACGTCTGGAAGATTCACTTCAATACACATAATGTAGTGTAAACAGAAAATCTTTTGTACTAGATTGGATATGCAAACATACACTAGAGAGATCATTACAAACCCCACTCCATGTCTTTTATTACCGTAATTTCTCCAAAGTATCCTATGTTTTTGTACTTTCATTTGATATTTTATCTCGATAGGTAACCATGAGGATACATATAGGAAAGTACAAAGGGACGCTTTTAATCTACCGACTGATTCAGTTTTGTAGTGAATACAACTTACGAGGCATACAATATTTAAGAATATGTAGTCCTGGTCACATCCCACCAGGGTAAAAATGAAACGAGGAACTATGATTTTGTATCCAATAGAACCTGGTGAATTAGAGAATTTCAATAATTTGCATTATTCAAACTACACATCCACTTACACCATTACATAGACCAATCAACCTCAGCCCTCCATAAACATCAATACATAGTCCCTCCCAAACAGTGTTCCAAATGACATAAAGATACACAGTAATTAGATAACAGAACCAAGGGAAGGACAATTAAACCCCAAACAATTGACTGTTAAAGAGCACCAGGGGATGTAGCTCAAGTGGTATAGCGCTCGCATTGCATGCAATTGACGGTTCGACCCCCCACATCTCCATGCCACATTACCACTTACCACGTCCCACTTTCAACGTTGGTAATTTAGATTTTGTTCAATTTCCCATTCAACGTCACCGTTTACCACATCGCACTTCCCATGTTAGGTCGTCATTTGGATTTTTTTTATTCTTCCATACATGTACTCCCTTAGCCCCGTTTTGTTTGTCTTGTTTGACTTTTCACACATATTAAGATAGTGTGAAATATGCCAAAAAAGTCATGCACTACCAAAACTACCCTTACATGTTAATGATGATAGTACATGTGGATCCATATAGAAAGACTACAATCAAGTAATGAATGAAGGGTAATAGTGGAAAAGGTAGAGACAGTGCCTTTGAATATAATGGGGCGTAGCAAATTAGATAGTATAAATTATTCTTCTTTATTTGAATCTTTCGATCAATTTACACCATTACATAGTCCATAAACCTCAGCCCTCCATTAAAACCGATACATGGTCCCTCCTAAACAGAGGCCCAAACAATATAAAGATGTACTTCATCCAGATAGCCAAACCAAGGGAAGGACAACTAAAACTCTAACAATGGATGGTAAGAGAGCACCAGGGGATGTAGCTCAAGTGGTAGAGCGCTCGCTTTGCATGCGAGAGGTACGGGGTTCGATCCCCCGCATCTCCATTCCACGTTACCACTTACCACGTCCCACTTTCCACGTTAAGGGGTAATTTGGATTTTGTTCATTTTCCCATTACACATTACCGTTTACCACGACGCACTTCCCAGGTTAAGTGGTAATTGGGATTTGTTCATCTCCCATGCACTCATCTTTTTTGATAGCCTTCTAGCCTATGTGCCAAATAAAGGTTACCACAGATTTACACATCCAAAACATTAACTTAATGAACATACTACAATGCAGTAAACAAAAAACTTACCTGATAGAGATATGAAAACCTATAATAGAGATCAGAGTAATTTCCATGCCCCTTTCCACGTCCATTATTACCTAAAGTTCCCTAGAGTTTTTAATACTTTCCAGTCCAATGAATTCAGAGAATCCAATGGGACCTAGCAAATTAGGTCATATAAAAATATTCTTCGTTAATTGAATACTCCCATCCATTTACACCATTAGATAGTTCATAAATCTCAGCTTTCCATTAACACCGGTACATAGTCCCTCCGAAACAATGGCCCAAACAATATAAAGATGAACTTCAACCAGATAGCCAAACCAAGGAGAGGACAAATAAACACTAAAAATAGATGGTCTGAGAGAGAACCAGGGGATGTAGCTCAAGTGGTAGAGCGCTCGCTTTGCATGCGAGAGGTACGGGGTTCGATCCCCCGCATCTCCATTCCACGTTACCACTTACCACGTCCCACTTTCCACGTTAAGGGGTAATTTGGATTTTGTTCATTTTACTATCATTTTCCCAATCCACGTAACCGTTTACCATGTCGCACTTCCCATGTTAAGTGGTACTTTGGATTTTGTTCATCTCCTATATATGTATCTTTTTTGATAGCTTTCTAGCCTATATGTCAAATTAAGGTTACCGTAGTTTACACTTAAAAAGAATAACCTAATAGATCATACTACAGTGTAGTAAACAGAAAATATTTTTAACCAGACTAGATATGCAATCGCATAATAGAGATCATTACAATTTACATGCCCCTTTCCAATTCTTTTAATACCGTGAGTTCCCTAGAGTATCGCACATTTCTATACTTTCCATTACAATGAATTCAGGGACAATGATTTCATATCAAATGGGACCTAGCAAATTAGATCGTATAAATTATTCTTCATCAATTGAATCTTCCCATCCATTTACACCATTACGTAATCGATAAACGTTAGCGCTCCATTAACACCGATACATAGTCCCTCCTAATCAGTGTCCGAAACAATACTAATATGCACTTCAACCGACAGCCAAACCAAGCCAAGGACAACAAAAACTCTAACAATGGATGATTAGAGAGCACCAGGGGATGTAGCTCAAGTGGTAGAGCGCTCGCTTTGCATGCGAGAGGTACGGGGTTCGATCCCCCGCATCTCCATTCCACGTTACCACTTACCACGTCCCACTTTCCACGTTAAGGGGTAATTTGGATTTTGTTCATTTTCCCAGTCCACGTTACCGTTTACCACGCCGCACTTCCCATGTTAAAAGTGGTAAATGGGATTTGTTCATCTTCCATGCACGCATCTTTTTTGGTAGCCTTCTAGCTATGTGCCAAATAAAGGTTACCACAGATTTACACTTCCAAAACATTAACTTAATAGAACATACTACAGTGTAGTAACAAAAAAACTTACCTGATCGGATCTGTAAACGTATAATAGAGATCAGTACAATTTCCATGCCCCTTTCCACGTCTATTATTACCTAAAGTTCCCTAGAGTATCGTACATTTTAATACTTTCCAGTCCAATGAATTCAGAGACAATGCCTTTGGATCCAATGGGACACAAATTAGGTCATATAAAATATTCTTCATTAACTGAATATTCCCATCCCTTAACACCATAAGATAGTCCATAAATCTCAGCTTTCCATTAACACCGGTACATAGTCCCTCCTAACAGTGGCCCAAACAATATAAAGATGGACTTCAACCAGATAGCCGAACCAAGGAAAGGACAACTAAATTCTAAATATAGATGGTTAGAGAGAGCACCAGGGGATGTAGCTCAAGTGGTAGAGCGCTCGCTTTGCATGCGAGAGGTACGGGGTTCGATCCCCCGCATCTCCATTCCACGTTACCACTTACCACGTCCCACTTTCCACGTTAAGGGGTAATTTGGATTTTGTTCATTTTACCATCATTTTCCCATTCCATGTAACCGTTTACCATGTCGCACTTCCCATGTTAAGTGGTACTTTGGATTTTGTTCATCTCATATATACGTATATTTTTTCTATAGCTATCTAGCCTATATGTCAAATTAAGGTTACCATAGTTTACACTTCCAAAAGAATAACCTAATAGATCATACTATAGTGTAGTAAACAGAAAATCTTTTGAACCAGACTAGATATGCAAGCGCATAATAGAGATTGTTACAATTACATGCCCCTTTCCAATTCTTTTAATACCGTGAGTTCCCTAGAGTATCGAACATTTCTATACTTTCCATTACAATGAATTCACGGACAATGACTTCATATCCAATGGGACCTAGCAAATTAGATCATATAAATTAGGACAAATGACACTAAACCTATATGCACTTTACACTTAGTGACACTAAACCTCCACCACTTTCAATTTTCATAAAAAACCTTCTACAGTTTGATTTTTGGTACAAATAGCCGTAATCAACTAACGGTGTTATCAAAATCTAACGGAACTAAGGGCAAAAAAGTATTTAAAAATATTAGATCATATAAATTAGGACAAATGACACTAAACCTATATGCACTTTACACTTAGTGACACTAAACCTCCACCACTTTCAATTTTCATAAAAAACCTTCTACAGTTTGATTTTTGGTACAAATAGCCGTAATCAACTAACGGTGTTATCAAAATCTAACGGAACTAAGGGCAAAAAAGTATTTAAAAAAAATATATATATATTTAATCTCCATTATTTTTAAATAAAATTTAAAAATATTAAATAATTTATGTTAATGTTTTTGTCCCCTAACAAAATTCCGACAATAAAATCTTACAAAATAATCTGTTGATGGGAATCCACAACAAATCGAAAGAGAAAAACATTATTGGACTCGGGTTTTTGAATCTGTCATCATGATGTTGATTGTTGAATCAACTTTCTTTTTCTTTTGCAGTTCTTCTTTTTCTTCTTCTTCTCTGGATTTCATTTTTTAGTTCAATTTTATAAAGGTGTTTTCTTAGTTGAACAATTAATTAAGAACAACGCTTCAGGCCTCTTTGAATTCATCAACAAGTTCGATTCGATTTTGTCCAGTTTCGTCCCAATCAAACCCTTCGCCGTCTCCAGTTACCTGATTATTGAGGATTATTGCATGTTTATTCAGTGATTTGAAGGTATTTGTCAACAATTAACATCAAAACCTCTCCGGCTCGCCATCGATTTCAAACACCACTGTCAGCCTTACAACTCCATTGATTTCGACAAATTTAACTCCAGTGATTTCAAGCAAATAACCCCGTCCAGATATACCCCAACCCACTCGAAACCTAGAAAAACTGAGAATCAGAAGCAAAACCCAGAATCCCCCATCAAAGTATACCCAACCCACTGAAAACGAAGAAAATAATTGTGTCAATTGAAGAAGCGAAGTGATCTAATTAAAACTTCTCAATATCCTCTCTCTCCCTAAACGAATCAAGTTGCCATCTTTCTCTCTCAATCTTCTGTCTCTCCATCCCGGCTTGGCGAATTCTCGATCCCGGAAGTCGAACTGAACTGCCACCGCCGCACAGCAAGTCATCACCACTGCCTGGATCTGCAAGTGCTCCCGTCGAAGTTTCCTGTCATTACGGCCTGGATATGTGAAGGGTTTGATTTGGGATTTGAAAGGTTTTTCGGTGTTCCTCGGGTTAAGGCAGAGAGAGAGAGAGATGCGAGAGAGGGAGAGAATGCTGATGGGGGAGCATAAAGGTCGCCAGTCGAAATTTCCGTAGCTGCTTCATCTTCGGCGTTGTGGGATGTTTTCTCGAGAAAAAAAAAAAAAACCATCAACACGTTATTTGTGAGATTTCTAATCCTTTTGTCTGAATTTTGTGTAAGGGGTAAAATAGAGGGGCGCTATGCTTCACCCTTTTTTCTTCACCCTTCAAGTTCACCTCCTATGTGTCAAGATATGATTGATAGGAGTATTTATTTTAAGATATGTCCATAATTATATCACCAACCAAAAACATTCACATAGGAGGTGAAATTAAGGGGTGAAGAAAAAGGGTGACGTTTAGCATTTCCCAAAAGATAACATCATTTATTTTATTTTTTTTAGGAAAACATCATTTATTTTTAATAATGCATAACATCATTTACCTTAATATTTGTTTAATTTAGTAGCAAAATAATAAAGATCAAATTGTCCTTTCTGAAAATACATTTTTTTCCTTAAATGCCGCAAGATTTTGATAACACCGTTAGTCGATCGTGGCTATTTGTACCAAAATCCAAACTGCAAAGGGTTTTTTATGTAAATTGAAAGTGGTGGAGGTTCAGTGTCACTAAGAATAAAGTGCATGTAGGTTTGGTGTCATTTGTCCTATAAATTATTCTCCATCAATTGAATCTTCCCATCCATTTACACCATTACGTAATCCATAAACGTTAGCACTCCATTAACACCGATACATAGTCCCTCTTGATCATTGTCCGAAACAATACTAATATCACTTCAACCAGATAGCCAAACCAAGCCAAGGACAACAAAAACTCTAACAATGGATGGTAAAAGAGCACCAGGGGATGTAGCTCAAGTGGTAGAGCGCTCGCTTTGCATGCGAGAGGTACGGGGTTCGATCCCCCGCATCTCCATTCCACGTTACCACTTACCACGTCCCACTTTCCACGTTAAGGGGTAATTTGGATTTTGTTCATTTTACCATCATTTTCCCATTCCACATAACCGTTTACCATGTCGCACTTCCCATGTCAAATTAAGGTTACCATAGCTTACACTTCCTAAAGAATAACTTAATAGAACATACTATAGTGTAGTAAACAGAAAATCTTTTGAACCAGACTAGATATGCAAGCGCATAATAGAGATTGTTACAATTACATGCCCCTTTCCAAGTCTTTTAATACCGTGAGTTCCCTAGAGTATCGAACATTTCTATACTTTCCATTACAATGAATTCACGGACAATGACTTCATATCCAATGGGACCTAGCAAATTAGATCATATAAATTATTCTCCATCAATTGAATCTTCCCATCCATTTACACCATTACGTAATCCATAAACGTTAGCACTCCATTAACACCGATACATAGTCCCTCTTGATCAGTGTCCGAAACAATACTAATATCACTTCAACCAGATAGCCAAACCAAGCCAAGGACAACAAAAACTCTAACAATGGATGGTAAAAGAGCACCAGGGGATGTACGGGATGTAGCTCAAGTGGTAGAGCGCTCGCTTTGCATGCGAGAGGTACGGGGTTCGATCCCCCGCATCTCCATTCCACGTTACCACTTACCACGTCCCACTTTCCACGTTAAGGGGTAATTTGGATTTTGTTCATTTTACCATCATTTTCCCATTCCACGTAACCGTTTACCATGTCGCACTTCCCATGTCAAATTAAGGTACCATAGCTTACACTTCCTAAAGAATAACTTAATAGAACATACTATAGTGTAGTAAACAGAAAATCTTTTGAACCAGACTAGATATGCAAGCGCATAATAGAGATTGTTACAATTACATGCCCCTTTCCAAGTCTTTTAATACCGTGAGTTCCCTAGAGTATCGAACATTTCTATACTTTCCATTACAATGAATTCACGGACAATGACTTCATATCCAATGGGACCTAGCAAATTAGATCATATAAATTATTCTCCATCAATTGAATCTTCCCATCCATTTACACCATTACGTAATCCATAAATGTTAGCACTCCATTAATACCGATACATAGTCCCTCTTGATCAGTGTCCGAAACAATACTAATATCACTTCAACCAGATAGCCAAACCAAGCCAAGGACAACAAAAACTCTAACAATGGATGGTAAAAGAGCACCAGGGGATGTAGCTCAAGTGGTAGAGCGCTCGCTTTGCATGCGAGAGGTACGGGGTTCGATCCCCCGCATCTCCATTCCACGTTACCACTTACCACGTCCCACTTTCCACGTTAAGGGGTAATTTGGATTTTGTTCATTTTACCATCATTTTCCCATTCCACGTAACCGTTTACCATGTCGCACTTCCCATGTCAAATTAAGGTTACCATAGCTTACACTTCCTAAAGAATAACTTAATAGAACATACTATAGTGTAGTAAACAGAAAATCTTTTGAACCAGACTAGATATGCAAGCGCATAATAGAGATCATTACAATTTACATGCCCCTTTCCAAGCCTTTTAATACCCCCATAGTATCACACATTTCTATTATTTCTATTACAATGAATTCAGGGACAATGACTTCATATCCAATGGGACCTAGCAAATTGGATCATATAAAGTATTCTTCATTAATTGAATCTTCCCATCCATTTACACCATTACGTAATCCATACACGTTAGCCCTCCATTAACACCGATACATAGTCCCTCCTAATTAGTGTCCCAAACTATACTAATATGCACTTTAACCAGATAGCCTAACCAAGCCAAGGACAACAAAACTCTAACAATAGATGGTTAGGGAGCACCAGGGGATGTAGCTCAAGTGGTAGAGCGCTCGCTTTGCATGCGAGAGGTACGGGGTTTGATCCCCCGCATCTCCATTCCACATACCACTTTCCACTTTCCACGTCCCAGTTTCCACGTTAAGGGGTAATTGGGATTTTGTCCATTTTCTCATTCCATGTTTCTGACTTACCGTCTACCACGTTACACATCCTATGTTAAGCGGTAATTTGGATTTTGTTCATCTCCCATAAATGTATATTTTTTATATCCTTCTGGCCATAATACCCATTCAAGGTTACCATAGATTTACACTTCCAAAAGATTAACTTAAAAGAACATACCGTATTACTGTAATAGAAAATCTTTTGTACCAGATTGAATATGTAAATGTATGATAGAAATCATTGCATGGCCCTTTTCACATCTTTTATTACCGTATGTTCCCTAGAGTATCGTATATTTTTGTACTTTCCATTACAATAAATTCAGGAACAACTCCTTCGTATCCAATGGACCTATCTAATTAGATAATACAAATTATTCTTTATTTACTGAATATTTCCATCCATTTACACCATTACATAGTCCAAAAACCTCAACCCTCCATCTAAACCGCTACATAGTCCCTCTTAAACAGTGGCTCAAATAATATATAGATGCATTTAACCAGATAACTGAACCAATGGAAGGAAAATTAAAACTAACAGATGATGGTTAGAGAGCACCAGGGGATGTAGCTCAACTGGTAGGGCGCTCGCTTTGCATGCGAGAGGTACGGGGTTCGACCCCCCGCATCTCCATTCCACGTTACCACTTACCACGTTCCACTTTCCACGTTAAGGGGTAATTTGGATTTTGTTCGTTTTCCCTTTCACATAACATGTTACCGTTTACCAAGTTGAACAGATTTTGTTCATATCCTAGATATGCATCTTTTTTTATAGGATCATAGCCTATGTGCCGAATTAAGGTTACCATAGATTTACACTTCAAAAAATTAACTTAATTGAACATACTGTGTAGTAAACAGAACATCTTCTGAACCATATTGGATAGGCACACATATAATAGAGATCATTACAATATATGTGCCCCTTTACACGTCTTTTATTACCGTATTTCCCTAGAGTATCGTATAATTTTGTACTTCCATTACAATGAATTCAGGGACAATTCCTTCACATCCAATGGGACATAGCAAATTAGATTATATAAATTTTTCTTCATTTATTGAATCTTACCAACCATTGACACCATTACATAGTCCATAAACCTCAGCCCTCCATTAACACCAATACATAGTCCCTCCTAAACAGTTGCCCAAATAATATAAAGATGCACTTCAACCAGATAACAGAACCAATGGAGGAAAATAAAACTCTAACAGCAGATGGTTAGAGAGCAATAGGGGGTGTAGCTCATGTGGTAGGGTGCTCGCTTTTCATGCGAAAGGTGCAGTGTTCGATCCCCCGCATATCCATTCAACGTTACCACTTACCACGTGCCACTTTGAACATTAAGGGGTAATTTGGATTTTGTTCATTTCCCCATTCCATGTTACCATTATCCACGTGCCACTTCCGATGTTAAGTGGTAATTTGATTTTTGTTCATCTCCCATGCATGTAACTTTTTTGATAGCCTTCTAACCAAATGCCTAATTGAGGTTACCATAGATTTACACTTTCAAAATATTAACTTAATAGAACATACTATAGTGTAGTAAACAGATTAACTTGGACTGCGTATAACATCCGTGCATGTATTTCTTAATGGCCTTCTAGCCTATTAACCAAATATAGTACAATAGAGGCATATTTAAGTAGATCGACTTAATAAATTGTATGTAGTTGTGAAAAGAAATGTAGTTCTGCATCCATTTTTTTTTTCGTTGTATCAGATTGGATATGCCTACACATGTTTCATACGCCATCCTTATACTCCTGTTGATTTTTATTTCCTAATAGAACCCATGAGATAACATTCGGGAAATCATGTTTGGGATTCAGTGGAATAGAACAAATTAGCGCAATTAATTTATTTGCATACCCCGCACGTCTATCTACCCCAATATATGGTCTCCACTCATCTAGTTGCCAGGTTTAATCAGGAAAATCACGATCCATGGGCATGTGTCGAATCCCTAGCAACTAAGCAGAGAAAACTAGGTTGAGTGGTCACTAATATGGGAGAAGAAGGGTTGTCTAGCTAAGTGTGACCTTAAGTGGATGAGTACTAACTTATATGAAGACACATCACATTCATTTCATAGGATATTTGGAACTGCGAAAACATATGTAATGAATGAGAATGGCTGAGAGCCTGAGACATATAAATGCTGCATAAAATGTTCTCGACTCAAGTGGAACTAAAGATGGTTCAAAAATGGACTGAGATCCGAAAGAACGAGAGGACACTAAATATTCTAAACCATGGATGTATAGCAAAAAACGCCGTATGTATCTCAAACGGTAGAGGTCCTTCACATTAAAGAGAACGGGATTGACCCTCCGTGACTCCGATTAATGTTCCAACTCCCTACATTCTTTTGACAGAGAGGTTTTTTAATCTTAATATGGCTTCTCTATTCTTGATCCGTCAAATGCATCTTTTTAATATCCTTCTGACCTACGGCGAGTAGATGTAGGCCTACACCCCTGTCGGATACTCTTAGAAAAATATCTAAAGTACTAGATACGCATCACATGCATTTCATAGGATATTTGGAACTGCGAAAACATATGTAATGAATGAGAATGGCTGAGACATATAAATGCTGCATAAAATGTTCTCGAATCAAGTGGAACTAAAGATGGTTCAAAAATGGTCTGAGATCCGAAAGAACAAGAGGACACTATATATTCTAAACCATGGATGTATAGCAAAAAAATGGAGTATGTATCTCAAACGGTATAGGTCCTGCTTCACATTAAAGCGAATGGGATTGCCCCTCCGTGGCTCCGATTAATGTTCCAACTTCCTACATTCTTTTGACAGATAGCTTTTTAATCTTAGTCTGTCTTCTTTATTCTTGTCCCTCTCAAATGCATCTTCTTAATATCCTTCTGACCTACTGCGAGTAGATGTAGGCCTACACCCCTGTCGGATACCCTTAGAAAATATCTAAAGTACTAGATACGCATCATCAATGAAGCGTATCATAATTCAGATTCAGCAATGCTGTTACTCCGGACAAAATAGGTAAAACCTAATGTTACATATTAAGATCTCGATTTCTCGTCAATTTTCATCAACTAACAAGTATCCACCATAATTCCTAACTAACAATCAAACTCTTTTTGTGAACAAACAACTCCTAAAGCAGAGGAATCAAGCGAGACACTAATATCTCAGGTAATCTTCATCAGCTACCATATATCTACCAAAATTCCTAACTCACAATTGCACTCTTTCAAGTAACATGAAAATATGCAAAAAAAAAGGAACTACTAAAGCAGATTATTAAGACTGAAGCAAGTGAAGATCAACTGATCTCAACCCTGAGATGCATCTGATTATGAGTAAATCTACTATACGTACCGTTCCTGGCCGGCGGTGTCCCAGATCTGAGCCTTGATGGACTTGTGCTCGATGACTAGGGTTCGAGTCTGGAACTCAACACCGATGGTGGCCTTGGAGTCCAAACTGAACTCGTTGCGAGCGAAACGAGCTAGAATCTGGGACTTGCCGACGGCAGAGTCGCCGATGAGCACCACCTTGAAGACGTAGTCGATCTTCTGGCTCGGATCCCCATATCCACCGCTCGCCATTACCAAAACGCTCAATTCTCTTCTCTCTCTAAAACTCCTTCGGTGAGTGTGAAGAAGAAGAAATGATGGAGTAGAGAAGAAGAGAAGAGTCAATAATGGTAAAAAAGTGTAGTAGAGAGGGGAGAAGGAAGTTGCCGTGATCTGTCAGAGCTGCGGCAGTTTCGGGCGTGTCTGTCTGTTGAAATTTAATTGGTTTTTCCTCGGGCCGCTATATTTTCTCTCTGCGTCTACCGCATCATATGGATATTACGGTAAATTTCGTTAAATTAATCTAAATATTGTTCACGATTGGAGGCTATTTGTTTCGAAATGGAGAAGGCAATGGATTTGTTTATGAAATTAAAATGGCAACTGTATGACAATTTATTAGTTGAGCAAGTTTTGAATGATGAAGTCGAAACGCAAGGCCGTAAAGGGTAGAAAACTGCCGATCCGGTGATACAATTCAAGGACTTTGATGACTCGGATATCGGCAAGTCCGGGTCTAAGATGGACGTCAAGAGGAAAACTGGGCAAATAATATTGAGTACTAATCCGAAGGAGAAGATACAAGACCGTACGCTGAGCACAGGCAGATTCGGTCACCGTAACAAAAGGATCAGTTTTGAAATTAATGAAAGTTATGATCCAAACGACAATGGGGATGCACGAAGGAACACATATTACTAAATGGCGGAGCAGTCCCGCGAATCGTAATGAATGGTATCAGCTGGAACGTACGGGGGCTCAGGAACCCCCGTAATGTTCTAGAGCTCCAGAACCTCGTTCAAGGAAAGTCTCCCAAAATAGTCTTCTTAATGGAGACTCCTCTGAAATGGAGCGCATCAAACAACGTCTAGGCTTTAACACCGGTCTTTACGTTGATTGTGTGGGGCGTAGTGGTCGATTGACACTTCTTTAGCATTATAGTATGAATGTCAAAATTTTAAAAAGTCTTAAGATTTTTTATTAACTATTTGGTTTTTGATCCAGTTTTACAAGTTCACTAGCAGCTAACATGTTTCTATGGAGGCCCAGAAACTAGCGAAAAAATCATTCGT
Organism: Linanthus parryae; assembly: GCA_023055425.1. NCBI lineage: Eukaryota > Viridiplantae > Streptophyta > Magnoliopsida > Ericales > Polemoniaceae > Linanthus > Linanthus parryae. Next base: position 338,687 of record JALGPY010000041.1, on the reverse strand, counting down.
GGGAGTTTTTGGGTCAGTTATGTAGCCCGATCAATCTTCCGTGGTGTGTGATGGGGGATATTAATGCCTATGTCTTTGAGTTCGAGAAGCGAGGGGGTAGGTCAGCTGATCAACAATTGATGCATGATTTCAGGTCAGCCTTATTAGCTAACGAACTCTTTTATTTGGATTATAGTGGTAACAAGTTCATGTGGATTAGCAACCCGCGCAACAGACATTGTATGCGTCTTGACCGAGTGATGGGTAATGCATCATGGTTAGATTTATACGGGAGTGCAGGAGTTACACATCTCACAACAACATTTTCATATCACCCTCCAATTGAGTTATGTTGGACCCAATTGAAAAGAAGGTTCCTCGTTTTCATTTTGAAAAGATGTGGCTTAGCCATGATGAGTGTAAGGATTTTATTCATTCTTGTTGGACAATTTATTTGATGTTGATCTTGAGAGGAAATTTGCTTCTAGGGGTAAGCAATATAAACACTAGGATCGTACAGTGTTCGACAATGTGAACAGATTGCATTTATCCAGGATAAAATCAAGACCCTTCAAGAGATGGACAATAGTGACAAGGTTGCTAAGCAGATTGAGTCATGGAAAAAGGACATCAATGTTTTACTTATTAATTAAGAGGTTATGTGGATGCAGCTTTCCCGGGTTGAAGAATTAAAGGACGGGAACCGTAACACCATATTTTTTCACCAAAGAGCCTCTATCTGCAAGGCTCAAAATCATTTGGGAGGGCTTGAAGACCCTCGCGGGATTTAGCATTCGGCCCCTAATGGTATACGTGATATTTTGCAGAACCATTTTAGAGACTTGTTCAGCTCTCGAAACCAGGCGGTGGGTGATATTAAGGACATGCTAGAATTTGTTCATTCATCTACCTCGGTTGTGCAAAGAGATGATCTTGATAGAGATTTCTCTCCTCAAGAAATTGAGGCACTCTCTCAGATGGGGCCTACTAAAACCCCTGCCCCTGACAGTTATTATGCTCTTTTTTTTTTCAGAAAAAATGGGACTTAGTAGGTACGAATGTTACTAATACTTGTCTTCCAGTGTTGAATAACAACAATAGTATGAGTGGCTTCAACAAGACAGTTATCGATCTGATTCCAAAGGATAAACATGTTCTACCCCTAGTGATCTACGACCTATCAGCCTGTGTTCAGTAATTTAAAACATGATTTTAAATACTATGGCTAACCATCTGAAGAATGTTCTAGATGACTATATTTCAAAATTTCATGGTGCCTTTGTTCCGAGAAGGCTTATTACTGATAACATTCTCATTGCTTTTGAAATTATGCACTCTATAAGGACTAGAAAGAAAGGGAAGACATTATATGGCGGTAACAATGTTGAATGACGCTTCTTAGAAGCCACCATAGCTAAAATGGGCGCAATCGCTTGGTTAGCCTCATTCATCAATGTATCTCCATTGTTTCCTTTACTTTTGCTGTGAATGGGGAAACTAGCGGTAATGTGGTACCGGAACGGGGACTGACCACCTACCTCTTCCTTCTCGTCTGCGATACCCTCTCTAGAGCTCTATCTAGTTCGGTCCAAGATAGTAGACTCTCTGGCATCACGAGATATTATAGGGCCCCTAATATATCCCATATTTTCTTTGTTGACGTCTTCTTTAAGGCCTCTCCAGGTGAGATATCATTTTTTCATCAACTGCACCAGCGATATGAGGCCGCCTAAGGTCAGAAGGTAAATCTGAATAAATTTGTTGTTGTTTTTCACTCCAACGTCACAGTGAATGACATGACGGTGTTCAGTAATCTCCTTGGAGTTAAAGAAGCCGCTAGTCACGAGAAATATCTTGGTCTCCCTACTTCGATAGTGAAAAGAAGAATCAGAAGCTTCTCTAAAGTTGGCGAAAAGATGGCAAATAAGCTAAAGAGATGGAAACAACAACATCTATCCTTCCCAGGTCGTGAAGTGTTGATAAAATGTGATTCAATCGATACTAATATACAAGATGAATTGTTTCAGACTTCCAACATCGCTTTGCCACAAGTTTGAGATGCTAGATTGCAATTTATTTTAGGGAAAACGGTATAATAAAAAAGGAGGGCTTTGAACTGTTTGGGATCGTCTGAAAATGCTAAAGGAAGAAGCAGATATTGCCTTTAACGATCTCGAAGACTTCAATATCTCTCTGTTATCTAAACAATTCTGGAGGCTACTCTCAACCAATACATTGGTAAGTAGAGTATTTAAACACATAAATATTATCCTAATTCAGATATTCTGAGTGTAGTGCCGCAACACAATTGTTCATATGCTTGTAGATTGATTTTGAGCTCGAAAAGCATTATTCAGAGTGGGTGAAAGTATGTGGCCGGTGATGGATCCGTGGCTGAAAATGCCCCCTTCTTTTCGCCACTTTGTCGCCCCTTGCATTGTCGCGATAATGAAAGTCTCATATTTTATTTCGACAGAACTTACATGGGACGAGCAACTCATCGTCGACAAAGGTTTGTGTTCAGACATGGCTGAACACGGAGGATGGAATGTATAGTGTGGCTTCAAGATATGTTGTGATTCGTAATCAAAAGTCTTTAGTAAACCATATAGAATCTTCTTCGGGTTGCTCGGCGTCATGGCTTAAGATACTCTGGAAAACTAAGGTGCAACCAAGAGTAAACTACACGGTTTGGAGGGTGGCTCAAGACTCTTTAGCAACAAGAAATAAGCTCAGTAATTTCAAGGAAGATATCGTGATTGTTTGCCAGCTTTGTAAAGCTCAACCGGAAATGCTTCTCATCTCTTTATGGAGTGCCATTTCCCCGTATTTATTTGGCGTCACTTCTTGGGTAATGATTCTTAAATAAGAGAGCGGGATCAATCAGAACGTGGATTCCGGATATGATGCACTATCTCCCGAAGCCAGAGCCCACTTTTGCGTGATCATATGGAGTATATGGAGAAATAGAAATAAAGCAATCTTTCAGAATGCGGGGTTAAAGGACGAAAATTGGTGCCATGCGATTTCAACCTAGCTGGATTACTCTGTTCTTCGTCCGATTTCAAAACAAACCACTACACAACAGGGGTATAGAGCTCTAGCCGTTGGATTCTCCCGGAAGATCCCCACCTGAAGATCAACACATATGGTGCTTTCATACCGACCACGGACGAGCAACTTGTGGATCGATAATGCGCAACATTAATGGAGTTTTCATCGCTGCATCAGCATCACCGCTTCCGACAGCTTCCTCTGCTCGAGAAGTTGAGACACTTGCAATCAAAGACGGAATGTTGCTGAACATTGAATGTGGTAAAAGGAGAATAATCATCGAAGCGGATGCGAAAGCAATTATCGATGCCTTAAATGGCAGGAAGGATTCTCAGAGGGACAAGTCAGAAAATAGAGACGTAATTCACGAATACGTAAATTATTGACGAAATTTACTAGTATCCTCTTAACCTAAAGACATCTTTCTACGAACTGTGTCGCTCACGAGTTTGTAAAGTTTGGATTGTCACTTCCAAACAAACATGTATGACTAGGTAGCAACCAATCTCGGGCCACACCATTTCTACAAAACGATGTAATGGGGCTATCAAACCCACCTATTTTGCATGAATAGAAGTTGCATTTCTTCTTAAAAAAACACCTCCCAGAGAGTGTTGAGAGAGAAAGACAGTGAGGGTGTGTAGTTAGAGGGAAGGACTCGGGTGAAATTGTCATTTGGTCACATTTCTTTTTTTTAAAAAAAAAATCGATACGTGCAATTCCCTCCTATGCCAGAGGAGATTCTCGTGTTTTTTTTATAACTTCTGATACAATTCTGTATTGTTTGATCTTCTTTTAGACTGTCGGAGTAGTTTTTTGGATATGCCAAACACAAATGGAAAGAAGCTGTTGAAATGAATGAAGTACTTATTTGTCTACTTTTCCCGAACAACATTTTTCTCATATAATTTTGAGTTATGCAAACACCAAAGTTGCTTACTAGAAATTGCGAAACATATGCATCAGGCAACGTTGGTTGGTTAACATAACATGCGGAAGTGATTCCTCCTATTGGACTAGGACCACTCAGAAGACAAATGACCAGAATCACAAAAACAGAATTGAAATAGCATGAGACATCTCACTCTCAATTAGATTTGTTGCTAACATGATTCACATAAACACCATCAAGCATTACAGATACTCTAGCTTGGCCAGACAGATACCAGTACTATGACAAAGACAGCAGTCCCAATCTGAGCCATACCTTTATCATCTTCAAGAATCAGAAAGTGGAACATCAAAAAGACCCATATGGTCCATAGCTATCAATGCCTACCCATGGTACAACAACCATCAAAAGTTGAAGCAACCTTCAATTATTTGGTCCCTTGGGTACAATGGAAAGGCAGGCCTGCACATGATGAACTTGAAGCCCTTGGTACTTCAAAAATACTCCACTTTTATTTCAACAAACTTATCAGATTATCAGATAAAAGTTTTCAGATTACAAGCCAACTTTACTTAATGCATACCAATTAACTCATAGAAAAAGAAAACATCTACAAGGCCATCGATATGTTATTTCCTTCCTCGTTGCAGCTAATAGACAACCACAGATGACGAGGGAGAAAACCACACTAGGGTTTCCTTGTAACTGGTTAGAGCGCGAAGGAAGGTTTGGTGGATGGTCCAAAGCAGCAACCAAAACATCAAGATAACGACTAAATAATGTTATAGTAGTGGGACTATAGCAGGCAACTAAAGGCTTAGGGGAACTGACGTTGAGATGCAATCCTTCTTCTCCTAAGCCGTTCAGCGATTATGAAAGCCACCTCAAGAGATTGAGAAGCATTGAGCCTAGGATCACAGTGTGTGTGGTAGCGAGATCCGAGATCGTCAAAAGTTACATTTTTTGATCCACCGATACACTCTGTTACATTCTGTCCGGTCATCTCCAGATGAACACCACCTGGGTGACTTCCTTCTTGATCATGCACGTCAAAGAAGGCACGCACCTCAGCCTGCCAGTAGTACAAATTAGTGAGACTGGGTGAGCAAAACATCTTAGCAAGCTACAATTGCATTTGACAATTTCAAGTTCCAGCATATGTTTAGTTCAACTGATAATTCTCTATTGCAGATTTTAGATTGACTACTCCACGTGTTCACCATAATTCCACAACTTAATAAGATGGGATTTGGCAGATTGGATTGACTACCAGCCTAGCTTATTTGTGTATGATACCCATATTAAGATGAAATTTGGCAGATTGGGTTGCAAGGAGTTAATCTTACATTTTCCAGAAAGTGATCTTATGTATCCAAAACTGAAATTGGTACGAACCCATGTGCTAACATGCAATCCTTTGGCACAGCACGACGCAGCCCAGCAAGTAACATGACCTACATGCAGACCTTTGGAACAACAATCACGCTCTTCCAACAATCATTTGTGGCATCTCTTAATGTTCATAAATAGCGAATCTTTAATGGGAAGTAACAGTTTTTGGTTCTAATTTAATCTTTTACTTACATGCAGTCATGTATGATTTGGTCTCAACCTAAACTATCTCTTAGACAGAAAAAGAAAAGAAAAAGCACGGGTTGAAACCATACCATGATTGCGTCGAATGGCCGTGTTTTGAGTCCAGATGGTGCCTTTATAGTGTTTCCGTGCATTGGATCACAAACCCAGGTCACGATTTGACCGGCTCCACGAACAGCCCTGATCAAATGGCCGAGCTTCACTCTCATGTTCTCAGCACCCATCCTCACAATCACTGTAATTCTTCCAGGCTTGTTTTTAGGATTTAGGATTTCAATGAGTTTGACTAGCTCATTTGGATCCATCTTATTGCTCGCCTGCAACATGATATAGAAATTCAGAAACCTAAACCTGCATCCTTAAACCTCAAGCGCAATCCACTCGTGTATATGATTTGAACATACATATGGGCACAGAAAAACCAAGCAAATTTCCAAGTGAAAATGGCCAACAAATTTAGACTTAGGTTATTGATCTATATGCATATTGGCTGGTCACGTAATAAAGCTGAGATAATAGAGGTAAGTATGACTACTGAAAACAGACATGAGACAACAACCATGTGGAGCTCTTTTTGTCTGTTCGCTAAAGAACAGCCTTTTATTAGCTGTCTGTCCTCACAATATGAAATTACTTGATCTCATACTCTAGTGATTTCTGGTTAATTATAAGCAGAAAATATCCATCAACTGGTCCAACCCTACCACATTGCATCAAGGAGATAACAAATACATGGTTCCTAAATTTAGCAAAACATTATGTGACTAATATCTCCAAACAAGTACAGACCCCAGATACGCAAGTGTATCTGTGATACACCAACAAATAAACACCTTTTCAATAATTTCATAAATCATTCACATCTGTACGAATAATTAGAAAAGGAAACGTGCATATGAAACACATTATCAGTTGAAGAAGAGAAAAGGTGGAAGCAATCAACTTCAAGACAATTATGATAAACAGGAAGGATAGTGAGGTTATGAATGAAATGAGGGTCCCACAACTAGCATATTCATAATTTACATCAAATGTTTTTTTCAAAAAGTGACCAAGGTCTTCATTCTCTAAGCCAACATCTTTTAGCTGTTGAATTTTGATAGTTCTGAAACCTAAAAAGGTGAAAACGGTAAAAAAATAAAAAGCCACCTTAAGATTGAGATTACAACCCCAGAATACATTTCAATCCTGGGGCATGCAAACGAAAATTGGACGGGCGACCAAACTATGTTGCTTCTATCTTAGAATATTATTTACTTAAAAGTTACCACTAATATAATTTTTTTTTTTAATATTATCTATCATGGATTATTTTCTACTCTTTCTCATTTTACTTGTACCTACTTTCTACGATGAGCTAAAGAATAGTGTGACTTGATTCACATCTCATCTTTTGTCAAGAAACCCACAGGTTCCAGCAGGAGGGTAAAACTGATGAAGAGGATTTGGCTGCATCACCGACAATGTTAGCAAATGTAACTATTTTCATCGAGTGAGAATCAGCACAATGATAATACCTTGATACCAATGGGATTAGCAACTCCTCTTAGAAACTCAACATGTGCACCATCCAACTGCCTAGTGCGCTCCCCAACCCAAACGAAGTGTGCAGAGCAGTCATAGTAAAGCCCAGAGGTCGAATCCAGCCGGGTAAGTGATTGCTCGTAAGGTAAAAGCATACACTCATGAGAGGTCCAGAACTCAGTTGTGGTCATGAGGGGGTTATCAGGGGTGAGTCCTGCAGCTGCCATGAATCCTAAGGCCTCATCAACCCTATTCGCTAACTCCTGATACCTGTCAAACCAACCAATCAAAGGAAACAAAACTCGTTAAAATTTACCAGATGAACGAGGACAAACAACAGGAAAATAGTCTCTAAACATGAGACCTATTATGTAATTGTTTCATGACTAGTGAAGCATTTTCAACTGTGGGTATTTCTTTGCAAGACATACCTATCACCTTGCTCGCTGTTCTCCGCGAAATCGAGATTCCATTGACTAACACGCTGCATTGCAGCGTACCCTCCAGTGGCAAAAGCCCTGAGAAGGTTAAGAGTTGATGCAGATTGAAGATAAGCCCTCTCCAACCTATGTGGATCTGGAGTTCTAGACTTCTTATCAAATGGGTCAGCATTTATATTATCTCCTTGGTAACTCGGTAGAGTCACTCCATTGATCACTTCCATCGGTTCACTTCTTGGCTTCGCAAATTGACCAGCCATTCTTCCCACCTGAAGTAAAATAATCCACTCAATTTGTAGTAGTAGTAGACTCCAATTCAGAAGCAGTACTAAAATATGAGATCAGAAACAACACATGTATTCCCAATTCACCTAAAATTTGCACAATTACTATGAAACAGTTCCTATAGTGGTCTATTTCAAGAACTCATTTTCCATATCTACATAATAATGTGCTATGGGGAATAAGCTATTCCCAAAATGTGACACGTGGAATAGTTTATTCCCATCTATATAATAAGGGGCTATGAGGTTTAGCTTATCCCACATGTCATATTTTTAATAATGTGCTATGGGGAATAAGCTATCCACAAAATGTGACATGTGGAATAGTTTGTCCCCATCTATATAATAAGGGGCTATGGGGAATAACGTATAGCCCTTATTATATAAGTGTGGGATAGCTTATTCCAACCGTACGTTGTTGAGCACTACCGAGGGCAACAAACTTGCTATTGCGGGGTAGTGCCCTCGGGCACGGGGATAGGCACTAGTACATAATAAGCTATCCCCCAAAATGTGACATGTGGAATAGCTTATCCCCATCTACATAAAAAGTTGTTATGGGGAATAAGTCTTCCATAAAATGTGACATATGTAATAGCTTATCTACACTATATCATACTCTCTTTTTGTGGTTGATATGCACTAGTTGTTAATAGGTCAGCCAGAATGATTCTTCATTTCGATCTCATCTGAAAAATCCATGACTCATCAATAGCAACAATGGGCGGCAATAAGGGTAGGCGGATCCAAGACAAATCTCAAACAAAAATACCAACCAGAACCCGTCAAAAATCAATCAAAGGCACCAATGATGAAATCTATGCGTTGCTCATTACCTTGATGACGGGCACTTGCCCACCAAACATAAGAACAACACCCATCTGAAGTAGCAATCTGAAAGTATCCCTAATATTATTGGCATTGAACTCCTTGAAACTCTCAGCACAATCCCCTCCCTGCAAGAGGAAAGCCCTCCCCATGGCCGCCTCCGCCAGCCGCTCCTCCAGTATCCTCGCCTCGCCGGCGAACACCAGCGGAGGGAACGCCGCGATTGATTTCAGCACCGAATCGAGCTCCGATTGATCTGGGTACTCGGGAATCTGGAGCGCCTTCTTGGTTCTCCAGCTCTCGGGGCTCCATTTCGATGAAATCGATGGTTTGGGGGGCTTGTCGGCGGCGAGGGGTGGTTTGGTGGGTTCGGAGGCGTGGACGGCGGAGATGGGGTGGCGGGATCTGAGATTGGGGAGGGGAGAGAAGGTGGGTTGGCGGGTTTGGGATGGATTGAAGAGTGGTTTGGTGTTGAGGATGGGTCGTGGAGAGAGAGTGGAGCTGTTTGATAACGCCATTGTTGGGGTTGGTTTTTGAGTTGTGTTCACTCACCACTTGTTCTTCAAGGAGGAGGATCTTCTTGCAGAGAGACAGAGCATGAGGGGAATTGAACCGGAATTGAGCATGAGGGGAATGAAATCAATATTTTATTATGCTATTATTATATACTACTACCAGTATAGGGCATCCAGTGTGAGCAATTATTGGCTGCTTAGACCAGTATGATTCTTCCCTTCCCAATCTTCTCGACTTTTGCCACTATTCATTGTGATCCGGTAATTTGGAAAATTAAATAATATAATTTCTGATTATATTTTAATGGTGTTGTAAGTAAAAGTTGTTTTATAAAATAGTGAAAAATTATCAAAAATTGGTATCGTTTTGCCATTCAAATCACCATTTTAAAGTAATAGATACGAGTTAAAAAAGTTACATGATAGTAAATAGAAGAATTGGATTTGTAGCTAAAAACTGACATGTGCTTGCATTTCCACGTGTCATAATGTTGTGGTGGTTTGTATACCTACGTCATCATTAAGTGAAACCCACATGCAGGGATGGTAATATGTCCGATCCGATCTGAGTTCCGAGCGATCCGTGCCGAATGGATCGGATTTGGATCAGGAAAGTCAGACCCGATCGGATTTAGATTTGGATTTGGATATGGGGCGGATCCACCGGGTTCTGACCCGATCCGATCCGGCATATATATGCCATTTACAAATATACCCCTATTACCTCACCACTACAATTTCAAGAAGAATACAATAGTATCTTCAACCTACAAAACTCTTTCTTTCGTGTTTTAGGCTTCATAACTTATAAACATGCTTTAGCGTATGAAACGGTGTTTATTTTTTTATGTTATTTTTTGCACTTTATTGCCAACTCGAGCTGGATCCGATCCGAATTCGATCGGACCACGTACCATATGGATCAACGAATTGGAATAGGATCTGCTTAATGAAACCCGATCTGATCTGATCCGAATCCGTTGTCGATCCGAACGGATCATGATCGGATCTGGATCCCATTTCTCCTGGTCGAATCTGGGTCGGGAAGGGCCTGATCCAATCCAAATCCGACCCGTTGCCATCCCTATCCACATGTTTGTTGTTTCAACTTTGTTGTTAACTCTGCTCTCTTCCCTCAAAAAATAAATAAACCCTGCTCTAGTTCAATGCTTAAAGCAGTAATAATGGTACGTAGATGTTAGAGTAAAGTCCGTTGAATATAGGGATGGTAACGGATCAGACCATGCACTTCCCGATCCAGGTTCGACAAGGAGAAATGGGATCCAGATCTGTTCTGATAGTCATCGTATTCAGATCGGATTGGATCGGGTTTCATTCAGCCGATCCAAATCTGATCCGTAGATCCAAATAATACGTGGTCGAATCGGATTCTGATCGGATCAGGCTCAAATTTGCAATAAAAAAATAAAAAAATAACATAAAAAATAATCACTAGCTCGTACGCTAAGACATGTTTGTAAGTTACGAAGCCTAAAACACAAGAGAATAGACTTTGTAGGTTGGAGTTACTATTGTATTCTTCTTGAAACTGTAAGTGGGAAGGTAATAATGTATATTTGTAAATCACACATATACGTCAGATCGGATCGGGTCGGAACCCGGGGGATATGCCCTCCGATCCAAATCCAGATCCGATCGGTTCTGGCTTTCCGGATCCAAATCCAATCCATTTTCAATTGGATCGGATTCAGCTCGCTCGGATCTCGGATTGGATCGGACCATATTGCCATCTTTAGTTGAATACTCATCTTTAGTTAAATAATTATTGTTTTTCTCTTAGGAGAAACCTTAGGTAGCTATGGAGGCTACTACACGCGAATGGCACCAGCAGAGTCTGTGCGGAAGAAGAATCAATAGTTGGACTATGAAACCCCTTTTCAAGACGATCTGGACCGATGGCTCAGAGGTTAGTTATTAGTATCCATGAGGCAAGATCTAATGTTTTTTTTTTCAGTTCCCGAGTAAGAAAGTTTTGGTTTCTACAGTGTTTGGAGTTAAATTCACTAATTTAACATAGTATGAGGGGCTTGTAGTCGTGAATAAATAATGTGAGGGGTTAACTGTAACAAACTGCAAACTATGTTTATTTTACTGTCATTGTACTTTGAAAGTTATTGATTTGGGCATCCAAGAATTAGACAATGTATTGACTCTCATGTTGCCCCTATCCATCTTGATCCTCTTCTAAGCACTTCACAAGGATGGACATTATCTGCACTCATAAATGAAGACAATTATCTTATTTGTGAAGGTGGATGAAGATACAATTCAAATAGTTTCAATCCCAAACTTTGATAACCCTAACTCTCTTCTTTGGAGCTACTCAAAAGATTGAATCTACACTGCCGGTTACCACGTTCGAAGATGGAATATACACAGAATTGCTAGAGGGCCCCTTGGATCTTTGATGGTAGTCTAATCCTACTGCAACTGTGGGATGTGAAAGTAGCCACGGATGATGTTGCCTTCGATGCGATAGATGTTCGAATCCAGGTCACAAGCCGTGTTCTTAAATAAAGAGGCGGCTGTTTGGATTGCGCTGAGAATGTTGGTGAGATCCTGAATACTAATGAACGAATCCTCTCGGGAAATAGTGGTGATTATATGGGGGCTCGATTCCATTCCGGTATTTAAACATCTTCGGAGGGGAGGATATTACGATTTACGGGGAGAGTACAATAGGTAAAGTGTAAAGGCTTTAAACACAAGATGATTATGAAGGACTGCCTGCAAATAGAGGAGAAACACCTCTACCGATTTATAACACTAACTGAGCATTTGAGACAATCTACTCAAAGCAAACTAATTCTCTAATCCTGAACCTAATTTGTCAGTTTTCAAATCCACAGTAAAGAGAGCAAGAGGGATTAACAGCCTGTTTGCTAATCAACATGAAGGAGATAGTTGAGAGAAATACATGCATCTCATCTGGCAATTGTCAAGCACAACTTAGTTGAACAAGAAATCCCAAGCCTGCCATGAGATATTGTCTTCATGTTAAAACATGTGTTTACTATTCATTACCACACTGATATCAGTGAATTGTTCATAATCATGCTAAGGGCAAAGAGCTGCCAGGACGCAGGGGCGAGGCAGCACATGGCCGGGTAAGGCACGTACCCCATCCCTGTTTTAAAAAATTACACTTTCATACCTAGTATTTAGGAAAATATACAACTTTGCCCTAGGTAAAATTACTAAAAGGTCCTAAGCCTTCTTAAAACTACAAAAAAGCCTTACCCTATTTTAAATCCTCCTCCGCTCCTGGCAGGAGGCATAATAACCGAAAGGTTAGGCTAACAAACAAATTATCATTGCATTAATCTGATTGATGAACAATTCTGAAACAGTTATAGCTTGACCGGAGTCAGGAGGAAGGTAATATAGCTCAGACAAGATTAATGGATGAGAGTATTTTCCTGACAAAGATACAACATTCTCATGTAAACACATGCATGTGTCCTATACAGAAGACAAAAGAAAGTACCTCCTTTGAAAACTATCCATATATTTATGTAAAATTATGATTCAGTTATAGACTGGAGTAAAAAAGAATTGCTAACATGTTGTGTCGTGTCGAATATACCATTGCTGACGCAATTTGTTTCTGAAATTTTAGTCGGTGTGGAACATGAACGTATATTGGTAGCAATATTTTGATTTATTGAATTGTAATTGTGCGACAACGCACGTGCTTCTAAGTTCTAACTAATAAGGGTTTCTGGTATATGATGAGAGGCTATTACGTACCTTGATGACAGGCATTAGCCCACCAAACGTAAGAACAACACTCATCTGGAGGAAGAGTTTGAAATTGTCCCGGATGTTATTGGCATTGAACTCCTTGAAACTCTCGGCACAGTCCCCTCCTTGCAACAGGAAAGCCTTCCCCATCGCCGCCTCCGCCAGCCGCTCCTCCAGTTTCCTCGCCTCGCCGGCGAACACAAGCGGAGGGTACGTCTCAATGGTTTTGAGCACCGAATCGAGCTCCGACTGATACGGGTACTCCGGTATCTGAAGGGCCTTCTTCGTTCTCCAGCTCCCGGGGCTCCATTCCTCCGGTGTTTTGGAGGGTTCCGACGCGTGGACGGCGGAGATGGGGTGGCGGGAGCTGAGATTGGGTACGTTGGTGAGGGGAGTGAAGGTGGGTTGGCGAGAACTGAAGGGTGATTTGGGGTGAACAAGTGGTCGTGAAGCGAAAGGGGAGATATTTGATAACGCCATTTGTTAGCAATTGGTGCGCCCATGTGGGGTGCCCAATGCAATTATCATAACCTTATGGGGTTAGTTGCACTAATGCATAAACTAGATGGGTTAGTAGCTAAGGCTCAAACCCTAGGGGTTTATGTGCAAACCTAGGAGAAGTTTTGCCTATATAAGGAGGCAGCCTCCTACACATTATGGTGTGGCTACAATGCTATTCTACACAGTAAAGTTATTCTGTCTAGATACATACTAGTTGTAGAGAACCCTAGTCTCTCTCCAACTTCATCCAAGGAGGTGGAACGTGGTGTGGAAATCAGTGTTCGTCCTCGAGATTCACACTAGATTGGTGGGAGCAAGATCAAAGAGGAGGCGCGTGAAAGCAAGCAACACAAAGATCATCCGCTGCATTAAGGAGCTTAGGAAGACAAGGTAAACACATGAATATTCCGCTTTAATTCATGTTGTAGATCTGAACATGTTAGATCCTTCCTGCCCTTCATTGGTATCAGAGCCATAGGCTTACTTTTCGTGCCTCGATAAGCGTTCCCGAACCTGTTATAAAAATCGCGTTTCTGAAATTTCATAACCAGTAGACGAAACCTATATGGTTAGGTAGGGTTTTTCACGAGGATTCCAGATATATAAATTTTATATTTTTTGGATTTACGGTGAATTAGTTATGAATTTTCAAAGTTTCGGAACAGTATTAATCTGGACTGCTAGATCCAATAATTAGAACACGGTTTTCAAAAACTTGTTAAAATTGGATTTTGACCACATAATCGGGACAAGGACGAAGAGACGATCACGGGAAAATTTTCCTCGTCGCGATCGGAGCACGGGAAGGCGGCGCGTGGGCTTCACGCGCCACCGACGCCGCCCCCACGCGCGGCCACGCGCCGCCACGCGCCGCACGCGCCCAAGGGCTGGCGGCGGCTGCTGACGTGGCAGATGACGTGGCGGTGCCACGTCAGCAAGTGGCTGACGTGGCGATGACGTGGCAGCCACGTGTCAGCTGACGTGGCAGCTGACGTGGCGATGACGTGGCAGCCACGTGGCAGCTGACGTGGCAGTTGACGTGGCGATGACGTGGCGGGCTGACGTGGCAGCTGATGTCAGCATAGGTGCTGACGTGGCATGCCACGTGGCATGCTGACGTGGCACATGGCCGACGTCAGCGCGTGGCGGAGGCGGACGCGCCCACGCGCGGCGGCGCGTGAGGGCGCGTGCGGCCTCCTCCCGCCGTCATTTTTCGTCCGTTTTTTTCCTAGGGACTCCAAATTAAATTTCCTATTTTGTGGGTATTTTTTCATAATTTTTGGAGCGACGGAAAATTTTAGTAATTTCCAGATTAATTAATTAGTGTTTAGCACACTTCCCGAGGCAGTTTGACGACCTTAAACACACTGTTTTGAGCCCAAATTTTTTCTGGAGACTTAGGTCATTTTTCCCTACGTTTTGCCATAGGTGGTGAGACCCTAAGTGGTAGGGAGCAATTTTCGATCTTTTTAGTTGATTAGATTATTGCTTATTAATTTCCAGTAATTATTGCTTAATTCCGGAAATTTCCAGAAAATTACAGTATGTTTATTATATTGTTATACATGCTGTTGTGGGTTGAATGGATGTTTTTGGTGCATGGATGTGGCATAGATGTTTTATATTTTGGTTTTGGTTTTGGTTTTTTGAATATGTAATCAAAATACGGCCTGCGTGTCGTGCCTCTCTATACTCTAGTGTCTTCTCTTCTCATCCACTCGCCTCTATGAGGTTACTTCTTATTAGAAATAAGATAGTTAGTAGAGATTGAAGATTGAAGCTTCAAGAGAGGTGGCCAAACCAAAAGCTATGGCGCAAGGTGCATGGAGCAATTAGACGGTCTAATGGAGCCTCAAGCTTGGAGTCCTCAAGTAGGCGAGATGGCATGAGATGGAGTTCAAGACTTGCTCGAGAAGTGCTCTCAATAGTGGGAGTGCACCTTAGGGGCCACATCCATTGCATATTTATTTATGCTTATGCTTGTTTTACGTTATAACTGCGTATGATTGGATATATATGTTTAACCTCGCATGCTAAAGAACTAAAACAAAAGAGCTCACATGATGACATGATTAAAATTGATAGGAAACCACAAGTGATGAGATTTGATTCCTAGGATATACGCTAGGTTTTGGTGGAGTCCTTGTGAGGAACTATTGAGATTAATCGATGTCACATGTTATTTTGGAGCTAAGTAAATGCTAGTGATTAACTTCCACAATGTCTCTATCAATCGTGTCTAAACCGAAACTGTTAAGGCTAAATGGTGACAACAACGACATGATAAGCCGTCGTACTATGTAACCATCCGTTGGACATAGGTTGTCAACCACCTACAAACATGGTCGAACCTGTGATGAATAAGTTGTCACAGCAGCACATGGACATTATCTTTAGGCTCACCATTAGTGGGAGGCAACAGTCAAGATAATGTCATAGAGCATGCTATGAAAAGGTGGGGAAATGACCTCATCAGCATGTTAATGACCACTTTTAAAAAAATTGTAGGAAGCCAAAGAAGAATCTTGGATCCATCTTAGCCATTTGCGTACATAAATTCTGAGCATTGGCTCATAATAATCCTACCTCTACCATGAGTTATGGCTCATGTCATAATATTGAGCACTCGACTTTAAAGTCTGAGATTGATGCCATGTATGATAAGAGAGTTAAGGGTTGTCAGGAAAGCTATCCGATTTGCAATTTGTTGCAATCTCTGCCACGTTTCGTGAAACGTTAAATGACACAATTTGTGAGTGTCAGGATGTTTGGATAAGGCCAAACATCACGCTGTTCTAGGATCTAAGCAAAAAGAGTTTGCTAAGAATACTAGTCCAGCATACTTCGGATGCCTAAGCAATATATGATTGCTAAAGGCTATTGGAGAAGTATAATCATACTTAGTGAAGTATGCTAGGCAGATATAGTCCCTAGCCCGGTATTAGGACCAAGGCAACAGGTGGGGCAAGGATAAGGAAATTTAGGGGCAATATTGGTATAAGACCAAATAGCCCAAGACTGGCGAATGCAAAAGGGCAAAGGAATTATCCTAAGACAAGAGAAAGGGCCAGATCTGGCAAATAAATTCTCGTCTAAGGATCCGTGTGATTATCTTTGAGGGAGCAGCCGCCAAAATTTTTTTTTTTTGGTCACAGTTTTAACTTTGGATATGGTTATTTCATGGTGTTTGCGTTCTTAAGATTCTAGCATGGAGTAACGCCTCAGAATTCTTGGATGTCAACTCATGAGTATGACTTAAGATTCTGATATGTGGCGCACTAGATTAAGACACACGTGGACAGGAAAGGATGTTCAGGCTAGCTACGGCATGCTTGCTTGGATTTTGCCCAAGGTACCCTTACCTGTGTGTGATTCTTGTCTGACATGAAAGGCAAAAACGCAAAATTATCCAGTAGAGCATTAAGGACTAATGAGTCTTTATACATTATTCATTCTGTTGTTGTGTTCCATTATTTGTTGAAGCTAAGACATGGTGCTTACTGTTCCATCACATTCGTAGATCATTGTCCACGTCTCAACTATGTGTGCTTGGGCCACATAAATCTGAGGCACAAGGGTGCTTCAGACAGGTCTCTACAAAAGGTAGAAAACCGTCTGGATAAAAGGATATGTCCTTGGCCAGAATGAGACTGGAAGTATCTATCTTAGCAAGAGCTATGTGATGGAGAGAAGTAAGGCAGTTGGCTATTCCCACGCTCCAGCAAAAGGCTGTAGAGAATAAGAGGAATAGGTTACTGTAAGAGATGGTTTGAAGTATGATAGAGCATGCAAAGTACAAGTTCCCTATTCGGAGGAGACACTTTGCTAAACGACTATCAACATACGCAACCATAAGTCCACCAAGTCTGTAGCCACTACACCCTACGTGATGTGGACCAAAAGGCAACCTGAATGAGGTCACCTTAGGTCATCGGCAACTTATGTACAAACTAAATTTCAAGTCAGGAAGAGGTTCGTTGAGAAATAAGTCTCTACGAAACAAAGGTTTCACTGGATGACACCCCATTCCTGAATGATCAACAGGAAATAGTTCCTACGGATCTTCAGAACAGTGGGAGTAACATGCCTAGTGAACAGCCCATCATAGATTATGACTATGTGGAGGAACCCTCTTTGCGTAGGAGCGCTCTTTGGAGCATATCCCGTCGATGAATTGACATCGAAAGGAAGACCATAAGGGTCACCACGCAAGACAATGATGAACCTAGGATATTGTCCCAGGATTTTTTCATCAACCTGACAATAAGGAATTGGAAGTTAGACCCTAGATGGAAGAAACGTATCTCCATGGAGTAACGTATCTTCTAATGCTATTCGGAGCACTCTAGGGATTGCGTATTTGAAACGCAACAGCCGATAAGTAGTGTAACAAAATGGATTCACGAGATATGTGATCTCTCATGGGAGATATCCATAATCAAGGGATATGTTCGTAGAGATGGTGATCTCCACGAGCATGGAGGAACCGCTGGAAGATACCCTGTTCCTTAGTTGATTATGAGGAATTAGTTCCTCAAGGATCATTCGGACAGTGGGAGTGACTTTCCAAGCAGGGTGCTCCATCCATAAGGGATGAAAGCAAATGATGATCCTCCTATGCAAAGGAATTGCTCATAGGAGCATACCCCATCGAATATTTGAGATCGAAGGGATGATCTTAAGGATCACCTTGCATAAACGATAAGATGGAATCCTAGGCCTTATCGTTCCCTGATTATGAAGAATGAATAGTAAGCTTTACAGGATAAAATTAAAGTCTATAAAGGGCCAACCGAGTTTAAGGCTAGGTTGGATTTCCAACTGGATGGAAGACTATTGGAGATTAATGGATTTCCAAGGTCAATCAGAGACCCAGACGGAAGCGTGGTAAGGCATATGACTTGCGTAGAAGAGAATAAGTCTACACTCATTCTGAGGATAGACATCGACGAATTTGGGTCGATCCGACGAGTTTGCGCTGGTTCAACGAGGTATCCTTCCCAAGGCTTTGGGTAATAAGGATAACGTTGATTCGCTTGGTAGCATCAATAGTTGTGGATCCATTCTCGATAGACGTGATGACTGAATTTCTCAATGGAGAAATCCTAGAGGTGACTAAGGTCAAAAGCACAGAATGTGTGCAAGCTAACTTAGTCCATATGGGATCTTAGCTAGTCCTCTGGATAGTGGTATTTCATCAGGGATCGTTTACTATATGTTTACGATAACAAATGGAAGCCACTGTGAACTACTCTTACTAGTAGAGAGTTAATGATCACGTCACTTAAAGTCGATGACACACTATTGGCAAGTGGAGCTTAAGGACTGTTCGAGTCCCCTAAGGAGTATATGTGCTCCTGTAGCTCGGCGCAAGACTTTACGAGCCTAGGCATGTGCCCTAAGAGACACCTTATAAGAATGACCAGATGACCAAAGTGCCTGATGCAGTACGAGTCTTATATGCACTATGGTGTATACTCAGACCTAGCGAACGCTATGCAATCGGAAGAATTGGATTTCAGGATATTCCAATTAGAGACACAAGATTGTAACCAGGATACTCTATATGATGGATCACGTGCTATGACTATCGAAGAAGATGCTTCGACTAGTTAGCCACATATGCTAACTAGGGTGGGGACCTAGATGCACTTGGATCCGACTCGGGCTATCGTCCATGTTCGATGATAGACTCGCATGGAACGAATGCAATATAAGTGTTGCATGATCATATTAGACCGCTCCGTTGACCATGGAAGCGAAGCTCGATTGCCTGTTATGCCATAGGGCAGAAATGTGTTTAACTGAGAAGGTTCCTTGTAAGCTTATGAGCTATCAACCAACCTACTACCATGAGTAGTGTTAGCATACGGCCATAACATTGCGATAAAGACAAACACATAGTCGAGGGTACTATTTCACAAAAGGTGAAATAACTACCTAGAGAGTAATCCTGGAGTGGATCGACTATGGGCCAAGATGTTGGCTCATCCCATTCCTAAACCACATGAGAGTCGTCCTTGTGGATCTCTTTAGAAAATTGGGACTTGCTTGTCGATAACTAGCAATATGATTGATGAGCACACGAGACATTGATTGACTGGATTTTAATTGGATTTGTTTTAAGCTGCATGTTTGTTAGATGCATGTATGATATGTTACATTTCCTGTACTAGCATAGAGCATGTCACGCAGACGCTAGGTTGGCTCACTCACACGAGCAACCGCCTTCGCAATATCCTGGATATGTCTGGGTGTGGCGGAAGATGAGACAGAATCCCGATAAGCGCTGAAAGCCTGCGATAGGATAAGAAATGCCTTCTTCATATGAGCATATGGCCTATGATAAGAGCAAGATGTCTACCAGTAGAGCTAGGAGCCTGTCAGACGGATTTAATTGTCGCATTGGAAATAAGTTCCAAGGTGAGGTTGGTTATGGCCAATCGAACATGGTTATTACCCCGAACCATGTATAGTCTGTGTAGAAGAGAAAGTCAGATGCGAGAGCTGATAATTGTTCACAATAGTGTGACGTCGCAGCACCCGGGCTGGTGGCCATAAGGGCTACCGGATAGACATCTGCATAGTGGTCCTTTGCAAGGATAAGACATGCGCTCTGATCAGAGTCTAAACACTATGGCGCATATTCCCCCTGAATAACGCGCGCTTATGAGTGACCATGAGGTGATGAGTAGAATTAGTCCCTGGGATTCCTCATCGTGTGAGCCTCGTCGATCATAGAAAGATGATTGACACTGTATACCCTTTGTACTTACGTCTGTGTCATGAGGAGACGGGTCGGTGGTGCTACTTTGGCGTGACACCTTACGGCTATGGATGATTCGGCCTTCCGGACACTGCTGGGAAAGCAGCTGAGCCGAATCTGAGTGACACATGTATGTAAGGAAAGATTCTCGTTGCATCGCTCTTTATTATCTTCATTGGGCCCACCTGCAAGATCTTATGGGATCATGTAGGATATGAAAATATAAAGGAGATGTGGACTCATTGGAGCATGGCCTTCGGGACATGGCAGGTGCTCATGATCCACGAGATGACAATCGGAGGAATCTGGGGAATACGAGAGTTACGGAGAGCATTATCACTGTTTTATGTTTTAAGGGTGCCTTCCTGCGCTGGCTATACGAGTTTGGTATGTGGATCTCCCGAGAGGGTGCCTTCCCATGCTGGCTATACGAGTTTGGTGTACGGATCTCCCGAAATGCAGGTACTCTCACCGGTCACACGCCACGGCCACACAATACTCTTTTGTAGATGATAGAAAGTTGGAGATTGATGGAGACTAGATGAATTGTGCAACCCCACTGTGCGAGTGGGAGATGTTAGCAATTGGTGCGCCCATGTGGGGTGCCCAATGCAATTATCATAACCTTATGGGGTTAGTTGCACTAATGCATAAACTAGATGGGTTAGTAGCTAAGGCTCAAACCCTAGGGGTTTATGTGCAAACCTAGGAGAAGTTTTGCCTATATAAGGAGGCAGCCTCCTACACATTATGGTGTGGCTACAATGCTATTCTACACAGTAAAGTTATTCTGTCTAGATACATACTAGTTGTAGAGAACCCTAGTCTCTCTCCAACTTCATCCAAGGAGGTGGAACGTGGTGTGGAAATCAGTGTTCGTCCTCGAGATTCACACTAGATTGGTGGGAGCAAGATCAAAGAGGAGGCGCGTGAAAGCAAGCAACACAAAGATCATCCGCTGCATTAAGGAGCTTAGGAAGACAAGGTAAACACATGAATATTCCGCTTTAATTCATGTTGTAGATCTGAACATGTTAGATCCTTCCTGCCCTTCACCATTGTTGGGGGTTTGTTTTGAGTTCTGTCACTCAGCAGTGGTTCTTCGAGAAGGAAGATCTTCTTGCAGAGAGACAGCATGAGGGAATCAATATCGTAACATATCAATATTTATACATACTACTACTATTTTATAAGGATTTTTAAGATTTTTTTTTATTCTTACTCTTACAAAATTCCATGGCACGTTAAATTATTGTTTTTGAGAATATACATCAAATTAATTTCATCTTATGAAACAATTAATTTCAGGTTATAGTTCGTTACTAAAAAAAATCAGGTTATAGTTTTTTTAGGTAACAAATTAAGTCTGAAAACTTATTTATAAGGGATTTGAAAATTTTGCTTTATAATTTTGCTTTAAAATCAGGTTATAATTTTGCTTTAAAAAATAAAGAGACTATGTATAGTAAGAACTAATATATTCATAAAATTACTAATTGAAAATTTGAAATAAAAAGGCAAAATTGCACCAGAGGTACTCATATTTTACCAAAACCGGTAAGTGGGTACCCAAATTTTCAAATCGTGCAACATGGGTACCAAATTTTCAAAATCGTGCACCGGAGGTACCCAACGCTAACGGCCGTTAACTTTCCGTTAACTTGCCATCCAATTGGATGGAAAAGTATAAAAAGACCATTATACCCATTATTTTCACGTCCATTTTTTTTTAAATACAACTGCTACTAATGTTGGCATTTCACGAAAATTCGGAGACTCTCTGTGACGTATAAAATAAGTGTGTTTGAAAGAACTTAAATGAGTTAAGATTTTATAAGTTTTTTTTTTTTTTCTTTTTTCTTTTTGAGAAAGATAAGATTTTATAGGATTTTTTTTAGGAAATAACATTGCATTAGTTAGTAAAACTAGCATTACAATCCGTAGCCCATTGAGGCAACATGCCCATCCATAGCACATTGAGCAGCAGGCGAAATCGAGCTCGGAACGAGAAATAATGAGGAATCGATGGGCAAAAGTAAATACGGACGCGACGTGCAAGAATGTCGGCAATTGGAATCTCTTTAACGAACCAATCTGGTGGTCATATTGCAGCAATGGTCGCGCCAATGAGGTGCACGACTGAACCGAGAATCGCGGAAGCTTTGGCAGTGCGGGTGATACGTGATAGTATCGAGATAAAGGAGAAATTAATAGATGATGAAGACGAAAAGAGGGATAGAGAGACTAGGGCTGAGAGAATGATTATTTTATTGCCTGCCTAACTGAATACGATTACAATGCTTAAATAGAAAATACTGATCTAACCCTAGACGCTAGACCCGGATTATTAATTAACTAAATAACACAATTAAATAACTTAAATACCTAATAAACTAATTAATGGATAATATCTAGACCGTATCAGCGGGAGGCTCTTACATTGGCATGGCGACTGAATTTACGCCGTATTGAAGTGCAAACCGATCTACAATGCATCCCAAAGTATCTTTCGGCTCAACAACCTGAAACTACGGACCATCGCTCAACGTTTGGGAGGATTATGCATGATTGCAAACGGTTTTTTAGTTGAATTTAGTGAAGTTAGTTGTACATGGTGTCCAAGGAAGTTTAGTGTGCAGGAAGTTAGCTAAGTTTGGACTAAGTGCATGTTTGGTTAGAGATTATCATTTGAGATTAAATTCTGTCAAAAAATTTAATCTCGTTTGTTTCGTAGATTTTTTGAGTCAGATTTTAATTTAAGTTGGCCAATAATCTGCAGATTATATAATCTCCGATTTTGGAGATTTTTTAGGTTTAACGTCAGAAAAACCATACTCTATCATCTCGTTAATGCATGAATTGTTAATTTGTACAAACAAGTAACATCTTAGACGTATCATAAGTTCAAATAAAGACATTTATCATAAATTTGATAGTAAAAATTACAGGTGTTGCCAAACGCAATTAAATTTTAATCTCGGATTTTCAGCACATGCCAAACAGTTTTCAGATTATAATTTCAGCCAGCTTATTCACCTCAGATTATTTTCATCCGATTATTGAGATTTTAAGCTGGAACCAAACAGGCTCTAAGTTTAAGATTATAAGATTAGATGGGAGATAGACAAACTCTAATCTCATTTGTATATACTCTTTATATACTTCTTATAACTTTCTTCCTCAGAGAAGGAATTTCGTTATTTTGACACTATTTACACTCATTTGGACAATCTTCCTTCTCATTTAGTGCATGTTTGGTAACCATGATTTTAATCCATTTCGATTAAAATCGATCATTTTAATTTAATTCTGTTTATTTTTTACGACACAAAATTTTAATATAAAAATATGTATATTAAGATAATCTCAGTGCGATTGTGGAATTCTCAAAATTGAAGACTATGCTGCTGAAAATTTCGAAAAAAATAGTTTGAATGTGTTCTTGACATTAGCATAATCACAGTTCATTTATAAATCGGCGTATTCAATAAATTATCAATATAGCTCTATAAATTTTGTCTAGTGGATCACATTAATAATTTACAATTTCAGCCCGTACCAAACATATTTTGACTTTTAGTTGAGCAGGATTATTCACCCAGAATTATTTCAGCCGATTTTTTCAGATTTTCAGCCAATACCAAACAGGGCTACAAAGAGCCTCTTTAGCAGCACAATGTTTTCTCGTGGGTAACTGTAACCAAACAAGGGTCTCATTTACGCAGATATAATCCACCGGGCTCAAACTTGGGACGTATCGCCACTCTCTCCGACCTCAACCAATCAACAAACCCTAGTGGATTCGACGATACTCGAAGAAGACGAAGATGAAATCTTGCCCTCGAAATTCCAGACCCAGCTCATCGATCGATCACCATTAGCAACTAATCGAGCGCACTATGTCACTCTTATCCCAAAACCTCATTTCACACTCAAACCCTAGAATTCCTTCTCTCCACATCCCAAATTCCCATCTCAGAAACCCTAGCCCCTATTTCCAGACTCTGAGGACTAAATCGCCCAACGGCATTCACCTGAATTCCTTCAATTCAAATCGATGGCCGGTCAGAGCTCTTGAATCGGACGGAGCTGTACGGAGACCACCGGAAGGAGTTGACGGTATCAATCTAGACGCTATTCTTTGTGTAATTGAATTCTTGTGTTTAGCTTCCTCTGCTGTGATTTCCATTGGTTTGGCTGCCAATTCGAGTTCGCAGAAGGCGATTGTTCCGTGGTTAGGGCAAAGGGCTTTCGCATGGCAATTTGTTCTGCTGGTGGGTGGTGTAGCTGCCGGAGCTCTGATCCGGCAGCGGCAATGGCGGAGAATCGGCAAAGATGTGTCGAGGAATGGGGACTCCGGCGGTGTTAATTTGGTTGAGAGGATTGAGAAATTGGAGGAGGATCTCCGGAGCACCGCCGGCATTATTAGGGTTATGGCTAGACAGCTTGAGAAGTTGGGCATTCGTTTTAGGGTTACAAGGAAAACTTTGAAAGACCCTATTGCTGAGGTAAACTTATTGTAGTTGAAAATTGAAATTCTCTATAACGAGCGAGTTTGATTGAAATATTTGGTTTTCTGTATGTGGTTAAAGACAGCGGCATTGGCTCAGAAGAACTCGGAAGCTACTCGGGCATTAGCAGTGCAAGAGGACATTCTGGAAAGGGAGCTTTCTGAAATTCAAAAGGTTCTTCTTGCAATGCAGGTAAATTTTGCATCCTCGTCCTCAGGGCATTGTATCTGATCTGTGGTGTAAGGCGAATAGTTAATGTTTTTATTAGCTTAATTAATTTGTGGAGGGTTTCCCGATCTCGGTTCTAATATGATTATTCGTGTCTGGAGAACGGTCTCTATTACCTTGATGGCTCTTCCACACGTGAATGGCTTGAACTTATTTGCAGCCCCAACCATCAGTCCAGTTACAGGAATGAATTTATGTATGTTAAGATGTCAAAGTGCGCGTCCATTTTTTTTACATCTAAATGTGAATTGCATTCCATCCCATGTGTTGAATGACAAAAAGGTAAAAGTGGGTCTACATGTCAACTAGGGTAGACACGGACCGGTTTGGGCGGGTGAGGTGTGTTTCCGACCCAACCCAATGATCTCGGGTTGGTCATATCGATATCCAAACCCAGGTAAGTAGTCGACAAACCCAAACCCAATCAAGCCTTTCGACTCGGACCGGTTTGGGCCGATTTTAGAAGGGTTCAAAATGTTGCAAATCGTTTGAAACTTAAGTCTATAAACATGACATATTCAGCGATTGGGGTGAGGGGGACCGGTTAGGCCGAGTTTTGTTGAAAAATTTCCCCTACCCAATAGGCATGTGTTGGAGAATGTTCAACTCAAACTAATTTTATTCTTTTTTATATCCAAACCAAATGTAACTTATCGACTCGGACCGGGTTGAACTAGTTGTTAAATCTAAAAAAATCATTTAGTAAAAGTATGATTTGGAGTTAAAAAAATAATTGAAAGATATGTAAGCAATCTTGGAATAGAAAACTTATACGGCTTATAAAATTTGATTTGTGGACGGTGTATCTAACAAAATATGTTATTTTTTATGTGAATTCGGACCGAACCAGACCGATTTTAAACGGTTTTGCAAACTCCGTAGTCATGATTGATCAAAATTAGTTCGGGTTCGCGATTCTGACAAGGAATTTCGCTACCTTAGGACCATTATAGTTATGGTCTCCGTTCACCGGGGCTTCGGTCGCTGGCTCCCCTGTCATTAGGTCACCAACTTCCTTGACCTTCCGGCACTGGGCAAGGGACAGCCCCCATACATGGTCAATTATCTCCAAGAACAAAAAATATCTTTTATGCTTAATATCTTTACTTTAATCTATATGTGTATTAATTCTGCCCTTTATTCCGAGTAGTTTTCGTCATGTAATCAATCAAGTAGGATGAACGGGCGGTAAATTCGGACGAGTTTGGAGCGGATCGGTTTGGGCGGCCAGTTTGGGCGAATTTTGCTCGTCAACATATGATGGAAATGTTATTTTTTTTCTTGTGTGAGGAATTCCGCACTGAACAAACCCTGAAACTTGGTGCAATTTAGTGCTTTACAAGGAATACAATTAGAAATGTGCAATCGTTGGTGTGCTGGAGAGAGAGGATCAGAAATTTGCATTCCTTACCACTGCCATGTGATAACTCATATTTATAAGAACAGGTTTCGACTGAAAATAAAAGTCATTGCCTTGCCCGAAATTAAAAATCATACTTATTTGTTTAAACCACAATGTGACAGTGTGTTTCCTCAAATTGAGATAGAACAAAGATGTAAAACCCTAGTTAGTTCACAGTGAATCTATTACTCCATAATTTACCATTCCTGGGAGCTTGCCTGTCGTATTTTGGTTGCATTCTTGGGATAGCATTCCATTAGCTGAAATGAAATAGCTGTAAAGGCGATCTAGATTTGTATGATGGTGCACCCGGTTTTTCAACTTTGTTTAGTTGTGGAACTATATCCATGTAAAGCTACTTCTACGCTGCCCTGCTAGCATCCTCTAACGCCATCTGCTAGAATGCGAGTCTGGCATACTCGCATTCGATAGCTTAGCAATCGACCGATTGATGGCCGTGGAAAGTGGCTTTGTGCCAGAAACAAACGCGTTCTTCTCCACCGCCTTTGCTTGTAATCTGAACGGCAGGCTCTGGGTCATATAGCTCGTGTATCGATTAGGTGTGGGTTTCCAGTGGAAACGTGTGGATCGACCACTTGCTCGGGGCGTGGACGAAAAGCCTGTCAAGTGCATGACGTACCACAAAGGCATGCTGTATATTGTTTTCGACCGTCAAATTCACTGCTTCCACGAGGGTGAGTTCCCGTGGACGTTCTCCAGTGATGACTTGGCTGAAAACAGGGGACGAATGTCGTCCACCATCGTCCACAAGAACGACGGTCGGCTTTTCTTAGTTCTTATAGATGAGGCTTGGGTGCCCATGATTTTTTCTATTGAACTTCCTCCGGAAGGCAGAATAGGAGTCCCATGCACACTCGTCCACGCCTCGTGGGAAGAGCCCGGCGGTGTCATCTACACCGCCAACTTCCATGGTGAGAGGGTGCTTCCTACTTCTGACGTCGACCAGTGGGGAACTATATATGCCACTGGTGGATTTAGGACCTCCTACGAAGAAAATGTCAGAATCAGGAGCCGATGGGACCACACGATCTTCAGGCGCTGCCCATTTGCCGGAAATAATGGGAAATGTAAGCATGCTCTTTCTTGGTTCATGACCATTCGCTGGTGGATTCATTGTTATAAGGAATCTCTTGCACCCCATACAAAATAAGTAGTAAAATAATAGTAATAATAATAATATTACTTAGTATTATTATTGGTAGTAATAATAGTACTAAGTAACATCCGTCCCATTTCCCATTATAACAATGAATGGTCATTGTTATAACAATGAATCCACCAGCGAATGGTCATGAACCAAGAAAGAGTATGCTTACATTTCCCATTATTGCCGGCAAATGGGCAGCGCCTGAAGACCGTGTGGTTCCATCGACTCTTGATTTCGACAACTTCTTCGTAGGAGGTCCTAAATCCACCAGCGGCATATATAGTTCCCCTCTGATCGGGGTCAGAAGTAGGAAGCACCCTCCCACCGTGGAAGTTGGCGGTGTAGATGACACCGTCGGGCTCTTCCCACGTGGACGAGTGTGCATGGGACTCCTATTCTGTCTTCCGGAAGAAGTTCAATAGAAAAAATCATGGGCACCCAAGCCTCATCTATAAGAACTAAGAAAAGCCGACCGTTGTTCTTGTGAACGATGGTGGACGACATCCGTCCCCTGTTTACAGCCAAATCATCACTGGAGAACGTCCACAGGTACTCACCCTCGTGGAAGCAGTGAATCTGACGGTCGAAAACAATATACAACCTGCCTTTGTGGTATGTCGTGCACTTGACGGGCTTTTCGTCCACGCCCCGAGCCAGTGGTCGATCCACACGTTTCCATTGGAAATCCACACCTAATCGATACACGAGGTATATGATCCGGAGCCTGCCGTTCAGGTTGCAGGCAAAGGCGGTGGAGAATAACGCATCTGTTTCTGGCACAATGCCACTTTCCACGACCATCAATCGGTCGATTTCTAAGCTATCGAATGCGAGTCTGGCAGAAGTGAGCAGTGATGGCTCGAGGTTGCCCTTCAAAATCTCTGTGAATTCCAAAATGAACTGGTACCTACGAGTTCCTCGCTGGGAAAATGACTAACTTGTGCGATATCCTCAGCAAAGAATAGGAGTTGGATATTTATGTATTTCAGTGACTTTTTGAGCTCTATGTTTTTTTTACTACCATTCTTCAATGTAGTGAATTTGCAAGCTTTGTTCAAGGTTAATGAGATTCTCAAGAAATTTGAGGAGCTTGTAAAAAGGGCCCACCATGGAGTTACAGTAAGTGTGATTCACACATGGGTATTATTGGAAGTCTAACAAAACTAAATCTTTCTTGAACTGTTTCTAAAGTCAACCCTGACATTTAAATCGGATTGGTGGGAGTAGGAGAACACATCGACGCAATTGATTAGAAAAGTCTGTAATGGTTTTTGGGATGGGATGCAGAAAATGAGATGTAGTCTCATTGTTTATAACAATGGGCCACCTTTGTTTCTTTCCTTAGACCATCTCTAACCATTCCTTCCATTTTTTCCTTCATTCTCCATTTTGGTGGATGAGCAGTGTCCGTGATACGTTTAGCGTATCGGATTGTAGCGATTCGAGATGCTACGGTCTCCGAGAGAGATAAAAGAGAGAGATAGACTAGGGTTGACAGAAATATTCTTCTTATTGATTGATAAGATGGGGGGTTACATCCTTTAAATAGATAAATAAACTGACACTAACCCTAACCCTAACCCTAGACCTAACGGGCCAAGCCCGAATTATTAAATAACTCAAATACTAATAAATAAATAAATAGCAGCTAAATATTGATACGGGATACCGTATCAACTCTCCCACGCTTGAAAATCGCCTTGCCCTCAAGGCGGACGTTGAAAAATTGCTTCTATTCTTGCCCGGATCAAATTGGCGTCGAACGGTCTTCAAAACGCCACTTCGTAGTCTCAACTTACCACTAATCTTGCCTGGATCAAATTGGCGTCGAGCAAACTTAAGCAATCCACGCTGGAGTCCAAAAACAAATAACACAGCTATAGTCGGCCCAAAGCAATTAGATCCATCGGAAAATTGAGGCTCGAGTGATGGACTTGGCAAAATTTGTAAATTGGGCTGTTCTATGTTATTAGGCACACTTGACAAATTAAACCCAAGCAGATGACCAGTGCAATGAGACCTAAATTTATCAACCCCAATAGATTTGAACCCAATTGGAGAATGAAGCCTGCTTGAAAAAAGAAACCCAAATGACCTTGTCTTGGCCCACTTCAAAAATTGAGCCCAATTTAGTTGTGGAGCCCAATTGCTGAAAACTAGCCCATGGGTTGATGCCCTAGGAACCAGTTGAGGGAGAGGAGGATAGCTCTTACGGTTCGGCGGTTGTGGTGGCTGTTCTAGAGGCGGATGTGGTGGCGTGCTGGCGACAGTTTGCTGGCGACGGAGGCTTGCGGTGGCCGGAGCGTCGGACGATTGTGGGCTTCCCGAAGGCTGCTGGGGCGAGGGATGGAGCAGTTGGGAGACAATTTGCAGAGGCGGTGGTTTTGGGAACGGGTTGGCCGATCGGAACTCGGGCGGAGCCTCGTCCGGAGGTCTGCCACGATCTGTGACGAACTGGTTGGGGCCGAAGATGGTTCGATTGACTTCACCAGATGGGTCGGGTGGATCAGGCGGTACCGGAATTGCGGCCGCCAAGTGGTAGGACGGTGGCAAAGGGGGCTGAAGCTCGAAGTGTATGGTGATTGGGTGGTTTTGGAGACCGAAGTGGTCTGTTGGTTTGGCGGGTGGTGGAACCGACGATTGGAGGTGGAACGCCGGCGTGGGCTTCGGTTGGTTGAAATCGCCGGCGAAGTCAGGGGGCTCGGGTGGTTTTGGATCTAGCGGCGACGGTGGAAGATCGTCGGTTGGCGGGACGAGTTCGTCGGGGATTGAAGGGGGGTCGTCGGGATGTGCTGGTGTTGGTGTTTGCGCGATGGTGGCCATGGATTCCGATTGGGTGCTTGTGGAATCGGCGGCCATCAAGGGCTGCGGCGCTGGTTGAATCTCCGGTGGAGATTCTGGTTGAAGCTGCTGCTGCTTCAGATTGGTTGGCTGCCCTTGCTGGGTTTGCTGTAACGGCGGTGATGGCGGCCGTTGTTCTTGTGTTGGAAGCTGCTGTGTTTGCGCCGACGGCTGCTGTTCTTCGACTGGCGGCAGTTCGTCGGCTCTGAGGATGTGCTGCAGGCGACAAAACTCATCGGTCGAAATCAATCGAAATTCTTTCCGACTTGATTTGAGGCATTCCAGATCTGCTCGGGTGATGTACCCGCGGGTTTGAAATTTTTCCAAGTCTGCCAAGGTGAGACAGTTGATTGTTTCACCTTGCTGGTAGAGCTCGTCGATTTCATCGAAGAGCACTAGTTGGACACTTCCGGGACTGAGATCAACAATAGCGAACGGGAGATCCATGGAGTCCGGGGCGAGTGCCGCGAACAAAAGTCCGACCGACACTCTCAACGAGAGCACCAATGATACGCTTAGCGTATCGGATTGTAGCGATTCGAGATGCTACGGTCTCCGAGAGAGATAAAAGAGAGAGATAGACTAGGGTTGACAGAAATATTCTTCTTATTGATTGATAAGATGGGGGGTTACATCCTTTAAATAGATAAATAAACTGACCCTAACCCTAACCCTAACCCTAGACCTAACGGGCCAAGCCCGAATTATTAAATAACTCAAATACTAATAAATAAATAAATAAATAGCAGCTAAATATTGATACGGGATACCGTATCAGTCCGACCATTCAACCTCCATTTCTCCACTTTTGTAGGAGAAATGATGATTTTAGCGTCTATCCAATTCAACCTAATCCTACACCAAATGATAGAATAATATATACCTCCATTTCTCTAGTTTTGGAGAATGGAGATTCCGGTTTCCAATGGTTAACACCAACCATATATATATATATATGCGCGCGCGCGCACGTTAAACAAGGTTTTCGGCAATTTAGTTTCGGTATGATAATATCAATTAAAATGTGTTAAGAGTATGGTGTCATTTTTCGGACTTTTAAATTTATTAGACTAGATCATTTAGATTTCGTGACATACACAATTTACAAATCACTAAAACAAGAAGAATATTTAACTCCAAATATGATAAAATCATACATAAAAAAAGTTTGTTAAATGGCATACAAAGCATCTCATTCACCCTTATTGTCTATTTGATCACGCATGTCCCATAACTGTGCAACGAGTGTTCTTCGCAGTTCATGCTGCTCACCCTCGTTTAATAATATGGATGCACATTTTTGTTTTCATAATAAGAATGAATTATATTAAAATGCAATTTCTAATCTTACTAACAAGTTAAATATAATAATATAAATATATTTGGCTAAATTGCATTCGCGGTATCCATAGTTTGAATTGTGTGCGGATTTGGTACCCATAGTTTCAATTGCAGCATCCATAGTACCCATATTTTTAATTTGTTGCAACGGTGGTACCCTGCGTTAACTTTCCATCCATATGTTCGATAGGAATGTGTAAAAAGACTAGTTCGCCCCTCATTTCACTCCATTTTTTTTAACTTCAAATTTTAGAAAAGTACATAAAATTATTTTTAGAATTTAATTAATTACTTGTATATTATATAATATCATATATTTTCAAATAAAAAAATACACTTTTTTTTTACTACAAAGCACGAGTTATGATGAATAATATTTTGTTCAATGAAAAAAGTTATTACTATGACAAGGAAATTATTAACTTTAATATAATTAAAATTTTCTAAAATTAGACTTGTGAGTAAAATGATCAAAATTTTGTTTATTACGATGACAGTTAATTCTTTTTACATGTACAAATATGTGTGTGTGTGCAAATAAATAAATTATTTTATCAATTCAATATTCTATAAAAACTACTTACAAAATTGTACGGGTGAGAATTAGGCGCACTAGTCTTTTTACACGTTTCCATCCAACATACAGATGGAAAGTTAACAGTGGGTACCACGGTTGCAACAAATTGAAAGTACGGGTACCACGGATGTTGCAATGGAAACTATGAGTATCAAATCCACACAAAAACCAAACTATGGATACCACCGGTGCAATTTAGCCAATATATTTTATCAATTTTTTATTTGTTGTAGTTGACATATGTGATTAATTTAAGTTACTAATACACACAATAATAGTTAAATATTTATTTACATGCCAATCAATAAAATGGAGACGAATCTCCATTCTTCCTCTCATTATATAGAGGAAAATATGGAGAATGGAGAAATTATGAAGAAGGGAGAAATGGAGATTCTTTGCTCAAAATGGAGATGAATGGAGCTCTTCCTCCCATTATATAGAGGAAAATATGGAGACGAATCTCCATTCTCCATTCTTCCTCCCATTATATAGAGTAAAATATGGAGAACGGAGAAATTATAAAGAAGGGAGAAATGGAGATTCTTTGGTCAAACAGGTTTGAAGGCTAAAATCTTCAAAAAATCATCAAATATGGAGAAATGGAGGATGGCTGGAGATGTACTTAATCTTCAACTTTGCAAAGTCTTTCTAGCAATAGCGTACCACGTGAACATGCTCACTCCATTCAATCATGGCGGCTGTCCCAGTGGTTAAGGGAGCCTTATGCCAGTTCATCGGCTCCGGTTCGAGCCCCCTCACCCCCTCCCCTTAGGAGTAGGCTAGGTTTCGTACGAATGTACAAAAAACAAAAAGAATACTGCTGCATGTCTAAGATTCATGGACGGTAGCCGCATTTGTAGTATACAAATCTAAAACCATCTTTGTCACCTCAGATTCTCACACTCAATCGTTTTGAGGTAGTGCTTGGATCCTCTCAAAATTTTCATATCCATGCTGCTTACGTTTATCGTAGACAACATAAACATCAATTGATAGGCTTTGTCTAACAATATTGATGTAAGTACAAAAATACACACAACTTTAATAGTATGCTTGAATAACAGACATAACTCACTCTCAATAGGCCTCGTGCCCCAATGGCCCAATCACCTCGTCGATACTTACACAACCAGTGTAGAGTAACAGCTCAAGAAGTCCGAAGCCACTCAATCATCTCTAGCATCAGTTGAGCTGGTCCAAATTTAAGTATGAATGATAAGAGTGAGGTAAACTAAAGAAAAAAGGTGTTATCGCTTGAATGATATCATGTACTCAGCTGACCAGGTTATCACCCACGTTTATTTCTGCACGCCCATACTTCCATCTTCACAACTTCTCGAACGAACTGATATTGAACTACCATGTGTTTTTGTTGAATGAAATATTGGGTTTCTTGCAACATGCAAAGGCACATTGACGGTCACAAACCAACAGAACCTCTCTTGTCAGTATCCGAGTTCTTCCAATAACCTCCAGAATCGAAACCACTACTGAATATGGAAAATTAGTGAGTATTATCTCAAAAAGAATTTGAGTGGAAGAATGTTCAATGACAAAGAGCATTTTGGATGTGTACTACAAATGCAGAGACTGTCCATGCAGTTTATATTTTATTTGAACAATTGCATTTGTTAAAGGGAGTTCACGAATTCCCGTGGGAATTTAATTGTTAAATTGTTGTTTGCAAAGGTGAAGATTGAGGAAAGACACAAAGGTGGCCCTGAGGCTACATCTCATTTCCTGCTTCCCATCCTAAAAACCATTAAAGAGTCTCTCTAGTGTATTCTCCTATCTGTTGGAGAGCATGGGTAGTTTAGCTCTCATACTTTGTGAGTAGAGATGGAGTTGTAATTCTTTCACAAAATAGTGAAACCTCTAAAATTTGCCTTGTGGTTTTTGGTTTTCCGCGTAAAATTCTGGTGTAGTATCCCCAATCATTAATTTAATAACAGATCAGAACAAACAGGTTTGGTTATGCGTTGCACTATAATAAATGTAATACCCCGTTCCACATAGAGATATTGTGGATTAGATGTATATAAGGTGGAGAGATTATAATATCTCATCCCGCATTGGAGATTTGTGAGTTCGACATATGGTATACTACTCACCTTATAGTTACTACTAGCACTCTCAAGGCTTAATCATTTTTATCTGATGGTACGAAGTTGTTGGGACAGTAATTCGCTTGGATTGTTACAATAAAAGGTGGTTTTGGATAGTGGGTTTTAAATTGCATTTGGGTCTAAATAAAGATTCTAGATACATTGTTCAACTTTTTCCGGGGTTGGGTTGTGGAAGCTTTAATTCTTTGGAAAAAGAGTGACAATGGGACAAGTAGTAACCGAAATTTAATAGGTTGGGAAGGATTCATTGGAACACAAATCCTAACTGAAATCAAATCTTGAACCTTGTGTTGTGTAGAGAAAATAGGTTGATCCTAAAGCCAATCAAATCCAAATTCATGTAATACAGAAGGAACCTAAAAGAAACAGCTAACGCCCCCCGCTCCCCCCCCCCCCCCCCCCCAAAAAAAAAAAAAAAAAAAAAAAATCAGCGACTAAAGTATGAGCTAACAAAATGGTTACACGCCATCCTCCGGAAAAGCCGTGCGGCAAGTAGTCTATCAAAAGGCTTCTAGCTCTGAACTCAGACGGCTTCCACTCCTAGTATTTGCCAGTGACTGCTTTTATGCATTTTAAGCACCATTTTCACCTGATACGATTTCACAAAAGGAACCAACACTAGGAACTGCAAGTAACCACTAGCCAGAGTCTCTTCCTCTTATCTCTATTAAGCCTGGTAAACTTCCAGGATGGACTGCTATTTTAGACGTAAGCTTATTAGTCTGGGAAACAGGAATATGGATGTTTTCGAAGGAAATGGAGACACAATTAGTCGAATCAGAGTCTACCCCTGTTTTACTGGCTCTGTTCGCAGTGTTATTATTGGCATACAAGTTGTTAATTCGTGGTTCAATATTATGTTATCCTGACCTCTGTTTTACTGCTACTGCTTGGCTCCTCATCGATCCGACTGCTTATTTAGTTTATTTTTGGAGTCCTTTCTTTAGGAGCAGCAGCAAAAGCAGCTAGAACTGATCCTGGCAATAGGAAAGGCTGGAAAGCTATTTGACAACAAGCCAGGGCCTAGTCGGAAACAGGAACCGTCCCAGACACATAATTCAGCTCAGGAGAAGGCGATGGATGGAAGGCCCCAAGTCCAATCAGTCTCTGTACAGAAGGAAGTTAACAATGACAGAACATAGGATGTTGAACGCAGCACGTAGAAAGGGATTCAATCTTCAGCGAAAACTTATTTCTGGTTTTACCAGAGGCAATTGGCGATGGTTTCTGGCATTTGGCCACAGTGTAGGATCACACCCTTGGCTCCAATATCTTCTTCTTTCAATTTCTGAACGTCTCTGGAAAAAACTGATAAATGAGAAGATTGAAATGTGGAATATTTGATGATTCTTAGCAGTAAGTATTAGGCTAAGGAGAAGATTAGAGATGTAAACTTCGTGATTCTTGTTTGTAACTCCTCTCTGTTGTTTGAGTCTTGTTATACCAAATGTTGGACTTAAACGTTATCAGCAATTTTTCCCCCTATAAACTCTATGTATTTTCCAGAGGACAAATGATACTAAACGGGTAATTTACACTCAGTACCCCCGAGTTTTGGTACATATGCAAATGCTACCTTTACTGTTTGCTAATTGACATGAAAAACCATTGTTTTAGACGGGATGTAACGGGGAAGAAAAATACACGTGTACCCTTCATACATTATTCATGAATTAACTTGCAACTGGACAACGTCCCTCGGTTTCATTCTCCGTACTCAGCTGTGTCGGGCTTTTGTCCGGTGTGCGAGAGAGGGAGAGCCCATGAAGCAAGGAGAGGAAGCCGGAGCCACGGTGCAACGGCGGCTGTGATGAAGATGAAGTGCGTTGGCGGCGAAACCGGTGGCAGATGCATTATCTTCCTTCGATGTAGCCTGTAGGGGAAGGCAAACAGGAGGATGCACAAACCCTGGTGTGAGGGCACAGCCATGGTGCTGTTGTATTGGATCTTCGTCGTGGTCTCGGAATCCGACATCTCTCTCGGTATTACACTAATTCCCCATCCATTTTTGTCCATTTTCGACTCGTTTAAAATCTAATCATACTCGATCTAAGTGTTATTCTTTCCCAATTAGGTCTAAATCGCATGCAAGTCGTCAGTTTCGCCGTTGTGCATAGCACTTTTGTTGGTCGATGTTGGATTTGATGGGTTAGGCCCGATTGTTGTTCATTTTCTTTAAAATAAGTGTTTTGTGGCAACTAAAACTTATGATTTGAGTATTTTGAGTCTGAGTTGCCGGTTTTATTGTAATATATTGTTTTAGTTAATCATGTGACTTCTATGGCAGCATTCAACTTGCTCTGGTTACTTTCTAGACTGCACAAACATCCTTAAAAGAGAGAGTCGGCAGTTCAGGAGTGATGCTTCAAGTATGTCTCGTAGAAATACTTTTATCTCTTATTTATTGCCAGTTTGGTTGATTTTTGCCGGGTTACTAGAGAGCAAATCAGGAACTCAGCAAAGAGGTTTTGAATGATGATCCTGAGAATTATGGTTTGGCTCTCATTTTCTTTTTTACTAATTTCAGAATTGTAACTCCATCGATGATCACAGCCAGTGTTTTTTTTTTTTTTTTTTTTCAATCAATGATTGGCTGACATAGATAGATTGGTTGAATGAGTTCCAGATAAAGGCTAGGCGAGCTCTTGCTTTGCCTGTGCTATCAGGTACACGTCTTCTATCACTCTGGTTGCAGTTAGAGCCAGAATTATGTATGAGAGACATGGGAATGTTATTGTAGTGCTCACTATACTATACAAGCTTCATGCCCTTGAAGTTTGTCACGGGTGATCAGATTTTAGATCGGTTTCAAGGGTACGTATTATTTTCTGATTAAATTGTTACGAGAAGAATCAAGGGTCATAAGAGTTGGGATAAGTATATGGCTTCCCTGACATATGGTTTATGAAGTTGATTTTAAGTTTTAACAATCTGAAGGTAGGATGTACTATCATCTAGGTATCTTGGTAGACTAAACAGGTTTTTAGTTATTCGCCGTTTCAGCTAATATTTCTATTAGTGTATCTTAGAACTGAATACTTCATAATAAGACAATCTCAATCTCAGATGTAGGGAATTATTTCGTGGTCATGCCCTCGGGCACGAGTTATGCACTAGTATTAAATAAATGAAAGTCTAGTGCACGAAGCTCCCGCTATTTGCACGGTCTGTGTAAGGGTTCAACCAATCTAAGGGGGTGAGCGTGTCATTTTCTCACCCCTGTAAACAAATGTGTCACAGGTAATTTTATATTTTGTTTCTAAGGATCTAACAAAAGAATCTGATTAGGAGGATCTAGCTCAAGTGGTAAAACGTTTATTTGGAATTGTCGTACTTTGACTTTTCAATCCATAACTGGGTCACTTTGACTCAGTGATTTAGATAGCAAAACGATAAAAAAAATCATGGTGTTATAAATTAAAGTTTACTCTACAAGTGCATGCAAAAATTATCAAATTCATATATCGTTTTGTTAATCAAATCAACCGATCAAAGTGAATAGTGACAAAAAGTGAAATAGACTGAAAGAGAAGAAACATATCTAGTACTTAAAATGTTAACTGTAATTTAAAGTCGAAATCTGAATAATACAACAAGGTTTGTTAGCCAACTGTAAGTTAACTTCAAATCTGAATAATACTTAGCAAACAGAGTAAAAACGACAATATGTGTGTGTGTGCGCTATGAATAACACTCTACAATAGTTGCGATGGTACAAATGCCATGTTTGGCATATGTTCCTGCCTTTACAATCATAAACATAAAATCACGATAAATCGGTTGATCTGGTCCCTTGATTCGCCCTAAGTGGCAATCATCTGCATCGGAACGATCTTGGATATGTGAGGAGACAGATCCTTGTACACTTCTTTAATCGTCAATTCAGCTACTCCGGTGGCCCGCGAAACTTCCCCAAGCAACGCCTTTCTATCATCACTATGGTCTAAACTCATCTGCACCACAACGTAGATCACAGCCGCAGTAACAGATATCGGGCTCCTCCTGATATCAAGCTCTTTAGCCTTGTCCATCGCTTCTTGCACAGCCTTAGTGACCCTATTGTCCATGCCAAGATTCGAGCAAAACCTCCTCGTAAAATCACCCGCATCAATAGCTCCCATGTTAAACTTGAATTGTTTCACAATGCTGTCGATTTCCTTCGTAATCTCCCTCTTCTTGGCCCCGTTGGCGACGGAACAGATCTCCTTATGAGTCCTGGGACTGTTTTCTTGCCGGCAAGCAATGAACAAGCACGCCGCCATAACCGCGTCCCGGTGTTGTTTCCCGCCTTTATTCGGATTCGATTTCAAAACCATGTCGAAGATTTCCTTTGCTCGGTCTTTTATGGTTTTGTAGAGACCTAACCGATCGGCCATTGTGTCGATGGCACTGAAGGCGGCGATGGTGCGGTTGACTGGCGGGGTGGGGAGGAGACGGGCGGCGGCGGTGCTGATGACGGCGCTGGGGTTGGAGATGACGGTGGTGAGGGCGGCGTCGGCAAGGAGGGGGTTGGTGGCTGATCCGACGCGTATGGGGTCCTTGTCGGCGGCGGAATCGTCGGCGAAGGTACGCCACTCGGAGGTCTCGTCGATGAAGTGGGATTCAAGGACGAGACCGCACTCGGAACAGATGGTGTCCCCGGAGGAGTGGTCGTAGACTAACTCCGTCGCGGTTTTGCACTCTGAGCAGTAATTGTCCATGTCCATGGTGGGTGCTTGTGTTGTTAGAGTGTTTTGCGAGCTCTGATCTCTCTCTGTTTCTCTCTGTTGTGCTGTCTTCACAAGTGATGAATGAAGATTATTTGAATTGAGGAAAGGGAGGGGTTTTGAGGATGTTACCTTTTATAGGTGGCCACCGACCTTTCCTTTGCAAATATGGTAAGGCCCAGGTGAAACAATAGCCGACTTCGAAAAGCAACTGGAAGCCCAGCCCAAAGTTTTAACTGCTGACCGACTTTTAAAAAAGCTTAGTTTATACCCCGGTTTAACAAAACTATCCGAAGCCCTCACCGGTTCTTCTTCTTCTTCCGTCTCTCACTCTGTCTCTATCGTCTCTCTGGTGTGAGTCAAGGGTATTTAAGTAAATATCTGATTGAAAAATTTACCACAACAGAAAAATAGAATGAAGCTATCGAAATGTCCCAAAATGAAAAGTATGAAGAAACTGGCAAAACGAAGATAGTAAACCGTTAAGAACTAGGATATGGTCATCCACTTAGCGCTCGAGACATCCTCCAGTCCAACCAAATATAATATTTATAGGGTTTGGGTTTTGGGTGTTTCACCCTACCATGAGATTTTGGGCTAGCAAAATGAGCCGCAACAAATTGTAGAACAGGTTTGGGCTCCATAGTTCTGGACCAGGCCCAGCTCAGCCCGATTACATAATGCAAGTACAACTTCATCGGCTTATCCCATCTCTTTGTCCCCATCCGACTTTGGGGGTTATTTTGACCGACTTTTCAGGTGATGTGAAACTTTATTAACTATTTCACAGTATTATAGTGTTAAGAAAAATATACAATATCATAAAAAGATTAACACGTCTCATGAACTATTTAAATTAGTCGGTCAAAATAACTGATAAACAATAACTTTTCGTATTTAAGTTTAGCCATTATCAATCACAATAAACACCACATAATGTTAGATACAAAAAATACACTAGCATGGTGAGAAATCCTGGCATCTATTGCGAGATTCAAAGAATCATAAAGTCGGGAACTATATTGTACCAATTTTTGGGTTAAGAAAATCCTTTACATATAGTACTATGGCACTGGCGAATTCAAACTACTTACACTCAAGTGCACATTCTAAAAGGCAATACTATTTATCAAAAAAAAAAAAAGGCAATACGTATCAAACTTGTATCAAACTTGAGGGGGTTAAAGTGTCTTTTACCCACCTAACTTGGGTAGTAGTACTACTAAGAGTTAAGAAGTCCTCTATCGAATCTGATTTCGACACTCTGCACCACAAACCCTACCTCTGCACCATCGTATAAAAGTGGCCGTTGGATCCAGGTTCAGATATCTCTCCTTATATTGTGATTGCATAATTTGTTGCCCAAATTCTTAGCCCTGCAATGGAGGGAGAGATGTCTAAGTATTTATTGAAATTAAAGAGATGTGCGAATAAACAATCCAGAAGAGTGTCGAGAAGCATATCATCAAGCCTGATAAAGAGATGTAAGTTTGAGAGGGAATTAGATGGAGAGAATTTGAGTTTATGTGGGGATAAATCAGGTTGGATTGCAGCCGAGGCTGGTTCCTCATTCAAGCCCGATGATGATGATGATGATGATCTTGATGATGAAGAATTGAATTTGAGACGTGAGTTGGAGAGGGAATTAGAAGGATTGAACTTGAGTTTATGTAGGGATAAACCGGGTTGGATTGCAGAGGCTGACTTCTCATTCATCCCATGGATGATGATGTCAATAATCGTCAGCCTCCTCCCATACTGTATATTCGCACCAAAACAAGGTTTTGCCGTCCTGGGACCCATCGTAGATGTCCGAATTGCAAGTCTAGTTGGTATCTCATTCCTGCTCAAGATTTACAACCCGAATCGCACCCCACCTCAACCAAAATCTTCCTCTTTGGTCTCTCTCTCCAATGTGTTGCGGGAGATGCCTAGTGGCACCACTCTTATCAATTCCGTAGCTGTAGTTCTGCCACCACGGATCTATGTCCTTGGCGGCGGCCTTCCTGACAGTAGTGCAAGTACCTCAAGTTTTCTCTTACGATACCACCACCACCACCACCGGAGACTGGGAGAGACGGCCTAACATGTTGTGCGCAAGAGTTAGTCCCTCAGTTGTTGCATTGGACGGAAAAATTTATGTATTTGGCGGCTTGGATAGCACCCTACAAGATTACGCCAACTTGCCCTATGCAGAGGTTTATGACCCTGAATCTGATAGGCGGGAGGGACTACTGCACTCAGCAGGTGGTTACCATAGGGTTATGAATCATTACTTGTCCCGAGGGCATGCTCTTTTCATGGATCAATACAACAACAAGAAGCACCTTCTTGTGCGGGCTTCTGGCAATCTCTTCACGTACGACATATCCGCCAACTCATTCACCCGACGGAATGGTGCTCCCGAGGTTGGCTCTAGTGCAGTGGTTTATGGTATTCTCTACTGTTACATGGGAGACCATGGGGTAATCATTGCTTATGATTTGAGGAAAGCTCAGTGGTTTAGTGAGCCTGTGCGTGGATTACGTAAAGGAATTATGCTTCCAGATTATCACGTCTTGGATTGCCCTCTTCTGTCTCACATTGGCAATGGAAGGCTGTGCGTCACTCATGGTTATCCAATGCGCACGGAGGATTGTGTGGTTGAAAGAGGCCTATTAGTTAGGTGTTCTGTTGTAAGAGTGACTAGAGTTGGAGAGTTACCCTCGTTGCTTCTCTAGAGTCCTATAAACAATACGTTGTTCCTGGCAACAAGTTACAGGAATGCCTTGCCCTCTAGGTCATCAATATAATGGTTTATACGTCCTTTACTTCTCATGTCATGAACTCTGATGTATCTTGCTTGTAAACCTTTCGGTTGTAAGTTCAGGCTATTTGCCAGCTATGAATCCAATTCAAAAGTTACCGTTTTCTTTTCTGATTGCAAACGAAATATTTGCTCCTTATTTCATAGATGAGTTGTTCATATTTGCATTGTGGCTGTTCCACCTCTTCCTATCACAAGTTGGAAATCTGTTGATGTTATGTGTCATTTAATTAAGTACAATTAGTTTAAACAGGAAGCATTGATCGCCTTATTTTATCCACAACTGGCCTCGAATTTGCGTCTACCTTGAATTAATTGTTGTAATAATTAATGAACAAAGTTTTTAATAATGTTAATACGGTTGAAATATGTTGAAAGTTAATGAACTTTCTAGAAAAATGAAGAATTGTGCTAAATGTAATTATCTAGAACTAGTGGGCTATTGTAGCATAATGTAGAAATAAATATGTAATTACTAGAAACATGAGGGTCCTTCTTGTAGAAAGATGTAGAAGCAATGGCTAGTAGAAAAATCTAGAACTAATGGTGGAATCATCCACCCACTAGGAAGTCCTACAAATACCACTACTTGTACCTGTTTTAGAATCAACTAATGAAGTGGTTCTTTCCTCCACTCCAACAC
This sequence comes from Linanthus parryae, assembly GCA_023055425.1. Lineage (NCBI taxonomy): Eukaryota > Viridiplantae > Streptophyta > Magnoliopsida > Ericales > Polemoniaceae > Linanthus > Linanthus parryae. The sequence continues at coordinate 296,191 of JALGPY010000041.1, read as the reverse complement.
TACCACTCTCTTCACTACAACTATCTCAACTATCATTCAACTTTACACAATCATACACAATAGTCCTTCTCCACCAAACACCAACATACACACTTCCGCATCACTCCATCTCCTACAACAACCAATACCAACATCACTCACCCTCTAAAAACCAACAAAATCTATATCGGTACTTACTTTCATGATAGCATACTGGCATATTTGATACTTTTTCTTTGAAGAAAAACCATTTGAACATAGTTGGTAATCACCCAATATCACATAGGGAGCCCTTTTTGTTCATCAAATATCCAATTGCTCAACTTGTGTGTTTGGTGGAAACACGAGTTTTACCATGTTCATATCTGCGGAAATTAAAGGATGAGAAGGAAGGTTATGTTTTGTATTTACATGCATTTATAAGCCAAATGTCATGACATTCCGGGTATTTATAGCTACATTTACATTATATGCCATATTTATTAAAGATCTGCATCAATCCAAAGTAGAAAGGAATTAAATTTACGATGGGTTGTTCACGATTGTTATCCTCACTTCCCAAGTCTTTTTACAACTCATTCCTGCACCCTGGTCATGAGAGACAGGAGGATAGTAACTGGTCATTTGAGTTTTTTTCAGTATTCATTCTTTTTTCTGTCGAGGTAGATATAATTGTGAAGCAATCGCCTTGAATGTTAATTTTTCCTATCCCTTAGAAACGTTTTACTATAATTTAACGGAAGCTCTGTAGTCTTTGTGTGGGGCTGCTTTTTTCAGTCACTAGATGGTTTTGTACTTGACTAACAGAATGATTACTGCTCAATGTAACGTTAGATGAACCAATTCATGAGGGAGGGAATATGATAGTGGACTTATTGATTGATAGTCATGGGTGTGTTATATGGAAGCACAAATATGTTTTGAAGAAGGAATGAGGTTTAGAGAGCTTTTTTGGGAGAGTAAGACATGCTTCTTTATGATAAAAAATATTTTTGAAGATGAAATGAGGACTTATTTGTATCTGCTGCAATGTCTTCAGATTGACGAGCTAGGGAGCTAGGTGTTTTCTTCAAACTACTTAAACTTTCAAGGATTTGGTGGACCTCTAAATTAGATGCATGGCTGTTTGAGTGTACTTTCTCATGGGTGGTGAAATTACATTTTAGCTATTACAGATCAAGAATGATTAAGTGTATGCATGCATTCTTTACTGAAATCTGATGGTGTTTCGATAATAGGCAGGTGAATAATCTGCGCTCAGATGTCAGAATAGTCAGTAGGAAAAACAAGCCCGGTGAGCATCTCCAGTAGTAGTAGTAGCTCAAATCTATTTATATTTTGATGAAAATCAAACATTTATATTTTAGATATTGTAAAATTTTAGTAAGTGCTCCAATAGTGTTAGTTAAATGCTTAGCTAAATAACACATGGCACATTCTCAATATTTCTTGCAAGAGCGCTTTAAGAAATTTAGGACATAACCGATAAGAATATGGTTAAAGAAAGTATGAAGTTATTGATCCGCCTCTTCAAATATAGTGAGCGGGATAACTATCCCCTAAAATAATGAGGGAGTAGAGAGGCTATTGGCGGCAACATTTTTCTCATCTAATTCATATTTTAAAGATAACCGCTATATAGATGACCTATTGGAGATGCTCTTAGAGAAAATAAGGCTCAACTTTGTCAAATTAAACCTAAAGGTGGAACTGAATTTTTAGCTATTTCTTCAGGGGGCGATGAGCTTAAGTTTGAGGCCCTTAATGAATCTTCTCCAATACTACTTTAGCCAGAGTATACATTATGGGCATCATGCTGCTGGACATCATTGATGGTGGTTGGCATGGATTCACTTCACCAATAACGTGGTTGCTACAAGAGGTTATTATATGGTAAGTGTAACGACTTACTGGTTAGCATGTTGCCTCTAACCCAACCTTCCCAAGAAAGACAAGGAGAGTTAACTCCCAATTGCGTCTCATTCTGGAATGCGCAAACTCGCCTCCACATGAGGTCCCGAATTCAATTCCAGCCCATGAAGGCCCCTGCTCTTAGAATTGGGGATAATCCATTCAAGTAGTCATGCTCTAGGGACGCGATTGCAGAGTCTAGAGCCATGGCCGAAGAAAGGTAGTAACATCGCTATGAGATAAGGTAGCAACATCGCCTTTGCGTTAATCTTCAAATAGGATGCCATTTTTCCATAATGCGCATATGTATATATCACAGATAGCGATTCCGTGGAGAAATTGGAGGGCCTCACTGAAGAAGGGGCGATTGCAGAGTCTAGAGCCATGGCCGAAGAAAGAGCCAGAAATGAGAAGCTAGAGGAGGAACGCCAAATTCGAGAAGCTTTGAAGAAGAGTCTTGAAGATCAAGAACAGCGCTCGCGGTCGACCGTCGGTTAAATGCAGCGTGCGCAAGAGGACTTTCAGGATATCGTTGTTGAAGAAGACGAAGAAGGTACTAAATTCAAATTTGACTTATCATATCAAGAACTTATCTTTCAAGCATTAAACCATGGGGTATCTAAAAGTGATATTCTTCGCTGGATAATGGATCAATGCAGGGAAGCATCAGGTAAACAACTCCTTTAGAACTGCTATGCTCGAATTTATCACTTCAACTGATGATTATGCTTCGCACATAACCAGGTCATACATTCTTAAAAGGAATTGACGATAACCTTCATCATAGTAGTTATGCAGATATCCCATATGAATGTGGAGGGGTCTTTTCATCATAAGCTCTTCAAGTTTTGGCAATATGACTTGAGGTTTTTCTAACAAACAAGATTTACTTTTCGACAGAGGTAGAGACTTTGATCACAAGAAGGTCCCATAGGCTTCGCAGTGTTAAGGATTGTAACTTGCACATGTTAGTAGGTTATTGGACTCTTTATAACTTGCTTTTAAGTGTAATTTGTTCATTATATCCCTATTTCTAGACTTATGCTTGTCTTCGTAGTTTTGGTTGTTTTTATCTCATTTTATAGGCAAAGACGTGTTGTGGAACATAAGAGGCTAGCTTGAGGGTGCTTAAGTGGTGAATTAAAAGACTTTGAAGGGCTTAAGTTTAAGATAATTGAAGATAAAGAGAGTTAAAGGCCAATGCGCAAGTCAAAAGGTGGTGATAAGGGTCGAAAAGAGAAGAATATAGCGGATGGGGGGTGCCTAGTGACATTTTTCAAAGTTTCTTAGGGTTCTTATGAAGATGATTTAACGTCAGGGGGTGTTTTGTGTCTTAATTCTGTGCGCGTGGGTTGAACACATAATACTTGAAAGGTGCTGGGGGCATTTTAAAGCCCCCAGCAAAAATGGAGGGGCCAATATGTAAAATTGTAGCGACAGCTCACGCCAGCTCTCTCAATTATCTCTCCCCGACGCTGAAACACGGATGAAGAACAGAGAAACGCCATTGAAGCTTCTCCAAGCTTCGAACGAAGCTCAAAACCTGAAAAAAACGGATCTAACTCACGCAAAATCGGTACCAAATCGCTCCCTAGCCCAAGTTCTCTCCACTACAACCCTCAATTCGGCCCATAAACAAAGATAATAAAAAGGCCCAAATCACCTAAGGTTCTTGAGGACGACAATAATCGACAATATAGAGGGTCGTAGACGAATTGGAGGGTGAGGATGAAGACTTGGAGGCTACGAAATCCATCTACCAAGTCTACATAAGCCAAGTTTACAGAATGAAGAAGCTCTCTCTCACACTTTCGGCTCCGCACAGTGCTCAACGATGAACTCTGTTTTTTCCCCTCTCTCTCTCTACAAGTTCACCCACTCCTGGGTTTTTTCTTGAGCCTCTGAGCTCGGTCTCGAGAAGATTCAAAGCCAAGAATGTAGAAAGAGGTAGAGAGGGAGAGAGGGGACGAATTCTAGGCAGTTTTGGATTGGTTTTGCTCTGTTTTGCTGTTCATTGTTCTGTCTTGTTTCAGTAGCAACAACAGAAGTAGCTAGTAGATGCTTTAGTTGTTAGATAATTCGATTTTCATTAGTTTGTAGTTGATTCAAGGTTGGTTTGCTCTTTACTTTGAACTATAGCTTGTGTATTGTGGTTGATTTTGAGAAGAACTTGTGTATTCTTGAAGTTTTGAACTTAAATCTAGTGAAATGATATTTGAAGATGCTTGTGAATCTCTTCATCAACTCAAGAACATGAGTAGCTAGTTTCTTTGTTGGTTTTATTGATGAAGTTGGATAGCTTGTTGTGAAGTTTTTAATTGTTCTTCAAAGTTTCACAAGTTTGGATGTCGAATTCATTGAATTCTTGTGTCGAAATACAAATCCGAATTGTGGCTTGATATTTTATGTGGACTCACTTGGAGGAGTACATATCCTTGATGCTTGACATAACTCGATTTTGGGTTTCGCTCTTGAATTTGTGAGCTAGACGATTCCGTTTGCTTTAGAATCCACGTTTCGTCGCTTCATACAAATTTTGGGTTTTGAACTTCACTTGGAAGTTTTCTAGCGAAATCAGTTGACCCAACTCCACTCTCTTGAATAGTAGTTTTAGTAGTATTAGTAGTCGTTTATTTTATTTCTTAGTTTCAAAGACAACTTGCTCCATCACTTGTGGTGGATTTGATAGCTTGGCAAGCTCTAAAGCCATTGAGAAATTTCTTTTATCGCTTAGTTAGTCGTTTTTACTCTTTATTCTAGTTGAGTGAGTTAAATTCTTAATCCTCCTCTCCTTGTGGATTCGACTCCGGACTTATCGGATATTATTACTTGAGACGATATCCTATACTTGGGATTTTTGTCTAACACACAACCTCTCTTTCTCTCTCGGAGGGTAAGGGAATCAATATGGGACAGAATTCGGTTCGAAATCAATCGAATCCACGATCAATAAAACTATAAAAACACCGAAGAATCCACCCACGAAGCGCAAATCGAGAGAGGCAACTAACAGTCTGAATCCTAAGGGAACAAGGGAAGGCAAAGCAATTCGGCAAACCAGGGGCAGTTCGAACGACCTAGGTACTACTGTCCCTAACAAAGACCTGCCAACTAATTCGGTTCTGGATTACGGATTCCAACAACGGAGGTGGGCGCCTTAACGACCCAAAATGCAAGATTGGCGGCGACTGTGGTACAGTCCCGCCAGGCGCAATGATTCTCCTAAGTTGGAACGTGTGCGGGCTTGGGAACCCCCGTAACGTTACATCTCTTCACGATTTTGTGAGGAGATAGAAGCCCAATTTGGTTTTCTTGATGGAAACTATATTGTATAGACGTGAGATGGAAAAGGTTAAGCTCATGTGTGGGTATGCAAATGGTGTGTTTGTTGATTGTGACGATCGGCGAGGGGGGTCTAGCTTTAATGTGGGATAGGGAAGTTAATTTTTCCTTGATCCATATGACGAACCATTATATCAAGGGTTCGGTTCTTCTTGATGATTCAAAAGCAAGCTGGATTTTCACGCGGTTATATGGGGACCCAGTCGGGAGCAAACGGAGGCATTCTTGGAAGTTTTTATCGCACTTGAAGCCACGAGGTCAACCTTGTCTTGTGGTGGGCGATTTTAATGCGATCTCTTCTAAAGCCGAATAAGAAGGTGAGAGAGAAGACAAATTACGACAAATATAATATTTTAATTAAGTTCTTCATAGATTGGATCTCAGAGATATGGGATTTAGTGGTAATCAATTCACTTGGACCAATAATCAACCGGATGGTAGAGCTTCCCGGGAGAGAATTGATCGATGTGTAGACACCGATGATTGGATTGAATTATTCGGTTGGGCGAGGATTTGTTGGAATAGATGCCCTAGAGGCAATCTAGTTTAGTATGAATTTGTAATTGGCTAGAAAATTCATTTATTATTTATTGGATATTTAATATAATGAAGTCCTTAGATTTACAATCGTGTTGTTTATCTTAAATATCCCTAGTCAAGTATAATGATTAAATGGGACAATCATCTATAGACTAGTATGGGGTTGGATTGATATGGAGATATCACGATCCAACACATAGGTGTGCATTACGGAATGTCGCACTGGATTGACCCATCACCGAGAAGGCTACATACACGTTATGTTGAGTCACAAGTGCTTCTCGGGTACAATGGTATTGTCATCCTTAGACTTGAAGTCACTAGATATTCTAGTTGTGGATCATTGTGATCTTGGTAGCGTTAAACGCTACACCGTGACTGGGTAGTTATAAAGGCGTGTACTGGATACAATGAGAAGCAAGCTTAGAGATCGTAGTGGACGTAGAGAGGATTTGCCCCTCCCACATAACGGGAGCAAATATCCTAGGCCACTCGAGGATAGTGCTTATAGAATGTCTGGCCAGACTCAAATAAATCAATATATGGGATATTGATGTTATTTGCACAAATAAGGCTATTCCATGGATCGAGAAACTAGGGATTGGATATACGAGTGTGACTTGTATGTCTCGTGTCCAATCCGGATATGGAGGCAAAGGGATGGGACAATTACTTGTACAAGGTTGTCTAGATGACTATTCTATTAGTTGGCTAGAATGGATGTTTTGCTAGAAACCGCTCCATATTAGCAAAGAGTTGCTACCAACTAGATAGAACCTATGGGGTCACACGCTATATAGAGTTGTACTAGATTTGGGAATTAATTAATTGGATTAATTAATTAGAAGGATCACTTTGCAAACCCTTGCAAACTTAGTAGGGACTAATTTGCAAGGAAGGGACTAAATTGAATTCTAGTAGGACTAGAATAAGTCCTTTAGGTAGTTAACAAGGAGTTGTTGGACTATATAAAGGACCCTCCTTCCTTCCTTCCTCATAGAACTTATGCTCTAAAGAGAACATAACAAGAGTGGGAGAGAACAAAGGAGAGAGAGAGCAAGCAACAAGGAGGACGCCGCCCCCTTGCCGCCGCCCCTCGTCCCCGACGCCACAAGAGGGCCGAAACCCCTCTTTGTGCCTCGTTTTGCGTGATTCCTTCACCCTCCTCTCATTCCGGGCTAGCACCAAGGAGATTGGAGATCTAGGATCAACTCTAGGCGTGGATCAACTATAGAGAACGTGACACTATTCGCGTTTGAAGTCATCAAGGAGAACCCAAAGGTGTGTTTATGATTTCTTACCTTCACTATCGTTATGCATCTAGACTTGTGATCCTTGGAGGGTTTTGCATGGTTGTTTGTTTGATTATGCTTCCGTTTGCGCGATCCATGATTCAAAACCCTACAGTGGTATCAGAGCCACAGGTCATAGAGCATAAACGTAGTTTATGTGTTACATTCTTGTTGTTTTACACCTTAATTTGTTGTTTATCGCGTAAAACAAGACAAATCAAGCATTGGATGCAATTTGTCAAAAAATTAATCATAACAAAACCCAATTATTGCATTGGATGCATGAATTGGTGAGTTTGAGAAATTTTAGGATCTTAGATCTAGGGTTTGGGCATCCTTGGGGATGAAGGAGTTCTCCCAAAACAAGGAAACAACCAAACTTGGGCTCCAAGCAAGGAGGTTGTTTTGGAAACAACCTCCACAAGGAGGTTCGGCCCCCTAGGGGACCGCCCCCCCTTGCTTGCCGCCCAAGCTTGGCGCCCTAAGGGGCCGGGCGGCCCTAAACCGCGGGCCTAGCTTGCGGGTTTTGGGCCGGGCCGGCCCTAGGGATTTATGGTTCACTTTGTTTGGGCCCGGGCAATTGGATTGTTGGGCCCATGGACCGTTTTAACCCTAGAAATCCTAAAATCAATTAAAATTGACCAAGCGCGTTAAAATTGGATTTTAACTGTTTATGTGCAAATCGCATGGTGATTGGATATGGCCTTAGGATGTGGTTTGATGTGGATGTTTAATTTTGTGGTTTGGTTTTACGGCCTGCGAGCTGATCAATTAATTGTAATAATTAATTAGGGTTTTATGGCCTGCGTGCCATTTTTTTTCTCAACTTGTGAGATTTATTTTATTTAGTATAGATATTAGCTAGTGCTAGATAAAGTAGATTGTTAGCCAAGATTGGAGAAAAGAAGCCCAAAGCCAAAGAAGCCACAAAAGATGGAGCATGGAGCATGGAGCGCACCACATTACTATGAAGGATGGACCAAAAGATCAAGACGCATGGAGATGTGTTTGTTTAGGGTTCATAGATAATTCCATTGGCTTGGAATTATCTTAGTCTAGAAAAGGCCATATCCACATCACGTTTAATTTCTGTTTTGTGGTTGTTTATTTATTGTCTTATTATTTGTGTGGTTGGTGTATGAATGATGCATGCAATTAGGATAATAAGATAATTAGACAACCCGGATCTATTGTTTGGAGTTGTGCCCAAACTCAAATAGATAGATTAGTTGATATTGATCAACAAAATAATTGAATTTAAAATCCCTCAAATTAAAATATTGTGTTCTTGCCTTCTCGTTATTTAAACACTCATTATCATCATTATTTATCAAGTTCGTGCGTGCCAAAGCATGGCGACTTGGTTCATAAAGATGGAATGCGATGGCACGTAACAATGTGCAATTGTTTAGATAAGAGGTTGAACACAACTAGGCTATTAATTTGATTAAGAAACCTAGAGGCAATCAATTGGGATTATCCATATGGATGGATAAATAAGGAGTTATTTGCCCGATTGAACCAAGAGTTGCATATGGGATGCAATTGGAATTGTTCCTACCTAAGAAGTAGTCGAATTATGGGTGACTTGCCAAAGCAAGCTCATAAGGAGATGAAAAAGATGGATCTTGGCCCACTAGAAAATATAAGGATATTTTCCGCATTAATATCTTGAGGGTTATTAATCCGTAGAAAAATAGTGGGAGCTATATTTAATAAACTAGCCATTATTAAATATAGTCAAAAATTCACAAATACTAAAACTTGCGTATTTTCCTTTTGTAGAATTCCAAATGGCAAACAACTCATCGAGTTCACAACATTCCCTACGATCTGTCCTTGAGAAGGACAAGCTCTCTGGAACCAACTTTCTTGATTGGTACAGAAACTTGAGAATTGTTCTCAAGCAAGAGAAGAAGCTGTACGCAATAGAGGAGCAAGTTCCAGAAGGTCCAGAGAATCAGACACCTGCTGCCTTAAAGGCGTATCAAAAGCGTGTTGATGACGCTAATGATGCGGCCTGCCTAATGCTTTGCACCATGACCTCTGAGCTTCAGAAGCAACATGAGAACATGAATGCTGTCGATATGATCGAACATCTAAAGCAGCTCTTCCAAGAGCAGGCGAGGGTAGAGAGGTATGAGGTCTCAAAGGCACTGTTCAAATGTCATCTGGCAGAAGGGAACCCGGTGGGACCCCATGTACTCCGAATGATCGGGTACTTGGAGAATCTCGCCCGGCTTGGGTTCCCGGTCGGCCAAGAGTTGGCAACGGATCTCGTGTTGCAATCGTTTCCTGAAAGTTATGGACAATTCATTATGAACTATAACATGAACGAGATCGTTAAACCACTGCCAGATTTGCTCAACATGTTGAGGACGGCTGAACAGAGCATCAACAAGGGTAAGGGCAAGGCCATTATGATGGTGCATAAAGGAAAGGGCAAAAAGTTTGCATCTTCCTCCAAGGGCAAAGGCAAGTCAGTTGCTAAGTCCAAGGAACAAGCCCTTAAGCCTGTTGGTGGCATTGCCAAGGTCGTGACTAAGGGTGAATGTCACTACTGTAGTCAACCTGGACACTGGAGGAGGAACTGCCCAAAATATCTGGAGGACAAGAGGCTTGGAATAGTGATTCCACCACCACCAGGTATTTTTGTTGTAGATGTCAATTTAACTGTCTCTACATCATGGGTATTAGATACTGGATGTGGATCTCATATTTGTCGAAATATGCAGGATCTAAAGAGAAGTAAAAGATTGGCTAAAGGGGAGGTAGATCTGCGCGTTGGGAATGGAGCAAAGGTTGCTGCGTTGGCCATAGGCGTGTGCGAGCTATCTCTGCCTTCAGGATTAGTTTTAGAATTAAATAATTGCTATTTTGTGCCTGCTATGAGCAGAAACATTATTTCTATTTCTTGTTTGGACAAGGAAGGTTTTATTATTTCAATAAAGAACAATTGTTGTTCCTTTTATTTAAATAATATTCACTATTTTAGTGCGCAATTATTTAATGGACTTTATGTCCTTGATCTAAGCAATCCTGTCTACAACATTAATACCAAGCGGATTAAAATAAATGATTTAAATCCTGCTTATTTATGGCATTGTCGTTTAGGCCACATAAATGAGAAACGTGTATCTAGACTCCATAAAGATGGATTACTGGACTCATTTGATTTTGAATCATATGAGACATGTGAGGCTTGTTTATTGGGAAAAATGACAAAGTCCCCTTTCAATAAGAAAGGTGAGAGGACTAGTGAGCAATTGGCGCTCATACATACCGATGTGTGTGGGCCATTTGCCACGCCTGCCAGGGGTGGTTACGTCTACTTCATTACGTTTACTGATGATTACAGTAGATATGAATTTGTGTACCTTATGAGGGCAAAATCCGAATCCTTTGAAGTGTTCAAAGAATTCAAGAATGAAATAGAGAAGCAACTTGGCAAAAGTATCAAGGCTCTACGATCGGATCGTGGAGGAGAATACTTGAGCCAAGAGTTTGACGACTATCTTAGAGAGTGGGGGATCGTGTCCCAACTCACTCCACCCGGAACGCCACAATGGAATGGCGTGTCCGAGAGGAGGAATCGAACCCTATTGGATATGGTTCGGTCTATGATGTGTCAAACCGATCTTCCATTATCATTTTGGGGCTACGCTCTATTAAGTGCAGCTTTCACCATTAACCGTGTTCCATCTAAATCAGTCATGAAGACACCATATGAGATGTGGAGTGGGAGGCGTCCCACACTGTCGTTCATGAGGATTTGGGGCTGCGATGTCTATGTAAAACGTTTACAATCAGACAAGCTAGGGCCTAAATCGGATAAGTGTAAATTTGTGGGGCACCCTAAGGAAACTAAGGGATACTACTTCTACAATCCAACCGAGAACAAAGTGTTTGTTGCTCGGACCGGCGTGTTTCTAGAAATAGAGTTTGTCTCTAAAGGAGCAAGTGGGAGGAATGTAGAACTTGAAGAAGTTCAAGAGCCACAAATCACTGAACCGATTATGGAACATGAACAGGAATCACAAGCAGTTGTGGATCCACCTGTTCAGGTAACACAAGAGCTTCGTAGATCTAGTAGAGTGCGCCAGGAACCCGAGAGGTATGGACTTCTCGTAACTGATTCCGGTGACACGATGCTCATAGATGATGAGCCTACTACCTATGAGGAGGCCATGAATGGCCCAGACTCGCAGAAGTGACTTGAAGCCATGAGATCCGAGATGGAATCCATGTACACCAACAAAGTATGGACTTTGGTGGAACCACCTGATGGGGCGCGGCCCATAGGGTGCAAGTGGGTCTTCAAGAAGAAGATCTACATGGATGGTAATGTGATTACCTATAAGGGCCGATTGGTGGCTAAAGGATTCAGACAGATTCATGGTATTGACTATGATGAAACCTTTTCACCAGTCGCTATGACCAAATCCATCCGAATCCTACTTGCGATTGCAGCATACTACGACTATGAGATTTGGCAGATGGATGTCAAAACAGCATTCCTTTATGGGAATCTCCTCGAGGACGTGTATATGATACAGCCGGAGGGTTTTGAGGATCCAAAGCAAGCCAACAAAGTCTGTAAACTGCAACGATCCATTTATGGATTGAAGCAAGCTTCTAGGAGTTGGAATCGACGTTTTGATGAAGTGGTCAAAGAGTTTGGCTTCATCAGAAACGAAGATGAGTCTTGTGTCTACAAGAAGGTTAGTGGGAGCTCTGTAGCTTTTCTGGTCTTGTATGTGGATGACATACTACTCATTGGAAACGACGTTCCCATGCTGCAATCTGTGAAAGATTGGCTAGGAAAGTGTTTCTCAATGAAGGACTTAGGAGAAGCAGCCTATATACTCGGTATAAAGATCTATAGAGATAGATATAAGAGGTTGCTAGGCCTAAGTCAGAGTACATATATTGACAAGGTGTTGAAACGGTTCAACATGCAAGACTCCAAGAAGGGGTTCTTGCCTATGTCACATGGAATAGCTCTTTCGAAGAGTGGTTGTCCTTCCAATGAGATTGAGAAGGAACGCATGAGTAGGATTCCCTATGCCTCGGCCATAGGATCTATCATGTACGCCATGTTATGTGCTAGACCAGATGTGTCATATGCCTTGAGTATGACAAGCAGATACCAATCCAATCCGGGTGAGAGTCACTGGATTGCTGTCAAGAACATCCTAAAGTACTTGAGAAGAACTAAGGATGCTTTCTTGATGTTTGGCGGTGAGGAAGAGTTGCGTGTAAGGGGTTACACTGATGCAAGCTTCCAAACCGATAGAGATGACTTTAGATCACAGTCGGGATATGTGTTTTGCCTGAATGGAGCAGCGGTGAGCTGGAAGAGTTCCAAGCAAGAGACGGTAGCTGATTCTACAACAGAGGCTGAGTACATTGCTGCAAATGGCGCAGCAAAGGAGGCTGTTTGGATCAGAAAGTTTGTTTCTGAGCTTGGTGTGGTCCCTAGCATTGCGGATCCAGTGGAGTTGTTCTGTGACAACACTGGGGCGATCGCGCAATCAAAGGAACCCAGATCGCACCAGAAGTCCAAGCATGTGCTCAGAAAGTTTCATCTGATTCGAGATATTATCGATAGAGGAGACGTTCGGATATGCAAGATTCCTACAGATGATAATCTGTCAGACCCGCTTACGAAGCCTCTCACGCAGTGGAAGCATGAAGGGCACACTAGGAGTATGGGCATACGAGATGCGCCAGATTGGCTCTAGTGCAAGTGGGAGACTGTTGGAATAGATGCCCTAGAGGCAATCTAGTTTAGTATGAATTTGTAATTGGCTAGAAAATTCATTTATTATTTATTGGATATTTAATATAATGAAGTCCTTAGATTTACAATCGGGTTGTTTATCTTAAATATCCCTAGTCAAGTATAATGATTAAATGGGACAATCATCTATAGACTAGTATGGGGTTGGATTGATATGGAGATATCACGATCCAACACATAGGTGTGCATTACGGAATGTCGCACTGGATTGACCCATCACCGAGAAGGCTACATACACGTTATGTTGAGTCACAAGTGCTTCTCGGGTACAATGGTATTGTCATCCTTAGACTTGAAGTCACTAGATATTCTAGTTGTGGATCATTGTGATCTTGGTAGCGTTAAACGCTACACCGTGACTGGGTAGTTATAAAGGCGTGTACTGGATACAATGAGAAGCAAGCTTAGAGATCGTAGTGGACGTAGAGAGGATTTGCCCCTCCCACATAACGGGAGCAAATATCCTAGGCCACTCGAGGATAGTGCTTATAGAATGTCTGGCCAGACTCAAATAAATCAATATATGGGATATTGATGTTATTTGCACAAATAAGGCTATTCCATGGATCGAGAAACTAGGGATTGGATATACGAGTGTGACTTGTATGTCTCGTGTCCAATCCGGATATGGAGGCAAAGGGATGAGACAATTACTTGTACAAGGTTGTCTAGATGACTATTCTATTAGTTGGCTAGAATGGATGTTTTGCTAGAAACCGCTCCATATTAGCAAAGAGTTGCTACCAACTAGGTAGAACCTATGAGGTCACACGCTATATAGAGTTGTACTAGATTTGGGAATTAATTAATTGGATTAATTAATTAGAAGGATCACTTTGCAAACCCTTGCAAACTTAGTAGGGACTAATTTGCAAGGAAGGGACTAAATTGAATTCTAGTAGGACTAGAATAAGTCCTTTAGGTAGTTAACAAGGAGTTGTTGGACTATATAAAGGACCCTCCTTCCTTCCTTCCTCATAGAACTTATGCTCTAAAGAGAACATAACAAGAGTGGGAGAGAACAAAGGAGAGAGAGAGCAAGCAACAAGGAGGACGCCGCCCCCTTGCCGCCGCCCCTCGTCCCCGACGCCACAAGAGGGCCGAAACCCCTCTTTGTGCCTCGTTTTGCGTGATTCCTTCACCCTCCTCTCATTCGGGCTAGCACCAAGGAGATTGGAGATCTAGGATCAACTCTAGGCGTGGATCAACTATAGAGAACGTGACACTATTCGCGTTTGAAGTCATCAAGGAGAACCCAAAGGTGTGTTTATGATTTCTTACCTTCACTATCGTTATGCATCTAGACTTGTGATCCTTGGAGGGTTTTGCATGGTTGTTTGTTTGATTATGCTTCCGTTTGCGCGATCCATGATTCAAAACCCTACAGGATTAACCATCTAGTCTCGGACACCTCCGATCATGTCCCTATAGGAATTAAAAAGAATGGAACCAACTAAACTTCGGTTCCTTCTAGAAACAATGTGGTTCGAGAATCAGACGTGTATACCGAAAATAGTAGAGAGTTCGCAATCCGGGGAGGGGTCAGTCCCTGCAAAGCTCAACACAGTGAGCAAAAATGTACAGCAGTGGGAGAAAAGTGTTTTTGGTAGTGTCCGGATTCAATTGAAACAGTGGCGGCAGCGACTACAAACGCTAGGATCATTGGCGCAGTTGTCGGATAATCTTGAAGAAACCCTTTATGTTCGAAATAGAATTTATGATCGTCTTAAGCAAGGAGAAATCATGTGGCTTCAACGATCGCGGGAGTTGTGGCTTAATCAAGAGGATAGAAAAACAAGGTTCTTTCACAGGAAGTCCATTAATCGCAAAGCAAGGAATAGAATTTCCGGCATTGAAGACAGTGGGGGCAATTGGGTTGATCAACCTGAACAGGTCTGGCTTGTTTTTGAAAATTATTTCTCCGGTATTTTCTCGTATATTGATCCTACTAGCCAGAAAATGGAGCATATGTTCTGCACCATTGATGGCGTTATCTCAGCAGAGAAAAGTACCATGTTGGACCAGCCTTTTTCAGCGGAGGAGGTTTGGCAAGCGCTCAAAGCAATGTCGGGGGAAAAAGAGTCGGGACCCCATGGTTTCCCGGCTGTGTTCTCCCATAAGTTATGGCCGAACATTGGGCCAGAGGTAACCGAGATATGCCTAAAAGTGTTAAATGATGGAGGGGAAGTGACGGATTTTAATCATACCCTCATTGCACTCATTCCAAAGGTGAAGCAAGTGCGCAAGGTATAAGATCTCAGGCCAATTTCATTATGTTCCACTATTTATAAGATAATAACCAAGTTCTTGGCTAACCGCCTGAAGCTAGTGTTGGATGATATCATTTCACAAAATCAAAAAGCTTTCACTCCGGGGAGGCTTATTTCTGATAATATTATTACAGCAGTTGAATTGTTACATTCTATGAAGACAAAAAGAGGCAAGGAGGGTGTGGGCGCGCTCAAAATTGACATGAGCAAGACATACGACCGTGTGGGATGGAAATTTCTTAAGGAAATAATAGAATGCATGGGCTTTCGAAGTAAGTGGTTTTCAGTGGTGATGCAGTGTATTTTTACGGCTACATACAGTCTGATTATTAACGGTTCAGTGCAAGGGAAAATCATACCTGAGAGAGGGCTGAGATAGAGATGTCCTCTATCCCTTTATCTTTTCCTCTTAATCAGCGAGACCCTATCCCGAGGCCTTTCAAAAGCAGTGCAAGAAAGGAGAATTACAGGAGCAAAAGCATATAGGGGAGGACTAGTGGTCTCTCATCTATTTTTTGCTGATGATAGCTTAATTTTTACAAAATCTAATGCTAACGAGTTGTCTGAACTGTTACGGTTATTACAGATTTATGAGCAGGTCTCGGGACAAGTCTTAAACTTAAAAAATTATGGTCCTGTCGGACAATGTTGGAGAGGAAACGCGAGCACAACTCAGCTGCATGTGCGGTGTACCGACTGTCGACAGCTTCGAAAGTTATCTTGGTCATCCTGTTGCATTTGGAAGAAAGAAGAAGATTATGTTTCAGAAAATTATCGAGAGTATCATCGACAAGTTAAAAGGGTGGAAGGAGAAAACGTTGTCGCATGCAGGTAAAGAAACTCTTATCAAGGTCGTGATTCAAACAATACCTAATTATGCAATGAGTTGTCTCATATTACCTACCGGTATTTTCCATGACATTGAAAAACTGATTAGAAAATTCTGGCGGGGCGATTCTAAGAAAAGAAAGTCCTTACATATCATTAACTGGGACAAGCTAAAATGGGAAAAGATATTGGAGGCCTGGGTTTCAAGGACTTCCAGAACTTTTAACGTCTCCCTGCTCGCGAAACAAGCCTGGAAAATTCTCAAGAAACCACACAGTTTACTGAGTAGACTTTTGAGGGACAAATACTTCAAACATGGTGATTTCCTACATTTCAAACAAAAAACCCAGGCCTCTTAGGGTTTCAGAAGCATCTTAGCAGGCCGCGGTTTTCTCAAAAAAGGCCTTGTTAGGAAGTTAGGAGACTGCAAGAACATTACCATGTTTAAAGACAAGTGGATTCCTATGGGTGATACAGCAGCAACAATCACTCCAAGTCCAGAATATGCAAATATGTCAATTTCACAATGCATTCAAAGCGGAGATTGGGACGACAACAGATTAAGAACTTACTTGTGGAACGTAGATGTTACAGATATCAAGGCGATCCCGGTTCCAATAAATGGAGAACAAGACAGTGCAAGATGGACACACAAACATGGATTTACACGACAAGTACAAGATATCTAATTCAGCAAAGAGAAAAGCTTGGTGTACCAGAACCTTCAACAGGACCGGATATGCCTTGATTCAAGAACCTTTGGTCTATGGCTATTCTGAAGAAAATTGTGTACCCAATATGGAAGCTTTGGCATGAAGTCCTCCCAGTAGCAACGAAATTGAGAGAGAGATAAATTAGAGTACCTATTCTCTGTACGGCGTGCAACAGTGCCCCTGAAACCAACAACCATGTGTTCATAAATTGCTCGGTTACATCCAAGATCTGGGTTGAAGTGTTGGGTATTCCAAAAACCCATCTCAGAAATTGTGATCCAGAAGACATTTTCACATCAGATTCAAAAGACTTCGAGAAGAAATGGGCGATAATTGTTTGGTGCATCTGGTATGCTAGGAATGATTCAAGATTCAACTGGAGTGTATTTTCCAGTAACAAAGTAATAGAGAGGATTTACCACTACTTAGCTGGATTTGGTTTCTCTTCGGGGATAGTCATGGAGAGGAAAGCTCGGACGGTTGAAGTAGAAGGATGGAAAGCCCCACTGGAAACCAGGATTAAAATCAACACCGATTGTGCCACCGATTTGAATCTTGCAGTCGCCGGAGTTGGATGTGTGCTCAGAGATTATGACGGAGCCTTTGTGGCCGGCCGACATGAGCGAATTCCTTTCGCCTCATCGGTTCTTCTTCTCGAACTCACCGGAATTCAAAGAGGACTTTCAATGGCGAGAGACTTCGGGCGTCGAAAAGTGGTGGTGGAATCTGATTCAAAGCTAAGTGTCGAGCTACTCGAGAAATGGAGGAGAAGAAGAGGAAGCGTTGAGGTAAACGATGAGATAGCATTAATGGCTGACAAATGCATTGAACTGGTTGGGGCTTTTGAAGATATCAAGATCGTCTAGGGATGGCAATATGGTCCGATCCGATATGAGATTCGAGCGATCTGAGCCGAACGGATCGGATCCGAATCCGATCTAATTAAAAATGGATCAGATTTGGATTAAAAAAGCCAGACCCGAACGAATTTGAATCTGAGGGAAGATCCACCGGGTTCCGACCCGATCCGATCCGACGTATATGTGTGCTTTACAAATATACCCCTGTTAGCTCCCCATTTACCCTTACAAGAAGAATACTATAGTAACTCCAACCTACAAAGCTATTTCTTTTATTTTTTGGGCTTCATAACTTACGAACTTGGCTTAGCGTATGAAATAGTGTTTATGTTTATGAAATAGCAGACTCGAGCTGGTTCCGATCTGAATCCGATACGAACACGTACTATATGGATCTACGGATCGGATCTGGATCAGCTGGAATGATACCCGATCCGATCTGATATGAATCCGGTGATGATCCGAACGGATTTGGATGGGATTTGGATCTCATTTCTCTTTGTCGGATTTGGATCAGGAAGCACCTGATCCGTTCCGGATCCGACCCGTTGCCATCTCTAAGATCGTCCATGTGTAACGTCGATGTAACTCGGGTGCTGATTTATTTGTCCAGAGATCCCTGCTGATTCCACAATTTAGCTTGTATACTCGCCCCCCTTCTTAGGCCAGTGATGTATTGGTTTCAGACAGTTCTGGCCTCTCGGCCCTTTAATCGAAAAATTTTCACTAAAAAAAAAAGGAAGTGTTTCAAAACTGAAAAGAACACAACCGTGAGAAGGGACTATGTCAGACTCTTTTTTATAGATTTGGAATGCGGAAGACAGCTTATGACTCGTCTATTGTGCGGGTCTGGCGTCGAAACAAAAGGTTGGTACTTCATTTTTGCGAAAAAACACAGACAGAAATGGAAGAACTGAGGAAGCTGGAACAAGTACAGGCGACAATCACCTCACTGAAATCGCGAGGAATCATATCTTCTTCTTCTTCTTCTTCTTCTTCTTCTTCTTCCGAATCGGATCGCTTTCTCGTCGACGTTGCTCTCCTTTTGGTAATTCCTCTTCACTACTGTTACCAACCCTAACACCTACCGCTTAAGATTAATGCCATTGTATACACTGTATCACTCTCTTAGGAGCACTGTGTGTATTACTAGCATTATTATTTATAAATATAGACACTTGGAATTAGCAGTGAGTGAAGCCCAGCACCAAATTAGGGCTCGTGTTCTTCTCTCCACTGTGGGCATATTTCTGTCTCATGGTGTATCTATCTAATTCAAAAGTGAGAGGAAAATCAAATCTTCATGCTCTTCTACTGTAATAATCATGAAAAAATGATCTACCTTTGGTGGAGAAGGCATCGTTGTCGTGTGGCGTTAGATTATTCCCCAAGTGTTTTCAACTTTGGAGATATTGAAGAGGGGTTTGCAGGATAATTCTCTCCTAATCTGCAGACAAGGCTAGATGTAGTTCCAAGAGTGAATAGAAGGGTGGCCGTGAATAAACTTGATCTATCCTACACATCCATATTGGTTTAAATTGAGCATTATGTTTACACGTTTTTTCTTTCATTTCCTGGAGTATAAATTATCAGTAGAAAAGATTCTATCGAAATGAAGACATAGGAAGCCAGGAAGGTGTTATAATACATTTTTCAACCTAAATATTGTGAAAAATAAAAGTATGAATGAGAAGAGGTCTGAAATTCAATAATATATATAATCCAAAGATCAAAGAAGGAAGTACAACACCTGCACTCCATTCTAAAAATGAATCACTTCGGATACGAGCAAAACTGCCCTTCCCTTCGGAAATCCTTTTCACTTCCTTAGGTAAACCACACAACTTTCAGGAATTAGTCACACATCTTTTATTAGTCGTCGCGTACCAGAAGACCTTCCCACTTATGTTAAAACACTCTCACCTTGAAGGCGATGCAACAATAACTGATAAACGGAATCGACATCTTGCACATACCGTTTCGTATCACGAGAAACTAACATACCAAATTATCGACCACACCAATATTGTATCTTGATATTAATATAGTATCACTTCTAGAGCTTCCCCCAGTAAACGGATATGTAAATCCGTAAAGGAGCTTCTAACTTCCATTGCCAATTAGCATATTTAAAGCAATCAGATGCAGAAGAAAGTAAGATACTGTAAAAAGTAACCACAGGGAGTATGCACCCAGGTCATGACATCATTACTCAACCAGCATTTTCCTTGTACAATATTACACATCAGATTTCTACGAAATAGGGCTCTTCCAATCCATTGGGTCCTCAGTGTAACGCTATCCCCGAAACTCGCAATATTGATGATCCAAGTACCCAAATTCTCCTTTAGAGTACTTATTGATATTCCAACCTCCTACTAACTAGAACATAAATTGCAAAAAGAGACATCAGATAATTTGCAAGCTAAAGAGTGCTGTACACGCATATTTCATACTTTGCGATTGTGATTGTAAATGTGGGTTCCCATGGCTTAATCAAAAGGCCTGGTTATTACATTGATAATAAGGAAGTAGGAATTCAACTGATAGTCTACATAGAATAAAGCCACGCTTCATAATATTTCAATTGCATCTGCCACTCCGTGTGATGTCGGATTGGGGTGAACTGTAATTTCTTCAGAGTAACTCCTGGAACCATTCCAAGATACTAAGGAACTAGATAACGTAATATATGTTATTGATGAACACAGCCTCGTTCCACCCTTACTTCCACCCCTTTGTCTCAATCTACCTAAGGAGCTCAAAAGTTTCGGTCCTGTGAATTTTGAGATTCGCGTGTAGGTTTCAAGTACCAGTCATTGTCCAGGATAGTGTATTTGCATGCCAAATAGTGTGTGCCATACATGTTATTTATACTTGTAAATAAACCTGGTTTATGTGAGAGTTCTTTTCTGCTCATGAAAGAGCGAAAAAAACTGATTCACCTCGCTGATTGTTATTCGGCTCTAACATGGAAGATGCAACCATATGGTGAACTTGGCATGGAGAAGAAGTGCAAGTTGATGCATGAGAACTTACCCAAGGTCAGCTTGACTCTGTGATAACTCAGATTTCTGATATCTAGCTATCAGATTGTGTGTCTCTTACATTATTTGTACGACAGATTTCTGCTCTTTTTCTTGAAGAAGCCTTGCCCAACTATAGCGAGGAAGGTAATGTATTGTGCTTTTTTCGAAGAAGCTATGCTCAATAATGCTACTGAACATCAATGTTTACCTGGATTTATGATTTTTTTACTGTGTTTTCTGTTTTCTGTTTCCTTTGTAGTTTGTTTTTTATACTGGTCAAAAGTTTCATTATTTTGTGTTTGAGATATTGTGGAAAAGATGGATGCCTGTGGTCTAAGATTTTTCTTATTTTGTTTGGACTGACTGGATGGATGATGATTACTTGTGAACTTATCAATAAAAGTAGGAGTGTATGGTTAGACAGGTGAACTGAATATTAAAACCAGGGAGAACCTCTTGATCCGTGTGATTTAACCACTCAAACGGTGAACCAGCGGCTACGTGAGGGATTCAGTCCCTCCTTGATGAGTTGTAGAAAAACCCTCGCACCACCAAATTGTGTTGATCTTCTGTTAGTTGTTACCAGTAGAGCCAGCACACACACATATCGAATCAATAACAAAATAAGAAGCTGTAAAAATTATTCCATTTGATATTCTTTTTACTGTGCATCATTTGTGACATTACTGAATATTGATTGATATCTATAACAAATGATAGTTCATACCAATGCGTATGCTTTATATATATTTACAAAATCGTTTATCAACAGTTAATCTCACTTGGTATCGGATATATGTTAAGTTATTACATAAGTCAACAGACCAACTAACTACTTTTGACCAAGTGAATATCACGTTGGTAAAATTTTGGTCTGGGTTTAAAAATTATGCTTTTGGATTATATTAGCAATCTATATGACCACATAGGCACATATAAGCAAGTGTGTGTGTGTGTGTGTGTGTGTGTGTGTACTTAACTGCTTATCAACTTTGTCACATACATATATTGAAAGTTGCTTATTTCAGGTACTTGTGAGAAGATAGCACGTTCTGCGCCACAAAATGATTATGGAGATATTTCCATGATTGGGCTGGAGGCGATGGAAAATGCAAATTCCACACTGGAAGACTTTGTAAGCAACACACTACTAAGAACAGATATCAACTAGCGAAAATTGAATTAAAGAGATTTATATACTAAGAAACATATTTTCTGTAGACATTGTTTTTGCACGGTTGAGTAAAAAAAAATCGTTTCTTTTAATGCATAGATTGAAGCAACGATAAGTCGATAATTGCTCATAACATTCCTAGATAGTTCTAAAATTCACAAAATCATTGGAGATACTTCTGTCAATTGGAACTGAACCAATTTTGATTGCGGGGTATATTTTAGGACTAGTAATTTGCTTGCTAGTTTACTTTATTCGGGAACTCATGACGATACACATGCTTCATGTGTTCACAGAAAGTTATATATATCAGGTAACTGGTAATTTGCTTGCTAGTTTCCTGGCCTGATGCTCTTTCCTATCGAAATTACAATTGTTAATTTTAAATTTTCAACAGTGCAGATCGTATTTCATGTTTCACGATTTGGATGTTAACAATGCACATTCAATTTTCAGATACTTGCCAATACTTTCATTCACAGAAAGTTATATATATCAGGTAACTATCTGCCTTGTAGTACATTCGTGCTTTCCTCTTTTGTTGTCAATCATTTGCTTCAATTTTTGGTTATTAAATATTTGCTTCATCACAGAGAGTTTTTAACCACAATAATTTTAGATATCAAAATAATGCCCAATTTAGAGTTATTTTGAATCTATTTCCCAATAGCGATTGTGTTGCCATGTCAATGCCACAGGATAATATTGTAGGTCATTTTTAGAAATTTATCTCTCATCCATTCAATTATTAAAAGGATTTTTTTTTTAATTAACTCATTTGAAACAGATCCTGTACTTTTCTTTGCCACAAATCATGCCTGTTTCTGAAGTTTGAGTTTCCTTACCATTTTCCTCCTGTGCTGTGAAGATTTTCATTGAACTCTTTCCGGGTATGTGCCGTGATGGACTTTACTTCGAATGAAATGCTCAAGTTTTTCTCAGAAAAAAGGCATCTCAAGAAGAGCAGTCATTATACACAACTGTTAATTGTGGTATGTATTTCTAGAGAAACTATGCATATGAAGTCCTATTGCATAATCGAGAATTTAACAGAGGAAAGGACGACACCATTTATATGCAGTCCTTTTCACTTTGATTGTATCTGATATTAGAAACTTCAATTTCTTGCTTGAAAGTTGCTTGTTGACTAGTAGACCATCGACATTGATATTTTTCTGATTAATTCTTTCAGGCAAAACCTAAACAGACCGAAAATCAATAGACATAAACGTACATATTTCTTATTAGCCGTTAGCAAGTTACGGCCTGGAAATCTTGGGCCACTTCTATTCTGTAATTTCACTGGTCTCCGTTTATGGGGTGTTAGTTGATGTATTAGAAACACCAGTCTGATTCCTTTTTTAATTGGCTACATCGACATTGAAGGTTTTGTGCTTTAGAGTTTTTTATTCTATGGTATTGCTAGACTTTAGATTTCAATTGTTTAGCATTTAGATGTTTTGTATAAACTTTACTCATTTGCAATGCTACTGTTTCTGTTGCACTTTATATTTTATAACAACTCGTGAGTTCTTCTATATTGTCATGGCTTCTTTCAATTAGAAAAAGAAGGTAGAGTCATATTTGGACATTTCCATTCTCTTTTCTCTCTCTCTGTCTCCCCGACGTGGTAGATGAATTCTTATAATGGGAATTAGTTTGGGTGGAACGTTCGAGTGGAAACTAAAGTTCCATAATAGCAATATTGGAGTAAAAAACTCCCTCATAGAAGATAGAATAATATGCTGAATTGAGATGTCGAAGAACATGATCAAACAATGTTTTCCATCGCTAGCGGAAATCGAATTGATACTAATCATTGCTTCTGTCTGTAAAATTTACTATGATAAAAAAAATTGTCTGTTAGATAATTTTTGATAACGGACTAAATCATGAGGGTGGATTATGCTGTCTGCAATCAACCACCAATGCACGCCAAATTGTTGCAATATCTACCGTTATAAAATTTAATTCAGAGAATTTCCCGTAAAGGTTCCAAACTCCTTGAAACTTGAAAATCACAAATTTCTTGTGATTTCCAAGTTTTAAACCTTTTAAGGTAGTTTCCAAGTTTTATTGTACTTCACTAGTTGAAGATGTGTAAAGATTTTTCTGATGGAAAGACCGAAAGACTAATGGTAGTAAATCTATCAAACAAAGAAGTGTTGAGTCAAAAACTGCCTTTCGGATGCTTAGATTGGGCGAATTTTAACCGTCGGATCTACCCCATGTTTGGGGAATAATCACTGGGAACCACAATCATCAAATGCAAACATATTTTTTGTTTAGAGAGGCATATGAAGCTGTTCTTTACTTCTTTGAAGTCGTGATATATTTGTAATTATTATGAACCTTGTTCTACCAGAGAGATTCTTCCATTCCTATATCTCAATGCCCTCATGTTTTTGATGTTGCAGTTGGATAGGTTAAATGAGAAAACACTCAAATTGCCAACTGCAGGAGAACTACACTCGGTATGGTAGTTATAAAAAGTTACTGAAGGTATAATATCAATTAAGTAGCTACTGAAGTCATACTACATTGATTGGACTGTGTACAGGAATCTAATCAGACGGCGGTCAACAGGTACGTTGAGTCATTTGAAGCTGATCTGAGACCTCTTGGAGTCCTACTCGAGCATAATGGACTTTTGACAGAACGGTGTGTAAATGGAAATTTTCAGTTCATTGCTTAGTATAGAGTTTGTACTTACAAATTCCATTACTTGTGTAGGATAAAAGAGGAATTTAGGTCTGGAGAAGAATACTGGGCTTTAGAGAGAAAGCTCTGCTGTGAACTGACAAGCAACAAAAAGGTATCCACATCACCGCAGAAGCTAAAATTGATGTACACTTACAAAATCTTTAGAGGTTCTATGTTATTCTACCTAACCTGTGTGGTTCTCTTAGGAACGTTAGGCTGAGGGATAAATTATGAGAATTTTCATCTATGTGCTAATTCTGCTTATTTCCCTATTGCACCGTAACACCCCTGATTCTGTTTCTCACGCTTCTATCAGCAGTAATGTTAATTTTCAAAATTCCTGGGAGCACTGATGGACAGATCCCAGTCTTTGACGTCCTAATTCCACTAGATTTAGGACAAAAAGCCTTCTATTGTTCCTCGTATAGATTAAGGACTCGATGAGAACATTTGTTCATACATAATGTGTTATGTTACCTACTTTTGATGGGTTGGATGGAAGTACAAAACAACAATATTTCCTTGACTCTTCCGTATTTTTTTTTATTAATAAAGTCATTGCTGTGGTTTTAATTTCGGCATAGTTGATCCCTTGAACTGAAACCTTGGGGTATTACTTTAGCTGTTCTCTAGGAGTTGCTATATTCTGATATTCTATGTTCAAGCCACTGAAAAGTTACTTCCATTGAAATTTTCTCGAATTTGATTATATTACATGCAGATTCTAGTGGAAGATGTGATGAGGGCAATTCATCTCAAATCATTTGATTACCGGGTGCTGAATCTTCTTTTATACCAAGTAAGGGGAGAAGAGGTATATGTTCTTGATTTACTTATGTATAGATCTGAGTTGTTTTGTCTTTTGTGGTCCAGATAAGTGTGCCGTCATTTTCTTTCATTCTAACTTTTAGTTCAGAACATTTTCTTTGAGAATGCTGTCGAAATATATGATAGTGCTCATGAAGCACAAACTAGTACAGTGTTTCCCTCTGTGCATTCTGCAGCAATGTCTGCCATGCTTTAATTGCCATCATGTGACTCCTTCAAGCTTTGCTTGTCTGTTCTCTTTTAATTTCTTCTACAAAAAGGTGATCTTTTGATTTAGTATACAAACACACACATGTACACATGTACATAATGTGTGTGTGAAAATAAACTTAGATTATTCTGGCATTTGGGCTAAATGAAAGAGGAGTGAAGTACAATAATGTGCACTATTTCACGACAGTATACTAGGTGTTGATTAATTCAATCAAAAGGCTTAGCTTTGTTTTAACCGGGTGGAGGTACTGGAATCTTACTTCAATAAAGAATTTAACTGCTAGTTCTTGGCATGCAAGTAACGTTGTATTTCTTTTGGTCTTTTCTGGAAAGGTCAATGACTTGTACATGGAGTTTCTATCAGTCTCAGAATTTCTTGTTGAGCTGTCCGATGATCTGTAAGTACTTCACTTTGCTGCTTTCACTTGATTTCTCCTGTAGGAGGAAGCCTGTTTTACCCTCTACCCAGTATATGTATAACTGTACTCATGTATAGAAGTGATGAAGTAATTGCGACAAATTTTTTTGAAGTTTGTTACAGCATCTCTGTGCATCTACATGATGACCTTGTAATTGTAGGAAGACAAATAACAGACGTAATTCTGATTTTTGGAGGTGTCTGTACTTGTTGGACTAATTGAGCTCCCACACTGGAGCACACATCTGATTCACACTCGGCATGTTTTTAACCCTTTCATGTTACCCCTTTGTTGAATAGAAACAATTCCTGTTTGAAGACATGAATTATATACCATGTCCATCGCTGACACAAAAAGCCGTGGCCTGTTTTAGTAAAGAACCTATAATTTAATCAAAATAACAGAAACTTATCAGTAAATCCAACGTAGATTTTGTAGGTTCCTATGAATCTAGGTCTCGGTTTACATAAGATGTGTATGCACATTAGAAAGTTGCAAGTAACCAGATTATCGAAACGTGTTGGAAAAAATTATTGCTCTTGAAGTAGTTTTTTCTGCCTAGATATCACTGCATGCCCTTCCCGGCTGTGTGTTTTTTGTTTTGTATAACTTAATCCTCTAGCTGTTTCCTGTGATGTTGGGGAAGCATACTACAAGTGTTCTCAACCAAGCAATAATGATGATTTTGCAGGTTTGATTATGAGGTAAGTCATTAACTATTCGGTGTTTTATCCTGATTGTGTGCTCATTTTGTCTTTCTCTTTAGCATTACAGGAATTTTCTGTTTTCCTGCAGGAGGATGTTTTGGAGAACAGCTTTAATGTTCTCCGCATGTTTGTTAGAATATATGGAGCTTCTGAAGCACCGACCATGCTGGTATGACATTACTTTTAGAAATCAAATGCACATACTCACCTCTTAAGCATTTTTCTGTTTTGCTTTTTTCACGGGACGAACTCCATGTACTTTGATGACAAGAAAAAAAGCAGAATTAGCAAGTGGTTAACAAACTCCATGTACGGTTCATTTTCATCTGTTAGGCGAAATGCATAGGTGAAGCTGAAGACAAGTACAGCTGCTTGTTAAAAGCTTTAGATCCTAAACTAACTGCCAATTATCAGAGAAGATGCCAAGAAGCAACTAGGGAAGGTGAGTTTTGTAATCCAATAAAACTTCTCATTCTCTCGGCCAATCTTGGCTTCCCCTCTTGATTGTGGTTTTGCTTATTGTAGGAGGAAAGGTTTCGGGACCTTCTCTTGGCACATGGAGTATACCTCCCGTTATTGAAGATGAGGACTCCTATCGATTTGAAATTTTGAATTGCAAGTGACAATTTGGACCAGGGCGCTATATTTTCCTGCAAGGATGGTTTTTTGTATTTAACATGTAGAATATCACCACCAAGTGCAAGATTTGTTTATTTTAGGTCAGATGAAATTAAGTTATGCATGGCTCGCAAAATGTTCATTATTTGTGAACTGACATTTAGCAAGTTCTGCAACGATGGTTTGTATTTAATTAAGATGTAGTTTAACTGAAATTGCCCAACAATCGGAGAAATGTGTTTTCTTTTCACGGTCTGCCTAAGTATGCGTACAGATTACAGAGTTGGAGAGTGTTCTGGAAGTCGGCTTTTTCTAGCCTACTTGATTGAATAAGTATATCTCAATTTCAGTTTCACGAGGGCAGCCACTAATTCCGACACACTCACTTCGGATATTGGCATCGAATGAGGCTCAGAAAACGACCATTCATGAAGCGGTGGAACGAATATTTCTGGAGTTATTGTAGTTCAGAGGTGATATTAAGGGTCAGTTTAGGAAAGCTGCTTCGTGAGAGCAAAAGAAGAATTTTCACACATCAACTCTCTCAAGAAACAAGGACGAGGATGCTTTTCAAGAACATGTTTTTTGATTGATTCTATTACAATCAATTTTACCATTACAATGTAAAAAAGAAATGTCTTTTTACTATCCCGTAGAAGGTTTACAGTTAATTTTATCGTACATTAAATTATTACATCAATATTTCGGTAGTTTTTACAAAATATTTATCAAATAATATTTTATCTAAAATTCACAAAACTTTCCCTCATAAAAAATTCACAACTATTTTATAGTGATTTTCACACAGCAACACTTTACACAGCCACAACATTCCCTCGCTGGCCCTAAGCACTTTCATTTATCCTAGTAGTGACTAATGAGTAGTGACGGCATCTGCTTCTTCAACTAGGAACCAAAACACAAACAACAGAATTCGTACTTCTGGGGAATTCAGTTTCACTTTCCAATGGTGGAATTTGAAATAGACCATCACTACTGAATCTCTCTCTGGTGGCCTTACGATATGAACAGTCGGGGGGGGGGGGGGGGGGGGCAAATTCTGCTGGTTATTTCTTTGTTTCCCAGATCAATAATTCCACACCAGGACCACAAACCTGCCCATGTCTCCTCACTATCAACTTCTATCATTTTCACTGTTTTCGGTTCGCACGTGAAGCTACTCCCAGTGATAGATACACAGCACTCATAACAACTTTGTTTACCCAATTTCTACAGACTGTAGCGTTCCGCAATCCTGATAACCTTTATCTCACTTAAACCCAAAAAAACGTGTATTTTCCTGTAATGAAGAGAGAAATTACTTGGATGGTACATTTAGTTTTCTAGAATTAACCGTATTAGTTGAGATTAGATTAACTATGGTTCAAGTATTAGTACTGTGTCGGGCTGTTTCTGAACTAAATTTAATACTCCTACTAATTCGTGAACAGATTGTGTTGTAACATCATAAACATCAGGAGATTAACTGGACTGGACTATTTGTACGCAATAATAAATTACTACTGCACAGTGACATCTCGCTCTAAGCCATCCTTAGCGAAACAAATCTGGAGTTATGCTAGGCCCTGCCCTAATCGAATACAATATCAACTGTAATTTAAGTAGTCCAAATCCAAATATATCCAACTAATCTAATCAGGTTTAATGACGAAACAATTCTGAATTCAAAAGCACCAAAAAATGACTTCCAGAAGTCACAATAAGATGGTTTCACACCACAACTCCAGATGACATTCAGATGGAAGAATAGAACATTAGATAGAATTAATCTCTTTATTCTGCTCCAAAAAAAAAATCTCTTTATTCAGTACTACTACTCCTACTTATTGTTATTAGCAGCAACAACTGATGATGATACTAAGCCAGAGAGTCTTCAACCCAACATCATAGGACCTATGTTACAATGAAATAACCTCCCACATCCATCTCCACACATTGCTTTTTTTCCCATATACAACAACTGGACAAAGCAGAGCAGAAAACAGAAACAGCAAGAGAATACTAGAGCAAACCCTAAAACTCAAAGCAGTTTTTCTTCCAGCAGACAGACAACAGAGCAGCAACCACTCAATCAAGGAGATTGAGCCCAACCCACCTTCGGCATTCACAGTAGAATTACGCTTCAGTCAAGAAGAAATCATATTCTACTTCATCAGACTCTTCATCAGACTCTTCATCAGATCCCTCGTCGTAGAAATCATAGTAATCTTCAACATCACTAGCCACAAAATCCCAACCATAGTACCCTAGATCCATTGAGAAACCACCACCCCAGCCATTCATCTCATCACCATAATGAGGCCCCACAACCTTGAGCCCGGAAAACTTTTCTAGAAACTTCTTCTCAATGTGCACGCTCCAACACCCTCGAATGTCCAGCAATTCAAGTTTCTGGCACTTTGAGAGGATTTCGACAACACTCTCTGTGTTCACAAGCAAGTGGGCAATCTCAAGGTGCTGAAGTTTGGGCATTGTGGCGGCGATGGCGAGAGCCTCGTCGTCTTGAGAGATTTTATCTGATGTGTCCCAAGGATTCATGATGCGTTGTAACCTTGTCAGAGACTTGCAGTGGGTCCCGATTGCTTCTAGGGCACCAGAACCTAGCTTCATGCAGTAGCTGATGTCAAGAGATGTTAGGGAAGAAAGTTTCCCGGCTTCTTGCTCCACTATTGAGTTGCTTATGGTGCTCCTCGGCAGCCGCAGAGTTTGAAGAGAATTTGCGCTGGCAAACAAATGGAACAACCAATGAATGGTATGAAGGAAAAAAGTGACGATTTGCAAGTTCATGATCGACCAAGGAGAACAACAAGAAAGCATAATTGGATTTATAAAATTACGTTACAATCAGAACGTGTAACTCAATAGCGCTTTTCAGGAAGTTAATGGATTCTAATGTTGGGAAATATTCTATTTCCAGCATAAGAAAGACAAATTATATCCATTCCAAAGGTAGCAACAACTGATATGCATTTTTTTGGCCACTAACGAACCTAGTAAATCTAAAAACGCAGAAAAAGTAAAGCAAGCAATTAGAAGATATGCGCTGTTGCTATAAACTAAGACAGAAAAAAGTTTGCAATAGAAAACGGAAACCATACTGATATAGAAAGCCGATCTTCATTTCGCTGAAATTAGAAAGAGGTCCGGAATACTTATACAATGGCAAATATAGCTCTAAAAGAATTAGAAATTTTAAAGATTATACAAGACATTAGAAGTTAGTGAAAGTTAAAAATGGGTTAGATTGTGAAAATGTATAATACAACACCTTTCACTACCAACACTATTATCCACACCGTCTGAAACTTCACTCTATCATAATTCTCCGAACTTATATTATGTAGATCGAGATAAACAGACACATCGTGCCACGTATGCTAGTCAACAGAATCCTATCCACATTTGGTTTACATATAAGCCAAAGAACTTGCTCCATATAAGAATTTCATGGCTCAAAAGTAAAGATTTCCAAAAGCTACAAAAAACCAAATTCATGTTTTAAGGAAATGAACAAGGGGACGCGCCAAGAATAAGGACATCATATTTTCACTCATATTCATTCCATCAATTATCGAAATCAGGATTCCTTTCAATCGAGCAATGAAGATCAGAATACTGAAAATCTAATACCAGTAAGCGAAGAGGTATATCTGCTATCATGATACTAGAACCTAAGGAGGAATGAATGGACGAAACTGCACTTACTGGTCTGCAATGAAGGAAAAGCTTGTGTCATCGGCGAGTCCAGAAACGCAGAGTTTCCGGAAGGATCCGCAGCTTCGCATGACCAGCATTCGAACCATGCAATCAACGTTGTCAGGTCCGTTGTCATGGCTCCATTCCTCGATATCTATCTCTCGCCAGCAATCAGGACCCATCACCACTTGTCTCCATGATTTGCAAACCACTGGTGTAACAGTCAGTAACTCCTCAAATGAAAGATTTCTGAAAATCAACCCCAGAGCATCCGGCAATAGTTCGTCCCAACCCTGAAACTCCATTTCCTGTTAAAAATGGATCAAAGTAATAAATCAGGACTACTTGGGACACTTCTTTGTTTGCCTAGCTACATAGTACTACTAGGTTTGGGATAAATGAAACAAGGAATTTGGCAAGAATGGCAATGTCAA
This sequence comes from Linanthus parryae, assembly GCA_023055425.1. Taxonomy (NCBI): domain Eukaryota; kingdom Viridiplantae; phylum Streptophyta; class Magnoliopsida; order Ericales; family Polemoniaceae; genus Linanthus; species Linanthus parryae. The sequence continues at coordinate 264,811 of JALGPY010000041.1, read as the reverse complement.
GAAATCTAGACAGTGACAGACTAAATAATATTACTTAGTATATATAGTAAACATCAATTACTAAGTTATGCTTGTGTTTTTCCTATTTCAGTTGGATTGAGCAAGTTCATACCATTACTCTTTTCCTATTTTGATTGATTTCTAAGTGAAGAAAACTACTAAAACAACTCAAGATTTAAAGAAAACATGCAAGAGATACAAAAGATGCCTCCCTCCTATTCCCAAAACAGCATCAATAGAAACCCAATTTAACAGATACCTATCAAACCCTGAATGTGAAGGAAATGATAATTTCACACACCCACAAGTGAAGCAGACTGAAATAACAGAACCCAGATCATGTTTTTAACCAGGAATGGAACTAAACTAGGAAACAGACAATACCCAGATGAGATCAGGCATGCAAGAACTCAATTCAATTAGCCAAGAAATTAGCGACCCGTGTGGACTAAAAACAAATCAAGAAATTTGTGCTTACCTGTTCTCAATTTGATCAGCAGCCAAGGATGAAGGCAATTCAGAAGCAAAAGTGCTTGCGACAGAGATAGAGAGAGAGAGGGAGATTGGAGTGAAGGATGGCTCTCGCGGACACGTGGAATCAGATGCTGGATTTTGGGTGTGAGGTGTTGCGCATGAAGAAACGCTCTTTCGATCTGTAAATCCACAGTCTTTCCCGGTGGAATTGAAGGTTAAATGCCTTATGTCTCTGTGAGAGATAGAGAGAGATTTGAGGGGAGCATTCAACAGCTTGAATCGGTTCATAAGCAGTCGGTGAGAATAGAATCTGCGTTTTCGGATAATCTACCCTCGCCGGCCGGACCACCCGTCACAGATGGAGGGGTAAAATCGGTATTATCAACCCATTTCGGGACGTAATCTCCAGCTGGTTACCTTTCGGTGTGTTCCGGTAAATTTCCGGTCTAGTGCAATATAACATGCAATGCAAATCACACTCAGAGAGGTAAATTAGTCCAAAAAATTCTGACAGATAGACTCACAGTTGAGAATATCAATATGCTGCATATTTTTGAAAATTGTTTCATTCGTATATTGGATTTGAACTTGGGACCTCAAGCAGGAACTTCAATGCTCTACCACTTGAACTACCACTCTAGCTGTGATATGCTACTTTGAGTTATCCGGAGATTTGAACTCAAGAAGTACTATAAAAAAAACTATAAAATGTGTTTAAAAAAACAAAAACGATTTGACATGTGCTGAATGTGTTTTAGCTTTCGGCACTAGGAAAATATTACTTCATTCGTGACGTCTCTTTCTCGTTACTTTGGCGTGTTCATCCTTAATTGCGTCTCTTTCATCCGGTGATGCGATGTAATTTTTTGATAATTTTTTGATGGTGTTATAAATTGATTTTTACTCTTCAAACCCCTAAAAAATATCAAAATTTGGATCGTTTTGCTAATCTCAATTACCGGGTCAAAGTAACTCAGTGAATAGCGGTAAAAATTAAAGTGATGAGAAATATGCGTTCTGGAATAAGCATTATTATTCAGTGAGATTGTTCTGGATTTGACTATTTTACTTTAGTAAGCATGGCCGAAGATAAATACTAATATGTCTCTTGTCTTTCTCCCAAGAAGAGTCGCCTTAGCGAGAGGGAAGAAAGGCTTCAAAGTTCGACCAACCCCGAACAGGCGGGAAAAGGCTGAAGCCGGAGAAGTAGCCTTGCGCATCTTGACTTTTCTACAATTCACTGTATCACTCTAACCTAAGAATTTAGACAGGAAAATGATGATTTTTTTTAATATTCTTTTCATGGTGTTATAAATTAAAATTTGCTCCATAATAAGATGAAAAGTTATCAAAGAATCGCATTGTTTTGCGACCCAATACCCGCTAAAATAATCCAGATAAGAGTCAAAAAGTCGAGATGATGAGAAAGAGAAAGCGACGGAGTAATATGGAAATGTAAAATTGTATTCTTGGTACATGAAGCTTTAACGTTGTGTGGATTTAGTACTTGTATTTCCAATTTAGGCAATTAAGTATTCAAATTTTGTTTTTCACACAAATAGCTACAATTCGTTAACGTTTCATTTGTAAGATTATTCGTAAGATCCCATACGAGAAATTAAAACACCAATGCTATTACGATAATCATAAAACATGCCGTTTAATCCAGCCATGTTCGTAGTCGTCGAATCTCCACGAATTGAAAGAGATAGTGTACCAGATCTTTCCATCTTACTTCCACTCTAGTTGTTATTCGATAGGGCGAACAATCGTCCAGCTAGTCTTATTTATAAGAGCTAGCTAGGGTTTTGGGGAGTGGGGAGGGGATCGGGCTTAATAATAATAAACAATCATTGGACTCTCCTATCAAAGAGCCCAATGACCAACCAACCCACACTTTCACACCACACTAAATAGTAACACTAAGACGCACAATGGCCCAAACACAGAATCACTAACGTAGTTGGCTCGTACGGGTAAATTACTTGAACCACTTTCAACCTGTGTTTTATAAGTACTAAAATACAATTATTGGCCGCCTAAATAATTACCACACACACAACAACTCAACACACTGATGGAATTTGTAAAAGACTACTTTACCCTTACTCGTACCTTACATTTAGATAATTTCAGTGTACAGAAAGAAGTACCGATAATGATACCACTCCGTCCCTGCTCTTTCTTTTCAAGTTAACTTTTTGACTCGTATATGGGTTATTTTGACCAGGTGATTTAGATATCAAAACGATGTAATCTTTTGATAATTTTTTCACCGTGTTATAAAAAAAAAATTTACTCCACAACACTATAAAAATATAATAAAAAATAGTATTATTTTCTTATCTAAATCACCGGACTAAAATGACCAAATAAATAGTAGCAAAAATAAATTTAGAAAGAAAGAGCATAGAGAGAGAGAGTGATAGGGATTTACAAGGGTCAAGCAAAGCTATAGGCTCAAAACCACACACACAACAACTCAACACACTGATGGAACATACTCCAACCTCCACAGACCTAGGCTAAGTCTAGGCGTCTACGCACACAAACAAAACTATCACTGGATCATGGGACCTAAAGTCCTCACTTCCTAATTAGTTCACTACAGATAGAATTATCCTTATACTTACGGTCCTTAAACTTGACATAAGTAGTCAATATTGCAATTTTCCTTGCCTTGGAAGATTCTCTGGTTTCTTTCCTGCTAGATATGACAGGTAATGGCTGCAACACATGTCTTCTTAAGCAAAGCTACACAATTCTGTACCTCCCTTCGGTTCCCTCTCTTTCTCCGGCTTAACTTTTACTACTATTTATTTTAATTGTAAAATGCTGTGAAAATTTGATAATCTTTGTAAGTTTACCAAATTTTGTATCATTTTGTTATTCTAATAATCAGATCAAAGTGCATGACTCGATTATCGATAAAAAAAATCAAAACGGAATGAAAGACAAGAAACGGAGCAAGTATGGCTTCCGAAAGCAACAATGGAGCTCCAAGAATTCTTGCACCGAGCAGACCCACTTTAAGCCCTCGTTTAATTCTCTCTTTCTGGCACATACGTATCATTTTTATTTATTTATTTATGTGAGAAAACATACGTATCATTAGTTAATTTTCATCCATTGTTGGTTGGTACCAGCTTGTTAAAAGATTATTTACCTCCTCATTCTCACTCTTACAATTGTATAGAAGTAAAATCACAGCCTTTACTCCCTCGATTCTTATTCACTTTTTGTTTTCTTCCCTTTTATTTTCTCATGTAAATAATCAAATTATAAAACAAATATAATATATCGTAATTTAATTCTCGTTGGTGGCTATGAAACAAAAGAGTACCAATTTTCAATAAAAAGAAAACTTAGATTCTCAATGGTAAGTTGGAATCCTTGCACGAAAGATAGTTAGGCCTTCCTACAATGATTGGCAGGAACAAGATGCCACATTTTCAGAAAATTATCGAAGAATTGCTAGTAAGTTGAAAAAACGGAAAGAGAAATTCCTATCTTTTGCAGGAAAGAAAATCCTTATTAAATCTGTGATTCAGGCAGTTTCCGGCTACTCTATGTCCTTCTTCTTGCTCCCACAAGAATTGTGTGAAAAGATTGAGTCCCTTATTACTAAACATGCATTTCGTTTTTAGGAATGGGACTATTACATTAAGTTAAAAATGTTTACATATTGCTGAGTGAAGAGTACCTTGAGCTAAAAATGCCTAAAATAGATGATGAAAATACTCTGTTTAGATAGATTTTGAGAAGAGAAAGTGTAAACAGTTCATTTTGATATATAAAAAGTTTCCTTTCTGAAAAAAAAAAAATAAGAGAGAGAAACCTCTGCTCTAGGGGCAAAGAAAACTGAAAGAAAATCAAAAGAAGTACTTAAGGTCTTGATGTCATGGAAAATCGTTATGATAGTGTGAGGAGGAAGCTGAGCTTTCAGAAACTTGGACTGCTGCTAAATAATCAGTCTTCAACTCAATTCTTTATAGTCACGAGAAAGCAGCTACTGAAGGGCTTCAGAGATTTCCCGTGCTTCCGCCTGTAATCCGCTTCCTACGTGGAAAGTACAAAAGGAGTTTATTTTTTTGGAAGAAGAATGAGTCCAGACAGCTACATAGGTCTGCTTCTTTTGTTCATGTTGAGCCAAGAAGGACGGTGGTTAACATGATGGGATTAGGAATGTGTCTCATGTTAAGAGTAAACGGGGAAGAAAGCTGATTTACATGTCCTTGTGAAAGCTTTGTTGCAGCAGTCTGGCTGTGTACATTAATAAGATAGTCAATGGCTTTCATTAAAATTTTAGTCGTTGTGAAAATTTATCCATAACAGCATAATTTCTGTGAAGCCATAGAGTAAAAATTATGTCTTCTCTTAGGGAGAGGTGTCCAAGGACTGATGAAAAAATTGGGAATGGTAAAGTGATGAATTCCCAACTTGATGCCAAACTATATAGCCCTTAGTTCAGCGCATTAAAAACACAATGCTTGACCATTTCTATTCCTTAACCCTGGGCATGGGTGAGCACGTGCCCTACTCATATTTAAAAAAAGATACAATTTTACTCCTATTTTACACAGACTTCACAAGTGCCCTTGCCAAAAATTAAAAGTGCCCCATGTAAATTTTAAATTTTGCATTAGTGCCTCTGCAATTTCGGTTTCAGAACATAGTGCCCTATTATGTTCAGTTTCCTGGCTCCGCCCCTGCCTGAAAAAGCATATGAGACAAGTAGAAAGAGCTAACCGGAACGTTCCTTATCATGTTTGACAATTTGATAAGAATTTCCAAATGAAATATAGGATTAAGCTTTTGTGAAAGAGTTCCAAACGTGCACTGCTTCTTCTATCATGTTATGTAACCCATTTGATGACTGCAGTAAGCTTCGTGAGAGGTGATAAGCTGACTTGACGCTAAATTGACCCGTCTTTTTTAGTTGCCATATTCTTTCGTCTTGTTGAACTATAGTAGGGATACATGTATGCATGATTTCGAAACCGTTCCTCGAGCGAAAAAAACACCCGAGCGATATGGGCCTCCACGACTTAAGAGTTTGGTTCAATAAAATCCTTAACTCTTAGATGAGGATGACTTGCAGAAAATTCTGCAATCGATTTATCCGTATAATCAGGGATCCATCTATCAGTTAAAGGATTGATGTCAAGGCCATCAACTACAAACCAAGAGAGACCTTTAGTGCCTCCACTAGTGGCTTCATTGGAATTTTGGTCCGTCATTGAGGAGGGTTAACGCTAAGTAGCACGGGTGCAGGTGCGCAACGGGTGGCTGGAATTGGGTGCGGGTGTGGCAAATTTTAAAAAGTTAAGGGTGTGGGTAGCAAGGTGCGCCCACTTTATTTGTTTTTTTATTTTAAGCATTGTTTGTAATATCATTATACTAATTTAAAAACAACAATAATAGTAATCGAAATTATAGTCAAGCTGAAATTAACACAAAAATTCGAAACAACAAAGTTACTATATCAACAATTTAATCTCACCATGTCGTTGGAGAAACGAGTAATTAAGAGTAAGAAATGTTCACATCGATGTACGTTTTTTTTCGCTAAATTATAGTTATATTCTTGAAGACCTCTCAAAAATGACTCTGCTTCATCTACAAAGCACCCGAGATGCACCTAGAAGCACCCGGTTCAATTTTCAAGCCAGTAAATTGGAAATGGATGCTAACTGACGTGCCAAAAGCATTCCCACCAAGTAACATATGATAATTTAGTTCTTGACTAGAAAAAAAATATTTAGTTGGCAGTTCTAATCGGCTACTTCATCATCTGGCCAATCTAATTAAAACTTGACGCCACCAGCACTTAGCTTAGTTGGAGAAAAGCCTGAGTGATGCAGTAGATGTCGTGCTGGCGGCACAGCGAGAGGAAGTTCAAAAACAATGCTCTTGGCAAAAACTGGGAATTTGGGTAAGTTTTCCAGAGCCACATCTTTGGTTTGCCTGATTCATTATTTCCAACGCAGGGGAGTAGGGGACCATAGGATTGGATTTAAAGCTTGAAGCACAGTTGAGGAACTTGTAACAACATTTTTACTGACTGGTCAATCTTCATTTTAGATCTCCATCCCCAACTATCCCCATCATGTGTTATTTTCTGGGTAATGGTTACAGTTTCAAAACCCCATTCGTGTTTCTTTTCTGAAAGACACCTTTGCATCACATTTGAGAAAGTGTATATAAAGGTCAACTAAACCTGCTACTGGTAGTTTTGGTGATACAGTAATAATTTTTATGAGTCTTATGAATACTCCTATTCATTAGAAAGTTTGATTACAACAACAAAAGCTAAAGTAATAGTATTTGCAGTAAACATCAAAATTGTGACACTAGCCAATCTGTGTTTTTTTTTTTTTTTCATTCCACCAAACATTAAATATTTCAACTGTAAAAGTAGTTTTTTGGTCAGAAAGAAGTGAAGTACCCATTCTGTGAAGGTGGATTCATATGTTGCCCACTATTTTCCCTGAAATTGTCAAATGATAGCTGAAATCAAGCTAAAGCTGGTTACTGCCTCTTTTTTTACTGGTCCTGGGCATGGATGATGTATAGTTGTAGTAGCACATTTCTCTGTTTAATTTGGCAATTAAACCTCTGGTTTTTTTACACACTGTCATCAACTCATCAAAAAACACTTCTCAGTTCTCACCCTGGCTGTCTTTGACCTCTCCTCCCACCCATCTCATTGGTGGCCATGCTCAGAGAGAGAGAGAGATTTTGGTAAAATCAAAGCAATTACTCATTCAATCAATCACAGTCAACACTACATCTTCCTCCTCATCTTTCTGATGGAGTAGTAAAAACTGAAAGTGAGATTTTTTGCACCATTGCCATGACCATCCCTCTCCCACTTTCCTCAAAATCTCTCTCTCTCTCTCTCTCTCTCTCTCTCTCTCTGAGTTTAATATTTTTTTCACTTTATAGGGTGCCTATCAATACTAGGCAAGCCATTAGGGTAGAAAATCAGAGGACAATGGCCCCAAGTCTCTTCCCCATCTGATGACAAGTCCCTTCCCCCCCAAGTCCCACCCCTCTCTCTCCCTTCTGTCTTGTTCCTTTCACTCCCCTGCCTCTCTCTCTCTCTCTCAACTCCAATTGACAAAAGTTCATCTAACCCCATCCTCTTTTCTTTCTCTTCTTCATCTTCATTTCTTTCTTACCCTCTCCTTCCCACATCCCAAAAAGAAAAATTAACCTCATCTCTCCCTCCCTCTCTCTCTCATAATAGGAGATGACATGCTTCCATGGCCATGAATTCACTTAGTCAACAGTCTCACCTTTACACCACCACCATAATTATTAGAAGAAGAATACTCATCTTCTTCAATCTTCTTCTTCTACTACTGCAACTTATCTCTCCAGTTGCTTGCATCTTCCATCAAAATCTCTCTCCTGACACTACCCGGGTATGTATATATATCATCCATCTCTATCTCTATCTCTCTCTGTGTGTGTTAGTATTGGAATGGTTTTCTTTCTTTCTTTCTTTCTTAATGTGAATTGGGTCGGGTCATGTAGGGACTGCTACTTGAAGGGAAGACCAGATTGGGTTCAACCCCACCTAGTTGTCACAACAAGTGCAACCAGTGCCACCCATGCATTGCTGTGCAAGTCCCAACCATGCCCAATCCTCATGACCACCAGTTTCAGCCGGGTCATACCCGACCCATGCCCATGGAGGTGAATCTAGACACAGCTGTGAACAGGTACTCGAATTACAAGCCTCTTGGTTGGAAATGCAGATGCAATGGTCACTTCTTCAACCCTTAATTCATTCAGAGTTTTCTACTTCTTATATTTTGAGGAATAGGGTTTAGGGGACTTTAGGGGTTTAGGTTGTGTTTAGATTCTTATAGAGAGACAGACAATAGTAATTGCTGTTCTTGGAGTAGTAGGAAGCAGTTATTGTTTGTTGTTATTATGGTGTCATGTGTATACATTTATTACTACTATTGAATTTTGTTGTTGTCATTAAGATTTTTGTACAGAAAGACTTTCTCGTTGTATTGAATTGTGCTCCATTGGATCTCTCCCTTCTCCATGTCTATGTACTTCCTACTCAAGTATGTTTCGTATTGGTCGACAGTCGCGGCCACCACATGCATCAGGTTTCTAGTTCAAGATTACGATGAAGTGTTGTTTTTGTTCAAATCCCTAGATTGGGAACTATGGGAAATTACACAGTAAACATTTTTATTACTCCATCTATTTGAAAGGTGGATTGGACGATTTCTGATTGACTTGTTGCGTAATTACCTAATATTTATGAATAAAAGGTTTCTTGGTGGTTAGAGGGGGTTGCTGAGTACCATATGGTTGTAAAAAAGTGGGGGTTGGGTGTTCTCTGTGTTAGTACTTAGTACTACTAACATTTTGGCATTTACAAAATCTTCTAAAAAATGTGATTCATCATCACCTTTTTACCTCTCAGATTATTTTTCCAGTCTGCTGGATATTTACCTCCAGATTACTTTTCCCAGTATGAAGAATGAATCGAAATACATGTAGTATGCTGTTTTTGTTCTGGGCGTTTTCAAACAGCATGTAAGGCCCGGGCGATCAGCCGGCACCAACTTTTTGAGAATTGACTGTAAACCTTCTTTTTACTGTAAACTTCTTTTTTAGTTTTTTACGATTTTATTAGCTAAAAAAGAAAACTGCTAGAGATTTGATCCAACTGCGGGAACCTTTTTCTCTCATGTAACTTGCATAGTTGCATTACGCCTTACAAGATCTGCATAACAGCTTCATTCAATAACAAGACCGTTGTTCTGCCTTATTTCACCCCTTGAAAAAACCATAATCCAACTTACATGACACCGGAACCATCGAAGAAATGTAACCCCCACTGGTTGTGTAAGTTCCAACCAGCCTCCGTCCCTGGCTTTCCTCTTTCGAAATCTTGTTAGTTTCGTCATGTAAAACAGAGTCTCTCTCTGTCTCTGCAGAGAGATGATTCCATTTTTTTATTTTTTTATTTTTTTTTGGGGGGGGGGGGGGGGGGGTAAAGTCGGAGGTTTGGTCTCTCTCTGGACAGAGAGATGGATTTTGAATTCTATTCGGTTCTGGGTTGAGATAAAGAAAGAGTGGTGATTTGGTGGGGAGTTCTTTTTTTCTGCCAAGTTGGTGGGTTGTTCTGCCGTGCTAGGTTGGTGAGAGATCGAGGGATCACTTTGAAGTCTAGCTTTGTTGGCGAGGTCAGACAGAATTTCTGGATTTGTGGCGGAGCTGGGCGATGTCGGAATCAACGGAGGATTCAAATGGTTTGTGTTCGATTGGGTGAGAACCTCTCTGCCTCTCACCCTCTATCTTCTCTACTCTTGAACTTCTCTCTCTGTCTCGAGTAGGTTTCACAGAGCTGTGTGTCAAATTGGGGTTTCGAGTTTTTCTGGGTTTGATTTACTTGACTGAATCTTGAATTTGGTTTGATTTGGTTATTGTTTGATTTACCTGACTATTGGATTTATACTTGGCTGAACACGTTTGTTTTGTTCTGATCTCACTTTTTGGGTTTTGTTTCAATTGAAGCACAAACTACACCTTTGATTTCCTGATATTTGGGATTGCTTTTCTGTTATTGACGGTTTAAAGTTGCCGGAATAGGGGTAGGGATGGAGGGGATGGTGGTAGATGTTGTGAAGGTGGTTGCCGTGGTGGAGGTGGTGGTTCTATTGATGATGTTCTTATTAGTAAGAAGTTGAACGTCCTGGGATCATAAATTAGGATATATATGGCAACTAGCAGAATATTCTTTACCGAGGTTAACAGACTTTTTCCCAGTATCAACGTGATGGTAACTTTCCAAACGGAACATGCAATAAGATAGTTTTAGAAATGGGGATTTCAGTGAACTAGACAGTTAGTGGGTTGGGCTTTAGAGAGAGAAAATTCTCTCTCCACTCTCTAGGATAACCCTGCTTTTTGTTTCCTCTTGGCTCTCTCTCTGAGGCCTTCACTGCCTCCGCCAAGATTATCTCAGTCATTCCCTTTCAAGCAATCGATCAATTCCTTTTTGATCTTGTATCCATCGTTAGTTTCCCTCACTGCAGGTCTCGGAAATCGCTGTAGCCGGGATCGTTTATCAAACTCTTCTTCCAGTTTTCTTGTTGGGTTTTGTTCGTTCTCAGATCCCTCAATCGCATGTCCTCTTCTTCGCTTGGTGTTCCTATTTCTTATTCAAAGTGCGTTGTTCATCCCCAAATCCTAATTTTCAGTTCTTTTCTAGCCTTTGTTTCTTTGATCTTGTTTTCCGGTTCTTCGAGAGTGTTCTTCTTACCTCTGTTGGCCTAAAGGAGAGGGTCGAATAGTGGGTTAGGTGTTGAGTCTCTTTGTTTCACTCATTTCGCTAGCTGTTCAGAAGGTCTTTTGGTGAATTAATTTTTGTTTCTTTTCTTTTGCTCATCTTTAGAGCTTTTTCCAGTGGGTTTTCTCCTCTGCTTCTCATTAATTTATTTCTCCTTGGGTTCGTTTGGTGTTCTTATTTTCTTTATGTTTGTTTCTTCTTGAGTGTTGGGTCATTCATTTTTATCTTGCCATTTCCTCTCTGTTTGGGTTTGATTTTTTCTTTTAGTGTTTGTTTTCTTGTCTGGTCTCTGTGTAATCGAGTTCTATTTTATCATGAAGAGGATAAGATCGACAGCCTTAACAAAAGTGTGGGCCTTGAGCTATCAGGAACAACCGCGTTATCTCGCAAACTTGTTCCGCACAGATCTACATGAACCCACAAGGAAGAAAGTGAGTTTTTGCTCCAAGAGATTTAGAGTATGGGCTGAAGCATTCTCTCAGTGCAAGCGGATTCGGAAACAAGGGGAGTTTCATCAGAATCTTCATGAGGTTAAGATGTTAAAGTTTATGTATAGTCGGGCTGAACTTTTACATCTTCGCTTCTCTTCGCATAAGTTTTTAGTGCCTGATTATACATGCAAGGAATTTGCAAGCATCTTGTCCAGTCCCAATTCAAATACCCATAAAGTCAAGTTCAGATTTGTCAATCCAAGGACCAAACATGTGATTCTTGTTGATGAAGACTGGTATTGGAAGGCTGCGAAGCGATCACCTCATCAGGCTAGTAAGGGAAGAGGAGCAGTTCATGTTCCTTACCGCTTGTTCCGTAAGCGTTTTCTCAATCAACCCAAGCCTCGCAATTCAAGGACCAGAACAGAGCCGCGCAAAACAGAGGATACCCAATCCTCGAAAAATTCGTCAAGCTCTTTTTCGACAGGCACAAATGTGGTAATTCTCAAGGAGGGATCTAGTCCACCGGGGTCAACTGATTCTGGATCGTTTCAGAAAGGAGCTAATTGGAGTAGACCACCCTCCCCCTCTCCAACGCACCATCTGGATAAGAAATTGAGGCTGAGCTTTAAGTTTCGGGAGCCACCAGATTTGAGGATTCATCCTTCTTTTCATCCTATCATATGATTTTCAGTCCCGCTATGTTATATGTCTACTTCTTTTTAGCCTCTTTTGATTTATTTTCTTGTCTTTTCTCCAGGTGATGTGTCCTCAGATCTCCCGTTCTCAGCATGAAATGTCTAGTATGTGATGTTGCTATGTGTTCGATCTGTTCTAGGTCTTGTATCTTTGTTTGTTCTCGCTAGATCTATGTAGTAGGTTTCTTTGGTAGCTTGTTAGTTTATTAGTTGCTTGGGAAACTTGTAATAGTATGTAGGTGATGTGTAACTTATCTTATTATTAATTGATGTACTTCTTCTCCCGCAAAAAAAAAAAAAAAAGAAATGGGGATTTCTCAAATAAATGTTTTCATTTCTCCGTATGTTCTCCTGCTACTTATTGCTGCCTAACTCTGATACTGGGGAACTTCCATGCCATACCAAACAAGATATCTGTATAACTGTAAATTCATAATCCACTCATTTGAAATTTCCGGATAAAATTACCCTCAAAATACAATTACCATCGGTAAGAAGAAAATAAGCTTACCCGACTGTGTATGCCTGAATCAAGAAGATGTTTAAAAGTCCTATCATGCAGTTCTGGAAATGTATGAACAAGAAGCCAGGTTGCAACTTTGCGTCGGAACTATCGAACTCCAGAAGTTCGAGCCGTGCAATGAAGATTCCGCTTGACAACAATAACATAAGGCGAAGGAGCAGCTGAAGAATTTATACTGTACAAATTCCGAGCGGTTCTTAAGCTGGTGTGACGACACTCTGAAGCAGATCCTCCAAGTCTTTCAATCTGCAGAGTTGAAAAATGATGGTTGGGAAATGAACTTAACAAACACTAGATACCGGGCAAGTGGGAGTGAGTTTTGTTAATTTATACCTTATGCTACTCAGGTCAGGGTAGATCCCTATTGCTTCTTTGAAATCCTACATAAATTTGAGAAATTGAGTTATAATTTCCAGAAAGAGTACTATAAATGATCCTCCCAGAGATTGCACAACTCGTCGAGGAATGTAGAGGGCGTGGGCTGAGAGAGGACTCACCTGATTAGATGTAGATGATGTATATGTTATAATACAAGACATCCCGGCACCTGCAGCTGCCTGCAAAAGTTAGCTCAATTTAGGATGCAGTCTAAGTCACAGTTTGCTTCAGTGAAGAAAGATCTGTTGTCAAAAAGTCAAAACACTCTATCGGAATGCTTCTTTGAATAGGTCATATTTCACAAGGTATTGGAAAAATAGTCAGACCACGAGTTACAATGGACCAAAAAATATAAAATGTGGCAAAGGAAAGAAATTCATAGATACTTTACGACTTTGAAACCAAGACTCTGCATACACAAAATCATAAGGTACAAAGAACAGGATGTCAAAATCGTTGAATGTTCAGCTGCATACAAGCATTTCAAGTACCCAAGATGTTTTATGGTAATGATTGTATAATTCCCATGCAGTAAAAAATTGGGTTTTGGAACTATTTGGTTGTCAGATAAACAATTGCAGACAACTTTAGCTAAATGAGACTCACCTGCAGCCCAATAATAGAATCTTCCACCACCAAACAGTCTCTACTTGACACACCTAGCTTCTGGAACCATGCAAGAGTGAACAAATTTGAGCATATGAAATACCAAACTTCGAAACTAATACAGCAATAGACTCTCCTTGGAGTGAACAAAAAGTGAAAATTACCTCAGCAGCGGTCACATAAATCGAAGGGTCGGGCTTCTTTTGTTTCACATCATCACCTATAAGGAAGTGGAACAAATGTAAGGCAAGGGAAACATTCGCGCTAGGATGCTAGCCCCCAGTTCTAGTCTTAAAATCTGGAAGTATAGCATAGGTGCTATTGACAGCTTCGTATTTTTTACAAATATAGAGCTGGTAGGGTTTCTCTGGTTAGCAACTTTTGCTGTTGCCGATCCTATCGACAGCTTATCTCCCATAACTTAAGTTTTATACCCATGATTTATTCCTAGAACTTAAAGACTCTTTTGGCTGGGTCACTTGAAAGTTGGGCCCACTAGAGCTCTTAGTGGAACCATATCAAGAAGTGATTTTGAATTTCAATCCTTAGTATGAAACAGGATAATCTTACTGCATTGAGTTCCATCAGGTTTAAACTGCCAACTCCAATGTCTAGTGGATTCCATCAGAGTTGTAACCGTATGTGATTTAAGGTTGTATAAGTATTGTTCTCAAAGTTCTTATTCTGTATAGCTTGTCCACGTAATATTCTATGTTCAATAACTGTGGCTGTCGCTGTGATGTAACGGCCCATTGACTTACACCGTGTAAAGATTGCTGTTTCGTAACCAGTATCTTCAGCCATGCAACACGAAGTAACAGTCTGAGAAAAATATCTACATAATAAGCTGCTATGGGGAATAAGCTATCCCCCAAAATGTGACATGTGGAATAGCTTATCCCCATCTATATAATAAGTTGTTATGAGGAATTAAGTCATCTCCAAAATGGGACATGTGGAATAACTTATTCCTATTATATCCTAAGAACTAAATACTTCATAATAAGACAATCTCAGCCATACTTTTGTTGTGGTGGCACGAGATATGCACTATCTACCACAAAGTTGAGAGCATTAAGGGTGAGTTTGGGAATGCTTCTGCTGCCAGCACAGCTGCTTTCCGACAGCAGAAACAGTTTTAGTGTTTGGTAAAAATAAAATTTATGCTTTTCCGGACAGTTTCTGCTGTCCCACAACAGTTTTCAGGAAGCAACGGGGGAGATGCTTTTCCAGAAAGTGCTTTTGATTAATTTATCTACAACCGATTTTAACATTACAATTTTTTAAAATATCGATAGTTATCTTTACGGAAATGACACGCGGCATATATTTTTGTCATTTTACCCTCTAACAGCAACTTCACAGTCGATTTTACCAAACACAAAATTACTATATCAATATTTCAAAGCAGCTTTTACGTAATATTTACCAAACAAAATTACTATACCGCCACAGCATTCCCAAACTAGCCCTAAGTTTCTCAAAAAAAATGTGTATTATAAAAGCATGATAGGTAATGATTTATTAGATGCATTAGCCCAGCCTATAAAACTGACTCCTTCAAATGGAGATTGCGCGAGTCTGTCTAAATATATCTACAGATCCCCTTAATTAACTTGTGACATACTGGAAGTGATGGATTTGAACCAACCGCCACAATTTTTTAAGAAAAAAAGTACTTATATCCCGTCAATCAAAAATCAAGTGCTTATGATAGTTCTCAGTGAAATTATAGGCCTCTGAGTTCTTTACACTAATCCGACATTGTCAATTCTGAACCAGACACGTCCTTATATCCTTGTAATGACCGACAGCTAAAAGGGTTAACAAATATAAACAGATTGCAGCACTCTGTACTAGAATATGCACACATCAATTTATTTCTACCGTATATGTCCTTAAGGGAACCATATGGCAATGCTTAACATTCCGCTAGACATTATTTAAAGTTTCTTCAAAGTTGTGGATGTAAGCATGGAGGACCTGTCAATAGGCCAGAAATGTTTAAGCAGATTTAGAAGAATGGCTAGGAAATTCCAATAAACATTTGACAGCCACATGATTAAACAGGTATAAGTTAACGTATGATGAAGGCTGAAAACCTGGAATTGATTGAGTTACCTGCAAGGAAGCAATCAAGTCCTTGGAACCGATCCTATAACAAAATAGAAATAAGCATTGATTAGATTAAGAAATAAAACAACTTTGGTTAGCAACCATGGGCCATTAACATATGGTGGACTCACGTTACCAATGAGGTTTTCAAGGCAAAATATGACAGAAGATTTCGTTGCCGCTGAGCAAACAGCTAGCTTCTTACCCTATAAATAAGTCACAACAGAAGATTATCATGTGGTACAACAAGTTATAACATAAACCTGGTGAAGAAAAAATACACTAAATACATTTTAGGGCATTCCCAATATCCACTATCCTATTTCCAACAGCTGCACTAGTTAAGAAGTGTGTTTGAACATGCATCAATTTGGCATAGGATTCTCAATCACAACTTCTTCAATGGCGGCAGATTTCAAATAGAGAAAAACTACGAACGGTGTAGAAAAACTTTCAGCTGAACTTGCAGAAATTAGTATCATCTGCCCCTGTATTTCAACTTAACGATTTGCCCATGACGTTTATGATTCTCTTTCTTGTGAAGAGGATTCCTTCTTCTTCTACCCATCTTTCCCCTTTCTCTATATTTTTCTCCCTCCGTTAAACACAGTGAAGCACAAGTTCGACTTACGTATTTTATTGTAAGCTATAATTTAAGCAAGTCACAACCGGCAAGGAAAACTACAACCTTAGTGGCTGGTGACTACCAACCTTGAATTTTAGCATTTAGCTTTTTTTAAGTTGCTAACTCTTGTTACTGTTTCTCCTACTTCCAACATTTCATCACTAATCATTAGCATCAAAAGTGTAACACTGTCAAAATATGTATATCTGTTTGTTAGGAGGCCCTTGATCATGGATACTAAATGTGATTACTCCACTTAGAACTCCAATTGGATGCGCAATGAAATTGAGCATGGATATGGATTTAATTCGCTCTAGGATGAAGTCGTTTTTTACTACAAAACTAAGGTCAAAGTTTGATTTGAGAGTTCTAACCCCACAAATCCTTCAAAACATAATGGATTTCAAATGACTACCAAGTACATGTCATTTCAAATCTTAGCTAATGGAGCTATTGAGACTCTTGTTATACACCTTATTAATCTTCCACTACTGATTTTCCCAAACTTACTTCAATTATGTATATACAATCCTTGCTTTGAACCCAAATCCAAATCCAAATCCTCTATCCAAACGAAACGTAGAGGAATTCAAATTTGACGAATAAGGAAGAAAAATAAAATGTTCAAATCAAGTAAATGTCTCACAGCAGCTTTGGCTTCATCCATCAGTCGCAAAACTCCAGGCCTAGGCTCTACCTGCACATTCGTCATCCATTACTTCCTTCACAAACACATAACGAGAAACCACACAATTCAGAACCACAAGTAAATAAATCTTCACTTACAGTTCCAGATTTGATAATCTCTTTGTACCTTTCAGTCTTCCAATCCTACACATACAAACCCTAGAAAAAAATCAACACAGCCAACTGATGAACAACATATCCCCCAAATTCACCACACGTTACCTGAATAGTGTCGATCAACTTCTCTCTCGCCTCATCCTCCTCCGGCGGCGTCTCGCTGACAGTTGAACACGGCCAACCGTGCTCCTTAAAATACCTAATCACACAGAATCCAATTCCAATTTCACGAAACCGAGAATTCGAAAGAAATTGCGAAATTACAGAGAAATTAGGGCAAAATAGTGACCACAATTCATGAAATCGATCATTGAAATTGCGAAATTAGGGCAAAATTAGGGCAAAAGAGTGGACCATCGCATCTTAGGTTTTCCACCGCCGACGCGGTTCTGGAAGTCGTCGTAGAAATCGGAACTCCAGTTTAGGGGCTGTGAGGCGGAGGAGGAAGGGCAACGGACGTGGAAGTGAGAAAAGGCGTCGTTGTAGGCTCGGCGGTGGAGGTCTTCGGACTCGAGAATGACGCCGTCGCAGTCGAAGATTAGGGCTTTGAGTGCTCCGGAGGCGGAGACCGAGAGCGGTGTGGTTGTTGCGGCGGTTCTGGTGGCGGAGAAGGTGGTTCGGTTTGGGGAGAGACGGAGGAGTGTGCGGAGAGGGTTGCGAGGGGAGAGAGTGGGGTTGGGCGGGACTAAGAGCATTGTGCAAGAGGAGGAGGCCATGAATGGAATGGAGAATGTTTCGTACGGACACTTGTGGCGGGGGGCTATTATTTGGGTGGTGGCTGAGAGTGGGCAGAAAAGCTATGCCTTCTTCGTCACTAATATGAAGACCGTTATCTTTGCGACAATGTACATTATACACACTCAAACGTTCCTGATAGGAGTGCAACTTGGGTGGGTTCAACCCGACAAACCCGAGCCAAGCCCGAACTGAAATAGGGCTCGAACACATAGTTTTGGTAATTTAGACGGGCTTTGACGAAAATTCTCAGCCCCAATTACAATTAGGGTCGGGTTTGGGCACAAATTTCGAACGACGAGCTAAACCGAATTGCCCGATTTGCATGACCACCAAATATTATTTTTTTAAAGAATTATGTAGCATATCTAAAATTAACATGCTACTTTTCTTTTGATAATTAGCGATGTTTTTAATCATTGTTTTATTCTTGAACTAGTTGATTTGTTTTTCCGCCAGTAATTTATTATTCTATTGTGTTTCTAAAAAAATATTAAGTTTAATATACTAGCCCGAATTCAACCCGAACCTGAATTGATTTATACGAATTTGGGCTCGGACGGGTTGACAGTCCTCTTAACCCGGGTCGGGCTGGGCTTGGGCAGCCACGAGAGAACTCGGGTTCGGGCTTGGACAGGGGTGTCAACCCGTCCAGCCCGCCCGAGTTGCCGTCCTAGTTTCTGACCTTGCATTTTGAATTTAAATGAGGTTAGTTATTAGGGATGGCAATATGGTCCGATCCGATCTGTGATCCGAGCGATCCGGACCGAATGGATCGGATCCGAATCCGATCCAATTGAAAATGGATCGGATTTGGATCTGGAAAGCCAGATCCGATTGGATTTGGATCTGGATTTGGATCTAAGGGCAGATCCACCGGGTTCCGACCCGATCCGATCCGACGTATATGTGTGCTTTACAAATATATTCATGTTACCTCCCCACTTTCACTTGCAAGAAGATACAATAATAATTCCAACCTACAAAACTATTTATGTTGTGTTTTAGGCTTCATAACTTACGAACATGCCTTAGCGCATGAAATAGTGTTTATTTCTTATGTTATTTTTTGAATTTTATTGCAAACCCAAGTCGGATCCGAACCGAATCCGATCCGAACACGTATTATATGGATCTACGGGTCAGATTTGGATCAGCTGGATGAAACCCGATCCGATCTGATCCGAATCCGGTGATGATCCGAACGGATCTGGATCGGATCTGGATCCCATTTTTCCTAGTCGGATCTGGATCGGATCTAGCCTGATCCGATCCGGATCCGACCCGTTGCCATCCCTATTAGTTATATATGGATCAAGCTACAGTTTTCAAGTGAGGTCAAATAGACTGAGTCCAGCGGTGGTATTCCCAATCCCTCACCTGACCCATCAGTTTATACCATAATTGACCTTAATATTTATAAATTTGTCATATGTTCTATAGTAGAGGACCTCCTCCACCCCTCTTATTATATTTTAATAAAAATTTTTAATATGTTTGTTTATAATTTTTTTTTACTTTTACATTAAATAATTACTTACAATACTACTGCATATATATTATGCGTTTTTCCTAGTTTTAAACCAATACTAATCACTTTGACCGGGTGATTCGGATAGCAAAACGATACAATTTTTAGAATTTTTTCATTGTGTTGTAGAGTAAACTAAACTCTACCACACCACAAAAATACAAGATTCTTGTATCGTTTTGCTAATCAAATTATCGGGTCAAAGTGACCCGGTGAATAGTGAAAAAAGTCAAATTAGAAAGAAACACATGAAACGGATGTACTATTTCCTAATAAAAAAAGTTCCTAAAAATAAACTTAATCTCATTTTTTTCAATAAAATAACACAGAATTTTATTAAAAGGAAAAAAGAAAAAAACAACAATACCAGACCGTGGGACCGGTGCAAGCCCACGATCTCCACTTCCCTTCCCCCCTCCCCCTTCCACGCGAGGTAATCACGCCGGACGCCCCAGCCCCCTTGCTGCTGAAGCAGCTAATCAAGGTGCAGGGTGCGACCTTGCACCACTGTTGGAGCCAGTGGTGAACAAGACATAGAGCTTTGGAGCATTATTCAGAATGGGCATCACACTTTCTACACAGAGAAAGATGGGATTAGAACTCCCAAATCTGAAGACTCACTCTCCTCTTCTGAATTATAGCAATTCTCTAAGAATTACAAAGGTATTAATATCTTATATTGTGCTTTGAGTACAGATGAATTCAACAGGATTTCAGGCTGCACTACTGCCAAAGAAATCTGGGATAAGCTTGTGGTGAATTTTGAAGGAACCAGTCAAGTCAAGCAAACCAAGATCAACATCTATCTCAGACAATGAGTTGTTCAAGATGAATGCTGATGAATATATCAGAGACATGTTCAAGAGGTTCACAGACATTGTTAACAACATTGATTCACTGGGAAAACATTTTTTCAATGAAGAAAATGTGAGGAATATTCTAAGAACTCTTCCAAAGGCAATGTGGGAACCAAAGACCACAGCTATTGAAGAAGCCCAGAATCTCTCAACTCTACAACTTGATGACCTACAAGGGAAACTCCTGACACATGAAATATCTATGAATGAAGCTGATGGAGAGCTCCCAGAAGTGTCAAGAACTTAGCTCTCAAAGCCAGAGAGAATGATAGAACTCAAAGCCTTGAAACTGAGGATGGTGATGATGAAGATCCATTTGCTTTGATTTCCAAAGTCTTGACAATAATTCTCAAAATGAAGAAAAACTTTGGAAACAAATACTTCAACAGAGAGAGACATAGACCATCCAGTAGCAAGGACTACAAAGGTAAGTCTTCTTCACAAAATAAATCAAAATTCTGAACTGCTTTGAATGTGGTGATGCAGGACATTTGATAAGAGATTTTCCACACAAGAAAAGCAAGAGCTTTCAAAAGAAAGATCATGGCAGAAGAAAGAAAGCTATGATAGCTTCATGGAGTGATTCAGATAGCTCAAGTGACTCAGAATCTGAAGAAGAACATGCCAACCTATGCTTCATGGAAAAGCATGATGAAAGTTCAGAGAAGAACATTGAGGTAATGGTAAACTGTCTGATTTCAAAATCAAAAGAAGCTCTTTCAGATTATCTCAGAACAATGCTTTTAAATGAGGAAGATTATCTGAAAGAGATCAGACATTTGAAAGAAAAAGTTCATGAACAAGCAAAAGAGAACTTACAACTTGTTTGTCTAAATCAGAATCTTGAAATCTCTCAGTATATAGTGATTTCAAGGCCTTGAAAACCAGTTTCAAAGCCTTGAAAACACAAGTCAAGGAAGTAGTCACTGAAAACTCTTTAATGAGTGACAGCTTTGTTAATATGAAACATCAAGTTGATGAATTAGATAAACAAAAGACTAATCTTACTGAGAAACTTAAAGAATCTGAATTGATCAAAGTTAGGCTTGCTGGATCACAACACAAGTTGAACTTGATTCTTGGAGGAAGTTCACAGTCTGTTCACAAAGCTGGTATTGGATTCAATCCAAACTTTCCAAGAAAGAACACTACCAGATTTGTGAAAGCAGGAAACTGAACTTCTCATAAATTTCATTACTGCTGCAAAACTGGTCATGCTAAAATGACTTGTCCTTTCAGAAGAAGAGACCCTCACATAATGAGGAACACTTTTCCATTTCAACTCAAAGGACAAGTTAAACAGATTTGGGTTCCTAAAGGGGTTAGACCACCTAACATGGTTGATCATGATTATGAATCCAAATTCAACACTTGGTCTAAAAGCTGGGTAAGGCAGTGATTGGTGTTTGCAGGTTGTCACCAACATCAAAGAACAGAAGTGGTTTATGGACAGTGGTTGCTCAAGACACATGAGTGGAAAGAGATCTATATTCTCAGAATTGAAAGAGCAATCTAAAGGTTCAATTACACTTTGTGACAAAGGCAAATGCAACATTCTTGGTATTGGTAAAGTTCGTACAAATTCTGAAAACTCTATTTCTAATGTATATTTAGTTGATGGTTTGAAATTTAACTTGTTTAGTGTATCACAACTTTGTGATAATGGAAACAAAGTTATCTTTGATAATAAGAAGTGTGTGGTGCAAAATGAGAAATCAGGATGCATTCTCACAGCCTCTAGATCAAACAATGTTTATACTTTTCAGGCTAACAAAGTTGCAGGTAAAAGTTTGAAGTGTCTCAAGGCCTTGAAAGAGGATTCAAAGCTTTGGCACAGGAAGCTTGGTCATATCAGTTTGCATACTTTGGACAAGTTTATTTCCAAAGACTTGGTACGGGGATTGCCATCCATTAAGTTCAAAGTAGATGAATTGTGCAAGGCTTGTGCTCAGGGCAAGCAGACCAGAAGCTCCTTCAAGCCAAAAAAGTTTGTAAGTACAACTAGACCTATTAAGCTGCTTCATATGGATCTTTGTGGTCCTATGAGAACTCCCACTCCAAAAGATAAAAGGTATATGCTAGTTGTTGTAGATGATTTTTCTAGATATACTTGGGTTATGTTTCTCAAAGAAAAATCTGAAGGCCTCTCTGAATTTTCAAAGCTTTGCAGAGAACTTCAAACTATGAAAAACCTATATGTAGCTTCAATTAGAAGTGATCACGGTAGAGAATTTGATCAATTAGAATTTGATTTATTCTGTGATAAGCATGGTATTACTCATAAATTTTCTGCTCCAAGAACTCCTCAACAGAATGGTGTTGTTGAAAGAAAGAACATGACTCTTGAAGATATGTCAAGGACAATGCTTCTTGAGAACAAGTTGCTGAAACATTATTGGGCAGAAGCTGTGAATACAGCAAACTATATACTGAACAGGTGCTTGATCAGACCAATTCTGAAGATGAACTTCTATGAACTATTCAAAGGGAGGAACCCAAACATTTCATACTTCAGACCCTTTGGATGTACATGTTTTATCCATAACAATGGAAAAGACAATCTTGGTAAGTTTGATGAAGGTATTTTTCTGGGTTACTCTCTGAATAGCAAAGCTTATAGAGTTTAAAATAAAAGAACCAAACTGGTTGAAGAGAGCATTCATGTTATTTTTGATGAAAGCTATGATGGTTCTTTGAGTGAAAGTTTTGCAGACTTTAATTTGAACAAGCATGAATCAGAGAAATAGATTGAGAAACCACTGGGAGTCAAGAAATGCACAGAAGAAAACAGGAGACATTTTGAAAATGGTGCTCAGGCCTTGAAAATAAGCCTCAAAGCCTTGAAAAAGATGATCAGAAGGATACAAGTGACAAAGCCACTACTTCAAGACCAGAGAAGATCTATGGAGAGCCTGAACCCTGGTCTCCAAGAAAGAGATTCAAATATATCTCATCTCATCCAGTTGATAACATCATTTCAGATCCAACCATTGGTACACAAACTAGATCACAGTTGAAGAACTTATGTGTTTTTAATGCTTTTATCTCTTCTGTAGAACCAAAAACTGTGAAAGAAGCATTACAAGAAGCAAACTGGATCATTGCTATGCAAAGTGAACTCAATTAGTTTGAAAGGAATAAGGTGTGGAACCTGTTCCTCCACCTACAAACCAGTATGTCACTGGGACTAGATGGGTGTTCAGAAATAAGTTGGATGAAAGTGTCAAAGTGATCAGAAGCAAAGCAAGGTTAGTTGCTCAGGGTTACAACCAAGAAGAAGGTATTGATTATGAGGAAACTTTTGCTCCAATTGCCAGGTTAGAAGCAATTAGAATTTTACTTGCCTTTGCATCTTACAAGAACATGAAGTTATTTCAAATGAATGTGAAGTGTGCTTTCTTGAATGGCTACTTACAAGAAGAAGTTTATGTTGCACAACCACCTGGTTTTGAAAATGACAAGTTTCCAGATCATGTTTACAAACTTAACAAAGCTCTTTATGGTTCAAAACAAGATCCAAGAGCTTGGTACGAAAGATTGTCAAAGTTTTTGCTTGAAAATGATTTCAAAAGAGGATTAGTAGACAAGACTCTTTTCATAAAGACTCGTGAGAAAGATTTTCTTGTAGTTCAGATCTATGTTGATGATATCTTGTTTGGAGATACTAATGATCAATTGTGCAGAGAATTTTCAAGTCTTATGAGCAGAGAATTTGAAATGAGCATGATGGGAGAGCTGAACTTATTCCTAGGAATTAAAATACATCAGTTGAAGAAGGACATCTTTCTACATCAAAGCAAATACACAAGAGACTTATTGAGCAAATATAACATGGCTCAATGTAAGGAAGCAAAGACTCCTATGAGTTCTACACTGTCCTTAGACAATGATTAATCTGGTAAGAGTGTCAATGTGAAAGAGTATAGAGGTATGATTGGTTCATTACTCTATCTCACAGCAAGCAGACCAGATATTATGTTTAGTGTATGTATGTGTGCTAGATTTCAAGCTTATCCAAAAGAATCACACTTGACTGTTGTGAAGAGAATATTCAGATATCCCAATGGTACCAAAGACTTAGGGCTTTGGTATCCAAGACATTCTAACTTCTCATTGCATGGGTTTTCATATGCTGACTTTGCAGGTTACAAAGTTGATAGGAAAAGTACTTCAGGAACTTGCCAATTTATTAGATCATCCTTGATCAGTTGGCATTCCAATAAACAGAATTCAGTTGCTCTATCAAAAGCTGAAGCTGAATATAGAGCTGCAGGAGCATGTTTCTCACAAGTACTATGGATTGCTCAACAGCTAAGAGTCCTTGGATTTAATTTCAGAAGCATATCTATCAAGTGTGATAACACCAGTGCAGTTTCAATTACAAAGAACCCGGTTCAACATTCAAGAACCAAGCACATTGATGTCAGACACCATTTCATCAAAGATCATGCTGAGAAAGGTGATATTGTTCTTGAATTTGTTGCTACTAACATGCGAATTGCAGATATCTTCACTAAACCATTAGCAGATGAAAGATTCTCAGCTCTGAGTTTGGAATTGGGAATGCTAAATAAAGATGCATTGGATTAGGGGGAGCATCAGGTAAAGAAAGGTAAGTTGTATGTGTTTTCAAAAGTTTGAACTGGTTTTCAAAGCCTTGAAAATCACTTCAAAGCTTTGATGTTTATCTGTGCTATTTTACAGCGTTTCAAGACCTTGAAAATCTTTTCAAATCCTTGAAAATAAGTCTGCTATTCTATTAGTCAATAAACATGGAACATTCTGTATTGGGTGATATCTCTGTAGATATTTGCTCAATATAGCTCCTACCTTTTTCAAAAACACGTTTTAGCCAAAAACGGTATTAAAATATTTTATTTTCCAACGGCCAAAAGATTTGAATTCTCTCTAATTATTGCAAATCTTTTGAGATCAGAGAGATATTCTAGTTTCCTTTTGAAACTCAAACTCTCTCAGTATTTATCTTCTTCTCTTTTCTTCTCTCCGTATCATTCCTACCTCTCTCTATTCTTCTTTCAAGCCCTAATGAGCACAAGGAGACCCTCAGACAGAATCAAGTTGGCAGGAGGATCAAAACCTGGTTCAGAGAAGAAAAGAAAGGCAGCAGTGGATGAAGTTCAAGAAGTCAATGGAGACTCTAGCTTTAGAACTCCTAGTACAGGGGCAATTCCAAATCTTTCTCCACCCAAGAAGAAAGTCAAGAAGGTTACAACTTCCTCCTCAGAAAAGAAGAAGAAGCAGAAAGAGAAGGCTATTACAGAGAAGCAACCTGAAATAGAGATCACTAGTTCCAAGAAGCTGAAGAAGAAGGCAACTAAAGCAGAAAAGGGAAAGGAAAGGTGACAGAAGAACAGCCAGAAGATCACTTGGAGAAGGCCTTGCAGATCTATTCAAAGACCTCAACAAAGAACACAACTCCTGATGAGACTTGGTTTGTCTCAAACATCTCCAAAGGTCAGTGGTTAGATGGTTTTGCTTCCATATATATTGATTTCTGTAGTATGATCAATATGCTTATGGTGGAACACATGAAACTTAAGTGCATCTCTATGTTAAAGAAAAGTTCTCTGTGGGTTATGTTGAATCCTAAAGAGTTAGCCTACCCTAGACTCACCAGACTTTTCTATCTGAACTTGACACAAGTTAATCTGCACACCTGCTGATGAAATGTAGAGTTGCTGAGATAGAAATTGAATTGGACCACTCTGAGTTTGCCAATGTGCTAGGCTGTCCCAAGAGGTATGACACTAGCAATCATCCACCAAAGACAAAAACCCTGAAGCTAGCCAAATATGAGTTATTTATTCCAAACATTTCCTCCTCAGCCAAACAGTTAACACATTATGTGTTAAATGTTGAAGTCAAGGTCCTTCACACCATTTTGGTTAGGTTTTTTCCCATAGAGCACTCTAGAGAATTTGTGACTGAGAGGATGATGCACATCATGTATCTGGTTATGCATGGCTATGAGATTGATCTTCCCAAACTAGTGATTGAACATATGCTCTTTAGCCTTACTAGTCAAAGGAAACACCCACTACCCTATGCAAATCTGCTCACTTTGTTCTTTGAACATTTTGAGATTCCAACTAGTGGAGAGGAATCAGTTACTTCTGTTTTTGGAATGCTTAATGAGAAAGCTTTTGAGAAAATTGGAGTAGTAAATACTAAGGCAACAACTTGGAAGTTATACTCAAATTTGACTGAAGAAGAACTGGGTGCAAAGAAGTTTCTCAAGCCCAAGACCTTGACTCCCACTTCAAGTCAGACTTCTCAGTCTACAGACAATCAGAGATTTGATTATTTGGAGTTGGATTTGGAAGGCATCAAAGCAACTGTTTATGGATTTGAAACTGATATGGGGCAAGTCAAGTACATGGTGGAAAGCATCTTCAGAATCATGACTTGGCTTTATGTTCCTGAGGATGATGAAGGTACAAAGAAAAGAGACTCTGACAAGGATCGGCCTAGTGAACATTCAAACCCGGAAGAAGTTGCTCCAGTCTCAGATAAAGGAAAGCAGGTGGCAGAACAAGCTTCACAGGAAGGAGATGAAGTCAATAGTCCTGACTCAGATGATCTGCTGATTACTTTGAAGAAAAAGAAGAAATATCCAAAGGCTGAGGAAAAGACTGAAGAAGTAACTGTTGCTGGTGAGGATGAAGAGGAACAGGAAGTGCATGACAAGACTGATGTTGAAGACAGTGAGAAAGAAGAAGGAGATCAAGGTGGAGATGAGGACCAAACCCCTTAATCTTGCCTACTCTTTCTTCCCCATTCTCTCTTCTTAATTTTTTTTTAAGTTTCCAAAATTTTCAGACACTTGATCCAACATCCTCTCTAGCTTTTTGATGAAAGTAAAAAAGGGGGAGAAATTCTAGGTTTTAGGATTTATTTTCTTAGGTGTTATCTGTTATTTGCTGAACTTTTTATTTTCTGTTGGTAAATTGAATAAGTTAGATCATTTTGGAATTACTGTGTCATTATGGATTATGAACTAATTAGTATTTTCTGCAGAGACTAAGGATCAAACAGAATTTGGTTTTGTCTTTCATCAAGGGGAGATTGTAAGATCAGGTTATGCAAGGCTTGGAATAGTCTGACTATTTCAAGACCTTGAACCAGCTTTCATAGCCTTGAATCAGTTATCATAGGCTTGAAAATAGTTCAGCCATTTTCAAGGCCTTGAAACTGGATTCAAAGCCTTGAAACTGCTTATCCTGTGTGAACAATCTCAGGGGGAGTTTTCTGCAAACTCTCCTGAGTTGATTTTCTTTCTATCCTTCATGTGATTGTTTTATTATTATTTGATGATGAAAGACAAAGCATCCTAACTCGTTTGAACATAGTATATCATCTATTTGACTTTGTGTTTGCAGGAGATTTTATTTCCTAAGTTTGCAGAGATTGTTTCTTAATCTGACTTATGCAGGGAAGGAGATAATCAAGAATATGATTATGCGTTTGATCTGAATGACTTGACAACTTCTCAACCTATTCAAATGCAAGATCACGACATTATCTCTGAAGATTGTGATCACTTAACCGTTGGAGAAGATTGTCAAAGAGTCAAAGTCTGTTTCCTACAAAATAGGAGATTTGTTGGTGTAATTCTGGGAAGATATTCAGAGCTGTTTGAAGTTTAAATAGAGCTCAATTCTGAAGCAACAAGATACAATACTCAATGTGCAAAAAGAGAGAGACAAAGTTCTGGATTGACAAAGCATCAAAGAAGTTCATTCATCTTCCAATCCATTCACAGAAGATCACTGCATATTTCACTGTAGTTTCTACACTCTAAGTGTTCTTCTGTATTGTACTTCATTGGTACATCATTTCTGTTTTATTTATATCTTCATTCTCAAGGATTGTTCAAGGTGAACAATAGAGAATTCTTAGTTAATCAGTTAGCTAGAGCAGGTACTAGATAGGTTAGGAAAAACCACAAGCTGTAACAAAGTAAGGCAATTCTCTGTGCTTGAGATCTAGGGCTTAGCTTTTGATTAATAAAAATTGAGTTGAAAATCCTGCAGGGAGAAGATCCCTGAGGTATAGACGTAAGTCCAAGTGGACTGAAATCTATAAATCATATGTCTCTTGCATTTACAGTTCATTCATTTTCATAGTTTTTGCAGCACACAAAACTGACTATTTTTCAAGGGTTTGAAACTCTTTTCAAGGCCTTGAAAAAGTCTTATCTGCTTTATTACAAACTGCATCTCTTCCAAGGACTTGAACCTGTTTTCAAGGCCTTGAACTTCACTAGTTTTCACAAGATCTCATCTTCCTGGCAAGTTTTGTAAAAAGTTGGCATACTCTATTTAACCCCCCTTCTAGAGTATCTTAGCTGCATTACCATCTGCACACTCACACTTTCAGAAAGAAATGAAATGTCTCTTCAGTGCAAATGCAAGATGTCTCTCCATTTAGTGACTATTTTTTTAGAGAGCAAATGAAACTTCATTGATCAGGAAAGACTATATGAGCCAAAAGTACAAAAAGGATGAACCTCAAGCAGACAAAGAGAGATTTACAACTTTCGGCACAACTATGCGTCAGAGTATTACTATCTCTCTTGAATGCAGGAAGAGGACGAAACTCTTTTTTTTGCCAAAGTCTTATAATCTTTTAGGATTGCTCGGACAGAAGCATCTCCTGATCATTTGCTAAACTCAAACAAGCAATAAGGCTTCTCTGATAGCCATGTATTTCAATATTAGTGGATTTGAACCATAATATGCTACAAAATATATTGCTCTAAGTGTTGCGAAATTCGAGGCAAAGATGCTACAAAATATCTTGTTTATGTATAATAATCATGCCATGTAGTTTTTCCACCAACTTATCACCCTCATATCTTAATGAATATTTGGTGATTTTGTACTCTGTTTGTTGCTGCATAAGCCTGGGAAATTGATCTTCATAGACATGCTTTGAATGACGTGAAACACTCTCTTAATCTCCATGAATTTGACCTGCAAGTACATACATGTGAACATGCAAAACTTGGGGACTTATAATATTTTCTATAGTGTTATGAGTGCTATTTTGAGTGTTTGAAAGTTCAAATATGTTCTGCTATTATTGGAATTCAATCTACAAAACCCACTTTTCATATTCTAAGAAAACCTATTTGAGTCAAATAGAAATTGGTCGCAAAGTTAACTATGTGAATCAGTTTCACACTTATCTTTGACTTCCTGATTTGACATATCAGATGATCTAATTGGACAAAATGTCATTCCGGTAAGTTGCTCAGAATTAACATTTTAAGCCTTAGAAACAAGGTGGTCGCAGTTTGACTTTCCGGAAACTCTAGTTTAACTGCGCTTTGATAAATAACTTTAACTAAACAGTCAAATCAAACTCCGGGGCACGACAGCAAGCCTCTATATCGTTTCATGACGTTTGGAGTCAGTTTGCACCTATATGAGTTTGAATTGACTAAAAGTCAACTATAGGGACTAGTATACAATTTTACTAAACTTATGGGGATTTAGTGTAATTGAGTAAGAGTTTTGTGAAACTCAATGATGAGTTTATTTGGAAAGGAAATGAATCATGTTTACATTCTATTAAACCTATATGAGTATGAATTGGGGATCCAGGCACAATCGGTGACTGTACTGGTCAGTTCTAGAGCATTAGGGGCAATTTGGTCATTTGACTGACTCAGCCTGCATTGCATTGCATTAACGCATAAAACCTCATATAGAGGACATGTGTTGATTTTCTGCACACTGCACTTGTGTAGGTGTTGAGGATCGTCTCACGATAGACGCGTGCATTTAATTTGCTGCACTGAACATGAGGTGAGAAGTTTACTTAATTTATATATTTGCGAGTTTTCTTAACTGATGTTCAGAAGAGATCAAGGGTTCATCAAGCTATTGCCGCACTTGGCAACTGCTGAGCAATCTAAATATTACAATTGCTTTCTACGTTCTATTATTGAACTCTTTTTATTTTCAAAACTGATCAGGCATTCCAAATTCTGACAAATTATTGAAACTTTTTAAACTCATAATTTTTCTTAAACATCTCGAGCACGAGTTCTTTAAGCTTTATTTACCAATTTACTCTTTCATAATGGTCCTTAAGCTTTGCTCATTGCATGATTTCTGTTTTTCTAAAATTAGATAAGAGTTTCATCCGTTTGTCTAACAATTCCAATAAATCATGTTTATACTAACTATTCATTATATTAATTCCTCCGTTCCTCTTAATCGTTTCAAATTTAACTTTCAAGAGTCTTTTTAATCCAGTAATTTAATTAGCAAAATCATGCAAGAATTTAGTAATCTTTTCATGTGTTGTACATCACTATAAATAATGTATAACACCATGAAAAGATTACGATATTCTTGCATCCTTTTACAAATCAAATCATCATGTGAAAGTGACTCGGTAGATAGTGGAATGAGAATCTTAAACAGAGCTATACATTATGCCACACTACTATTATGTGTTGTACCAAAAATAAGAAAAACTGATCAATGCAATTTCCACGAAACCACGATAGCTTAAGCTTCCGCAACGAGAATTGACTCATCTTCTTACTCCAAACGACTTCTCTGAGTTTCATTTGGAGTTGATTCTCTTTATGTTAGGTTCTTGGATGAGAATGAAGAGGCAGGAAATACAGTTGAGAAGTTGATCTGCTAAATGAAGTAAACTTTGAGTTATGCTGTTTTCAAAGATTAGCACCAAGGGGTGGTGGCGCAGTTGGCTAGCGCGTAGGTCTCATAGCTATGTTGAGTGATCCTGAGGTCGAGAGTTCGAGCCTCTCTCACCCCAACTACTTATTTTTTTTACTTATTTTTTTTTGAAATATTTTCTGTTACTTATGAAATTTCTCCAACACATTGGACTGAAATAGTTACTTTGTCTAAAATACTAGTCCAGTTTGTGAACTTGTTAAATTTTACTATATTATTATAGTTTTTTGTTTTATATGGTATTTTAATTACGAACTACACCTCTTGTGGTGTATAATGTTTACATGTCCCACTTGATTGAGACTATGTTGTGAATATATCTATCTATCTACTGATCCGTCAACACTTGCACAAGAGCTATTCGAAAAAATTTACGAATTTAAAAAAATAACTCGAAAGAGGGGATAGAGAAAAGTATGTACAAACTTTTATGAAAAGAATTGACACATAAATTGGAAGACTAATTTAATAAACATTGACGGATTGTAATTTAATAAACATTGAACGGATTAAATGGAACGAATGAAATTATAACATGAACCGTGAGTGCTCTTTCAAGATACACAACTAATATGTTTGTGTGAAACAAACAATAAAATTATTGTGGGCCAGAAAAAAGAAGATCACATATAACTTCAAGACCAAACATTTTAGATATATAGGTTAAACAATTTATGTCGAAACTAAACATCTTACTAGTAACAATAGCGAGAGAACCTAAATTTATGTTGATTGATCCGAGCTTTTATTAGAGGAGTCTTTTACTATAACACGTAATTTCAACAACTTTGCTCTGCAAAAAATTATTAACTTTTAAATAATGTTCTAGTGTGAAGACAATGCTAAGTACACATAAAAGAAGCAATTAAAGTTGCAAACGGGTGCTAGCTCAGTGGTAGAGCCGTTTGGAACCCCTGGTTGAAATTTTGGATTCGAACCCAACTATATGATGCAATTCCAAAAAAAGGAAAATATGCAATTTAAAGTTATACGCATTTCTCCTTTCAAAAAAAAAATGTTATATGCATTTCATCATAATGATCACCAATCACCCTCTGCCAAATAGTTTTTCAGTTAATTGAGAATGTCTAGAAGAGCATAAACAAACTACGAGTAGACCTCAACAAGATCATGGGTTTGTTAGGATGAGAGGAAGTAAAGAGGAAAAGAAAAGTCAAAAATCCGGCACAAATCAGTCAAACCTCTCCAAATGCAAAACAATCCGGAATTCCGCCCAAAAAATCCGGAATTCCGGCTTGGAATCCGGATTTCCGGATTTTCAGCCGGAATTCCCGGTTTTTTGGGGCGGAATTCCGGATTTTTGGTTAAATTCCATAGTTTTTAGTGTAGTTTTTGGTATTTTATTATGTAAATGTGTGTTGGCTTAGTGGTAGAGTGTTTGAAATTTTTTGCATGAGGTCTTGAGTTCAAACCTCACTACCTCAAAAAAAAATTATTTTTTGCCAATAATCTACAATAATCTACCGCATCCAAACACTACAGATTAAAAGAGCTTTTAAGGTCAACCTCTCACTTATTTCAGCTCATCCAAACAGCCCCAATATTGATCTGTATTATTAGCGTCTAAGAATTTTAAGTACTAATTTCAAATTCATAACCAGACTGGCTACGAAATAATTTTTTTTAACCCCCAGCGTTAATGGAAAATATGTGGGTGAATGTTCAAATACTTTTTTTCTCGACAACATATCTTAGTCACCACAAATAATTTGCAGCAGGGAGGGGCTAACCCCCCAGTATCGCAACTATGAAATAATTGGTTAATTAATTGTTCAGTAAACAACTATCCGTTGTAGTCTAGTTGGTTAGGATACTCGGCTCTCACCCGAGAGACCCGGGTTCAAGTCCCGGCAACGGAATATTTTGTATCCCCTAATTTATTTTTATTTTTATTTGTTTACTTATTCTTCAATAATATGGTTATCTTTCTCCACTCCACTACAGGAAGATAATTAGGAGTTCGTGACTGCACAAGCCCTTTTTTTCAAACGGTGGGAAAACGTCTAACATCTCGTCTAATTGTATTCATGATATAACAATTTAAATACAATTATATTATTTGAACACTGTATATTCGAATTTAATGTATGCCTTATTAGACAAATAAATGTCTCAATTAATAAACTCTCAAAAATTGTCTGTTGTTTTTTAGAATGGTTAGAAATTTGACTATTATCTTTTATGTATTTTTCACATTTCTTCTATACGGATGTAATCATTGTTAAATGAGTAATGACATTATCAATTTTGTATTTGGTTGAGAAATTGATGAGAGCTAACGGTGAATTCTCTCTAACATTTCTGGTTGTTTTCTCCCCAAAGATGGCATAATGATGGTTTATACCATCGTTACTATATAACTATATTTGGCTAAAACAAACATGTGCGTCGATTGCTTAAATAGTGGACTAGCATTGGCTTTGGTGGAGTTGCCTAATCAAACTTATGTAAGGTTTTGTTAAAGATCCATATTCTCTCTCATATTGCTTGCATAACTTCCACTGGTTGAGAATTTAAAATTTAAATCTCCTTTCCTCAAAAAAAAAAATTTAAATCTCCTTACAAATTACTAAAATTGCATTTTTTATATGTCATTTCCAAATTTCCAATGACTACTTGCATATTTTCATTAGTTTTAGAGTGCTATGAAGTATAAATTGTTGAATACAATTGGGTGGAAAGCTTTTGTAGATCTTTCAAGCAACTCCGAATGAATCTATCAGTCTAATTTTCTTGACAAAAACAAAAGAGATATAAAGCTATTAGTAGTATGTGTATTGGGTATTTATAAAAAAAGTAAAGAATAATTCCCCTCGAACAAAAAGAAATAATATTAATATAACGTGATAAAATAAGTGATAAGTTGCATATGGTGTTAAAAGCATCTCCAACCATTTAAGGGAAGGGAAAGTGACAATCTCTAACCTATTCGAGAAAAGGAGGGGAGATGGGAAGAACAGCCCCGTCCATGAATTTGAGAATATATTTAGTTACAACAAACTATTTTTCCTTGAGAAAGCTTAGAAAAATGCAACATTGTGTGCAATTTGTTTTAAATATACTAACATTTATTTATCGTTTATTATTCATTAGGCAAGTAATGTCTAAACTTTTAGATATATATATTTTTTATCAATTATTATTTATTATTTGCATAACCAAAAGACAATGAGTTGAAGACGACATAGCAATTGAGGAAAATGTAAAAGGATGGGAAAAGAATAGCAGCGGGTCCAAGAGAGAAGGGGAAGGGGATAAAATAAGGGGTAAGAGCCACTTTGCACCCTATGTTTAAGTAAATTGACACCCGACAGTCTTGTGTTTTGGATAATGCACTTTACCACACCTGTAACGAAAAAAAGTGAGGGCACTTGGCACCCTTCTGTTAGATTCTGTCCGAATCATGTCTAATCATCTTTTTGTGACCCTTTTACCCTTAAGTGAGTGAATGGTCATTTGAGCAAGAAAGTGCCAAATTCACACCAATCAAATTTCAGAAATCAATCACAAGAACTTTTATGTTTTGATAATTCAAGCTCCAAGCTAATTGTTAGACGAAACGGCCAAACAATTGGGGAAGCTAGCCTAAAAACTAGCGAACCACGTTAATTCGTTGTGTTGTTTCTTCATCTTGTTCATCGTCTCTTCGCTCCTCTTGGCTTCCGCTGTCGTTTTCTAACAAGTGGTATCAGAGCCAAGTTGTTGGATCTCGAATTTGTGAGTAGTGATGTCGAACATGATGAAGATTGATCGTTTTGATGGGAAGAATGGGTTTAGTTTGTCGCAATCAAGATGCGTGATATGTTGAAGCAACAAAATATGTGGTTGCCACTAGCTAACAAATCGAGCATTGACAAGACCGCATCGGAGTTTGTGAAGATGGAGGAGAAGGCGCATTCGACGATCATGTTGTGCCTCACGGACGACGTGATTACTTGAATTGCATATCAGACCTCGACGGCTGGCTTATGGAAGAAGTTGGAGGATCTCTACGCTAGGAAATCTGTGGCCAACAAGTTGATGTTGAAGCAACGACTCTTTGGTATTCAGATGATTGAAGGTAAGCATATTGGTGATCACCTAGACAATCTCAACACTATTTTACTTGAATTGCGCAATAGTGACGAGACTGTCAGTGATGTTGACGCGACTCCGATCTTGTTGGTATCTCTACCTCCTTCTTTTGTCGGTTTCGTCCAATCGTTTGTTTTTGGGAAGGAGATAATAACCCTAGAGGAAGTTTGTTCAGCGTTTCACAAAAGGGAATTGAGGCACAGGGTGTCAAAGTTTGAAGATCACGATGGTGGCGCATTCATGGTCAAGGGAAAGGGTAAGGGTGGACATCGGAACTATGGTGGATCCGACTTACCATTAGACGTTTGTGCGTTTTGTCATGAGAAGAATCATTGGAAGCGGAATTTTCCCAAGAACAAAGGATCTGCAGGGTGTGCTGCAGATCAAGGTGGAGGGACAAATTCCGAGGACGACTTCGTTCTGTAGGTCTCTTGTGCAAGCTTGGGTTCCAGGCGTAGGAGCATGGGCGTGTGATTTCTGACACGCGGATTGGTTGGTTGATTTGTTGCATGTTATTGGGCATGCATTGGTTGTTGGCACGTTATTGGGCCTGTCTCGTTTGGCGTCTTGGTGCGGTAATTATTGGCGGCGCAATTGACATGACTTGATTGATGGACACTTTTGTCGTTAAGTGTCATTGTAACGACGTTGGGGACATGCATTGTGTCATGGTGCATTAGGGTGTGTTGACTGAGACACATAAGTCTCCGTGTTTATTGAGACGCGAAGACACGCTTGTTGTGGCGCATAGTGAATATATGCCATATGATATTGATATTTGTAGCTCTCCCATCGATTCTCGAATGCCATATGATAACTCTCTATTAGAGTTATATTTCTTACACGTTTTACATCATTTTGCGTTCTTTCCGAGTTGATAATCTTAGTTTCATGCTATGAATTTGGAGAAATATAGTATGCTTGAGCGTTTGAGTATTAATGTGTAATCCAGGCATTTTTTGTGTAAATTTCGAGCTTTTATTATCACATTTGATCTTCCGGTATTTGTTTTGTGTTATGCGTTTCAGGAACTGGAGGCTCGGGAATGTGAATGGGAGGTGGAATGAACTTCAGAAGGACGAGAAGGCTCAAGAGCATGATGGAGTTGAAGACGGGTGAAGAAAAGACTAAGGAATCAAACCAGTCTATACTTAGAATTCTGGGCGAAATCCACTTAAAAACACCCGCTGCTGGTCTTAAGACCAGGACTGGTCTTAAGACCAGTCTGATGCCCAATACACGAAAATATGGGGTTTCAATGCAATTTTTAAGAACTTTCGGGCAAGAAGTGAGGGGAATCTTGTATTAAGTGACCTAGGTGCTGGGTAAAAGGAAGATTCACGTACGGAGGATCATTCTATCAACGTTGGAAGAGCAAAGAAGAGGGAGACGATGAGGAAGACGAAAGCTTCACCATTGAAGCTTCTTTGCGTTTGATTTCTTCTACCCTTCTTATTCAATTTTAATGGAGAAACTCTTTGTTATTTCATATTTAGTTATGAGTAGCTAAGTAAATTTAGCTAGGCATCTCGATTTGAGAGCCTAGGGTTCATGTAAACGATGGATATTTTTCGGATTTGATCTTTGCTTCATGATTTATTGATTTCTTCTTTTGAATCAATTCAAGTTTCTTGTTTATGCTAGTAATCCTACTCGAGTGACACGATTAGGAGATAAACTAGGATTCACGAGATAGGGTTTGTTCAATAGTCGATTCATGCTTAAAGTTAGCAATATTTTAATTCAATTGTTCTTGTACTGTGCTTAATTCTCAGTGTTAATGGAGTAATTATCCGGAAACACTGCTTAGTTAGCGAATGCACGACAGTGATTCTAACTAACTAGGATGAGACTTGAACATCAATCCCGTATCACCGAGACTGAGAGGATAAGTGAATAGGATCGGCTAGCGTGGGTACATTGGGTAGGATTGTTCAACTGTTTTGTGCAACGGTGGACCGACATGACCCGCTATCATACCAGTAGATGACCTACTAGAACGGACCGGTAGACACAAGAGACCGATAGGAGATTGTAGTCTACCGTGAAGTAGAATGACTTGAGACCGATAGAAGATGGTCAGTGCTATTACCCGGCTTAGTTAGAATATAGTTACCGTGTTGCTCAGATAATCCAGACATCGTTTACAACCCTAGGTGATCAATGAGATTGCCTAGTTCTCTCCATTTATTGATTAAGAACTCTTCTTAATTTCAGTTTACCTTTGCTCTGTCTGTACTATAGCCACTTGTTTGCGGGTGACAACACCACAAAACACACACTTTTTACTCCGGTTACCTAGTGAACTACATTAAATTGTTAATTATAAACTTGTTGCAAGCTTGTCTCCTTGGGATCGACAACCCGAGTACCAAAATACTCACACTCTACTACTTGACCGTACGCTTGCGTATACGCGCTAGTAATCTGCGTCCGCCATATCTGTGAATATACTATCTCTGTTCATCCTCCCGAGAAACTCCACAATAGGGTGTGACCACAAGAGCTTCTAATCAATGGAAGATTTTCCCAAAACTATAGGAAACATCACCATCAACATGAACAACCCAGATTTCGACATACCCATAATCCGGCAATCGAAACCTGCAACCACCGATATCTCCTTTTCTCGTCGTCTGCCCACAATTAAACAAGCTTCACCGTCTCCAGTTGAAGGCTTACTCACCACCTACACCACCTACCACATAGAACAACCATTGTCGTCGCCATCCAAAAACATATCTTGAGGAACTGCCAACCCAGCAACACTTACTGAATCGAAGACCACCATTAGATCCGAATCAATGACGATATTGATTTTGGAGGTTATTAAAGAAGAAATTGACTCACATAGAGGCTATTTAAGAAGAAACCAAAAAAGGAAATTGACAAGGTTATGGTCGATGGGGGGCTTTGGGTGCACATCTGGTGTAGCGAGGTGAAGAGTGAGAGAGAGAGAGAGAGGTGGAGGCTAGGGTTAGTGTTGGAGAAGGAGAAGAATGGGGAAGAGAGGAGAAGTTTGGGATATATAGTGGGTAATTATTCGGATTTACCGAGGGTAAAATCGTCATATCACCTCGTCGTTTAGGTTCGGTCAGTTACAGGGGTGGTAAAATATATTGTCCGAAATACAGGGGTGTCGGGTGTCAATTTGCCTAAACATAGGGGTGCAAAGTGGATTTTACCCTAAAAGAAGGGAAACATGTTGGAG
This sequence comes from Linanthus parryae, assembly GCA_023055425.1. Classification (NCBI taxonomy): domain Eukaryota; kingdom Viridiplantae; phylum Streptophyta; class Magnoliopsida; order Ericales; family Polemoniaceae; genus Linanthus; species Linanthus parryae. The sequence continues at coordinate 226,662 of JALGPY010000041.1, read as the reverse complement.
ATGTCCCAATCCGCGAGAAAATAAGGAAAAACATGTTATAGATGGCCCAAGCTAGACCTTAGCCTCCACATAACTTAAGATACGATTGTCTTGTTTCCGGATAATTTTGCACACCAACCAACCGCAAGCATGTAGGACAAACTATCACTCGTCTTAATTGATTTGAGTGACAGCATGTGTGTTAGAAGTTTGCGAAAAAATATAATACTTCTATATTATCACACATATGCAAGGATATATTGTTACGAGTTGTATACAGTGGGTCAAAACACTTTACATTTTCCCTCGTATACACAACCTTAGCAACATCCTTTGTAAACCCCGAAGTAGCTTTCTTGTATGCAGTCTTTTTATAGCATGTTACTTGTGCGAGCTCTGCAGTTTATACATTTTGTGTGTGATTATATCCGTTATAGTAGGTGTAAGGGCACAACAATAGGTACTTTTAGAAATTCTGTAAATGCGACGCATAAGAAAAAGAAAGTGCATGACTATCTTACTGTTTTAGGAGTCGCATTTAGATACTTGAAATAAAATTTTCACACTTGTGAGGGCAATGAAGCATTTAAGCATGTGAATCTAGTAAGTTTTGAAAAGAATTGATGCTGAAATTCTCAGTCCCAAAGAGGTTTGCGGTTACAAGTCCAACTTCATTTGTGTTTGGTGGAGGGTCATAGAAAAAGGAGGCATCTTTCGATACAGTTTTACATTTACCAAGAATACCAAGAAAGCAAAGCTTCGTTTCTTGCTTTTAGTTGACTGGTCAGACAGTCTTCCAAAGATTAGAGCTTTACAGAGAGAGCGAAGAACAAGCTCTTTCCAGAGAGCCGTCAAACACTTCGCACTCCCTCTCCGGTGTGGGTCCAACCTCCACTACAACTACAGACTGCACACCAGATTTGTTTTCTCTTCTGAAGAAGGAGACACCAGTGTTTGTAATTATTACTCTTGCCCAACCCTCTCAAGTCTCAACCCACAAATTCTTTTTGACAGTGAAGATCTTCTTCTTCTATACCCTTGTTGCTGCCTGATTTGAAGCCCTGGTTGTTGATATTTTCAAGAGGTAATTTTCTTTGCCTTCTTCATGTAACTGTACTCATGAGTTTGTACTTTGTAGATTTATGTGGGTATTTGTTGGGTTATGCTGCTTAGTTCTGCATTCCATTTTCTTGATTGTGAGCCTATGGTTATTGGGTTTGGAATTCTTGGAGTTATACTCCAAATCTACACCTTTTGTTCCTCGGATAGGGAGTTAAAAATGGGGAAATTTATGGGGTGTTTGTAGATTTATGTGGGTATTTATTGAGTTCTGATGTTTTGTCATGTGTTTTATTTCTTGTTTATGAATTAGGTATGAGTAGGATTGTTTGGTATTGGGTTTGAATATGCGGGTATAGGTCGAAATCTGTCATCTGTTCTTCTCTTAGGGAGCAAAAATAGACAATTTATGAGCTACAAGCCTATTTTAGATTTCGTAATTTATGACATGTGATGCTACGCCGGAGGTGGGATGAACATAGAGGTAGTAATGATGATTACACTAGTCAAAATGGAAATAGTTCAAACCCTATTTGTTCAATCAAAGCAAAATCCGATGTACATGATCAAAAGAAAAACCCATGTGGCACCTGACTAGGAAGGGCAGGGTATTAATGGTTTTGTAGATTTCTGTGCATATTAGTTAGATTCCACGACGGGACTAATAGTCTTGTTTTTTTCTGCGTTTTATTGTCAGTTAGGTTCTAGTAATAGTGGTTTGGTATTCATGAAATTGTGGAGGTTTGGTGAATCTTCCTTTGTTCTTCTTCGAAGGGCTGAAAATTGACAATCTATGTGTTGTTGTTATCTATTGGTGATGCAGTTTGAGTGAAGACACGGTCATAATGGCTAAAAAGACAAGATAGATTACACGAGATGGTAATTATTGGCAACCCAATTTAAGAAGTTTTGACATTTGACCAGAAAGTGTATAATGGTGTTGTGCGTTCTTCGTTTTCAGTGACTACCAATGTACTTAATGAACTTGGGTCTCAGCAAGCATGTCTCCATGCATCAAACCTTCCGGAACATCACTTAATATGTTTACTTGAGGTGTTGTCATCACCTGAAATCAAATGGGATTTAAGTGGGCATATTGAATATTGTTGTTTGTTAGTAATTCGAGTGTTTTGTTTTGATTTGGTTTAGGTGTAGTGGTCACATCCTCATTGCATCTTGGCGCTGTAGTATACATCATATGACATTGAGGAGGCCCATACATAGGCCTTCCAAGTCCTATCTTACAATAAAGCTACTGTATCTTAGATCCATGTGTATGATGGGACAAAGAATAAAAGATGCCTCTTTTTCTTGTATACCACAAAGAATCGAGGATGCCTCTGATGGGACATAGTGTTCTGTGTGATTTTATATGTTAAGGTAGATGTAAGGGCACAACAACATTTATAGTGAATATTTGTAGAAGTTGTATATGCAGACACCCATATGACAGAGTAACATTAGTACACTTCAAAGGACATTTGTGGCACTTTGGAAGGCAATGAAGCATATATCCAAGCATTATAACATTTGGTAGCAAGAAGAATCTAGTAATTTTCGAAAAATTTGATGCTGAAATTCTCAGTCCCAAAGGGGCTTGCGGTTACAAGTCTAACTTCATTGTGTTTGATGGAGGGAGTCTACAATTCTAAAGCATAGAAAAAGTAAGTGTCTTTTGGTTTTGTTTTACTTTTACCAAGAATACCAAGAAAGCAAAGTTCCGTTTCTTGCTTTTAGTTGACTGGTCAGAGATTCGTCCAAAGATTAGAGCTTTACAGAGAGCGAAACCGAAGTTCTATCCAGAGAGTCGCCAAAAACCTTTGTACAACCTCTACGGTGGGTCCAACCTCTGCTACAACTACAGACTGCACACCAGATCTGTTTTCTCTCTGAAGACGGAGACACTAGTGTTTGTAATAATTTCTATTACCTAACCCTCTCTCTATCTCTCTTGATCACTCAACCCACAAATTCGTTTTGACAGTGAAGATCAGAAGCTTCTTCTTCTTCTATAACCTCATTGCTGCCGGATTTGAAGCCCTAATTGTTGATATATCTCAGCGGTAATTCTGTGTCTTCTTCAAGTAACTGTATTAATTGGTTTGCAGATATATGTGGGTGGTTGTTGGGTTATGCTGGTGTGTTTGGCATTCAATTTGCTCGATTGTGCGGCTATGGCTGTTGGGTTTGGAATTGCGGGAGTTGTACTCCAAATCGACACCTTTTGTTCCTCGCATAGGGGATACGAAGGATTAATTTATGGGCTGTTTGTAAATTTATTTGGGTATTTATTGGGTTCTGATGTTTTTTCATGGATTTTGTTCCTTGTTTATGAATTAGGGTTGAGTAGGATTGTTTGGTGTTGGGTTTGAAAATGCGGGTATCGATCGGAATCTGCCTCTTATTCTTCCCTTAGGAGCCAAAAATGGACAATTTATGAGCTGCAAGCCTATGTTGGATCTCGTAATTTGTGTACCGTGATGTATATTCCTAGAGATACTAATGATGATTACACAAAGATCGAAATGGAAATAGTTGAAACCTCATTTATTTGATTAAAATAAAACTTCATGTACATGATCAAAGAAAAACCCGATTTAGGCAGTTGTGGCACTTGACTAGGAAGTGCAGTTATTACTGTCGTCGTAGATTTATGTGCATATTAGTTAGTTTACAAGACTGTACTAATTGTCGTCCTTTTTTCTGCGTTTCATTTTCAATTAGGTTCTAGGAATAGCGGTTAGGTATTCATGAAATTGTGGAGGTTCGGTGAATCTCCCTTTTGTTCTTCGAAGGACTGAAAATGGACAGCTTAGGAGTTGTTATCTATTGAATTCGGTAGGCATCTTGAAGATTGTTAGCAATTTAAGTGTTTTATTTTGATTTGGTTTAGGTGTAGTGGTCGCATCCTCATCGCATCCTGACCCTGTAATATACATCATATGACCCTTAAGGTGGGCCATTACATAGGCCTTCTTAAGTTCTACATCACCTCTGTATCATGTATGCCTCTTGGTTTTGACATGTATTATTCTCATTTTCATGCATGCTGAAATGTGATGCAGAGATCAAGTTCAAATCCGGCTTACAGAAAGATGCGCTTCTTGTTCCTTTAAGAACTGGAGAGCTCTCAGGTTGAATAAATTCATGTCTTCTTGGATGGATGCAGTATTTGCAGTTCTACTTTTAGCCTGCTTATTTCCTGCTGTAATAGCTGATGACCAAGGTATGGTGTTTGCCCAATATTATTCACTGAATTTATCGCTACCTGTACTTATTATGACTTCAATTTTTTTATTTACTGTTTCCATCATCGTTAGAATTTTAAACTTTAGTGGCTTGGAAAGACAATTGACTCCAGGGATGTGCCTACAGTCGATGTAGATGATACGGAGGAGGCTTTATATTTTAACCTGTACAAAAACATACCAGTTTTGGTTCCAAGAAAGTATTACATTCATCATATGTAAATAGCAGAGTCATTTAGGAATAGATTCTTGATTTGGTATAGATACCTTCACTAGTTCACTTTTAATTAACAACAAATTACATGTAAGCCTAGTCAATTGTTAGAACTTGACCATGAAATTGGCATTCTTGAATCTCCCATCTTTTCTGCAATTAAGCAGGTTTAAAACGCTGCAAAGTTCAGATAAGGCGTCACACAAACAGTGAGATGCAAAAGAACAAGAATGCAGTTCTAATATATTTTCAGCTTTATTAGTCTAATCAATACACATAGTGGCAATATGAGAGATATATGAAGTGGAAGTTAGAAGTCCATCTTGATTTCACTATGAGCTAATCGTTGCTACTCATACACTAACTTTTATCCCTACTTTGCGAGAATATCGGCAGTTGAATGTGAAGAGTTCATCTTGGTTATCCTATGTAGCTATTTATTGGTTACTCTTTCATACATATCTTGTTTCGGCAAGTAATCATATTCTGTCTAGCTTATTTCCCGGTTTCATAAATATGATTTTCTGAATTGTTGATATGGGCCATATGGCTGTGATGCATCATCAAACATCATCTATACGACTGTTTGAAATGGGGCCTGAACAAACAGGTTAACCTTCAGTTTTCCAATAATGAAAACTAGAAAGAAGTATATTAATACATGTTTAGGGATTCTAGAAAGTTCCAATATTCTGGACTATTCCCATATTGACGCAGGCACAATCAGACACTGATCTCGTGGAAACGAGGGTGCTCCATTGGAAGTAAGGCAGTATATTTTGGTCTTGTTGCTTGGTCATATAGTATCACTTTGGTCTCCATTGAGGTTTCTGGAATTCTTTTACGATGGTTCTGCGACTATCTAGTTTCCATTTTGTCGTCTGGTATGCAAATATCTCGTGATTCAGAAAATAGCTTAAAAGGAGTAAACTAAGATATTCTTGAAGTTCTGAAACCGTATTGAGCTGGAACTGAATTAGAACTGTAGTGCAGTACCTTCAAAAGTGGATAGGTGTAGATTTATGTAGATGCAATGAAAAGTGGATGTCTAATTGCAGTTCTATCACTCAGCATTGCACAGGGGTATCATACTCCTAATTAGGATCATCACGTCAAATTTCTTACTACATACCAAATGGTTGGTTAGTTTTGATTTCTAGGACAATTAACCTTCACTTTACAGTTAGTGGAGCTATTCTTGCCGAGTCAATCTTCTCTCGGAACCTTTAATCTATAAGCCACTTCTTTCTAGAGATAATGTTACGGATGAGATCAAAACTACATTTTTAATTTCATTTAGTTCTTAAATGTCAGTAGATCTTCTTGTATCCTAAATTTAGCTATCAAATTATCGTTAGTAAAAAAATAAAAAATACACACTGGACCAGTCAACCTCTATTCCTTCCTACAGAAATTTGATCACGTCTACTAAATGTTCATTGAGTCATCCAATGGGGTCTTGTTTTGATGAACCGGAAGCAATTATTGTGTGAAGTTTTTGGATCTAAGTAGTTTCTAGTCGTTCGAATATTTTATTTCAAATGAAATGTTGAGTAGTCCTGTGGGTAATTCTCATCCGTCAGATTTATTACCGATATTTTATTTCGAATATTTTTCTATCGGTAATGAAATATTACCGATAGAAAAAATTTATGATAAAAGGGGAGTTTATCTTTTACATGGGAATCAAATGAGGTTAAGGTATAGTTTTTATTCTCATCCGTCAGATTATCTCTTATTCGAGGTGGCTAAGAGAAAATAGGGTAATGGATAAAAGGAGAATATGGAGGGGAGTTCACCCCTTCACTGGGAAGAGGCAATCACAACCATCTACTTTTGGATGAGCGACTTGGAAGTGAAGTTGATCATAACTATGTTCACTAGGAGATGTGGTCTACTACTCTATTTACCCGTCATAAGGAGCTTTGTAAAACCCTTTGTGATGAATATGTAAATAAGTGACAATCACTTGGTTCTTGATGTTTGAATCAAATGCAAATGAGGTGCTCTATGCAAACGCAGCAACATGGTTGTATATAATGAGAGGAGCCAAAAGCAGGTAATCGCTATTTGTTCTGGCATTCAACCCAATCATGTTAAGTGATGCTTCGAATTCGATAATTTGTGAAATGATTGGGCTGATAGCTTATTTGATTGTCTTAGTAGAAGAAGTTGGTAAACCATAAAGTGATGTTCCTGATTTGGTGAGTTGATAATATAAGTCATAGGTTAGTATACTGGGAATTCACCATGCCCATGTCCTCATGTGTACGAGTGTTCTGCTACCTGGTATTTGATGCCGAAGGATAATGTACAACATTTCATACTTATGGGGCGTAGTAACCCAAATGGCCCCAGAGCTGCCTTATTCTTGGTGATGTTGGTTTAACCCTTGTCATTCCCTTCCCTTTCATCATTTACTCCTAGAGCTTTCTGTTTATTTACTTCATTATTGGGGTTCTTGTTGTGAGCTCTTTAAGGTTTGGAGAAAAGTAATCTGGTTTTAACTGTTCTCAGGCATGCGATATGGTAGTCTAAGAAGATACACTATTATTTTATGACTGAATTTTTTTTACTGTACGTTGGGTGGGGGGTGGGGGGGTATTTTTTCTAAATTTTTTCAGTGTCTAAAGTTTCGGTCCTAGAAGTTGTTTGGACTGGTCGGTTAAATAAGGATATGGCGATCATCAGATTCGGCTATTTGGAGGTTATCATTAGGATTTACAGTAGAATGTTTCTTGTAAGGTCCAGAAATTTATATAGTTGAGGTATTGTGAGTTATCTTGGAGGGGGGGGGGGTCTTATTTGTTGATTCATGTTTGCTTGGTACTTTATAAACTTGTTTTATGGTAACCTTGTCGGGTCTGAGTTTTTCCCCGCATGCTTCTGTCTTAGCACCCTCTCAGGTCAATCGTTTGGTCTGTTTCAGGGGACGTGCTCTTTGCTTTCAGGAGTTCATTGAATGCTTCTTCTGATCAGCTCACAGATTGGAACCCAAACCAAGTTAATCCCTGCACTTGGTCCAAAATTACGTGCGAAAACAACAATGTTGTCACTGTGTGAGCACACTTTTCCCCCCTCATTTTTCTCCAAGAATGTGGCACTACTTGCTAATATTATCTTACAAAGATGCAGTGAGTTTCAGTTTATCGAAAGTTGTAATCTGCTTCCTATTTCGGGTCTTCATGTTCTGAATCTTTTGATTGTGCTATGCAGATCGTTGTCGTCGATGGGGTTTTCAGGAGTCTTATCCCCTGAAATTGGAACCCTTAAAGCTCTTAGAACACTGTAAGTTGGGACAATAACAAATTGGGGTGTATTCATTTGCACAATCATATTCGACTTAGCTTTTTGTAGTGAATTTTGTTTCTGGGGAGACTTAAAGATTTCATGCCCGGGTTGAATGAGTTAAATATGGTGTATATTGCACTTACGTACACCTGAAGCATTTCTGTCACAGTTATGCCTAAATTTCACTTACAATAACTTATGTCAAAGGTCACATGAAAACAGGAAGAACTGAGAAGCCAAATTGACCTTGCTCTGCTATCAGGAAAATTGGGCTACTTTTTTGACTCGTAAATGTTCTCTACTGTTGGTGATAGTGGTTTCGAGGCTTTTATGTTTTGAATTTCAGGAATGATTCACTTAATCACTTTGCTTTGTCTGAAAGGGCATTTCAATAGGCTGGTAGAAATGGAAATTATTCCATGATTTTAGATGTTGCTCATGACAACAACTTTGTTTGCCACTTAGAAAAAGTTAAGATCCGACCCGTCATTCGTAAGTGTCAGTTTGGTTTTAATTTTAAGCGTTCTAAAATAGGCTAAATAGAAAAGATAGTATTTTTTCAATAGGAAAACTTATTTGGTGTGAATGTTTAATTTGGAAAAGCTACAGATTAAAGATTTATTTGCAAATCATATATGGAATTAGCCGAAGGTCTTCTCTTTGCAGAGAATTGTTTGCTACTCCTGTCACTGTCAATTGTTTTGAGGTTGAACCCCATGGATTCTTAACTGTATTTACTTGCTTTCTTCCCCTCTGCTAACCATTATTTTTATTTTAGCTTTGGATTTTATATTTATTTATTTCAATTTGCTGTTGGAATCTTCAAAGGATTACTGGATGGTGGTAAGCTTGAGGTTATATGCATGTGCCTCTAATTGACATATGTGATTTAAAATCTATTAGGAGTTCCTTCTTTTAGCTATGTACGAAGTTTTGGTGTCAATCCCTGTGAAGTGCATCTCACCACCACTCTGGTTTTGTTTTTCCGAATAAATCATTCTGTACCTGTACTTTAGTGCCCCCTCCTTATAACTTATTAGAAATTTTTGAAATGATACTTATAGATCCATTTATGATGCAGTTCACTGCAGGGAAATAGCATAACGGGTCCGATACCAAAAGAGTTTGGAAATTTGACAAGTTTGACAATGTTGGATCTGGAGAGTAACCGTTTGACTGGTGAAATACCATCTTCTCTTGGCAATCTTGAGAAGCTTCAGTTCTTGTATGTGACACTTTCTGCATTTCTGTACCAGTTCTGAATTCTGATACATTGTTTTTTTACGTGGTGATTTGTTATGGCTTAAGTGTTGCATTTACTGTCTGAGCAGGCTTTTGAACCAAAATAATCTAACTGGGGTGATCCCTGACTCGCTCTCACGTCTCCCAAATTTGATGACTCTGTAAGCAATGGAAAAAACAAGCTTTTTTAGTTTGAATCGAGCTATTGCTTTCAATGCGAAAGCTCTATATGCTAGACTGGGATCGTATCAGTTTCTGACATTTTCCAACAGTTTCTGATGTTGAGTTTACACTTCCTTTGCAGCCAGCTCGCTTCAAATGGTCTCAGTGGTCACGTACCTGAAAATTTGTTCCAAGTCTCAAGATACAAGTATGGCAAACTTTTTCTTTAATGGGATAAGCTCATGACTGTCACTCTAGTAACCTTTTCAATATTTTGACAATGTTTTCTAAAAAAAAAACGTCAATGTTTTTTCTGCTGGTTAATTCCTGATTTTATATTTATGCCATCTTTAAGTGTTCCGAGCCTGGAAAATTGAATTTACCTGCTTCTCTTTTGCAGTTTTACTGGCAACCGTTTGAATTGTGGAATCAACTTCTCCCACCCCTGCGCATCTGATAGCGGAGGTATATTATAATCATTTACTAATATTATCATATTATTTGGAATCCGGTTAAAGTATTACAATCGGAGATATGGCATTCTGCAGCCTCCAAAATTACTTACCGCTATATCTATCACTTCAGCCTCATGCTTCAGAGAACCTTGCACCTTTTATCTTCCATTAACATCACAATCAAGTCGAACTGGAACCATACATGCGCATTTCACGTGATTGTAAAGTAGGGAGAAATTATCGGTTACAGTTCGATACATGCATAGTCTAGTGATTGTAACACATGGATAACTAGACATGTCAAGCAGGGGCGGATCTAGGAACTTGATACAGTGGGGGCTAAAGTAGAAAAAATCAGCAAAATAAGTGAAAAATCTTAATTTTGAAAATTGAGTGGTGGCTATAGTGCAAATTTTCTAGGACTAAACCGAAAAAACTAGCCAAAACAAGGGTAAAACAAGAATTTTTAAAAAGTGGGTGGGGGCTATAAACCCCTCATTCATAGGGGTGGATCCGCCCTTGATGTCAAGTGGTTGTTCTACATCTTTGCTTAATGCCTCTACAAAAAATGGCTAAATCGAAGGATTTATAAAGAGCAAGGAGAAACTATTGCTTTATGAAGAGCATGTCAAGTGGAGATAAATATATGTTGCGTGCTTTTATATTGTTGTGCTTTTTATTGCAATCTTTTTATATCAGATAATATGCAGCTCCATAATTACCCTTTTTTAGTATAGTGTCTAATGGGTTGGTTGTGTTGGCAGGTTCTTCTCGCAAAACAAGGAAAGGGACCATTGTCGGGATTGTTGGTGGAACTTTAGGTTTTCTTGTTTTGGGAGGCTTGCTGTTACTTCTGTGGAAGGCCAAGCAAAGGGGCTACAAGCGCGAAGTTTTTGTAGATGTCGCAGGTCTGTGCTGCACTTATTTAACTGATTGATCACAATTGGTATTATATATCTGAAGCATTTGATTGTGTCAGTGCACCTCATACCCTTGTCTAATTGGGGCTCTTTGGATTTAGGGGTTTGGTTAACCATAACCGAAACCCAACTTTTTTGGGAGTTGGGAATAACCAAAACCCAACTTTTTTAGGGAATACCCCAACCATTTAATTCAAACACAGGTGGGTTGGGGTTACCCTAAACCACAAAACCCTCTAATCCAAACAGGCCCATTGTTGCATAGATGACACCTGCGTACCAACAGACTACTGGTCTCAGTGGGTTCAGTTTGGAAAGCTCAAGCTTGATCACGTTTCAGATTATAAACTTGGGTTGGGACAGGATCAATAGTACAACCTTCCATTTCATATTTTTTTAGCCATATTACTGTAGCATAGCTACAATTTATCTACTCTGATATATTTTGTGACAATTTCTCCTATAGAAATTGTCGCCGAAACTTTTAGGATGGGTATGGAAAGAGAAGGTGAGCTGACACGAATCTTTGGAAGGATGATTAGCTGTTAGGGTTAGGCATAACATTTTAGTCCATACTTGTTCATCAATCATCCCTTTTCTGTGTTCAATTAGGAAGTGAGTTTAGATTTTTTTAAATTTTCCAGAGTCGAAGTAGTGACCTAACAAATTAAAAGGTCTAATTTGTTGGCTATTTTCTCGTTAATCCTTCGGGTGTTTTGTGCTTATCAGGTGAAGTTGACAGAAGAATTGCATTTGGGCAGTTGAAAAGATTTTCTTGGAGGGAATTGCAGGTAGCGACAGACAACTTTAGCGAGAAGAATGTACTTGGACAGGGTGGTTTCGGAAAGGTTTATAAAGGAGTTCTCGGAGATAGTACCAAAGTTGCGGTCAAACGGTTGACCGATTACGAAAGTCCTGGTGGAGATGCAGCCTTTCAGCGCGAAGTTGAGATGATAAGCGTAGCTGTTCACAGGAACTTGTTGCGCCTGATTGGCTTTTGCACCACACCCACTGAACGCCTTTTGGTGTATCCCTACATGCAGAACTTAAGTGTTGCCTATCGCCTACGAGGTAGCGAATGCTGATCTCTTTATATGCTACATAAAAGTTTATCAACCCTTTTCCATAGGGTAAAAGACACATTCACCCCCTTTAGTTTGATTGAAGGACACTTTCACCCCTTCAGTGCAGGGATGGCAATAGGATCCGATCCGATAGGATATCCGACATGATCCGACCCAATGGAGAATATCCCGGCCGATCCTTTTACAAGTGGATTGGATATGGATCATAGGTTTTTTTATCCATGAAACCTGATCCGTTCCGATTAGGTTATTATACCTAATGAATTCTATAATATACATGTATTAATATAATTACAAATATATTTTGAACTACCTTTACTTTAAATAACTTCATAAATTTGATATACTTATACTTTATTGTGATAAAATTGATTAAATTATAGTGGTAAATTCTATATTAATCCAATATTGATTAAATTCATAAGTTTCGGACAAAAAAAATCGTTTTCCATGATCTGATGGGTAATCCCAATCGAGTTCGGAAAAATCCAGGCGAATCTGATCCGATACAAATCCTTGTTTGTCGGATTTCGATATAGGCTGATCCTATCCAAACCCGATCGGATGCCATCCCTACTTCAGTATGCCAAACTTCAGGATATTTACAACCCATATTGTGACACTGTTTGGAATTGGGATCCGTCACTAAAAATAGTTTTTGGGACAAATTTGCCCCATAATATGCAAAACGTAAGAGCTACCCAAGGTTATGATAAACTTTTTGCATGATGTGGGGGAAAACTTGTCTGCGAAACTATTTTCAGTGAAGGACGCCATCCCCAGACTATTGGCGTCACAATATGGGAGAGTAAGTTACTGGATATTCGGCCTACTGTGTCCTTCTCCAAACTGGGAGGGTGAAAGTGTCCTTCAGCCAAACTAGAGGGGTGATAGTGTCTTTTACCCTTTCCCTTAGGCAATGCCTCATATGCTATGAAATGCTTACATGTACTTCCTCGGTTCTCTCCGAATCTTCACCATTTTTTTATTTTACCACTATTCACCGAGTCACTTTAATTTGGTGATTTGATTAGTAAAACGATGCAAGAATTTGATAATCTTGGCGCGATGTTGTAGAGTAAACTACACTCTACAACACCATCACAAAATTATTAAAATTTTGCATCGTTTTGCTACCCAGTCACCGGGTCAAAGTGACCCGATTACGGAAGAAAAAGTCAAAAGGTGAAGATTCAGAGAGAACGGAGGTAATATAACCTAAGCCCTATCTCTGATCAACTTTTTAAACACTAAATGCAGAAATTAAGCCAGGTGAACCTGTTCTTGATTGGCCGACAAGAAAAAAAGTGGCTTTGGGTACGGCTCGTGGGCTGGAATACCTTCATGAACATTGTAATCCCAAAATCATCCATCGTGATGTTAAGGCTGCTAATGTGTTGCTGGACGAAGATTTTGAGGCAGTTGTTGGTGATTTTGGCCTCGCAAAGTTGGTGGATGTGAGAAAGACTAATGTGACAACTCAAGTTCGTGGGACGATGGGTCACATAGCTCCTGAGTACTTGTCCACAGGGAAGTCATCTGAGAGGACTGATGTTTTTGGCTATGGGATCATGCTTTTGGAGCTTGTCACTGGTCAAAGAGCCATTGATTTTTCACGCTTAGAAGAAGAAGATGATGTTTTATTGCTTGACCATGTAAGAACGCATTCTCTCTCTCTCGCCCACCCACACACAACACACACAGAACACGCACACAAGCTCGTTCTCAAGTTATGATTTGGTGACTCTCATTTGTTCTCATGCTTTTGTAGTTTTGTTCATAACCATAACATGTTCATCTTTTTGAATTTTGATAGCGACGCCAAAGAAGTTTCTAAGTCTTCTAACTATTTTAGCATGATGTAGTTTAAAGAGTTAAGTTGCTCTCCACAATTTTTTTTGGTCTGGTTCGAAGTGGTTTTCTCCAGAATTTGCGAAGTGAGATATGTCTGGTTCTGACTTCTGATTTGTGTGGAGTGTTTCAACCCTATAAACTTATCCAAATATTCTGAAAATATAGTATGTCGTGCTTCTGTTTAATTACCATCTCAAGTTTCAAGGTTTAGTTCTGACTTCGATAGACGTCTGGTTTCAAGGTCCAGATACGTCTGGTTCTGACCCCAAATTTTGTGACAAGTGTTTCAACACTATAAACTTGTCCAAATATTCTATAAATTTAGTATGTTGTGCTTCTGTTTAGTTACCATCTCCCAAGTTTGAAGGTCTAGCTCCAAGGGGCTTTTCCCTGAAATTCTTTAAGCATGCAGGTCAGCAGGTGTCTGTTCATATTTGGGAAATTTGCAGGAGATATTTGTTAATTGTCTGAAGTGTTTCACACCATTAAACTCGTCGAAATGGTCTAAAATTTTATTATGTTGTAACTGAATGAGTACTTCTGCTCTCCGAAAAAATTCCAAAGAAGTTTCGACTTTCACCTAATTTTTTTTCATGCTTAGAACAGAGGGTGTTTGTATGCATACCATTCTTTTCCCCCTCATTTAAGACCCCCATACTCAGATTAGTCTTCGGACGTTTACTTGTATTTCGCTAGTCTTTGTATTACATGATCTGCTACAAATTCTGTGTCTGGGTAGCTGAAGTTTAACTCGATTATTGTAAATGCCGACACGATTATTTTCTAGGAGTCAAATAACATGGCATTTACTTGTAACTCAAGGTGTCAACAGTGCGGACCGGGCCGGGTTGGAGGGGGGCCTGTGAGGGACGGGGCCGGGTTGAGGGAAAGAGGGGGCCGGGCTGGGTTGAGGGGTTGGGAAACTTGAACCCATCCAGTCCCGGGACCTAAACCCGTGGGGTTCGGGGTTGAAGGGGCCGGGGGTGGCCAATATGTATTATGAACATATTAAATAATACTCCTCCGTTTCTTCTGGAATGTCTTGGTTTGACTTTTCAACCCGTAATTGGGTCACTTTGACTCGGTGATTTAGGTGGCAAACCGATATAGTTTTTTGGAATTTTTTCTATGGTGTTGTAGAGTACTTTACTCTACAAGACCATGCAAAAATTACCAATCTTGTATCGTTTTGCTAATCAAATTATCGGGTCAAAGTGACCCAGTGAATAGTGACAAAAAGTGAAGTAGGCTGAAAGAGAAGAAACAGAGGTAGTACATTTTTTAATATATATATATATATAAATTAATAATATATTAATAAACGGTACTGTTGGGGTTGGAGTGGGGGGGGGGGGGGGGGGTGGGAGGAGGGACGTCGAACCGCACCGGGTTGGGGGCCAGACTAGGGGTTAGGGGGCTGGGCCAGTTCGGGTGTTGGAGGGGGCCGGGCTGGGACCGGTTTTGGCTCATTTTAGTGCGAGCCGGGCCAGTTTCAAGACTGGGGCGGCCCCCTTGACTCCTTGACTTGTAACTCAAATTGTACTGGCGTGCGAATTTTATGAAAAGTCGTTGGCTGAATAAAAAACTTTTTGAGTACATGATGACAGCATTTTTATGGGGAACAAATATGCTCCCCGAATTGGCAGCTGGAGGAGGTCATTGTATCATTTTAGATTTTGGGTAAATTATTTATAGGGCCTAAAAATGTCTAGGAGACCCTAATTCAAACACAAAATATAATTAGGGTCTCACTCTCACACCAGTTTTAGTACATATTTTTTTGCGGGATTGTATTGCATTCTTGCTGTTGTGATTATATCAGGTTTTCTGTGTTAGCACATTGGTGAAATTTGCGGTTTGGTTAATCGTTTTCTTCTTACACCTTGTAGGTGAAGAAACTTGAAAGAGAGAAGAGACTGGACGCCATTGTAGACCGCAACTTAACCAGAAGCTACAACATCTTAGAAGTGGAGATGATGATTCAGGTCGCGTTGCTTTGCACCCAATCCTCACCCGAAGAGCGCCCTGCAATGTCAGAGGTGGTCCGCATGCTGGAAGGAGAGGGCCTTGCCGAGAGGTGGGAAGAATGGCAGCATGAAGAAGGTAACCGTAGGGAGGAATACGAGCGACTGCAAAGAAGATTCGACTGGGGAGAGGACTCTATCTATAACCAGGATGCTATCGAGTTGTCTGGCGGGCGATGAACCTGCACATATCCCGAGGATCGCATGGAGGCTCAAATTAGTTATAATCACAAGTCTTTCTGCTACTGGTATAGTAGTTGCTGATTGTTCTATCTTTGACTGTTAATAGCTATACATATCGGTATCTTTTCTATTCATGTTCTTCGACTGTACAGTTCTTCTGAACATAGGTGTTGCCTGCTTCTATTGTTATATTTGGTGCTGGTATAACATTGGAAGTTTTATCACTCAAATTAGCGTATGCCGTTCTCATAAGAGTATCTTCAGTAATCTTGCTATATATATAAGACTATTCTTAGGATGAAGAAAATGTTTTGTTGGGAGAGGCAAAACATACTTCAGTCTCGAGAGGATCTAGGTCTAGGTTGGACAATGTTTATGCTGCTAGCGCAAGTGTTTTACTACAACAATAGCAGTTTCTATTGTGTTTCGTAAAATTAGTTTTTTTTTTTTTTTTTTTTTTTTTTTTTTTTTTTTTTTTTTTTCGGACAGTATCAACTATCTCACAACAAATTTCAGAAAACGAGAGGGGCGATGCTTTTTCAGAACTTGCTTTTGTCCTTGTAACTTTTAAAACCTTTTAAATTTATCTTTACGAAATTGACGGATGTCATATGTTTGTGATTTGTGATTTGACCATCAGATTCACAGTATATTTCACCAAACATAAAATATACTATACAAATTTCCCACAATGTTTTCCTTATATTTACTATACAGTATTGTAATTAAAATTCACAACGGATTTTCCACATTGTTTCTCGCACAACTTATAGCACCCAAGTCTTTTGGCTAGCACAAAGAAATTGTATGATACGTATAAAACAACATAATTCGTAATTCTTTTAGGTAGGACATTGAAAAATGAAGCACACAAAACTAAAGTGATATACACAAAACCAAACATTATTCTCGTGGATTCTTGCTATCTCTGGATGAGAGTACACATGCAAAAAACATTCTAACTTTCTTTAGGGGAGGCTTCATTCTTGTCTGATGTATTTGACAGGTACGAGAACAAGAGCTTCCTTTCTGTGAGTAGTAAGACCACCTCCCTCTTCCATGCTCAAATCCTCTTTATTCACACCACTCGGAAGTTCCCAATCAAAATAACACAGCAAATTACCCAACAACACCTCGATCGTCGTACTCGCCATGTTTACCGCCGGACATATCCTTCTACCGCCCCCAAACGGTAACAACTCGAAATGTTGCCCTCGAAAATCAATTTCACTATCATTGAATCGCTCGGGGTTAAACTCATTAGGATTCTCCCACACTTCGGGGTCTCTACCTATCGCCCAACTGTTGATCAAAACCCTAGTCTTTGGCTGTACGTCGTACTCTTCGTTGCAGGATTTGATTTTGCAGTGGCGTATGGTCTCATGTGGGATCAATAGCGGCGCTGGAGGGTGGATTCTTAGGGTTTCTTTTACCACCATCTTAAGGTACGTTAGCTTTGCGACATCGTTGCGTGAAATTTTTGGATTTTCTCCAAGGCAACTTCTCAACTCTAGTTGTAGTTTCTGCATTACTCGCGGGTTCTTTACTAGTTCGGACATCGCCCATACGGTTGCCACGGAAATGGTGTCGATCCCTCCGAGAAATGTGTTCTGAAAATGACAACAAATCAATGTTACTCAATAATTCTAGGTGAGGCGTAAATATCCATAACAATAATGAAGATATATATACGAATGGCAACGAAAACTTCTAAGACTCAATAATTCTAGGTGAGGCCTAAATATCCATAACAATAATGTAGGTATATATGAATGACAACGACAACCTCTAGACTCAATAGTTCTAGCTGAGACCTAAATATCCATAACAATAATGGAGATATATATGAACGGCAACGACAACGACAACCTCAAGACTCAATAATTCTAGGTGAGGCCTAAATATCCATAACAATAATGGAGATATATATGAATGGCAACGACAACCTCAAGAATTTGCTCGAGCACCGGCAATATATGTCACAAAAATATTAATGACTCACACTAGGAACGCAAATGGTTCGGTTCGCTCCGGCTTGAGTCAGAAAAATCCAAACCTCGCGGTTCAGTATTGTCTCTGGCTCGGTTTTACTGGGTTCGGGTCGGTTAAAAACCGCCGGTTTACATATTAATACACATTATTACTTAAAGTTAGATATTTAACCTAAAAAATGTAAAAATAAAATAAAATAAATGTAGGGACTAAATTAGACTCGAATCAATTCTACAATTGTTTTTCTTTTTTTTTGTAAGAAAAAAAGTTAAGCAAGAACTAAAAGAATATGAACCAATATTCAAAATTTTAAATAAAAGAATAACTATATTATGTTTTGAGTACACAAATTCAATGCAAAACAGTTTAAACGGTCTAATGCGGTTTAGCTGGTTCGGTTCGGTTCGGTTAGGTTTGTGCTCGATCCGGTTTATTTCGGTCCGGTTTAGCTGTCACCCCTCTTGTTTCATTGAAGGACACTTTCACTCCTTAGTGTGCCGAACTTCAGAAAATTTACGCTCCATATTGTTACACAGTTAGTCTGGAACTGGAAAATGTCAGTTAAATATTTTTTGATACAAATTTGCCCTCATTTTGTAAAAATAGTAAGGATTATCCAATGATATATTAGACTTTTCTGAATGATATGCGGTCAAATTTGTCTCTAAAATTATTTTCAGTGACGGACGCCACCCCCAAACTAAGGGCACCCATCAGAGGGAGTAAAATACTTGAAGTTTGGCACATTGAAGGGGTGAAAGTGTCTTTCCAAACTAGATGGGGGTGAGAGCGTCCTTCAGTGAAACCAGAGAGGGTGAAAGTGTGTTTTACCCATTAAAACACACCTTTTAGAGAAATAAATTGAATTAAAGTTAAAGAGTTCAATAATTGAGAAAATTTACCAATAGAATGGGCTTGATTCGTTCTTTGATGAGGCCCACATTTTTATCAACTTCGTTCTCTGACATCTCGATCAAGACATCAACAAAGTCTCTATGTTCATCCAAATCCGTCCTTGAAGAACCAAGATGTTCATCAATAATCATTTCAAAGAACTCATCAAGATTCTTGAAACACTTCTTCAACCTTCCATTAAATCCACTCAAGACATCCAAAACCCAACCATAATATGGAAAATAGTCTTCATAAGAAAAACCTTCCACCATATTCATGGCCTCTTCGATCACCTTTTCAAACTTTTGTCCTTTAAACCTCTTCCCACCATAGTTTCTCCCAAACGCGACCGTGCAAACGCACTTGTCCACCGTAGAATACACTTTCTCGTCAAGGTTCACTAGATTGCCTGTCTCTGCTGAGAGGAAGTTAACCAAGTTCTCGATCTCTTTGTCCCTCTCTTCATTGAAAAACAATGCTGTTTTTGTGCCTAAAAGCTCGGTAACAAAGAGTTTTCGCCTTTCCTTCCATTGGTGATTATGAGGTGAAAAGGCTATGTCCGAAAAATTGTAAGATAGTTTTCGAGGACCAGGTGATTGTGGTCTGTTGCAGAAGTCGAGGTCGTGAGTTTTGAGGACTTCTTTTGCTGTCTCGGCCGAGGAGACGACAAGGGTTGGGACAGTACCCAGTTTTAGGAGCATGAGAGGACCATGTTTTCTGGATAGTTCCCATAAGGAAAAGTGAGGGAGTTTTCCTAGTTGGTGCAAGTTTCCAATTATGGGTAATTTTGGGGGAGATGGTGGAAGTTTTGAACCTAGATGTGATCTTCTCTTGGTGTTGAGGAAAGCAAAAAGAAATAAACAAGATAAAAACAACAAGAGAAAATGAGGAATCCATGGAGAGAGTGGTGCAACTATAGCCATGGGTCAATTTACCAAAATTATGTAAAGTTGAGAGTCCTTTTATAGTCGATCCAATCGGTGTTCTATGGGCATTATTACACGCAAATTTGCTATAGACGTAAGCCAAAGCATTATGTAGATACAAAACAAACACACACAAGTGATGACACATACTCACGTGCATTATTTAATGTCTTAGCCACATTAGAAATAAACCTATGAAAACATACAAAATGTTGGGACTTGTGAATTCTAAAGTGGCAGATTCACTCGAGATAATCGTATTTCTGAGTTCAACTTTATCTTCTGTAATAATATTTCTTTTGTAATAATTTATCTTATCTTATTTTTTTAACAAATCTTATCTTATTTTAGAATGTATATTAGATTTCTTCCAAAAATCGAATGTACATAAGTGTCACATAAAAATACTTTTAAATTGTAAATTTCTCACAGACACACGTAATGTATACGTAATTATCATACATAATGCAAATACAGAAAAATACATCCATCCATACTCATATGGTAGTCAATGGCTATGTTTAGATGAACTTAAATCAGATAAAATTATGTCAGCTTATTGGAATGAGTGGCTGAGTTGAGGAGAGAGACATCATCTCTCCTCGCCTCAACCACTCATTCTAATAAGTTGATATAATTTGATCTTATTTGAGCTCGTCCAAACAGACCCAATAGCTAATGTGACATGGTTGTTTGCACACGAAAGCTTCTAACTGCTCCAAAACTCATGACATTTATTAGTTTCTCAATAACTTAAAAGTGACACAACCTCCTCCTAGGGGTGCAACTTGGGCGAGTTGAACCTCACCGACCCGAGCCCACCCCGAACGCAAATAGGGCACGAGCACACAGTTTTAAATTTGGACGACCTTGGACATAAATCAGCCCGAATTACAATTAGAGTTGGGCATGGCTACAAACATGAAACGATAGGCTAACCCGAATTGCATGACCATTACCAACGAATATTTTATATTTGCTAATTTTCTTTCGATTATTAGCGATGTTTTTAATCATTGCTTTGTTCTTGAACCAATCAATTTGTTTTTTCACCGACAATTTATTATTCTCTTATGTTTCAAAGAGAGATTAAGTCTAATGTACTTGTCCGAATCCAGCCTGAACCCAAATGATTTATACGAATTTGAGTTCGGACGGGCTGACGATGCTCTTAACTCGGGCTGGAATGGGCTTGGGCAGCCTCAACGGAACTCGAGATTGACCAGCTTTGACAATGGTGCCAACCCGTCCAACCAACGCAAGTTGCAGTCCTACCTCTTATGAATCATGATCCTCAACATCTCCTCCAAAGTTGAATTATAACTCAACGCTCAATTGAAATTGTCGATGTATACCATTTTATTGATAATTTGAAAGTGACACACACTTTAACATATTTCCTTGTAAAACCCCCTCCATCCCGAGAGTGGCCTCCGCTGAAAGTAAATAAATGCTCAGCAAGAAGTTAAGTCAAGATCATCTATGACATAACAAAATCCGGAACAATTTGTTTGTATTAACGAAACTTCCTATTTACATTAATCCAAATAGTATTGTTCATGTAGATACTATTACACTGTAGAATCTAGCTTCCAACTCCCGAGCGCTCACCTATAGGGTTTTATAGAAGAAAAAAAATTGTACAAAAGAAAAAATTCGGAACTAATTTTAGTGATAATAGTCAAATAATAAGTAAAACATTTAAGATAAGCTGTTTGAAAAGTAAAACGATTTTAAAAACTTATGGTTCGAAATCAACTTTAGAAACCTTAGTCACTTGTTAAATGCAAAGACTTGTTATGCGAGCAAGTTCTTTTATCCATTTCGAGCACTTAATGATCCGATACCAAATCAGCCTTATTCAACAGATTCCAAATCCTACGATATTATAGCATCTTAAAGACCACATTCACATCCTACAAGGATGACCAACGATCTGACAACTAGATCATAAGTGTCGATACCTCCTTAGAATGGACTAACCCTTAAAGATGATAATAGTGCCTAGTTATTGTGTACAACAATCGATACCAGCTGACCTCATAATAGAAACATTGTCAAACCAAAATGCCATCACCATAATGGAGCTGGGGAGACCCGCATATCTCTACCCCCAAACCGCATACCCATGCCTATATCCCTGAAGACGCTAACCAAATCCACGTAGAAAATCTAGTATCTAGTTATAAACAAGTTTTTAAGAACAACTTGTTTTAAATCCGGAGATTCATTTTATTAAACGTGTGCTAAAGTAAGTTAGCTCGGTATTCCAACTATTTTCCAAGTTCACAAGTTTCAAAATTATACTTCAACACCTATGCATATATGTTGTCATCTTCTAATACTCAAATATGTGACATACACAAATTACGCGATAGAAGTTTGGAATATCAATTTTTTTGCCACTTTCTTTATCGTCTATACGTACTAAACACACACACACACGTATATAAAAGTATATATGCGATTGTAATATATTTAAACACATTTTTTGACTTATGAAACTAGTGACCTACTCACGAGCATTATTTTGATTTTTCTTGTTGTGATGAATGTTTTTGCCACATTGATACAAAATTTAAGAAAGCATACACACATGTTGGGAAGTGTGAATTCTAAAGTTTTCCCACCATAATGGTAGATTCACACGTAATAATCATATATGTGAGTTCAACTTTATCTACTGTATAATTAATCTTTTCTTATTTTAGAATGTGTATAAGTGTCACATGAAAATACTTTTAAATTATAAATATCTCACAAACACACGTAATATATACGTAACATCATACATAATGCAAACACAAACTAATACACCCACCTATATCTATGGCGGTCAATAGCTAATGTGATCATGGTTGTCTGTATACGGCAACTTCTAACAGTTGCAAACTCACGACATGCGCTAGCTTCTCGATAACTTAAAAGTGACACAACTTTTTGGATAGTATTCCACCTCCTCAGAATCCAGGTCTTCATATAGCTCAACGCTTAGAACTGTCGAGTATACCATTTTATTGATAATTTGTATGTTACACACACTTTCGTATGTGTTCCTTGTAACACTCCATCTATCCTGACAGGTGTACTCCGCTGAAAGTACCACAATGCTTCGTAAGGAGTTAACTCAAGATCATCTATGATATAACTTATAGTAAGGAACAATCAATTTGTATTAACAGAGCTTACTATTTACATCAATCCAATATTAATTGTGTGTGTAGATACTATTACACTGTACAATATAGATTCCCAGTCCAAGATCTCACATGCAGGGGTTCAGAAAATATGAAACTACAGAAAACATTCAGAATAAGTCTTAGTGATAACAATCAAAACATCAGTTTGAAACTTGTAGTTTGAAAAGCAAAACAAGTTTAAGAAACTTATATTTTGAAATCAACTTTGAAAACTATAGTTTGTCTGCCGAGGTCAGCTGGGGCCATAGTTGTACTCATCAATTAAGCACTATTATCATCTTTAAGGCTTAATCCATTATGAGGGGGGTGTCGACACTTATGGTCTAGTTGTCAAGTCTTTGGTCATCCTTGATGGATGTGAATGTGATTTTTACAATACTATGATATTATGGGATTTGGAATCTGCTGAGTAAGACTGATTTGGTATGTGCAAACACTAGTTATGCAAGAAAAATCCTTTATCCATTTGTTGCACTGGAGGATCTCATACCAAATCATAGTATTGTAAAGATCACATTCACATCAATCAAGGATGACCAACAACTTGACAACTAGACCATAAGTGTCAACACCCCCTCATAATGGATTAAGACTTAAAGATGCTAATAGTGCCTAATTGATGAGTACAACTAGGACACAAGCTGAACTCGACAGACAAACATTGTCAAAAATAAAGGCCATCACCACAAAAGAGCTGGGGAAACTTGCATATATATACCTCCAAACCCTGGACCCACACATATACCCTGAAGACGCTAACCAAATCCATTTACGAAATCTAATATCAAGTTATAAACAAATCTTTGAGAACAACTTATTCTAAATCTCGGGTTCCAGTTTATAAGTCTATTTAATATTACAACTCGTTTATAATTTCATAAATTTCAAATTAGTATTCAAGTAATCACAGGTAAACCACAAATATGAGGAGTCGAGTAAGACTTAACATCTGTTATCTCTTAACTATCCAATCTACGTCTATCAGAGATGGTCCTATACACTAGCTCTATCTACACAAATTAACTGTACAACCTATGAACACTATTCATCAATATGAGGTAGGATGCACGAGTTCTTATGATGTGGAGACAATGCATGACTAATAAACAAAATGACCATTATAGTCCAAAATTGCCCAATATAGTCCATAACCGTGTCTGGACCCTAAAATATACTTATATATGTTTAAAACATGAAAATACCCACCGCCATCCCTAAGTAATCCATATAAACAAAACAGTATAAAGTTGTAACTTCTAATTAATTGAACTTAGGCCCTAAGTTTGACAAAATTGTAGAAAAGCTCATATAGTTGCTTTGGTCAACTCGAAATCCCGGATAACACAAAACCATTCCAAATATCAAGAAACTACATGAAATACATCCCAAAATACTCCAACTTAATTCATTTCCCAATTGACTTTTATGAAATTATAGTTTTACCCCTCGTACACAGACTTAGTCAAAGTAGTATCTACATAAAGTCTAAGTTTCTAAAAATAAGCATATGTGATCTAAAGCACATTCTAGTTAAATATTACGAATAACCCTAAGCGTAAAAATGTTATTTACGGAGTCAAATTAAGTTAGAAAAGTCAAATCTCAACTAGTCAAATTTTCGGCCAATTTCTGTTCAATTTAAGGAGAATTTGAGAAATATAAAAACATATTTTTGAAGATTCAAGTTCAAGAATTGTAAATTATATTTAAGAACTCAAAACTTTAAATACACAAAGATATTAATTTCTCGAAGTTGAAGGAAAATCATTTATTCAATTTGAGAAAAAAATGAGTATTATTGTAGTTGGATAGGTACTCATGCTGGAGTTAATTATAAGAAAAATATATAAAATTTGGACACGACTTCGAGAAAAGGATCAACAGTCCTCATCTCAAAGAATACAACGAAGAAAGAATCACTCAAATCCAAGTCAAATCGAAGAAATTCTGAAGCTTGAAAGCCAGTGAGATTCACTCTAAGTGTTGACAGTGTTCCATAATAGCATCTTTAAAGCAATTTATAGGGAATCAATTGATGAATTAAAGACTGAAACTTGACATGACTTCGAAGATCAAACTACCAGGAATAGAAAAAACAAGCTTTCAAATTCATCAAACTTACATCAAGATACTTGAACCGGAATTGACAGAACAGTTGGAAACAATCGTAGTTACACTTCATGTTTAAGACAAGCTGTCAAAAACAGTCAGATTAGTATAAGTTGACACTTTCTATTTCAATGCTTTCTTATATTAAACATCTATGAATACATAAAAGAAAGAAGGCTGTGATTTCGTGAAAGACACAAATAGTTATGAGACCCGAAAGTTAACCTTGGGCCTCAAGACAAGTTAGTGACATTGAAAGAGCATATTTTAGCCAACTTAAATACAAGGCACATAGAAATTGTGATGGAATTAAACCAAAGTACCAACCCATGATTGAATATATATATATATATATATATATATATATATATATATATATATATATATATATATATATATATATGCACGAATTATAGAGAAACAATAACCACATCGATTTGTCAAGTATTCACTGGGATATGAGTAACATAGACAGACAAGCCACCAAAACTTCAAGAACTAAGAGATCAAATTCAAGAAAAACATGATTTTGGATAGAATCTGGGTCAAAACAGCAAGTACGAATGATTTTATCTATCTCCGATTGAATTTGCGTTTCTAGTGGTCAAAATCTTCAAAAATGAATTTTCTTGAAGTACAGGAGCTTGAAAGTTATTTTGGCTCCCTGGATTCACAAAGAGTGCAAAAACAAACCTATGATGTCCAATTCTGCCAATTTACAATAATATGAGAGGAAATGAAAAAGAACATAATCAAATTGTTATTGGAAACTCCGCAAATTTCTCTTACCATATGATGCTACTGAGAAGTTGCTTACGAAGAGCGGTTTATGGGTGTTAGAGGAAACGATGGTTATAGCAGATTGAAGAGAGATGAAGGAAATGAGATGTTGCAAGATTTTCTCCCAAGAACATTGAAGAATACTTCAGTTTTCTTTGAATTTTACCCCATTTGATCCATCACTCAACATTAAGGGTTTAACCGGCTGTTTAGAAGAGTGACACCAAATCAAATGAGGTGTATACTCATTAGGAATTAAGAACTTTGCTTAAGGAATGTGTTAGATTCATTTGAGGGTAACTATGTGTAGTTTACCAAACTTTTTGATTAGTTCGACAATTTAGGGGTTTATCTAGATTTTGGAAATTAAAAATCCCCCTACCACTTTTACAAACGCCATAACCACCCCCATCAACAACAAGCAATAATCACCACATTGCCCAAATGTGCTCTTGAACACTTGTGGGCATTTTTACCAACAAGGATATCATCCTCTTGAAGCCTTTACAGATGCCGATTGGGCTAGTAACCCAATAGATCGACATAATACATATGGTTTTGTAATGTTTGTTGGCCCAAATACAATACATGGGCTGCTAAGAAACAACCCAGTATCTCGTTCATCAACAGAGGCTGAGATGACTTGACTTCGGCAGAAATGACTTGACTTCAATATTTATTTCGTGATCTGAAACTCTTTATTCCTCGCACTCATTTAAGTTGGTGTGATAATTACTCTGCCATCACAGTGATGGCTAATTCTTCAAGCTCGCACAAACCTTATTGAATTGTATTACCAGTTTGTAAGGGGAAAATTTCTTAGCAAACGCGTATGCATCTCTTACGTTTACAGTGCAGATCAATTCGCTTATATCTTCAAAAAAAGACTTTCCATAACTCAATTCAACAATCAACGAGACAAAATTCTGGTTCAACCACCATCAGTTTGAAAGGAGTGTATTAAGAGATGAAGGGCTAATCTAAAAAAAAGACAAAGCTGCAGTTCACAAGTCACATGTTTAGGGACCTAATTGTAATAGACGAAAAATGCAAGGCTTATTCTGATATATACAACGTAGTGTAACATCTCTATACTAGTATAAAATAGTTTTATCGTACATGTGTCTAACCCTATTTTGTTTCTCACCATAATTAAGCCTCCCTATGTACGTTCTCTGTAAAGTCGGTTAGGGTTTCTATACATTCAATACATTTCTCCATTCAATGAATCCCCTCTTCTGGCTCTTCATCTTCATCTCTCTATACATACTTCTTCGTTGATTTCAATTAGGTTTTCAATTTACTGAGCAAGTTTGATGTTTACTTGGCACTTCACATTTGTATAAGGCTTTGTTTATTTATAATTGGGCGCGGCGAAACCACCCAAAGGTCATGCGTGACACTTGTATCTTGATTTTCAAAATTTCTATTAGTACTTTTAATTATAAATATTTTGATAATGGTATCATTTTAGTAACTAACCAAATCTATCTGCTCATTTCGAACTCTTAAATTAGCTTTCAAGTTATTGAATTTTACCTCGGTTTTTCTTAATTTTTAATTCCACCACTCAAATTGTAACTACTCAAAAAGTATTTTCTTGAAAAAAGTGTATGTTTATTGTCATCTTCTACCAAGTAGCAAATTAAACTACTTTAGATAGAAAATATGGACCGGGATCACGCAAATGTATGAAAAGTAATTTGATATGGGTAGTGATACTAAAAAAAAGGAACCCTTCTTACACAAGTATTTGATTCTGATGACCATGTTTTCCCTCCATAATGGCATGTCAACAGACTCTTTCTAAATTGTACTAGTAATTAATTAATTTTCCTTCTCTCTCACATCATTCTTCCGCATGCATGAAGTTGAGACCTGTAGACAAGGGGTAGTCCACTCTATACACCTGTTACACAAAATGAACAGCAGCAACAACAACAATCCAAATATGTATCAAGGCAGATGGGTCACGAAGATCATAAGTGATATATGATTAGAGTAAGCCAAGTATGTTGCGTAAGAGAGAGACAATTTGTATAGGTATACAATCACCATAGGTCGAAACCTCTCGTGAGAGGATGACCCTTATATATATACTTGTTTAGGAGGACAGTTACAAGCAGTTGCATAACCGTTCGCTGTTATACAACTTCTTCTTACGAAGTATCCGTCATTCTCATATATAGAGAGATTCTCACAAGTTTCTTACATAGCATACGAGGTTCACATGTGAATCACGCAAGTCCTCACATACGAAGAACCTCACTATGATCTCCTAACCACTTAGCTCCTTGAACACTTTTCATTTATGAGCCCAAACGGCCATAAGTATGTGCTATACGAGAGGGCCCTGTCTTACAGACCTACTGATAATACAATGAAAATGGAGTATAAGTAAGAGGTTGATATGTGCCTTTCTGGGATATTCATGTGGCCATGAGTTAGAAGTGCAATATAGGGTATCTACAAGACCATAGAGCCCTTCACATCTCTTTTCTCCCTCTTATGTTAAGAGGGAAATTTTCACCCTTTATAATATCTTTTCATTTTTATTTTGTACTTGTGTTCCCCTTCTATCTCCTTTATCTTTCTGATTCAGTCGTCCTATCGACACAAAAAAGGTCGTCCAACGAATTACCAGAAAGCAGGCCCTATGTTTCTCACTCTCGCTCTCACTCTCACTCTCACCCTCACACGCACACCGAATCACTGACGACTAAACATACTCCGCAAGCAACTGGCATGTCGAAGTGTTATTTGTTTGGTAGTTAAGTAGATCGTCCTGGTTTAATTTGTCTATGGTCACAACTCAATCTAGAGTTGTCAAACGGGCGGGTTGGGTGGTTTGTGCCCTTATAAAAACGGGCACGAGTATAAATGGATTCAGCCCG
Source organism: Linanthus parryae (assembly GCA_023055425.1). Classification (NCBI taxonomy): domain Eukaryota; kingdom Viridiplantae; phylum Streptophyta; class Magnoliopsida; order Ericales; family Polemoniaceae; genus Linanthus; species Linanthus parryae. The sequence goes on along the minus strand of JALGPY010000041.1, from coordinate 198,151 downwards.
CCAAACCCGTTTAGCATACAAAATTTAAATGGACGGGTTATAATGGGTCAATACAAACCCTAACTCGCTCGTTCGCCCGTTTAAAAGCAAGTCACTGTAACAACACCACCGCAACAACACAATTTTTTTATTCTGCTAATGGAAAATATAAATTCCTAGACCATCATCATCATCGTCATCATCCGCGAATTACAGAGACACCTGGAAATCGATCGAACCCCCTTCAACATCTTCTGAAATTTTCGAGAACCCTCCCCCAATCAATCAGACCCTTATTGGTTTCATCGTTTTGGGTAAAACGAATAGATAGATACACACAGAGGAGCAGCGATGTGAGGGTAATTTATTTTATTTTATTTTTTCTTTCTTTTTTGTATTTTGACATGAAGGGTATATTTGTTATTTTAAAATATATATACAAATTTATAAGAAGGAACTCAACAAAGAACACCCACATTTCAGACAAAATAGAAGACACATAATGTGTTTAGAAAAAAACTTTGGGTATAGCGGGAATAGGATCCCGTCTACTGGGAAATAGGGCGGCATGCAAACCTAGTAAAAATCGGTTATGAAATCATTTATTTTTTTGGGTAAAAGACCAAAACTATCCCCTTGAGTATGAATTATATACAAAAATAACCCTCGTATTTGGGGATATACAAAAACCCCCCTGTCAGAGTTAGTGGCTAACGACACACTAACGGAAGGGTTAAAAGACTAAAATACCCCTAAAACTTTAGGAAATTACCCATTATAAGTGCGATTTCTGTATTACCCCGTATTTTTGCTAAGAGTTATTTTGTAATTTCGGTAAACCAAATACTTGAGTCTCAAAAAAAAAATGATAATATTACTATATCAAATTTACTCTTGACTTGTTTTCTTTAGTTTTCTAAAAGTATAATTTTTGACATTTAAAGACATAATAGTTTATTTTGAGCTATTTTGTAATTTTTATTTAATGTTAATATATCTTTTATGTCCTAGATGGTAATTGGAAATTTTATTTTTATCCCTCGCGTATGTTTAATCTTGTACTTAGAATCAAATTTTTAACATTTGCATATCAATCCTCATTTCCTTGATATTCCAATTTCTACCCCAACTAACTAGTTGGGAGATTTATAATTTCTCTCCAAGACCCTTTCCACTAGCTTGGCCAACTCACATTACCATATGGTTTTCTCATCATCATGAGACTCAATAGATACATATCCCCATCATTTATTTTCCATCTCCATCAATCCCATCACTCTTTATCCATCTCTCTCAATATTTCACATGCTTTTCTCCTCAAGAACACATAATGAAGCTCTTTTCTCTCTCATCTAACTCAATTCCCGGATTTACAGGTTGACCCTCACAAAACAACCCCAAAACTTCATTTTTTACCTTTTAAATGATGAAAAACTTGAGTCCAAGGCCATAGTTACGCTTTGGAGAGTTCTTTTATTCATATTCTTTAAGAATTCAAGCTCTCTAGGCTCTAATGTAAGCATCAACTTCTTATTCTCATCATGTTGATAGTTCATGTCAATGATAGGAAATTACTTGATCTTTGTTTGCATGTGTGTTTTGGGTCTTGAATTGCAACTTCTGTGCATGAATTCCTCAAATCCCTCACATTATTCTTCAATCCTTGATGTGAATCTCTTATTGCATGTCTAATTGGTAGTATCTATGTATATATCAAGTTATTTTTAGTTGCATGTATCATAGAATTGATTTGATCATGTTCTGAGTGTTCTATGTAAAATTTTATGTTGTTACAATTTTACCAGTTTGTCAAATACGTGGATTATCTCCAAATTTTGTGTCTGAAATTTTAAAATATTGTATATTTTGAAACTAGACTCAGAGGGTCATTTTGAGAAAAAAATCAACTCTATAGCCTTTGTGGTTAGGGAGATAAGCTCATTCAAAGTTGCATGTTTTCTGAAACTTTGTTTCTGGACCAGTATTGCTATTTTTTATAAAACCCACTTTTCAAAATTTTTGGAACCTCATCTTTCTTGTGTTATAACTAGACTCATTGATTATTAATTCTGGAGAATATGAGCATTATTTCTATTCTCCAAGTGGTGGTAATCACCTTGAAAAGTTGAAAGCAGTGTCTGTTATTTTTGTGAATTGAGTTTTATAATAGTTATCTTTCTGAAAGTTGACACATGTAGGTTCATCATAAATCATTTTCATGATTTTAGGCGATGCTTTGATATGGTAAATGTGGCTCTAAAGTCAGAGCTACAATTCTGTCCAGAATTGTAGTTTCACATGTTTTAGAAAACTTGAAATTTTGAATTTCTAAATGTTTTGTTGGACTTATTTTGATATGTGAGCATCATTATATGTGCATTAGTGACACTTAGAATGATATTCATGTAGATCTTGTATTTGACACATGAATATGCCACTTGAAACCGGCTTATTAGGATAATTTGGGATGGACTTAGTGCCCGACTTAGACAAACATCCATGCATTATTTTACTTGGAAGTAGCATCATTGTGACTAGAGACAGATTGCACCCCCCATACTAATTGATTGTAACAGAAGGATGATTTTCATCTAACGTCCATCCACTGACAGGGGTGGTTTTTGTCTCGACAAGGGTGGTTTTTGTATACCCCAAACACGAGGGTTATTTTTGTATATAATCCATATTCAAAGGTAGTTTTGTCTTTTACCCTTAATTTTTCGTTTAACTAAGCCAAAGAGTAAATAAACAAGGCTATCAAGCTCAATGACGATGGATCCCTTCTCCTCTATCACAAGGGGGAGAAAAACTTGCAAATGCAACAATGAAAGAAGAAAACAAGTTGTAATATCTTGGAGTACGAACAAAGAATGAAAGAGCACCTGAAACACAAAATCTTTCAGTAATCTAAAGAAGAAACTAATGGTGATATAGTCACTACATTTGAGTTCCATAGCCACTGCCTTAGTTCTATTCCAAGAATTATAAACAAATTCATCTTGACACTGCTATGTGAACCCTTCATTATCTTCTTTCTTGCATTTCTCCCAAAATTCACTCTTGAAGAAAGTGAGAACTCGTCCCAGCAAGTGTTTGGATACATGTATTCTTCACCTCCATCAGCTAACAAATGGGAAGGCGTCTCGGATTCGAGGCGTTCCCATTCTTCTATGTCCAAGCCAAACTCGATACAGTCGACCCCAACCATTGCCAGAGCCTCCATTGAAGCAGAAGTTGTTTATGAAGATAGATAGATAGATATATAGATAGATAGATAAAGATGTTATGTTATGTATGCCTAAAAATGTGCATATTTATAGCATTGGTATACTGAAAAGTTGGGTATTAATAATTTTCTCAAGTTCACGGGTTGTGGATTAATCAGCGATGGAACGGTGTTTTCTTCCAGTCTATTGTGTAATCAAGAACAACAGTCTCATGATTAGAAAGGGGGTTTGTGTTCTTTTTGCTCTTTTAATAAATGATGACATTGGGCTGTCTTCTATGACATGGACTTCAATGTTCCTGTGAGTTCTCAAGATAGAAACCATAGTTGAGCTTATCTTCATGATGATTCTTCAAATTCCCTTAAAAACTATAGTTTTTCATTTTTTTTGGTATACAAGTGAGCGAATCAATCTAGATCAGCGTTAATACCTGTATGAGTATTTGATTCTCAGATAGAGTTCATGATTTTCCTTATGATTCGTGTGACTTTATGATAGTTCAAGACTTGTTTTTGGGTTGTTAGTGATGTGTCGTCTCTAGGATATGCAGTAAACTTACCGTGGCTTATTAGTGATGTGTGTTTCCGCTATGAATGGGGTTTGGACATGTTATATTCAAATTCCAGCTAGTTTTATTTGTTTCGATTAGAGGACGATGGAGATATTATGTGAACTCCTTATACTTAGTTGTTCTCTCTTGCTTTCATGTCTTCATGGAGCTTGATTATAACTACTAACTAGACTATGTCCCACGCGGATGGACGACATTGGCATATAATCAAAACACATTATTATGAAATATCATTCACAATAGTAATTATTGCTTGTTCCAAGTGCAAATATGACATGGTGTTCTAAACAATACATCACAGGACACGTCACGAACACGTAAGAATTCATTTTCTTTTGTCTGTCACTCATTCTCTTTCCTCCTGACGTGTCCTATGATATATGGTTAGAGCAAATTCACATCATTTTCTCTTAGATCAAACAAAAATTTCTCCACAATAGTAATTTTTGAGTTAAAGTTCAGATATTGGATTCGGATTGCAAAGCATCAACATATATGCTATTGCTTCCCAACTAGGGAAAAACAGCTTCACCAAAATCTCTGCAATACATAATGTACATAACATAACACCGGTTTCCCTTATACACGTTCGTTGTTTGAATGATGTTAGTGCAGCTATATATCATTACCCCACAGTAAAGCAATATTTGTCTTGTAAATTCTCTCTCCCCAAATGATTGAGCGGTATATACTGAAGTACCGTATATATTAACATTACAACATAAGCTTTATTAGTAAGTGTATTAATGATTTTGAACTACCTAGATAACTAATTTCTTTACCTGTGTGTACGTGTGTGTGTGCATATATATATATATATATATATATATATATATATATATATATATATATATATATTCTCCAATTGGAATACTTTTAATACTGTAATGATAGAATTTTGAGCCAAAAGAGAGTAGAAAATTCCTCCAATAGAAACTAGGGTAAAAGACATTCACCACCCCTGAGTTTAGGTATAATACCATCCCGCTACCCTGTATTTTGGAAAAAGACAACTTGCACCTTTTTTTTGGATGGGACAAACGGTTTGACTAACAACAGATGGAAAAAATCAATTTTACCCCTGACATATTACAAAATTACCTACTATATATTTATTCTTCACCCCATTTCTACCCTAATTCCTCTCTCTCTCCCCCCTCTTTCCCTCTAGTCTCTTGACAAACAGCCGCCTCCCTCCATTGGATCCATCTTCTTCTTCTCCTTCTCTTCGCCGCCACCACCACCACCACCACTGTCCAGATCCGACAACCTGAAGAATGAGCAGATTCTCCTTCACTCCCTCCATCTCCATCTTCTCCTTCTCTTCTACATCTCCATCTTCTTCTTCTGCTGGGTCCAATGATTGCTGGCCTTTGGGATTGCTCAATCTCGGTTATGGGTGTTGGAGAAGGAGCAACATCGACACAAGGGGAGGAGGAAGGGGTGTTCGAGGATCGACAAGAGTTACGGAGGAGGAAAGCATGGTCGGAGTCACGGAGGCGGCAGAGGAAAACACGCCGGCAGCGCACCCCCTTTGTAATTGTCGATGAATTGGAAGCGCCGGTGGTTGGTTACGCCGAGATCTGCCTCCTCCCCCTCCGATCTATCAACGCCGCCACCGGCGTCTTCTTCCCAACGCCGCCACCGGCGTCTTTTCTTCCCAACGCCGCCACCGGCGATCTTCTCCAACGGACGACGAGGAGCCATAGGGTCTGCTAGTGGGTTTGCAGTGGCGGCTAGGGTTTCCTCTCTGCTTCGTCGCTTTCAATTCCATTTTCTTGTTTGATTCGCATGTGAGGAGGCGATGAAGGTTAAAAAAAAAATACAGGTTTGAGAAAAGAGGATAGAGGAGAGACAAGGAGAAGATACGCTGGGAGAGTGCAAAATCAACAGTGAGTCCCTGTTTTTTATTATTTTTTATTCTCAGTTTCTTCTTAATTTATGTGGATGTATTCTGCTCTTTCATGAACATTAGTCGAAGGAAGAATTTCTTCAAGTATTTAGTAAATGAGAGCCAGTGTATTCTTCAAGAATTTCTTCAAGTATTGTAGCCAAAAAAAAATTACAAGTTGTTGATTGTTGATGAATTTGGCAGCGAAATTTGAAACACAGAGCCTCTTTCGTGTTAAATTTAAATTTATGTTACTTTGATTAATATGTTTGTCTTGTGTTTATCTGGATTATGGAGAATTCGAATCTGCGAAATTGGTGTGTTCTCTGTGTTCTTGATGTTCATAATCAGAAACTCCTTCAAACTTTGTATTTGTGTTTTGATGTTCTTATAGATTCTTTTGTGAGATGATATTGTGATGCGGTTGTTATAGTCTTCCTGTTTTATTAAAAAATCTTTTGTGATATGTTCTTGTTATTCATTGTTGTTGAATTGAACAAAAAATGTGGGTTACTTGTAGTTTGTTCAAAGTTTTTGGGTGGTGATGTTCTTAGTGTTCTTGGTGTTCTTGTTGATAAACAAGGGCAAAAAAGTCCAGAAAATGCACAGGGGTAATACCGTATAAAAAAATTCAATTACCCAGTTTTTCAACGGAACTTGACGGAAGGGTGCTAGGTGTCCACGGAATATTCCGTTAATTGGGTGCTGAGTGTCTTTTTCCAAAATACAGGGTAGCTGAGTGGTATTATACCTAAACTCAGGGGTGGTCAGTGTCTTTTACCCTAGAAACTATGAAGCTCAATTCAGAGGCAATTACCTCAATTAATCTCTTTCATTATGAGCCAAAATGAAATACTTCCACATGGTAAAAAAACATGGAAAAGACAAAGGAAACAAAGTAATCTCTTGGTCTGTAAACAAATAATGAAAGAACACTAGAAATACAAAAACTTAAGTCATCTAATGCTGAAACCAATGGTGATGTAGTAGTAGTACTCGTCACTGTATTTGATTCCCATATAGCCTCTTCCTTAGTTCTCTTCTCATAATCATGAACATAGTATTCATCATGCCATTTTTTAGTGAATCCTTTATCTTCTTCCTACTTGCATGTCTCCTAAAACTCACTCTTGATTCGTCTCCGCGACTCCCCAAATACTCGTAATCTTCATCGTTGTCGTCGGCTAACAAATGTGGCGGCGTCTCCGAATCGAGCCGCTGCCACTCTTCTACGTCCATGCCAAACTCGACGTAATCAACACCAATCATTGCCACAGCTTCCAGTGAACCAGACATTGTTCTTCTACACATTGGTGGACGTCGTATATCTGCAAAGTGTACATATTTATAGTACCCCCATTTATGGAAAAGTCATATAATGGTCTTCTGGTCTTCTCAAGTAGTTCACGGGTTATAATACAGAAAATGGAAAATTGGAATTTTCTCAAAGATATCCCCGTGATATGGGTTTATTCAAAAAGGGTTTTTTTTTTTTTGTGTGTGTGTGTGTGTGTGTCTAGGTGATGTTCTTTGCTCTGTCTTTAATGATGCAAGTGGTGTTGTAATTTGCCGTCTTTGATGACCTTGACTCAAGACCTTTTATGAGTTCTGAAGGTACAATTAAACGTTTGCAACAATTCAAGAAGATTAAACATGCATCAAAGTTTATGTATAATTATAACTAAAGACTCGTGCCCTAGGCAGGGGCGGATCCAGGATTTTATCTCAGTGGGGACTAAATTTTAAAACGAGAATATTTTGATAAGTAAACCTAAGTAGTGGGGGATATATAATTTGAGTGGGGGCTTTGATGAACAAAATATGAGTAAAAAATGTAATTTCAAAGAGTTGGGGGGCTATAGCCCCCACACTCCCCTACTTGCATCCGCCATTAGGCCTAGGAAACAATTAAGCACGTGCAAGTAGGGGGCAAACGAGCCGACTCACTCCAAAGGTGGTCGCGAGCCGGTCCGCACAAACCCGGTTTGTGCATTGAATGACCATAGGAATAAGCTTGTGGAGTTAAACGAGCCGAGCTTGAATAGGGGTGTTCGGCTCGTAAGCTCTAGAAACTACTCCCAATATGTGTATGTGTATCAACAACAATGGCAACAAAGAATATGGTAAGGAAATGAATATTGAGTTTCTTATCACTTTTTGTCTTTATAAAAAGATGAATTATTAAGCAACGCTTTAGTAAGCAGCCTTGCGCCCCGGGCTGTAACCATATCACTCGCAGCCTTGTGCCCTCTGCCTTAGTCATAACATAACAATCCCGTACATCGCCCTAAATTTATTAGGGGTATATGATTCCGTCATTGTTCTCACAGTGTCAACATTAAGAAGAGATTGTTTTCACAAAATATTCTAAGTATTACGAGTTATATAAAGATCGTACAATTGAGAGTTACACAATTACACATTTTGAATAAGAAAAACTGCACATGTGTATTTACTTGGATTGAAAAGAGCTGCACACAAACTAGGGAGCTAGTACTCGTCAACTACGAACTCGGAACCTACAATACGTACATAGGCATAAATGAATACGCTATACAAAGGCATCCAATAAATGCACATTGTCATACGTGATAAGAAAATGCGTGACTCAAAATAATTTCCGCCAATTGTGAAAATAATTTACGAGAACACAATTATCATTTAATACCAAGTTAAAATATTAATTAATAGTGCCATAATAATTTAATAAAATAATTAAAACTAAAATAATCAAAATAAATTTTTAAACTATTTATTAATATAATAAAATTCAGTCAAAAACTATTCTTTTTAAGAAAAAAATATTTTATCTACATCATACTAATAAAAATAAGAAAACTAATATGTAATTAAACACGGGAAATTAATAAATGTTTTTAATTATAAAGACCATATATATTAAGAAGGAAGGCCTACTTATCTCCCAAATGCTATTTAATTAGTTTTCTAACTAAATTCTCTAAAATAAATCTATCTAATTAAACAATTAAAGAATTAAAAAAATATATTACTAATTGACATATAAATAAATAAATAAATAATTAACAATACTCTTTTCCACATATATTCTCGATATACGAATTTATATAGTTTCTCAAGACAACATAAAAGATATTATAAAATAATCATATACGCTCATAAAATTAGTATGGCTACCATTGTTTACCATCCAACCCCAAAACCAGTTGATTTTAAAGAACCATAACAAGCCAAGATGATAATTACTACCTTCTCCATATTCACGCGCGCTCACTTGAATTAACACACACACACACACACACACACACACACACACACACACACTAACGTACGTGCATATACATAGGAGAGTAATTACCGAGAGTGAGCAGCAACTAGAGAAGGAGGAGAAACCGAAGCTGATGGTTTGCAGCTTCAGGACGACGGCTGTGACAGCGGCGTCGGCGGATTCTGCTACTGTTGTTGTTGTTTTTGTTATTGTCGTTTGGGAGTGTCTGAGAGGAGAAGTTGCTGCTGCCGAGAGGGAGGTTGGCAGTTTGGTGGCTGATTCTTGGAGTCGGGGTTTAATTGGGTTGTTGCATGCAGGTGACAACAGCGATGGGGGTGGGTTTTTTCTTGTGTTCGGCGGAGAGGAAATTGGCCTTGAGTCTTTGGGTTGTACTTGGGTTGTCTGAATTTACGTGGGGGGCGAGAGAGTTTTCTTGGAGGTAGAGTTTGGGTAAGAGGTGGTGTTTGGGTTTTGTGGGTGGTCACCGAGAGAGGGAGTTCTCGAGTGATTTGAGGGATTTTTGCATGGGGAGTTCTGTGATAAATTCTGTATCAGCCTACCTCATTTTTATTGTCACTATTATTCACAGATTCATTTTGATTCAATAATTTGGTTAGTAAAATGGTATAAAATTCAATAATTTGGTTAGTAAAATGGTACAAAATATTAGTAATCTTTACATGGTCTTTTAGACTCGAAATACTATGGAAAAATTGTCAAACCATTACATAATTTTTTTTAATTTAAATCACCGAGTCAAAGTGACCAAGTTACGGAAAAAACTTTGGTGCGTCCCAAAGGTAACCGGCTAAGCCGGTACTAGCCGGTTATTACGAAAATGCCAGCTACCGGACGAAAAAGTGGTCCCAGAGGCCAGCTACGGGACAAAAAAAGTGGTCCCAGGAAGATTCCTTTTTAACCTAGATAGCATTGTTAACACTATAGAATGAACTAAGCTGAATAAGATTGCATGAGGATATCATTGTTTAATCTTTAGTTAGTAAGTTTAACAGTTAAGATATTAACACTTTCATTTAAGATAAAAACTGAGATATCATTGTTAACAAAACTTTAATCCTTAACTAATCACAGCAGAATTAGAATTAAATACAGGATAAACTATCATACATTGAAATTAAAATGTTGAAAATGACAAAAATCACAACATACAACAGTTTCACACGAAAATAGTGGGCTTTTGAAGCATTCTCGGCCCCTTCGAGTCTCACACTTAACTGAACACAACAGAATAGAGAAGCAAACTATCTTACTTTGAAATTAAAACGATGAGAATGACAAAAATCACAACATACAGCAGTTTCACATGAAAAGATTGGGCTTTGGAAGCATTCTCGGCCCCTACGACTCTCCTACTCAACGTTGTTACCTCCTCTTGAAGTTGTTGGAGATCTGGAGCACAGCAAGGACTGGGAAATTCATCTTCCCAGTAGAAATAGTTGCATTGTTGACCTCTAGGCTTGGCACAATTCCAAAACACGCGTCCGTCATTTCCGGGCGTATGTGCGGTACGACTTACCGGGTAACGGCCACAGAAACACTGCCCAGGCCTACACCCTGACCTCCGGGATGAATCTCCTCTTGAATATGAAGGTGGATTGCTTGGTGAGGGTGAAGAGCTTACACTATGTTGAGACATTTCTTAGAGAGAAAGAAGAGAAGGGTGAAAGAGAAGGAGAACAGATGAGATCTGAGAGTGAAGAGAAAAAATAAAGAGTTAGTTGAGTGTGGTTGGAGATTGTATTAAAAGCGGGCAGTGGGTAGGTTGGCTGATATAAATGCAGGTATCTAACTTTAAGATAGAGTACATAACAATTTAGAATTGGTACCTAATAACGTAGTAGTGCATTTATTAATTCAGTTTTGGTAGGTGAGGGTAGTTGGCCAACACCAAATGCACCTTAAATGTACAGTTTGTGTTCACAAAAAATCACAAGCAATTTTTCAGAAAACAACACAAGTCATCAAATCATAAGCAAACAAACATTGCCTAATCATCATTGGGAAACATTCTTCATAACATACAATCTCAAACATACAACCCACAAAATTTAATGACATAAACATTGTTCATATTACAAATTCCCAAACAACATAACAGACAAACTCATTTTTTTCCATTCTTCCCCGGCGACTTTCCCGCCGACCTCCTCGTCTTCGCCCCGGATTCCAATGGAACAGTAGGAAAAGAAGTGAAATTGTACATCCTTTCAAACTCATGAACATTCTCATCAATAGACTTGAAGCTCAGTAACTCTTCAAACATCTTGGCCTTGTGGATGTTGTAGTCTGATCTAGCCATTTCATTGGCTATCCAGATTCTCAGATGCTTCACTTGAATAGAGAAGTTCTTCTTTGGATTAGGAATCAGGTCCCTCAAGTGGGTCATGAAGAAGCATACAAAAGGGCCACAATCCCACCTGAGAGATTAAAATAGAATGCAGTTGTGATGTATAAGATAGTGAGTTTAAGAAAATGATGAGTGGAGTTAATGAATAAGATTTTTACCCGTTTGGTTGTTGGGGAACGTCGTCATTCATGTACCACACATCCCACTTTGTGATGTCATCATGGTACTCTGGATAGGAGGATAGCACCTGGTGAATTTGATTAACTTTTCTAGCCACATCCCTCTCATTATACCCATGTCCAGAAAGCGATCCAAGACGTATATTTCCTTGTCGACAAAGGAAATGACCATCATGAACCAGTGGGTTCGATGTACATTCATGGGCAGGGCAATCTATTTCATTAACAATTCAACATAAAATAAGTTCAACAAAATATGAATGTATAAAGCAGATTGCATTGATAGAAATCGTAAATCTTACGTAGCCCATCTCGTTCCACGTTCCTCCGTATTTATCGGACACTTGGAAATATCGATTACCCTTCGTTGGCTGAACAAGAATTAAAATTAATGATGCTATTTTGTGGAAGAATTGTAAATTGAGTTTTTATCCAATGAAAAGGGAATGAACTTACGGCATAATGTGTTCCGAGGTACCAAATGCGAGGGATTCCACCAAATGGTCGGCTTCTTTCTTTCAGATGAAGCAATTGCAAATATGCATCGATGACCTAATTGTTTAAAAGTGAATAGAAAAGTGTTATGATGATGATGGGAGAATGTGTTAAGAAACTACGTTAAATCAACAAAAAGAAATACTTACTTCGTTGTCAAACCATTTACCATCCATGAAGCGCCACGCGGCATACCTCGTCACCTTCTCATAATCAGCAATGTTAATAACCAACTCACTGCAGATATAATAACAAATCAAACCATAAGTAAAAACAAAATTTGTGTCTTGTACAGCTTATTTAGGAAATTTGAATGTAAATAACACTTACTCTCGCAAGCTTAGTGGAATTTTGGGATCCCGAGGGTTTTTATCGAACTTAGGCTCATATTTGTGAGACAAAAAGAAGTTGATCCAGCAATCTTCCAGGCTAGGCATCTCTGGCAGACATGTCATTTCCTCAGGATTGCTTTGTTGCTTCTTAAGGGACACCCGATTCGACCCCCTTATGATCCACCGCGCCTTTCCCCGGACAGACCCATCAATGTTTTTCCTTGGGTCCACCCAAGAAGCCAAGGATGCCTCCTCCTAATAAATCAACAAAATGTTAGAATTGGAAACAGAGACATCAAGTCTAAAGTTAAAACAGTTAATACACTTACCTCATCGTCATCGTCAGATCTGACTTCTTCGACCACCTCCATCGAAGAGCTAACCTCATCCTGATTCTTCTTCTGCTTCTTCTTGGGAGGTTCTTCTTGTTTATCCTCTTCACCTCCCTTCTTCTTTTCCCCTCCTTCCTCTTCCTCCAACTCAGACTTTCTCTTGTTAGCAGTCGCGAACATGGCCAATAATGTTTGCGGGTCAGCATTCTGCGCCTGCTGTCCCAAAAGATCCTTCAAATAGTCCCCTGGTGGGAGAACTAATTGAATTGCTGGTGCAACAGCCTTCTCAGTAATTGGCTCTTCATCCATTTTCTTCAACTTCAACTACAAAGAACAACAGAAGTATAAAGTTTAACATTTAAGATAAGGTTGTTAACTGATAATAACATATTTGTAAGTTTTATGTAAAAGGTTACTCACATTTTCATTCATACACACATACTTCCATCTCTTAGAAACATCAGATGTCTTCCAGAATTTCAACCTGGGACTTGCATTCTTGTCTTTGCAGCCCTTGGGATTTTGTTGAAATTTGGGGCAAAACTTTTCCAAGTACAGAAGCTACAAAATATACTCACAACATTAGAACTTAAGAAGGAGCTATTAACATATTAAACAGAAATCATAAAACAAATGACAAAATGCTAGATTATTACCACAAGAATCAGCACGCAACCATTTCCTCGCAAGGTTTCCCCAGTCTGGGCCTTCACATTTTGTTTCACCAGATGATCAAGCCACAATTCCGCCCAGTTCACCTTTTTCAGGTGCTCCAAATCTACAACAAGTTTGGCCAGCCCAGACCGGATTCCTTGTCGCCCGATCGGCATCCCTAGGGCCCCCAAGATTAAACAAACAGCCCTCTGCTTCCACTCATCATTGAACAGGTTCCTATTTTTCAAGAACCACGGAACATACTTACCGACCTTTGTGTTGTCCTGGACGAGGCCAATTCTGTGTGCCACTTCTTGTACAACCTTTGGATCGACCTCCGGAAACTCAGTTGTTCCGGTGCATTTTACTCCAAGGAGCCAGCCGACAACTTCCGGGGTTACATCCACAGTCCGGCCGTGAGCCGTCAAGGACCCCTCGGTGTCAAATGAGTTGTAGAGGAATTTGTTGAAAGCCTCGGGGGTTTCTGAAATCTGTAGGTGCTTTAGTCCTCCAAGCCCCACTTCAGTCAACCATGACTGCTGTTCATCTGTCATATCTTCGAAGAGAGCCTTAACAGAGGGCAGGCTCATAAAGCTTTGGAACCGCCTCGGGTTCTTCAGCTTCTTCTTTGATTTGCCCTTCAACTTGGCTGCAGCCGATTTCTTCTTCTGCTTGGCCTTCTCACCGGTTGGTCTTCTCTTCAATGTGCCAGCTGATTTCCTCTTCTCTCTTTCTTCGGTGGCAGCTGTGATATAGGGTTCTTGTTGTGACTTTGTCAGGCTTTTCCATTCATCGTTTATCCTCTTTTTGACATCGTCGGTTATCTTCAAACGAGGATCTTGTTTCTTGAGCTTGTGCGTCTGAACATTTCTACAACAATCATGAGACAATAAAGAAAATTAAATTACAATTCCAAGTACTAGATCCATAACATATAAGACACACCCTCAAACATTTAAAATCAAATAAAGTCATTAGACTTTAAAGTAATAACATGCATTATGATGTTTGAACAGTTAATAGTTTAGAAAAGGACTTTAATTGTTTAGAACGAGGGTGCAGAATAGTAGACATTGGCTTCACAATTGAAACAAAATTTTACGAGATGATTGATTAGGGAAGAAACTTACTTGAATCTTATGTACGCATTCATCGCATTGCCATGATGGGCTTCATCGTCACTATCATCTTCCCTCCTCTGTTCCACAGGTTGGTCACTTACCTCATCTTCCTTCTGTTCCTCCCTATCCTCCTCCAAATTCTCCTCATCTTCTTCATCATCATCGCTCTTATCCTCCACGGGTTTGTATTCTTCGTCATCGTCATTCTGTTCCTCCTCTTGGACCTCCTCCTCCTCCTCCTCCTCCTCCTCATCCTCCGGTTGCTCTTCAGCCTCAGGTTGGATATTATCATTTGTTCTTTTCTGAACAGTGTATTGGCTTACATCAATCTCCTCATCACTCGAGACTTCCGTCGCTTTCTGATCGTACCTTTTTCGTTCATCCTCAGGTAAGTTGAGAAATACTCTATACTGCTGTGCTATCAGTTTGGGAGGCATATCCTTCCCTCTATATCCCATTGTAGATTTTTGATGGTTACTGTCATAAGTAAACAGTTGAAAAACTTAAGTAAAACCTTCAAATAACACAGAAGCAAATGCAAATTTCAGAGATTACAGATTTAACAATTAAGTTACATGGGATAACAGTGCATTGTGAAACATGACAATTAACAAAGATTAATTTAGGACAAAGTGAGAAGGTAGAAAAAATTTGTGATGTAATTTGATTTTAAGAAGGAGTTATTAATTCATTAAAGAGCATGATAAAAAAGAAGGACATTTAAAAAAAAATGATTACTTACAGGAATAGGTCAAATCCAGGAGTATGCTTCACCTCTACATCTTCATTCTTGCGCTTAGAAGCCTTCTGATTTGTTCGTTTCTTCACTGCCTTCGGTGGTGCTGGATGTTTCCGGGTCGATCTCCTAGGGACTTCCTCAACGTGCTCTTCCTTCTTTGCTTTCTCTTTCTTCTTTAGTTTCTTCTTCTCTGTACTGGCTTCTTCCTCTGTACTCGTACTCTTCTCAATTAAGGCAGCAGCCTCAGCCAATTTCTTCAATTTGTCTGCTTCAACATCCGCCATTTCAAAATCAACCCTTGATTATGAAATTGCATCGAGACCATCTCCAAAATTCTTCAGACCAATTTCATCCGTGGACTCCGTTGTCTTTCCCTCCTGTGAACTCCGTTGTCTTTCCGTGTTGCTAGTGTTGCTATCGATCTTGTTATCGGCAAGATCTTGTTGTTTGGATCGTCTTTCTCGAATAATCTTCTTCTTCGCCATGGATTTTGTATGTTGATTGAAGGAGAAGAGATGAAGATGGAGAAGATGAAGATGGGGAAGATGAAGAGGAAAGTTGCGAACTGGAGAGAGAGACAGAGAGAGAGAGAGAGAGAGAGATTCGTCAGTTTCAGAAAATTGATTGAAACTGCAACCACAGAGTCAATTACTAGAAGGACTCTGCAAATGGAACTGTTCCGAAATTAAAGGCAAGGTGGGCTGTGAGTGGCAGTTGAGGCGGTTGATTTGATTGGACCACTCTCTCACTTTTTTTAAATTTTCAAATTATTATTTTCGTTCCTGAAATTCAAAAATTTCAAAATGTGCCCCAAAATTCTGGCACTTAGTATGAAATATTTAAAAGGAAAGCAAAAAAAAAAAAAAAAAAAAAAAAAAATTCTAATGTATCTTTGAGTATTGATTTGATGGAGTATTAGCAACTCATTCTAAAAAAATGCATGAACCTTCTTAACTGCTAAACCCTAGAGAGGGGTCTATCTTAAACTTTATAATGTATTTCCCTTTAAAATGCCACTTATTTTGGTTTCTTCGTCGATGGAATGACTCGGGGTGTCACCATGTGTCCTGGAAAACATGCCAAGGACAGTGCTGGGAGTTATTTTGAAATGGCTTCAAGTTTTGCTCCTCTAAGTGACATAAAGGGACAAAAATCGAATGAAAACTCGATAATTGTACGAGTTTAGCCATGAAATGTGCCCCAAGCATGCCAACTCTGATTTAATGTTGTATTTGGGTCATTTTCACAAGACTGGGAGTTTTGAGGTCACACCCAACCATGGGACTTGAACACCGAGGGATAAGGGTGTAACCGACTATCGACATTGTGAGACTTGACGTCGTGAGAAGTGACCGTGTGTTGTAGGTATCAGAATTGGTCTTAAAATGTCACATAGTGCTAGTATGTGTTGAGTGGTGGCACAAATGAGATGCATAGACGTCAATCGAACTCATTTTGGGTAACGCGTACCCGTTGGAAACATTGTTCTTTCCCATTAACTACATCACCGACACAATTCTGTACCCAATTTGAGGACTTTGTGCCTGCCTTGTGTTTGTACCATGCATGGCAGTGTGCACAACCTCCAAAAACCCACAAATATGCATCTTTGAGTATTGATTTGATGGAGTATTAACAACTCATTCTAAAAAAATGCATGCACCTTCTTAATTGCTAAACCCTAGAGAGGGGTCTATCTTAAACTTTATAATGTATATCCCTTTAAAATGCCACTTATTTTGGTTTCTTCGTCGATGGAATGACTCGGGGTGTCACCATGCCAAGGACAGTGCTGGGAGTTATTTTGAAACGGCTTCAAGTTTTGCTCCTCTAAGTGACATAAAGGGGCAAAAATCGAATGAAAACTCGATAATTGTACGAGTTTAGCCATGAAATGTGCCCCCAGCATGCCAACTCTGATTTAATGTTGTATTTGGGTCATTTTCACAAGACTGGGAGTTTTGAGGTCACACCCAACCATGGGACTTGAACACCGAGGGATAAGGGTGTAACCGACTATCGACATTGTGAGACTTGACGTCGTGAGAAGTGACCGTGTGTTGTAGGTATCAGAATTGGTCTTAAAATGTCACATAGTGCTAGTATGTGTTGAGTGGTGGCACAAATGAGATGCATAGACGTCAATCGAACTCAGTTTGGGTAACGCGTACCCGTTGGAAACATTGTTCTTTCCCATTAACTACATCACCAACACAATTATGTACCAAATTTGAGGACTTTGTGCCTGCCTTGTGTTTGTACCATGCATGGCAGTGTGCACAACCTCCAAAAACCCACAAATAGGCATCTTTGAGTATTGATTTGATGGAGTATTAACAACTCATTCTAAAAAAATGCATGCACCTTCTTAATTGCTAAACCCTAGAGAGGGGTCTATCTTAAACTTTATAATGTATATCCCTTTAAAATGCCACTTATTTTGGTTTCTTCGTCGATGGAATGACTCGGGGTGTCACCATGTGTCCTGGAAAACATGCCAAGGACAGTGCTGGGAGTTATTTTGAAATGGCTTCAAGATTTGCTCCTCTAAGTGACATAAAGGGGCAAAAATCGAATGAAAACTCGATAATTGTACGAGTTTAGCCATGAAATGTGCCCCCAGCATGCCAACTCTGATTTAATGTTGTATTTGGGTCATTTTCACAAGACTGGGAGTTTTGAGGTCACACCCAACCATGGGACTTGAACACCGAGGGATAAGGGTGTAACCGACTATCGACATTGTGAGACTTGACGTCGTGAGAAGTGACCGTGTGTTGTAGGTATCATAATTGGTCTTAAAATGTCACATAGTGCTAGTATGTGTTGAGTGGTGGCACAAATGAGATGCATAGACGTCAATCGAACTCAGTTTGGGTAACGCGTACCCGTTGGAAACATTGTTCTTTCCCATTAACTACATCACCAACACAATTCTGTACCCAATTTGAGGACTTTGTGCCTGCCTTGTGTTTGTACCATGCATGGCAGTGTGCACAACCTCCAAAAACCCACAAATAGGCATCTTTGAGTATTGATTTGATGGAGTATTAACAACTCATTCTAAAAAAATGCATGCACCTTCTTAATTGCTAAACCCTAGAGAGGGGTCTATCTTAAACTTTATAATGTATATCCCTTTAAAATGCCACTTATTTTGGTTTCTTCGTCGATGGAATGACTCGGGGTGTCACCATGTGTCTTGGAAAACATGCCAAGGACAGTGCTGGGAGTTATTTTGAAATGGCTTCAAGTTTTGCTCCTCTAAGTGACATAAAGGGGCAAAAATCGAATGAAAACTCGATAATTGTACGAGTTTAGCCATGAAATGTGCCCCCAGCATGCCAACTCTGATTTAATGTTGTATTTGGGTCATTTTCACAAGACTGGGAGTTTTGAGGTCACACCCAACCATGGGACTTGAACACCGAGGGATAAGGGTGTAACCGACTATCGACATTGTGAGACTTGACGTCGTGAGAAGTGACCGTGTGTTGTAGGTATCAGAATTGGTCTTAAAATGTCACATAGTGCTAGTATGTGTTGAGTGGTGGCACAAATGAGATGCATAGACGTCAATCGAACTCAGTTTGGGTAACGCGTACCCGTTGGAAACATTGTTCTTTCCCATTAACTACATCACCAACACAATTCTGTACCCAATTTGAGGACTTTGTGCCTGCCTTGTGTTTGTACCATGCATGGCAGTGTGCACAACCTCCAAAAACCCACAAATAGGCATCTTTGAGTATTGATTTGATGGAGTATTAACAACTCATTCTAAAAAAATGCATGCACCTTCTTAATTGCTAAACCCTAGAGAGGGGTCTATCTTAAACTTTATAATGTATATCCCTTTAAAATGCCACTTATTTTGGTTTCTTCGTCGATGGAATGACTCGGGGTGTCACCATGTGTCCTGGAAAACATGCCAAGGACAGTGCTGGGAGTTATTTTGAAATGGCTTCAAGTTTTGCTCCTCTAAGTGACATAAAGGGGCAAAAATCGAATGAAAACTCGATAATTGTACGAGTTTAGCCATGAAATGTGCCCCCAGCATGCCAACTCTGATTTAATGTTGTATTTGGGTCATTTTCACAAGACTGGGAGTTTTGAGGTCACACCCAACCATGGGACTTGAACACCGAGGGATAAGGGTGTAACCGACTATCGACATTGTGAGACTTGACGTCGTGAGAAGTGACTGTGTGTTGTAGGTATCAGAATTGGTCTTAAAATGTCACATAGTGCTAGTATGTGTTGAGTGGTGGCACAAATGAGATGCATAGACGTCAATCGAACTCAGTTTGGGTAACGCGTACCCGTTGGAAACATTGTTCTTTCCCATTAACTACATCACCAACACAATTCTGTATCCAATTTGAGGACTTTGTGCCTGCCTTGTGTTTGTACCATGCATGGCAGTGTGCACAACCTCCAAAAACCCACAAATAGGCATCTTTGAGTATTGATTTGATGGAGTATTAACAACTCATTCTAAAAAATGCATGCACCTTCTTAAATGCTAAACCCTAGAGAGGGTTCTATCTTAAACTTTATAATGTATATCCCTTTAAAATGCCACTTATTTTGGTTTCTTCGTCGATGGAATGACTCGGGGTGTCACCATGTTTCCTGGAAAACATGCCAAGGACAGTGCTGGGAGTTATTTTGAAATGGCTTCAAGTTTTGCTCCTCTAAGTGACATAAAGGGGCAAAAATCGAATGAAAACTCGATAATTGTACGAGTTTAGCCATGAAATGTGCCCCCAGCATGCCAACTCTGATTTAATGTTGTATTTGGGTCATTTTCACAAGACTGGGAGTTTTGAGGTCACACCCAACCATGGGACTTGAACACCGAGGGATAAGGGTGTAACCGACTATCGACATTGTGAGACTTGACGTCGTGAGAAGTGACCGTGTGTTGTAGGTATCAGAATTGGTCTTAAAATGTCACATAGTGCTAGTATGTGTTGAGTGGTGGCACAAATGAGATGCATAGACGTCAATCAAACTCAGTTTGGGTAACGCGTACCCGTTGGAAACATTGTTCTTTCCCATTAACTACATCACCAACACAATTCTGTACCCAATTTGAGGACTTTGTGCCTGCCTTGTGTTTGTACCATGCATGGCAGTGTGCACAACCTCCAAAAACCCACAAATAGGCATCTTTGAGTTAACCAATTGATGAACAAACAAAAAGTTAATAAAATTTTACAATGATGAGTGTATTAAAAAATAAGATAGAGTTCTCTCTAGAGTTCAGAATTATGGAAATTATATTAATATATTTAGAAGGAGATGTTAAGAGACAGTCAAATGCAAACGCAAAGATGGCGATACTTGTGTTTTCTACATTTGTACACACTGTCATGGCAATACTAATATAATAATATACCAATAATACAAAATAAAATTAATTATGACACTCCACAACTAAAGAAATTAAAAAAACAATATGTTTGTTACGTTAAGATGGAGTCTTTAAAATATTTGTGTTTTTGCCTAAAAATGTCGATAGCTTTTTATGAAAAATTTGAAATTTGTAAATTTTAATGTCAGTTGTCCCATCCTCTTCATTACTGGCAACCACACAACCAAATATCTCTCTCTCTCTCCGAGGTTTCTTCATTACTAGCAACCACAAACCAGACGAACCCAGACCAGCCCTATCACAAATCTCTCTCTCTCTCTCTCTCTCTCATCAGTTTCCCGAATTCAACTTCCCCTTCCATCTCTATCACAAATCCATGGCGGACCAGGAAGATACAGGCGTAGGGGAGCAGATTTCACCTTCCAAAGACATCGATAAGGTGATTTCAGATCTAAACCAGGAGGTAAGCTCGGTTAATTTGGAAGTCCTTTTAACTGCAAATCCCCTCACTCCTGTCTTGAACCCAACCAAAGATCGAGGATCTAGCCCTCGAGAACCAGTAGGAGATGGGGGCTCCAAAACAGAAGAGGGAAACTCCATCAAAACCAAAATTGGAGGTGGGGATTCAGATGAAGAGGCAAAAGAGGCACACCCTAACTCCACCGACGCAATTGGTAGACAAATCTGGGAAGATTCAACAAAAGTCCTTCCTTTATCAATGGTCGAAGGACCACAGTTCGAGGATGCTAGTGGCATAATCCAATTGGCCGATGCTGCTGCCTCAGTTGAGAAGAGAAAGAATCCAGAGACTATTGAAGAAGACATTGAGAGGAAGAAGAAAGCCAAGAAGCAGCTTCACTTCACTTCGGAGGAGGACAAAATTGTGAACATCCCAAGGAGGTCACCAAGGAAAAAGCCAGCCCCACCAAGACCATTGAAGAAAAGGGGAAAGAAAAAGGTTTCTAAGAAAAAGGGAAAGAGCTTAGAAGATGAAGTAAAGAACATCCAGCACACACCTGGATTTGACATGTTCATGTAAGTAATCTTCTGTTAAAAACATGAACTTTATTAAATATGCTATCTAAAGAATTGACCTTTCAAACTTTAGTAATGTGTTCTGCTGACTTTAGCTGTTAATTGATTTTTCTTAATTTTTGATAAATCTTACTATTGTTATAAAACTGATAGCCTTTTTTTGCAACTGTTTACATATGACTGTTAATTTGGGGGTTCCGTTAAATTGCGACTGTTTACATATGACAGTGAGGAGAGGAAATATGCTTTCAAATTGAGAGACAAGGATATGCCTCCCCAACTTTTGTTACAGATGTATGCCCTATTTTGCAATTTACCACGGGAGCAACGAGACAATTACGAGAAAAGGGCCTTGGAATCCTCTAGTGATGAGGATCATGATGTAAGCAAGTACAGCTTTGAGATGAGGAAGAATGAGAAGGACAAACAGATTGAACAGCAAGAAAATGATGAGGAGGAGTCAGATGAGGAGGAGTCAGATGAGGAAGAGAAGGAAGAGAATGGAGATGTGGAGGAATATAAAGGAGATGAGGATGAGAGTGATGATGAAGCTCACCATGGCAATTCCATGAGTGCCTACATCAGATACAAGTATGATTTTACTCTCGCAAAAAGTTTGTTTAAATTATGTGTCTCCTGATCTGCAGTTAATTTCTTATCTATTAGAACCTCAATCTAATATATTTACTGCCCTTTCTGTTAAAGTTTGCATGTTATTACTTCATCTCTAATGGCTTTCGCTTTAATTTTAATTGTTTGTTGCTGTTTTAGTTTATTGTATGCCTCTGTAAATTTAAATTATGGGTTGATTTTCATAATTTCAGAAATGTGAGGATGCACAGTCTTCGGAAAATAGATCCTAAAATGAGGATGACCAAAGCGGTCCTACAAAGCATCAACTTGGAGTGGAAATGCATGACCAATATCCAGAAGGAACCTTATCTCACAGCGGCTCATCAAGAAAAAGACAAGCGAAAAAGAGAAGGTTCTTTGAAAAGGAAGTCGACGGGGGAGAAGGAAAAGTTGAAGAAGAAGGCGGCTGAAGCCAAGCTGAAGGGTAAGTCAGTTAAAAAGTTGAAGAATCCAAGGCGATTTCAGAGTTACATGAGCCTGCCCTCTGTTCAGAATCTTTTTAAAGAAATGGCGGTTGAACAGAAAGCATGGATGCACGAAGTGGGCCTTGGAGGACTACAGCACCTAAAGATCACGGAAACCCCAGAGAAATTCAACCAATTCATTTACAAGTGCTACGATACCGACGGGTACTTGACAGCGCACGGCCTCACCGTGGAGCTAACACCGGAAGTTGTCGGGTGGCTATTTGGAATCTGATGCTACGGAGAAACAGAGTTCCCGGAGGTCGATCCGATGCTACTCCGCATAGTTGAAGAAAGTATCGGCCTCGTTGAGGACAACACAACTTTCGGTGAGTACGTTCCGTGGTTCAAGGCGGATGAGAACAGGCTGCTGTTGAATGATGAGTGGAAACGAAGGGCTGTTTGCTTGATCTTGGGTGCACTGGGAATGCCGATAGGACGAGCAGGAGTCCGGAGAGGTCTTGCTAATCTTGTTGTTAATTTGGAGCACCTGAAAGAGGTAAACTGGGCAGCCTTATGGCTGGATCACTTCAAGACACAGCAAGTTAAGGCTCAGACTGGAACAACCCTTCGCGGAACTGGTTGCGTGCTGATTCCTTTGGTAAATCTCTAACTCTTTTTCAGTTATTTTGACCATGAAGTTTAAAATATTAAGAGCACATTCTTAAATGCTGCCATCTCAATTTTACTTTTCTAGCTTTTGTACATGGAAAAGTTCTGCCCAAAGTATCTGGAAAACCCAAAAGGATGTCAGGATAAAGAAGCAATTCCAAGGTTGAAATTCTGGGAAACCTCTGATGTTTCCAAGAGATGGAAGTATGTCCAACAAAACAACAATGTGAGTGAACTTTAACATTGACATTAAAGTGTCATGTTTATATATTAAGATTACTATCTTAAGTTTATGTCTCTCAACTCTGTTTTTGTATGTAGTTGAAGTTGAAAAAAGCTGATGATGAGCCCAAAACTGAAAAAGTTGTTGCACCAGTAGTCCAACTACTGCCTCCACCTCTACCAGAGGATTTTTGGAAGTGCATTGTGGGACAGGTGGTTGAAAAGCTTGACAAAGAGTATCTTATGTCCCTGTGGAAGGAAAAGGAGAAGGAAGAACAGAAGAAGAAGGAGGATGAGGAAGAAGAGAAGAAGAAGGAAGAAGAGAAGAAGAATGAAGAGGATGAGAAGATGGAGGAAGAGGAAGGGGGTAAGAAAAAGGGGGAAGAGGAAGGAGCTCAGAAGAAGAAAGAGAAGGAAAAGTGTGAAGAAGAACTAAGAGCTAAGAAGAAGCAGAAGATAGAGGAGGCTGAGGTTAACTCTCCCATGAAGGTGGTCTACACAATCAGCTCCAGCACTGAGGTAAATGTCTTAAAGTTGATATCTTAATATTTGAGATTTATTTTTAAAGTTTTAACACCCCTAATGATTTTGTTGATTTATTAGGTGGCCTCCAATGTACCTCCCCAGCCATTCCTTGTTCATGGTTCTCCGAAGAACCCAAGGGGAAACTTGGTTGGGACTGTCCGGGGAAAGGCAGATCGGATCATTAGAGCGTCTTCGAGGATATCGTTGTATAAGCAACACATGAATCCTAAAGAATTGACTCTTATCCCACCCATGCCTGAAGCAGAACAGTGCTGGCTCCATTACTACATGTCGCACAAGTATGCGAGCACGTACGAACACACCAACAAGAATTTTTATGTTCCCCCAGAATTGGCAACGTAAGTTTTATTTACATTCAAACTTCCTAAATAATTCTTATGTGTGGCATGCATTATGTTTATACTTCTGGTTGTGTATCATATATAATATGCAGTGAGATAGTTGCTGATATGGGTGGCATGGCCAAACTGACGAGGTCGTCCGCTTGGCGCCTCCGGGATGAAAAATGGTTTGACGATGAGGTGATGGATGCTTACATGCAATTCCTTCATCTTCATGAACGTAGCCGGGAATTCCAAGGAATCAAGCGGATTTGGTTCCTCGGCACGTGTTATTCTGTAAGTTCACTGCCTTGTCATTTTTATGATATGACTCAATTCAAAATTCATCTAGGAAAATACCTGATTAGTTATAATTTTTGTTCAGCCCACAAAAGTCCTCGAATACGTCAAGGCACACGAACAGTCGGGAGGAGAGTGGAGCGAGATGGGATACGTAAGTATTCCGAATACTATCAATACAAGCTACTTTGTTCTTTTGTATGACTTACTTTATCTTGAATTTTTAATGATTAGATCGCCGTTCCGTTGAATGTCGATCACCTGCACTGGTTCATGATGGTTATTTCTTTTGTTGACCAAGAAATATTCGTCTTGGACTCGCATACCGGCATGGGGTATTCTGAGTTCGAAGTTGCTGCCAAAATTGGGCAAATGCACACAATGCTCACCAACTACTCAGAATACAATGATGACATACGACGCTGGCAGGTGTGGTACATGAACGACGATGTTCCCCAGCAATCAAATGGGTAATAAGCTAACTACTTAACATAGCTAACTAATCCATTTACATGTCTGTGATATATATTAAGGCTGCATTCTATTTTCATCTGTCAGGAATGACTGTGGTCCTCATGTCTGCTTCTTCATGAGTCATTTGAGGGACCTGATTCCAGTTCCAAAGAAGAAGTTCTCTGTCCAGGCTCCCAACCTCAGAATCTGGATTGCGAATGAAATGGGGAGATCGAGCTATAACTGCGTATTTAACAAGAATTATCTTGGGTTAAAGGAACTGATGGAGGATGAGGACCACCGGTATGCATTTTACAGTTTGTACCGCAAGTTTTCGACTGTTTCCTTTGTTGCATTGAGGTCTGCGGAGAAGAAGAAGAAGAAGAAGAAGACGGCGGGGAAGAAGCAGCAGAAAAAGTAAATTTGTGTAATGTTGTTGTGACTTTGTTTTACGAACAATGTTTCTGTCCTTTTGGATGTTGTGGGTTGTTTTGGATGTCGCATCTTTTGTACTCCTCATATGGCTTGGTAGTTAGCAGAGTTAAATCAACATTGATGAACCTTCAGCTTTTCCTGCCAAAGTGGCTATAATTGTATTATATTGTTTGTATGCTTCATTTATAATAGGCATTGAATGATTCTGCTGCCCACAAAATAAGCTTAGTGAACAGTTTCTCTTTAAACTATTAACGATGATATCTTAAATCTTTAAGAGAAGTTAAAAATTTTAAAGATGCTCTCTAAAAAGTAAAATCAAGATTGTTAGATTCTCAACTCACTGACACCACGGTCTTGGTAGCTGAGGAATTTATTATATTACATCCATATATTAATGAGGAGATAAACTTTTCAGAGATTTCGTATTCATTAAGGTAATAACTTAAAGCAATCTATGTGTCTTTAAAATTTTGTATCCAAAATAGTGCAATACTACCTTTTGGTTGTTGGGGTCTTCTTCTTTGAAAATCTGCTATTTTAAGGTATCTCACAATCTTAGATAGGATGGAACAGTTTCATATGAACACCTCATATGGCTTGGTAGTTAGCAGAATTAAAGTATCCTTGATGAAACTTCAGCTTTTCCTGCCAAAGTGGCTAGAATTTAAGGATATGGTTGGTCTGGCTCATTTATGTTAGGCATTGAATGGTTCTGCTGCCCACAAAATAAGCTTAGTGAACTGTTTCTCTTTAAACTATTAAGGTTGCTCTCTTAAATCCTGTAACTGGGTTCGAGAATATTAAAGTTTCATCTCACTGACACCACAGTCTTGGTAGCTGAGGAATTTATTATACTACATCCATATATTAATGAGGAGATAAACTTTTCAGAGATTTCGTATTCATTAAGGTAAAAAATTAAAGAGTTCTTCATGTCTTTAAAAAATTTGTATCCAAAATAGTGCAATACTACCTTTTGGTTGTTGGGGTCTTCTTCTTTGAATATAAGGTTGAGAAGGAGGTCAATCTGAGAACCAGAAAGTGAAACAAACCAATTTCAGATGAGAGGGAGGGAAATTTGTGAGAGTGGAGTTCGTGGCAAGGGTTTGGTATCTTTGCCTCATGATTATGAGGAAGAAGAATACGATTTCGAGGTCTTAGATGAAGATGAATGTTTGGACATCACTCTTACAGAGAGCTATGGAGAAGATGCAACCAGAAACTCTATTATGGAAGTTCCAAATGGAGAGATCATACCAGGTATGCGTTCTTACAGTTTAAGTTAATGACTGTAGTTATACAGATAGTAATTTTAAGTTTTATGCAGGAATAATGGTTACCAAGGAAGATGTTATGGAAATGACTTTTGAAAATGAGGTTCAAGCTTATGACTGGTACAACCTCTACGCACTGATTCTTGGCTTTGGGATTAGAAGGTGCAACCGCCGGTACTTCGACCCGGAAACGAAAGAATGCATAAAGTCAAGGATATACGTGTGTGCCCGACAAGGCTTGCGCTCCGAGAAGGTCCTGTACAAAGAAAATAAGAAACGGGAGCATACCAGAAACACTAGGTGTGTATGCAAAGCTCGTGTAAAAATATCAAGAACTTCACCTACCGAGCCTTTTAAGGTGGTTCAATTCGAACCCGGTCATTCACACGAACTTTCGGAACCACAATGCGCGAGCAACCACCGGTCACACCGAAAGGTCTCTGAGGCTGATGTTGAACTGGTCAGATCTTTGAAGGAGGTGGGGATCAAGTATTGCCAAAGCTTTCTTTTGATGGTTAAACAAGCCGGCGGTTATAACAAGTTGGGTTACACACAGAAAGATCTTTACAATAAAATGGCCTCTATGGACAAGATATATTCAAATGAAGGAGATGGGCAGCAGACCTTGATGTACATTGACAGTTTGAAGCACAGTCACTATGGCGTGTTCAGGGAGTAAGTTTACTTCTTAACAATTAAGCGTGCTATCTTATCTGTTAAGGTCTATTTACTGTTCAGTTAGGCTCATACTTATTTGTTAAACTTACTTTCTGACCTGTTAGAGTTAACATCATTTATGTAACTAATCTTTCTGTTTCCCTAAGTGTTATTTTTTTTTTGTAGGTTCAGAACAGGTAAAAATCATGAGCTTGAAAGTGTTTTCTGGTGTGATAGGAGATCAGTGGTAGATTACCACAGATTTGGCGATGTACTCATTTTTGATGCAACGTACAAGACCAATATCTATCAAAAACCATTTGTAATTCTATCTGGCGTGAACAATCACTACCAGACGACTATTTTTGCCTGTGCTTTTCTCAACGATGAGACGGCAGAAACATATGATTGGGTTTTGAAGTGCCTGATGAAGGTAATGAATGATAAGAAGCCTTTGTCCGTCATCAAGGATGGCGATTTGGCAATGAGAAAAGCTATTATGGATAATTTCCCAGAGGCAAGACATCGTCTGTGTTCTTGGCATCTTTGTCGGAACGCCCAGGCTAATCTGAAGTTGGGAGATGGCTTCATGGTTGATTTTAAAAAGTGCTTGCATAGTAGGAAACCTGAAAAATTTTGGCATGATGATTGGCATGCAATGCTTACCAGATGGAACATTGCTGATAGGAATTGGGTCCAGGTCACATATATGAACCGCCACTTGTGGGCGGAGACATACTTGAAGGATCATTTTTTTGCGTTGCAAACGACGACCTCGAGATGCGAGAGCATCAACAGTTTTGTCAAGGATTATATGTCCTACTCGGACAAATTGACCAATGCTTGCAAGGGATTCACGACAGGGGTTGACAAGCTACGCAACAACGAGCGTAAGGCACACCATCGCTCCGACCAATCAGACCCGGTGATAACAACAGGGTTCACGGAACTCGAACGCCATGCAGCAGAGGTCTTCACCGAAAATGTCTTCAACATGTTTAGGAAACAAGCTGCAAAGGGTGATGATTATAGAGTGTTTGAAGTCAAAACTGTTCCAGAAGAGAGCTTCGACTTGTTCTACGTGATGAGAGGTCAAATGAAGAGATCCGTGGTATGTACATCTGCTTCAATTTACATATTTATATACTATGTACTCGTGTACTGCATTTTTATTTCTAAATAGTCTTGTCATGTTTCCTTAATGTTATCAATGCTATCTTAAGTCTTAAGTGTAACAAATAAGTATTGATGTCACAGTCTTTGAACTATTGTCCTCTTCTATCTAGTACCAGGTTACAATCTGTCTATCCTTGTGTTCATTTGTATTTTCATTTCCTTCTTAATTTCTAACCACCCTATGTTTTCTTGCTTCAGCAAGTTGTTCAATGTCGTCATGATAATAGGCTTCTCCGTTGCACGTGTTTTCGTTGGGAAACATCGTATATGATTTGCAAACACATGTTGTTTGTTCTGAAACAAAAGGGAGTACAGAGGATCCCAAACTCTTTAATTGCCAAAAGGTGGACCAAAACTGACAAAGAATTCTACCGAACCGAGCCATCAATGAAGGAGCCTGTTGGGAAGAAAAGTGATGACCCAGATTTGCAAGCCATGCGCCGGGCTTCCTCGAGGAACGAAGTTCAACTGTATTACAGTTTGGGTTGTACTACTGGCGAGACAATGAGGTTCTTCAGAGAGCATATGGCCGACGGGATTCGGAAAATGCAGAGAATGGTTTCTAAAACTTTTCAGGGTACACAAGGAGCCGGGACACGAGGAGAGATTAAGAAGGAAGAAAATCCCTACGCCCATGTGAAGAATCCGAACCCCCCGGACACTAAATGCCCAAAGGGACCAAAGAAAGACAAGAGAAGGAGGTGTGGCAATTGCAAGGAGCTGGGACACAACAGGACAACAATCCCCAATCCTCCGGTGGACTCCGTCGAACAAGTGGACGATCCGGAAGACGATTTTGCAGAACTGCCACTTGAGTTTGATGTTAAAGAGGAATACTTCTGGTCTCAATCGAGTAGTCAGTCCAAGAAAAACAAGCATGAATGATATAGGTCTGTTTAGAGTGATTTTATTCGTGATTTCTTGACAAGAAAGACGACCCGGGAGATGATATTGAACAAGTACCACCTTATTTTAATGTTATTGTTGAATTGTTCTGGTATTAATCTTTAAACATGCCTTTAAAGTACTTATGAGTTGATATTCGTCTGCTTGTAGTTAATTTCATCGTTATTTATTAACAATAAAACTCATGTTGTTAATACTGCTTTCTTAAATGAGACAACTCCTTCTACCTGTTGAACTCTACTAACTATAGGGTAGTCTTTTCTATCTTTTATCCGCGTAGATATTAAGAACTTTATCTAAAGCGAGAAAAACTGTTAACAGCTATATCTCCAGCCGAGGTTACCTGCTATAGCGGGTAAAAGATTTTGTCCTGTAGTAGCGGGGACCACAAAAAAAAAATAAAAAGTTGTACGGAACCCTATTAAGGGACGCACCATAGACAACCCCCCAAGTTACGGGTTAAAAAGTCAAACCAGTAGTATACCAAAGAAGCGGGGTAGTAGGAGGGAGTTGGTGTGAGAGGGGTTTATGTGGAATTAGGAGAAATTGTTAAATACCCTACTTTATTAGAATGGGGCGACTGTGCATTTTCTCAAAATATTAATAATGAAATTGAGGGCCAAACATTGCATTATTAGAAGCTAAAGTGATAGTCTTTTACATAAATCGAAGTATATATTATTACGTATTAATACGGTGTATATGTACTAACACTAATACTTGTATTTATACACCCGTACATATAGGGTACAATACATATGCACATACATATAGAAAAACTATACCATACATAATAATAATAATAATAATAATAATAATAATAATAATAATAATAATAATAATAATAATAAAGAAATGAAACCCACATACCCCAACCCTCTGCAACATTTGTGTTTCCCCAACATTTTCTTTTCTTTCTCTTCTCCTCCTGCACGTCTTCTCTTCCTCCTCCTCCTATATATTTCTTCTCCTCTTCTTCTTCCTCCTCACACCTCCGACACCACCATCACCAGGCACCACCTCCACCACAACCAGCTCTCTCTCTCTCTCTCTCTCTCTCTCTCTCTCTCACTCTTTGTTCTGTCCGGCGAGAAAACCCAGCAACAGCGGCAGCGGCACAAGGCCGCTGCCTTCTCCGGAGACCACCATCGACACCCACCTCCATCTCTCTCCCCTGACCTCCCTCCCCTTCTCGGACCAACAGCAGCAGCGGAAGAAGTTGCGGTGAGGCAGCCGCGCAAGCCCTGAGGGGAGACCCACCCAGTGGCGGAGCCAGGATTTGGCCGAAGAGGGGCACAATATTTGTACGTTCATTTGAAATTAAATCCAATTAAATATCAAACTCGCTTTCTAGCTCTGTTGGTTAAACACTTACCTATCATATTCAAATTCAAATTCGGAAAAAAATTAAAAGCACGCACGGAGAGTCTCGAACCTCCGTTGAGTTGGTTTTGAAGTGATAATTTTACCAAATGCGCTAGACAAGCATTCGAGTTGAAGGGGGGCACTTTAATATTTGTACAGAGGTTGGGTTAATTTTTCTTTATAAATCAAGGGTTCTCTTGTGTTTTCGGAAAATTTTGGGGGGGGCACGTGCCCCCCGTGCCCCTACATGGCTCCGCCCTTGGACCCACCGGCGAACCACCACCACCACCGCTTTTGTCCCTTCTTTCTCTCACAATCACAGTCGCTCCATCACTCTTCACAGACCCAGACGAAGCAGAACGAGGCGGCAGCAGTAGCAGGGCAGCGGTGGTAGCAAAGCCCGAACACCGCTGCTTCCATTTTTCCCGACGACAAGCTCGCCGGCGAGCTACGGGGATACCCACCCACAAATATTGCTTCCAATCACGTCATTAGGGTCCGAAGAGACCAGAGAGCGCCTCAACGCGAGCCCAGGTCGTCAGATTCACCGGCGACGAGAACCATCTCCGGGTGAACTCGACCGCCCCATTTCTTGACCAATTCTCTCCGTTCTTGGTGTGGGTATGCTCTAAATCCTTTTCTAGTTCGTTTTTAACCGTCAAAATCATATCTTGCTAACCGAAATTGGAATTTGAATAGGAGAAGAAGATGGACTCTACGTGACTTTGAATTGGGGCTGTTTTGGTATTTTCAGAAAGTTTGGTGGTTGTTTGTGTCATTGCTAGAAACTGCTAAGTATGAATGGGGGAGTTAGTTGTAGTTTAGGTTTCTTGTTTTTATTTAATCAATAATTCATTAAAACT
Organism: Linanthus parryae; assembly: GCA_023055425.1. Classification (NCBI taxonomy): domain Eukaryota; kingdom Viridiplantae; phylum Streptophyta; class Magnoliopsida; order Ericales; family Polemoniaceae; genus Linanthus; species Linanthus parryae. The sequence continues at coordinate 166,372 of JALGPY010000041.1, read as the reverse complement.
ATTTTCTGAAAATGACAATTAGGATAATAAATAAATTTTCAAAAATCACTAACATTTGTAAATAATTACTTGATAAGTAATGTCGATATATTAAGCTATATGTAAATTGTGAAACTTAATTTCCTTAGAGCATCTCCCACAGTGCACCAAATCCTATATTTGATAGTAAAATTTGGTGTTTTCGGCCTCCCACAACAAATCATCAAATCACCACATCACCCAAAAAATGGTAATTTTTTTGTAGGCCTCCCACAGTCGTTAACCAAAAAAACACCAAATCACCAAATCCTATATTTGGTGTAGCTTTTGTGAAATGGTGAAGTGCATCTCCCACAGTTTCCCTCAAATCCTATCCTATATCACCAAATTCTATTTTTACCATCAAATTTGATGGCAAAAATAGAATTTGGTGTAGTCTACACCAAATTTTTAATTAGTGTTTAGGGCATGTTTTCACATTACTTTCATGGTAATAATATGCTCTAATGTAATAGTGTAGCATTTCGTCTTTACAGTATATACGCCATCCGTTTTTCTTCTCCCACTTTGTATAATATGCTTTTGAGCCATAGCGTGTTACATAATATTTTCAGCAACATGCTGCGGGATTATAAAATGAAATAACTAATGTAGTTGCAACTGGTTTGACCGAACATAATACACTGATGTTAAACGTCAAGAACTTCAGTAACCTTTTTGTACATATGTGATAATCATGGTCAAATAGATTAGACTGGTTAATTTTAGATATTTTGAAGTGTTATTTATTTTACAATTTCGTGTAATATTGTTTTGGTAATAATTTTTTTTTTTTATTTTGATAGTTATGAAATTCATGAATTGGTAATAAATTTGATGATTTGTTGTGGGAGGCCAAAAATACCATTCTCTAAATTTGATGAAATGGCGAAATAACTATTTGATGTAAACTTTGGTGAAAACTGTGGGAGATCAAAAGCTCTATTTTTCCACCAAAAATGGTGAAATGGTGTTTTTGAGGGTTAACTGTGGGAGGTTAAACAATTTTTCTCCACCAAATATAGTATTTGGTGTAAAAATTGATGTCAACTGTGGGAGATGCTCTTATAAATTGCTATGGTAGTTAGTTTAAAATTCTTAAAAATTACACAATTACTCTAAAAGTTGAATTAGAAGAGTTTTATTTAAAAAATGGGCTATAATGAATAATAGCACGCTTTCCTAAAAACAAAAGTAGTGAATTAGTATTGTGATAAATGACGAAAATATTATTGTAGCAATAATCATAAGTTAATCATTATTTGGAATAAAAATATACAAGTTTAATAGTTTGATAAATAATCGAATATTTATAATAATAATATCTTCTTAAATAATAAATGTATTATAAAACTTATTTTTGAATGATATTTAGACATTTCCTCTATTAAAAATGTGATATTTGTATTAACGACAATCTATTGTTGCTTATTAATTAACTTGCGATTTTTCTTTATAGTTAATGATAAGTGATTAGAATTATAAAAAAAAATAATGATAAGTGATTAGAAATTTACCTTAAAAGTAATTGTCACAGTAAACTTTTAATTAGCTTAAAGCTCTTTTATTATCTTCGTAAAATTATCCCCTAAACGACTATGGCTTGAAATTAATATTTATAATTATTAATAAATAGATTCTTGTAAATTATATTAGCAATTGTTGGGGGGGAATGAATAACGGACACACACTTTCGCATTGCATATAGAGCACTGTTGCATTTTTTGTATGAATGAGCTATCTATTGATTAGGATTATTTAAGTATTTGTAGACACCCAATTCGTAGGTGACAAGTTTATCGAGTACGAGTACTCGGACTTCTCTTATCGCGCGTGCACCACTCTACTTATCTCGGTAAGTTTATGCATACAACACCTTAAATGTCAAAATGTGAATTTGGCGTGCGTTACTTCTAAATTATACTCTTGCGATATTTCATGCACTTATAATATTTGATGGATTGATCACACGTTTGAGAATTCTTGATTTTGAGAACTTTGAATATCCCGTTCGGGAAATATGCGGTTATGATAAGATATTTGAATCAAATGATACGATTTGTAATGACGGATAAATAATGCACTATAATATAAATGGGGCGATGTACAGAGGATGTGTGTGGAGGCTACGGTCGGAGACGCAATATTGTGAGTCGATCCTCCTCGGGTGCTAATCCTACGAGATTACATACCCGGCCCCCGTGGTTAGCTGTCATACACCGAGGTGATGCAGGTCCCGGGGTTAATTATATGTGAAAACTATGGAGTACTACTTATGCCTGTGTGGGTCACTGCGGTATAGGGGTGTCGAAACTTAAGGTCTCATAGTTATGGTTATGAGCGGGGATTGACGTAGGGGCTCCCATAATGCTCGGGTGAATTGGGATTTGTGATATCCCAAGAGGCACCCTATTGTGATTTAATGCATCCTGACCCCTCTGTGGACATTCCTTACACGCTGGTCTCTTATACATCCAGCTAAACTAATGATTAAATGTGAAATCAGTTATTGTTTACAGTTCATCTGGGTTTACTCCAGATACATGTTGATGATATATTTATGTGCCAAAACTCATTTTACATGTTGTAGTATGATTCTTACTCAGTTTTTACTGACTCAAAATTTTTCCGCTGCAACAACCCCCTTATCCAGCTCGGGACAGAACTGGGAGGTCGATGCTTAATAGAAGTGGCGGATCTCAAAAGCAATACAAACCATAATGTAAACTTGTAATATTAAACCTTAAAGTTGAAGTCTTATACAAAATATGCTTATTATTACACAATAACCAAACAACACTAGATACAAATTGTGACGTTATCAGCCTAAGTGAGTCTCGCGCCCCTTCTATTCCTTAAGTTCCAGCTTCTAGACCTGCGGTGGGAAGAAAAAAACAGGAACCGCAGTTTTCAAAGTCAGCAAAAAATACTGAGTGAGCTACACCTTAGCATGTAAAACAGGAAAGAGAACCTAAAATGTTGGGACACAAGTTAAATAAAGTTAAAGTGACAGCGAATAAGTAAAACATTATCAGAGCTTGAACCAGTATAAACAGCAGTGCCATGTAAGAATCGTCTCAATAAAGAAATCAATAATCCAATCGTTATGCACAGTAGCCAGATATAATAATGCCAATCATGGGGATCCAATAATAATAATAAAGCCAACAAGGCAGTTGAATTATCTTTTACTTGTTTCACAGTACCCGGGTAGACCAGTGACCACATCAGACATACTAGACCTTAAGTGTTGCAACACCCCCTTAAGAGCATCAATCAAAGGAGTGTTATCTAGATGTTGGACCCTAGCCAATAAGGCGTAGAGCCGGGGCACGCAAAGTCCCGCATTTTAGGGATGAAAACCCTAAGGATCTAAACCTTAGGGGCACACAGAGTCCCGCATTTTAGGGATCTGAGCCCAAGGAATCGAAAACTGGTATAAGTAACATGAATGGTTCCGGTACAAACGAATCTTTCCACTTTACATTATTAACCGATTATTAATTATCGCGTGAGAGTGAACAGTAGTCAACAATTCAATTATTTGACAAGTATAAACAAATAATAACAATTATATTTTGAGACTGAAAATAGAAATCACAATCTGACACGAAAAGATCTAGGCACACAAGGCTAAGCATGTAAACTCACATTTATTCGACTTGGCAGTTAGTAGGTAGGATGGTCGATGAAGCCGATGTCCACAAATCCGTCCCCTACCATTCATAAATCTACAGTTACAACAGTGTTGCATCTAAATTAGGGGTGCAACTTGGAAGGGTTGAACCCGACCAACCCGAACCCAACCGGACTAAAGTCGGACTTGGTCACATGTTTTGAGTAACTTGGACGGGCTCGGGCCGAAATTCTCAACCCGAATAGCAATTAGGTTCGGGCTTGGGTACGAACATTAAACGATGGTTTAGCCCGAATTGCCCGAGTTGTATACTCATTACCTATAAATTTTTTTTTTGAGAGGATTATAATATAATATAATATAATATAATATAATATAATATAATATAATATAATATAATATAATATAATATAATATAATATAATATAATATAATATAATATAGTATAATATAATATAATATAATATAATATAAATTTTATTTTTTAAGAGCATTATATAGCATATTTATCAAGAATTTATAAGTTTTCTTTAATTATTAGTGATATTTTTTAATTATGTTTATGTTCAAAACTGGTATATTTTTTTCACAAAATATCTAAGTGTTCTCTTGTATAATTTTTAGCCTTAAATTATAAAAAAATTGAAGCGTCTATAATTGGTATCTATTTTATATGTAAGTTATTAAGTAAGCTTTAAGGGGACAATTTTAATTGAGTTGAATGTGATAAATGTTAATAGTTGAATGGGCTAGTTCGAATTCAACCCGAACCCGAATTGGGTTGTTTGAATTTGGGCTTGGACGGGTTGGTGATGCACCTAACCGGGGCTGGGCTGGGCTTGGGCAACCCTGACAGAATTCGGGTTTTGGCTTGGACAAGGGCGTCAACCCGCCCAGCCCGCCCGAGTTGCAGTCCTACCTAGACTACCCAATATGGGTGTTAATTATGTGAGTATCATAGGCTATCTTCTCTAGCTATTTTTTGTTACAAGTCATATTCTGAGGAGAGGAATTAAGTCATTCTAGCAGACGAAGATTATAGCAGATAATTGAGATGATGAAGTTTCGCAGATGCTTCTCTTGTTACTAACTACTAGTGATGATGGTGATGGATCACCCTCTGTAGCCAGCCTATCTGTAAATTTCCTTTCAACTATGAGCTTTGGGTAGTGCTCTTTATACAAAATCTATCTTCTCATCTCTCAAACATGCTACCCGGTTCTCTCATCACCGTCTTCCTCTTCGCCCTCATTTACTTTCCGGCCACCGGAAACTCCCAAGATCCCGCCATTGCAAACGGTAATGATTTTTGTTTTAATTTATATTCTTATTTCTCTAACCAAATCAATGGCTCAAATGACACAGAAAAGCCAACTACAAAAAATCAAGGAGTAACCGATGAAGTATAATAGTAGCTTAGTACTAGTACTTACACAACCACTGACTTGCATGGGAATGCCAAGTAACAACACTCAAATATTGCATGCTCGTATTGTTTACTTTCTTTTTTTTGGACTCGGGTGGGGCCTTGTGGGTGGGCTTCTATTCTCAGACCTGCCCTCAGGCTGAGGCTGTAGTCTCCTCCGAGGTCAAAGAGGCGGCGGAAGGTAACCCCCGGATCCCCGCCATCCTCCTCCACCTTTTCTTCCATGACTGCTTCGTGCATGTTTATTAATTTGCAGTCTTCTTCTTCTTCTCTCTTTTTATTTTTCCGCTATTAATTCTGGAAATTTCTCTTTTGGTTTTCTAGGGTTGTGACGCTTCCGTGCTTCTCGACGGCGTCAACTCTGAGAAGATAGCACCTGCCGCCGAACTTCTCGGCTTCAACTAAGTTGAGAAGGCCAAACCTATCTCGGAGGCCCCGTGTCCCGGCACAGTCTCTTTTGCCGACATCATAGCTCTTGCAGCACGAGATTTCATCTTCATGGTAAGTCTCTATATTTCTGTAAGCTAAAATATGTGATTTGCTTCTCCTGCTGGAAATGCTCTAAAATAGATATTTCTTTGGTATTTTCTTTTTCCATAGTAGTGGTTAGTTCATTTTGGCTGAGATGGGGCGCCGACAGGGCTGTCTCTAGCATTTTGGTGGGCTAAAGCGAGCAATAAATTTGAGGCCCTCATATATTTTCTCGACATGGTTTGCATTGCAAAGATATTATGCGGGAACATGTTGTGCATTGTATGTGCAATGTACGTGCAACCTTCATGTTGACTCGCACGCTTCATGTTTATATTTTATTCATACGACTTTATTATTTCCTATTTAATAAAATATAAAATTTTAATTTTATAGATTTTATATAAAATGCTAAACTGCCCTTATTATTTTTAAAATTTGGGGCCCTCAATTTTTTGTGGCCCTAAGTGGCAACCACTTAATGGTACGGCCCTGGGCGCTGGGATGGTCGGGTAGCTAGACCCGACCTTGTGAGGACAGAGTTGCCATTGCCCATGGACCCGATCGAAGTCCTTTTGGCAAGTTTGCGGCCTAAATAACAAATGCATGAGTGTTTGTCTAAGTAGGAACTAAGTATGTCCCAATACCCCCCCCCCCCAACGAATTCCCGATTCCACTTATACTCTTATTATTATAAAGAAATATTTCAGGAAAAAAAAATTAACATTAAATAATTAAGGCCAAAATATTGTTAATATCATCAAATCAAACAATTAATATTTAAAGACTATTTCTGAAAACAATATCATTTCATTTGCTAATAATATTTATTGATAACAAGATTTACTATTTATTTAAGTAAAACTACGGTGATAAGTGACAATTTATTAAAGCAACATTAAATATGTATATATATACATATATACAAGTGTATATACTATCTTATTTTTCATGAAAAATCTTCTATTTTATTTTATATTATTTAATAGTGTTGAAACAAATAAACATGTAGATATGAGACCATATACTACAACTAAAACCCTAAAGTTACATTAAAACATAAACTGACCCATCATGTTTGCATAAAAGACAGCCCCTACCTCCAATAACTTTCTGAAAACGACAAACTGACCCCCAAGCATAAACGATAATTATTCTTCCTACCCAAACCGATTTAGATCCCAGAAGATAATGTTTTTACTATCTAAAATGAATTTTCAGAAGGTTTGGAGTTTACCCGTCGCAAAAATCGCGAGAAACGATGAATAAACAAGGCGGGTTGGGTTCCTCAACGATGGCGCCGGTGGCGAAGCTCGACGACGGCGCTTCGGTGACTTCTGGGCACGGCTAAGGCCTTCTGGAGGACATTAGGACCTCCTGGGGTTGATGGAGACAGAGGAGCAGCGTTGGGTACCTCCCGGTTGGCTGGGTCGAAGGTTTTGCCGGAATTAATGAAGTTCGCCGGAGTTGGGTGACGGCCTCTATTCATTGCTTCTCCTACTACTGAACTTGCTTCCTTTCGTCTTGTATCTGGTCGAAATCGCAAGATGAAATGAGAGTGAGTGACAAATGTGGAGAGGGAAGAGGCAGAAGTGGTAGTGGAGGCTTCGGGTGGTTTTTCCAACGGTGGAAGTGGCGCTGGTGGCTGGCTTCGCCGCTACTGCTGTTGCTTCTGATTCCCACGAGGCAGAGAGGGGTGGAGGGAGAGACAAGACAGTGACAGTGGTGTGGAGGTGATCGTGGCTAAGTTGATGATGGTGGTTGTGACGGTGGTCTCGGTGGTTGTTTGCCGAAGAAGAGAAAGAGGAGAGAGAGAGTGGTGGTGGCGGCTGATGGTGCAGGGGGAGGAGATGAGGGGTATATATAGGGTGAGGTTACTTGGGTGAGTGATGTTGGTGAGGGAAGTGATGGTGAGGGCGGTGATGGAGTTTTGTGGGTATGAAGGATAAGGAAGAAAAAGGAGGATAAGACAAAACTGGTTTTGATTTCATTAAACAAATAGTTAATAGAAGTGATAGGGTGTGGTAAAGGTATAGGCTAATGCGTTGGTCACTATCGCGCGAAAGTACAGTAACCTAAAACTGGATTATTGTGTTAAATTACTAAATTTCCCTTTCCTAAAATACGGGGTATTACACTCTCCCCCCCCCCCCCCTTGGAATAAGCTTCCTCCTCAAGCTGGTCAGGTTCCTAAAGTCTCAAAGGTTTCCTAAATGATATGCACAGAGATTAAGATCAGAATACTTAACTTCCTTGTTGTTCATTGCCCGTGCCTCTGTTTCACTCATCACAAAGATATGTCCAGGCTGCCTCTGGTTGTTTCCCTGAGCTGCGTTTCCACAATTCTTGTTTCGATTGTTTCCAGCTTCATTGTTCCATTGTTAGTTGCATTCCTGTTTTGTCCTCCATTTCTGTTGCCATCTCCATGGTTATTGTAATTATTGCGGAACCGATTTCCTCCGTTTTGATTGTTCTGTCGGTAAACGTTCCCGTTCTGATTCTGACGTTGTCCTTGGCGGTTCAGCCCTTGCTCATTTTCGGCTGCCATCCTTCTTCTACAGTCATGAGCTATGTGGCCTTTGATGCCACAAAACTTGCAAGTCAAGGCGGAGCCTTCACAAGTGTCGCCTCGATGACTACCACCACACCGGTTGCAATTAAAGTTACGTTGCTGGTTTCTATTTTTCCCATTTCCCCAGTTCTGATTTCCTCCACCATTGCAAGTGTAATACTCCGTATTTATTGTAAGGTTAGTTAGGTAATTCAAAACGTGTAAATTTCAGTTTAGAATGTTTGAGAAATTATTTGAGATTTCAGAGATTTAAAATTTTATTCGTTAAGAAATTTGCGTTAGAATTAGAAAAGCTAAATAATTGTGATAAAATAAAATTCAGTAAACTATCGTATTTTGGCATTTAAATTAAATTAATAGTAAATATTTTAGTAACAATTCGTTGTGAGAAAATGCTATATTTTATGAGTTAGACGGTATATTAGAAAAATAATAATATGCTATGTTACATTATTAGTAGAAAATAATAATAAAAATTATAATAAAAATAAGAATGATAATAATAAGGTGAGAAAATTATTAGGGTAAAATTTTAGGAAACGTAATATCAATACTTGTAATTTAATTCGGGTAAATTTCTTTATTTTTATCGTTAGCACGTGTACGACCACCGCGATACTTGTGTGTATTTGCCACACACAATCACATTGCCATTCAGTGTGCCCAACCACACCCTATACTTTCTCGCGACTTCATCTTCAACTTGAATACATCCTCTTGAGATTTTTCCTTCTGTTTGATTTTTCACCACCACCGAACTCCACCTCTCCTCTTTCACCGCCACCTCCTCCATTTATATAAACAACTCATCACTATCACCTTCATCATCAACAGGTCCATCATCATCATCATCACTATCAACCACCACAGCCACCAACTTCACCGTCAACACCACCACCAAGCACCACCGTGACCACCACCATCTCTCTCTCTCTCTCTCTCTCTCTCTCTCTCTCTCTCTCTCTCTCTCTCTCTCTCTCTCTCTCTCTCTCTCTTCTCTGTACAAAATAGAGCCACCCAACAGCAGCAGTAGCATCCACCATCATCATCATTCTCTATCTCTCTCTCTTTCTCTCTCTCTCTCTCTCTCTCTCTCTCTCTCTCTCTCTCTCTCTCTCTCTCTCTCTCTCTCTCTCTCTCTCTGCGAGTTGAAAACAGAGAGAAGTAGCAGCAGCAGCTAGCAACGGCCAAAGGCCGACGCCACCACCGCCGCTGCCACTGTCGGGGAAAAACCCGAGAGAGAGACCCCGCCACTACCTCTGTTATTTCCCCTCTATCTCTCCCCTCGGCAACGAACTGAAAAAAGTAGAAGAAGAACCCAGCAGCAACCCAGCTGCCGGAAACAGAGCACGACCGCCTTCACCGTCGGCCTCCAATTTTGTCGGCGAAGAGCTTCGTCGAACTGAAGCAGATACACCCACAGCCTTTGGACCCTTCCAATCAACTCCTAGGACCTCGACTAAGCTAGGGGAAGGATCAATCGAAGCCCAGAACCACCGTAGAATGTCCGCTCGAGCTCCACCTCCGGCGACTATTTCGACGAGTTGACCCGACTCAATTCTTGACCGTTTATTGCAATGTTTGGTACCGGTGAAAAGTTTCTAGACGAGGGCCACGTGACTTTCTAAGAGACTTTACGTGCTAAATTGCTAAGGACCGTGGTAAGTATACATGCCAAGACTAGCAAGCCCAGCTTCCTTCATGTCAAATTGTGATTTTGTTTTTTGTCTCAAAATATATTTGTAAGTAATATGCCAAGCCTAGTGTGCCCAGCTTCCTTCGTGTCATATTATGATTTTTAATACGTGTCTCAAAATGTGTTCATGAATTATATGTCTTATTTGTGATTACTTTACATTTTAAAGAAGCTGCTTGATTTGATACTGTCACACGAAAATTAATAATGCGTAATAACGTAAAGTGGAAAGAGTTGTGCGGGAGAAGCTTATTATTGTTGTGTTGACTTCTGTCACTCGGCCCGTGGTTATTATATTATATTTTCGATCTTGATTCGCCCCGTGGTTATTATTTTATTATTGTCGAGCTTTACTCGGCCCTTGGTTATTATTTCATTATTTTCGAGCTTGACTCGGCCCGTGGTTATTATTTCATTATTGTCGAGCTTGACTCGGCCCGTGGTTATTATTTATTATTGTCGCGCTTGTCTCGGCCCGTGGTTATTATTTTATTATTGTCGAGCATGAATTGGCCCGTGGTTATTATTGTCGAGCTTGACTCGGTCCGTGGTTATTATTATCGCTCCATGTACTCACCTCTCTGGCCGCAAGAAGTCTTAGGGGGCTTCCGGCAGTTAAGGTTATTGTTGCTAGTGATAGTAGACTCTTCCCTGTATCAACGAAGATAATAATACATTTTTGGATATTTATAAAAGAAAGAGATTAAGAGATTTGGAATAATACTCCCCGTTTGAAAGTTGAGGTAGAAAAATTAAAAGAAAGAAAATATTACATTTGAGTCCTAATTTACTGTTTTATAATTCATTCATCTTTGTTATTATTATTATGAAAAGTAAACATGCCTCATCTTCTGTTTTACAAGCTTGGGTGTTACTTACTCGGTACTTTATGCTGATTTTAGAAAACTGCGATCTTTGTTTCCGCCCCCGCAAGTTTAGGAGAAGAAGACTGTGGCATGACCGGGTACGGGACTCACTTAGACGGATATCAGCACGAGTAGTAATGTAGTCTGACTAGTCAGCATAATGTAGTAGTTTTGGAAACACGTGTGTAATATCTAGATACATTTGAAATGTTTAATATTATGTAATATATATCTGGAGGTTTTGCTTTCGATGTCCGTCGTTACTTTAAACATCGCCCTCCCGGTTCGCCCGAGCCGGATAAGGGGGTTGTTGCAGGTGGTATCAGGGCAGTTCGTTCCAACACGGGATTAAAACCTGTAGGGTAACCTAAAATGAACTTAGGGCAAGATAAAATACGGAAAGTCGGGTACTTGGGGAGTTATTGGTCACTTCCTCTTACGTGGCAAGTTGCTACGTGTTATTTGGAACTAACTTGTTTTACGACCCTATGGTGATTCAGACCTATGCCTGTCTTTTTGCTGGTTGACCAATCTCTGTATATCTCGACGAGATGTGCTAGGTGATTAATTGATATTACCTAATCTCTGGTTGTGACATGTTCCTTAAATACTAGAGTATGTGGAAAGTTCATGTGCGTTATTTAGCCAAATGTTTCCTGCTAGAACGGACTAGAATAGTAATTCCATGTATCGTACCTCATAGCATGTCATTCTATTGATAGCCTGCTAAACATTATAGCATTAGTAGAGACACAAAGACCAGAAGCCCTAATTCTGACTCGAGCTTCGAGGACGAAGCTCATTCTAAGGAGGAAGAATGTAGTACTCTGTATTTATCGTAAGGGTAGTTCGGTAATTTAAAACGTGTAAATTTCAGTTTAGAATGTTTGAGAAATTTTGAGATTTCCGAGATTTAAAATTTTATTCGTTAAGAAATTTGCGTTAGAACTTTAAAAGCTAAATAATTGTGATAAAATAAAATTCAGTAAACTATCGTATTTTGGCATTTAAAGTAAATTAATAGTAAATTATTTTAGTAACAATTCGTTGTGAGAAAATGCAATATTTTATGAGTTAGACGGTATATTAGAAAAATAATAATATGCTATGTTACATTATTAGTAGAAAATAATAATAAAAATTATAATAAAAATAAGAATAATAATAATAATAATAATAATAATAAGGTGAGAAAATTATTCGGGTAAAATTTTAGGAAATGTTATATTAATACTTGTAATTTAATTCGGATAAATTTCTTTATTTTTATCGTTAGCACGTGTACGACCACCGCGATACTTGTGTGTATTTGCCACACACAATCAGATTGCCATTCGGTGTGCCCAACCACACCCTATACTTTATCGCGACTTCATCTTCAACTTGAATACATCCTCTTGAGATTTTTCCTTCAGTTTGATTTTTCACCACCACCGAACTCCACCTCTCCTCTTTCAGCGCCACCTCCTCCATTTATATAAACAACTCATCACTATCACCTTCATCATCAACAGGTCCATCATCATCATCATTATCAACCACCACAACCACCAACTTTACCGTCAACACCACCACCAAGCACCACCGTGACCACTACCACCATCACTCTCTCTCTATCTCCCTCGCTCTCTCTCTCTCTATCTATCTTTCAGTCTCACTCTCTTCTCTGTACAAAAAAGAGCCACCCAACAGCAGCAGTAGCATCCACCATCATCATCATAGTCATCTTCTTCATCTCCGGCGAAATCGCCGGCGAAATCACCACCACCAACACCCACTGCCTCCTATCACATCTTTGTTCTCCCTCCGTTTTCTCTCTCTCTCTCTCTCTCTCTCTCTCTCTCTCTCTCTCTCTCTCTCTCTCTCTCTCTGCGAGTTGAAAACAGAGAGAAGTAGCAGCAGCAGCTAGCAGCGGCCAAAGGCCGCCACCACCGCAGCTGCCACCGTCGGGGAAGAAACCCGAGAGAGAGACCCCGCCACTACCTCTGTTCTTTCCCCTCTCTCTCTCTCTCCCCTCTGCAACGACCTGAAACAAGTAGAATAAGAAGAATCCAATAGCAACCCAGCTGCCGGAAACAGAGCACGACCCCCTTCACCGTCAGCCTCCATTTTTGCCGCGAAGAGCTTCACCGAACTGAAGCAGAGACACCCACAGCCTTTGGACCCTTCCAATCAACTCCTAGGACCTCGACTAAGCTAGGGGAAGGCTCAATCGAAGCCCATAACCACCGAAGAATGTCCGGTCGAGCTCCACCTCCGGCGACGATTTTGACGAGTTGACCCGACTCAATTCTTGACCGTTTCTTGCAATGTTTGGTACCGGTGACAAGTTTTTAGACGAGGGCCACGTGACGTTCTAAAAGACTTTACGTGCAGAATTGCTAAGGACCGAGGTAAGTATACATGCCAAGCCTAGCAAGCTCAGCTTCCTTTGAGTCAAATTGTGATTTTGTTTTCTGTCTCAAAATATATTTGTAAGTAATATGCCAAGCCTAGTGTGCCCAGCTTCCGTCGTTTCATATTATGATTTTTAATACGTGTCTCAAAATGTGTTCATGACTTATATGTCTTATTTGTGATTACTTTACATTTTAAAGAATCTGCTTGATTTGATATTGTCACACAAAAATTAATAATGCGTAATAACGTAAAGTGGAAAGAGTTGTGCGGGAGAAGCTTATAATTGTCGTCTTGACTTCTATTACTCGGCACGTGGTTATTATTTTATATTGCCGAGCTTGACTCGCCCCATGGTTATTATTTTATTATTGTCGAGCTTGACTCGGCCCGTGGTTATTATTTCATTATTGTCGAGCTTGACTCGGCCCGTGGTTATTATTTTATTATTGTCGAGCTTGTCTCGGCCCGTGGTTATTATTTATTATTGTCGAGCTTGACTCGGCCCGTGGTTATTATTTTATTATTGTCGAGCTTGACTCGGCCCGTGGTTAATATTGTCGAGCTTGACTCGGCCCGTGGTTATTATTATCGCTCCATGTACTCACCTCTCTGGCCGCAAGAAGTCTTAGGAAGCTGCCGGCAGTTAAGGTCATGGTTGCTAGTGATAGTAGATTCTTCCCCGTATCAACAAAGATAATAATACATTTTTGGCTATTTATAAAAGAAAGAGAAGAAGAGATTTGGAATAATACTCCCCGTTTGAAAGTTGAGATAGAAAAATTAAAAGAAATAAAAGATTACATTTGAGTCCTACTTTACTGTTTTATAATTCATTCCTCTTTGTTATTATTATTATGAAAAGTAAACATGCCTCATCTTCTGTTTTACAAGCTTGGGTGTTACTTACTCAGTACTTTATGCTGATTTTAGACAACTGCGGTCTTTGTTTCCTTCCTCCGCAGGTTTAGGAGAAGAAGATTGTGGCATGACCGGGTACGGGACTCACTTAGACGAATATAAGCACGAGTAGTAATGTAGTCTGACTATTCAACATAATGTAGTAGTTTTGGAAACACGTGTGTAATATCTAGAGACTTTTGAAATGTTTAATAATATGTAATATATATCTGGAGGTTTTGCTTTCGATGTCCGCCGTTACTTTAAGCATCGCCCTCCCGGTTCGCCCGAGCCGGATAAGGGGGTTGTTGCAGCAAGTCCTAAGTCTCTTGTCTGGCCCTTGATTATTTTTTCCTCCTTGGCTAGAGTTTCCACTTCCGTGGCCTTCTACCTTCCTTTTCCCCAATTGCTGAATTAGTGCTTGATCGACTCTCCACATATTTGCGGCTACCCCATAGGCTTCTGATAAGGTACTGTAGGTCCTTGTGAGCATGGTCATCTGGATTTCAAGCCTCAGACCTCCTATGAAACCATGCACCCTTCAATAGGCAATGTGTCCTCTGCAAACCGGGCAAGCTCCACCAACTTGTCGTAGTAGTCTGTACAGCATTGTTGCCTTGCTTCAGCGAGATGATTTCCTGGTACTTCTCCTACTTGACATGCTCCGGATAAAATGCATTTCTCATCGCCGTTTTAAGTGCCTCCTAGTTGAAGTCTTCTTGAGCCATGAAGAACGAATAAGTGGGAGGTCCAATTAGTAAAGAGACTCTCTATGGGTGGTACATCTGATTGTAATGGGTATACGTTTGTGTGAGTAGACATTTGCCAAAGTTGTTAAACAAAGTGATAAAGTAAGATTTTCCTTGTTTGTGTACCACTGCGATTCTTCTCTTCTCCATGACTTTTCGCACTATTCAATCGATTATAAATAATATAATTAATTGACTAAAAATTGGTCAATACTCTTAATGAAAGCAACATTTGATACGGAAAAGTATCAAAATATGAAGAAACGGGAGATTTAGGTGAAGAATTTGAAAATTTAGACGAAAAGAGAAGAGATAGATAAATGAATAGGGAGACTGGGAGCTTGTTTGGTACCCTTTTAAAAACAGGAAAAACAAAGGAAAAAAACGTGAAGGAAAAACATATTTTAAAACAGAATAAAAAACTGCAAGGTATGTACTGGAAAACAGTGTTTAAAAACAGAAACAAGTTTGACAGTGTTTTTATTTTTCAGTGGCAATATACTATGTTGTCCTCATGTAAACAAATACTATAACAAACAAAATGGGTATCTTCATACATTTCTTGATTATTATTCAAATTAAGTTCACAATAGTATCATTAATGTACACGAGTGTGTCAATATATGAGGCACTAGTAACTCAGTTTACATTTTTTTCTTGATGTTCCCAATGGGAGAAAAGCACATCGCTCTAGAAACACAATTCAAAACATAAAATGCCCAGAACAAGTGAAAGGACAAGCCCAAAGTAAAAGTTTTCACGAGGTCTCTTTTGCTCCGGGTTTTTCGGAGCGCAACAGGGGGCTATCTAGGGTTTGGTTTTTCTAAAAGTTTTCTCCGGCAAAAGCATCATCGATCCAAGCTAACGCCAGGATAAAGCTTATCCCTTCTCTTCAGAATACTAACGATTGACAGAGGACTACGAGGCGAAGCTCTAATCATGGAGGAAAACGATCTTCTCACTAGAAAGTCCGGTAAACTGTCAATGGAAGAAGAGGACGTCGAAGAATACGATGATGAGTATTGTTTAGAGGCAATCAAGAGCTGCAGACCTTGCCTTGTTGGTACTTTTCTACACCCAATTACTTTCAATACATGGGCGATGAAGATCCTGTTCAAAAACATATGGTCGGAGGGTGAGGAGACGAAGACTCAGTCGCAAAGATCAAGGAGTGAAACCTCCTGTACAAGCTGGACACAACGCTCGTAAAGTTAATGCAAACATTTCATCAAAAGGGGTGGCTTGACTACTGCGAGCAACGTCAATGCAGAGGTGAGTATGATTGTTAACACCATGTCTACACCGAAGCTTGCTTCGGGTAATCCAAACATTGCAGCAACTTCAGCAGTTACACCATCATCTCATAAAGAGACTTCCACTACAACTAAGGGAGATACTGGCACCACACAGTTAAGCACTACACAGGTTGCTGGACAGCAGATTCCACCACATGACCGGGACGCCTTACAAACCCCAAATCTCACATTGGCTGAGGCTGCACTGCAGTTCAGCCACGAGCAATGAATCTCCTAAGCTGGAACGTACGGGGGCTTTTCAACCCCCGTAGCGTTGCTTCTCTCCGCGATTTAGTGGGAGGAGAAAGCCGAATATTGTCTTCTTGATGGAGACAAATTTGTATGCAAACGAGATGAACTGGGTTAAGAGGAAGCTCAGTTTTCAGAACGGGGTTTACCGTGATTGTGATGGTAGAGGTGGAGGTAGAAGAGGGGGACTTGCTCTACTATGGGATGATTTCGTCAGTTTCAGCTAAGTCAACTGGTCAAATCATCACATTCATGGCGAGATCACTTTTGATAATGATTCTAAGACCAGATTTCTCACAGGTTTCTATGGAGATCCGGACAGGTACGAGAGGCACAACTCATGGAGTTTGTTAGCTACTCTTTATCGGGGGAACCGGTCTTGGTGTGTGGTGGGTGATTTTAACGCCTTCACGTCTATCGCGGAAAAGGAAGGAGGAAGAATTGTCTCCTTTAGCCAGATAGAGGGATTTGGCAGCGTTATTTACAGACAACAGTTACGAGACATGGGTTACTCGGGTTCTCCGTTCACTTGGAGAAATAATCAGGGAGATGGACAGGCTATTCGAGAAAGACTGTATCGCTGTCTGGTTACAGATAGCTGGATTGATTTATGTGGTTGGGCTAGATTTCAGCACTTGATTGCTAAAATTTCGGACCATGTTCCGATTGAGGTTTACTGGAGTCTGAGTAGCCTAGCACGAAGAAGAAGACCTAGAAGATTCCACTTTGAGGCGATGTGGTTGCATCATGAAGGATGCAAAATTGTTATCTCAGATTCTTGGCTTGGTTCAGAAGGCACGATGGAGGGGCGGTTGAGCTCTACAGCCACGTCTTTGAAGAATTGGGAGTCAACTACGTTCGGCAGCGTGAAGAAGGACTGGCCCAACTCAGGGGACGACTACAAAACATTTCGGATGGGCCACAGACCTCGGGGGCTCTTTCAGAGATGCGAAACATTCGCAATGAGATTCTTCGAGTTCTTTTGAGGTAGGAGGAGATGTGGAGACAAAGATCAAGGGAAACCTGGATGAGGAAGGGGGATCAGAACACGAGCTTCTTTCATCGCAAGGCTTCCATTCGCAGGTCTCGCAACTATATTACTGGTCTTGAAGACAGTACAGGGGTATGGCATGAAGATCCGAGTCAGATTGTATCTGTATTGGAGGAGTACTACAGAGGCTTCTTTGGTACTAATGATCCGACTAGATTACAGATGGAACCGATGATGGAGGGGATTGAGGAACTGGTTTTACTGGAGCAACAGGCTCTTATGAACCAGGACTTCACGGCAGAGGAGGTTCGACAGACAGTCAAACAACTTGCTCCCCTTAAGTCGCCTGGTCCAGACGGCTTTCCTGCTTTGTTTTTTCAGAAGAATTGGCACATTGTCGGTACGGAAGTTGAGGCTACATGCTTGGCGATCCTCAATGAGGGTGCTGATATCTCCAGGTTTAATCATACTTTACTTGCTTTAATCCCTAAAGTTAAACAAATTAGAAGCCCTGCTGATTTACTTCCTATTAGCTTATGCAACACTATTTATAAAATAGTTACAAAAACTATGGCTAATCGTTTGAAGATTATATTGAGTTATTTGATTTCAGAGAATCAAAGTGCTTTTGTTCCGGGTAGATTAATCTCGGATAACACTATCACAACGTTTGAGCTCCTGCACTCCACGAAGAACAGGAAGAAAGGCAAAATTGGTTACTTATTTTTGAAGGCAGATATGAGCAAAGCTTATGACAAAGTTGAATGGGATTTCCTGCGAGCTGTGATGGAAAGAATGGGTTTCGGTTTCAGGTGGATTGACTTAGTGATGAGATGTGTTTCTACAGCTACTTACAGTCTCCTTGTTAATGGAGAGACACATGGGCATATCATTCCAAAGAGAGGGCTTCTTCAAGGTTTCCCCCTATCCCCTTACCTCTTTTTGCTTGTAAGTGAAACTCTATCGCGTAAACTATCTGTTGCAGTGCAGAATGGTAGTATATCGGGGCTCGCTGCATCTAGGGGTGGACCTATAGTCTCCCATCTATTTTTCGCAGATGACAGTTTTTTGTTTACGAAAGCAACACCCGATGAAATAGACGCCCTACGAGATATCCTCCACAAATATAAGGCTGCTTCAGGTCAGGTCCTAAATTTGCAAAAATCATCGGTAGTTTTCTCCGATAATGTTGTTTCAGCAGATAAACAAAGTCTCAGTCAATATGTGGAGTTCAGTTGGTTGATGAACATGAAAGCTATATGGGATTCCCTACCAAAGTTGGAAAAAGAAGAACTACGACTTTCAATTATCTCCCAGAAAGGGTCTTGAAGAAGCAGGAATTATCAGTGGCTGAAAAGGAAGTAATGATCAAATCTGTCATCCAAGAAATTCCTAACTACGCTATGGGTTGTTTTCTGCTACCCAAAAAGACATGCCAGGATTTAGAGAGACTTGTTAGACAATTTTGGTGGGGAGGAGATGATAGTAAAAGGAAGATTCACTGGGTAGCGTGGGAAAAATAAAAAGAGCAAAACAAGAAGGTGGTATTGGCTTTCGTGATTTTCAGAATTTCAACATCGCCCTCCTTGCAAAACATACATGGCGCCTTCTAAGAGATCCCAATAGCTTGATGGCGCAGGTTCTCAAGCATAAGTACTATCGGCAGTCCTCAATCCTCGAAGTGGAGATCAAACAGACAATGCAGATATCATATGGTTTTCGGAGCATAATCGCAGGCCAAAATCTTGTTAAAGCTGGGCTATTTTGGAAGATCAGAAATGGCTCACTAGTTCGAGCTTTCTCAGATAAGTGGATACCACGGTTCAGTTATTTCCAAACCATCTCGGTCTGTCCGCAGGGTTTTGAGGAGATTAAGGTGGATCACTTAATTACCGACTTTGGCACATGGGATGAAGAAGCCATCAACAGCTGCTTCCTTCCAGTTGATAGGGACATAATTCTTTCGATCCCAATTCAGATGGACGCAAACGATGAACTCTCATGGTTACATTCGGACGATGGCATCTACACCGTTGCAACAGGTTACAGAGCACAACTCACCCATCCTACAGGCAACCCTTCTACTTCTTCGGGGGAAGTAAATAAGAAATGGCTGAGAAGGTTATGGAATTTGAAGCTGCCAAAGAAATTACTATTCCCTATTTGGCGTATGTGGCATGAGTCCCTCTCGGTAGCCTCAAAACTGTTACATAGAGGAGTCGCGGTTCATCAAGATTGTGAGGGGTGTGATAATTTTATAGAATATGAGGAGCACTGCTTCATGTATTGTACCTTTGTTCGAAGAGTTTGGACGGACGCAATGGGAGCAGACTTTCGGATCCCTCTTGCTGGACGGGTTCGGGATTGGATCTTTGATTTTTTCAACAACAAATCAACCCAGTTATGTGAGAACTTTGCGGAAACTGTATGGTCAATTTGGCGGAATCGAAACGATCGTCTCTTTAATGGTACCAATCGAACCCCTGCTCAAGTAGCGAGATTCGGGCGTGACTTTCTCAACTGGTACAAGGAGGCGACAATGTGTGACTTGTTGGGAGATGGGACAGTGCAGTGCTCAGGTGAGGAGAAATGGGTACCACCTCCAATCGACCAAATAAAGATCAACACGGATGCGGCATATGGATAGAAAATGAAATCGCAACAGGAATTGGGCTATGCGTTCACGACGGACAAGGAAACTTCAGGGCAGGAAGATTCAAGAGAGTTTTGCGGCTACGATCATCGCTAGTTGCGGAAGTGGTGGCGATTGAAGAAGGCCTCAAATTCGCAGAAGAGCTCCATCTAAGTGAAGTTATTATCGAATCAGACTGCTTGAATGCAGTGAAACTTATTCGGGAAGGTTTTGCAAACAGAATCAAGGCAGCCAATTCGTTAGGAGATCTGAAGTCTGCACTGGAAGGCTGCACTAGAAGGATTGGGAACTTTTCAACTGTGGATTTTACCTTTACAGGTGTAGATACTGCTTTCTGACATGACAGATCTTGGCCACGTGGCAGCCATCCAGCACACCATATTGTGCTCCACACACACAGGATCACCAGCCGAGCTGATCCATGTGGGGGCTGCGAGACAGAGCCCTCGCATACCACTGCACGGGACTTGTAGGGACTTAGTGGTTTGGAGGCTAGAGTAAGCCCTGTCGCGTGCGAGCCAAACCCGCGCGCGACCTTTAGTAACTGTTTTGAGAGATTTATGGCACGAGCTCCATAAACCCGGTCAATCCGGTCAAACCCGGTCAACCTCGTAACGGTTCCGGTATTCGCGCACCACGTGCTCTAACGGTCCCTATATACTCGGACGAACGTGCCGTTATGGTTAAGCTAATTAAGCCGCCATTAATGGGCGCATTAACCACACTACAACGGCCATGTTCTCCAGTATATATAGATCGTCAACCTTTCCATACAAAGGAGAACACATTGCCATACGCGGAAGCTCTGCCAAACCTCTGTCTCTCTCTCAGACATTGCTACTGACTTGCTCTCTCCCTACACACAACCCCACTCTTCCTGTGCGATCCTTGATCCACTACACACGGTGCACACGGAGGTCTCCCCGCCGGAATCTCTTGTGCACATTTTGGTGAACCCGACGTGAATCTTACCAGCAAAAGCAACCATGTCTCAGGAGGATGATGTCAGCAACCGATCGCCTTCCACCGAAACTCCCTCGGGAGACGAGACCCGCCGTACTCCGACGACTCCCGGCGAAGCACCGACGTTAGAGTCTTTGGACGCCACTGTCCAAAGCCAGGCGAAAGCTCTCAAGTCTCAATCTGCGCAATTAGAACAAATCTTGGCTGTTCTGGGCACTCTTGCGCCAAATCCTCCGCCAGCCACCGCTATCCCTCAGGGAGGAGGAACCCCTACCGCTCCAGGATTGGGAGTGTCAGCCACACCTCCCAACCCTCATCTGCAGACTCCACCGTCGGCTACGCAGCTGCCTTCGGTTCAGGGATCAACGGCACAGATGCTGCCTCCTGCTGCTCACGCTCCTCAGCCGTCGGCTTTAGCGTCCAACCCAACTCTGCAGTACCCTTTGCCTCCCCCAACGATGATCTGGGGAAATGCGGGTAGTCAATATGCTCCCAATCCTCCGGCGGCGTATGTGTCGCCACCGCCTACGGCAACCCCTCCGGCAACTACCGAGGGGAGCATTCCAGAATGCATGACGTCTTTTCAGAAACGCGTGGACACTATCCTGGCTCATCAGTCATTCGCGGATACTATTATCCCGAAGTTAGACAACGATCCACCCATTCCACGAGAGATCTATCTCATGCCTAACCCGGCGGGGTACAAGGCTCCTAAATGGGATAAGTTCGAGGACGTCAATGGAAACGCTCATGAGCATGTCATGCGTTTCATTGATGTCATGGGTCCGTACGGAGCCGATCCCAAGCTGCTGATGCGAGAATTCCCAAAATCTCTTGGGAACGTAGCATACAAGTGGTACCGAACATTGGAGGCCGGATCCGTGAAGACTTGGGACGACATGGTCCAAAAGTTCTATACCAAGTTCTTTCAAATGGAGGAAAAGGTGACAATGATCCATCTCTCGCGGATGTACCAGAAGCGCGAGGAGGATGGGATCACCTTCATCAAGAAATTCCGGGCGAAATCCTTGGAGTGCAAAGATCCAATGCCCGAAAGCCGGCTCGTGGAGATATGCCTGCAGTGCATGCGAGATGAATACAAAGGTATGCTCATCAATCTGCAAACACCTACGTTTTCGAAGCTAATCGAATGCACGAAGAACATCGAGCCCATAGTCGAGAGACAGAAAAAGAAGAGCGCTCCAGAGCGACCTGCGAGCGGCACCACCTACAAGATCGGAAGGTTTAGCTACAAGCGGGGACGCGAAGCTGAGGTCAATACAGTTTCGCCCCAGAAACAAGCGAGAGTTGCGAACTTCGATGTACCGCCTCTGCCATGCTCGGTAGAGGAAGCAAGTGACCTCTGCAAACAATGGCGCAAGGACGGCGTCCTGCCACCGCTCGAGAAAACACCCTCCAAGGAGATGCTGAGGGACCCTAAGTGGTGTGAGTACCACGGCAAGGTCATGCATCCCACCGCAGAGTGCAAGAAACTCAGGTTCGCGTTCGATCAGAAGATGAAGAACGGCGAGCTCATCGTCAGCGACCACCGGAAGGACGTACGCAACAACCCGCTTCCCGCGCATGCGGAACCGGGCTCGAAGGGCAAAGAGGTCGCTATGATCTCAATCGTCGACTTGGAAGAAGTCGCAGAGGATGGCCTACCCATCGTCGCTGAGGTCCATGAAGACGAAGACTATAGCATGGACACGGAAGATGAACGTGCTGACCGCATGAAAGGGTCGCATGGCTTCAACAAATTCTTCGATGAAATGAATTTCTCCGAGGAGTGCCGAACTGATATGACGAAAGCAATCTTAAGGATAGCGGAGGACTACGAGGAGGACCTCGTGGTCTCCAACGGGAAAGTCATAAGGGCATCCCGCTCTATGGAAAAGATTATGACCTTTTCTGCCAGCGACAAAAAGACGGATGCGAGTCACCAGAGACCTCTGTACGTGACCGCCATCATCAACGGTGTCGAATTCAAGCGAGCATTCGTCGATGGAGGAGCAGCGGTCAATGTTGTTCCACTCCACACACTGAAGCTAGCAGGGATCCCCGAGCATAAGGTAGTCAAGCGTCCATCTCCACTGGTGGGATTCGGAAGCGACTCTAGAATGACGATCGGATGGATCCGCCTGGGCGTCCAGATTGGCAAGATCAAGTGCTCGGCGAAGTTCTATGTCATAGACGCAAACACCACATACCACATGATTATAGGTCGAGCCTGGATTCATCGCTTCGACGCAGTCCCTTCGACGGCTCACCAGGTTATGAAAGCTATCTGGAACGACAGAATAGTCGAGATACCGGCTTCGATTAACCCGTTCAACTTGGACGAAGCACATCTCAGCGAGGCGGTGTGGTTCACTGAGATGGCGGACGAGCAAACACCCGGGCCATTCAACCCTACTCCTTTGCCTCTCTGGGAGGACATCATGGACCAGTCACCTGCGGGCGTGATGGTGACAAGGGAAGATGCCAAGGAAAAGCCGCCTACACGCGAAGAGGCGCCACGTATCGCATATCATCGAAAGAATGTGTACACTTTGAAGAGGATCGCAAAGCATGACCCCGAGGGCAAGGAGATAGAGAGCTTCTACGCCAATGGGAAGAAATTCTACCGCATATGAAGGTGCGCGGGGATGTCCTCACGCGGGCATGGGGATATCCCTGGGAAAATCAATCAAATCGAGCAAGTTGCGCCGACGGAAGAGCCAACACAAGGCACTCCAGACGAGAAACTCAAAGAAACGCCTGAATGCATGGAAGACAGGCCAAGACCACAAAAGCAAGAACTAAAGGAAGTGTTACTTAGCCCGAACGAGGAAAAGAAAAGGCCAGTCTTCCTGAGTGCGGACCTCACAAGCGAAGAGGAACAAGGGCTGCTACAGCTCCTAACTGAATACAAGGATGTGTTCGCATGGGAATATGATGAAATGCCAGGTCTGGATACAAGCATCACCATGCACCGTTTAGATATCATTCCCGGGTCTAAACCGGTCAAGCAGAGCACGAGGAGCTTCAGGCCGGAGCTTAACGTCAAGATCAAGCAGGAGATTGTCAAACTCCTAGATGCCAAGCTCATAGAACCGAATCATCATCCCACATGGCTGGCTAACATCGTGCCGGTGGTAAAGAAGAACGGACAGCTCCGCATCTGCGTGGACTTCCGAGATCTCAATCGCTTCTGCCCTAAGGACGATTTCCCACTGCCCAACATCGATTTGCTTATCGATTCAACAGCAGGCCATCGCATGTTCAGTTTCATGGACGGTTTCAGCGGGTACAATCAAATCAAGATGGATCCCGATGATGCGCGGAAAACTGCATTCATCACTCCTGTGGGGGTATTCAACTACACGGTGATGCCGTTCGGTCTTAAGAACGCGGGCGCGACCTATCAGCGGGCCATGATGGCTCTATTCCACGACATGATGCACAAGGAGGTGGAATTCTACGTGGATGACCTGGTGGTTAAATCCAAGCACGAAACAGACCACCTCACAGATCTGCGAAAGGTGTTCAACAGATGCAGGAGCTTTCAACTGAAAATGAACCCCATGAAATGCGCATTTGGGGTGACCTCGGGGAAGTTCTTGGGATGCGTAGTCCATCGCCAAGGGATCGAGCCTGACCCTGCGAAAGTGTCAGCCATCACCAGCATGACGCCTCCCCATAACCAAAGTACCTTGAAGACATTCTTGGGAAAACTGTCATATCTGCGGAGATTCATCCCAACGATTGCAGAAATCACATGCTGTTTCAGCACTCTCCTCAAGAAGGACGCCGCGTACAACTGGGCTCCGGACCACGAAGCCGCATTCGAAAAGCTGAAAGAGCTACTCATGTCCTCAAAGATAATGATCGCGCCTCAACTGGGATCACCGCTTCTGCTATATCTTACATCAACAAGGAGATCTATAGGAGCACTTTTGGCTCAGGAGTATGCAGGCCAAGAGAGGCCCATCTACTATATCTCTCGCATCGTGCAGCCTGCTGAATCAAGGTACACAGACATCGAACGTCATTGCCTTGCTTTATTCTTTGTGATAGAAAAGTTGAGACACTATTTTGCATCACACAAAGTGGTGGTGGTCACCAAGAGCGACCCCATAAGATACTTGCTAACTCACACTACTCCGGGCGGGAGACTGGCGAAATGGTACATGACCATCTCTCAATACGATATCACATGCGTGAAACCAAGAGCGATCAAGTCGCAGGCGGTAGCGGATCTGTTGGCACAGTTTCCCGACAACAGCCACGAACCCGTGATCGAAGAAGAGCTCGAAGGCCCTGAAATCTACGCAATCGACGTGCCCTATTGGACCCTCCACTTCGACGGTTCGTCAACCAGGAAAGGCGGAGGCATTGGGATAGTCTTGACAAAGCCAGACGGGGAAGTCATACAGATGTCCGCAAAGCTCGACTTCGCCGTCACAAACAACGAAGCGGAATACGAGGCTCTCATTGTGGGGCTCCGTGCGGCGAAAGCTTTGGAAGTGAGCAACTTAACAGTTATGGGAGATTTCAAGCTGATTGTTAAGCAAGCCTCGGGCGAATATGGTTTGAAGGAGATCAACCTCCTGTCTTATCGCACCCTAGTACAGAAGCTGATGCAACAATTCTGCGATGTGAAGTACGAGCACAAGCCCCGAGCAGACAACAGGCACGCAGACGCCTTAGCAACTCTGGGATCTAAGGTCAGCATAGACAAGTGCCCCGCAAGGATTTCCATCGAAGTGCGAACATCGTCGGCATTGACAGAAGATGCGTGCGACGACGAACACATGGATGACGCAGACTGGCGAAAACCAATCTTGCAAGCTATTGCGAAGGGCACCAGCAACGAAAGCTGGGCACTCACAAAAGGATACTGCATCCACGACAACACCCTTTACTACAAGGGTCCTGGGGGAATACTCATGCGATGTGTCTCCGAGCAAGAGGGACAACAGCTGTTAGAAAAGATTCACCAACACGCTTGCGGAGAAAGCGAGGTGTCAATCTACAGAAAGGCTCAGAGATATGGCATTCATTGGCCAGACATGTCGACAGCTGCAGCCCTGATACAAGGGAAGTGCGAAAGTTGCGCACTAATCAAAGATTCTCTACTCGTTGCCTTAATCGATGACGACACGGACTGGAGGAAGCCACTGTTCGATTTCCTCACCCAGGGCACCGTGCCCGAATTGAGAAAAGAAGCCGAAAAATTGAAAAGGAAAGCGTCTCGATATGTGGTACAGGAAAACCTACTTTGGCGAAAAGGCCACGAGGGCAACTTGCTGCGATGTCTAGACGACAGAGAAGCACAAGAAGTCATGGACCTTTCTCATCAGGTGGAACATCAAGGAGGTGCGAAATTATGCAGACAGCTCCTCTCAATCGGATATTTCTGGCCCACGATGGAGGTCGATTGTCGTACCAAAGTGCGACGCTGCCAGGAATGCCAATTCAAAGGGAACCTAGTGCACGCTCCTGCCGTGGATCTACATGCACTAGGGACGCCATGGCCATTTCACACATGGGCTCTGGACTTCATCGGTCCCATCCGACCGACGTCGCACGGGAACCATTTCATTCTCACCGCAACCGAGCTGTTCACCAAGTGGGTGGAAGCAATACCACTAAAGACGGCAAATGCGCTGGCTGTGGTCAATTTTATCCAGGAAAGCATCGTATGCAGGTTCGGAATCCCAAACACCATTCTTTCAGATAACGGTACTCCTTTTGTTAATCGCCAGGTAGCTGCGAAATTAGCGGAGTACAATATCAGGCAAATATGCTCTACCCCCTATTACCCAAAGGGAAATGGACAAGCCGAAGCGACTAACAAAACGCTGTTGAGAATTCTGAGCAAGATGGTCGCAGATGATCACAAGAAGTGGGCCGACTCTCTGAGCATAGCTCTGTGGGCCTACAGAACTTCTCCAAGGACACCCACAGGGGCCTCGCCATTTCTACTATGTTATGGGGCCGAAGCTGTGGTACCTGCGGAGGTCAGAGTCAATTCGGCAAGACTGGCCTTCCATGCACTCTATGAAAATCAACGCGATCATGACTTAGTCTTGCTGGAAGAAAAGCGAGAACAAGCCAAAAGGACCAACAAGCGGTACCAGGAAAGAATCGCTCGCGCTTACAACAAGACAGTCCAGCGAAGAGATTTCGCAGTTGGAGACCTGGTCTTGCGCGCATCTGACCACTGTATGCGAGAAGCAACTCACCCAAAGTTCGCACCTAATTGGGATGGACCCTTCGAAGTCACAGAGGTCTTCGATAGTGGCTACTGCAGCATACGAAGGTTGCACGGCACAACCTCGACTCCAAGTTCAGTCAACATGCGCTGGATCAAGAAGTACTATCCCTGACTTCTCTCATTTCATACGTTTTATGATAACGTGCTTTATGTCTCATGTGGCTATGATTTACGCAATCTCCTCTCCCATATGAGAGGATTGTAATCCCATCTCTCCCATATGAGAGCGTTATAATAAAAGAATTCTCCCAAATGAGAAGTTGATATTTCTAGCTGTTTATGTTGCTCTATTTAATTTGTTATTACTGTTAACAATGGTTTATTCGCTGCAATAGCAATCCATACAAACTGCGATCTTAAGTGATCATCTAAGCCTATCTCTTACGATAGCAGCCAATGCAATGCGATCTTAAGTGATCATCTAAGCCTATCTCTCACGATAGCAGCTAATGTAAACGTGATCTTAAGTGATCATCTAAGCCTATCTCTTACGATAGCAGCCAATGCAATGCGATCTTAAGTGATCATCTAAGCCTATCTCTTACGATAGCAGCCAATGCAATGCGATCTTGAGTGATCATCTAAGCCTATCTCTCACGATAGCAGCTAATGCAAACGCGATCTTGAGTGATCATCTAAGCCTATCTCTTACGATAGCAGCCAATGCAATGCGATCTTAAGTGATCATCTAAGCCTATCTCCCACGATAGCAGCCAATGCAAATGCGATCTTAATTGATCATCTAAAGCCTATCTCTCACGATAGCAGCCAACGCAAATGCGATCTTAATTGATCATCTAAAGCCTATCTCTTACGATAGCAGCCAAGCGCAAATACGATCTTAATTGATCATGTAAAGCCTATCTCTTACGATAGCAGCCAAACGCAAATGCGATCTCAATTGATCATCTAAGCCTATCTCTCACGATAGCGGTCTATACAAGTGCGATCTCAAGCCTATCTGTTACGATAGCAACTTATACACAAAACGATCTTACCTGATCTTCTCAAGCCTATCTGTTACGATAGCAACTTATATGCAAAGTGATTTTAGTTGATCACCCAAGCCTCTGTTACGATGGCAACGCATGCGCAAGATGATCTTACTGGATCTTCTAAAAGTCTATCTGTTGCGATAGCAATTTATGCGAGAAACGATCTCAAGCAGTTCTCTAATAAAGCCTATCTTTTGTGATAGCAATTCGCACCACTTAACGATCTTAATTGATCTGCTAAAGACTATCTACTACGATAGCGACGTTGTGAAAACGATCTTAAATGATCCGCAATGGCCAGCCAACAAGCCCATCTGCCGGGATGGCACAGCTGCGAAGATACGATCTCGAACGATCTAGCGAAACACCCGCGAATCAATATATCGCAGATGCGAAACAATTACATAGCATTATGCAAGGCAAAATATGCCGAAACGCATGCGAAATTGTACTTTGTTGTAAAGAGACAGCAGATAATACAGAAAGCTATTTATCATTACGAGTCAAATGACTTACAATTTATCTGTCTAGATAGCAGCTTACAAGCGAAAAAGCTCGAATCTAACTACGCAGCCAACATGGCTTACAATACATTCGAAAAGTGGCTGGTAAGCCAGCAGAGACACAGTACGGAAACCCGGACTGCAAAGGATGAACCCACCGGTTTCAACACCGGCTATGCAACACGAAGATCTGCGGCCAAAGATCCGTAGCAAAAGGGATGCTGCCGCGAAGAGATCAGCTTGTCATTCGCTACATCCCTAGCCGCGAAACCTGGGAAACGATACGCCCAGGACCCCAAGGGGTGACAAAAGCCTCTGTCTGATCAAGGTAGGCGCCGGAGGAGCTTCCTGTTTCGACATATGCTACTCTGCAAAACAGGGGAAGCAGTCATTCCTCTGGTGATGGATTCCTTGTCATGTTGGACAAGGGCATTGACGAGCACCCTGAGTTCGAGAACGAAGAGGCAAAAAATCCTCCTCCAGGGATGCTGGAGGAGAATTCCGCCGTTCATTACGAGACGGTAGCACGGTCACTTCGGCGCTGCACCTCACCACGAGGCGGTCGGAAACATGACCTGCACGCATAATACACGAAGAAATTTCTTCGAACACATATGAGATATTATCTGCGTCTTCTTTATGATGGTTATAAAGAGCAATAAGCCTCATAAAGTGGATCTTGGAAACTATTTCTATAGCACAAAGCGCAAACTCAGGATTCAAAACTTGAAGTTGCCATGAATCAACGAAAAACAAGCGTTGAAGCCAGCAGTCGTAAGGACTCACGGCAAAGCACATGTTTGGGATGAAGAGCCCAAATAGCAAAGACAGGGTTTATATAGACCCTGTACAGGCTCTTCGGTTGCCTAAGATGAGTCAGCAAAATTCAAAAAGAGGGTAAGTTCAATCACTTACGCCTTGAAAAGCGGTAACAATCAATTACCCTACTAAAGGCTACGACGATTCAGTTGCGTATCCTAATAAATGACGGATAGTCATGATTCGGATGGACTTCCCAACGGAAGCGTGCTTATCTGCCGAGAAATTAGCGCGAAAATCAAGCAGAGAATCAATTGCTGATGTCATAATTGGATATGCACAGAAATATCCAATCAAATCCCAGAAAGGGGCAAAACGGGAAAATTCATTTTTCTTGTTAAAAAAAAAAAAAAAAAAAAAAAAAAGGGGGAGAAACCCTAGCAGCATTACATTAATGTTCAAGACATTACATTAATGTTCCGGTCATTTTCTTGCCATTTCTTGCAAAATTCGAAAATCAAAGCAAATTCTTGATTAAGGAGTCTTGGGGCTCGAATTGCTCGCTCAGCTTCTCCACTTGTTTCACTTCTTGCTTCAGTAGCTCGCACCTGGCATTCATCTCATGATACAGCTTCAGAGCTTCATCAACCTTTTGCTTCTGCTGCTCCACCTTCTGCATCTCGGCTGCGAGATTCTGGTGACCGAGTTTCAAAGTTATGGCTGCGCGAATCAGCGTGACTCTGTCCTTGAGAAACTTGAAGCCCATTCTACCTTGGACTTTGGTCACGAGATTTTGGCACATGCCACATAGCAATTCAGCACTCTGGACCGAAATGGTCGCAGGTGTAGCCGCAGACAGCTGCTCCAATATCCAAATGGCTTCAGTAAGGAACAGCCTCCTGTCAAAAGGCCCGATATCCAGAGATCTCACAAATGATCGGGGGTAGGTCAGACGCATTCGAACCACCCAGTCTACATCGGTTTGCTTCAAACCTGAGGGGACGTCAAAAATAGGTTATGATGTCAAAACTCGCAAGCGAATAATGCGACGTGCGAACAGTAAAACTCTACTTACCAGTTCCTTCCAGAATCTCATGAAGGGAAGGAATGCGGGCTGCCGGGTTGTTCGAAGATTGTCCTCTCTCCAAAGCTCTCCTATCAGCTGCGAGCTCCAATCTCTCGTAGTCGGGAGGAAGAGTGTAGGCCGCACCAGCTGCGACTGCATTCCCAGCCTGCGAGCCCCAAATGCTCCACGCAGGAATAGGTGCCTCTGGCTCAGTCATCGCCAGAGGCAAAGGGACAGCCGAAGTCGCTTGGCGAGGGACGCTCTCAGATGCGAAAACATTAGCAGCACTTGTCCTTTCTTCCTCAGCACCGGTACGAACACCTTCGTCCATCGGCACAGCATCAGCTTCGACATCATCGGAAAGTTCGATGACATCCTCGAGAGGCTCGCTTGCGTGTCCAGCAGCTGCGACGGGCTTCTCGGTATGGGAGCTCGGAATTGGAACATAGGATGCAGAAGGCTGACTTCTCTGCTCCAGCTCAGGTTCCTCAGCATGACCTGCGATATTAAATGCGATGATATGAGGTAACTTGTGTTATAAGTTATTTTCGCTATCTTTACTAAAGCCAAGAGTAAGCACCTCCACGCGAAGGTGGGATTGAGGTATCCTCGTCATACACTAAGGACGTGGAACCATGCCCTATCAGTGTGTCTTCACTAAGCAGGTCCTTAAGAGAAGCGTGACCTGAGGTGCGAATAAACCAGTCATGATTCTGCCTCAAGTGGCTACAGCCTAGTACGTGCATATCACTCAAATAATTACCTGAGGGTTCTCCGCATTTGCCTACTAACCAACGGCGAATGTCAGCCTTTGACACACCGTGCTTTAACGCACCCACAATAACATCTCTATAAGTTACTGCGAGAGTGAAGATCTCACCTTTATCGCCACCTGCGATCTCTTCGAAATCCGCCTGGACTTGCTCCAAGGCCGCTGCATCCTCTCCGGGAACCTCATCTTCCTCCTCCACATGAGGAGCCACTTCTTCGGGAAGCTCGTCTTCCTCGCCAACTGGGCGCGCTAAGTCGTCAACATGCTGCCCTTCGAGGCTCCGCTGTTTCACACGCTCGAGCTCCTCTTCCTCTCGCTGCCTTCTTCTTTCAGCAGCCTCCGCGGCTGTCTTCCGGGACTCAGCAAGAATGTCCTCGCTTATGGGATCATCTGAAATGCCAGAATGGGCATCTCTCTTTTGTCTCTTGGCCACAAGGCCACCAACGGTTTCATCATCATCATCTGCGAATACACAATTGGTTCAAAGAAAAGAATTGCAAAGAAGTTATAATAACGGGAAAGGAAATGCGACGGAAGTACCTCCTGATTCTTCCTCGTGCATCACAACTGTTACTTCTTCTTCTTCATCACTTGCTTGGGGCTCCTGCCTCTCTTCCTCTTCCCCTTGGTTGAATGGAACGAAAGTCTCAACTGCGAGATCTTTTCGCACTTTGCTGGGCATGCGACCTTTGCCTTTGTCCTTGATAGAAAGGGACCTCACTGGGGGAGAAGCTGGAGCACTTCTAGGGGAAGAAATCGTAATTCCCTTTTGCCTAGGTCTCTTCACTCTCGACGCCGCAGTCGCTGGAGGGGACGGGTCATCTCTAGGAGGAGGCGGAGCCGGAGGATTGTCTATCAGCGAGTCGGCAAAAGCCTTCATGACTGCGCGAACCTTTGTTTCGATCTCGGCGTCCATCCTCCATGCTAGCCGGAACGACTCCCCTTGCCTTCTGGTAGCAACAATGGTGTTAACCAGCGATTTGGAGCGATCACCAGCTGCGAACCTCCGCACATGACACTAAAACAGCACAGAATGAAAGTATCAGCGTAAGAAAATCAAAAAGCTTAACGCACGCGAAGAAGTTGCTTACCTCAGCAAACGCCTTGCTATATCTGACGACATGCGTGTCGCCCTTCTTGATTGCGGCGACTTGCTCCTTCAGAATGAAATCAGGGCACAAATGGTTCTCACGGTCCCACAGTGAGTAGCAACCATACTCAGACTCGCTCAAACTGCAATTGGGGCGAAACGGAAAAGAGTTTCTTTTGAGCAAGGGGGCCCTACCTGGCTGCGCCGCCGCCTCCGTCTCAATCCTCGTTTGCTGGGCAACCCAGTATGCGAGCCAGTTCTGGGAACAACCACCCTCGCGAGTTCCCGCAGGCTGCTCAAAGGGAAGATTGCTCATGAAGACCGTCTTGCACTCCTTTGTCAGCAAGCGCTTGTAGCATCCTCTGATAATAGACTGGGGCCAGATTGATGGGGCCACCGCATCAAAACCAAACTGAGGAGAAACCCGAGTGGGGTCAACATCCACTGTAAGCTTTTCATACCTTGGCGCGAGCTCACGAATATGCTCTGCAAGGGCAGGAAGGGAACCTCGCAGACACCAGCAAAAGAACTCGCGATAGCGCTCGTGGAAATGCGGTCCCTTCTCAAAGAGAAGTTCTTCTGAGAAGACCATACCTTTGGAGGGGTATAGCTTTGGAAACCATCGTACATTCTCGATACGCGTGGCATAGGGCCTGGCAGTAAACTCCTTCCGTTTGTCGCATATCAAACTCCAAGCGCACTTGGTGTTGCTTGCTCCAAACCATCTCGCAGCTCTTCCGCTGTTGCGTGCTTCTGTCTCGCCTGGGGGACACCACTTATCAAGTTGGAGAGTAGTTGGAGCATAAGACGGCCAGCGCTCGAACACCCACATTGTCAAAAAGGAAATATTGACAAAAGTCAGTACATCGAGGCGGCCACGCGACTCCCTCATAGCCAGAACCAGCTGATCAAGCCTATAGTACAGCGTGCCCAAGACCAAGGGTCCGAGTGCGACCCTCTGGCCAAGAGCGAGCCTCACAGCAAGTGGCAACACATGGTATAAGACTCCGTCATGGGGGTGACCATCAATCAAGTACCTCGACAGCCAGGCACAGAGAAAAGCACAAAGGGTCAAGTGATAACCCTTTCCCTCTACGTAATTCTCGGCCTCTGGATCTTCACTCAGGAGTTTCTTGGTAATACCGCTGTTCGCATAGTCTCGGAAGAAGTACTGCAACCATTTGTTCCAGGTATTCTTCGCAGACGTATCAACCAGCTGCCAGTTCGGAAGGGGCTTTGTAGTGGTCCACCGAGTGGAGATTTTCTTTACCTCTGCTAGGCATTCCTCCATCTGCGTAGACAAGGCAATCTCCGCAGATGTCCTCAAAGGACTCAAAGGGTCCACTTCACCCATGGGGGAAAGCTCGTACAGCATTTGCACGTCCTCGAGCGTGGGGGCAGCCTCGAACTCAGCAAAATGGAACGTGTGAGTCGCAGGCGAGTAACGGGACAGAAGGTCTAGAAGCATGGATTGATCCAGCTTCACGGCAGCACCCTTCATAGCACGGATAGCAAAGTATACGCCGGCTTCATTAAGAGTCTCGGCGTGATGATCCAACACGTGGTCAATCCACTCGTCCATATAGTCCAATTTCTGGACGAACGCCTGAGTAGAAATCGCAGTATATGGGAAGTGCCCGTTCTCGATCCCCAATCGAACTACATCCTCGGAACCAACCAACTCGAGCAAGGCTGAGTTAACTGGGCGAGTCAGCGTCAGCAATCGCTCAACTGGAACAGGATCAGGCATCCTCTTCGCCTTTACCCTCGCATGGTAGAAATCTTTGCCGCCTAAAAAGGGGGCTTTTCGCCACAAGGCCTGCGGAAGGTCGGGTATCTCTTCATCTTCCTTCACGGGTCTGGTTACTCTTGTCTTGGCCATTCCTGCGGAAGAGCAAGAAAAAAAGGGGGAGAAATACCACACTTCAGTTTGAATTTTGGAATTCAAGATCTATGCAAAGGAAGACGAACAGTTCCGGTATCGATTTCAGAAATTGGGGAGTTGCAAGATCCAATATTGTTGAAAGATTAAAACGAAGCAGGTTCAAAGATCAAAGCCTCTTCACAGATTTCATGGATTTACAGATTCAACGCAGTTCGAGGCAAACACTGGTATCTTAAATCAAAAGTAAACGAGGCCAACCTTGTTTTCTTGAAGCCTGCTTGGATATGCACAATTGAAGAATACGATTTGCAGTTCTGAACTGGTGATTGATTATCTGGATCTGCTCTCGAAGATCTCCGGGTACCATTCACTTTAAGAGAAAGAAGTGATGCTTTGCAATAATGGGGGATACAAGGTATTTATCCAAAACAATGAAGGGTTGCGTCCTTTCGATAGTCGAATTGCAACCGTCACCGTCGAATCGCGCAATCACAGGACAAGCTGACGTCACGCCTAAAACCCTAAAGGTCAGACGGCACGACTCTAGGGGTTTTAGGTCATAATGACACGCACGGGGGCTGAATCTACCCGTATTTGAATTGGTGCGTGGCGGAGACGCGTATGTTGGTTTCCGCGCATGGAAGTCTATACGGCTATGAGCCTTCACGCGCAGAAAGGGGGCTAATGTAGATACTGCTTTCTGACATGACAGATCTTGGCCACGTGGCAGCCATCCAGCACACCATATTGTGCTCCACACACACAGGATCACCAGCCGAGCTGATCCATGTGGGGGCTGCGAGACAGAGCCCTCGCATACCACTGCACGGGACTTGTAGGGACTTAGTGGTTTGGAGGCTAGAGTAAGCCCTGTCGCGTGCGAGCCAAACCCGCGCGCGACCTTTAGTAACTGTTTTGAGAGATTTATGGCACGAGCTCCATAAACCCGGTCAATCCGGTCAAACCCGGTCAACCTCGTAACGGTTCCGGTATTCGCGCACCACGTGCTCTAACGGTCCCTATATACTCGGACGAACGTGCCGTTATGGTTAAGCTAATTAAGCCGCCATTAATGGGCGCATTAACCACACTACAACGGCCATGTTCTCCAGTATATATAGATCGTCAACCTTTCCATACAAAGGAGAACACATTGCCATACGCGGAAGCTCTGCCAAACCTCTGTCTCTCTCTCAGACATTGCTACTGACTTGCTCTCTCCCTACACACAACCCCACTCTTCCTGTGCGATCCTTGATCCACTACACACGGTGCACACGGAGGTCTCCCCGCCGGAATCTCTTGTGCACAACAGGCCGCGAAGCGAATCAACTGGCGCACTCCTTTGCTAAGAAAGGGGTAAATGAAGATGATGTCCTTTTTCTCTGTTATTCGCAGATGGGCTAATGATGTATTCCAAAATGATTTGATGGGCATGACTACCCACTCGTAATAATATCATTTTTTTTCCCTCAAAAAAAACATAAAATGCCTAAAAGTCTATTGTCTCCATAACAATTCATCAAAAGTGAGATAATTAACATATTACAATTGAAAGTCCAAGTTATATCATTGGTTTCTTGGAGTAGCTTGCCGAATAAGACGAGTAGCGAGTTGATCGCGTAACTGAACCATTTGAATACTGTCACCTTCTTCACATTGTTCAGGAGGTCCATTATCACGAAGGTACACATAGTCTTCATTCATACAGGCATCATCAAAAAATGCATCCTTTGTGGCAATTTCACGTATGAAATTAGGCCATCAAAACTGATACAATTTGAGCTTGCACTAATATATCAACTGGAGGCATGCTATCTAATATTTGAAAATTTTCTTTTAGCACACCAAAAGATCTTTCAATGATGCCGCTCAATGAAGAATGTGCATGATTGAACTTCTCTTTAACGTTCATTTGACTTTTAATTCCACGGAATTCTTGGAAGTTGCCCTTTGTACGGTCCTAAAAATCCTACTTTTTAGTCATTGCCATCAAATGTATACTACCTCTGTTTCTTCTATTTCCTTCTCTATAACGTTTTCGAACCGTAACTGAGTCAGTTTGACTCGGTGATATTGATAGCAAAACGATGTAATTTTTCTTTTTTTTTTATTTTTTCATGGTATTGTAGAGTTAAGTTTACTCTACGAGAACATGCAAATTACCAAATTCTTGTGTCGTTTTGTTAATCAAATTATTGAGTCAAAGTGACACAGTGAATAGTGACAAAAAGTTATTGAGGAAGAAACATAAGATCCAATCTATAATATGTTTACAACTAAATTCATATTAAATATGCAATTTACATGCAACCTTTCAAAAATATGTCGATTTTTGTGATTCTAGTCTCGCTCCTGCTCCAGGTGACTTAGGTTCAACCAACATAAGCAAACGCAAATGGGTTGGCTCATATGGCCTCTTAATAGTAGGCAAGTTTAGGATTTCTTATAAATGTATTGCTAAAAAACCGACATGGGATTTTTAGCTCATAATTTAGTAAACTTCACAACTTATGAACTAATCTTTTTTTTCATTAAGCCGAAAGAGAGTAGAAAATTCCTCGAGTAAAAACTTTGAAGCTCAATTCGGAGGCAATGACCTCAATTAGTCTCTTTCATTATGAGCCAAAAAGAAATACTTCCATATGGTTAAAAACATAGAAAGCACAAAGGAAACAAAGTAATCTCTTTCTTGGACAGTAAACAAAGAATGAAAGAACACTAGAAATACAAAAACTCTGTCACCTAATGTAGAAACCAATGGTCACTGCGTTTTATTCCCATAGCCACTTCATTAGTTCTCTACTCAGAATCGTAAAGATATCCATCATGCCATTGGTAAGTGAACCCTTCATTTTCTTCCTACTTGCATTTCTCCTAAAACTCACTCTCGACTCGTCTCCGCGACTTCCCAAATACTCGCAATCTTCATCGTCATCTGCTAACAAATGGGGAGGCGTCTCCGCATCAAGCCGCTGCCACTCTTCTACGTCCATGCCAAACTGGACACAATCAACACCAATCATTGCCACAGCTTCCAGTGAAACAGACATTGTTCTTCTATATACATAGGTGGACATCATGTATCTGCAAAGTGTTAAGTATTTATAGTAACTCCATTTATGGAAAAGTCGTATAATGGTCTTTTGGTCTTCTCAAGTACGGTAGTTCACGGGTTATAAAACAGAAAATGGAAAACTGGAATTTTCTTTAAGATATCCCCGTGATCTGAGTTTATTCAAAAAGGTTTTTTGTGTCAAGGTGATGTTCTTGGTCTGTCATTAAATGATGCAAGTGGTGATGTATTTTGCTGCCTTTGATGACCTTGACTCGAGACTTTTATGAGTTCTGAAGGTACAATCTACCGTACAAGAATTGAAGAGGATTAAACATGCATGATTCATATGGTTTTTGCTTTCTGATCTTTACCAGTATTCTCTTTGGTGGTCTCCGTAAATTATTTTCTACCAACGCCAAAGTTAATGTTTTATTGTAGGTTTCGCGTATAAGTGTGCATAGGAAGGGTTTTGGACAAAAACAATCCTTTCGCAAGATTCAGAAACAATGATGCACGTGCGGGCAAAAACTTCAACCCACTCATGACTGTAAAAACTAAAAAGTGTCAGTTAAGGTTGAATCAACCTAGGTGGTGAGCTGAAGCAGTAGCACGATTTCACATTTCAGAAGAGCAAAACAGTTATATATGTGAATATTATCCAAATACTAAAACACCTTTGCAATGAACTTCAAACAAATGAAAGTAAAACACATTCTATCAAGCGCAGTTCATAGTACGTAACAAGTAGATCAGAGATAAAACTGAAAATACGGAAGAAGTAGTAGATACCTCGTAGACTCCGCGGTGATCAAATCTTTCTGGTAACACCTGTTTGCACTGGGTATTAACATTGGAAAATTGTAACCCTGTGAAGACCACTGAAGCACCCAGTGAAAGGAACCCGTGTTTACTAGAACGATTCATCTCTATTTTAAAGAAACACTCAAGGTTGAATTAAGGCTTCAAGAGACAACTGAATTAGAATACTCTACATAGGCTTATATTTGCAACTGAATTCAGATCAGAATATATACATTTCAGATGAGGAACGTCATTTGAATTTAAGACTTCAAGAGACACGTGAAAGGCAAACAAACAGCATGCTTCTCTTCATATACATTTGAAACGCGCTTGTCTCAATAGACACTATCAAAAAAATTACAACTGATTTCATATCAACCTTCCAGATTAGGAAACCTGTTTACCAAATAAAGCCACACAATCACTAGGGCAGCTCCAAATTAAGAAAAGCACACTTTTAATAGTACAGATGAATGATTCATGTGACAGCCAGAAAACAGGTGGAGCAAGAAGTTGCAGTAACTGAACTGACAACTGCACGTCGTAACTTGATTCCGTATTTTTTCTAACTTTCAAAACGATTTTTTGAAGTTTCTCCCTTCATTAGTACAGAATAGGGTCGAAATAGTTTACTACTTAAGTAAAAGAAACATGATACAGATTCTGCCCAAAGATGAGGAAATTGAAGCTCAATTCAAACATAATGTAGAATACATAGACAGTATCAACTTGCACAAGATGTTCTTGGAGTCTAACTCTAGCCACCTGACACATTTATCTAGAAACCTACATTCAGTAACTAAGATGTTTATCACTTTCTGCATTTCAAATATTACAAGATGGAGCTTCATAATTTTGAACATGCGCGACTTCTTATTTAATACTCCGCATACACCATATTCTACATTATATATGAATTGTGTCAATGGCCGTAAGAGTACAAATTTACTAAGGTTTATCATCATTAGATGCCCCACATCACGTCTTAGGTCTCACTACAATTTTACGATAACCCATTTTATATCCCAATTTGCTGAATATGACATATCTCGTCCACTAGAATCACAGGTAAAAGAATATAGTATATATTAGCTTTAGCTTAAATAGCCGTATATGTACAAAATCATTAAGCTTGATCTTTCCAGCATTGGGAAGGTCATTTCTGAAATGCCACAGTGATAAACAATCTAGCTAGGTTAAATTTTGGAGTTTATGATGAAGATATGAAGTGGCTGCAGTGGCACAGTCCTTCAATTACAACAAGAAACTACTTGAAGAATGCCATTTTACTGTGATGTAGCCATCTTTAGGCCTAAACTTGACATCACCAGTGCATGGTAACCCCTCTTGTTAAGAGATTTAAGAGGTCTCAGTCATTATCATTCGTGCTCACCTGCAAAAGAGATTTCTCTGGCAACACCTTGCAAAACTGCAGTTGTGGACATTCTCTATGGCTATGCACTGGTAGAATTGCTGTATCTCAAGGTGCCTTGATACTTAGGGTAGGTAAAATGAAAAATTGTTCATTTCTAATGTAAGAGTACACTACTCGGTCATTATCATTTCTGGTACACTGTAGCTTTCTGGAGTCTGACTATAGCCACCTTGCCTTGTCATTCTGATCTACCAAAGTTAGCCCCTTGACTTGTGACATTTCAAATCCAGAATTCCCAATTTTTGCAAGAACGAACTTATTTTGTGCATATACAGATATTCATTTAATTTAATATGTATCATATTCTACATGAAGGAACTGTGTCAATGTCCACACTCCACACCAAAAAACATCACCTTAAAAAAATTACATATCAACCAAAATTATGAATGGAGCAGACGGAATCTGCTCCAACAGGACTCAATTGAATGTACAAAAGAATAGAAAGGCCGGGCATTAGAAGTGAACAAATTGGAATGCTAAATTGGGACAGAAAATGGGTTATTGTAGCTAGGGCAAGATGGTGGCCGTTAAAGTGATAATAAAACTTAACAGTAAGGGACTGCAACCAGAAGTTTCTCTAAATAAATCACGATTTTGGTTGATATTGTTGTACCTATGATTGCCAGTACTGTGACTTAATCTCTATCGGCAAAGTTGGGAAGCATGCATGTATATTGTTGGAATATTTCACGAATTCGAGTACAAATTGATATTATTAAAAAATTGGGATACTTAATTGGACCTGAGGAACAAGGCTGTGCGCCAAAGCAATATTAATACTTAGAAAGATCGCGAACCAGTGTTCAGGTTGACAAGCAAGCAAGCTGAAGGGGAAACCAATTACCTTGATTACGTATATCTATGGTTTACCTTAATTGTGTATCTCCTTGTTGTTGTGACAAGTGATGTACCAGCGTTAAGTTGTTCCTGGTTTCTGAGTTTCTCAAATGTTTGTTGCTTTTGGCATTTTCATCTGTGACACTTCCAATTCTGTCAAGAACAACCTTAAATCTTCCACGGTAAAGACAAATTGCTTTGAGAACAATTTTTTTAGGAAAATAAACTTATC
The DNA here is from genome assembly GCA_023055425.1 of Linanthus parryae. Lineage (NCBI taxonomy): Eukaryota > Viridiplantae > Streptophyta > Magnoliopsida > Ericales > Polemoniaceae > Linanthus > Linanthus parryae. Next base: position 125,791 of record JALGPY010000041.1, on the reverse strand, counting down.
TTCCTCTTAAACGACTTTTTTTTCTTTCTGTCAATGTGGCTGAAAGCGATTCATTTTGGACTGAACTATTGTTAAGAATTGAGAACATAAAACTGTGTTTACATTGCTAGGCACCATAGAGGATGGAGAGTTGTCAGGAGATGATTCGACTCTGGTTGCAATCAGAAGTAGTTTCCGACGCATATTAGATATTGCGGTAAAAGTTTCTGAGATAATGGATTTTTAATACAAAAAATCCCAATGATAATTTGTATGAATTAAAGTTTTTGATCCATTTAGCGGAACTAATCACTCACATAGTTGTCAAAATCTTACGATTCACGATTTGTATCCTACGATTCGATTCGATTCACCCATGAAACGATGCGAATCCCTTAGTGAATCTTAAATGGACAAAAAATTATCTGAATCCCGATTCAAGAGTCTGAATCTCACGATTCAGTTGCGATTCAGACCGATTCTACGATTCACCTTCGATTCATCTGAAGGTCTAATTGAGTTGCTGCATCAGTCGAAGAAATAATACTTCCTGCATTACTTCCTACATTTATGTCTGTTTAAATTACAAGTGCATTTTTCTCAAGTCAAGGCTACTAGTTTTCTACTATTTTCAATCTCCTTGACATCTTATAGTTCCTTGCTCTACATGCTTATTTATATCTAGATTATTCTTTATCTTTTAGATGTGTGAAACTCCTAATCATTAGTTGTGGATGTGAGTTTCCAATAAGTTGAGCTTTCTTTTTGTAAAAATATGAATATTTTTTTCAATAATGTTATAGATTCATGAAATATTATATTATATCTCCATAAAAATATTGCAAGCTGAATCTTTACGATTTACGATTCGATTCGATTTACGATTCAGTGAAAGTGAATTTCGATTCACTATCTGAATCCCGATTTGACAACTATGATCACTCATCGGATCAAAATGCGCTTCGTAAAGTTATCATTTTTTTTGCGGTATTTTTTTTTTTGTCTTTTTTTTCGTAAAGTTATCATTAAACTACCAGACTCGGAACTCAGAAGCATGACCAGAGGACAACCACAAACACAACCAACTGACCTCTGCAAAACATGTTGTCAAATTAATCAACTCTACCATGATACCTCACATGGTAACCATTTTTCTTATTCAAATTAAATTAGTAAAACAACCGCATTTAGCAACATATGTGATATGACTGCAGTTCCACATCTATGGTGACTAAAATTAATTTAATACGTAACATATTCTGAAATGTGGTTTCAGTCACTGATCACAAACATTGCAAAGGAATGTGATAATTCTACGAAGTATGACCTCTATATCAACATATGAGAAGCAGGTTGGCACGAGAGAATAGGAATGCTAACCTACAGGAAGAGATACGCCACAATTTGACTTGTAACTTATGACAACCTTCATCCACTAAAGTTAGCGTCGTGGGTGCATATTTGGACAGTGATCACAAACAGCATTGGAGGGAACCAAGCTGGAACATTTTGCAAATTGGAGTACCAGATTAAAATAATCGAAATTCCGAGGGCTGGCTACTGAATTGGACTTAAGGTACAAGTCAGAGCAAAGTGATTTTAAAACTCTGTTTCTCTACTAAAACGCCTGATCTTCTACAGATTAATTTCATATCAGACGTAGCACAAACCAGCAAGCAAGCCAATACAAAGTGTATCAAGAAAATGGAACAAAAGAAGCGAATAAATTGATAAATGCATTAAGATGTTTTGATATATATAAAGACGATGGCATACCAAAAAAAGATGGAAGAGGGGGCCTACATATTACAATTTGAAAATAGATTGTTTTAGCTTGATGCTGCTGCTGCGGCTTCCTTGGCTTCTTCAGCTGCCTCTTCCTCTTGTAGCTTCTTCAAGGAAGGAGGCGGTCTAACAACAATGCTCTTCTTCCATTGACGGTCCATCTTTCTAGACAGCCTCTTGTTAATTCCCTCCTCAAGCTCTCTTTCTCTCCTAACCGTAAGCATCCGTGCGACCTGGTTTTTAGTGCAAATTACATCATCAGTATGATACTTAACAAAGCAGAATGTAATGTAACAGATAATTTCTCTAAGTATTAAATATGCAGAAATGCATATATTGATATATAATGCAAAAGCTACAAAACATGTACTGCACGTTAGCCTTTCTATTGTGGATGTATCTAGGTGGCGTATGAAACTCTTGAGATGTAACTTCCTGGGTAGAGATAGGATGGAAGTAGAAGTCCATTAGAAACTTCTGGAGCATTTAACCTTTAGACAGAAGTAGAACCATGAAGTTCTATTTGGTGAATCAGAAGCCGTCTATTTATACTTCCCTCCTACTCGGAGTAGATTTCAACAGTTCACTACTATTGCAGTCATGATATTCATACGCCCATAATAACCCCTTTCACTGATTCACAAACCGACCAACAACGGATGTAGCCGAATCCTATGTTTTCATTACCACCCTTAACATCCTCTAATAGAGGACCATAATTGACACAAATAGTTAAGGTAACATAAACTTCCACACCAAGCTCGTTTATTGTTGGTCACCTGCATACCACAGACACTACTTGCAGCTCTCCTATCACAGCCCCGAATAGTGCCCTTCAAAAGCTTATCAAGAATGGATGTTGCCACATGCTATCTGCCCATGGCCACCCTTAACAATACCTCCCATGCCCTCAAAAGCCTTCTGACTGAGTAGTCTCACTCTATTGCATTGCATTCAACATTTTCCACGAGTCTTTTGCTTCTCAACCCCACCAAAAGCTGTACCATCCACCAGCCCCACCATCAACCAACAATCGCAAGAACCCAAAAACTAAATCTACTGTTTTACTGAACAAGGAAATGTGGTTCATAACAATCCGACTACATGAACTAATTATGCATTGTATTCAACACGTTACTTTATATAGAGAATTCTACGAATTCTGCAATTGGGCAAAGTATTTGAAGAGAAAAATGAGAGAAGAGACGGGCTTAAGTCGCTTGACGGAAAGACATGTAATAAAGAGGCCACTCCACTCTAAAAAGCTTTAAGAAAATAGCTGAAAGGAAAGAACCACTACATCGCCGTGGAAATCCTTTCAACAAGTACTCTAAGAAGAAAAAGATAAAAAAGATAGGGCTGAAAATCCTTTAAGAAAATAGTCGAAGAGAAAATAGATAAATGAAACGGGCTTAAGTTGCTTAGCGGAGTGAAAAGGAAGCTAAAAAGGATGACATTAAATATTTCTTTAAATCCTTCAGGCATTAGAATAAGGAGAAAGGAAACCTACTCAGATAATGTGAAAATGCAACATTGCAATACATCCTAGTCTAGCTTGGATTTGAATTCCTTGAACTTTAACCATTCGTATGCATCCAACCCTAGATTTCCACGTATCAAAGCCAGCCCTCAATTATATGACTAAGCGACTCCAATACTCCATAATTACCTCATTCTGGGTTACCAACACACAACAAGGCATTCAACCTATCACTCCCCACAATTACTTACTCATATCACTACACCTCTTTACCCACCAAATTCATCTCCTAATTTATAATTCACCACAGGGCCTCAACTTATTATGCATTAGTTACTACAATTCTAGATTGAGCAATTTAGAACTTTTGACAGAAAACCACCCTGCAGTATCGTCTTGCTGACACTTAGCTACCAGCAGTATTGATTTTGTCACAAAACCCCCATCCAATTTTACTTTTTCCGACATCGCGCACTATTTTTGATACCGAAACCCTGCTTGCAGTTTCAATTTTATTGACACTTAGCTACAAGCAATTTTAGTAAAATTGTGCGCGATGTCGGTAAAAGTGAAACTGCAAGGGGGTTTTTCTGACAAAATCAATAATGCTGGTAGCTAAGTGTCAGCGAGACGATACTTCAAAGGGGTTTTCTGTCAAAAGTTCAGCAGTTTATGAGATAATTTATAATAGAAGAGCAATGGCATTTTGTCAAACACATAGTAGACACAAATACACTAGAACATGCAATCTGAATGTAAACGCACATAAACGATGATAAAAAGCCCCAAATCTGGAGGACAAATGACGAACTTACCCTCTTACGCATCCGGCGGAATTCACTGGACTTGAACTCATTCCGAGCCGACCTCTGGAGACGAAGCATGAAGAGCTCTCCCTTAAGGTCAATAATCTCATCGTTGATTTCCTCGGTGGTTTTGGCTCTGATTTCTTTCAGTTCCTCCTCTCTCTTCGCCATCTTCACCACCAACGAAGAAGAAGATGAATTAGATGCTCGTAGTGGCGGCATGGCGAGAGCAGGATAAGCGATTCGAATGCCATGGAAAGCTGATTTGGAGCTGGCTGAGAGGGTGGCTTTTGCTGGGAAGACTGCCGTCGACGGCGAAGCAAGGGATAGGCTGAGCATCGTCGTTTACTCTTGTCACTGCGCTCTCTCTCTCTTTCGAGATGGTAGGAGAGACTTATCTGCGGGGGAGAGAAGAAGATAAGGGTGTGAGTTAGCAGACCGGGCTTCACGGGCCAAAGCCCACCATTTTTAATCGCAGGACGGAGAAATAAGGCTGTTCAATATAATTTCTTGAATGCAAGATTGCAATGGTGTATTGGCCTCATTTGGGCAAGTTAAATTGTAAGATAGATAGATAGATAATCTAAAATTCGGCAATAAGAATAGTTCTTTGGGTCTAACCCGTATTCGGTTGAGTCCGACCTGGATTCGGTTGGGGCTGACCCGGATCCGATTTGATTGTTCGCTTACGTGGCGCTTTCTGGTTGGATAATATGTGATCGGTCGGATCCGGTTAAGCCCTATCCGGATCCGGCTACGCCTGGAAAAGTATTTTTAAAATAACTGGATTTGGCTATTAAAGTACCCGGATCCGGGTAATCCCCAAAATCATAAAATATATCCCGCTCATCCAAACTGGTTAGATTAAAATTCAAAATTGCATCTATATGTCACTTAATTCGGCTTACCCAAAAGGAGCCCATTATGTCTTCGGTTAAAGTTTGATCATTTTCGCATTTACCGCACTCATATCTTCACACCTATAACTATAATTTATAGTGGTGTTAACTAATTCACTGGAAACGGCAAGTATTTCAAAATAAGGAAACAATTGGTTTTAAATTAAAAGTACAATATGTTTTCGAGTGACTCATGTGCGAGTGTTGGCAGATATACATATTATAGTCTCAATCAACTGAAACGTGTGAACGTTATACACCAAAGTAAAAAAATCTTAAAAATAATAATTAAAGATAGTAATAAAATGAGTGCCCGCATGAGAAGATGGAAAACACCTACGGGCAATTAAAGATAGTAATAAGCCACCTGTTTCCGAAATGCAAGATGGTTAAAGATACGTGGGAGTTGGTCCTAGGAGCTACCTTTGCGACAGAACTTCGGGGTAAATTTGTGGAATGGATAGAGCACCAGATGGACAAACGGACTGATGCAGAACTACAAGTGATTTTCAGTACGATTTACTCGATTTGGTTAGCAAGGAACAATAATAAGTTCAATGAGAACCAGTTTACTCCCCACCACATTGCGGCCACAGTCTGGAACAAGTGACTGAAAGGCGAGAAGAGAAGAAAATGATTGGGAGTGCTCCACCAAAAGAAAAATGGAAGAAACCATGGGCAATTACCTAAAGATAAACTTTGACGGGTCGTGGAAGAATCTCACAAGGGAAAGCAAAGCCGGAGCGATCATCCGCGACGCTACTGAGAAGTTTATAGCAGCGGCATCAATGGTCGCGGGCTTTTGCTCATCAGCAAAGCAGGCGGAAATCAGAGCGGAAAGGGTGGGCACTGAGTTAGCAATAAAAATTGGGGCGCGGAAAATGGTATTGGAGGGGGATGCTATGGTGCTTATTGACGAAATTAGACTACAAAGGTGTGGCCACGAAGCAACAGACATTACAGAGATTGAAGAGGAGATATAAGAGCTTCTGGGAAAGCTAAACTCAATGGAAGATTGGGAAATCTTGTATGTTCGCAGAGGAGGCAATGAAGCTTCTAACTCCCTAGCCCAGAATCAGCGAGGAGGGAGTGAACAGGAATGGCTTACAAATCCTCCAACTTGGCTTTTATCAATTCTCGAATATGATGTAATTGAAACTATTTTAACACTGTGAGGTCTTAATGCAGTTTTGACGCGATTTCTTAACGCGTATGCGCAAGTGCACGGTCAAGTAATATAGGGGTCGTATTTCAACCCCGAGTTATCGATCCCACGAGGACAGACATGAGACTATTTAATTAGTTACTTAATTTAGAGTACGATACAGGAGGAAAGATTTAATTGATTTAAGACTTAAAATAACAACTAAGCTAACATTTTTTATATTTTTCTTAATTTTAAGAAACAAATATATGTAGAAACTAGGCAATCTCTAGATCACCTAAGGCTGTAGACGATTTCCGGTTAAGCTATGTAACACGTCAACCATATTCTAGTTCAGCCGGGTAATAGGCTATGACAATATCCTGTCGGTATCATGTCATTTTACGTCTCGGTTAACTACAATCTCCTCTCGATCTCATGTTGTCTACCGTTCCGTTCTAGCAGGTCAATCTACTGGTACGATAACGGGTCCTGTCAGTCCACCGTTTCACGGAACAGCTCAATGATCCTACCGAATCTACCCACACTAGGCCAATCCTAACACTTCTCATTTTCGGTCTCGATGATTCGGGATTGTGTTCAAGTTCTCATCATAATTAGGCTAAGTCACTGTCGTGCACTCATCTAATTAGCTAGTACGTCCGGGTAGCTACTCCATTCATACTAAAGATTAAGCATAGAACAAGAACATGTAACTAAAAAAATATTAACATTAAGCAAGACGATGAACTATGAACAAACCCTAGTTTTCATGAATATTAAATTATAATCCCGTCGTGTCAATAGACGAGATTCACTAACAAGTTCAAGAAATCAAGTATTCATTCAAGAGATCAAAATCATGCGCATGAAACAAAGTCTTAAACCCGGAAAATCATTCGTCTACATAAAACCCTAGGCTCTCATAGAGATGCCTAGCAAATAGTTTAGCTAATTGAAAAATCAACCAAATAAAGCTAAGAAGTTTCTCCATACAAGATTTGGAAGAAGAAGAAGAAGAAGAAGAAGAAGAAGAAGAAGAAGAAGAAGAAGAAGAAGAAGAAGAAGAAGAAGAAGAAGAAGAAGAAGAAGAAGAAGAAGAAGAAGAAGAAGAAGAAGAAGAAGAAGAAGAAGAAGAAGAAGAAGAAGAAGAAGAAGAAGAAGAAGAAGAAGAAGAAGAAGAAGAAGAAGAAACCCTATAACCCTCCGATGGTGGATTGGATCTTCACCTGTCGTCTTTGTCGTCCTCTCTTTCCTCCTCTAACGTGAGTTTTGCTCCAAAATACGTGAATGATTCTTTTCCCCAACTCCTAGGTCTTTTAGCAAGTAACTTCAATCACTTGTTGCCCAAAAAGTCTTCAAAATTGCATTAAACCACAAGAATTTCCATTCTGGTAGTCAGACTTACCAGCAGAAGGTGATATTTTTGCTAACTGCCAAAATTTCTAAGTATGGGACTGGTCTTACTACCAGTATAGTGGTAGTACGACCAGTCTGGGAAAATAAAGCCTTTTTCTTCACTCCTTTGGTCTTTTCTTCTCCTGTCTTCCATTCCACACACCGTTCTTGAGCCTTCAAACATTTTGAAGTTCGTTTCCTCTTGCCAATGCACATATCCAAGATTTCGGTTCCTGAAAAACACAACACGAAACATACCGGAAGATCAAATATGACAAAAATAGCTCGAAATTACACAAGAAACGCCAGAATTACACAATTATGCTCAAACGCTCAAGCATGCTATATTTCTCTCAATTCATAGTGTAAAACTAATATTATTACCCCGGAAAATACGCAAAACGGTATAAAATATGCAAGAAATATAACTCTAATAGAGAGTTATCAAATCCCCCACACTACCTTTTTGCGCGTCCCGAGCAAAATGTTCACACTACGTTTTAATCCACCGAATTGCATACAATCTCCACTAGCCATGTGACACAAACAACACACACACGCGATGCAAACTACATGACTATACAATGCAACTCGATTATAGAACAATGCATATATTGAAATAACACAATTTTTTTCATTCTTTTCCTTAAGAGACGGGCAATCTCACTATCACTAACCAAAATCATTAAGTTATCACAAGTCTCTTTTGCAATTTCACAACCAATAGCACGAAATTGAAGTAGAATGATCCTACGCACAAGTTCACTAAGGGGTCCCCAAACATCCACCTATACAATCCAAGATCCGGGCACGTCCTTTAGCTCAGAGGGTCTAGGTATCGTAATTACTAAGGTAGTCTTTCGTCCCCAATTCATTTGAGGTTTTCAGACCCTTTTAGTTGTTATTGCATTGAATGAAAATTGTCCCAGTGATGGGAGACACAACTCCGTGTAATACAGCTTGACTTCAATTTTTCTTACACGCTCTAATTGGCTTGAATCCAAATTCCCCAAATGAATGGAGGCACATTCGGTTGTTCACCGTATCTAGTCCAAGAGAAGATTTTGATTCATCATTTTTTTTTTTCATTCTCTTCTTTTTATTTTCAACCGTGCATCTAAAGCAACTAATTGTGGGCTTTTTCGGTTAGCTCTTGAAACCGTCAGAAGGGATGGTGGTGTACGCTCCCTAAATTCACTTATGCTAGAGCAATGTACCACATGGAACCGACTTTACACGAAGGTTCACCCCAGATTTATAAGAGGCCACAAGTTTCCACTCGAAAACAAACTATTTAACTCCTTAGGACTAAATCCTCCTAGCACAATAAAGGAACTAAAGGTATGCCCTCGTATACTTTCCACTTTTCCCTGAATACTCGAGACTTCCTTTCGTGAAACTAGTGCGCATGATACTAAAAATTAAGGTTTTCCCCACTACGGTGCTTCTTATTCATCGAGACTCTTTCACTGAACTCTCTCTGGTTTCAAGCTTCATCAATTGCCCGTAACTCAATTTTTTTTTTAATTTGTATGGTTTTTATTTGATTTATATTTTTTTTTAATTTTCTCACATTTCCTAAACTTTATATGCAACTGGCCAACTCGATTAATCCCAACGATTGGGTAGGAGACTCAATAAGGTAAAAGTGTAGAATAATGCAAAAAAATTAAAACTAGCACAATACGACACTAACATAATCTACACTAACCATACCAACACAATACTACACATACTATATGTAACAAGGTTGTGCAAAGACAAAACATGGCTAGCGGAAATATATACAAAACTCCCCCACACTTAAGCATTTCGTTGTCCTCTACGAATTTAAAGATATACTAGGAGGACTCATCGCTTAAATGTTGGCGGTGGATCTACACAATTATTGCTCAAACCGTAGAACCCGAGAGAGTTAGAGATGCCTGTGGTGCCTGGACCTACACGGGCACCGTTGCCGCGAAACTGCAACAAGGGGTCTTATGGACCGTTGGCAGTTTCCGCAAAGTCTCACCTCGCGTCTGGATCCCGATGCGCCTACTCAACATTCTCTACCACGCGCATCAAGAAGGGGAACCCGAATCGTCTTCTGTACCTGTGTCGCTGCACGCTTATTGGAAGAATTAAATCAACTCTCTCTCACCCCTCAAAATCAAATATGGAGAATTAAAAGCAAAAACAGAAACAAATTGCAACCTGCTCTACATTGGGTTGCCTCCCAAGCAGCGCTTGTAATTTAAGGTCGACAACCCGAACCGATTACCTCAACCGAAAAGGAAAGTGGAGACTTCTTTATCCATCCACTTCTTCTTCTTTCGCCATCTCTTTTCCAAAACCTCACTTTCACCCCTGTGCTATGCAGATGATAGAGAGTTGCAGAAGCTGACTCTCTTGATCAACTTACACAAAGTACCACTGGGCTCACATGTATCCTTTTCCATAAACTCATCCCAGTAGTACCTCCTTGGTGCTACATGCTCTTCAAATGACCCATGCAATTCATCCACACCCCCACACTTGCTGACTTCCAACTCCTTGACTATGATATATGGATGATCAATAGAATCGCCCATAGAATAAGAGATTGGAAGTTTCTCATCACATTCTTCCCCATAAGAATCCCCATACAGTAATTGTTCCAGCTCGTCGCGGACTTGCGTGACATAGGATATGGAGAATTCATCATTAATCAGAGTTGGGGCTTTTACCTCAATATCACTGAGCACAAGTGTTTCACCAGCTTCATCGTCTGCACACCACAAGCTTCCAAAGTCGTTGTCTTCCCATTCATACCAAGGATGTGAGGGCCCATGCGGTCTTGGCTCGCAATACGGCAGATCTTCCCATATTGGGCACACAGGTTCACCCCAGTCTGAATCGGAGTCTGAGTCCTCATAAATGGTAGAGTCCACCAGTGGTTCCTGGACACTACAGTCATTTCTCGGCTCATGTATCTCTTCTTCCATTTGTGGTGGAAATGATGAAGGTTCAATGTGAGGCTCAGTGTCATGTGGAAAGGGCTCCTCTTGTGGTTCTTGAATGTTAGATTCCCCTGCTGTTGACAGTTTTTCTACTCGTTTATTTATCCTCTCCATCATCTCCCTCACATATTCCCTACTTGTGGCTAAATCCTCTTGTGGTAATTGTGCAGTTATGGAAAAAAAATTGGTGCACACTTCGATGTCCTCCATAATACGACGTCGTTCTGCCATAATCGCTGATGAGTCTTCCTAGTGCTGATAAAGCTGGGGTGCATGTACTCGACATGAGTCTCTACGGTCGTGCCAAATGCAGCATACATAGCACCAAATTATGCATGCCTCCTCTTCTTCATGGTTTCCTCTGCAGTGGAAACAGTAGGGGGGACCCAAATAATGGTTTTCGCTCCACATGCTTAGAACAACTCCTGCTTCACACGTTCCTGAAAAAATAGACTCACAACACCCGTGAAGCACAGCGATAGAGAATAAAAATAAATAAAACTAAAGTAAAAGTACTCTAAACTAACTCCTAACTAAATGATCTATTGCTGTCCCCGGCAACGGCGCCAAAAACTTGACGTGATTTCTTAACGCGTATGCGCAAGTGCCCGGTCAAGTAATATAGGGGTGGTATTTCAACCCCGAGTTATCGATCCCACGAGGAAAGACTTGAGACTATTTAATTAGTTACTTAATTTAGAGTACGGTACATGAGGAAAGATTTGATTGATTTAAGAATTAAAATAACAACTAAGCTAATATTTTTATTTTTATTTTTTTTTATTTTTAAGAAACAAATATATGTAGAAACTAGGCAATCTCTAGATCACCTAGGGTTGTAGACGATTTCCGGTTAAGTTATGTAACACGTCAACCATATTCTAGTTCAGCCGGGTAATAGGGTATGACAATATCCTCTCGGTCTCATGTTTTCTACCAGTCCGTTCTAGCAGGTCATCTACTGGTACGATAACGGGTCCTGTCGGTCTACCGTTTCACGGAACAGCCGAATAATCCTACCGAATCTACCCACACTAGGCCAATCCTAACACTTCTTCTTTTCGGTCTCGATGATTCAGGATTGTGTTCAAGTTCTCATCATAATTAGGCTAAGTCACTGTCGTGCACTCATCTAATTAGCTAGTACGTCCGGGTAGCTACTCCATTCATAATAAAGATTAAGCATAGAACAAGGACATGTAACTAAAAAAATATTAACATTAAGCAAGACGATGAACTATGAACAAACCCTAGTTTTCATGAATATTAAATCATAATCCCGTCGTGTCAATAGACGAGATTCACTAACAAGTTCAAGAAATCAAGTATTCATTCAAGAGATCAAAATCATGCGCATGAAACAAAATCTTAAACCCGGAAAATCATTCGTCTACATAAAACCCTAGGCTCTCATAGAGATGCCTAGCAAATAGTTTAGCTAATTGAAATCAACCAAACAAAGCTAAGAAGTTTCTCCATACAAGATTTGAAAGAAGAAGAAGAAATAGATCAAACCCTAGAACCCTCCAATGGTGGATTTGGATCTTCACCCGTCTTCTTCGTCGTCCTCTCTTTCCTCCTCTAACGTGAGTTTTGCTCCAAAATACGTGAATGATTCTTTTCCCCAGCTCCTAGGTCTTTTAGGAAGTAACTTCAATCACTTGTTGCCCAAAAAGTCTTCAAAATTGCATTAAACCCCAAGAATTTCCGTTCTGGTATGACTGGTAGTACTACCAGCAGAAGGTGATATTTTTGCTGACTGCAAAATTTCTAAGTATGGGACTGGTGTTGCTACCAGTATAGTGGTAGTACGACCAGTCTGGGAAAATAAAGCATTTTTCTTCACTCATTTGGTCTTTTCTTCACCCGTCTTCCATTCCACACACCGTTCTTGAGCCTTCAAACATTTTGAAGTTCGTTTCCTCTTGCCAATGCACATATCCAAGCTTCCGGTTCCTGAAAAACACAACACGAAACATACCGGAAGATCAAATGTGACAAAAATAGCTCGAAATTACACAAGAAACGCCCGAATTACACAATTATGCTCAAACGCTCAAGCATGCTATATTTCTCTCAATTCATAGTGTAAAACTAAGATTATCAGCCCGGAAAATACGCAAAACGGTATAAAATATGCAAGAAATATAACTCTAATAGAGAGTTATGAAGTTTTATTCTAAAAAAAAGAACGCTTACGGGTTACTAGATCTAAAGTGTATGGCTGAAAAATAAAAATATATCGTAAACACATTCTAAAACCTAATTTTTACCACCAATGCCACCTTCACCAACCCACCGGACACCACCAAGAAAAAAATTGCAGTCTTTCCATACAAGTGCAAGTTCGGTGCTTTTGCCACTGCATTGCTCGTAACTCGTCAATTATGAAGCAAAACACAGCCATACTCCACCATTGAACAACTTCACTGAATTCGACCCCGATTCACCATAGCACACATCATTAAATTTGAATCTAAACCCTTCTAGACACTGAAATCTGGACCCGTCACCACCTTAACCCTTCATATTCATCCACTTAAGAAACCATAAAACACTGAATTGAGCCATCCCACAATCAACCTTCAAAACATAGCTGAAGAACAGCTCATCAATTACCACGAAACAAACCCATATAACATGTATCCTCCTTCAGAATTCACCACTGCCAAAATCATCTTAAAGCTCAAAATTTCGCCGAGCCCAATTGAATCAAATTGATTGAAACCACACCAATGAAGCTATGAATTATTTCCGACCAAATCGACCGAACCCGCACCCAGAATCCAAACACATCAAACCCTAAGTGGGGGCTATGGCTCAGTTGCAGGACAAACTAAATAAATCTCTCATAGCAATGTCAATTAGCTGCGACGATAGTTGAAGAAACTCGCTAGCATAACAGAAAGTGACAAAGATGGCGAGCTTGAGCTGGGGTATTGCGTGTTGATGGTTGTGAAGGCGAAAACTAGGGTAGGGAAGAAGGAGATGGAGATTTGGGGTATGTTGATCACTCAGGAAGGAAATAGATAGAGAGGGGGCGTTACTTGATTTGGGGTATGGGGGTTGAGAACAAACAAGATTTGTTGATGTAGAAAGAATGAGGGGATTATTTGGGGATGAAGATGATTCAGGAGGGAGACGGGATTCTTTTGCTTATTAATATTTATTCATTCTTGGTAGGTTTTAATTGAAATGAAACAAATAATTTTGTTACCACTGTTAAAAGTAGGAATGAGTAAACATAATTATAATATGGGTAAAATATAATAAAGGGTAACAACGGGTAAAATATGAAAATACATTTACGAGTACCATGGACATTTCAATAGGTGTGATTGACTACTGTTGCAACAAATGGGAACTAGTAAAGCTAAATATGAAAATGTGGGCACCAAAATTGTAACGAAGGTCATAATATCAGTACCGCCAGTGCAGTTGTGTCTAATTTATATTATCATTTGTTAAGACTAAATGACTTAATTGTGCACAAGGGGTTGGCTATTATACACTCAAACAAGTCACTTCACACTATTTCAATGGGAATAGTGACTAAATTCTCGCTATTCTATTTTTTTCCATTTAGGTGACACGTTGATAAGCACAGACACCCACTCTCTTTTCGACCTATTTGCACATACCATGCTTATTTTTTATAAATAAATTTGTGTATTGACTGGAATACGACGCAGTAGTATATGTGCCGAAGTATTTTGTATTTTCAAGTAAGATCCTTCGTTGACCTTGTCGGTAGAAATAACCTCCAAATTCTTCTCCAAATCTTTACACATAACATCCCTTCTAACAATTTCATCTCAAATACTCATGCTCTCCAAGTGCTGTTGGAGCTTGGCAGTTCTAACCCCAACATACAGCTTCTCATTTTTATGGGTCCCAGTGTCACCGGATGATTTATATTTTTCATCGGTCTTATTGCCACGAGATGGCTTCTCATTCTCATTGCTCATGGTGCCACGGATCTGGGGTTTATCCTGCCACCATCTGTGCGACACACGGTGGTTGCAACGCATTTGAGTTGACTATCACATAATCCTTCAGCACCATTATACAGGAGAAATTTAAAGGTAGAGTTACAAATTAGAATATGAGATACATATATTTTGGAGTAGGACATTTTTATTACTCAAGAGAAAATACAGGGAGTGAGAGTTGGTTTGCTCCAAATAAGTTCATACCTATTTATACTACTAACTTCTTATCCTAAATGTAAATCACACACCTCACTAATGACAGCTCTAGAGTATTATCAAATTATTATATTATTTTATACAGTTCTTTTATCTTCTCAACTCTGCATACCTAGAACCATCCACATATTCAATAACCGTGCACATAGTTCTACAATATTCAAGAACCATCTACACACGTTCAAAACAAATCAGTAACACTTAGGGATGGCAACGGATCAGATCCACCTGTATCCGTATCCATATCCGAATAAGAATGGTAGATCCATATCCAATCCCAATCCAATCGGACCTTCACCGAATTCGGATCAAATTCGGGTCAGGTCTAAACTACAAGATCCATATCCGATCCGAAAATTCACGAGGTACAAATCGAATCAGAACCGGGTTAGATTTCAAAAGAACCCAAAAATAAAAAATAATAAAAATTACAACAAAGCCAAAGCATGATTTAGTTCCATATCAACAAGACCTTCACAACTTCAAACTCATAAATAAAAAATATAGTGTCGCACAAAACATTATTACACCACTTCATCATGAATTTAACAAAAAGTTAACACACACAAAATTGTCCTAACTCGTTGTTCATCGCTCATAAGGTCAGTAATTTATGTGAGGCTAGGGTAATATCACTATCAAGGAAATTAAATTTAGAATTTGAACCAATAGTATGTATATTTATTATTAAATATAACTCTTAGGGGCATTTTTTTTTAAATATAAAGTATCGGATTGGATCGGATCGGATCAAATATCCAAAGGATATGTACTATGATCCAAATCTGGATCCATATCCATTCAGATCCTGCTTTCATAATCAGTATCCGATCCATTTTAAATTGAATCGGATTCGGACTTGATCCATTGGGATCGGATCACTCGGATCTCGGATGAGACTGGACCAAATTGCCAACCCCAATAGCACTTTAGAGTTTTCGGGATCTTTCTTCCACATGCTAGACCTTATTGAATGCGTTGTCACGTTCTTGTTGCTTCTACCATATGCCACATAATATTCCAACCATGAAATATGATTCTAAACTGATCCGAGATATGGTCATGGAATGACATTGGGTTGGCATGCCAGGGGGTAGGTAAAAGGCATCATGTGACACTGGGCACTTGGAACCTTGAGGCCACACTCAATAATAAGAACTATATACATACAATTATTTGGAGGAAACCAATTTTCTAGGAGCTAAAATAGAGTAGGACCATCGTGTGGTCATCTGGCCCGATTCTACTATTCAACATCTGCATAGGCTTCATTGGAAACTCAAAAATGTTTATGCTTTTGCAATGAATTGAGTATGATTCTCTTGAAACAAATGACTATTCGTAGTATTCATGGAAGTTATGTCTGTATCTCTGATGAATAGATTGTCATTACAATGAGTTACAAAGTCAATTTTCTTTGGAGCACAATGACTTCAGCCAGACTAACACCAGAATTCTGGACAAAATCAAATATTGCTACTCAATTTTTTTGCATTGATATATTATGATTCATGCGGGCACTTGCTGTAATACCGCGTCTAATTGCAAGGGTAAATAAGTAATTAGGAAGCATTATGAGAATTTAGTAATGGAAATATAAATTTGGGTAAATTATTGTGTTTTAAAGTTAAAGAGGTTAACATGAGATTTTAGGAAATATTAGGTTAGCAATTGTTAATTTTATACGTTAGTGTTTTCTTTTAATCATTAACGTGTGTACGACCACCGCGAGCTTGAGTGTGTGTGCCACACTCAATTATCTTACATATTGGTGTGCCAACCACACCATAATATTTCTCCTCAAACTTCATCTTCTCCAAGTGTCTTTCTCCTTCGGGAGATTTTACCACCACCATTGCCACCATAACTATCACCGACTACTTTCAACCTCCCTATATAAACAACTCACCACCCTCATCATCCTCATCATTATCAGTTCCATCATCCTCACCACCATCTTCAAATTCACCATCACCTCCATCACCGCCACTGTGGACAAGGAGATCTTGGAGGGAATATCTAGATGTACACCTGTAGTAGCCAAGAACACGATGCAAAAGCACAGAGAGTGAGAGTAAGGGTGTAGGGGAAAGAGTAAGCTTTTGCTAAATGTCTGAGAGAGAGAGACAGTGTGATGATTAGAAAAAGAGCCCAACCGAAGGCAAACGTTCCTATATATATGGTCTTAAAGTGGCAGTTACGAGGGGTTACGTGGCCGCATATGACGGCGACGTAACCCTCTCGCACGTTGCACGATCAACCATATATATAGGGCACGTTGCACGATCGACCGTATATATAGGGCAGTTCACATGATCGTCCGTATATATAGGGCACGTGATCATCGAGTCTCTCAGAAAATTGACAAGGGTCGCGCGTGAGCGTAACCGCTGCTCGCGTGCGGCGTGCCTTACTCTAGCCTCCAAGCCACTTGAACCCTACAACTCCCGTGCTGTTAGTATGCGAGGGTGACCCTGTCTCACAGACCCCATATATACAAGTGCGAACATAAAGATAAAGATATAGATAAGTGCAAATCATAGAGATAATAATAGAGTTGCAGCGGAGTACCAATAAACCTCCTCGATGGCTGCTACGTGGATGATGTTCGATCTGCCCAGAATGCACTATCTACAGCCACCTCCAACTCTCGGACAAGAAAACCCACCACCACCTCCATCACTCTCTCTCTCTCACCCACTGCTCCGTCTCTTTCTCTGTCTCACCCTCTTCTCTTTCCAGAAATAGAGGCACAATAGTGTTGGAATAGATGCCCTAGAGGCAATCTAATTTTATTATGAATTTACTAGAATAATCATTGTATTATTTATGGAGATATTTAATATAATGAAGTCCTTAGATTTACAAATCGTGTTGTTTATCTTAAATATCCCATAGTCAAATATATGATTAATAGGACGATCATCTATAGACTAGTATGGGGTTGGATTGATATGGAGATATCACGATCCAACACATGGGTATGTATTAGGAGTAATGACATAATGGATTGACCCAAATCTGAGAAGGCTACATACAAGTTATGTAAAGTCACAAGCGCTTCTCGTGGTGATAGGATATTATCATCCTTAGACTTGAAGTCACTAGATCCTCTAATTGTGGAATATTGTGCTTTGACAACGTCAAACGCTACTCCGTAACTGGGTAGTTATAAAAACGCATGTTGGGCACAATAGGAAGCAAGCTTAGGATGGTAAGTGATGTAGATAGGATTTGTCCCTCCCACATAACAGGAGCAAATTTCCGAGGCCACTCGAGGGATGGCGCCTATGGAATGTCTGACCAGACTCATATGAATCAATATGGGGATATTTATGTCATATGCATGGATAGGGCTATTCCCAGGATCGAGGAACATGGATTGGATATACGAGTGTGACTTGTATGTCTCGTGTCCAATCCGGATAATGAGACAAAGGGATGCGATAATAAGATCACAAAGTTTTGTCAAGATGACTATTTCTATTAATTGGGTAGCGTGGATGTGTTGCTAGACACCGCTCCATGTTTGTAAATAGTTACTACCAATTAAGTAGAAACCTATGGGGTCACACGCCATATTGATATAATTGGACATGAGACTTAATTAATAGTGATTAATTAAAAGGATCATATTGTAACAAGTTGCTAACTTGGTAGGACTAATTAGCAAATAATACTAGTCCATATATGGATATGATTAGTATTGGGCCCTTTATGGAAACAACTAGGAGTAGTTGGACTATATAACGGAACTCCTTCCTTCCCTCTCAAAAAACATGTTATTCATAACACATATTGAGAGGAGAGAAAAGAGTTGAGAGCAAGCAAGTAAGAGGCCGAACGCCCCTTACCCGCCGCCCCAACCCGTCGGCCACACAAAGGAGGCCGAGCCTCTCTTTGTGGCTTCGTTGCGTGATTCCTTCGTCTCATTCCTCCGTTCTAGCTAGCACAAGAAGGTTGGGAGGTCCAATTCTCTATCCTAGGTGTGGATCAACCGTAGAGAACGTGACATTATTCGCGTTTGAAGTCATCAAAGGAGAACCCAAAGGTAAACACATATTGATCCTTTACTATTGTTATGTGTTCTTGACTTGTGACCCTTTGGAGGGATTTTAACGGAATAATTATCTTCTTCCGCTGCGATTCCATGTTCAAAACCCTACAAACAGCAGCAGCGACAAGCCCAGAAGCCACTACTACCACCACCACTGTTCCTGACAGGAACAACCACCCGAAGCCACCCACCTCAAGTTCTCTTCTCTTCTTCGAATTTATGCTTTCTCTCTCGATACCCCTTCTGTTTCGACCTCAGAAGAAGAAGAAGAAGCCAGAACCGAAGCCACGACAGAAACAGCTCCAAGCTTCGCCGGACCTCCATATTTTCCGGCGACAAGTTTGGCCCAACCAAACAGGAGGTACCCAGACCTCTTCCCTTGTCTCTCTATCACCTAGAGGGTCGGACAAGCCTCTAGGAGGTCTTAGCCACGCTCGGAATTGACCGGAGAATTCCCCGTCAGACATCACCACCGGTGCCGTATTCGGCGACTCAAACCGCTCGTTTCTTGGCCGTTTCTTGCGATTCTTGGCCTAGGTGACAAATTCGTAAGCGAGGAATACGAGTAGATCTCTGACTATTGGATTAAGGGTGAGTAAATATGCCAAGCGTTGCGTGCTTAGCTCATTTCGTGTCGCAAATTTGATTTTAATACTTGTCTCAAAATATGTTTTCTTACCATTTAAAGATGTTACTTTGCTTTGATACTGTCACATGAGTAAAAATAATCCTTAAATAACTTAAAGTGAAAATAGTTGTGCGTGGATCGTTATATATGCTTTTCGATAAGATTGGTCGTGGTTGGCTGCGGTCACCCGACTCGTTTATTTTACCGGGTCGCAACATGCCCGGTTGCTCCATGTACTCACCTCTCTGGCCGCAAGAAGTCTTAGGGGGGGGGGGTTACCGGCACTTAAGGTCTTGGAGTATGCGAAATGGGTAGATCTTCCCCGTATCAAGAAGTAATTAATGCAGTTTCTCTGAGAAGATGATTTACAAAAAAAGAATAAGAAATAGACTGGGATTAACACTCCCCGTTGTAATTTGAGAAGGAAATTCAAGGAACGAGGATTTTATAAGTGTGCTTCTTTTTATTCTTCAAGTTTACTCTGGTTTTCTTCTTTATAACTTTTGTGAAAACAAATTGTGCTTCGTCATCTGTTTACGAGCTCGGGTATTTGATTACTCGGTATTGTATGCTGACTTTAATAACTGATGTTCTTGTTTTACTTCCCACTACAGGTTTATAAGCTGAAGATTACGATGTAGCCGGGTATGGGGTTCACTAAGACAAATACCGTCCCAAGTAGTAAGCTAGTGTGATTAGTGTAAGAATAATGTTTGATAATGATGTATGATAGACTTATGAACGCTATGTAATGTTTAATAGTATTGTAATATATGGATTTTATGCTTATGGCTTCCACCAACACTTTTGGCATCGCCCTCCTGGGCTTTCCGGTCCGGAACAGAAGGCTTGGGATCACGGGTTGTTGCATGTGGTATAAGAGCAAACGTTCCTGTTTAAAACCCGTAGGGTAACATAAAATGAACATATGACAATATAATTAAAATTAGAAAAGCTGTTCGGGTAATGAGTAGCCTAAAAAGAAGTCTTGATTAATTCCTCCCACCCTCATCATGTTTCAAGTAGTGTTGCCCATTATAGATTTATGTGATATGATTTTCTTTGAGTTGCATTTTATTAGTGATCCTTACTTTCACTATGAGAAAAAGGATGGAAACAAAATTTGATTGGTACTTGAAGTACTGTCTATGTTATGTGATAACTGTGTTAGAGGTATTACTGATTGTGAAATTATGAGATAGTTGTTGTTGAGATTTTCACGACCGTAACCAAAGATACCATAGGGTTGTTTACTCAGAGACTCAGAAGCCACTCGGTGCCCCTGCTCGAACTTACAACCATTAGTAGAGGGCTGGAAATGGCAAAGGCAGCTGGGTGTATGGATGTAATTTCAGAATCTGATTCCTTGAATACAGTGGAACTGATCCAAAGCTACCGAACGGGCCAACCAATGGTGGAAGTCAGCGGCTAAATCTATTCGATCCTCAAGGAAATAACTCATCTTATACATGGGTTGAGCAGAGTATAGTTTAGTCACGCTGGTAGGTCCGCTATCAAGGAAGTTCATTTCTATGCACAATGATCTCTGCAAACTTCTCTATATAGTCTCTATACTAGAAATCCGAGTTTGGCTATTGATGTTTTAGCTTATGATCTAAGGCCTTTTTGACACTTGAATGAAAGCTTGTTTCTAAAAAAAATATTATGCAATTTTTTTGTTGAGGAAATATAATGAATTATTAGTATTCGCTATTATTTTCTGTTACCAAGTGAAACTGAGAGATTCTATTCATCTTTCATCATATTATGTAGTAATATTTTTATTTTCTTCAAATTACGCACCAATTATAATTTTCTTGAGAATGATAACTTTTTTGAGAATTAACCAATTAGAGAATTTCACAAAAGTTATACCTATAAACCTGTCAAAATATTTAGTGACACATGGAATCTCTCGTTGAAAATAGATAAGATAGTGAAATTAAATACAAGCGTGGATTTATTCAAAAAAAAAAATACAAGCGTGGATTATTTTCACCTTCCTTTCAATTCTATTGAATCTTATTTTCGTCTTCTTCATCATCACAATTCACAGGCTCTCTCCTCCATAGCCCTCTCCTCTCAGTCGCTCGTTGCAATCATCGTTGTAACTCTCTGAACCCTACGCAGAAAAATCCCCCCTACGAGAGCGGTAATCAACACATAGAGAAACACAACCCCTTCATCGCCAATCTCTCTTCCCCAGAGAAAAAACCATAGAGAGAGAGAGATAGAGAGGAGATTCGGATGTTGTAAAATGGGCGCTGCTGGCTCCAAACTCGAGAAAGCCCTCGGCGACCAGTTTCCGGAAGGCGAACGATACTTCGGCCTCGAGAATTTCGGCAACACCTGCTACTGCAACAGCGTCTTGCAGGTTCGCGATTTCATTCATCTTTTTCTCGATCCTCTGATTTGTGTTTGCGTCAACATTTGTTTGATACGATCCCCAGAATCGAATTCCCAATTGGGTCTATCCCAGAATCGAAATTCCCAATTGGGTCCAACTGGGTTTTGTTTAGATTGTTGTGGTTGGTGAAGTTTTGGCACATTTGTGTTTG
Organism: Linanthus parryae; assembly: GCA_023055425.1. Taxonomy (NCBI): domain Eukaryota; kingdom Viridiplantae; phylum Streptophyta; class Magnoliopsida; order Ericales; family Polemoniaceae; genus Linanthus; species Linanthus parryae. The sequence goes on along the minus strand of JALGPY010000041.1, from coordinate 103,868 downwards.
GTGATGATGACATTCAGAGGCCTTTGCCTTGTTTTATCTGCCAAATGTAGTTTCTTTTTTTGCATCCTCTCTGAATGGCGCATGTTGAAGATTTTCGGTTGCAGGTTTTCTACCTTATTTGAGGTTCAAACTTCAAACTAATGAGGAAAATGAAATTTGAATATGAAGATCAAACATGCCCAATACATAGAGTATGAGAATTGGTTAAAGTTTTTGATCTAAAGTACTAAAAAACTATGAGGTGTGTGTAATTCAAGAGTACCCACAAAATGTACCATATTCTTGATTGCTTATAGCACCTTGGACTTGGTGGTGATTACTCGAGGAACTGGAAATGTTCAACTCAGCAATTTCCTCATAATAATTTGCGGGTTTCATTGAATTCTAGTAATTAATTGTGCACTTGAAGCCTTCAACTATCTTTTGCATACACCAGAGATATAAAGAAAACTGAGAGCGTAAATAAGTGTTTTTCTCCTTCGAATCTTCTGCCCTACCTGAAAAATAAACGCGGTTTGTTATTTTGTGCATAGGATGGATCATGCTAAAATTACGAAAACTGATTATGGGAATTTTAATTACTTTCCATGTATTTCACCCGTTATCAGTCCTGCACTTTCCTTTTTGCAAACACATATCATATGCGAGAGTATTTTTTGTTGAGTTACTTAACATTTGGTGGAAGGGGAACCGGGTGGAGGGTGCTTACATTTGACAGGGGAACTTTCAGTTTTAAAATATTTTTTGAAACTTATCGTACTTTTTTTCTCCTTTTGATTAGCGTAATATAATGCAAGGTTGTTAGGTAATTTGAGCTGAAAGATTCGTTATCCAAGTTCCGTTACTTTTTTTTGTTGATAAGTAGAAATAAAGTTACACCTTGACTTTAACAGCACAAGGATACTTTAGGACAGGAAGCGACAAAAATAAAATACATTTTATGTATACTGTCTGTTACTGTTGTATTAAGTTTTATTCTATAGTCACAAGGAAAAGCAACAACTGCCATTAAGTTTGATCTCATCATTATGACATTTCATGGAAAAGCTATAATAATTACATCATCTAAGCTCCTCGGTGAAAGCATAGAGAAAAGAGATGGATCTTTTGACATTGATTTCACACACTTGTGCCCCTATCACTGAAGCATGTCTAACAGGCACGAATGAATATTTGTGGGGTTTGAACTCATTGGCGGGTTACAAACTGATATGGGACTGGGTTATATGTGTGGTTGTATCATCACTTTTAGCTTCTTTGTGTGCTGGCATCCCATCAAATTTCTTGCAGTAATGGACATGAAAAGGGCAATCCCGTCCGGCACAGCTTTGGAAAGATGAAAAGTTGATGACCTTAGTTATGATGCTTCATGGGTGTTTGTTGCGCCTTGATTCCAGTTTTTCGTTTGCGTGATTTCCAGAAGGTAGTTACATATGGGGAAGTTGAAGATTTGGGATTAGTGTTCTTGTTTGTGGGTTTGAACTGTTGAGATTTAGAAGAAAGGTACTTGTGTTATACTAACTTATAAGGACCACAGACCTCAGTTGCGCTTTGAAAATTATCCGGAAGTGTTAATGGGTGAAATCAATAGTGGGAGTTCTAGTATATAAAATTCAGATTATTTGTATACGGTTCGCATAATTCTTGGCATAATGTTTGAAATCAATTGTCTTTAGTTCAATTACCTCAACAAAGTATCTTGTTTTGTCTTATTTGTGGGCAATGTCTGTACAGTCCCAATGTTCCAGAAATTGCCATCCAGCCAGATTCGGGATACTCTCCTAACTTGGAGGAAACCTAGCTCATCCTAAATTCTAATCTTGACCCTCCACTCACTATCACTCACAATCAAAGGATACTGTTAAGACATTGTTTCTAAACGTCTCTTGTTATCACTTCTCTCCTCCCCATCTCTCTGCTCTCTTATTCCCTCTCCATATCTTGTCCTCATGTTGTGATGTCTGAGAAAAAACCAGCCAGAGTAATATTATCACGAGCTAGTAATAGCTGTTTATTTGGCCAAGCCATCACTTTCTCAGATCAGTGCCGATCCGCCAAAGGCTAGACCAGTCTTATATCATGAATAACCAAGTTGCCACTGCTCAGACCTTTGATATATCCGTCATCTGATTTTGACCAAGAACTTACTCCAATGGTTTTATTTTGATTGGATTTAATGTACTTCAATGTCGTATTAGTATCTATACAAAATCATGATTTTCTTTTCTGGATTATAGACACAATAAACTTTAATCCATCACTCAACCCTCCAAAAAGTTCTAACAAAATTTGGAATCGTTCTCATAACTCTTGTATTTGTGTTTCATGATTCAGAATTTAGAGGTTTAAGATCTGTTAAAATTTCAGATCTCAAGTCACCACCCATTTACCCACCAAATTAATAGGGACTCTCGAACTCCAATTGAGAGCCATCAATTCTGTGTTTGCAATCCATCAATCCACACACTGTTTCACTGTCTCCCTTCTCTGTCATCTGCATGTATGGTTTAACTATGGAAACCTATAAGAAACAGTCAGAGGTCGTCGAATGTGAGGAGTCAAGAAAGAGAAAGGAGAAGAGGCATATTAAGAAAAAGCCAGTGATATTGTTGAACCATATTAAAGCACCATGTTGTAATCTTTTCCGTTGATCACAAGGGGTTGTGAGTGGAGGGTTAAAATTATAAGTTATTATGAGTTAGGTTCCCTCCAAGTTAGGAGAGGACCTGGACACATCCATCAGCTGTTAATATTTTTCTGGCGCAAAAGGGTTGATTAGCTGGATCTCCTTTTGCAAATCTTACTTTATTGGTCGACACACAAATAGGGGAAAGAAAACATATGCTTGTGTACTACCATCATCACTGCCGAATCTAGGCTGGGAAAGAATAACCAATTAGAGCACATTACTGTATTTCCATCTCTGCCACCAGAACTAGGTCGGCAGATGATAATCAATTTTATTGGATATCAACCACGGATGTGGTAATAGGGAAGAGGCTTTATGTTTCATGAATCGCTTATGAAGACTTGGTTTTTTATATGATGACCAGTCTTTCAACAATGCTCATACATTGGCAATTTCCTATATGTAACGCTCAAATCTTGTTCTTTTGTGCAGGCTCTCTATTTCTGTGTCCCATTTCGTGAGCAGCTCCTGGAATACTATGGGAATAGCAAAAATCTTGTAGATGTAGAAGAGAATCTCTTGACATGTCTGGCGGACTTATTTACTCAGGTATAACTCTTCTGTAGATGCTTTTTGCTACTTGGGTAATTAGGTTGCTGTTATAGGTCATACGTCCTCAACCTTCATATGTTTCCAGTTTTACTTTGGACTTCTCTTGGTTCAATTTTCGGTGTAGCTGTTCCCTTTTAAGTTTTATGACTTGATTGCAGCAGCCAGCAGGCATGTGATCTTGACCGTCTGTGTCACAAGAAGATGCTTTGTACTTTCTCTGTGTCTGTCTATAAATGAATTGGCATGTCAAAATCTAAGATATATATATATATATATATAATCTATATATATAATCTATTGGTTGAAGAAAGTAAGAAGTGTTTCTGGTCACTCCTGTGGTTTGTGTATTCAGTAGGTATAAGTAGAGTGGACAATAAGTAGTTTCCACTTGTCTATCACCTGGCTTGTTGGACCAATTTTAGGTACATGTGACAATTTGTTCATGGAGTATCAATATCTTTTGAAAGTCCGGATCCTAGTACTTAAAAGATGTTACGGTCAGATTATGATTGTTGATAGACAAGCTATGGACATTGCTCATACGTTTCCCTTTTTAATGGTTATTGCGACTTTGACTTTGATGTTAATATTATTTCAAAACTTTCCCTACAAATTGTGATGATCTTCGATTCGGTGAACTTCTCCGTGGTTATTTCCCTGTTTTTTGTCAAGTATTTTGGGATTCAGTTGTCACTTTATCCTGTTTTGGCTTCTTCTTGCACTTTATGCCTATTAGGAATGAATTCAGCTTCTTTAAGGAGCATTTGAACTTTGAAGACGCCACCAAAATAAGCATACACTGGACCATCCTTATGTGAATCTATACCTCCATGATATGCAAAGACATCATGAGTTCAACACTTATTGAGATCTGTTGAACTTTAACGTCCCCGAAATGACTTACAACTCTAATTAGCGCGATGTAAGGATTTAGTTATAAATGTGGTAAATTTGTTATTAAGTCTTTGAGCATCTTCAGTAGTAGTAATAGGTATAACTCAGTTTCTGACCGGAAATGGTCTTCTTTCTTCTATTTGTAATTGTAAACACGGTTTAAAGAGCCTACTGGAGATGCTCTTAATGTTCTTTTGCTAGCATTGTTTTAGTAACTTTCTTACTTTTTCTTAACTCTTATCAAAATCCAATCAAATCACCTCTTTCCTCCTCTATGTCCCTCCCTGAATTGTAGTAACTTGGATCCTTTTCTCTATTTTATACCCACACTTCCTAGTGGACCCTACATCCAGTATTGATAATTTGATACATAAATGTCTCATGTATACTAAAGTAAATGGTATATGAGTCTTTGAAATCGCTGACTGTGGCTTACATTATCTGTGTGTAGATAAGTCAGCAAAAGAAGAAAACAGGTGTCATTGCTCCAAAACGATTTGTGCAGAGATTAAAGAAGCAAAATGAAATCTTCCGCAGTTATATGCACCAAGTATGTTCTTTGCACGAAGCTTCACTATAGTTTGGTTTTGGCATGTTTTGTTCGAATGCAAGCTTCATTAACACAATTTTTTGGGTTTTGAAGGGTTATTTAGTCTGCTTTGTGTGTGTGATACTGTTTATTACATTAGAACCTCTGTTTGAACTTCAATTGAGTTTTTATGGCAATGCTAGTTCTAGAGTTAAGCTGCTTATTGAAAGGTTGAAAATGTTAGCTTCTGCTCACTGGTGGCGATGTTTTCTTACGCATGCTCTTTGTTTATGCAAGACCGTTTAGCTATTAGATAGGGGATGCGTATGATCCTCCCTAAGTTAGTTGTCTGAACTCTGAACCGAACATTAGCATTAGTTCCAGGCTTCTAGCAGATGGAACCTCTGAGTTGGTTGTCATTGCACTAGTCTCTCTCTCTCTCTCATCTATATCTATCTCTATATCTATATCTATCTATAAATATGTATATATTTTCGAGACGGATTATCAGTGGCAATAATAGTCCATTCATTTTCCCTTTTGAAGTGGTGGTTGCTCTTGTTTCTCTTTCTCTTTCAAGTTGGAAAGTCAGTGATTTGATGACAAGGTTGTATTTTTATCTGTCATACTACTCTGAGCATGTTGAACTTGCCTGTGTAGGGTCATTAGGGTGGCCGTAAAGCATTGATCCTTTCCCGCCCAATCTAAATTTCGTCAGGATGTGGATCTTTTGTCGACGTTTTAATTTTGGGATGGGAATCAAATATGGGATTGGCTTGTGATTATTATTTTGGGTAAAATACGCTCTGACCCCGTCTTTAGGCACGAAGACACTTTGCCCCCTGTGTTCCGGATAAAGACACATCACCCGTTGTAACCGACCCAAATTGACAGAAGTTGTGTGAAGACAATTCTGCCCCTGATAATGGAGTATAAGTACAACACATTCCTCTACCTTCTCCTTCTCAATCCACTCTCTCTCTCCTCTACACCCAACCCTAGCCCCATCCAGCTACCATCGGCTCCTCTACAGGCCAATCGCCACCACGGCTGCTTGTTAGCGGTGGTGAAAAGGGCAACGACGAGATCTCTGCTTCCCCGTGGTTACAAGAAGAAACATGAGAAAAACAACTTTGGTGGATGTGTGTTAATGGCCGTAGTCAGATTGCGTGTGTTGGTGTTGCTACTTCTGAAATCGAATGTTGAACCCACATCTGGGTTCTTTTTTATTGGTTTTGTTGTCATTTTTTTTTTCTTTGGTTATTGGTGGTGGCGGAGATTTTTTTACACAGAGTAGTGGTGGTGGTGGTATTGGTGATGTTGACGGTGAATTGTTGTGTAGATTTTCTTTCCAGTATATAGATGGCTTCATTTCCATACTCTTTAAAATTGAAGTTGGAAGGAAATGATATCAAGAAATAATCTCAAACCAAGGTTAAAGGCAACCCTAAGTTCCAACAATTTGAAGTTTGCATAAACTTATAATTGTAGTATCGCTTCAATATCCCAAGGGAAATGTTCTAGCTTAGATAAGCAGGCAGCAAAGTGGCTATTACGCCTCACAAATTTCCATAATAGCTACAAATTTCGGAATGTAGTAGATGTTTTGATATAAACTAACCCTTGCTCTTCATTCCTTCACGGCCACATTTGCCAAGTGTTGTTCACCGGCTTAAGGCATACTTATAGACTAGTCAGGATCTTCTCAACTTTAGCTAAGTCTTCATTGACCAACAACACCTTCTCATTATATTCTTCTTTGGAGAGACAAGCCAATTTACTTCTAAACATTATCATAAAATGCCACGCCCAACAGCGGTCTCTGATGAGCGAAATTATTTGATTATTTTATGAACTTCGCATACTGTCTTGCAGAAACAAATTCCACAGGACACATGAAAAGCAATCTGAAATGCATCAATCAATTAGTTCACTCTTCTGGGAAATGCCAATTGAGATCACCTCTGATAGTTGCTAGGAAATTCAAGTATTTCTTGAGAAGATGTCTTAACTCAGCTGCTTGCTCGTCGGTTCATGTTTGCATAGTTCACGTGTTCTCCTGTGTAGCAATTTCTGTTAGTAGATTCAAAAAGGGAAATAGATTAGGCATGTTGGTGATGTAACATTGTTAGTTGGGTAGGGGTACAATCAACTTTTTGCATTATTTGGGGGGGGGGGGGTGTATAATAGTCACCAAAAAATGGCACTATTGACGAACAAGATGGAGGTTAACAGAAGGGGATAAAGTAGCTTAACGTTTGGCAAGACCAAGGAGGCAATGTGTCTCTATCCAAAACTCAGGGAGGCAGAGTGTCTTTATGCCAAAAGACAAGGGATCAAAGTGGCTTTTACCCTATTATCTTTAGTCAAATCTCGTTATGTGTAATTGTATTTATTTTTCTTAGCTGATAAGGAACTCATTCAAAGCATTAAAGTTCTGAAATACGTACAGTTTTTTGGCTTTCACCTTTAGGAACAGAGGATCTGCATTTTGAAATCTGAATTGCCACCATTGTTTCCTAATCAAGATTGAGATACGTGTATTTGGAGACCTACCGCATGAGGAAATGATAGTCCATTGACAGGCATAGTTGATTGGATTGGTTTTCAAAAATGGCAATGTAGGGAGGTTTAGAATGAATGATCAGCCCCTTTGACGAGTTAGATTGACGTGAGGCTCGTATTTAGTTATTGGATGAAAAGAATGATAGCATTAATAATGATGACGATGATGATGATGATGATGATAATGATGATAAAAATAAATAAAGGGTATAAGACAAGTTCACCCCCTAACCTTTGGGATAAAGGCACTGCACCCCCTTTAATAGATCATAACGGATCTCATTAGAAGACAGATGTATCCTGAAGATTTCAGAAAAATGACCGAACAACTGCATCTCCCTACTTACCTAGCCACCACTACCATCTCTCTCTCTCTCTCTCCCCCCCCCCCCTCTCTTCTCCATTAATTCTGGCGACGTGAACCACGAACCCAACACATACAAATTCAAATACAGAATGCCCATCATTCCCCTCTCTCTACTTCTCCCTCACAAATCCAGGGGCCTAGCAGCCAATGAAGCCAATCCTAAGCTCTCAACCGCCACCCTCCATTGCCATTGCAGCCATCAAAGCTTCCTCCTCCTTTGAATTCAGGCAGAGGCTGCCCTCCTCTGCTCCCAATTTCTCCTCTGTCAAATTTTTTAGATCATCTCTCTCCATGGTTCTTACAACTCAATCAGATTCACAGAGCCTCCAAACGCTCTCCTTGACTTTTGTAATTGAAACGGGAGTCACAGAACTCCCAAAATAACGTTCTGAAACTACAACGGGTGAACAGAACATCCAATTTCTCGATCTGATATATTTCTCTTAGAATCCAGTTGATGGTGGTAAACTAGAGCAATCTGAGTTCTTTTGCATAGGATATCTGGTTTTGATTTCCAGGTTCATTTAGTTTCTTTTCTTTCTCACTCTATCTATTTGATTTTGACCAGAGACCCAATCATACTTTTTTATTCAAGGTTCAATTTGAGTTTCGCTTGGCCTCAATCGGGTTTCATATGTTGGGTTTGTGCGTTGCTATGGTTTTCCATGGTGGCCTTGAGATGAGTTTGGGGTTGATAAGGTGGGGTGGTTGTGGTCGATGAAGGTGGCGGTCTGGTGGTAATGGCAAATATTGGCCATGAGCCCATGACAGTGTAAGTAGAGCTGTGGAGTGAGAGGTGGAAGTGGATAAATAGTGGTTTGGTTGGGGTTGGGGGCAGGGGTGGTTCTCTTAGTTGTGGTGTTCTTGGTGGTGTTGGATTTTGGAATCAAATAGAAAAAAAAGAACATTCTACTTCTTTTGTCGAGTTTACAAATTAATTTGTGTTTGATTGTTGCAAATGTTAAATTTTGGGTTCAAATTGAGATTTGAAACAATCGAAAAACTTGTTCAAGTTTGAGAAACAAAATGAGGTTGTGTGTGTGAAGATGATTTTCATTTCGATTCGGAAATTTGTGGTTGAGCTCGTCGGAATCTGGGTTCGTGTAGTGTTCTAATTTGGGCAGCCGTGCTGTTAGTGTTGTTGATGGCAATGGTTGTAGGAAGTGATGGAGGTTAGGTTACTTTTGTAATTTATTTGCGTTCAAGGGTGTATACGACTTTTTCCAAGCCCTGGGGACAAAATATTAAAAGAAATATGGTCAGAAGACCCCACTAACGTCTAGTCGAGTGAAATGGAGGGGTAAAAGAAGGGGGCAGAGTGTCTTTATACATAGTACGAGGGGGTAGAGTGTCTTGCCAAACGATAATGGATGTAAGTGTCTTTCACCCATAAATAAATAACCAGATTTGATACATAGACCATATATATGATTAATAACATGACCACATGTTCGAGGTGGCATCGTGCAGCCAATTCATCTTACTAATGAAACTCGGATAACATGAATGGATACTTTGGAGGGAGCTGGTGCAATGTTTAGCTAGGTATTTGTCTAAGGTTCAACGTACTGATAACTTTTGTTTTATATTTTACCTTAAAAAAGGCTTTCTCATCCAGCTTTTAACCTGAATTGCTTTAGTTACCATGTAATATTCTTCTAAGCTGTTTTTTTTTTTTTTTTTTTTTTTTTTTTTTTTTTTTTTCTGTCTTTCTTACTACGATTTTATCTTACGGGTTTAGAGCTTTCTCTGACTCAAGATGGGTGATCCCCAGATAACGTGCTAACCCATCAAAAGAACCAAGCTTAACCAAAGAGTTCTAGTAATAAGTTCATCGAGGTTTAAAACTAGTGTAAGTCAAGCCAGATTGTGAACCAGACTAGGATTCGAACTGCGGTTTTCAAATGTAATTTTGTTCCAGAGTTCTCTCTACAGTTCTTCTGAATGATTCCATGTGAATTTTACCGCTGAAAATTGTCAGTTCTTTGCTCTGTGTTTTTGTCATTCTTTCAGTTCGTATTATCGAAATAACTAATCTGTTTCCTTTGTGTAGGACGCCCATGAATTTTTGAACTATTTGCTTAATGAACTGGTTGACATACTGGAGAAAGAAGCCCGCACTGCAAAGAGTGATCCTGAGACTTCATCACCACCCGAGAAAGTTGCAAATGGACCAAACCCTATCCTTTCCAATGGTACTCACAAGGAGCCTATTGTCACTTGGGTGCACAAAAATTTTCAGGTGACTGTCCCCTTCATGTCCACTTCTTCTCCATAGTAGTTCTCGTTAGTTAACTATGCATTATGCTGTATTGTTGTTCACAAGTATTCCTCAAAATTCTGACTCCTCTCGTCGATTATTCCAGGGTATTTTGACTAATGAAACAAGGTGCTTGCGATGTGAGACCGTAACAGCTAGGGACGAGACCTTTCTAGATTTGAGCCTTGATATCGAGCAAAACAGTTCCATTACAAGTTGTTTGAAAAATTTCAGTTCTACAGAGACTCTTAATGCTGAGGACAAATTCTTTTGCGACAAGTGCTGCAGGTATGTTGCATTTGCATATTCTTTTATGCTGTCTTAATCATAGAAACTGCTGATTCTGATAATAATACAAACCAACTCATCGAACCATTTCTTTGATGATTTTCCCCTTAACATGATCTTCATCATGTGACATTTGCTTATCATAACAGAGTAGAACTACACCAGTGAGTATTATGGCTTTAGATATCATTAGTAGCGTTGTTGTTTAATGCCTGACATGCTGAAGCTATATGTTCGTTTTCCTTTGTGATGACTTGTTTTTTTTCCTTTAGTGTGCATGCGGAGCCTGTTGGGTTGATTGATTGGTATTGTACCTTTATTGTTGGTTGAATTATGTGCATTGCCTTTTGTGAATGTTAACGGTTCTATGAGCTGGTTAAAATATGTCAACCTAGTATCTTCATCCCTAGTTCAGAGTTCAGACACGAGTGTTGTATTACATTTGCATTGTTGGTTGAATTACGTGCCTTGCCTTTTGGGAATGTTAACGGTTCATGAGCTGGTTAAAATATGTCAACCTAGTATCTTCATCTCTAGTTCAGAGTTCAGACGTGAGGGTGGTATTACATTTGTATTATTGGTTGAATTATGTGCCTTGCCTTTTGGGATTTATGTGTGGTTTCTCTGAAAAATATGAACAAAAGGGATCAATCAACGGTTCTGCCATTAGAGTCAGTCGGATAACTAATTACACTCCTCTCTCTGATTCAGTTTGCAGGAAGCTCAGAAGAGAATGAAGATAAAAAAGCCTCCCCAAATTCTGGTCATCCATCTAAAGCGGTTCAAGTACATTGAGCAACTGGGACGGTACAAGAAGTTGTCATACCGTGTTGTATTCCCTCTTGAGCTGAAACTGAGCAATACTGTGGAAGACACGGACGCGGAGTATTCCCTTTTTGCAGTCGTCGTTCATGTCGGCAGCGGACCAAACCATGGTCATTATGTCAGTCTTGTGAAAAGCCATAACCACTGGCTCTTCTTCGACGACGAGAACGTGGAGATGATCGACGAGTCCGCTGTACAAACTTTCTTTGGTTCCGCTCAGGAGTATTCCAGTAATACCGACCATGGCTACATCTTGTTCTATGAGAGGATCTCTGCACCCAGCACAAGCTGAGAGGACCAGCCTTGGTTTCTTCATGAGCCAGTATATTCTCTATTTTCTATCTCATTATTTACTATTTTTTACTTATTTCATTTGAAACTTTTGACTTATAACCCCCATGCAGTATGTGTTTGCTGACAGTGCGATACGTGCAATATGATAATTGACAGATAACCCCAATGCAGTATTGATTGTACTGACATTGCACGCCAACAATTTGATATAGATGTATGCCTTTTGGGGCGCAATGTCAGTGAAATCAATAATGTTGTGTGTGTGTGTGTGTGAAATCAATAATGCACGTGTCACATTGTCAGCGGACATATCCTGCAAATAGGGGTTTATATGTCAAAAATTCTTTCATTCGCTACCATTGTAACCCTAGGAAGAACTTCGATGTGTGTAGTTTCAGGTGGAGAAAGATGTACTCATAGTCTGGTTGCCATGTACAGTGGATGGGTGGGAAGCTCACCATCCTTTGTTTTCCCAGCGATACAGTGAAAGGAAAAGAGAATTAGTAGTAGTATATATGATGATGATGGCTCGAGACTTTTTCCGGAGATCTTGGGTGATTATGATTATTGTTAAGTTGCTATAGGAATCAAGAAATGGGATATAATTCGTCCTAGATTGTTGTGCAGGCGTCGACGCCTCTCAGTATGAAGATTTTTTGTAATTTTTGTATTGGTAAATCTTATATATACATCCGTATACAGAGATGTGATGATGTGTCTTTGCTAGGTTTCGGGCTTTCTGTAGACGCAGCAGATGCTAACCCCAAGTTTTGTACTCCAACCTTGTTAGAGATGTTTTGTTTGTTCATTAAGGAACACCTTTGGATTAATATTGGATTGTTATTGGATTGTGAATTTTGTTAGTCATTTTTTGCTTTAGTGGGTTAAATGCCAGTTTGGCTTCTGCTGTCAACACAACTGTTTTTAGATAGTGGAAGCAGCTTTAGCGTGTTTGGTAAAAAAAAAAAAATCTGATTTTTCGGACGGATCATTCTGTCCCATAGCAGTTTTCAGCAAGCATTTTCGGAACCTGTTTTTGATTAATTTATCTACAACCGATTCTATCCTTACAATTTTTAAAATATTCAATATTTATCTTTACGAAATTGTACATTTCATATATTTTTGTCATTTTACTCCCACAGGTTCACGGTTACTTTTACCATACACAAAATTGTTATATTAATATTTCACCGCAGCTTCATGTCATTTTTACCAAACAACTTTTTATCTAAAATTTACAACAGCTTTCCCACGGTGATTCTCACACCACAGCTTCTAACAATCCCAAACAAGCCCAAAGTTGCTTTCTCAAACTTGCTTTCCAAATAATTGTATTATAAACAATCTTGACCTTGCATCTTTTTTAAAATTTCAACGATTATCTGGTGAACTCACAAGATAAGGTGTTTTAGTCATTTCGTTCTCTCGCAACAGAGTGAACATCAGATTTTATCAAACATAAATCACAATATCAATTTTTTACAACTTTTGGCACAAATTTATGAATACATTCATCGAAAATTTACAGCAGCTTCTCCTCTCCATAGTGATTACCTACAATAGCTTTCTGCACTGCAATTGCATTCCCAAATTGACATACGAAGGTGAGCTTCAGGAACCAATAATACGGCTTACTTTCTCTGTGAAGTGAATCAAGAAAAACCAAGTTGATACAACAGCTTCATCGAGCGAGACATCATAATTTCTCAACTAATTTGCCTATAGAAGAAAACTAAAGATTTTTTACAATTGCAATTCTCTAGCATTAATAAACACTAAGCCCCATGCAGAAAACATGAAGACTAAAACAAAATTAACTGAGAGGAGGAAAAAAAAAGATATCATCCAATTCGTTTCTGCTCTGTTTCCATTCCATCCAGGTGCAATTAACAAAACTGCAACAAGAAATCTGTTTTGGCGCATTGGAACTAAGTTGAAAAGCTATATTTCAGAAGTGAAGATTAGTAAATGTTTCAAAGCCAATGTGTCCCATGTTGATAGAAGGGTGTCATATGTAATTTGACACAAATGTTGCTTAAACTAGTTAGGGATTATTACAATTAGGCAGAAACAGAAATAATATTTATTTAAAAGGCATTAAAGTAAATTAACTATTTTAAAGGGAATTTGTTATAATAGGGTAAAAGACAATAACGGTGAAAATACACTTTGGTCTCATGTGTTTGGATAATTTCACTTTGCACCCTTCATAACGAAAAATATGTGGACACATAGCACCCTTCTGTCATGTTCCGTCCATAAAGTCAAATTTTAGTAAATTTTGTTTGATTATTTTGTCTCTCATTTGAGTAAAAATCCATTGTACCCTTAGCCAACTAATAAATTTACACCACTCACCATCGATCATAATTTGAGAAGAAAAAGAGGAATTTTTGACACAAAAAACATGAACACCCAGAACACGAAGAACACCAAGAACACGACACCAACAATTTCACCACAACTATCACAACAAAATTAATCTCTAAATCAAGCCTGGATAGTATGAATTACCGACTAAGTGATATACATTAGGTTGATTTTTCAGAGAATCAATTAGGTTAACTTCAACTAATTTTCAGTGACCGTATAATTTTTTGATAAATCAAAACTAAAATCTTCACATCATCAACAAGATTCGAATTCAGTTCAAGTTTGTGATAAAATATGAATTATTGCCAAACTAGTATTCTATTAATTGTAGTCTTACATCAAATTATGCACTAAATTTAACAATATCTATATTTAAAAAAAATACAACTATAAGACACTAGTGGCTAAAGCGGCCGCTCGGCGGCCAACTTGAGGCCATTCGTAGCAAGAGGGCTTCGCGAATTTTTCTCATTTGACCCCCACCTAACTTCTTAAGTATTACAGAACTGTCATGTTGCACCTAACAAGAAAAAATCTTCCCGAAACCCTCTACTACTATTTTATAACAAAACATTTCATATACTCATTTAACAAAAAATGTTTTTATGTTATTATTTATGGTTAATGTAAGTACAATAAAAATAAATATAAAAAAATCATCTTAAATAAACATTTAAAGCGAAAAATACAAACATAGTTTGCTCTCTCTCTAGAGCCTCTCTGCTCCCTAATGAGCACATGCCTGCTCCTTGAGCCCTTCACTCCCCTAATCAACTTCACCCAAGTCTAATCCCCATCATTTTGCTTCCTTCACTCAACCCCCATTAGACGTAATAATTTGCATGGCATTGTTAACTGTGTCTTTCTGATTTCTTTATTGTGCAAGATCTTGTATATCTTTGTTGGCTAATCATCGTTTGTCTTGCAGGTTCTTCCCCTCTATTAAGTCAACTGATCGTTTCAGTTTTCTCATTTTTTTCTTTAGTTTCTCTTCTTCTTCTCCATCTTTCCATTCAGTAGCTGTATTTATTTGTGACTTTAGCAGTTCGCATGTCTAACCCTTACAGAGCTGATTTTCTCAGCTCTTCCTCTAGTGACTCCATGGAGGAGAGGCTAGATGAAAGGGGGTCAATTCTTGCTCTTGATCCTGTTAAAGCTTTTGCTTTCAGGGAGATCATGAAGGACACCCTGATAGCCAAGTTTATTGGTCCCAAAATCCCTTCTTCTGCCATCATGCAAAAAGAAATTACAAATAATTGGAAGACCTTTGGGCTTATTTGTATTGAGAAAAAAAGACACTCTTTACCTTTTTCATTTCCAAAAAAGGAAGACAAAGATTTCTTTTTGCATGAATCAGTGGTTACTTTCCATGGTCTAAGTCTGGTTTTTAAGGAAAGACAACCAAATCAGGCTCTTATGGAAGTTAATTTTTCCACAACAGATTTTTGGTTTCAAGTTCCTAACTATCCGGTTGAAGGTTTCCAGTTTGATCATGCTAATGATATTGGTGTTTTGGTTGGAAATCATTCGACTGGTCTTATGAGAGGGTTAGAAACATGAATGGTTTGAGGATCAAAGTTAGAATCAATTTTAATGATGCTCTGGCTTCTGGCACTTATGTGAAGCTGACTAATGAACCTTTGAAATGGGTTTATTTTAGGTATGAAAGAATTTATAAGGTGTGTTATCGATGAAGGCAAATTGGCATAAAACCTGTACCTCAAATCCGGTGGCTGTTTTAGAAAGACTTGAGATGAGATATTTACAATCTCATTCCTCTGAAACCTTCCTTTCCATGTCAATTCTCAGAGACAGCTCTTCACAAATCTTCTTAAAGCTCACTCCAAGCATGGCCCTTGCAAAACCATGAAATATGATACAAGTATCAAACCAGTTTATGATTTCAAGGAACCTCCACTCAGCCATGATCCAAATCAGGGCCCTCCTCAAGGTCTTGTGCTCTCTTTTAATAGTTTTTCTTCCTCACCAGATGAGCCTTTCTTTACCTGCTGCTCACAAGTGAACCATTGTGATCAGAACCAAAATCAAAGCACTCCTCAAAGCCATGATTTTATAGGTGCTTCTAGCAGTTTTCATGCATGCACTGCATTCAATGCCCACCAAGCTTTTCAATGGTCGATGACAAAAAAATTATTGAAAAACATCTAAACGTAAATTTCATCTTAAACAACCTTACTTATAACATAAATTTTGCTATTTGCAATTTCCTCCTTATTTTGCTTTCTTTTGTAATTTTCCTCATTATTTGTAGTATATATTTTGTTATATGTTCTAACGTTATTCATTAATGTTTTCAAAAAAATGTTATTCATTAATAGTATATAAAATGGTTGAAATATGTCATTTTCTAAACTAAAATGGGCGGCGTGTCTTTGCCTCGAACCTGGCAAGATTTTTTTTTCAAATAATTAGGGGGAAAAAGATAAAAAAAAGGAAGCAACGAAACAAACCAATAAAAAAAATAACAAAACAAATCAACAACACAAAACAGGGACATAACGGTGAAGAAGATTGGCGGAGAAGGAGGAACCCCGG
Source organism: Linanthus parryae (assembly GCA_023055425.1). Classification (NCBI taxonomy): domain Eukaryota; kingdom Viridiplantae; phylum Streptophyta; class Magnoliopsida; order Ericales; family Polemoniaceae; genus Linanthus; species Linanthus parryae. Next base: position 87,673 of record JALGPY010000041.1, on the reverse strand, counting down.
GCTTTCCACCGAGCTTGCCGAAGCCTAGCCGGAAGCACGATTAGGGTTCACAAAGCCCCGACACCACTTCCTGCTGGGCGGCCTTAACTCGCTAATCGCGTTCCTTGGTCAAGCCAAGACCTCCTTTTTGCATATGGCTTGTAGCGATGACTACAAGTGTTTATATAATAATAATTGAAAGTTTTAGGATCTTATTGTTAGGGCGGGCAATTGAGTCCGATCTAATCCGATATCTGACATGATCCGGCCCTAATGGAGCAGATCCGATCCAATCCGTTTACAAATGATCGAATTTGGATCATAAATCCGTCAAAACCCGATCTCATCCGATTAGGCCATCATACATAATAAATTCAATAATATACATGTATTAATATAATTACATATATAAATTATACTATGTTTACTTTATATAACGTCACAAGTTTGATATATCTATATATTTATTGTGAATAAATTGATAAAAAAATATAGATGTGATGTGTATGTTAATCCAATATTCGTTCTAATTCATAATAATCTTAGGTCAGATGAAATAAAAATATTGTTCGCCATAATCCGATGGATAATCCGGTCCGAATCTGATCCGGTCCGAAACCTTATGAATTGGATCTGGATCTAGGCTGATCCGATCCAAACCCGATCCGTTGCCATCCCTACTTAATGTAGTTTAATACTAGGATAAAAGATATTTTTACCCCTTTTAGTTTGAGAAATGATACTTTCACCCCTTCAATGTTCCGAACTTCAGAAAACTTTCACCCCATATTGTTACGACACCTAGCCTAGAATTGAGAACTCACTAAAAAAATATTTAGAACAAATTTACCCTCATGTTATGAAAATTACAAGGATTATTCTATGGTATATGAGAACTTTTGCATGTTATGGAATCAAATCTTTCTCTAAAATTATTTTCAGTGACGAACCCCACTCGTAAAGTTAAATTAAGGCGTTACAATCAAATAATGTAAATTAGTTGAAGTTGGGCACAATGAAAGGGGTTAAAGTGTCCTTTTTCCAAACTAGAGGGGCTGAAAGTGTCTTTTATCATTAATACTGCTACTGTAAGTTTTCGGCTCCTGCAAGAAACGTTTCTATTAACTCTTTGTGCTTTTCCTCACAGCTCGCTCTATAGTTGTTTGTTCTTCGTCTCTCTCTCTCTGCGATTTTTTGCTTGAGCTGAAGAAGATGGATCCGATCGCCACCGGTCTCAACGCTCCCCATTCCATGGGAACCACCATCATTGGCGTAACCTACGACGGCGGCGTCGTACTCGGCGCCGATTCTCGCACCAGCACCGGTAACGAAAACTCCGATTTTGCCCTTTCTCTTTCTCAATTTCTCGAATTCATCTCAGAGATTGATTAATATTGTTGAATCATCTTAGGTATGTACGTGGCCAACAGGGCATCGGACAAGATCACACAGCTTACTGACAACGTCTATATCTGTCGCTCAGGATCGGTAAAAGCTTTTTTCCTTCTATTCGATCTGGTTTATTGGTTAGCCATCACTGAAAATTTGTTACTGAGGCACCATAACAACAGACAGAAGACACATTTAGGGTTTACTAGTTACTGAATTGCTGCTACAACTATGAAATTAAGACTTATCTATTCTATAAAACACCATGGTTTAACTAACTTATGTTTTTTGAGCCTTTAGATGCCTTAAATCGTCCCCAGCCCTTAGATCCCACCTACCCCCGCTTAACTACCCACTACTTAATTACCCACTTAACTATCCACTACTTGAAAATTTATCCTCTCTCTCTCATTAATTTATGTAAATTACCGGGGACGCCATTTTCATCTTCTCCTCCAATAAAATTGATTACAAAACGTGTTTTTTGGGTAGTGCCAACGGCACGGGCAATCCACTAGTGTTTTATAAAATACTAGTGCATATCCCGACTACAACAAGATTATGATAATTTTCTAAGTTTCAATGGCTGAGATAGTCTTATTATGAAGTTAGGACTTAGGATATAGTTGGGCTAAGCTATTCCAAATATCACATTTTGAGGATGGCTTATTCCCCATAACAGCTTATTATATAGATGGGAATAAGCTATTCCACATGTCACATTTTTGGGGATAGCTTATTCCCCATAGCAGCTTATTATGTAGATAAGCTAATACATTTGGGTTCTACTTCAGGCTGCAGATTCCCAGATTCTTTCAGATTATGTTCGTCACTTCCTGCACCAACACACGTAAGTGGAATCTTCTTTACTGGCGATTGTTTCATTTGTGCCGCTGAACTTAGACTTTGGATTTTTTCGTTAGCTGCATTACTTAATTTCAGGTCGCGGGACTCGTATATCAATGTTTGAAAATTGAAGGGATAACTTGTAGGAGTCTTATTGTGATGATTTTTGGAGGATAATGTTTGAGGGTTCTTGGTATAGGTTATCATTGAAATGAAAGGCGACCGGTTCTCTAAAGTTATTTTTCGTTGTGCATACAAGTCCAGACCTAAGCCACCTAGAGCGGGAGCGCGAACTGGAGCGGGAGCGGAAAAACGTCTAATTTCAGAAGGGTTGCATTTGAGAGCGTCACAAGAGCGTCTATTTATAATATTTATTTACTATAATTTTATGAAAAAAAAACTAATATTTACATATGATAATGTGATTTTACACATGAAAATATTTTTTATTAAAGGGGTTGTCAGTATTCATTTGTCAAATAGGTTGCTTCAATAAGAAAGAATAATGTTTAAATAGTTGAATAATCAAACTGACACATAATAAGCTCAGGTAAATCATCAATTATAGTCCAAACTAATGATAAAGTGGCTTTAAAAAGTAATTCGCCTACGAAAACGAGCTCTCTATTTTCTGGAGCGCCTTTAGAGCGAGGTTTGGTCTCAAAAGCGCCAGAGCGAGGTTTGGGAGCGGGAGCGATGCCTCTTCGAGAGGTTTTAGGTGACTAAGGTCCAGACTACAGAAGATGAGTTTAGTTGTTCAGCTACGGATATTAAAGACTTCTAGTAATAATAATCTCAAGCTTGTGAAAGCTTTCTTACTTAGTTGTTTATAGCCTTGGCCACTTTGCCTATTAATTAAATTTAACTATGTCTAGTGTATGGTTATCGGTAAGCCTAGAAATACTAGGGGATGACCGTGCCCTAAGGGCACTACCAAGATCCAACCGCGGTAACTCCTTATGAGATTAAAATACCTATTAACAAAACGAACAAAGCCATCCTATTACACAATTATATAAAGTTCATAATGCGATATGAATCTCCTATCTTTAGAATCAAAGAACATTGCTTGTGGAAATAGGAGGAGGGAAACTATACATGTCCCATACTGGCATAGCAATGGTATGTAGAGTCCGCTTTGATTGCGAAAAATCATATGATGCACTTCACCTTATGTACAAAAAGGCACATAAACCAACAAAAAGGACAAAAAATACACCAACAAAAGGAGTACTATGCAGTTTGAGCAACCAAATCTCATCTCTTAGTGCCTTATATATATATATATCATCTTCATAACATGAGAAAGCTTTTTATATCTATACACTAGGTTAAACCCCACGCGCGTTGCGCATGGGTTAGCTGGGATTCAAGCTGTATGAGTGGTTGTGTTGTGCAGGGGGTCGTATAGGTGGCTGCCGTCGGGGTTTTCAAGTTGGGCGTGTGGGATTATCAGTGTTTGCTGTGATGGTGATTCCATATGTTGGCAGTTTTGCTGTGTGTCGATTCAGTTGGTGCGGTGGAAATAGGTTAGCTTTAACTCAATCAGATGTGCATAATCCGAATGGGCCCATCGGTTTAGTTTACAGAAAAAGATCAAATAAGGAATACACAATTCATACCAGCTGTGTAGGCTAGCCTTCTCAAGTGGAGAACTTGACTTGGTGGCATTGCTTATTCCCCCCATAGTATTTTCTTAATGCATTAGCACTTGATTGAAGGCCCTGGGATGATGCTGATTACTTCATTGATCGACAAATCATGCTACAGTTTTGACTGATGTCCATTGGCCACGAGGAGCTTCTTCCTTGGGTGATTTGAAGTCTGAACCTCATCATTAAAGCTTTTCCCTTCCTCTGCTAAAGGCAATGGTCTTTAGATGTTCCACAGTTAAGCATCTATGCTTCTGCATTGTTATTTTGTTCCCGTTAGCCTAGCTTCGACTTTCCATCTCATCCCAGGGGATTCCAAAGTCCCGATGCCCCTCGTTTTTTCCCTTAGTTTCCATGACAGCAGGCATCCAATGCTCAGCTTTATCTTTCCTGCACGAGGAAGGTGCCAATCAGAAATAGGTTTAAGCAAAGTGAATTTTGGTGGGGTTGTAATCTGTGAAGAAAGGCCCCTGGGTTTCCTTTGAATACACAGGAGTCTCGTTGGCTACATCTGCAAGAACCTTTCGGTTTTAATACCTGCCAAAGTTTTGTAGCGAAAACAATAAGCTTTGTCACCCTTACCCAGGTTACCACCTTTTCTCTACAGGATGTTAATGACCGCTGAGAAAAGTCCCTCCTAACACTATCTGGTAAATTTATTAGAGCCCAAATGGATCAAATTTTGGTTAATCAACATACATATGTATGTTAGTAATGCCAAAATCATTCCATACCCTTTGATTTCTATTAGCTTCACCGTTAAGTGTCCAGGAAGAATCATACAGAAATAAGATCATGAATTGAGCTAAGATCGCAATTCCAATTATGCTTTTCATGCATGCAATGACGACTTCTATCAGTTTTATTAACAAAAGACCGGGAGGAGCTAAACTTTCAGGAACCATCCCCGCACTATCAATCATGTCATATACAGTTATACACTATTGTCATCGGACCACGTTTTACATATGTCCCAAATAAAGAATTGTGGTTGAAGAAGAGGAGATATAGAGCAGGAAAAGAAAAAGAAAAAAAAATCAACCAGCTATCTCTACTTTTAGAGTGTGCATTCTTCTCAATGTCTTCCTCAGTGTAATCTGAAAGGGTACTTTCAAGGTTTTCAGAATCGTGATCCTATGTAGGATCGCGGAGTAGCCCACAGGATCGAGGATCGGATCGGATCGTAAGATCCTACCAAAAGTGTAATTTTATTTTTGTATTGATACAGTTACTACTTAAATAACTTATTTTCAGATTCTTAATGTCATAAAAGTTTTAATACACAAGCTCAAACCTAATATACCATAGAGACATATCATTTGGGTCATTTAGGTCATCAATCTCCCTGCTAATGTTCACATCAATCTCTGCCCTTGCATATGATGTTGAATCTTTGAAGTTTCAAAATTAGGCGTACAAAATTAGACTTCAGTAAACATTCTTTGAGGCAGGATGAAGCAAAAAAATAAAATAAAAAATAAATAAAAAAAAATATATATTTTCGAAAAAAGGTAGGATCGTAGGATCGTAGAATCTCCTACGATCCTACGCGCGATCCCACCTGATCGTATCAGAAAATGATTTTCTATCCGATCCGGATCGCCACTCGCCCTCAGGATCGTAGGATCCTACGATCCGGATCGCTATCATGACAACCATGGGTACTTTAGTTTCACTATCATATAATAATAGATAAATAAGCAGAATTTTCCACAATTTGTGTACCATACCAAAATGTAGTAGTTCTTGCACCTAGATCGGGGCACTCCTTGTTATATAACAACTGTGAGAAGAAAAAAACTGCCCGAAGATACAGTTGAGTTTAATGTATTCAACCACATTTACTATTGAGTGCATTATTTTTCTGTAGGATCAATATGATTAGAATTTCTCCCTCACTTTAAAGAATGAACTTCAAAATTTTGGAGATGTGGCTCACAAAATTAAGTATGAGATGGATTGCATTACGTGTGTTGTTCAATCGTCGAAAGTTATGCTGGAAGGAATTTTCAAGGAAACTGGCATCATCTATGGCAACATGTGATGCAAGTAAAGAGCATGGAGTAAGAAGACGATAGAATGCATCATATCTTTCGTTTTTATCATCGGACAGGCGGATATTATGTTGAAAGGAAACAATTTTAGGAAGTTGCATCATCTGTGATGATTTGTGATGCAAGTAATGGGCTTTACTGGGTTGTATTGACTATTGATGAAAAGAGGGATACAAGAGATTCTCAGAACAGCTTTTTTTTTTTTTTTAGGATATAGATCTCCACCTGAAAGTCTTATGCAGTAAGAATGTTGAAATCGATATCTGTTACAATCGGAAAATAGAAATGTGGTTAAGGACACATGAGCAGCGAGGAACATTGAACATTTATATGCAGTCCCATACTTTAAACAAGAAATACTTGGATTCCGTCATGATTTAAAGTTACTTGTTCTGTGTCATCTTCTTCTTTAACAATTACTACTGGTTTGGATAATATGAATATACACTGCGAGATGCTGAAGCTATTATAGTTCGTGCCAGTATCTTTACTATGAAATTTGTGCCAGTGTTTGCCAGTTCCAATACTTTTGATGTCTCCTGATTCTGATTTTTTTTTTTTTTTTTTCATTCATCCTTTTCACACATAGTAGTGGTACACTAATCTTTCTATACTCCTACACTTCACATTGAACAGGATACAGCTGGGGCAGCCTGCAACTGTCAAAGTTGCGGCCAATCTTGTTAGGTTATTCGCGTACAATAACAAGGTTCGTGACCATTATTCTGTATTCATGTACCATATTTTATTCCTTTCAACCACATTCCTTTAAATACTACTGTAAAAGAGTTTCACAAGTACAAGTAATAATTGCAATCTGATGTCAACTTTTGGTTCGGCATTCAAGTTTGTTTCCTTTCGGCAGATTTGTTAGTTCCATTTATTGTAGTGATAGCTATTCAGCTGCTATTCCACTAAACTTGTGTTTTTATGCTGTTCAGAATATGCTGCAAACTGGACTTATAGTTGGTGGATGGGATAAGCACGAGGGAGGTAAAATATACGGAGTGCCTCTTGGGGGAACAGTTATAGAGCAACCTTTCTCAATTGGAGGTGAGTCTTGTTGTCTGTTATAACATTACCTTTGTAATTGTGTCAGTAATTTATTCATCCAAGACGCATCATCTCTTTTTTCGGGTGGTGAATTTGTATTATGTGAATGTTAATCTTTCTGTTAACTCATTTTGAGCTGTAGACAAGGTTTGGGTAGTACATTACGTAAGACTTGTTAAAGGTTTGCATTTACTCACCAAAATTTGAGTCAACTTGTCCGGGTTTGGAAGAAAATTAAGTGAGTTTCTTTCTATTCTTGCTGGCCTTATATTGGTCTATACGGTGTAGTGGTCATGCCTTGTGTTTTGAGGTAATACAAGACTCGATAGTTAATGAGATTGTGAGCATCACTTCTGTCATTGACTAGAAAAGAAAAGATAGGCTTTAACATGTATAGGACTTTTAGCTTAAGCATCTAGTTGCTATCTGGTCCCAAAAAGAAGTGTATTTTTCTTTTCAGGTAATGCACATTTGCTAACCAATAATGATGATCCTTTTGTTCTGTTCATACAGGGTCCGGCTCTTCTTACTTGTATGGTTTCTTGGATCAGGAATGGAAGGATGGGATGACCAAGGATGAAGCGGAGGTTTGTATACAGCTACATTAGTTATTTGAATGATAATTTATTTTTATAATTTTGACAAAACTTATAATTAGTAGTTTTGGGCATATGAATATCGGTGTTCTCCATAATCTGCAAAATGGGATCTGGTTATTTTATCTCCTATGTATGGACAAATCATTAAAAGTTTTTATTCAAGAATTCATCAAAAGAAAATCACTAAATCAAACTTTCTCTTGACTGCAGAAACTAGTGGTGAAGGCAGTCTCTCTTGCTATTGCTCGTGATGGTGCAAGTGGCGGTGTTGTCCGTACTGTAATTGTGAGTATTTCATGCCTTGAACTTTCACATTACGCCTTTGTTTATCAGCTTATTAAAAGGGAAGAACCGTTGTGATTCTGCATGTAAGAGAAGTTCTGGCAAGGGCAAGTACACTTGGCCACTTATGTGATTACTTACCAAAGGTCTCTAGCGCACTTGTGAGAAATTAAAATTTAGTTCACCTGGCCTGGAACATGCTACAATTAGCTGGGGAATGCGAGTGGGGCAACTTGTCAATTAATCTCTACTTTAACCGAGAATGAGTCTGTAGTAAGGGAAGTCAAAGTTATATATGGGGTAATTGACACTAAACCTACCTGCAAAATACATTTTGGGACACAAAACCCCCTACACTTTCAATTTCCCACTACAACCCCTTGCAATATACATCCGTGGGACAATTAACTCCAAATTGATAACGGGGATTAAATTTTGAATGGAAATTCATCACGTGCTATTCACGTGCTAGCTCTATTGATGAAGAAAAAGCGACTTCAAGGACCATCGCGTGATTAGTACGCGGTCAATTTTCGTTAGAAATTTAATTCCCATAGTCAATTTGGGGTTATGTGTCCCACTGATGTATATTGCAGGGCAGCAGGGGGTTGTAGTGGGAAATTGAAAGTGCAGGGAGTTTTTTGTCCCAAAATGCATTTTGTAGATAGGTTTAGTGTCCATTACCCATATATATATATATATATATATATATATCATCTTATATGTGGCCATCACTAAAGTTTTGTGACGAACGGGCAACTTCTTGTTCTTTATACTTGTTGGAGGAATTGAGGTCTGCAATCATCACTTTGATTACCAAACTTACCGGTGCACGAGTCCTAGTTTCCAATAAACGTGTAGTTTAAAGTCTCTAATCAAATGTCCTTTCTTTTTTCCTTCCCTCTTCAGGCTCTCAATTGTATTTGATTTGCCCATCGATAAACGTAAGGATCTCATTGATGAAGGGACCCATCTAGTACAAACGAGAAGAAAATACGTCGTCGTCATCCTAGAAAAATCCATCTCCTCCAGTGTATCATACCAATTTAGGTATAATCCTGTTTTCAAAGTAGGTTTGTATATTTATTCTAGTGAATCCTTGAGAATTTGCCCCATACTCCACCAGTCTCCCACTAATCCAAAATAATAGCGAAGGATTCCCTGCAGTAATACTTACTGTTGTAGGGTGCATATCGTGAGGAGAAGTAACATCCAAGTGGAAGAGAAAGGTGATTCTTTTAGCAGGGTCCTGAAAGATGCTTTTAAATAACCCACACATGTGAATGCACTTTCTATTGTGCTTATTTCATATTCCCTTCAAATTCTGTAGTAGCAGCAGATAGCGGAACTTCAAAGTGACCCCAGAACATTACACGAGAATGATATTTTTGTCTGCCGACTTAATAGAATAACAGCTAGGAGTGAATTTATAGGTGCATTGCAACAACATTTCTGATGACGCGCTATTATTATTGTTTTTGACAGATCAACTCTGAGGGTGTAACCCGCAACTTCTACCCTGGGGACAAGCTACCACTGTGGCACGAGGAGCTGGAACCTCAGGATTCTTTGCTAGACATCTTGTCAGCCGCATCGGCTCCCTCGCCAATGATTAGTTGATAAAACAGTTTGACTGTGTTGTAGAAACATTGACATGATAACAGTTTGACTGTTATATTTCTCTTCTGAAACCTTTGTTTCTCTGCTTTTAGTACTGGGCTCTTTATTTGGACAAAGGTTGGGATGTTGCTGTCTTCAGGTTTTATCTATTTATGTTTCATGTTTGTGGAGATATATTTTGTTGTACTCACTAGGTCTCTGCAAGTGGTCACTTAATACTGATGATTAGTTGATAAAACCTATTTTTGGGCTTTGAAGGGTTATTTGGTCTGCTTTGTGTGTGTCAGACTGTTTATCACATTAAAACCTCTGTTTAAACTTCAATTGAGTTTTTATGGCATATGCTAGTTCTAGAACAGTTAAGCTGCTTATTGAAAGGTTGAAATTGTAAGCTTCTGCTTACTGGTGACGATGTTTGTTTTGCACATGCTCTTTGTTTATGCAAGACCGGTTAGCTATCAGATAGTGGATGCGTATGATTGTCCGTAAGTTAGTTGTCTGAACCTAACATTAGCATTAGTTCCAGGCTTCTAGCAGATGGAACTATTGGCATGTTAGGTTTTCTAGTATTAGTGGTATTAACTAGTACTGGACTAATTATAGTACTGTAATTATTAATACTTTGTTTGGTTTGTTCTGGATTAAATTTAATACCGTTAATACTTTGTTTGGTTTGTTCTGGATTAAATTTAATACCGGTACTAAATACTGAAAAATATGGGTTTAATACCCTATTTTAATACCCTCCCCCAGGAGAGTATTAACACTATTGGACTATTCAGTATAGTTGTAATTGAACATTAATTACACCAACAACCATTCATAATACTTTGTACGGTACATAACCAAACACAGTATCAAATATAATACAGCTAATTCAGTCCAATTCTATCCGACCTAGTGCAGTAAAGTCAAGTCCGGCTAGTCTGGAAAACCAAACGTGACCTATATGTCTTGTTACAGCATTATCTGGGTGTTGTGGTGATGCATGTCATCATTATTGAGTTTGGGCTTCTAAGTTCTGAATTTTAATGCTGTATGTTCATGTGGACTCCTCTAAATGCATGCAAGTGCAGTCGTTGGATGGTTGACAGACAATTAGATATTTGGTTATGGCATATGTGTTAAGTTGGATATCTCCCCACTTTTCTCCAAACATGCTGCATGCCATGATTGGTTGCCTGCCTTTTCAATGCAAATAGGGGTTATATGTCAAAAATGCTTTCATTAGCTACCATTCTAACCCTAGGAAGAACTTTGATGTGTGTAGTTTCAGGTGGAGGAGAAAATTGTACTCGTAGCCCGGTTGCCGTGTACAGTGGATGGGTGGGAAGCTCACTATCCTTTGTTTTCCCAGCAATACAGTGAATTAGTAGTAGTATATATATGATGATGGCTCAACATTTTTTCCAGAGATCTTGGGTGATTATGATTATTGGTAAGTTGCTATAGGAATAAAAAAATGGGATATAATTCGTCCCAGATTTCCAAATCGCTGTTGTGAAGGGGTCGGGGCCTCTCAGTATGAAGATTTTTTTTGTAATTTTTGCATTGGTAAATTTATATATATATACATCCCGTATACAGAGATGTGATGATGCATCTTTGCCAGGTTTTGGGTTTTCGGTAGATGCAGATGCTAACCCCAAGTTTTGTACTCCAACTTTGTTAGAGATGTTTTGTTTGTTCGTTAAGAAACACCTTTGGATTGTCATTGGATTGTGAATTTTGTTAATGTCATTTTTGCTCTGGTGGGTTAAACACCAGCATGATTTCAATTTCTTTTTTGTCAAGTGGCAGCCCAGGGTCAGGGTCATTTGAGTGTTTATGCAAAGAAGAAATTGCATTTCATACACACCATGGAACTGTGATCTTGATTTCGAAGAACCCTTTGTTTATGAGTTTGTTTGGTATCAGTTGAAAATCTTAAAATTGGAATAACAAAAAATGGCTGAAAGTCTTAAAATCCTGCAGATCTTAATCTCTAAACATATCTTAATCTGACTTTCAAACTGTTATGCCAAAGGCGATTAATTTTTTTGACAGACTCTAATTTCATTTGAGATTTTAACCTGATACCAGTGATGCACTGAGGTCTACTACGGGACCGGTAAAACAATCCTTTGTGTAGAACATATTCACTCCAGTCTCTTTAATATTTTGTTTCTAAATGTTCTGTCTTCCTAGGATTTATCACATGATAAAGCTTTTGATGAATAGCAAATAATAGTAGTGGCCTGTGCAACGGGTTGTGAACTAGCACATTCTAAAAGAAAAGGACAGATAAAGAATTGAGAAAGAAATCAATAGTCAGATAAGTGATCTGATGCACCCGAGATGAAATGTAACAACTACTTACTCTGTTTATTCTCTTTCTTCCAATTTTGACTTTTACTGCTATTTATCGGACCGCTTTGATCTAATGATTTGGATTGCAAAATAATACAATTTTTTTTTATTTTTTCAATAGTATCGTACAGTTAATTTTACTCTATAACATCATGAAAAATTACTAAAAAATTGTATCCGTTCCAAATCACAGGATTAAAGTGACATGATTACAGATAAAAAAGTCAAAACTGGAAGAAAGAAATGAAACAGTAACAGTAATACAATGTTGCATGGTCCATTTCAAAAAAAAATGTTGCATGGTAAGTAGTGTGGTTGTAGCACCTAGTTGAGTATCCATCCCGTCAATTGGTCCATGAAGATGGAAAAATCACACTCATGGGAAGTTGCATGACGATAGGGGACAAGCCACCCGTGACTCTCTTTCTTCTGTGGTTAGCTGAAATTGATTGGGTGAGAGAGATTTGTTTTGTATTGCTATTATGGAAAAGGCCAATCTTTTCAAGAGTTCACATGCAAAGTTTACAAATACGACTATTATGTCACGACCAGAGATTCTTTTCACAAACATTGCAATCCCCAGCTAGCAAGATCCATTCTCCTAGGACATGTCTCTCTATTGTGAATGGTCCTAAAGGGACATCCACAAGCGTATTTTTTGCACAAATTAATTTAGAAAATAATGGTATCTAGAAGTAAAAATGCAAACTAATAAGAGTAAGGGTAAAGAAGTACTTTTTTTGTGTGTGTAAACCATGTGCAGTGTTCCATATTGAAAATTAGAGACAAATTTAAGCATTCTTTTACTTAGTTTTCGGATATGTGATTTTGTTGTTGTCACAGATAGGTTAGTTTTATTTAGGGTAAATTTCACTTACACCCCTTCAGTTTAGGGTGATCTTCACTTACACCCCCTCTTGTTTGAAAATCTTCACTTATATCCCTTCTAATTAACAGAGACTAACGGCCTATTTGAAAAGACAATTATGCCCTCGAAAAGGAAAAGAGAGTAGACACCTTATCCTCTTCCAACAGGAGACCTCTCAGCAGCGTGCGTACTAGAGATGGATGGGTCTCACAGAGACCCGACAGAGTTGACGATATATCTAGAGAGACGAGGAACTTGGCTTCAATCGAGGTTCAGGGTTCTTAGGGAGCATTGCTGCTTCTTCTTCTTCTTCTTCTTCACACGTATTCTAGTTATTACGGACCATTATTGTGATGTACATTTGGTGCTTAAATGTCTGTTAATTACATTTAGTGTGTAAGAAGTCAACATCACTTCCTAATCAGATATGAAGTTGAGTTAATGCAGCAAAATCCAGATTCATATTTTTCTTGATTTAAAATTTTGGATTGGTCTCATAACAATTTTGGGTAAGATCGTCGAGCGAATACAAATTTTGGGTCTGATTTGTTTATGTTTTAGCGGAAATTAGAGGTTTGGATCTGGGTTAGTTTTGGCTTGTGTCAGAGACTAAGAGTTCGATTTTGCTTCAAGGATTTGTTTTCCTGGATTTTTGTAATAGGATATCTGTATTTGATTTGGAACTTTTTGATGAGTACCAGTTTGTTTTTTGGTCTTGGTTAGTTAAAGAAAGTTAGGAAAATGATGAGGTTTGGGAATTGGGCCGTGTTGACGGCAAAATTATCCAAAATTGTTAGGGAAAAATTGGCATTAGAGAGTATGTCAGGGCAAAATGGTCCAAAAGAATTGTTTAGGGAGTACACTGCACCTGCTAACAGACGGAATTGCACAGAGGGGGCGTAAGTGAAATGGAGTTTGGGTGTAAGAAGGGGTATAAGTGAAGATTCCCAAACAAGAAGGGGTATAAGTTAAGATCTTCTTAAACTGAAGGGATGTAAGTGAAATTTACCATTTTATTTACATTCGATCACACACATTGCTCCACAGTATCCAATAATAATGGGGGCTATTTGGTAGAGTTCAAGTCGAGAGGGACATATTAGTCAAAAACTTGATCAAACCAGTTTAAATCTATAATCCTCTTTAAAATAAAGTTCCGATAGGTATTCAAACGCCATATTTCGTTATCGCCACATGTCAAACACGAATTGGTTTGACCGATCTCCTCTGCGGCACTAGGAAGTTGCCCTTGCACCTTGTGGTTTTCCGCACCTACACACCCCTTTACTACATATTAATCGACATCGCCCACCACAGAGGACTTGAAACGGGACTTCCGTTGCAAAATTATATCCATGTTTTTTGTGACCTTTGGAATGCTCATTGCTGCCGGAGTGCTCTCAGCTGCAGCAGGGATGCATGCTATGTCACATTCTTCCTCTAAAGAGCTTGTTTATTACTCTGCCTTTGCTACATATTAATCGACACCGTTCTCTAGGTGTTTATCTGAAAGAAAAATACGAGTTGTACAAGGCGGGGAAGGTGGCAAGGAAGTCGGAGGCACCTGCGGAATTGGCGGCGTGGAGTTGTCAGCCTTAGCATCCAGCAACTTCAAGTAGTCTGCCGCCAGCCCAACTTCACGACGTTGAAGCGGTTTCGCGGGGAAGAGTACTCTTCCAGTGTCCAACAACGAGTGGGGCTTGAAATTTTCTCGAGCATACATACGCAAGTCCGGCAAACAGAGAGTATGACCACATTAAAGGTAAGAATCTCATACCACTCTTTTGGCATGAATGTCATCGAAGACCGAAAAAGCACTCGTAGGTGTCATCACGGTCGCAAAGGTCACATGTGAGGTCTCAATGTTTCATTGTCCGCCAACTACGACCGTAACCATGTCGTCCTGCAAATGGTTACTCTCCGATACATTGTTGTCGGCGATTTTTCTTGCCACACCGAGACTTGTTGCATGCAATAGAAGAAATAGTTAAATTAGTTTTCTTGTTAAAACTGAAATGAGGGTTGAACAATTTGAGGGAGAGAGATTACGAGCAAGAGCAACTTCGGGATCCACAGTAGCGGCCATGATCCTTGAGAGAGAGAGAGAGAGAGAGCAAGATGCAGAGAATTCCTGGAGAGCGTGAACAAATCTATGGGGATAATATGTGCAAATGCTCAATATAATGAGATGAGCAAACGTATTACTCGTAATTTATTCTCTTAGAACAAACATGTTGTGACATGTAAGGAGGAGTTGCTCTTGCTAGTAAGATATGCAACTTCTAATTTGGTTAGTGAGTTGTGCTATCAATACTTAGATTTGCACGATCTTTAATTTTATTCACAACTTTATGGGCTACGATTTTTTTTGATAACTTTATTTTTGTAGATCCATGATGATCCAGGAATTGTACAACCAAGAAAATTGTTGGTTTTTTTTTGTGTGTCAAACGCCATCAATTCATGCTACAAATTTTTGTGTTTTACCTCACGATAATTTGAAGGATGAGCAGAGATTGACATGAACATATTTGGGTCTTTATGGACTAGCATTATTTTTTTATCCAGCGACTTTTTTCCAAATGGAAAAGGTAATGGCCGCCAAAAGAGAAGAATAACGCAACAGAAGGAAATGATCCCCCACAACTCCTTTTGGGTGAATGCAACTACACCAAATGCAACAAGAATTCTTCTTACTGCAACATAGGTTTTGCAGGTAGCGGTTGAGGACACAATCCGCTTTGGCCTGAACCATTCTCCCTTCAGCGATTCCTCTACGTCAGGTTGTAGTCGATGGTTGCCCTGACAATTTCAACACTTGCTGCAAGAGAAGGAAATAATTTTTCTTGTTAAGCTGAAAGGGGATTGAACCCAGAGAGAATGAGCACAGAGCACTTCTTGAATATGGCTACTAGAGAAAAGAGCACTTCTTCCATAGTGTAGTGTACTCAAACGAGTGGGGCTTGGAATTTTATCCAGCAGCCATACGCAAGTCCGACAAAACAGAAGAGTATGACCACATAAAAGTAAGAATTCCATACCACTCTTTCGGCGTGAATGTCATCACACCTAAGACCGACAAAGCACTTTTGGGTGTCACCGCGGTTGCCTAGGTCATATGTGAGGTCTCAATGGTTCATTGCCCGCCAACTACGACCTTAACCATGTCGCCCTGCAAACGGTTACTCTCCGAGACATTGTTGTCGGCGATTTTCCTTGCCACACCGAGACTTGCTGCATGCAATAGAAGAAATAGTTGAATTAGTTTTCTTGTTAAAACTGGAATGAAGGTTTAACAATTTGAGGGAGAGAGATTACCAGCATGAGAAACTTCGGGTTCTACAGTAGCGACCATGATCCTTGAGAAAGAGAGATAGAGAGCAAGATGCAGAGAGTTACTGGAGAGCGTGAAAAAATCTATGGGGATAGTATGTGTACATGCTCAATATAATGAGATGACCTAACGTATTAATTCATTCTCTTAGAACAAACATGCTGTGACATGTGAGGAAGAGTTTCTCTTGCTGGTGGAATATGCAACTTCTAGTTTGGTTAATGAGTTGTCCTATCAATATTCATATTTGTACGATCTTTAATTTTATCCACAACTTTATGGGCTACGATTTTGGTTTTGATGCTAAATAGGCGGGGAGAAATCAGGGTGACTTTAAGAAACTTCATTTTGTAGATCCATGGTGATCCAGGAATTGTACAACCAAGAAAATTGTTGCTTTTTGTGTCAAACGCCATCAATTCATGCTACAACTTTTTGTGTTCCACCCCGGAGAGAAAGAGCACGGAGCACTTCTTGCAGATGGATACTAGAGAAAAGAGCACTTCTTCCATAGTCTCGTGTACTCAACGAGTGGGGCTCGGAATTTTATCCAGAAGACATACGCAAGTCCGACAGAACAGAAGAGTATGACCACATAAAAGGTAAGAATTCCATACCACTCTTTCGGCGTGAATGTCATCACACCTAAAGACCGAAAAAGCACTTGTGGGTGTCACCACGGTCACATAGGTCACATGTGAGGTCTCAATGGTACATTGCCCGCCAACTACGACCTTAACCACGTCGCCCTGCAAACGGTTACTCTCCAAGACATTGTTGTCGGCGGTTTTCCTTGCCACACCGAGACTTGCTGCATGAAATAGAAGAAATAGTTGAATTAGTTTTCTTGTTAAAACTGGAATAAAGGTTTAACAATTTGAGGGAGAGAGATTACCAGCAAGAGCAACTCCGGGTTCTACAGTAGCGACCATGATCCTTGAGAGAGAGAGAGATAGAGAGCAAGATGCAGAGAGTTACTGGAGAGCGTGAAAAAATCTATGGGGATAGTATGTGTACATGCTCAATATAATGAGATGACCTAACGTATTAATTCATTCTCTTAGAACAAACATGCTGTGACATGTGAGGAAGAGTTGCTCTTGCTGGTGGAATATGCAACTTCTAATTTGGTTAATGAGTTGTCCTATCAATATTCATATTTGTACGATCTTTAATTTTATCCACAACTTTATGGGCTACGATTTTGGTTTTGATGCTAAATAGGCGGGGAGAAATCACGGTGACTTTAAGAAAATTGATTTTGTAGATCCATGGTGATCCAGGAATTGTACAACCAAGAAAATTGTTGCTTTTTGTGTCAAACGCCATCAATTCATGCTACAACATTTTGTGTCCCACCCCGGAGAGAAAGAGCACGGAGCACTTCTTGCAGATGGCTACTAGAGAAAATAGCACTTCTTCCATAGTCTAGTGTACTCAACGAGTGGGGCTTGGAATTTTATCCAGCAGACATACGCAAGTCCGACAGAACAGAAGATTATGACCACATAAAAGGTAAGTATTCCATACCACTCTTTCGACGTGAATGTCATCACACCTAAAGACCAAAAAAGCACTTGTGGGTGTCACCACGGTTACATAGGTCACATGTGAGATCTCAATGGTTCATTGCCCGCCAACTACGACCTTAACCATGTCGCCCTGCAAACGGTTACTCTCCGAGACATTGTTGTCGGTGATTTCCTTGCCACACCGAGACTTGCTGCATGCAATATAAAAATAGTTAAATTAGTTTTCTTGTTAAAACTGAAATGAGAGTTGAAAAATTTGAGGGAGAGAGATTACCAACAAGAGCAACTCCGGGTTCCACAATAGCGACCATGATCCTTGAGAGAGAGACAGCAAGATGCAGAGAGTTAATGGAGAGTGTGAAAAAATCTATGGGATAATATGTGTACATGCTCAATATAATGAGATGACCTAACATATTAATTCATTCTCTTAGAACAAACATGTTGTGACATGTGAAGAGGAGTTGTTCTTGCTGGTGGAATATGCAACTTCTAATTTGGTTAATGAGTTGTTGCTATCAATATTCATATTTTTACGATATTTAATTTTATCCACAACTTTATGGGCTAGGTTTTTGTTTTGATGCTGAATTGGCGGGGAGAAATCACGGTAACTTTATGAAACTTCATTTTGTAGATCCATGGTGATCAAGGAATTGTACAACCAAGTTTTTTTTGTGTGTGTCAAATGCCATCAATTCATGCTACAAATTTTTGTGTTCCACCTCATGATAATTTGAAGAATGAGCACAGATTGACATGAACGTATTTGGGTCTTTATGGACTACATCATTTGGTTGTCCAACGACTTTTTTCCAAGTGAAAAGGTAATGGCCGCCAAAAGGGAAGAATAATGCAACGGCATCACCGGTGGTAGCGGGAAGTGGCGCAACGGCGGGAGGTGGTGCAATAGTGTCGCCGACAGCGGAAAGTGGCGCAACTGCGTCGCCGACGGCAGTAGGAGGTGGTGAATCAGCGTCGTCGGAAGTCGACGACAGAGGTGAACCGACCAGAGTTTCATTACAAGGGCCGATAGGGGGTCTTGGGGGTTCAAGTCGGCGGCAGAGGTGGCATTGATGCTGTGCAATATCTCCGCCAATTGCTCCGCCTTCCATATGATGGTTTTCAGACGGCTGAGGAGATCTTCGTAATTTGTTAACGACTCGTCCAGTTTCGGCCAACATGAGATGGAGAGCCCAATCAAGCAACACACGATTATCACATAGAACATATGGGTTGCTAATCCCCTTAGCTGAATTAATGGAAGTAGTATAAATAGAAGTGTCCATTCATGCAAACTGTACATTAGGTACCTCCACATATGTATGGGTTGCTATAATTCTCCACACACCTCGTCTCTCTCTTCTATTGCACATGTGACTTATTTACATCCGCTTCTGCAATTGAATCTCTCGATCCTATCTCTGTACTTCACCATTGTTGATTACTTTCTGGATTGTAACCATTTGAACACAATTGATTAGTACACATTACACTTCCTTACTTATACCAAATAAAATGTTTTCACTTAAATGATGTAAAATGACTACGCGTATAAAATTCTAAGTCATTTCTCGGAGAGTGAAGAAGCTTGTCAACAACACGTATTAACACCTCAGCCACCAAGCACCACCACGACTGCCACTACCAACTTTCACCACCACCATCACATGCCTCATTGCCATGTCCATCCATTGTCGTTGCCTACTGTCACCATAGCCGGGATTCCGCTCCACTACAACCTCTCCTGCCACCAGCCATCAGCCACTGCTTCACTACTACGTCTTACGTTTCTCCACATCTATAAAATATCGCAACTCCCCACCTTCTATACCACTCGACAATTATATTTTAGTTTAAATAACATGCATGGCTTGTAATTTCAACTCGCAAACTCAAACTCATTTACACGTAATCAGTGAACGAACTAATTTACTTGTAAAATATATAAATACACATGTAACTTTTTGTAATAAAATTTAAGGAACAAAAGAAAAAATATTCAAGTGTTAACTAAACAGAAGAAACTGAATGTAGAGAATTAATTTCATAAAAAATATTTTTATTACCAAATGGAGCTATAATGTCATATTGTTCCAACAATTAATGTTAGGAATATCTTTAGGATGATAGATTTGTAACTATGAATGATTTCTATTTTGAAACTCAACATTACTAATTAATATCTAATATCCCTTAGTTACATTTCTTAATATAAAATTTATTTGCGGGTCAGTCTAACAAAGCACCAAACAAGATCATACGAGCTAGGCAAAGATCGAGAAGGTTGTAAATAACCTTATATTATTTGCTTTCGTACTTTGTCCAATATGTACTATGAATGCAGTTCTCTACCATCTTTTTCATGGTGAAAGAGTAAATTCATACTTGTTCACCACTAAGTGGTACTGTGAAAATAAAGTTACCGTTTGGTGCAGGATCCAGAACGAACATTGAATAAAAGTGGTACAACATCTTTTAATGGATGTGGAAGATTAGCTGTGAATCCGATCGATGGAAATAGAAGCTGCAAAGAAGACCCAGTCTCACATGAAATTTAAATTGGCTAAAACAGCAGAAAACGCATGTTGGTTGTCAGGCCTCCATAATTTACAATATCATCGTCCAGACGAGTCAAGTACATTGCTACTTGGGAAGCCTCCCCCTCACGGGTGCGAGTCAGATTAACAAAGTAGCGTACTCAGCGAGTGGGGCTTGGATTTTTATCCAGCAAACATATGCAAATCTGGAAAACAAAGAAGAGTATGACCAGTTAAGATGTAATAATCCAATACCACTCTTTCGGCGTGAATTTCACCACACCGAAGGCCGACAAAGCACTGGTGGCTGCCACGACGGTTGTAGAAGTCACACGTGAGGTCTCAATGGTTCCTTGTCCACTACCTACGACCTTAATCATGTCGTCCCGCAGTCTTAGAGGTCACATGCGAAGCCCCACTCACTGAGTACGCTACTCTATGGAACCGACTCGCTCCCGTGAGGGGGAGGCTTCCCAAGTAGCAATGTACTTGACTCGTCAGCAGACATATGCAAGTCCGGCAAAATAGAACAGTATGAACACATAAAAGGTAACAATCCAATCACTCTTTCGGCGTGAATGTCACCACAACGAATGCCGGCAAAGAACTCAGGACTGCCATCGCGGTCGTAAAGTCACATTTGAGGTCTCACTGGTTCCTTTTCCACTACCTACAACCTTAATCATGTCGCCCCGCAAACGGTTTCCTCACATATTTGAGTGCTTCAATGCTTCTTGGCGCACCGTGCTCGCCAGTTGCATCTTGAAACATAAAAATAACATTGACACTCTGTTTTGACACAAACAAACCAGTGCCAAATATATGGAGAAATAGGTGTACACTGCCCAGCATAATGAGAAGACCTAACATATTAATTTCTTCTCTTTAGAACAAACATGTCGTCACGTCTGAGGAGGAGCTGCTCTTGCTGGTGGAATACACATCTCCTAATTTTATTTATGAGTTGTACAATTAATATTCGAGTTTGTACGGTCTTTAATTTTATCCACAACTTTATGGACTACGATTTCTGTTTTGATGCTGAATTTGTGCTGAGAATTCACGGTGACTTTAAAAAACTTTATTTTGCCTGGGAATTGTACAACTAAGAAAATGGTTGTTGATTGCAGGCGTGTTTTTGTGTAGTGTCAAACTGTCGGAGTAGATGTCGTAGAGGCAAACTTATTTTAGTATAAAGAAGTTCCAGAATCGCAAAATCGAACAACAAATCAACACAATGAAACAGAGAGAATGAAGAAATTACCATAGGTCAAGGTTACTATGCACGGCCATGTTCTTAAGCTTTGAATGCTCTTTGAATTCCTCCTTGTAATTGAATTTTCTGACCTGAGAATATCCCTTCACCTCAAAACAGATGGAGCAAAGCCTCTTTTCATTCTTCTAAACCACCGGAGGATTAACTTGTCTGTCCTTTATTTTGTTCAGTGGCTTCAGGTTTGAGAGGTCCTTCACCGGTTTGCATTTGCCCTTCCTTTCCGTCTCGTCCTTCCCCAGCGCCGGCTTCTCTTACCGCGGGCCATCTTTCTCTCGCTTTGCTCTTTCTCTCTCTTCTCTCTCTTATGTGCTCTGCATATAATAGGTGACTACGTGATTCTGGTAAATTACTGGGCACATCTTATAGCTTTATGGGGTGATGATGACGACGAGGGGTCCATAATTTTGATTTATTTCTTTTTTATTTTATGTATATATATATATATATATGCTTTATTGTGATTCTGGAATTCGATGGATGTCAAAACAGCATTTCTATATGGAAACCTCTTTGAGAATGTGTACATGATGCAGCCAGGGGTTTTTGAAGATCCAGAACATGCAAATAAAGTCTGTAATTTATTTTTTCTGGAAACATTGGTAGGACATGAGGGAGTATGTCTTAAAACATTAAAATGTATGAGAAAATAACACATAAAAATATGAAGCAGTAGAATTGGCCTAAAATCATGGTTTTGTGAGTCATAAGCGGAGTGGTGCATATAAACATAAAAACAAAGGTCATCAAAGGAGGTAAATCATATTCCCCCGTAACTACCACCACTCATCAAAAAGGGCAACCCTTATACATACTGTGAGGCTAAATAGTAAATTAAACATAAGTTGCCCAACTCTCCAAAACTGGCACCCCCGTACACATTGAAGGGGGAGATAGCAAATTAAACTAAAATGGTTCAATGATAACAAAATAACATACATCAGCTACAAGGATAAGAGACATATCCGCCAGATCCACCGCCATTCACCACCCCCTTATTGTCGCCGGTGCTGCCACCAACTTCTCCGCCACCTTTGCTGTCTTGTACAACTCGTATTTTCCTTTCAGATAAACAACCAGAGAGCGATGTTGATTAATATGTAGTAAAGCCGGAGTAAGCAACCAAGCTCATTAGAGGAAGAATGTGACATATCGTACATCCCTGATGCATCTGAGAGCACTCTGACGGCAATGAGCATTTCAAAGCTCACAAAGATAATTTTGTAGCAGAAGTATCGTTTTAAGTCCTAACGGTGGGAGTGGG
The DNA here is from genome assembly GCA_023055425.1 of Linanthus parryae. NCBI lineage: Eukaryota > Viridiplantae > Streptophyta > Magnoliopsida > Ericales > Polemoniaceae > Linanthus > Linanthus parryae. The sequence goes on along the minus strand of JALGPY010000041.1, from coordinate 65,039 downwards.
CTGTTGAAGATAATGAGCAAATGGCTTAGCTCGTTATGTTGAGCAGCTCACTTCCACCGCGGAGGACTTGAAAGGGGTCTTCCGTTGCAAAATCATCTCCATGTTCTTTGTGAGATTTAGAATGTTAGTTGTTGCCTCTAATGAGCTTGTTTGTTTACTGCGGCTTTACAACATATTAATAGTCGTCATTCTCTGGTTGTTTATTTGAAAGAGAAATATGAGTTGTACAAAGCGGCAACAAGGGTGGCGCGAAAGTTCATGAGGTGGTGAATGGCGGTGCAGACTGTGGAAGGCCCACGTTGCACGGTCCTCAATTTTTCCACCGTGGTGGAGAAATAGTCGTTGGCTTTGACGCCTATGGAGTTGTCAGACTTAGCATCCCGCTTTTTCAAGTAGCCCGCCGCTAGCTCCACCTCTCACCTCTCCGTGTTGAGGCAGTTTCGCGGGAAAGAGCACAGAGCACTTCTTGCAGATGCTACTAGAGATAGAGTGAGTGAGTTAGCTTGAAGAAATGGCAGCAACTGTTGGCATATATATAGAGGCAAATGTGTGATTTTGAATTGTGATTTGTGGTTGTGGATAAAGATTGAGGGAAAAGCCTGAAAGTAGTTCAAAACAAACATATATTCATAACCAGTTTTATCAAACCCGGACCGGCCACTAACCCGACAAAGAGGCCGGGTCACCGGGTCACCGGTCGGACCGGTGGGTCAATTAATAAAAATTGAAAGTAATATATCAATAAATAAATAGTGAAATATGTTCATATATAATATTTGGTAGTTCAAGTAAAGTGTTTATGTAATAGAGTAATTGGAATGTTATTGCGTTTGTATGAATTATGATCTCACAACTTACATATATGAATAGTTTTTTTTGTAAACCACATATATGAATAGTTGAAATATGTTTTTAAATTTTATTGGTTTGCATATAATGCAATGTGACATTTGTTAATCCAAATATTTATTTTGTTCAAATTGATATATTATTGTATTTTATGAAATGAAATCTGACAAGTATTGTATTGCATCTAAATACAATAATAAGTATATAAAATGATAAATAATTAATCTAACCAAAATAGTTTGACAAAATTATGACATGTAATATTGTTATGAAATGATATTAACAAATTGTTTAACTAACTATCACAAAAAGACGTTTGCTCTAGTGGTAAGGAGATTTGTTCGCATCACTAGTAACCAAGGTTTGAGTCCCATTACAAGGAATTTATGTTTTTTAATAACAGTGACCCGCGGGTTTACCAAACCCGGCGGGTCAACAGTTTCGTGACAAACCCGCCCGGGTCAAGCGGGTTCCTACGGGTCAGTGACAAATCCGATCCATTCGAAGGACCGGACCGGTCCATGGTCCGGGTCGGCGGTTCCCGAGTCGGCCCGACCGGTCCGGTCCGGGTTCAATAACACTGTTCATAACCTCAAAATTAAACATATCCACTTTCATGTCTCTTTCCAATCTGTAACTGACTCTCTCGTTCTGATATTTTCTCTATAGGTTTTGAAATGACTCAATGAAAGTTCAAAGTTCATCTGTCTCATTTGTTTTCTAGAGCGGTGATTTCTAATACCCAAAACATCATTCAATGTGTTAGGTAAATTGTTGTTCATCTGTTTTTTGGACAATAATTGTTTTCACAATACAACTTTTGAGATGTAATTACGCTGTTGATTTTCCAGTCCTGCTTTTTGGTAATTTTAGTGAGTCATTTCTCCATAACAGTAAATTAGAAAATCACCCATTTAATTGTATCAAAAATCTAGCATGTCTAATGTTTTCATTTTGAAACTTATAACAACTATAAAACAATAATTACCAAACACATAATTCAAAGTTATAATAAAAAAATGGTACAACTTTTCGTCCACCGGTCATCTAAACAAAGATGTGCTAATTTAAACAATAAAAAGTATTTACAAGTTACAACACATGGACAGAGGCCTTTTTGTGACAATGAAAACCAAGATCTGACATATGGCCATATTTTAAAACTTTTTACAATACTGATAGCATAGATGTAGATATGGATGTAGATGTGTAATGAGAGATATGTTTACTTTGACACTGCGATATGTGTCTTTTTAACTAGATTTACTTGATGTGGACTAGACAAGATCTTGAGTCTTAGCATATATGGCCATATTTGAAAACTTGTCACAGTACTGATATTATAGATGTGGATGTAGATGTGTGATGAGAGATATGTTTGCTTTGACAGTGTGATAGGTGTCTTTTTAACTACATTTATTGCCTTTAAATGTCCTTTCACTGCGGGAGTAATATTACGACTTCTACCAATTAGGAATGTTTAACTCTGGTTCTTGAAGTCATGACAGTTAGAGGACATGACATTTTAAAGATTCTTTTGAACTTTAAAACTTGTTTGGTTCCTTTTCTCTAGTTCAGAACAGTAATAATATTGTAATTAGAGTTTTCAATCCAATCCAATAAGTCACAAAGCATCTGGTTCTTGAAGCCTTGACAATTAGAGAAGCTCTTATCTGAGAAAATAAAAAGAAGTGACATGCGTTTTTTCTTAATCATAACTTGTAATGTGCGTGCTCTTAGTTCCTAGCTCAGAGTTTCCTGATATAGCAACAATTTGAAGGAACACAAACTTATTTATAATATGTTTCTCCTATTTTTTCCATCCCTAAAGCTCACAGTGATTTGACTCATTGTTATGCCAGAATGGTTGTAATCATATTAGGATGTGATATGTCGAACAAAGAGTCTCCCAGTGGATAAAGTCGCCTTGTACAAATTTAAAACTCACTCACAGCTTCCACTTGCATCTCTTGAATGCCTTTAGTTACCCTTAGTAGAGTCTTCCACTTCCACTCATATCTTAAAATCCCCTTAGTTACTTTGTTTATGTTGATAATAATTTATCTTCCTTTCAGGACCGACCATTCAGAAAGTAGGTTTCATTCTACTCCCTCAGCATGCTATCACATTCTCCTCACCCTTTCCAACTATATATGTTCTCAAGAGACTACACACTAGAATAAAGTCCGAAAATTGTTTCCTGCTAGGTAAATGTACATGTAGGATGTGCTGGATCTGGTTTCTCTTGAATTGTGCAAGACCAAAGTACCATATAGCAGAGTAATGAACCCACAAAATCACATATACAATATTGGTCGTACTTTGCCCAGAAGTACCTTAAACATCATATCAAGTTAACTTTGTCAGTTATATTAAGTACTACACTGATCAGGAATTTTAGGACCATTTACGAGAAAGACCCCCAATTCACATACACAGAGGTCTTGTACCAGATGAAAACATAACTCATTATTTCTTATCGTGTGAGCTATGCTAGGAAGCTGGTATGGATATTATACAAAGTGATTTATAAGGGAACACTGAGACACCTCAAGAATCCTCACATCTATTCAGCATGTATTACAACATCTACTCGAGCTATTGAAGCATTTCCAAGTACATAATTATTCAAAATGATTTACTTTAATGAATGCACTACAATTCTGGAGAAGAAGAAAAGCATGACAAGTAGACTGAGAAAAACAACAATATTGGATTGATATATATTCTCAAACAATCGATGTAGTAAGGTTACAATGAAAAATTGAAAAATATATGAACTGCCTATTTACTATATCAACACTTTACATTGACCCATGCATTATCTATTTATCTTTAATAGTACATGCATCTGATTTCTAAAAATCAATTCATGTCATCAGTGGCGGACGCAAAAAGTTTATCATGTAGGGGCCAAGTATATAGCATGTTAGACTATAAGAGATGTTTTCAAGTTTTGGAGGGTCCAAAGAGCATTATATTAATGTAAATATTAATAACATAAGTGGTGGTAAGTGTAATTTTTAAAATCTTGTGGGGGCCACAGCCCCTCTCAGCCACCCCCTGTGTCCTCCCCTGATGTCATGTCATGGTACCATTTAGAGCCTCCAATCTCATGTATGAGATTATTAAACATAGCTCCTAAATTTCTTGGAAACATGCAGAATGGCTGCTTCTTTCTGAGTACATAGCTGATGGTGGATTTGAGTGGTTCTTTATGTGCCAAACACGTGTCTTTATGTGCCAAGACATCTCTACGATCAGAAAACACGACCTAGAGGTAGTCGCTACAAAGAGACTATCGTGTACCAAAACAAATAAACCATTGAAAAATTCACACGAGAACCACCAAAAATCCAGTATTGCACAAAAAATCTGATATAATTGAGTTGGATACATCTCTTGCATCGACCCATTATGAAGAAGAATAAACAAGCATTAGCAACGACAGGGAAGCAACCATCACAAACACGGCGCTGCAAGAGAGAAGAGGAACAACTAAATAGAGTGGGGTTACAATAAATCAAGAAAATATACACTATTTAAAAGAATCCAATGATGTTACAAGGTTAATTATGTGGAGACATTGTCTTGTCCTATCATGAATTTGTATTCTCAGCAAACAAGAAGACTAGAATGGTAGATACCAGATATATAGTCATCAATAGTTCAGACCCAACCACAACTGAAACATAGAAAAATACAAATATAAAACCTTGCAGTTATGTCAGGATATTATATCCATTCTCGTGCCAATTTTAAATCTTTTTACTAGTTTTTCTTGTGAAGAATATTTGCAGCAGTACAAGCTTCTTTAAGCAAATTTCCTTGAACCTTGCAAGAGCAATCCATCTGCATGTAAAGATGCTCGCCATCAAGAGGCAACAGTTGTACTGATGCTCACGTTCAGAATTGCAGAAAAATGCATCTACATATCAATTACTCCCTTCGTTCCTACAAGTTCTTCAAAAAATTATTCGGGTATCATTGGAGCCTAGCGATTTGGTTAGCAAAACAAAGCATGAATTTGATGATTTTTTGAGGATATCTTAGAGCAAAGTTTACTCTACGACACTATGAAAAGATTAGATGTTGCCGCCAGAAATAAAATACCGTATTTCTTTTAGAAATTTTCCTACCAAATTCTTACATCGTTTTGCTAACCAGATTGCTAGGCCCAAATAATACCCAATAATTTTTTGAAGTACACAAAACTCACAACGTTGGACAATGCTCAAGGTCTGATGCATTAGCCGCTTATTAGACGTTTTTAGGGATCTCATCGAAACTCTTTCTGAGCAAAGTCATGACCCGGATAATCCGACCGATTCACGATGGCTGAATCCTCGTACTCTGACGGGAGCTAGGGTTTCGCAGCTCAAACTGATTCAAAGGATGGAGAAGAGAGAGATTTCACTGAAAAAATAATTAAAAAATTCGATTGATTTTGTTCATCCCCAATGGCCTAGTTTGGCAAAGATAGATTATTGGATAGATTATTGAATGAGTGGTTGAGATGATGGAAAATGGTCTCTCTCTCTTCATCTCAACCATACATTTAATAATCTATCCAATAATCTATCTTTGCCAAACTAGGCCAATATGGGTTACATATACTTATAAGAGGTTGCTAATATACAAAATAGCACCCCTACTATTACTATACCACATAGTGACCCCCATTATTTTATTATGTCTACCCCTTAGTTTTATATATATATATATATATATATATATATATATATATATATATATATATATATATATATATATGAACCGCTAATTTTCTATCTAGGGTTTTGAATTTTTAATTAAAAACAAATCATTCAAATCCCTCTTTTGCTCCCCCAGTTCTAGATTTTTCTAAACCTCAATAATCTACCTTTAGAACGAGTAATTATTTTTTGTTCCAAGATCACATTTGACATCGTGCTCTAATTAGTACATCACAAGACACGTCATGACATGTAAAAAAATTTACTTTCTTTTGTCTATCATTCATTTTTCTTTCTTCAATATGTGTTCTCTGTATTGTATAGAACAAACAAAAAATTCTCCTTTAGAACATAAACAAGTCGAACGAATGACTCTAGCCGAATTTGAACGCAAGATCTCTTCTGAAAAACAACGAGTGGTAAATTCCGAGGGCATTTTGGTCATTAAGACGTGGTTTAACTTTTAACGTCTGTGGACAGTGGCCTCGATTTTGTGAAGAAATTGCTTCGTCCGGCGTAACGTTTACACTCTCTCTCTCTCTCTCTCTCTCCTTCTTCTCTTCTTCTTCTTCTTCTTCTTCAGAGAGTTGCATAGAAGAATGTCCTCTGCTGTATATGCTTCATCCGATTCGAGAATGCATACCAGAAATCAAATCTCTCCTCTCACAATGTCTGATGCGTAGAACCCCCCTCTGTCTCTTCAATGGCCGTCGTCAATTCATGCGGTGAGGAGGTAATGTTTCTCTCTCGCCTTCTTCTCAGCTCCTCTGCTATCGAATTGCTTCTCTAAGCATTGATCGATTGATTCGTAATTTCATTTGCATTTCGCGTGATTTGTTTGTTTACTTCTCCTTCTCTTCTGATTCCATCTTCTCCGTAAATCTCGCTGAATCGATTCATGCGGTGTTTTGATGATTAGGTTTAAAAAGGTTCCAATTATTGATGTGTGTGGACTGTGGACGATTAATTTAGATCATGAGTTTTGGGGAGACTGTTTTCTTCCATGAATGCCTTCAATGCAATTTTAAGGAGTAGAGTATTTGTTGATTGGTGGAGTAGGGAAAAAAATTAGTTCTGGGGGGAGGCGAATTTCTCTTTTCTCAGTTGTGATTAAGGGCCTCATAGACCAAACTTATCACTCTTTCATACAGACATTTGAGATTGAGATTTGACTACTCGAAAATGACTGCAGCTTTAACAAATGGTGATGTCTCAATGTCAAGTAGGATGCATGAGTATGATTACACGACTGTAGATATCTGTTGCGTCTAAAATCTGGTTACTTGTCTCCCTTTGCAAGAGTTAGTAACCAGGTAAATTTCGAGGAAACCTCGTAGCTTGAGAAATTACACTGACCATCTGTTGGTGATTTTAGTGTCATCGGCCATTTGTGTAATCGGATTTACTTACGACCAAAGTAGAAATTGGCATTACGTTGTGCACGTTAGGAGGTCTGGAGTACACGCGTGCACACAACTATGTTAATGTCTTGGACAACGAACTCGCGGACGACTGCGGGGGTTCGGGGGCGCAGCCCCCGACGGGGACGGTTTTCAGTGCTTCACAAAAAACGTCTCCGATTTAATTTTCCGTTGAAAAACTGACTGAAATCTGGCGGTTATAACCGCCAGATTAACCGCCTTGTCTCCCTATCTATTTTGTCAGTTTTGGTCGAATTCAGAAACATAGAGGAAATCATATTCGTTCTTGAAGTCTCTGTTTTATCCGATTACAGATTTCGTGCACACTGCCGAAATGCTTTAATCTCAGAGTGATATCACGACCCAGAGATTATCCAAGCCCATATTGTCCCGTTCTAAACACCCCACAAATTTCCTACACCATCTACTTTATCGGGCTATTACCTTCCTCGGTCACAATGTTGTTCTAGAGCGGAAAGTTAAGCCTAGGAAGCAAAAACATATTAAAGGAAATGCAGTGTCCATGCCAGGGAACTATGACGTTCTAGGCCCAGAACCAACCAGTACACATATCCTTCCTTTGGTTAAATAAACCTTTGGTTTTTATTATGCCCATTTCATCATGCTTAAATAGAGATGATGCGGATGGTACTTTTGTGAATGTCGAAGTTGGATGATGACACCGAAGCTTAAAGAAAGGCACGGTCTTTTGTTTTTCACAAGTGCTGGTTACCTTTTTTATAATTTTGAGTGAAATACCGACATACATGTCATATGAAACACGGAGTATACAAAATGTATTTTATTATTTCATCGTTCCATTAAGTATTTTGAGAAAGGACCTTGGCAGTGGCGTGCTGGCATGTTACATGGCCCTGCTTCTTGAATACTCCTACTTATACTTATCTTTACATCAAAGGGTCGTTTCCAAGATTTGTATCCTACACCTTGAGGTTGCATCTTGGTGATCTTACCATTTGGTTGACCCTGGCCTCTACTTGATGATCTACGAGACACGCACACTGCACACATGTGAAGTTCCACTCCTATCCGAATTCGCTCCCATCTATGTCTTACCTTAGTGTTTATGGCAATCGCCACTATTGGTTATGAGTGGGCCTGCTTCCGTCTGTAATTCCTTCGCTCTTGCATCCCGCTTGTAGGTTCAAATGGTCTCTTCACAATCCGCCAGTACCACCCATGAGCTGTGATTTAGCTATCCTCGACTTCTTATCCTCCAAAGGGGGAAGTGTCTCATTGATCAACATAACTCATTTGTGGCATTCTTTTGGTGCATTAATAAATACCCTGTCAATGGTAACCTTGCTTGGATTGACCCACAAGCTGAATTTGTCTACTCTTTTGGTTGTTGAGGCATTCTATTCTTCAAGAAATTTCTTCTTAGTTTGGCCAGGCTTTTTGTGAACATGTATCTGGCCTAACAGTATCATGATAAGTTGATACAGTGGAGAAGTAGAACAGTTTATTTATCTAATTGTAATCCAGATGGTTTGATTTCTTCTTACTAATGTCAACCCATTTCCATATCTTTTCCTGCATACACATAATTTATTTATGTATATATGTGTATGTGTGCACGTATATTTAAATAGATCTTTTGTGTTTCTATACCATCCATCAATAGTATAACCTTGTGTCATACTCATTTCAGGTAGAAATTGTTTTGTCACTCCATCTCTACTTATCTAAATCTTCTCCTGCAAATAGATCATGCTTCTTTGCAGATAGGTTATTGTTTACGTATATTTGGTATTTATTACTTATTAGGGTTAGTTTAGTTGAATTGTGATGGATCTTTCATACCAGCTAACTATTTAGAGTGCCATCATGAACCAAATGTGGTTGAATGTGTTGAGGATCATCTACTTACTATTATAGGCCTCTGGTACTACTTCAATTTCATGATGATTTTAGATATTGTTAGAAACTCCTATTTTCAATTTGGTAAGTGATCTGTACCATGAATGCTTAGTCGATGTTCAGTTAAGATGCCTTTTTCTGGAAAGTGGTTGGAGGCAAGAAGTGTTAAGAACTTGATGGGTACCACAGAAACAACAGAGAAAGCTACAGGGAAGGGGCAAACATATATCAACACCACAATCGAGTCATTATATTGAGGTGTATACGTGCCGCGCCATTGTGGTCAGGTTACCCATGCCCCCAAACTCCATGCTCTTTGGAACATATGCTAGTTCTGTGTTTCAGCCTTATGGGTTTCAGTCCAAGAGGCCTGTCACACTAGTGATATGTACATTCTTTTCATAACAACCCCTTTAAACTACTTTCACCCACACCTCCGCAAACCCATCCACCCACTCATCAATCAATAAATGTTGAGAAAATTCTTATGTTATTCTTCCTGCACTAGTTTATCGATGCGTCATTTCTATTAATCTAATTCCTTTCCCATGTTTTGTCTGATACAATAATAAACTCTGAATTGCCTGCACTAAAATATGCATTCTGCTAATTACATTTATGCAGGTCGAAGATGTCTGCAGCATCTCAATTTTACCTGATGTAGTCTATACTGATACGCAAAATGCATCACGAGTAGCTTCCTTAAGTGACTCAAAAGCCCCCTACCCACTGAACAGTCAGACCTCCTTAGATTCTCAATCGAGTTGGCAAAACCACATCAGTGGGCAGATGGAAGTTACAGGTAATGATGCTGCAAATCAACCATGTGTTGTGGATGTAATAATTGAGAAGGGAAACTCAGGGGCACCTAGAACTGCTGACAAAGCCACAGAGCTATTGAAGATAGAGTGTCCGGTAAGTCTAAATTCTGTTTGTTATACATGCGTAATTACATATTAAAGAACATTATGGCCTTTTTATATAAGAAGTAAATAGTACAAATGACCCAAAGTGTTGGTCTCCCAGCAGTTGATTAATCAATTTTCTTTTTGTGATAGAAGTTGGGGGAATCCTTTTTTCTCGAGGTGGCTGCATTGATGATTTCATTGTTTCAATTATATGTGCAGATTAAACAGAATCTGCGGGGCTTGTTGCAGAGACAGTGTAGTCTACCTCTGGGGAAGAGATTCATGCAGCTTCTAATGAATGACAGCTTTGTGTTACCAAGATTTGCTCCTAGAGGTATACTACAGTATCTTTTCTGCTAACGGTCTCTTTGTCTTTCAAATGAAATATCTGTGTAGTTTGGTTTGCAATAAAAATGTTGCCTGAACTGTGTTCACTAGAATATTGTGTTGATGAGGAAGCTATGGTGAAGCAGTTACACCACGAAATTGCTTTTTTTAGGAGAATACACCACCAAAGATTATATAAACAGAAGAACATTAAAGTGTGTTTCATAACAAGATAAAAATAAATATATATGAAATAAGTTTGGACTTAAAGTAGATCCTCGCTCCAGCAAAAATGAAAAAGGAGAGCATCTGTGCAATGGAAGTTTTCCGATGCCGACGATGAAGGGCGAGAAATATCACCGTACTTGCAGGAAAACTCTTGGCTTGTGTACACGATTGTCATTTGTAACTAATAGAAGAGTACTAACAAGTTTGTCTGGTGTACTTGAATATGCCTTTACTGCATGAAGGTAGGAACGTCTTGAAAACCTCAAAAATCATATATTCATATCCCAGCTTGTCAATATAATTTTCTTTTCCTCCTACCATGTTTTGTACTTATGAGCTAGAAATTTTACCCTTGAAATCTAAGTATCATTTTACTATGCTCTCGAATTTCTTGTAAGATGATAACTCTGAAATGGAGTTGCAGCAATGACTTGGGATTTGGGTATTTTCACACATCTGGGGTGATGAGTAGTTGGAGTTATTTGGCTGGACTATTCTATTAGATGAATTGGGGCTGCATTCCCTCCTTTAGTTGCTTCGATGTATTAAATTTATTAATCGAATCTAAACGTATCTGAATTTTGATCTATCTTGGATTCTTGGTACAATTCATGGACTTTTATTTTGGATTCCCTCTCTTATGACATTTTAATAGTTCAACTCATAGTGTGTTTGATTACTCTTGCTCCATATACATGTAGCCCGTTTTACTTATAGATTTATAGTTTGGACTTGCCTGTAATGTCTTTGTACACAGAATTGACCAAACGCTGCGCCATGAGTATCAATCATTTGGTTAATTGACAATTATCTGATAAAGCTATACTCTTGATTGTTCCAGATAAATATGCTGCTGAACCTGTTCATGAGGCGCTCAACAACAAAACCAGGAAATACAAGCGCTCTGCTTCTTTCAATTCAAGAAAAGTTGCTTTCCTGTTCTCTGCCCTGTAAGATTGCAGTTTGATATTTTAATTCATTTACTGAATTGTTTATAAAACTTGAATGGACTGGCCGGTCGGACCGGATCAACCACGAACCTGATCGAAACTGTTCGGACCTATATTTGGACCGTATTGCAGTGAACAAGCGACGTGTCTGGTTGGACCGTCCCGTTTCAGTGCGAGCCGCTGAACTGACCGTGGGCTCATCTTTCCATTGAAAGATTCGAACCTTTTTTATAAGGATACTGTAACAGTTATCTTTTATTTATTAGAGTTAGTAATAGCAACATTACTTAAATAAATATATTTTCACATTTGTTTATCAACTACACAGCTTAAGAGAAAATACGTTGATATCTGTATTGTTATACTAATACAACTTAAATGGATAATTTTGGAGCCTATACTATCATTTATGTGTTTGATCATACAAATTATACAGTTAAATATTTTGTATTTCAGGAAGTATTTTTTGATGAAACCATATAATAAAACTCTTTGTTAACTATGCCATTATTATTATTATAATAGTTGTTTATTCATTTTAACCAGCAATCAAACCGTTTGGACCGGCGATCGGACCAGTGAACCGATCAACCGGCATCTTTCTGGTTTGACCTCCGGTCCAGTTTTAAAAACTTGTCTCCAAAGATTAGTGAGTAATTATTTTGTGAATGTTTAAATCATCAGCTCCCTATTTTCCTTGGCAGGTCGAGTGTCGGAACAATGATACTGATATTTTTGACACTGAAACTCCGGCAAGACTGGTGACAGCTCTGGTGGTTGCAACTACTGATAAGTTTCACTACTCAAGGACTTGGTCGGATTGTTGTTGAAGTTTCTTTGCACACTTCCTCCTCATTCTCTCTGATTTCAATTTTTGAGCCTTTGAGATGGTTATTTTCTCTGTATATATTTTGAGTTTACATTCTCAAGATCATGCTCTCCTGAAACTTCTCCGCTTCCAGTAACATTAAGTAAACTGCATTAGCAAGTCCCTGTCCGTAGATTAATGTCTCTTGCGAGTGTTTGATACTCCGTTCGTACCAGAATTCATAGCTTCTGTTCAAGTATTTTTGAAGCTCAACAGCTTTTATCGATTTGTGCGTGTCCTTGGACAGGGGCCATCTTCTCTGTATCCTTCCAATTTTATTGACTCTCGGCTCGGGTATGAATTTCTAGGACTAGGAGTTATTAACATTATAATATGATAGTAGTTGTTTATATGTCCAGGTTTTCATCCCTATTGAATCACAAATATAGTTCAGTGAAATTACTTGGAGTTCAGCAGCTTCTGTATATATAAAATGAAGGGAAAAGACATTGTAAAAATCAAAGTAGATCGATTGTGAATATGAAATAACAAGATAGGAGTAAAATTATGTATCCACGACTTCTTTCTCTTCAAACAGTTCACACTTCTTCAATTCACAGACTCGAGTAAATGAAATAATCAACAGCCTGAGGTTACATCATACATCGCTATCAGAATGAAGTCAATATGACGACACAGCAGGAAGTCCAAAACAAGGACTAAGAAGAACTATGAAGATATACTGCAGTGTCTTATAGTACAACATTTTATATGAACTTACATGGCACTCTTCATGAATACACTGTCCTCTAGCAAGCACAGCCTCCTCCTTGCTGTTCTGTGCTCGACGTCTGCTGTGTTGTCTTCAGATTTACGTCGACCATATCTTCATGTCTCGTGGAGGAAAGTGTCTCCATCCCCGGTAAAGAAGATGCAATCTTCCGAAATAGAGGCTGCAAATCGTAAAAAACAGAGTTTTAAGAATGATAGACATTTGCATCGGACGAGTATAGGTATTATCATGGCTGATAGAATGAACATTTTGTTGGAAGTTCAATTTGTCAATGGGTCGGGCATGGATCTGATCCATCCCGCGGCCCGCAATCGATTGAGCTGGTCCTGACTCAGGGTGTGTGATACGGGTCAACCGTATCGTAGAAGTCAACATTATTATTATGATTATTAGTATTGTTTATTGAATTATTTATTTAGAGTTATTTAGTTATTTACATTAATTATTTATTTAAATAATGATCGGGCCTTGTCAAGCCCGTTAGAGTCTAGGGTTAGGTTTGTTTCATCTATTTAAACACTTGTACTCTTCAGTTATTTTCATCGAATGAATTGATTATTGAGAGAAATCTTTGTTCGGTCAACCCAGTAGATTGTTAGGAACAACGCCGTAGGCTATAAGCTACGTGGTCAGTTTTGTCGATTTTCACAAAATCGTCAACCCCCGTTACCTTTCCGGTAACAGTGTGCGGCCCACTTGTTTGGAGACTCAGACCCGACGGGTCTGACCCCACTGGAGCTAGTCAGGATTTCAAGGGATTCAGTGTAGTCGGGTTTAACATGGCCTGACACGACGACCCATTGACAGACCTAGCTCTTTCTCTACGTCATACTGAAAAGGGCGTAAACAGACACTCTACCTTGATATTGAACCCTGCTTTTGCACTGGTTTCGATGAACATGACTCCAAACTCACGAGCCCTGCCATCTCCTTCGTCGATCGACACTAGCCTGTTTGATATCACAACGTGAAGATCGGATAAGTTAAATCCAGGATGAAACTGTCAACATGCTGGTCATTTATATACGATTAATGGAAAGATGCTAGAAAAACTTTCTGATAAGTTTATTCGGGAAACATTGAAGAAACACCCTGATTTAGCATAGTGTAATGTAGTCGATGAATGTAAATACAACAGTCGAGTAGTACTACTAACCTTTTATCGACAAGGTCGGTTTTATTCCCGACAAGAACGATGATGACATCTCTGCCTCGTTCAGTACGCACTTCTTCAATCCACCTGGAAGTGTTGATAAAAGACTGCCTGTCTGCACGGAGCCAATTTAGTTGGAGTATTACAATGACTGAAGCCTACTAATATAACAAGGGTAAAAGACAAAAATCACCCCTTGAGTATGGGGTATATACAAAAAAACCCCTCGTGTTCGGGGATATACGAAAACCACCCCTGTCACTAACGGCACACTAACAGTAGGGTAAGAAGACATATTTACCCTCGTTTTGGCAAAAAATACCACACTATAAATACATGTTTTTTCACCTTCTCCCCACTTTAACCTAACTGCCTCCCCCTTTCTCCTTCCTCCTCTCTCTCTCTGCCTCCACCACCATCCCTCCCACCCATCCCCCTCTCTCTCTCTCTGCCTCCACCACCATCGACGGATCGATTACCACCGCTACCAAATCGTACGGCGATGGCGATGGAGGTTGAATCGGGCGGCGATGGCGATGGCGATGGAGGTTGAATCGGACGGCGATGGCGGCGACCTCCTGCAATAACATCCACGCTGCCTCCACCACCTCTCCCCTCTTCGTCGACGAGCTTCGATTCCTTACCTGCATCTTCTCCCTCCCCCCTCTTCGTCGTCCCCCTCCTCCTTCTCTGCCCCTCTTCCAGAGAGAGAACTGAGAGCGAGAGAGGAGCAACATCGAACACCCAATTTCGAAATTGGGTGTTGTTTCCATCGACGTAACGGCTGATTGCGTCGGAAATGTCGGATTGAATGGAGAGGAGAGAGAGGGGAAGGAAACAATAGAAAGAGAGGAGGGTAATTGATGATGGAGAGAGGAGGGGGAGGGTAAATGCATTGAATTAAAGCTTCTGATGCGTCTAATGCGTTTGATTTTTGGTTTGTGTAACCGACGGAGAGTTAAAGCTTCTGATTACACTAGAGAGGGAGAGAGATTTGGGAGAGAATAATCCACTAATCAGGAAACCCCCCTTTGTCATTGGCACTAGATTAGTAGATTGTGCTCTCTACCATTTTTTTGTTTACCATTTTCTTCGTCCTCCAGATCTAATGGGTTTGGGAGGAATTTAGACAAGAAGAAGAATCAAGACAAGAAATTTCATTGCAGGAGAGACTCCGAATTTCTTCAAATTTGGGGGCTTCCACAATTTCTAAAATTTCACATAATTTTCTAAAATTTCTGTGAAATTTGGACTGTGTTTGTGTTTTCTAAAAATTTCTGTGAGATTTGGACTGTGTTTGTGTTTTCTATAAATTCATCATTCATACTGGTCTAAGAGTCTCCTAAAATTTTCATGGAAACTTGCTCTTGATAAGCTGTGCTCCTTGCTTTTGATTCGTAGTTACTTGGTTTCTTTGCGGATGTTGATTCGTAGTTCCTGGGAGGTGGCGGGGATGTGGTGGTGGCGGGGATGTGGTGGTAGTGGTGGGGGTGGTCAAGAACACCAAGAACATCAAGAACATGACCAAAATAACAAAATAAAAAAAATACAAATAGGGGCAAAATGGTCATAAAAAAAGACATATTGCACCCTTATACTAACTGATTGTAACAGATGGGTGTTATTTGTCTAACGTCCGACGTTAACAGGGGTGGTCTTCGTATATCCCCGAACACGAGGGGTTTTTTTGTATATACCCCATACTCAAGGGGTGGTTTTTGTCTTTTACCCATATAACAAACAACACCAAGTTTCGGTTCTTCACACAGAATTTTTAACTTTGTGATGGCTTTTCGACAGATGGGATGGCTCAATTAGGAGAGTCAATTGTCTTTAGCATTGCGTAACACGCTGCTCAGGTTGAAATGGACTCGGTTTTGAAAGTAATGCAGTTAGGAGTCTTATAAATACTTACTAGCAACATCATAGACTATAATTGCAACAGAAGAATCTCTGATGTAGCTTGGAATGAGACTCCTGAATCTCTCTTGCCCTGCAGTGTCCCTGTAGATTTGATGATAGCAAATTAAAATAACATCTAAAAATACTAGTGAAATACATGTAGCTATCTTGTGTAAAATGCAAAGAAAGGAAGGAAGGAAGGACACTGTACCACAGCTGCAATCTCACTGTTCGATCTTCAAGATACATTGTTTTCGATAGAAAGTCAATCCCAATGGTAGCCTGCAAATTCAGAAACATTTAGCAAATGCCCGTCAAACCCTCGGTTGAATAAAAAAAATACAGTATTTCAAGGCTTGAAAGCAAATCAATGAACACCAAATAACATATATCAAGATGATTGCAAGTTTGAACATGATTTCGGTGTCTCAATCGTATATCCAATGAAAAATAAGCTCGTCACCTCAAGTAGAGACATATTTCACCACTACAGACGATGCCAGGTCAAAACATTTATTTGAACTAATGTTATTCTGTTATTCTATAAATCATCTAATATTCCGGTATGTTGTCTTCTATCACAGCTGCACTAAGACAGATTTTAATGGTGATTTTCCAGGTATAACAAAAGTTGGGTGCCAAGTTTTTTGTGGGAAATAATGGCTAAAACTCAATTGCTATCAATAACTTTGCCATTATTTAAGAAGTGTTATAATTTAAGTTACACAAGATTTCATAGCCTGCGTAAACCAACTGGACTGTTAATGTCCAGGTAATTCATAATGGTAGCTTGCTGTCTTTTATGTTATCGGGAGCCAACACAATCTAGAAGTTCCATATGGATATACAATTCATAATGATGATACAAGTTCTTTACCTGCAAAGCAACCGCTAGCTCAACATAAACATTTACAAGCAGTGTTTTATTATTTACATGCTCTACTCGGAGTAGACTACTCCCTGTTATATTTTCCTCAGTTTAAGGTCCATATAGATACAATCACTAATGCAAATCGATTGCAAAAGGGTTTGACCTAGTACTAAAGTTGTAGCACTGATCTTATAGTCAATTTTTTTGACAGGTAATTGACGTGTTTTGACACTATTCATGAGATGAAAAATTAGACCAGTGTAGTCCCATAAGCTCTGGGGGGGGGGGGGGGGGGAGATATGAGAAAGTAACCGAGATATCCTGAGCCGCTCCCCCTTTATTAGTATCAGAGTCAGGTTCACACACATGAATGGTCTAACAACTCACGTGCTCACCGCCATCCGTATACAAAAGAATTTATGCGTAGGTCAAATGATGTCACACGTGAAGGGACATGTTGAGAAGTCCCACATCGGACATTCAAGAAGAAGAACAAGAATTAATAAGTGGCATGGTAGAACAGAGACGACGAAGAAGAAGGTTGAGATTGCAATTGGGGAATTAGTTAGTACCTGGTATGTGGTGTCGAATTTGTCGTACATGAAGCGGGTGATGATGCTAGTCTTGCCGACGGATTGATCGCCCAGGAACACCAGCTTGAATTTCGCCAAAGGCGACACTACTGCCATTATTATTTTCCGATCACTCTTCAATTGATCCTATCGAAACCTTTTCTTCTCTCCAAATCTCTCTCTCTGAGACGATTAATCAGAGATCTGGAATAGGTAGAATTTGATGATTCTCTCCAAATGTAGAGTGGAAGAAGAAGCAAAGTAAACGCTGAATTGAGGTTTTGAATGGGAGGGAGTGTTTTCTTTTCTTTTCTTTTATTTGTAGTTTGAGAGAAACCGCCAACCACGACGATGTTGGTGGCAACTCCATGTTGCATTAGATTTAGTATTTTTAGTACACAGCAGAGAGAGGAACTAATCAATGCTAATCTCAACGGGCTAAACACACTTACACGGTTTAAACTTTAAACCCCCCTCTAGCTTGATTTAAGGACACTTTCGCCTCTACCAGTCTGAATGCTGCCGAACATCAAGTAACTTACACTTGGATAACTCATTTAATTTGGATAATATTGGGATAAATTTGTCCCAATTTATTCCGCGACGGAATCTAGCTCTAGACTAACATCGTCACAATAAAGAGAATAAATTTCCTGAAGTTTGACAACATGAAAGAGTGAAAGAGCATTTTTTTTCCAAACTGGAAGGAGTGAAAGTGTCCTTCAGTCAAAATAGAGGGGGTGAAAGTGTCTTTTACCCCTCAATTAACTTTTCTAAGGTCAGGTGTCACATAGCGAGAAGTCTCTGTCAACCTGATGGCTCTAGCATGAATCGAATTCACTATTAGCCTTCTCTGAGGTGGAATGTCTTTCTCTTTTTTTTATTTTTTTTCTTTTTTCTTTTTTTCTTTTTTCTTTTTTTTTTTTTTTTTTTTTTTTTTTTTGAGAAAACTGAGGTGCTTATAACAATGTCCGGTTTTATCTTTGGTAGGAGTTTGAAAGACACTCAACTCCCTCAAGTATTTTTTTTTGAACACCAACTCCCTCAAGTATGACGCACAGACACTTTCACCTCTCCAATGTTTCAAATATCAGGACAACTACATCCCATAATTGTGACCCAATTAGTCTAGAGTAGACTTCCTTTACCTATACTGATTTTTGGAACAATTTCTACCTCATAGAGTACGGAATGACACAATTACGGGGGGTGCATGTGTGCTAATGTTTGGCATCATGAAGGGATAAGAGTGTCAATTCCAAAACTGGAAGGGGTGAACTGTCTTCTCAAACCTAAGATGGTGAAAGTGTCGTTTATCTTCTTCTTCTTCTTTTTCTAGAAAGTACCTTTTACGGGTTCTTCTTCTTCTTTTTCTAGAAAGTACATTTTACGGTTTACCCCTTTTCTTTAGAAATTGTTTTGTCGTGAACCGAGATTGAACCTGTGACTAATGCAGGGGAGTACAACGCTCTATCACTTGAGCTACCACCCTAGCTGCACGGTTTACCCATTTTTTCAGTCATTTAAGTGAGTATAATAATCCTATTTAACTATTACTTTTAATGTCGGGTTAAACTTTTTTTTGTGAGGGAAATGTTAGGTAAAATTTTGAATAAATAGATTCCGTCTTACCTTCCGCCCGAAATTGTAATTTCATTTCAATGAAAAAAATGCGATCACAATCCAATAGAAATAAACACGCTCTCATGCTTGGGAAAATATGGGATTGGCTATGCACCAAGCAAGCTTTCTACAACTTTTCTTTCCATGTATTTATGCAGCCCCTGTCTTAGGGATTGAGGACTTTGACTCACTTTCCTTGGGACTCAAGACGGGCCAACTTGGAATTTTCTAATGGAGCAGATTTGAAGATAAAGTCAATGGAATGAGGGAGCTCTGTTTCAACCCCATCATAGGAAATGTCGCTCAATTACTTGCCCACTAAGGTTGGCATGCATGCACTTCCAAATAAACAAAAAGTATATTTCTATAAAAAAAAAAAAAAAAAAGTACTTCGGACCTATTGTGAACTCCAACTTAATAAGACCCGTTAATGATTCTAACATCCACTGCAAACTTAAACCATCTCTGAAATTGGTACAAAAGGCAAATGTCAAAAGTCTTGGGATAAGAGTGTTTTTGCAATACTAGGAGAACACATTAGTGGTGCAGTGTTTAGTGCATGTTTTCACCACAACACTATTTATAATAGTACATTTTCACACATGAAAACTGTTAGAATACGCTTTGCGGAAGCACGATATCACTTGTTAGGAATCAAGAAGAGTGATGAGACGAAGAACAAGATGAAGAACGATACAACGATTTAACGTGGTTCACTAGTTTTGAGGCTAGCTACATCCACGGCCAAACGAATTACAATCCAAGACACACGACACACATCAATAGAAGAGTCATACGCTCATATATAGGCCCATACTACTTGTGCCCAAAGCATCGTCCAAACGTTGTCAAAACGAACGAAATAATTTTAAAAAATGTCCAAACCCGGTCCAGGTCGCACGACCTGCGCAACCATGTCGCACGACCTCAGCAGGTTACCCACCCAGTTCGCACGACCTCTGCAGTTTCCCGAATGTTGCAGTTCCAATACTTTGCCTCCTTTGCTCGTTGCTTCGCCAATCCAAGCTAGGGTTTTGATAACCCAGTTCATAACAAATCTCCACCTGATTAAAACTCCCTAGCAAACAATCCAATGCTCCTCATCAATCCAACTGTGAATGCGTCTCTCGGTCAAGAACGCCTCCACCCAAAACCCCATGTTCCGCATCTAGATGCGAAAGCCAATCACCAAATCGTTTCTCCAAATCCGTCCTTTCAATGGATGCTCCAATTGTGAATTACCTCCAACAGCCGAAATTTGAAGTGCTCCACCCAAATCGAACCGATCAACCAATCAACCGATAGAATGTATTTTCAAATTTGCGGTATTGGAATACATCAACTATGCGCCACAACAAACGTGTCTTTGCGTCTAAACAAACACAGAGACTTGTGTGTCTCAATCAACACACCCCAATGCACCATGACACAATGCATCTCCCAAACGTCGTTCAATAACACTTAACAACAAAAGTGCCCATCAATCAAGTCATGCCAATTGCGCCGCCAATACTTACCGCACCAAGACGCCAATCGAGACACGCCCAATAATGTGCCAACATTCAATGCGTGCACAATAACACGCCGCCAATCAATACATGCTCAATAACATGTAACCAACCAATCAGCGCCCAATAACGCGCTCCACCAATCAGTCGCGTGCCAACAAGACACGTCAATTGCTCCATGCCATGAGCCAAATCCTCCAGTTGATTCGAGACTTCTCCACCTTGACTTGAATCCTCCTAGCACCAAGAACAAGATCGATCCATGCCGATGCTCCAACTCTTACGAGTTCTTGCGACATAAGAGCCCGATTGAGATCCACACGCCTAATGCTCCACGTCGGAATCCCGATTGCGCCGGAATGCCAATCGCACGTGAACCTCCAGATTCGCGCTGGAAAGCGCGCCTGATGCTCCATGACAAAGAACTCGATAGCTTCCCCGTAAGGAACCCAATAGCTCCCACAACAAGGAACTCAATAGTTCCCCCAATAAGGAACTTGGTGGTGGGTGTATCAACAATATTCTAATCATCAAAACAATTGATCTTCATCCCAAACGAATTCGCCATCACTCCTCACCAACAAACCCAAACCCAACAACCTGAATCTGATACCAGTTGTTAAATATGCTTTGCGGAAGCGATGATACCACTTGTTAGGAATCAAGAAGAGTGATGAGACGAAGAACAAGATGAAGAACGACACAACGATTTAACATGGTTCACTAGTTTTGAGGCTAGCTACATCCATGGCCAAAACGAACCAATTTATTGATGAGAGAGCCAATTACAATCCAAGACACCCCGCACACGTTAATAGAAGAGTCCTACACCCATATATAGGCCTACACTACTGATTTGTGCCCAAAGCATCATCCAAACGTTGCCAAAACGAACAAGAAAACAATTCTAAAAACTGTCCAGACCCGGTCCAGGTCGCACGTCCTGCACAACCAGGTCACACGACCTCCCCAAGCAGGTCGCACGACCTCTGCAGTATATCGAATGTTGCAGTTCCAATACTTTGCTTCCTTTGCTCGTTGCTTCGCGAATTCAAGCTAGGGTTTGGATCACCCAAGTCATAACAGACACATGTAGATGTAGTAATTATGTGAGATGGGCATTACAACACTTTAAATTTTAAAGTATCTTAGAGCGTTTGGAGGACACTTGAATGCCCCATCTCTTGGCCCTGGAACACTTCGTCACAATACACTTGAGCATTGGTGGAAAGATGAATAAGGATTAGGTAAAACTGCACCAGAGGTATCCATAGTTTAATTTTTCAGTGAATTTACTACCCGAAATTTAAATCTATGCAGTCATGGTAAAAAAAACTTTCAAAAATCATGCACTATAGGTACCCACGGATAATTTCGTTACATTTAGCGGATGAAATTTTTGAGCTGAAGTTTTTTTGTCTTTCCCACCCATAACAGGAATTATGTAGAGATGTAGGGATAAACCCAAAATGAAAGTAAGAACAAAGTGTTTGGGATAACAATGATAATCACCAAATTGTCAAATCTCTCCCTCAACCTCACCCAATTCAATTCTAACCTGGGATCAAACATCCATACTCTATATTTTGCCGAAGCAGGAAATTCACCACCATCACTATTATCGCCAACAAGCCGGCAGAGTTCGTACACCTTTGTGTTTTTACTTTTGCTGGTCGACTGGCTCCCAGTCATGCTTCACGACTCTGGCGAATCGGCTCGGCATTGTCATCGGGAAATTAGTGGTCGGAGACTATATGAACGACGAGAGATGGATTGAGAGTGAATTATTTTTTGGGTAAATCGATGATCAAATGCTCTGTGAGTATCCATTAGCTTTCTCTCCTTACTAGATCCCATTGTCGTAGGTGTTCTTGCTCGGGGCGCCTTTGTTACCAGAGAGTGGTTGTTTTGGGTTTGATTTGCTACAGCGCTGGGATTGTTTCGAGGTTTATTTCGGAGCATCAGGCGATGGTGGTTGTGGATCTGGTGTATTGGAGGATGGAATCGAGAGAAGGGGAGGAGAAGAGGGATAACACTGATGTTGGTTGTGGGTTTTGATCGGGATCCATGGCGGATTAGCCGGCTTGCAGCGGCGACTTTGATTTGGAGGTTGGGTGTTTGTGGTTGGAGATTCAGGCATAATTGGGTTGGTTTATTGGTTCTGGATTAATGGAATCAGAGAGGGAGTGGAGTTGGCGGTGAGCGGTAATCGTGGATTGTGGTTTTGGGCCGAGAGGATGGCATGTTGGCCGATGAGAAATGGAGATTCTGAGATTGGTCAATTTGTCTTCTCAGGGGTTGGTTCTGTGTTTCGATCGGAAAGGCGAGATCAGAGAGAGAGATAGAAGGATTGATGGTTTTCGCCGACAAAGGACAACAAAGGAGGTAGTGATGTTGTGGTAATCGACGGCGTGGAGTTGGTGGCAGTGATGGTGGTAGGTTCTTCGAAAAAATGTGAATGAGAGTGCCCTCAGGCCTCAACCTGAGGAGCTACTAAATGTTATGACTAATGAAATTATTAAATCTGTAAGAAAAGACAAAAAAAATTCATGACTTCAAAATTTTCCATCTACTAAATGTAATGGAGTTACCTGTGGGTACTGGTAGTGCATGATTTTTGAAAGTTTGGTACCGTGACTACATGGATTTAAAATACGGATACTAAATCCACCAAAAAACTAAACTCTAAGTACCTCTGGTGCAATTTTTCCTAAGGATTACTGGCTTGGTACCGAAATGTACTGGTGCACAGTGTTGTGGGTTGACATTTGGTTAGCACATAGCGCACATCCATTGTCATCCCATGACCATAGTACATTTTTCTAGAACATGACAGATGAATCTAGAAGGATCTATGATGTGGAAGAAGGGTCCAGAAACTCTCAATCTGCACTCAAATATTTTAGACGTGTGTAGATATGTTAGAACTGTGGGAATGTTCTGAAATACTTGAAGGGTTGTAGGCTGTTCTAAGTTGGGAGAGTACATAATTTAATAGAAATATGTGGAATAAACTGAATAAGTGTGAACTCTCCCATTAATTAGAATCACTTATTTTTGTTTAGGAGTTGAATGTAGTAGTATAAAATGTAGATGGGAGCTCATTCGGAGCAACCAACCCTCGAGTGTTGGCTGACGGTCGTGACGAGCGAGTGCAGCATTGGTCGTGGAGGGTTCAACTTTCCAATAATCTATAAAATTGGGTATGGGTATAACTTCGTCTGAAAATAAGATCTCCATGTGCGGTAGTCATGATGTTGTGAGTACCACTGCCATAACACACTACTCCATATATATTTGGAGTATGACCTGGCTTTAACTCGTATCAAACCTTTTTTATTCTTCTCCTCCTCCTTCTTTAAGGATAGGCGTTGGACATCGACAATCAACTTTTTGACATTGAGCTCTTACACACATACCGATTCTCGCAGTGATACTACGTCACATTTATCGAACGGTTAAGAAGTGATGAAGTCTCTGAATGATGACATACAAATCAATGTTTGTAGAGCAATTTTGATATAACGTGTTCTTCCTAATATTGCTTTGCGACTCCAACATAATTGTAGCTCCGAATTTTGCTTGGATCCAGTCATTAATGCTATTAAGGTTGTACATATTCAATTAAGTGTGAGAAAAATCGGATGACGTCGTAATTAGTGGATTTAGTCAAAGGGTAGTTGTCGCGTTCAAGCTAATAAAGTTACTCTGACTCGAATAATCCTCCATTCAAGCGTTTCATGATTCATAAGAATTCCTGAAAAACTTCTCTAGTGCTCCAACGAGAAGCCCTAGTGCCCCCATTTACTTGAATTATCCAGCAATTACAGTTTTAATTCTATTTGCTCGTTAGTTTAGTGCTAGCTTTTGATTCAAAACAAACAATTCTCACACTTTAATTATCGATTTGGCTAATTCGTATCCCGATTCATATGGGTTTGATATAAACCTGACTCTTACTAGGAAAACTACAATTGACATCGTGCACTTGTGGATAG
Source organism: Linanthus parryae (assembly GCA_023055425.1). Taxonomy (NCBI): domain Eukaryota; kingdom Viridiplantae; phylum Streptophyta; class Magnoliopsida; order Ericales; family Polemoniaceae; genus Linanthus; species Linanthus parryae. Next base: position 40,532 of record JALGPY010000041.1, on the reverse strand, counting down.
CGTGCATAACCAGCAGTCAAAGACCCCTTCTCCCTCTATATCTTCATCATTTACCTTGAAGCCATCTCCCAATAAATTCACTCCATGTACCTTGCCAATCTTTTCAAGGAATCACCATCCACAGACCAAGCATCCCGATCTCACATCTCATCTTCGCAAACGACTGTCTCATCTTCTTTAAAGTCAATCGATCCAGCTGTAGAACCCTTGCATGAACCCTAAAATCTTTATGCCAAGCCTATGACCAAGTTATAAACCAAGACAAAACATTCATCATCATCTACCCTAATGCAACCCTTTCCCACATGCAAATTGTTAACAGTCATCTTCCATACACTAAGATGCCCACCTAGGAATCTACCTAAGAATCTCAAACAAACCCCGGGAAAACAAGAAAGGTTTCTTTTGGTACACTGACAGAAAAGCAATGAGAACCCATAATTTTCATGCAATACTTGTGAACAGTGCGAAGAGGCTCCAACTGGGAAACCAGTTCTTAAACCCGTTCCAAACTACACTTGACCGACTTTCAAAATCCCCTCTCCACCTGTGACAATCTCTAGGCATCCAAGATCAATCTGGTGGAAACCAAAAAAATCTAACCATTGCACTTCGCAAACAAGCACACCATCCCCAAGCTTATATCTAAGAGAGGCCTCGTCCTGCCAGACATGAGAGCAACAAATCGAGCCCTCTTTTCCAAGCAATGTTGGAACATCATTTCCAACCCAAGTCTCATCCTCTCTAAAATGCTCAACTCCGAATATTGTTGCAGGGAAAACATTCTTGAAGCTTCCCAAAGCTCCTGGGCTTGGGGTAGTGTCATTCACAAAAGAAACCTCCTCAAAGAAGGTCTCTAGGAACATCCGTGATGGAAACTCAGCCCTCGTCTTTAAAGAAGATGGACCACTTCCCAAAAACCCTACCTCGCCACCCTCTGGGGCATAACCCCAACCCATACCTCATGGTCTCCAAACCCATATACGTCCTTTTCTCATACTCATAATTCATGGAACTGAACCCCTCCTTGAAATCCAGCATGACCGTGCCATTCACCAAAGATGGATTATATTCAGCAAAGTCATATTATAATCCCAAGCCTTTACAACCATAGAAGCCCAAACAAGCCAAATTGAAAACTTTACAAGAAAAAAAAATAAAATATTTAAGACTCTTTGAGGACCACCATTTCCTAAAAAGGCAAAGATGTTGCTCAGGAAGTGTCTTGTTGAAGCCTTGCCTACTAAAGCAGCAATACACCACCACCTCCGCCTCACAAAATCGGCGTGCCCATTTTTTCAAATCCATGTGGAAATCTTGGAACACCTCTTCCTTATTTTTCATCGAGCAAACCATGTATGGGTCTCTACCCCCATATTTTACGGCATGACCAAATGATAACTCCTTGTTAAGAGTTATATGAGAAGCGCTTTATACATATTCCATTTCAGATTTCATTAAAATAATTACAAAATATGCTGAATTATGCTATAAATTGAGATATGCGTGCTTAAGTTGATTAAAATGATTTTTCGAGTAATTTTGATGTATTTTGTCATTTTTTTTAACTATGACCACGGGAATGGTTTGCACTTGTTACATGCAATGGTGGTCATGATTTGATTGAAGAATTGATACGAAAATTGAGTAATGATGGAGAAGCACTCAGGAAGCAAGAGGATATCACGGAATATCAAGGCACGAAGAATTGAGGAAAAGTTGGAAAAGCAAACAAGATCAGTATGCACTCTTTTGATCATATCTGGAACTACAGAAGGAATTTGGGGGTGATACCAGTGAAAATGAAAGTAGGCTCCAATAGATTTTTAATGCAGGTGGTGGAGCCAAAAGGAAGTTCGTACGAAGGAGATATGGGCGACGAAGATAGAACCCAAATGTTGAGTCACAGCCAGCTCGCGCGAGCTCCTACCAGCTCGTACGAGTAAAAATGTTACATTTTTTTTTGAAATTCCAACTCGTACGAGCTGAATTTTGCTTTCTATTTTTGGCACGAGTTGGACTAGCTCGTGCGAGCTCCTACCACAGCTCATACGAGTTGCCTGGGAAATCCGACGGATTTTTTTTGAGCAAAATTGCTATTTCGATAAATTGGACACAAGAAAATGCTAGATTGATTAACAGATTGACGTGGGGGATGGAAAAGGGACTCATTCGCGTCTTTGAATCATAGGGGAGAGCTTCAGAGCCAAGAAGAACATCCGGGGGCTTGGATCATCATCAAACGCGAGGATTAAAGGTTTTACTATCTTTTTCTCTCTTTTCTTCATCAAGCATGGTAACTATGTGTGATTTGAGTATAACGATGAGTAGCTAATGCTTTAACCAGGTTCTTGCTTTCACTAGGTTCCTCGATGAACCTAGGGCACTATGTTGAATATTTTTCAGGTTTGATGTTGTAGATTCATGATCTAACAATCTTAATGATTGAATGTTTTAGTTTTATTTCTCTATCTTGATGTTTTATTAATGTATGATTGGCATGATCAACCAAGAGTACTATTCACGTAAACTTGGTGTGGGGGAGTGATAAAATTCGGGCTACGAGCAGAGATAGAGATAATTCACATATCGCTATGGACCGAGAGGTGACGTAAGAATAGCCTAAAATGTAGTGATCACCAGTTGAATGGAATTGAGTGAGATCGAGAGGAGATCCCAATTCCGTAACGATGTAGAAGGGACGGTCGGTAGCGGTGGACCGAGAGGACCCGATACCGTTAGGAACTTATCAATGTGTGAGACCAAGAGGATATTGCATTAACTGATTACGAACCGATTGTGTGACATAGCTAGGATATTGATTCGCGAGTTTCACACTTACCAAGATTATTGAGAGGCCATATGGGATCCTATGGATACTAGCCTTCTCTGATTATCACAACAACCAACGAAAAATATAAAAACATTGCAGTTTAATTCTATTACTCTTCAGTTTGTAGTAATAGGAAAAATTCCAATCAACTGTCTCAGTGTTTCTTTTACACTCTTATAACTTAATTTTTAATTGACATAAACCAGACATCTCTATGGGATCGATATTCCGGAGTTGTACCGTCCCTATACTACTTGACCGTGCACTTTGCCAACACGAGTTATTTCGCGTCGCCTGAACACACACACACCCTAAAAGACTGGGTGGGGGAAAAGATCATGACACTCAAAAAGGACAACCCCAACATCTGCACCTTCGATGCCATCCTCCTTTATACACTCTGGAAATCTAGAAACTCCAAAGCTTTCAACCACATTGTCGACACAGCCCAAAAAAATCAACTCAGAAGCAGTCCAGATTGCCACTGACTTTTTTCGTTGTCGGAGATCAACACGTCCTGCGACCAGTCGACACTACCAGGCTGTGGGATGCTAACAAATCCACCTCCCGGTAGAAGAAACTCATTTAAGTTTATGGTGCATGGAATGGCTCTTAGGTTCGGCAGGCTTAGGTTTCGCAGCTTTCTCAGAGGACAAACTCCCATTCGAATACCTCGCCATCTTTCACGCAAGCAAGTGGGCCTACCAATACTTTTTCATTCAATAGCATTATGTTTCTCACTGAATGCTCAAACCTTATCTTGCGGCTGCATGACCCCAAAACGGTCACTTTTGAGGACACTGCCATCCACATGAACGTTTTGGAGTGTCTTCGTCCGCTGATTTCCTCCACGGTAACCAAAGCTACCCGCTCACAGGTCAACTATGAGCACCAAATTGCGAAATCACAGGTACAAGCTCAGTTCTGCACATAGCACAGCAGTCAGCAGCTATCCTCTTTGGCGTAGTACCCTTAGTCATTTATTTTGTAGTCTGCTATTTTCTAGCATCTCTATGAGCTCCACAGGAGCTTGTACTTGTCACTCATCATGCTTTGATTATCCTGTTGTTTCGAGAACAAGAAGCCTCCAAGGAACTCAGGACTAATAACTATGGCCAGTACTCATAGTAGTTATCTGGATAATTCATTGCTTTATGCTTGTTTTGAACTGCTCTGTAGAAACTCTTAAACCTTAATTGAAGTTCTTAATGCTTTTCAAGAAACACCATATTTCAGCATCATTGCACCATCAAGCTGACGATGGATTGGTGTTAAACAAGATGAAGAGCCAAAGTAGGAACAATTAGAGTACTTGAACAATTCAAAATGTCTCGCATACGAGTCATGCTATAGACTATAGTAAGGTGGCTCAGTTAATATACAGTTGAAGTCATAACGAATCCGATAATCAACAGTTATCTTCTCGTTCCCTAGGATAGTGGTCACTTCTACGCGCTCCTAAAAAAGGCTAGAGCTCCACTCTTTACGCAAAATCAAGACATTAACAGATGAACAGACCAACGGAGGGTTCTAATCTTCCAGTACCTATGCTTCCTTCTTCTTGACACGGTAGGGATACTTCTGGTATATTGAAATGCTAGTAATCACAAGCGGGAGAGCAACCAGACAATACAACGACGGTGGTTTTCCATCAAATATGAATTGCAGAAGGGCGGTGACCAGAAGAGCAGAAACAATGACAAAGCCCTGCATGCATTATTGGAAACATGAATTAGAAACCCCCGTTAAAGCAGGCGAATCTTCCAAGTCTCGAGCCACTGCAAAACGCAAATTTATGCAGATATGTATGCAGTGACTGAATATGAATTGACAAGTAGGAGGGCAATTTTTTACGCGACTGAAAAAAAAAAAAAAAAAAAAAAAAAAAAAAAAAAAAACTAATCGTCGTGTACATAGTCAAATTAGGGATACAAAAGCTGAAATTTCAGATACAATAAAGAGGTTTGCCAATGATTAATGTTGTGAGAAAGATAGTGAAGTTCACTCCCAGATGGTTGGAGAACTTCAAAACATCTCTTAATCTTCTCAAAAACATCTCATAAAATGAAGGGTGGAAATGAAAGAAAAAGTAAAATTCATAATTATTCCCTTGGGAAGTCTCAGAAAGTTTTTACCAAATAAGGACTTGTGAGTAATATTCCGAGTAACGATATCGGAAGTTGGCACCGTGAAATTCTGGGGCACATTTTGGATTAGCTGTTGGTGCAACTACGAAAAGGTATCTTCAAACAAAAATAGGGGAAACAAGAGTCTTGCCAAATGCACCTGGACTCCCTTTGCCCTTGCTGATAGCTTATTCACAACTTCTGCTTTACTAAACACGCTTAATGTCAATGTCTACCACCGATTATCAGGTTAGAATATTAAGAAGCTTGCATTTAAAGCAGCAAAAATATGGCTACTTCATATATTTAAGAAGTAAATGGATGGATCGTGGATCAGATCATTAGCAAGCATAACTGACAAGGAGGGCATCGAGAAAACATGAATTCTTCTTATTTTCAGAGTATACGCATGGCAAAAGACAAAAAATTGTAAAACCTTTTTTCTCTCATAAGCATAACACAACCCAAGAAACACCAAACTTTATCGGTCTGAGCAAGCATACTAACCTTCTGAACACCACCAGCAATTGATGTGACCAAGCCAACAAGAATTCCTCCAACAGCATTGGCTATCACAGGAATCTGAGCAAAACAAAAGAAAGAAGTTAAGTGGTGTAGTTTATATCTCCCATAAAAATGCTCAACAATATCCATTCTCCAATGACAAGATGTAGGCAAGCTTGAACCTAGTGATAACACAAATCTCCACATCACCTAAAACGAAGACTGTGCCTGAGGGAGAAAATTCGTTATATTGGCTAGAGCATATACAGATATACTCGTGGACATCAGGGTTTATAGTTCCTCATATAAGAACGCCAGCTTAAACGAAGATTGATTAGTTAAATCAAAAGAATCAAATTATCTAGAGGGATGGACCTAAATAAGATGTCAAGTCCCAATGTGAGAGGTAACTAAAGAAAATAGAAGCATATTCACAAATCATCACGAAGAATATCTGTATGAAGGGAGAATCTTTCGTATCCAGCAATTTTAGATTTACCCATATCTTTTGCTTTAGACTGGAAGGTAAGGAGAACGGATTAAGGAGAAATAGACAGATTGAAACCAGAGTACGGCTAACTGTACATGTGGTTACAACAAGTGGCCTTCGTAAGTTTTAGCCATCATCTTTGTGTTGCAATAAATATCTTACTGACGTTTGTGTCAAATCAGGCTCTTCTGAAAAAACTAATGAAATAAAACAGCATCATATTTCATTGAAAGTTAATTACCAAAGTTAGTAGCGACCAGCCGTATAAAAGTCCATGTTGTCTGATGGCTTCCCCATCTGGAGACTTGAAGGTACTGGCCAGTAAGCACAGGCTTCCAACTATAGACATTTCCACAGTCATCAAGTACGATGAGTGTTTCTTAACCTATAACAGTAAAGGAAATTGTGATTACCAAATTATAATTCAAAGATATCACTAGAATGAAGTTAATGAAGAGTTGTGTAACCTGAGAAGCCCACTGACATAAAGAAGAAGCTAGTCCAGACAGTACAGATGCCACCAAGACAGGAATTATTCCATAGAATAAAATTTGATCAGGGTCACCACTAGTGGAACCTTTACTAGAGCCTTCACCTATGCTAAGAAGAACAGCTGCTAATATCAACAAAAGCAGCGCCCCAAATTGTTGGATTGATTGCTTCTGCCTACAAATTAAATATGAAAAATAGATTAAAAAAAGGCATCCGGCTGCTACTACTAAAAGAGCTAAGACAGTGCAGAAGTTGGGATTCAACAAGTTGCTGGATCAATAATCTGTTCAGGTCATGAAAATGGTTTCTTATTTATCAAACTTCAAATTTACTTGGTCTGTTTCTTCTGTTTCTTCTTAGTTTGACTTTTTCATCCGTAGCTATGTCACTTTGACCCGGTGATTTGGATAGCAAAATGATACAAATTTTCGATAATTTTTTCATAGTGTTTTCGATTAAAGTTTACTCTACAATACCATTAAAAAATTACCAAATTCTTGCATCGTATTGCTAATCAAATCACGGGGTCAAAGCGACATGGTGAATAGTGGTAAAAGTGGGTCCAAGAAGAAACAGAGGAACTACATAGTTCTGGTGTGGGATGCAATGATTAAACCACTGAGTTCTAGGTACTCTTTCTTGTCCTCTGCAAATGTTACAATCCAAAGAGCAGACCTAAAAGAGCCTATCGAGATATTGGCGAGCACATTTTACAACAAGAAATAAACTCTAGAGACGAAGTAGTTCGAAAAATCATTCCAAAAGGAAAAGAGTGAAACAAGTTTAATATCAGCAACAAGAAAAGTAGAACAAGAACTTCAGCCAACATAACCACTTGTGTCCAGGTTAGTAATTTTAGAACCTACCCCAGTATTATATATGTGAACACAGCAGTGAATATTAATTTCGTCTGATTCAGCATCGAGAACGTGAGCGAATCCAGATTTTTATAGGAAATTTGCAGCAGACTGTTTTGCAGTGCATATATGGCTGCAGGAAGTCCAGAGGCAGTCAATGAACCGATTAAAGTCCATTCCTTGAACACTCTCCTCAAACCACCTTCTCTCGCAATCAGAGCAAGTGCACAGATGACCTGCATACAAATGTACAGCATTGCGTTTAGTATCTGTTAAAAAAAGAAAAGAAAAAGGGAACTGGGGCAATGAAAGAAGAAGAAAACCTTGGCTAACTCGCACGCCAAAACTGATGAAGTGACAATGACTTTGTTCCTGCATAACACAAGTGAGCATTTCAGGCGAGGTAATATGACTGCAAAGGTAAGATGACTCATTCTCGTGAGAAAACTCTGCCAGCATATCCAAATGCATATTATGAGAAATATTATATCTTTTCTGTATAAAAATTACTTCTATTTCCATTGTTAATAGGAGGTGAAGACCGAAACAGGATCTCAAGGAAAAGGATTTGAACTTAAAATCAATGGAGTTATCATTTCATTTCTTGTATATTAAAGTAAGAAATTCTCGAAAAAAATCGAGTGACACCGCAAACTTGCATGAGAGTTGACTTTGATGCTAATACAAAAAGAAGCTATTTTATTTGGAAGAACTAAGTAGAGACTGATTCCCCTATAGTATCCAATTTGACCAGCATGGAAATGAGACAAAAATAAATGGAGATAAGAGTTATTAACTTGAGTGATGAAGTCTTCCAGTATGTTTTAAAGCATATAGTATATAGTGAATATGCACAAGTCATAGTTATCTTGAACAAGGATATGAAGAATTGACACAGTCCCCCGTTAAACTGGGAGAAGCGTTATTGAGTTGAGTTGCTAATGAAGAATTGACAAGGTCAAAGATTAAAGGTAAATAAGTTATTATGTTCACAAACATTAATCTGGTACAATTTTCAATCAAAATACCAGAACCATCAAACAGTAGATGGAAGTAACACTTTTCCAGTAACGCATTGCAAGTTATAAGTCGAGATGGGATTTTATTAAGGTGTGGGCAATGGATAAGCAAACTTGAGATATGAATTCGTACGAATGGATAAGCATAAATACATGTCAGAGGAACTATGAGAAGCATGTGTATTGCCGGAGCCAGAGTAGCTAGACTACACTAAGAGTAAGTAAACCATGACAGAACTTCACGAACAGACTTGAACTAGTATTGTAAAGAGCACCCTATGAACTTAGACTACCTAGTAAACTCAACACCTCTTTGCAACGCAACCAATCAGCAAAAGTACCAATGTTAAGCACATGCACGAATTCATATCCTGTAAGGCCATAACCTGTAAGGCCACGAGGTTCGGTAGCCCATAAGGCCATAACCTGTAATTCAATAGGGGGTCAAAGGTATTGACTCAAACTCCCTGACAGCGCATCTGAATAAAGCAACGATTGATGGAACTAAACGAGTAATACAACAACTGCCTTCAAATAGGTACAGATGAAATAGTTGCAAGTTCAAATTCCTGGAGCATGGCCTGCAGACACTTCCCTAAGAGCATATCTATTACTACGTGTCTACGCCCCAGAGTGAAATGAAAGTACAGGAGAGCATAGTTGTCAGAATCATATGATTCAGGATTCGTATGCTACGATTCAATTCACCCATGAAACGATGTACATCCCGCAGTGAATCTTAAATGACAAAAGTTATGTAAACCCAGATCCAAGAGACCGTGTCTTAAGATTCGACTGAGATTCATGCCTATTCCTACGATTCACCACCAACTCAGCTAAAAGTCTAACTGACTTATAACTCGAGTCTAAGAAATAATACTTCCTACATTTATGTCTTTATTGCAATATATGTTGGTTTCAAAACGCCTAGTACATTTTTCTTAAAGAGAGGCTAATAGTTTCTTGTTCCTTTCTCCACACGCCTTTCTATTTTTTTCAGTTTTCTTATCTTAAGGTGTGTGAAACTCCAAATCAGTAGTCACGGATAGATTTCTAATATTTGAGCAGTCTTTTTGTAAAAATATGGATATGCAGTTCATGCGTGCGAACATTTTATGAATGTTACTCTATCTATCTACTTCAAAATGATGCAAATCAGCAAATGAACCTTTGAGGTTCATGATATTCACTATCGGAATCTCGATTTGACAAATACACAGGAGAAGACAATGGAATGTACCTTCAACGGCAATGGGAGATGAGACGATAACAATTGATGTAAAAGAGGTGTTGGAGACTGTTCACTTTAGTTTTCTTAGGTCAGTTATGCATACAGAGTGAGAGATAGAAGAACATGCTACCTATGTGATAAGCGCAGGTGTGGATCCACGATTTGACCAGTGATTTTGTGTGTGTGTGTGCGTGCGTGCGTGTGTGTGTGTGCGTGCGTGCGTGCGTGTGTGTGTGTGTGTGGGGGGGGGGGGGGGGGGGGGGTTACAGGCACTCTCTTACTAACTCACCTTACAAAAGTGAGATTAGTTTTTTTTTTTTAAATTAGATTAATATTAAATAACATTATTCATAGGCACTCTCATGAAACTCTCAAATGCGACCCTTTTAAGTTATATGATTTCACAGTCCTGCTCTGTTGGGAGATTAAGCACGGCGAGAAAGGAGCACCATAGTATGATTTGGGACACCCACTTACCCAAAAGGTCAACCTTATGAGTTAGGGCCCAAATCATACTATATTAACCATGGACGTCATGTCCACCACGCCGATGTGGGACAAACTGCTCACATGTGATACCCAACAATCTCCCCCTTCATGTGTGAGCCCTTCAACATGCTCCCCTTCACCAGGAAGCATTCGCCGAATTTCTTGGAATCACCTTTGTGAGAGTGCACCGGACCACCATCTGCCAGACCAGAGCAACACGGGAATTTGACCGTGTGCAGGAACCTGGCCCCCATTCATGGAACACCCATCCATGAGAACACCACACATCACACCCTTTTGATTCACCACGGCAGCGTGCACGAACCTGGCTCTGATACCACTTGTAGGGAGATTAAACACCGCGAGAGAGGAGCACCATAGTATGATTTGGGATACCCACTTACTCAAAAGGTCAACCTTATGAGTTAGGGCCCAAATCATACTATATTAACCATGGACGTCATGTCCATCACGCCGATGTGGGACAAACTGCTCACACGTGATACCCAACATGCTCTCGTGCCCCTGCTCCAGGTGACCTAGGTAGCCCAATTGAGAAAAGTATTGGAGATGTATGTATATTGTTGAATCATGAATGTCGTACGCTTTCATATATCATAGAACGATCCTATTGGGTTCTGGAATAAAAGTAGTGACTGCGTCCCTTCCAAATATGAGCGTACCAGATTTTCACCACTAACATCCGAATCACGCATTGTATTCTATGGATTAAACTGATTACAATTAATGTTGAAGCGATAGGAACGGAAGTGTCTATATGTACCACTAACCCATAGCATCAGGTTTCGTCCATAGACTCTAGAGATGAGGGTCAAATACTGATACTAAAGAAATAAGAGTTTCAAATGCATACATTTTGAGAAGAAGCACGCCATTTTATTGAAATTCAGTTTCTTCTATAGAAAATGACGTGAGTGACAAGGTGGGTGAGTGGTATAATGAGAAATACAGAATAAGCAGTGAAACGATAAAGAAAAATCTAGAGGTTGCACTAACTGAAGAATAATTAAGGGAAAACTTTTGATGCGGTTTAGTCGTGTCATGAGTATCTCAGGTCCTTAGAAGCACCAAACAAGAGTGTATTGTCCTGATTCAGTGTAGTAGACACGGTAAAGAGAAATTGGGGAAACCCTGAACAGGAACAATTAGACGAGACTTAACTTTAACCTGGCAGGGCCCATGGCTTCAGGAAGATGGGAGTCACGGAACTATAGGAAGTTAATCCAAGTAGCCGACTACAATAGAACTTGAAGAAAGCCTGTTGAGTAGAGTTGAGTACAGAATTCCCTTATCAATCCCAATTAGTCCGGAAACATGTTCGGCAAATACATTATAGCGGAAAGGGCAAAAATAGGGATGCATAGTTCATCTGCTCGCAAAATTACAATTTACTAAGGTCCTGCCACCAAGGAGGTTTCTATAAAAATATAAAATGGAAATTAGCATTTTTTTTTCAAGCATTTTTTTCTTTCCAGTTCTAATTCTACCCTCTAATTTGCAACCTAATCAAACAAGATAAAATTGCAATACTGGAAGTCCATAAACCCCGCTACTCCATACAGATGCTTTCATTACATTATCAAGAACTATTATGAAGCATTTTCTCTGTATCTGTGGTTATGGAGGATCTATCAGAAGGCAAAAATGGAACATAAGGGTATTGTTAGTTTTTTCACAAGAGAGAAAAAAAAGATTAATTGCAGAATCCTTGGCTGGGCCTCTTCTTCTGTAATTCCTTATTATATCTCATATAGTTTTTCTCTCTTACAATACGAGTTTTCAGTTTCTTCATTCCTTAACAACCTTGTGGATAAAGCATGGTTCTGAATACCATTCTATTCATTGTTGTATCTCAATTTCTTTGATGTTATCATTTTCTTATTTCATTTAACCAGAAATTAGAGGTTCTCAACTTTGATTTTTGAATATTTCGAGTTGCAGATGCATTGTGTGCTCCTCTGGCTCATTCATTAAGTATTATAGCATTACATGATAATGTACAATTCTCATGAAATTTCCATTCATCAAAGTCTAGTACTTGCGAGGAAGCAACGAGGGCGAGAATTCACATCACTCTCAGTCACGTCATATGGGGTGGAACATCACACCCAATAGCCTTGGCATGAACCATCCACGAGATGCCATGCGTATAAAAAAGATGGACAGTCAAGCATTTCTTAAATGAAAATCTTTATTCTTGTAAAAGGAGGATTAGTAGAAAAAGTGTTCCTAAGATGATTAATATTAAAAACACCCCACATATAAATTGTATATTTAGAAAAATAACCCCGGAATTATATTAGGATGCAATTTCGTACACCCAAGACACCCACAACGCCGTCGTTCTTCCTTTGATCCTAAGATTTTCTTTAATAAAAAACCGATCATAAAAGTAGTTATTACATAAAGAAACCTAAAACCCTCGGCCCTGTAATTTGTTCAAAGTTCAAATACACCGTTGCTGAAGATACACCTTTCATGGGTGGACTTCTTCGCACCTTCATTTGAACGACGTCATGAATCTAACAATCTTCGCCCCTTGATCTGAAAGACGCAACGAATCAACAATATAAATTGCTCTTGCAACCAACGGAAGATCATCTGTCCCATGTCTGTACTCGGACCTTCGAACAAAGGGAATTTGCCAAGAAAACGTCTCTTCCATTTGTTGAAGTCGCTGTAGCCAAAGGAATCAACTGCGAGATATCTCGCAATGGCGTACGAACTGTGTGCGTCCCTTCCACGACCATCAGACGTTGTGTGGGTGGACGAAGTCTAAGAGTTTGATTGAGATTCTTATTAGGGTCACAGTTGTCTTCTTCTCCGGTAAGATCTGCACCACTCGATCTGTTCTCCGTTTCTTCTCTAACCTAAATCTCTATTTTCATTGTTTAATCCCCCAGGCTTACAAGGTCACTAATTCTAGGGAAGTTGACTACTATCAAACTGCGAATGTGATTTTAAAACTCAATACTTCGATCATCTCCAGTACATAGGAACTGAACTGATAATTTGGAAAAACCTTCAGTTAGGCAATTCCAAATTTTAAGTTCTAACATGATTGATCTGGTTGTTTTTAGGTAATTAAATCCAAGTAAATTCAATGGGTTATATGTGTACTCCGGTGAAGTGCGTGCGGATCCAACACCATTGGCCATGCTGATTTGCATCTTTGATGTTTAATGCAAATTCCTGCCCCCTCCTTAATAACACTCAATTTACTGTAAAGAGTGGTCAAGTTGTCATTTGATGTTAATCCCCTAAAAACGGTTTTCAGTCCTAAAATTAGCTCGACAAAGTGAAACTAAACTAACAAGGGAAAATAGTTGATAGGAAAAAGTTAGTACTGGTCTAGGTGTTCTTAAATTGATTTGGACCATTTTATGCATGGAAGCTCTACATTGTGAGAGATTGATGATCATTGCTCACACTTCAATAGTTCTTTTAATCAGTGAGGGTGTGAATTGGTGAGGAAAATATGGACTAATTCTTTCAAGAAGATACCCTTTCGGTGTTGCATGAGGATGTAAGACAAGTAAAATTACAAAAAATGTGGAGAAGATTTGGGAGGACTAGGAAAAGATACACTCCCATTGTTTGCTATAGTTGTAATTAGTATCGAGCACGGGATCAACTCTTATGCAGTTTTTTGTAGTACTGGTAAGTGGGTTAAATTCTTTCAATTACTTTATCATGTAGCTTCAACTACACGGTAAAGCGGAGATTGATATAGAATCAGCGAAAGAATTCACTTGAGCTTTAGTACTTATGAACAGATGAATTATTTCAATGAAGGAATTAGTAGGGGCATGTAGTGGAATATTTAAATTAAGCAAATATATTTGTTTAAATGAGTACTGACCAGAATATGGCCAGATAATTTATTTGTTATGGATGTTGCAAAGAAGTGAGTACGTACAATATGTTTATGATACTGTTTTTGTTTCCCTCTTCAAAGGTCCAAAATTAAGACTTTTTGTCCATATCTCAGAAGGAAAAAAAATAGTGATAGTAAAGAACGGATGAAAGAAGTTTTAAAGTATTTTGATAATGATGAGAAGGTTGGTTCAAGTAGGACCACCATGAATGAAAAACTGCTTAAAAATAAAGCGTGAAGATGTCTACTTCCTTAAACACAAAATTTGGGAGCATATTTGACTTTTTGGTTTCGGAAAGCAACTGAAAAGAAAAAAGGAAGAAGGCTGAGAGTAAAAGGGAAAATGGAAGTACTAAATAACATATATACAGTTAAACCTAAAATGCTTCATTCTTCTATCATTTCTTTGGTATCGTTGAATATAGTTATGATTATGATATTTAATATGCCAAATGTTGATTGTTGTGGAGACGTCGCTGCAACTTGGACATGGATTCCTTACACCATAATAGTGAAAGAAGTTTCTTTAACGCCATATAGACCCCTTAATTTTTGATATTAGAAATTTCTTACCGGCCACTCTAAAAAGGACTTGGAGTCTTACAGGCGACCAAAATGTGGAAGTTCGTAGACATGATCCAATATGTGAGTCATCAGACTTCATTGACATACATGATTTCAGTTAACCAGTTTGAGAACATTGATGGGATATTCGTGAAATATTCTGTGAATCTTCATAATCGTATGCTGTCATGTACCTCATCAAGAGAGTATTATGGTATAAGGGAATGAAACATGTAACTTTCTTGAAGCTTCAAGGAAAATTTAGTGCAGGGAGATGAGAAATGTCCTTTATTTGCATTAGAAATCGTAAAGACGTAGTAATGTAGAAGTTGTCTTCAATGCCTTTCACGATGTTAAAACGGTTTGATAAAAATGTAACACATTATCTGATGATGATGACAAAGAATATTTCAGATGACGAACTCCATGGTAAAATGACCAAATGGGTGTTCTTGAATCTCAGATTTGATTCGTAAGCCAGTTGGAAAGAAGACCGCGTGCAAGAAGTTTCGAGGTTATTCTTTATGTTGTGGGCATTGATTCAGCGTATGCTTTCATTGATGTAGGTGTACTTACACTAGGGCCAGGTTGGGGGCTCTTCCAACAAACATTTGAACACTCCTATGAGAGGTTGTCCAAGATAGCTCTCTTGTTTTCTTACTTCACAAGGTTTCTTTACTAATGCCACGGCTTAAAGGATGGATGTGGCAACCATGGATAAGTATAGTGGCCTTAGAACTAACACATTCACTGCAGAAACCGATGTACATGGAATTTAGACCTGTCACCTCTATTTTGATTTTCATACGTGTCGCTTACCTATATTTAGTAAGCAAGTAACAAAGCTCGGAAAATCCCGCTTATATCCATTGAAGTAATCAATATAAAGCTTTGCTCATCAGGTACCTCTCCTTATGAAATAATTTTCTTTTTGGTCTAAAGTAAATGGGCTCTAAGCTAAATGCAGTGTTGCATTATCTTTCAAAGTATCAAAATGTAAAATTGTACTTCACTAGATTGTTACGTAGTTATCAATCATATTTGTGTTGTAATTATTCTTTTATGACATACAAGAAAGTTACCACGTGCAAAGCACGTGCCGCTTACTAGTAATCAAAAATAGATGAATATGACCCTGATTAAGGAGATTTATAACAAATAAAAATCAATTGAATATGACTCTTTGTGATACACGAGTAGAATCTACGGATCCATACGCGACGATCATATAAATTAAATGTGTGAAAGTATGTGATGGACAGAACTATTGAGGACTTAACACTGGATTGAATCCGATCCTTTTGGAACCCTCCCTTAAAAAATCCTTCTAGATGAAGGCAAGATAATATCTATAATTTATAGTATATCTCTAATACGTTATTCGTTCATTTGATTGTGTATTTTCAGATTAACTTGAGAATTTGAAATTACAAGTACAATCAGCACCAGTACAACTAGGTAGAATGATACAACATGTTCAACTTCTTAGCTTCAAACCTTAACAGTCCATATGACATCCTTAAACCGCTTCGAACATGATTCTACTGAATATTTTAATGCAGTATCTCTCAGAATGCACCTTCTGTAGCTGATATCATAATTTTATTATAATCTTCAATTGAATATTTTCATTTCATCTCCAGATTAATTTGCCCAGAACTATGTCCCAGAAACTATCACACCGTGTTGTTGATGCTATGATCGGAACTCGAACCGTCGAAAGCAATTGCGACCTAGAGAGAAAGAGAGAGAGGGATGAATTTACCCGATGAAGCGTTTAGAGATCAGAGGCTGAGCACCGTACTGGAGAGTAAGCAACAATGAGTAGAGACGAACTCTCGACGCCTGAGAGCTCGAGATCGGGCCCTTCGGTTTCGTCGCCGCCATTGAATCGGCACGCCGGCGACGGAATTGTTCCAAAAGTGCCCAAATTAGTGACGGTATTGCTCGGTAGTTTCAAACCCTCAATTCATTCAACTGCACCGTGAGAGTGTGTGTTTGTTGAAAAGTACGAAGAAATTGGGAAAAAAACCATTTATCACTTTTTTGGTGCAAACCAACCATAGACTTTTTGTCTTCTATTTTGACCTTTATTTGAGAAAATAATTAAAAAGTAATAACCTAATTAGACTAATAAAATCAGTTCATATTAAAAAACAATAAAAATTCAAAAAGTTACTTTTACTCTCACCTCTCTCCCCTCTCTCTCTTCTCTCCCGATTAAAACAAAGAAACCCAACGGTTTCTCTTCACTTTCTTCTTCATCAACACTCTCTTCACTTTCTTCCTCCACCTCCATACTCTCCGGCGACCACCAACACTCCTCTCTCTCTCGCTCTCATGGACTCCCAACCCTCTCCCACACACACGGTGAACCAAGTGCTTGGAGATCTCAACTCCGGCGGCCAAGGGGTGTCTTCCCCGTCCTCTTCTCCGGCGCCGACGGGTGTAGTGGCTGCGGCGGCGGCTCTTCCGGCACCGCCTCCTCCCTCTGCACCGGCCAATGTGGCCCAAGAGGTGAGTTTCTTTCACCTCTTCAAGTTTTATTCATCAAACTCATGTTCTAGGGTTAGATAAAATTGATATTGTGTTGCTTTTTTGGTGCAAAATTGGTTCATGAAATCAAACTGTTCTGTAAATTTCACGACTACGTTCATGTAAAAATCATGTTGATGAACCACTGGGCGTACAAGAACATCAATTTTGACTGATTAATCACATAGGGCGTATACAATTTGATAAATTTTGACTGAAAATCATGAAGGGCGCCTTGGGGCGCATACTTTTGTGTGTTGGGGCATACAGAAGATGTTGTATGCGCCCTAGATGTGAAACAAGGAAAATATTTGACCCAGTTGCCCAGGGGCGCATAGAGGGGCGCCTGGTATCTGCCAAGGCGCCCTTGTATGCGCCCCAGGGCTTCTGGGGTCAAAATTTTGACCCAGAAGCCCTGGGGCGCATACAAGGGCGCCTGGTATCTGCCCAGGCGCCCTTCTATGCGCCCCAGGGCTTCTTGGTCAAAATTTTGACCCCAGAAGAGCGCGTTAGGGAGGATTTTGATCGAATGATTAACGCACCCCTGTCCTCACCCAGTGGGGAAGTAGGTGCCGAGCAAAGGTCGAAGAAGCGTCAGGATCGCGAAAGGGAGACTGATGAAGTGTGTCCGAGGAAACTGAGGAGGCACAACCAAGAAAGAGAGCCCGGACTGAGGAAATGGTAGATGGGATGGATCTTATCATCAGTATGCTGACTTCGATGAAGTCCCAAATGACAAGAATGGATTTGGGTATGACAACGATGAAATCCCGAATGACAAACATGGAGATGGCTTTTCAGAGAATGAAGAATGAGCAGAAGGTGAATATCGATGCGTGTATGAGGAAGCTGGATGATGTGACGGCGAGGCTAGATGGGTTGACGGAGAGGCTAGATGGGTTGACAGACAAAACCAGTGGTGCTAGACAGATGGGCACAGAAGATTCTAACGATGCTCGCGATTCACCATTGGTCCAAACTGTCGAGGAAGAAGGGGCACAACCCGTTGGTCAGACTTCACCATTAGTCTCACATGCCGAGGAACAACGCGCAGAATTGCCTAATGCCGAGGCACAACCTGTTAGTGAATGTTCCGATCTACCAGTTGCACCGATCAGTGTTTCATTTCCTGATGAACCAAGCATCGACCAGTGCTGGTGGCATGCCTACTTCACTCGGGTCCCTAAGAGCACTGTCGAGCCCCCTAACGCCACCGACGCAGAAAAGGCCAAACGGCTTTCTATTTTAAGCCAGTAAGAGATCAATATTTTACAATTTTCCTTTTATTTAGCTCTTATTAGTATCGTATCATTTGTGTAATTTAACTTCATTTTTGTTTACAGAAAGGTATTGGTTAACATCAGTGGTGGCGACAAGATAACGTGCTCACACGCGTACGAGTATTCACGCGATGAGTGGATGACAGACTCGGTAAGTTTTTATTTAACTTGCATTTTTTTGTAATTTGTCGACAATTTTCTAAGTTGTAAATGCTTGCAGACGATGATGTGCATGACGGCCATTCTGACGGCTGAAGAGAGGAAACATGATCGGAAAATTTGTTATGCACCAATAAATATTTTCGGAGTATATGATCAAGAGTTACCATTTTACCTAGACGAAAAATATCTTCCTGCTTCTATATCTGAGCTCTCCATGGTAATCATATTCTAATAACTTCATATTTTAGTTCGTATTGTAATCATATTCTAATACTTCGTATTTTATGTTGCTTTTCAGATTGCACTCCCAATAGGCATCCGGGATAATCACTACTATCTGCTTGTGGTGAGCTTAGAACACAAGGGTGTTTTCATATTTGACTCATCCGATGAGTATATTGAGAGGCGGGTGGAACATAAAGTGAAGTTAATTCACGATAGCCTTTGCGCCCTTTATAAAGTCGCTTACAAGGAGGACATAATGACATGGAAACCAAAATATGTGTGGTCCGAGATTCCGCACCAGAATAACGGGTTTGTGAACTACACTTAATTTTAGTTGCAATTCATTTTTTTACATTATTTTCTTATCTATTTGTGAATTATTTTTGTTGTAGGCATGACTGTGGATTCTATGTGTGTTTCTTCATGAAGCACCTCAGAACACTCGTTCCGAACTTCTCTGTGAAATACGAAGTGAACGGGTGGTACCTCAGAATCTGGGTGGCACACTTTATTGGGACTCACGAGTTAAACTCGTGCTTGGATGCCGTCACCAACGAGGTAGACACATACAAAAAAACCGCTAAAGCTCAAGATAGGCTGTTAAGTGTTTATCACGATGTTCCCTGCATCAAGGAAGTAGGGCCCTCCATGTCACAGGTACTATTGGCGGTGAATCATTGCTTTCTCTAATTTCGTGATGTTATATTTTCGACTGTACAAATTTTCTTAATTCTTCAGGATGGATCAGGAAACGAGAAAATAGAGTTTCACGGCGACATCGATGGGATAAACGAGGAAACAGAGTTGGCCCAAGATGAGATCTCGGATGAAGAGTTGGATGAAGGGGTGACGGATGAACCAGAAGAGCAGTCTCGCTGGGATAGGCTACATGTTTTAACCCCTTTCACTGCGGACGGGCAGAATCCATTTTTTGAAGTAGGCGAGCACAAGGAAAAAAGAAGAGTGCTGGACCCCTCTCTCTATGTACACTGAAATGGTGCCCGTGCATGAATTGGACTACCTGCAACCAATGGAAGGCGGTCGATATCTGCTTCGAAACCGTGCAAAGATCCCTTGGGAGAAGACGCCGTACGCCAAATTATATAACCCGTCTATCGATATCTTTGCGAACCATATGAAGCCTGGATTCTCCGTGGCCGACATGCGTAAGCAAGACCCCAAGTTGCATCGGTGTTTTGACATCTGGCTTAATGACAAAGATACACTTTACCCATATTTGGATTGTGGGATAAAGCAAAGATCTCGGCCATTCTTTCGTTACATAATGGAAGTAGGAAAACTTTTCGGGTGGGAACATGTAGACGAATGCACGTATACCCAGAGGCTTAATTACTCAAAAAAGTTTGGCGCTCCAAGGACGGACACGGTTATTACGGATGAGGATTGGTTCAAAGCTTTTCAAGTAGATTATGATTTTGAAACCCTAAAGAAGAAGACTTCTGAATACTTTAGAGGTAACAAGCCTATGAGGGGTTCAAAGGGATCGCTTGCGAGGAGGTGGTTCATGCCTTGGAGGACTAAGCGGCCAGTGAAGGGATTTCAACATTGGATTCTCGTTTACATAGACTTGTTCGAGAAGGGACGGATTTGTGTGAAGGTGTACGATCCAATGAAGTTTTCGGGGCGTAATAATTGGGACTTGGCTCGACTGTGCACAAATTTTCCGAGATTGCTGCAGGAGTTTGGGGAAGAGCAAGTTGCTAAGCGGGCCAAGTTTTGCCCGAAGGTCCTTAAGGTATTCAAATTGCCGAAGATTAAGGAGCTGAGACACCAATGTGATCTCCCAAGTTGCAGTGCGTTGTATATGTTGCGCATGATCGAGAAGGTCATCGAGGATCCCACAATTAGAGGAGAGTTTCAATCATACCAAGGGGACCAGAAGCTTATAAGGAAAGAATATGCGGTGGCAATATGGAAGACTTTTTTTAGATTCATCACTGTAGACACATATGGCAATAGAATAGACCCGCCAGGAGAACCAATTTGGTATCCTTACGTGTAGTTGTATTCATGACTGATTATTCCATATTTTGTAATTGACGTGATCAATGAAAATTTTTTGTCATTATAGTTTATTTGCTTTTTTGTGATCAATGAAACAACCGATTCGAGCAATGAAACAAATTATTAAAACAAATATCACAAGCACTGCCTAAAAAAACTTCACTAAAACCTCATGCTTAGGAACTGCCTAGGCACCCCTGTATGCGCCCCTGGGCTTCTGGGTGGAAAAATTTTCAACCAGAAGCCCAGGGGCGTATACAGGGGCTTCTAGGAACTGCCTAGGCACCCCTGTATGCGCCCCTGGGCTTCTGGGTGGAAAAATTTTCAACCAGAAGCCCAGGGGCGCATACAGGGGCTTCTAGGAACTGCCTAGGCACCCCTGTATGCGCCCCTGGGCTTCTAGGTGAAAAATTTTTCACCTAGAAGCCCAGGGGCGCATACAGGGGCTTCTAGGCACCCCTGTATGCGCCCCTGGGCTTGCCTCCCAGCTGGGGGGCGCCTCTATACCCTAATTCGGGCGCCCTGTGTCCTTACTTGGGCGCCCGAATAAGGATATACGCCCCTATGGCTCCATATTCAATTTGTTTGACTTTTTGGTTCTATTTTGACATTACATTGCCGAAACAAGTGGCATGACTTAGGATGCACTGAATACTTGACTATAGTTTGACCACAACACCGACCGTTTACTTTTTTAGTGGACTACATTAAACTAGATAAGATTACAACCACCAAACCAACTTCAAAAGACTTAAATATTACACCCGCATTAATCAATAAGCAACAAGTTTCAATCATGTGTAATTAGCCGGTCATCCTCCCTCGTGGGGCATGTCTTCACGTTATGGCCTTCCTTATCACATCGAGAGCACTTGTGCTTCCTAGTACCATACCTACGTTTTTCTCCTTCAGACGGTATCCTGGTTGTCTGTGGTGCTCCACGTTTCACTACCTTCACTGGTGGAAGAGTGACAATGTTGCTTATCTCCGGTGGGATCCGACGTGTATCCCAGTCTATACGATCAGGAATAACCTCAATTTTCCCGGCGTAAGCTCTCTTGTAGAAGTCCGCACTGTAGGTGTTGCTCGTGAAATTGTACATGACAAGCCCGTCTGAAGGAGGCAACCCTTCTTCCATCCCCATATGAGGATTTTGTTTTCTAAGTACTGGAGCGCACGCACAAGCGTGGACACACGGTTGCCAGTCCAACTGGAACTTGCCGCAATCGCAAACCCAGTACCCCTCCGAGAAGTACACTTTGGCAGTGCCATGGTTCCTACCTGTTACACGGAATTCAAGTGCATCCAGCTGTGTGACGTGTAGCATTTTTGCGTCGTTAAGATTCTTCTGCATGATTGCCTCGCGCTCTGGGGTCAACTTTGTGTTCCAAGTGCCAGTTTCGGTCCGCCTATCGTAAAACCACTGAGACATTTGTCTGAGCGCAAACGAACAGTACGAGAGCACGCAATGATATCTCGCATCCTTTAACATTGAGTTCATAGATTCTGCGTGATTGGAAGAGAACATGTCAAATCTAGTGTTCACCGCGAACGCCCGACTCCATTTCTCGGGAGGACATTTTTCCATAAGGTATTCTGCGATTGACAAACTCTCATTATTTGGGAAATTACGTTTCGCAGGGTGCTCCACTGCCAATGTATGAAGAAAACTGCGACATTTATCTATAGTGTCGGCCTCCGCAGCATTCCAGAAGAGGTTCACCCACTTTCCGGGGCCATAAAGCTTTATCAAGTTCGATTTCATGTGCCACCAGCAGTGCACATGTTGTGCATTTGGGTACTCTGTCGCGACTGCGTGTTTAATGGCCTGATGCCTGTCGGAAAGAAATGTGAGATACTTGTCGTTCGGGACGAAAAGCCTCAGCTGCTGAAGGAACCACCCCCAGGCCTCATTGCACTCGGTGTCAATTATGCCCCATGCAATTGGATAACACTGCCTCCGTCCATCGACCATTGTCGCAACTACGACCTGCAATGGCTCGTTCTTCATGTGACCGGCATCGATGACCACTAGTGGTCGCATGAAGTTGATTCCATCCAGCTGAGCTTTTATACCCATGAAACAGTACTTGAATCTGCTTTCTTCGTCGCGCTCTATCTTCGTGTAGGACCCAGGGTTCAAAGACTCCAACATGTAGAAGAATGCAGGGAGTTGTTGGTACTGTTCTTCTCGGCTACCGTGAATGATCTGGAACGCCCTCTGCCTAGACTGGTAGCATATCCATTTAGTGACGGAGCACTTGAAGGCAAGTTGCACGTACGCGACGATGTCATGTCTGCTAGGGCGAGGCTGCCCGTTCCGATATCGATCAATCATTCCATAGGCGATGTCATCGACATTCACGTTCGCATGCTTGAAATTTGTGGTGATCGCGGAACAAGTGTGGATGTTTTTGTATCGCTTAACCGTGTAAAATCTCTCTTGTTTCCGTTTATAAGCAGCCATTTACCACTGACAATGAGGATCGCGACATTTGAGAACGACCCTTGTGCTCTCTGTCTTTACACTTGTCCATTGCCACCCTTGTTGAGTTGCAGGACCCCGTAGGATATTCTTGATTTCCTTTGCTGATTCAAACAAATCATCAAGCTTTAACGTAGATCCATCGGGCCTGCTGTTACTGGCAACGGCGTCGGCTTCAATCGCAAGTGTGGGATGATGCTGTAAACCTGTGGCCCAAGGACCCCTGTTAACCGGTACATCGTCGTCCGTTGTGTCATCTCCACTTGATGGCCCGTGCGGGTCAGCGTTCGGATCTTCGTTCAAGTCGGGATTCTCCGACAAACTTCCACCCTCGTAACTAGGACCTCCGACATTAGTGTCAAACAATCTTTCCAATGCTGTTGCATCCTGACATGTGTTGTTCGCCACCAAGACCGCTGTTTCGTTAAAACCGGCCTCCCAGGTTGGGCATTCATGTTCCCAACCCCCGACATTCGTGTCAAGCGGTCCTTCCAACGCTGCTGCATCCTGAAATGTGTTGTTCGCCACCAAGACCGCTGTTTCGTTAAAACCGGCCTCCCAGGTTGGGCCTTCATGTTCCTGACTATAATCAGTAAGTAACGCACGAAGCTCCGAATTTCCCCTGCGAGGATTCATCTTCTGCAAATACTGTCCCCCAGCTGCAACCGAGCCGTCATTGTCGTACTTGGCAAACATGGGAACGATCTCCTTTGGTTCATATGTCTCAAATATTAACAAAACATCGTCTTCGTCGGTGATTTCTGATGGCTCATACTGCTCCATCCCTTGTCGCATGTAACTTAACTCTATGAATGGAGCTAGGTGCTTGTCCAATCCCATTCTCGAAGCAACTCGTTCCTTCAGACTATGGAGTGTGGGAATTTCCTCCTGTTTCAGCACCATCGTCTTCGATTTGTAGTTCACCCCGCGTGCGTAGAAAAATTTTCCATTGACGAGCTCCCAAACTCCATTCCACATGAGTTGCACAGTGATTTTCCCCATTCCTGAAGATAACCGAAAAGTCAATAATGTCACAACGGTCAACAAAGAAGTCACAAGTCAACACCGAAAAGTCAATAACCCCCCCAGGGCGCCTAAGTGTATGCCCAGGGCGTCTGAAACAATACACGGGCGTATACATCACCCCCCAGGGCGCCTAAAGGTATGCCCGAATTAGGGTATAGAGGCGCCCCCCAGCTGGGAAGCAAGGCAAAATTTTCACCCAGAAGCCCAGGGGCGCATACAGGGGTGCCTAGGCGGTTCCTAGAAGCCCCTGTATACGCCCCTGGGCTTCTGGTTGAAAAATTTTTCACCCAGAAGCCCAGGGGCGCATACAGGGGTGCCTAGGCAATTCCTAGAAGCCCCTGTATACGCCCCTGGGCTTCTGGTTGAAAAATTTTTCACCCAGAAGCCCAGGGGCGCATACAGGGGTGCCTAGGCAATTCCTAGAAGCCCCTGTATACGCCCCTGGGCTTCTGGTTGAAAAATTTTTCACCCAGAAGCCCAGGGGCGCATACAGGGGTGCCTAGGCAATTCCTAGAAGCCCCTGTATACGCCCCTGGGCTTCTGGTTGAAAAATTTTTCACCCAGAAGCCCAGGGGCGCATACAGGGGCTTCTAGGAACTGCCTAGGCACCCCTGTATGCGCCCCTGGGCTTCTGGGTGAAAATTTTTTCAACCAGAAGCCCAGGGGCGCATACAGGGGTGCCTAGGCAGTTCCTAGAAGCCCCTGTATGCGCCCCTGGGCTTCTGGGTGAAAATTAGCCTTGGTTCCGGACGCCCTCTGTATGCCCAAGCTCAAAATGGAACTTAAATCGATCGTATTGGGGCTTTTTGTAGGGCTTCCAAAGACCTTCGCAATATCCTCAAGGTGAATCTCATACTATTTTCAGAACATCTCCGAAAATGTTAAAAAATGAATATACGAATTTTTTCAAAATACTACTTTTGAAATGAAAAGATAAAACGAAGGGATACTAAGGTTGATAAACTTACTCTTGTTTCCGACGGATTCGAAGTCTTCAAACGAACGAACTTTGTTTTTGTTTTGAAACCCAACAATGGAGGTTTTGGAATAGACTAGAGAGAGACACAACAACTTTTGGGTGTCAAAATTGATGAACTGAGGTACATTTTAAGGTTTTACATCTTAGGTAGTTGAATTTAATTTTCTAGTTGAACAAGGTTGTTGAGTGAATTTAATTTTCTAGGGTGAGGGAGATGTTGTTGTTGTTGTTGTTGTTGAATGAAGAGAGAGAGAGAGAGAGAGAGTAGTGCATGCATGCAAATTTGGAGAAAAAATTCAGCAAATAAATATTTGGGTAGGACCCCCTCTTGCCACATGGAAAACCTTAAAAAAACAAAGAGAGACCCACCATGGAGAAAATGTTAAAAAAATCAAATGGGACCCATTAACTATAACAAACCAAAAGTTAACTTATGATTATTAGTTGGTGGGTACTTCCCACCAACTTTTTGAACTTATGGTTAATATGCACCCACAAAGGTGCATATTGGTTTTTTACCAAAATTCCCCTGAAAAGTACTTGTTTTCAACAAAATGAACAGTGGTCTCGTGGGAAAAAAAGGAATTTTCCGGCTTCAATCTCTTCTGTATTCCCTTTCTACCCTCACAATCTTACCTAATGCGAGTATCACGACCTAGTGCTGTCAAGTGTGAACGGTTCGGTTCGGTTCGGTTCGGTTCGGTTCGGTTTGCACCAAAATTTGAACGGATCCTTAAAGGAAAAATGAACATAAACCAATCTCGTGGGGAAGCAAGGAATGTTTCCGGCTTCAATCGCTACGGTATCTCAATTTTACACTCTCACACTCTTACCTCTGGTAGAGAATTGGTAGCTGAATCGGCGAATAGATTTGGCTTTGCAATGTAACCAGTACTGACTCTCACACTCTTAACAACTGTAATTTACACAAAATAAAGAGAAAATTGAGCAAGTTTATCAAACATCGAGTCATGCTGCATGGACATAATTTTATACATAAATTTGGACATAGTTCACGGTGTAGTTAAATCAAACATTACAGAGGAAATGCTAAATCCTTAAAAAACAAATGACACTTAACTAAAAATACTAAAATTAGAAATTATGCCTAAAATCATGTTTAAAATTGTGTTTTTTTAGAATTATTGTTAAACATCATATAAAATCTAATTGTGAATTCAAACGACTCATCGTCGCTCACAATTCTATGCTCTCTCTCTCTCTCTCTCTCTCTCAGCAAACTCTGATGCTCTCAGTGGTCTCGTCCTCTGTTCGTCTTCTTCATCTGCAACAATGGGGGTTTCCGGTTTCGTCCCCTGGTTCTCTTCCCCTTTCCCCCGTTGTAACAAATCCCACCGCCACCGTGGAAACCACTCTATATCCATCGTAGCATTCGGTCAAGGTGAGGTTTGTGGTTTAATATGTTCATCTTCCTCAATATTATCGTAAGAAAATATGTAGATTCCCATGTCCACATCCTTAAACCCAATTTCAGATTGAGACGGGTATATGAACTCGTCCGATCTACTAATCGGACGAGTTTACTCGTCTGGTTCTGAGGTCTTACTAGTTTCACTCGTCTGCGGGCTTGTTCTCTTCGAGAAAGACGAGTGTGTCCAAGACAAACGAGCAAAATATTCATAAGTCTTGGACACACTAGTATGGTCCCGAAGAGGGACAAGCCACAAACGAGTAGGTGTTTTGAAGCTGCAAGACCTACCAAAAGAATGTGCTCGCCTGGTATTTGTCCGTACGAGCAACTCTTTTGATTTGCTCGTTTGAATAAATATCAGATGAGTAATCTCATATGCCATTGTGTTCCCAGACGAGTGAACACTTAGTAAAAAATGCCAATTCAGGTTTCCGCTTAATTTAATTGCAGTTGCAGCGGATTAAGGTTTCGCTTTGGGAGAGGTCTCATTTCATATGTGCATGGAGTCGATCGAAAAATGGAACATCACAGCCAGAGTGAACCTTTTATATTATGAGATGAGTTTGAAGTACAATTGTTCCGATTTCAGTAGGTTGCTTGAAACTAGGTTACCGTAGTTGAAGTTCATATTGGACTTGCATTGTGGAGGGTACAACTTTCCTGGGAAAATTGTGAACCGTGTCGTGCACGCCAAGATGAACACATGGAAGGAGGACTATGAGTTGTGGTTCTACATCAATGGGATGCCAATTTGGTTTGGGCTGCAGGAGTATTGTTTGGTGTCGGGGTTAAGTATTATGCTATGACAATCGAGTAATAAAGAGCGAGTATTTTTGTACTCAGGTTGTCGAATCCCACGATGATAATCTCGTAACAAGCTTTAATTAACATATTAATTACATTTACTGAGTAACCGGAGGAAGTGTGTAAGAATTGTGAGGTTGCCACCCCCAAACAAGTGGCTATAATGGTCGCGGAAAATAACATTAAAGTGAATTAAGAATGAGTTTTTAATCAGTTGTGGAGAAACTAGGCAATCTCAGATCACCTAAGGATGTAGACGGTTTCCGGATTATCTAAGTAACGCGTTAATTCTATCCTAATCAAGCTGGATAATAGACTGTGACAATCTCTTGTCGGTCTTATGTCATTTTACGTCTCGGTTGACTACAAGCTCATGTCGGTCTCATGTTGTCTACTGATCCGTTCTAGCAGGTCATCTACTAGCACGATAGTGGGTCCTATCGGTCCACCGTTTCACGAAACAGCTTAATATTCCTACCGAATCTGCCCACACTAGCTATTCATATTCACTTCTCCTTCCGGTCTCGTTGACTCGGGAGTGATGCTCAAATATTATCCTAGCTAGTTAAAGTCATTGTCGCGCACTTCACTAGCTCACTAACGGTTTCAGTTAATTACTCCACCCCATTAATAATCAAGCATAGATCTATAACTTAATAAACTTTAAGCATAATTTATCCTAGTGAGCAAACCCTAGTTCATGAAAATTAGTTCATCTCATAATCGTGTCAATAGAATAGGATTACCAATGAAATCAAATAACTAATCTCCTTTCAATAGAAGAAACCATAAAGCATAAAACTTAGATTGAATTCAGAAAAATACTCCGTCTACATAAAACCACAGTATCTCATATGAGATGCCCAACAAGATGTTTAGCTACTCATAATGTCTAAAACAATGCACAAGAATTTCTCCATAATAACCGAATAAGATAGGGAAGAAGAAATCAAACTAGAAGCTTCAATGGTGAAGTATTTATCTTGAACTCGTGCTTCTCTTCTCCGTCTCTCCAATGGCGTAGAATCCTCTATTTCAAGCCCGAGGTCGTTCTCTTCAAAAGGCACCGGTATGGAAGATGGACAAGTTTCGTTTTTTCGGCACCCTTTCCCTTGTAAAATGAGGTTTGACAGGCCAATTTTCAAAACAAAGGCGCCGCGCTATATCTCTTTCATTTCAATTGGTCTACAGACAAACCGAAAATCGACATTATGTCCAAAATCACAGGATATGCTGACGTTTTCTATCGATAGATCGATAGGAAGTTCTATAAGTCTCTTTTATCATTCATAGATCGAAACCAAGATCGGATATAGATGGTTTTGCGAGGGGATTTTTGGTATTCACCCATCTCGTTCTTTTTCCGGTGCCATAAATGCCCTTTTCGTTCGAGTAGCAAAGAACGATAGTGAGAGGGTGGTCGTAGACCTATTCCTCTTATTATTCTCCCGAACTATTCGACAGATTCCCACGCGTTACGCACCCGTCGGGAAGGCTTGGGTCGAGAGCGGATGTCTTCTCTTGCGTAAGGGAGTTGAATCTTGACTCCTATTTAAGTTACACCGGGTTAAATTAGCATTGTGACCCTTCAAAATTGTGTGACCTCCTTTTGTGGTCGTAGGAGCACATTGTGATCCTCCTTGTGGTCTTGCTTTTGATGTTGTGATCAAAATTGTGATCCTGCACTTCCAGTGAGTTGCTTTTTGATTCCTCTCGAAATTTTTGTCTAAAGTCTTTTTCTCCTCTTAGCTTCTCCTCTTGCTCCCGAGCTTTTCTCTAAATTCCGAAGTTCATTCTCGCTCCGTCATCATCTCAAATCCTTCGGTTCCTGAAATGCACAACACTAAACATACCGGAGAGATCAAATGTGATAAATTAAGCTCAAAATGCCCGGACTATCAATTACGAATACAAAGCTCCCATTCTTAAATTCCTCACAATCATAGCATGTTTACCATATAAATTACCCACGAATGCTCGCAAAACGATATCAAGTCATGCGATAATATAACTCTTATTCAGAGTTATCAAGTATGAATAAAACAGATGGTGGATGGGGAAAATTGGAGAGATCGACTGGACTTGTAAGAGAATTAGGATCACAAAATTGAAATAATATCAAAATTAGTGATATTGAGAAGGTCATGAAACAGTTTAAAGGAGAAACGTCAGTTGAGCGACGAGAAACAGTACGATTATGCAAGGTTGTTGATGTTGTGCCTTGATAGGAAAAATGGCGTAGACCAAAAGCCATATGTGAGAGATATCAATGATACTGTTTGACATGTTCTCGAACTTGGAGAGGGCAAACTCATTCGGTTGGGGGAGGTTTGTTGCTTCGAAGGCGACGCTAGCTTCCGAGGGTATGCGGAAGTACAAAATGACTTACTTCCTGCACATATTGTTGGGATGAATTTGCGAGGACATACCGCATCTCGGTGTTCTTTTGAGAAGGAATACGTGAGATTATACTATCTAGCCGTGGTTGGCTTTGTGGACATAAAGAAACTGTAACCCAACTTTGGGAGAAGCAGCCACAATTTAGAAAGGCATAGATCGAGTCCATCCTACCCTCGTGCCAACGACGGAAGAGAAAGGGGAGTTGTACTGACAAAGCTACATCGACTGCCATCATAGTATTCATAGTACACCCATTCATCTCGTTTAGACAAAATTATTTGAGAAGTTGACCCTTATGCTAGACAACTTGAAGAAAAATCACATTTTTTTATCCTACATCCGCAGAAAGTTTGGTTCCTCCTCTAGTAACTGACCGTACTGAGAATGTTGAGTTAAATCCCACTGAGATACCTTTTGTTGGTCTTTCACCTCGGCCTTCTGCTCAATCTAAAGTTGCAACAACTTCCATCCGGAAATTGAGTTCCTTCAAAGCGGAATACAAGATGTGAAATTATTCCAACTTATGTTTTGTGATCTTCCTTAAGTTCAATACAAAGTTAAGGTTATTTTATTTGAATTCGTATGTTCTTAGCCTATTGTTTGTGGATCAATGTTTATATCGGTCATTTTATTATCTTTTCTTGACTTTTTTTGAGGAATAACTTCTTGACTTTAAATACTAAACGACAAATTATGTCATTTGTGATACTCATTATGCTACATTGGGACCGTTCTCCTGCAAGCAATTTCAATTTTGCTTTCATTTAGTGAAATGGATACTTGGTACTTTATTTGTAGTTTTTCTGTGTGTAGCTTTTGACAAACAGATGCAAAAGAATTCAATTGTTCAACGATATTAAATTTATTTGTAAGTTTAAAATTTTGCTTTGCATCGCATGACCGGATTAAATGCTAGTTTAGTTATGTTAAAATTTTGTTCTCAAATGGTAGAAAATACACACACAATAATTTTTTGTATTAATATTTAAATGTACAAAATATAGTTATTCAAAGTTAATGGATATACTTGTGTATGTGTTTTTTTTTTCATCACACTTCAAATTATTAGAATCACATGTTTGCATAATTTGTATGGTATATTTTATGTACTATGGTAAATATGTTTGTCAAATCTAAGTTTTCTAAAATTGAAGTTTATTTCTTTTTATAACGGATTTGAAGTTAAGTTTAGAGAAATGCTAGAGAACTCACCAATATCTCCCCCTCATCTCCCACCCAAGTATAAAATTAGCAACATGATTTTTTTTTTTTTTTTTTGAGAAAGCAACATGAATATTTATTTGGCATGATTGCTTTTTTTTAAAAAAAGAATGTGGGAGATGAGTGAGACATATTGATGGTTGCCTAGCCTTTCTCTTAAGTTTATGATATACTTTTTAAAAATTTAATAATGTTATGAAATATATATTATTGATATTGTGAATATTCATAACATATTGTATTACCATATTTGGTTGATACTGATTGACCCCAATACCCTATATAAAAGGGTGGTTTGGTGGAGAATAAGACACTTGATATTCCTCCCTACATTGTTCTCTATTCTCTACTTTTGAGTTTACAACACGTTATCAGCACGTACACTTTACCGGTGAGCAGATTTACGAAATCAAATGTATGGACTTATCGGTTGCAATTTTTTTAGAACAGAACAATCAAGCGAAACATGCAATTTTCGTTTTTAATTGTTCTTGTTTCCTGAATGACTCGAACATGATTCAAATCAAGCGAGTAAAACAATACATATTTATTTATGTTATTTTACGGAAAAAAAGCATGTTGCTAGTGTTGGCTATGAACCCAGCGAGAAAAGAAAAAAAAAATGGATTGCTACATACTGGGGTCAAACTCCAGCGCAAACCTTTGTTTCATACTGCCTGGTATGCCTATCCTCTTATGGAGTTACTCTTTTGTTCAGAAAACAAAATTGAGAAAGAAAAAAGGAGGCATGGAGTCGAACACCGACCCGGACCCTTGTGTCATACGAATACGATATGCCTATCCTCTTTTGGAGTTACTCTTTTGTTATGAAGACAAAATCGAGAAATTAAAAGAAAGTGCATATATTATCGAAAGAAAGGGCAGAGTCTCGAAACTATCGTAGCTCTCCAGCGGCGTGAACTATGGCATCGTTTGTGAAAATAAAATACCCAATAAAATAAAAGAAAAAAAATACTGCCGTATGAGATTAGTAACCAGTGTCACTGGTTATCTACGCGCTGAGCCTTGGCATGCCATCTTGCCATCTGATCTGAAATAAAAAGGCTGCTGTAAACTGAATAAATAAAAAAACAAAAAATTGCTACCCCAAGCTGAAAAAAGGTCAAATCTGACCTAGAAAAAAAATAAGCTGCTATTATTTGAAAAAAAAAAGCAGCCGGCCTCAGGAATTGAACCCATGACTGGCTGGTGCAGGAACAAGCGGCTGGGCACTTTATGCAGCTCTACTGCCACTTCAACTCTAATAGCTTGTTGTTAAAAGCAAGTCATTTTTCGATCTCTTGCTGCTAGCAAAGTTCAGCAGAAAAAAAAAAAAAAAAAAGATATCATGGCACTGCCAAGAGTTTAACCCAGGCATGCGGGTTCTTTTTATGTTGTCCTGCAGCCAACTAAACTAACAACCCATTTTGGTATAGCGTTCAGCAGTATTTTATTCAACTTTTATGCTTTTGAAGAAAAAAAATGTCACAAAATCTTTCATGAACTCCCTGTTGCACCTACAATTATCAGCGCTGGTTGATTTTTTCTCTTACGATATTGTGCATGAAAAATAATAATAGAGAATGATGTCACTAGAGTTTCAAACTCGTACAAACAAGTGACCAAAAAAAAAAAGAGAATGAAAATTTACTAGATTTTCAAACTCGTGACAATACCGCTAATTAAACTCTATCGAGTTTCTTCATGAATAATATCACTGAAGAAGTGCGTTTATTTTTAAAAGTCTCTACATAATGGCTTATGAAAAAAAATATTGTCACTTGAGTTCGAACTCGTGACTGAGACTGGCTGAGAATTACAACTTGTTTTATTTGTTTATTTTTTTATGTAATTTTACTGTCATTATGTTATTTGCAAAGATAGTCACTAGAGTTTTAAACTCGTGACCTCGAGACGCTCGCCCGAGTAAAAGAAATCGGATAAATTAAAAGAAATCAAATTTTACCGCTTAACACCGCTTAACAAGGTTATACAGTTATTGCGGTGTGTTCGAAAAAATAAATAATGAAAAGCTCCTAAGGTATTTTTATGCTTAGCTAAATAATGTTACATGAAGTTCTAGAGCAAATAACGACTATCCATAACCGAGACTTATAGTGTTTTTGATATATATTTCTCTCCCTAGAGTGAGAATTACATGATCGAATTAGAAGATTCGATTTTAACTCTTCTCCTCTTGTATTGCTATTTTGGTCACTTTACGAAGAAAAAAAAAATCTCTAAGGAAGTTATCAGTGACGATATGGACATCAAAGCCATCATTATTATTGATTGATGCACAATACAATTTGCCCATAACCTGAAGTTATGAAAGAAGAAAAAAAAAACATGTGCTAATCCTTCGCCAAATTAATATCTGATTATTTTGATCTATTCCCCAACGTAAATGATTGCGGATCCCAGGAGAGGATGTTTTATTATATTCCGTTATATGGATATGGATGCATCCCCTGAAGTAAATCCCACAAATTTATTTGATCAAAATAATGTGCAGGCCCTTGGACTTGGTTGCAATAATGATACCGCCATGGTACTACGAGGATCCAAGATTGATCTCCTAAGACTACAAGAAAACAGTGGAGGGAGATAAAAAAAATGCACCGATAGTTGCAAATACTGCCCCTAGTGAGTAGGCACGGTTGTATACTTGTAATACGCCACTTTTCTTTATTGATCTCTATGAGAATAGTTGGTTGAGTGATTCAATATCCTCCCAATATCTATTCAAATGTTTGGTTGAGTGATTCAAGATCCTCCCAATATCTATGTAATTTTTCTTTTGGTTGAGTGATGCAAGATCCTCCCAACTCCTTGGTAATTACAAGCTTCACATTGAACTTGTCACGCTATTTTTTTGACGATAGGTTTTTGAATTAAATATGTTTTTTTCATAAATCTATTAAATATGATTTTGGTATATTATACTATGAAGTTGCATATATCTGTAATATAATAAATATTTTCTTTTTCTCTTGTTTATTAATTCTTGAGAAATTCTACATAATATGTGGTTCATTAGTATCAAGATAAGCTTCTTCTATTTACATTGTCTATATATCTTGATTTTTTTTTTCTCTTGATTGTTATGAAGCCCATATTACTTTGATGGCTCACACAAGAAAAAAGAGACAATAGAAAATACATAAGCCCCCTAGTGTGCTTATTGACTAAAAGTTATGAAATATTTGACTTTATGAAAAGGTACCCAACAAGAGGTAACCTACATTTGTCAAAAAAAAAAAAAAAAAAACTTCTTTTCAAGGATATACATGAGACCGTTTAAGGCTCACAACGGTAGCTTTTTAGCACCGTGTGTTTCATGAAACACAAAAGATCCCCTTGAATATTTAGATTTAAAGTAATGAATTTTTTAAGTTTTATACTTGCATTTATAGACATGCCAAGTGGTTTTGTCTAATTACAAGTAAACGACATTCTCCATTGACAATTTTTTCACAAAAATGGCTTGATGCATTAGATCGCGTATCCAACGTAGAGAATTTTGTCATAAAATGGCTTGATGCATTGCATCGCCCAACCAACGACTAGTTTATACGTTGTGATTCCATATCAAATCTCATTGAACATCCAAAATTTATTATCCAGCCCTTAAAGTGGCTTGGATGTTGTCAATCTCACATTTGAAAAAAAAATGTGCAGATCTTATGTCAAGCACCTAGAAGACATATCATCCCTAGAAGAGATCAATGGTTTAATAAACTCCTGAATAGATTTCAAGATTGAGTTTGTCACAATTGACATCACCAAAAGTGATTGGTTGCTTGAATAATAGATATTAGAATTCAAATAATCTTAATGATTATTTTAGATTGACTATTTATGCACTTATTAAGAATTGTGCAAAGTTAATCATTCCGATGAATAAATTCTAATATGAATATTATTTTTACATGCTCCATGTTCCATGTAGACCGATTTGAAGGTGGAATATGTGATTATGTATATTCTCATAAGTGAAACTCCTATCCCAAAGAGGATAGTATTTTAGAGTTCATGAGAATTACAAGTTTGAAGAGTGACAAACTATATCTCCTAAGGAGATACATTATCGCCTCATTTTTTTGGCTCGAGTATATATAATAATATGCGAAAGCATATCTCTATGACATTGATCACACGGTTCATGTTATGAGGGGGAGGAGATACCCTATTACATGACATGAACGTCGGCTTAATTGTCTTATTCAAACTTTAGTACATGTGACTTCAAATTTCAAATCCAATTGAAGCCTTATAAATTATGAGATTTATGATGCATGTAAAGGTTGCTTATGCAACTACAAATATCCTCTATAAGGATCATCATCTTGTTAGTTCCAATTCCGTAGAGATTGAGAACACAAGAGAATCATGAATAAATGATCAAATCAATGCCCTTCAAGAGGCAACAACTCATGTAGATGAAGAGCTTCCAACATTTGAGTCTATGTACATGATCATTGATGATATTCACTTTGAAAAGCGCTTGAAATCATATGATATCTTTACACCACTATAAGTGGAAATGTGTTGTTTATATTGGCCAAAATCAAAGTCGACACTCGTGTGTGTTATACACGAGCTCTGCAGTTAATGCATCGAGCATATATGTGAAGTAATTTGAAGTACTTGAGATGCCTCAAGCATCCATGTTCGTATAGAACAATATATTCAAGTGTCCGCACCCTAATGGTTGAATGCGTGAGACTATTGAAAGAGAAATAGGCAATATTGCAAGCAATGCCCATATATTTCTCATGATTATAATTATGACCAACAAATCCTCTATTTCATAAGAGTGATTATGATATTTCGTTTAGTCTAGAAGACTACGAATATAAAAGTAACTAGTTGCACAAAATGATCTTATGAATCACTATATGTGAAATCCATGGAGGCTATTGCCCATGAGATATAGTTCTTTGCTAAAGCCGATCGAAGATACACACTCGCGAGTAGTTTAGGTGCATATGCATATTATTTAGTATGACGAATGTCTCATAAGTATATAACAAGTCATACTTATTAACTGATAGCTTTTATTACTATCTTGAATGATCATGTTGCATCATATCATGTTAGACATTATATATTTTCCATGAGTTCACTTCTCAGGTATGAAATGCGACATCAAGATGATGCAAAGAGGGGGAGACTAAATTACAAGGCGTTGTACTTTTTCCTTAGCTAAGGTTTTTATCCCACAGGGTTTTTCCAAACAAGGTTTTAACGAGGCAAGCATCCAATGGATGAGTTCAAGATTGAACCAAGCTCCCGCTCATAAGATGTACTCTTTTTCCTTTGTCAGAGATTTGCTCCTACGGGTTTTGCTCGACAAGGTTTTAACGAGGCATCATGTTAGTGAATATTCAAGGGGGAGTGTTATGAAATATATATTATTGATATTGTGAATATTCATAACATATTGTATTACCATATTTGGTTGATACTGATTGACCCCCACACCCTATATAAAGGGTGGTTCGGTGGAGAATAAGACACTTGATATTCCTCCCTACATTGTTCTCTCTTCTCTACTTTTGAGTTTACAACAAATAAAAAAGTTGTAGTTATACCGGTCTAACCTCAAATCAATATTTCACCACATCCGTCCCGTCTGGTTTTTTGAGTGAAAGTGTCTTTTCCGAAACTGAAACGGGAGAAAGTGTGTCTTTCTATCACACTTGAGGGGGTGAGAGTGTCCTTTACCCAATATACATACACTTTAGTTAAGTCAAAATGTCAAATCACGTACTTACCCCATTTATAGGCCGCCAGATCTTAGATTAGAGACACCATGGGGTCCACAAATTATTCAAAGAATCTAAATACATTATCGCTTCTCCCTAAAACCCTAACTAATCTTCTATCAGTGATTTGGGGAATCTCTTAAAAGTGATACAATCAACGGCTGTGATTTCGTATCGATTAGCGTTTACATGCCAAAAGGCCCTTACGTCATTCCCCATCCAGCAGCCTCCACTGTAAAGCCTGTTTTTCGTCTTCAGACTCTGTCCAGTCTCTGCACAGAGAGAAAAGCGAAGCGAAAGAGACTCCGTCGACGCCATGTGCGGCATACTCGCAGTGTTCGGTTGCGTCGACAACTCTCCGGCCAAGCGCTCGCGAATCATCGAGCTCTCCCGCCGGTAAGATTGCTTCGAATCGCTTTATTTGAGTAAAAACTGAATTTATTGCGTTTTTATTGCGTTTTTTATGTGTTTAATTGGACTATTCATCGATTTTATTTTCCGGCACTGCACATTTGGATTTATATTTGGTTTCTGTGCAATGTGAAGTTTTGAATTGCGTTGATTTTGAGTATAAGACAGCGACGCAGCGATGAATTGGAATGCTGCTCCGTAGCTGTTGACATCTAGGTCAATCCTGATGTTTTTTGGTCTATTTGACTGTATTTGTCTGGATTGCTGATGATATTGTGTACCGAATGCAGAAATTTGTTAAATTTGGGGTTTTGGGATGGAATGCGACAGTGATGTCAAATTTCTGAAATTGTGAATGTGTTTTGTCTGGATGGCTGTAGATAATGTGTACTAAATGCAGAAATGGGTTAAATTTGGGGTTTTTAGGATGGAATGTGACAGTGATGTGAAATTTCTGAAATTTGCATACAAACAATAATGGAAATTTTTATATGGAGAGATACAACCAAGATAACTGCATTGTTAGCATCAACATGCAAATGGACATTTTAAAGTCTTTTTCCTAGTTGTCTAAAGGCACAATTGTGGGGATTGGGGAATCCTATCCACAAATGGCCCATTTGACTCATAAAAGGTTCAATTGGATGAAGTTGAGGGTGAAAGGTTTGTTAGGCACTGCAAGCTCAATCTGAGGTGATCATGCAGCATGTTGGATAAATATGAACTCATGATGTTCCTGTTGGTGTTTCAGTTTGACCTAGTGCTCGTTGTTAAAGATTTCTGAAATTTGGATGTTTGAGAACAGTTGCAAATTGTT
This sequence comes from Linanthus parryae, assembly GCA_023055425.1. Lineage (NCBI taxonomy): Eukaryota > Viridiplantae > Streptophyta > Magnoliopsida > Ericales > Polemoniaceae > Linanthus > Linanthus parryae. Next base: position 2,456 of record JALGPY010000041.1, on the reverse strand, counting down.
AACTGAAAAACATATGCCATCGATATCTAGTTGCATCTAAATGCTTGCACAGTTTATATCATTTTCCTGGTCTGTTTTATAGGTTTCTGATGCAACAACAATATGCAGCTTAGTTAGACACACAACTTCTTTACAGATCATATGAAGTTATGAACCCACAAGCAAACACATTAACTGGCAGATACATGTATATGTTGTGGGTGGGGGCAAGATAGATGGTGGGAGAGTAAAATGACCAACTAAATTTCGGCAACCTAGATCAGATTGCGAGATTGATAACATGCAACATGGCTTGCCTAAGCTAGAAAGATGACGTGCTGTTTAATGTGATTATCTATAAGATGGAATTAAGCCATTACAGTATAAAAATTTGAACTTTGCAACTCAAGCATTACTGCAGTATAGTATCATTATCAATCAAATTCTTCATTCTTTTCAACTCTTTATCAGGATTTGTCCAAGCAAAATAAAACTGCACCAGTGGCATCATCCCTAGATACTGTACTGGATAAATTATGCGGGACATGGGAAGACCAAGTTCTCTCTTAGTTCGGTTTCTGAATCTGAGTAGCTGTGCTTGTTCTTATATTTTTGAGGAAATAAATGGCATTTAGTAGTATGGAACTTCGATTTATTGATTTGTAGCGTCATGATTACATGAAAGAAAATCTACGATGCTTCATTTTCTTGTGCTCGAAATCTGAAAGTACCTGATGCTTCGCATGAAGTTATGCAACTTTCTTTGCTTGATTATAGCAGTTATGTCGAGTGTGATAGAGGATTATGCTTCCAGGTTATATTTGTTTCCGTAAATTATTTAGATAAATTTTGTACCATCTCTTGACCTCCCCTCTTTTTCGTTATTCCTTGATAAGAAATTGTGCCATATAGATGGATAATTCTGTATATTGTAGATATGATTTTTTAAGTTTATCTAACTCCCTAGATTCCCATATTGGAAATGTAGGCTGCGTCATAGAGGTCCTGATTGGAGTGGATTGCACTGTTATGAGGATTGTTATCTTGCTCATCAGCGCTTAGCTATTGTAGATCCTGCTTCTGGAGATCAGCCTCTTTACAATGAAGACAAGACAGTCGTTGTCACAGTTAAGTCTGTTCATTTATTCAACATTTAGGTTATTGCTCATTTTCATGAGACTGAAATCTACAAGCATACATTTATACTGCTAACATTTTGTGATTGGAGTGTTTGGATTTTTCTTTCATATGTGTAAATGAGTACTTAAAGTTTTTACTAGTTACTGAGAACTTGCCCAAATGCTAATTGTCACTTAGTGGATGGTTTAGATGAGTTATGAGTGAATATTTCTGGGGGATAAACCAGATATTTCTTCCAAATCAGTTTCATTATGAGGCCTTCCAGCCATATTTGGTCGAGCAATAACTGTTGGCCACTTTTACACTATACATGACTCTGACACTGCAAAGATTTTCTTGTGCCATGGATCTTTTGTTTAATTCCACAAAAGAAGATTGCGATTGAACTTTCCAATGGTAGTTTTCATTCCAGGTATGTACTTGTAAAAACATATGCCATAAGTCAAACCTTTTGTTTTCTCTACCAAGTTTTGTTTGCTAAACTGTTCAAATAAAGTTATGCAGCGGAGAGAGGCTTGGATTAATGGATGGGCGGTAGGAATGATCGAACGATGACAATTTAGTCAGATTGAGCTGACAAAATGACTTATTTCAATAGACGGGCACTTGTCAAGAAGCACCGTGTTCATGGAGCGTTCGGGTTGTTTGCGATTATATCTTAACTCAATTCTCTGTTCTAGCTGGAGAGCAAACTTGGCCTAGACCAAAGTAGACAGGAAATAGCAACTCTTAGAACTCAATAGTTTCTCTCCACGTGCTTCAGCATATATGTTTTGTGATGCCTTTTCTCAATGATCTCCACCTATAAAACTAATTAAGGGCTGCCCACTAATTATTGCCACACTACATCTCTACCACCACTGAACAACTAGCTGCCACTACCGGTACTTACCTTACAAGAATTAACATGGCGACCTTCTATTAGAAAGCACCACTCAAGCCAGGTCATCTCAATCTGCTAATCTTTTCTACACTAGCAAATATCACTCACAACATAGGGAGTTTGCAGCTAATATGTGCAAAAAAGCTATCTGTTACTTCTAATACCGCCATATTCACACGTGTGAAGTGAAAAATTCTTTACTAACATTTGGAAGAATCTTCGAGTCAACTCAATGAACTCTTGTACAGATCTACGATTTGGGTATTTTCTGTTTTGATTATAGTTGTGTTTAAAATACAAGGTCTTCCTTGTGAAGGCTGCTAAGAATCTTAGGAAATATGAGTCACAAATTGAATGAGAACTGAGCAAGGCCACACCATTTGGTTGAAAAATCACTAATGCTGGATTGCCATAGAGTGCTTATTGACCATGTTAATTTTCACAGTTTAGTTTA